>OW028712.1:1348293-2696586 GCA_932294345.1 Pandemis cinnamomeana
CCGTATTAGGTGAAATTAGTCGGAACGGAGTTTGAGCAAGATTACGAGGGCCACACCGAAATGATCGGGAATTGAGTACCCGGGACTGAGTTAGCGTAACACCTTTTTGGTGACGTGAGTACTAGCTACTTACGATCAAAATGACGTTTATAAAATTAAAAAAAAGTGTTTGTTTTTTTTTTATTCTCATTTAAACTTGACAAGTCGATGAGCAAAATGGACCTCACGCGAGAAAATTTTCGCGCCATAATTTACCACAACTTTCGTCGCGGGTTATTGCGAGATGAGTGTATCGCTGAGCTTGTATTTATTTATAATGATGAAGCATCAAACCAAACAACAATATATCGTTGGTATTCAAAGTTTCGGCGAGGTCGTTCCTCTCTCAGCACCGTACCTCCTACCGGTCGACCAAAAACAGGGGTAACGGCCGAAAATGTGGCGGCCGTGCACAAAAATATTTTAGAAGACCAACATATTACCTATGAGCAGATACGAGCGACTATGGGCATTGAAATGACTGCAATTCAAAAGATTTTGCACGATGGACTGGGTGTCAAGGAGCTTGTTTCCCGCTGGGTGCCTCATAATTTGACTGAAGAGCAAAAGGCGGCTCGTGTTGATTGGTGCCGCTTTACTTTAAAACGGTTTAATGGAGGAACGTCAAAAGCCGTTTATAACATCGTCTTAGGTGACGAAACATGAATTTATTCCTATGAACCCGAAACAAAACGTCAGTCGGCAGTTTGGGCCTTCGAAGATGAGGTGAAACCAACGAAAGTGATGCGTTCCCGTATGGTTTCTAAGAAAATGATCGTATCGTTTGATTCCAAAAAGGGACATGCGACTACAATTCCACTACAGGAAGGCAGAACGGTTACAGCAGATTGGTACACCTCGGTTTTTTTACCAGAAATGTTAGCCAAATTCCGTGCAGGCAACGCTACTCGTCGGGTCATCTTACATCTGATAATGCGAGCTCCCATACTGCTCGCAAAACAAAAGACTTTTTAAACGGGGAAAACATTGAGTTGATGTTTCAGCCTCCATATAGGCCCGACCTGAGTCCAAACGATTATTTTACGTTCCCCAGAATTAAAGATATGTTGCGTGGTCAACGGCTTAAAGACCCAGAAGCGGCAGTAGAAGCTTATCAATCGGCCATTTATGAAGCAGCTACTTCCGATTGGAATTATTGTTTCAAAAATTGGTTCCAAAGAATGCAAAAGTGCATTAATTGCAGGGGAGAATACTTTGAAAAACAATAAAACATAATTTAGGTAAAATATGCGTGTAGTTTTTTTTATTCCCGATCATTTCGGTGTGACCCTCGTAAAGACTTCGTACACGTATGCATAAAAAATTGGTAAAAGCATCAAGGAGTTCTTGCAAGTCAGGACACCTCCTTTTTTATGAAACCGAGTTTTTACAAGCATTAACCTTGGTATGTGTGTTTGTCCGGGTCTAATCTTACATACATACATAAATAGATATATCACGTGTTTATTCCTTACGGGGTAGACGAAGCCTAAGGTGCCAAAACCTTAAGGCCACGTTTAGCATCATTAAGGGCGTATAGCTGGAAATGGAATCAAAATAGTGATGGGTTTCTAGCCGCATCGCCTATAACATGATTCCTAAGACTTTCGCCCAATCTAATTTTGCAAATAGTGTACTAATCTTGCAACTCAATTTTGAAGCAGACATATTATTCTATAGAATGTACCAGTTGCTTCTCCTCCCGCGCAGATGGTAAAAGCCCATTGAAGGGAATGGGCAAAAATTTTAGGAATCATGTTATATATAGGTGATGTGGCTAGCAACCCATCACTATTTCGATCCCCCTTTCTATCCATACACCCACAATGATAAACGTGGCTGAAAATCAGTGCTGCAGGTGTCTAACATCTCAGCGAAATGCTGAGCCAGTGACCGTTTCACTTTTGCGAAGACACGCAACGCTGATGATTTGTTTTCCATGCCTGTGTTTATTTTTTTTTTGTTTATCCTACTAATATTTTAAACGCTAAAGTTTGACAGTATAGATGGATGGATGGAGGGATGTTAGTTACTCTTTCACGCCAGAATGTGGGGCAGATCTGGATGAAATTTGGAACATAGAGAGATTATAGTCTGGAATAACACACAGGCTACTTTTTCTCTTGGAAATTTGCGTAATTCCTGCGGGATAGCGATAAACGAATTCTATGCTGACCAAGTTGTGGGCAACAGCTAGTTTTCTATAAAATTGTGTATATTCTCTTATATTTGTGTGTCTTGCCAAAAGGAATAAATGTCTTCTTTTTTCTAACATGATGATGATGATGATGATGAAGAAGTCATTGTGTAGCCGTAACGTTATCGTATTTCGCGAACCCGTGTGGTGGCTAAAGCACTGTTATCTCGAAGGCCGCAGTCCTACCCTCACATTACTTAGCCCCATTACAGGTACCGACATTTCCAAATTCCGACAGGACCGCGGGATGAGGAGTTCGTTAACCCCGCGGGACGGAAAATTATTTTCCCTCGCCAAATTGCTTATCGATCCAAACCTCACGGGAATCAAAAGGTCATGTTAGTTTGCTATTAATTTTCCCGGAAGGACGTTGTAATATTATTTTCCCATGCTTGATTGTTTTTCTTTTTTCGAAATGTAGGCGTTTCTTTACTCAGGCATTAATTTCTCAGGCAAAGGGCCGGGGGTCCGGTTTTCCGGAATTTATGTGCGATATTACATTTGGAATTTACCATGGGCTTTACGGTGAAGGGAAACACCGTGAGGAAACCTGCACACGTCAGCGATGCAATTCAATGGTATGTGTGAAGTTCCCAATCCGCACTGGACCCGCGTGGGAACTATAGCCCAAGCGTTCTCATTCTGAGAGGAGGTCTGTGCCCAGCAGTGGGATGTATATAGACTGGAGATGATTTACATAGATGATTTATATAGGATCGATGACGATGCAAGTACACTCAGCAAAGAATCTTCTATTAAAAAATATTTTATCTCGCGACAGTTAGCTTGCATAGCTACGCAGTAGTAACCTTTAAGGAGTAGAAAAACAAGACAACTTCAAAACTGTTACCTAAATATTAACGCAGATAAAATTATTAAATTTCTTTCATGCTGGTCTGGGAGCAAAGAAAAAACATAGAATGTACCAGTTACTTCTCCTCCCGCGCAGATGGTAAAAGCATTGGGCGAAAATCTTTGAGATCATGTTATATAGGCTATGTGGCTAGCAACCCATCACTTTTGATTCCCCTTTCCATCCATACGCCCACAAACATGCTAAACGTGGTCTTTAGGTCTTGTTACCTTAGGCTCTGTCTAACATTTTACATTTAGGGTACCAATTTAGTTAGTCTGTGCGAGTGTGTTGCTAAGTATAAGCAGTTCATTAAACTTTTAAGGCCCCGTTTCACCATTCTCTGTTATGTTTCAGCCATCTTAAGTGTCGGTTGTCAACGATTCCGTCTCTATTTATTACTACGAAACAAACAGAGAGCGGTGAAAGGCCCTAAGTGTAGTTACAATGTTTTACTTGCCCAATTTGCCGGCGGCAAATGAGATGCAAAATATTAAAGCAGTTAGTTACTTGATTTAAATTCTCGCTTTACATATCACTACATAGTATATAATAAAGTCGCTTTCTCTGTCCCTATGTTCCTATGTATGCTTATATCTTCAAAACTACACAATGGATTTTCATTCGGTTTTTTTAATAGATAGAGTGATTCAAGAGGAAGGTTTTATGTATAATTCTACGCAGACGAAGTCGCGGGCAGAAGTTTAATATTATAAACGCGAAAGTTTTTAAGTATGGATGGATGGATAGATCGATGTTTTGTTTGTTAGTCTTTCACACCAGAATGGCTGGACAAATCTGGTTGAAATTTGGATCATAGATAGATTATGTCTGGAATAATACATAGGCTACTTTTTATCCCGGAAAATTGAGTAATTCCTGCGGGATAGCGATAAACTAATTCTATGCAGACGAAGTTGCAGGCAACAGCTAGTCTTAGGAATAATAAAAACAGCTCAAAGCGTTATTAAAATATAGAAGTTGTTCACTTGTTAAATTTCGTGGAAGAAACGCCATTTGAAGGAGACGTTGGACTTTGTCTGACGCTTTGTTTAATACAACGTAAAAAATATTGCAGAGACAAAAAAATGACAATGATAATGCTTATCCAATGCCGATTCTAGATTAACTCAGTCCGTTTACTTGTAACCAAGAGCAAGATTTAGAATATGAAATTATATGGAAAATAAACCTACTATAACTGTATTTTGTAAATGGTAAATTTGGACCCTTAGGGACATCTCCTACATGGCTCTTCGAGGATGATGTGGCACTTTCTGACGACATACATACATACATACATACCGTCACGCCTCTTTCCCACAGGGGTAGGCAGAGACTACTTTCTTCCACTTGCTACGATCCTGACATACTTCTTTCGCTTCACCCACATTCATCTGACGACACCCTGAGATTAACGCTGGAGGACGTATCTACTAAATGTTCATTTTACTGATTCAAAGTTCTTTATTTAGTTTTTAATAGTTTGTTTATTAATAAATTCCATATTAATTCAACTGTTACATGCGTATGTGACTTTGTTCGTTAAGCTTTTACGTGTGAACTACTCAAGCGATCGTGTTAAAATTTAGTACAGAGATAGTTTGTGAGCCTAGAAAGGACATGGGATAGTATTCGTCCCGAAAAAGAACAGCAGACGAAGTCGCGGGCAACATATTATATTAGTGTATGTATAAAACAAGTATTTATTTCCGTTATATATTATAGTTGAACGGTAATGTCATAAAGACCCCCAAATTAAAGTATAGGTTCTTAATCTGATAAAATCTAATGATTCTATGTGGTTCGTATACGTAATTCTATGACAAACAATGTCCGAAAATGGCTAAACTTAATTGAAAAGGGAACGTCCAATTCCCAGTGCCTCAAGGAAAGATAAAGGTATTTACAAGGGTATATGCTTTGTTCCTTTTGGGGATAAACAGGATGGCTAGCACGCGTGAGTGTCTCAGTTTGATTCTACTACCACATACATACATACATCTATCACGTCTCCATCCCTTACGGGGTAAACAGAGCCTAAGGTAACAGGTACTTACAGGCCACATTTAGCAAGATTGTGGGCGTATACTCGTATCTTCATCAAAATATACATAGGTACACATACATACATACATACACAAATCACATCTTTATCTACAGAGCCTAAGGTAATAAGACCTACCGGGCCACGTTTAGGAAGACTGGGCGTATAGGTGGAAATTGGAATCAAAATAGTGACGAGACGCTAGCCGCATCGCCTATAATATGATTCCTATGTTTTCGCCCATTCCCTCCACGGGCTTTAACCGCACGGGAAGAGAAGCAACTGGTACATTCTATGTTTTTCCTTTGCTCCCAGACCAGGATTGCTTAAGACTACTTTTAAACCTGGAAAAGTACAGTTTTCCGTCGAAACTTCATTTGCGTCTCGACAACTTCATCTGCAGAATGCAGGCAACAGTTTTCGTTAAAAAAAATATTTCTTTTTTTATACTTGTTACCTATATATATGTGAAAATTTTAAATAAATGACCTGTTGTATGTAGTAGTGTATAGTACTGATATAATAAATAAATATTATGGGACAAATTACACCAATTAACATAGGTCCAAACTAAGCAAAGCTTGTACAATGGGTACCAGGCAACGGATAAACATACAATACAATACAAATCGATGGCCCAGACGAATAAACGTGCAAATGTCATTACAAGTGCATTACATTTGCACGTTTATTCGTCTGGGCCATCGAAATACTCTTTATTGAACACGACAAATCAGTACAAAACAATACAGAAACAAAGAACAAAGTAGACAATAGGCGGTCTTATCGCTTAATAGCGATCTCTTCCAGACAACCAATACAAGAAATAAGTTGGAGACAGTTTAAGTAGTAGTTTATATCATGCAAATAATTACATACATAAATACATACAACATCCATGACTCGGGCACAAACATTCGTATTCCCCATACGCCTGCCTCTACCGGAATTCGAACCCGGGACCTCTAGATTCATAGTCAGGTTTACAAACCAATAGGCTATCAGGTCGTCAATATGGGATAAAAGTCATTTTTCTAATTTGGAACGTCAATTTGTCTATTCACACACATTACTCACACATACAAGTTCTTTTGTCATCAAATCTGAATTACTACAATACATGCAAACATTGTAAGCGATGAGACTAGCAACCCATCACTATTTTGATTCCATTTTCCCCATAATCTGGCTAAAATAAATATGGCATGTATGTACCTGTTACCTTAGGTTCTGTCTACCCCGTAAGGGATAAAGACGTGATTTGTTTATGTTTATGTATGTAAACATAGTAAATAATAAGCTTGTGAAAACAGTCCAACGAAATATTGGCAAACAAACATTTGGAGGACGCAGCTTTTAAAAAGTTTTTAATATCCCATGAGACCGCAATGTATTTAGGATAAAAAATACTCCACATTTAATGTAAAGAGGGTTCTGAGTGGTCCAACTTAAAGCTTGGAACATTATGAACACAAATATACTTTCAACAACGATTTGTGCATATTTGTTTATGTTTGGCGGCGGCAGTGTGAAGGCGACGCCCCACGTCTGTGCACGGACACGCTATTAAATGTCACACACGTGGCTCCATTGGTCTTTTCGTGGGGGTGCGAGTCGGGTTACCTCCACGTGTGGTCAAGAGCTGCGGTTCCATTTTGGATCCGTCCGGGGGGAAGAGCAGTGCTTGATCCGGTGCACCGATGCCCTGGCTAATGATTTCCTGGCAGTTTCTGAGGGATATCATTGACCGTTGGCTAAGAGCCCGACAGGGGGGAGGGGGGTCAACCATTACCGTACAACGTTGCTGACATTTTGTCACAAGATTTTTTAACTATATTTTTGTTACTTTGACATTGGCGAAGTTGTCGTCGCTATAACGACTTGAAACGCCACAAATAAGAAGAAGAAGAAGTCTTTTCGTGCGTCGCGTGTGCGTGCACTGCTGTAGAAACGATCGCCTACATTTTGATACGGAGCGACTATGTACCCACGTGCGTATCCGTATCGTGACCGTGCGCTGCGGCGTCTCCTTAAAGGTGCGATTACACCACCGCGTATACCTTTTTGGTTACTGTAGCGTACAACAGTTACGTTTACAGCTCGCAGATACCCGGCTTTTGTTTGGATAAAAGCGAAAAATGAAAATGAAAACTAATTTTTTGCAAATTGGCCGCCAAGGGCTCTTTTACATGTCGTTTTGAAACTACCAGCGCATTCGGAAATACCATCATTGCCAAGAATGCGCCGCAAGAAATTTTTAGGAAGTCAATTTTTCAAAATAAAATACAGTAAGAATGCTTAAATTCTACTTAAATTAAATACATTTATAAAAGGGATTTATAAGGTCCCCGAGCCTTAAATTATATTAATCTATAGTAGAGATGTATAAAGTTTATACTAGTCAAAACAACAATAAAAATAATTTAAGTTCAGTGGAGGTACAAACGCCTCCACCGTCAAATAAATTAATTGAACAATAAAGGCTCCATAAAACAAGTTATCCGTTCAATACCGACACCTCAAAATGCCAGCGATATGACTTGGGTCCTCCCCGCGATATTTCAGAGGCATTATCGTGAAAATATTCGCTGTTAATATATTCGGTCGTGCTAGAATGGTATGGAAATTTTCGGGGCAGGTACGGGAATTAAATACCGGGGAGGCGACGTGATATTCTAATATCAGACCTCTTGGTTTGGAATTTTTGGTTGGTTAATTATTTGAATGTACCAGTTGCTTCTCTTCTCGCGCATGGTAAAAACCCCATCGAGGGAAGGGGCGGAAGTCTAAGGAGTCATTTTATAGGCAATGCGCCGGTTTTTACCAAACATGGCTTAAAAACCACCGCAAGCAAACTGAACTTTCGAATGAAACAAACACACTCAGACATTGACGAACTTATGACACCCCCTTTGCGTCGGGGGGTTAAAAATAATCTAGTGTGAATATTACCAATGTTTGATGTTTAGTTATTTGCTAGTTCGGACCAAGTCTCACAGGAGCGCAGCAATCCGACGGCCAGGGGCAATATTTATCTCAATTAAAGGAAAACTTTTGCCCCTTGGGGCTGCGAGTTGTATTGTAGGCGGGTTGCTGTGTGTGGGATAAATACGTGATTTGTGTATGTATGTGTGTGTGTTGGTGTGTGTGAGTGGGAGGAAAGTAAAGTATGAACATAATAATATCGAGTATGGCCTGGGGCTATAAAGCTAATAATAATGACAGCGGGTATATTATGCTGGTCTGGAAAGAGAAAACATAGAACGTTTTGCTTCTCTTTCCGCGCATGGTAAAAGCCCATCGAGATGAGCGAAAATCTTAGGAATCATGTTATAGGCGATGCGACTAGTGACCCATCACTATTTTGACCTTTTCCATCTATACGCTCACAATCATGCTAAGCGTGGCCTTTGGGTCTTGTTACCTTAAGCTCTGTCTATTTCGTAAGGGATAGTGACGTGATCTATGTATGCGTATGGTGTATGTATATGTATAACTCTTTATTGGACATTAAATTTTACAGGTAATGAGAAAAACAGATGTACAAAGGCTAACTTATCCCTTAAAGCTAACCTTCGACAGGACAACAAAAACCAGAGTATAGAGAGTAGACATACTAAAAAGCTAAAACCAAAGATCCAAACTTACTTAACCTAAACAAATAAAACATTAAAATAAAAATAATAAGAATACACCTGTCAACACAACTATACAGGTACACCCTAATACATATTTAAAAAAAACGAGTGTGTATGTATGTTTTGCCTATAAGTTTGTTATTGTGTAAGTGTGTGATAATTGTTGTGTACTCGTATATATATTCTAAATAAAAAAGAACAAAATTTCAGCAGTAAAACTTTGGCCCTATTCAAACTATCACCTCTGCAACAGCAAACTAGGCTAATCATAACTTTACGAATAAATAAATCCGTGCATGGCGGGAAGAACTTGATAACTCGACTTACACGATTTTTTTTTTACCGTCGCAATGGCTTCCTACAGCATTGGTTTTGTAGGAAAAAAATTGACAACTCGATATCTACGATACTTTTAGAGATATTGCCTTGTGAGTATTTGAATATATCCATACGCTGCGTGTTTTATTTAACGAAACGAGATATATACGCGATGAGTCACAAAAAAAAATATAATATCGTAATATATCCTTACATCAACTTATGCTCAAAAACCGATCTAGCGTACGTAAATTGACAAAACAAGATATCAAATAAAAGACGACTATTACGACATTAGACACTATTACGTTAGCAAATAAATATATCGTTTTATCTACTTATATTCAACTACTGATAAAACGAACGTAACTTGATATGTCAATTTATACTTACACTATACCAATTCTATGGTGAATAAGTTAACATGTTCGGTGATCATGATCGGTGAACATGTTGATAAGTCAATTATTATGAATAATAAGATAGTAAGAAAGATAAACATAACCATATTTGAAAAACCATCAAAACTTACTCTTAAATCAATTTAGACATTTCAATTACACTGAAAAACTGATTTTTAGGAATTAAATTAAATAATGTTTTCACTGGTTTGAGCACTAATGTATGGGTAATAAGTTGATAAGTCTCTGGGTAGTATGTTGATAAGTCTAATATCTTACAAAATAAGCAGAATTTACGAGAATACGTAACATAATTTGAAAGATTACATAAAATTATCCATAAATCAAGCTATAGAGATGAGTTCGAGATAAAAACGGATTTTGGAGAAAATGACAAACTTTAAAATCGCTGCCCTGTAAAATTGCCATTTTGGAGTTATCAAGTTCTTCCCGCCATGCACGGAAATAACTTCCCAACTAATTCACAATACCTAACTAAACAGGTCAACTGACTACAAGGGAACGTGCCGTACAAATAATATAAATTGTCTCAAGAGGGTTAAATAGTAATTATTTAATATTATTAAAGCGAAAGCGAGTTCGTTTGTCTCACCTTTTTCAACGAAATAAGGCAAGCGAGTAACCCCCTTATTCATAAACGCGCTGTAGGCCTCTGCTAACTTAGCAATCGTTTGTCCTTATCTGTCACTTTGACATTTACCTTTCACAGATAAGGACAAACGATTGCTAAGTTAGCAGAAGCCTATAGAGCGTTTATGAATAAGGGGGTATGTCACTTGCATGGCTAGCACCAGTGCGCGCAAGAGCGGTGTCGAGATAGACTATCTGTCTTTTTCTTACTATGAACAAAATATATTCACCTTGCTACTCCGCTACTCACGTGCAAGATAACCAAGCTTGTGTGAATATATTATGTTTTTCATGCAACCCACTGCCAATAAAACACACATAAATCCCACAAACTTAATTATCCCTTATACCATACAAACACTGACGCGTTACGTTTCGATCCCTCTACGGGATCATTTTCAAAGCTTAATGAGCACAACTGTAACACATGCAGACCAACGTCGTCGTCGTGTCGGAGTACGAAATGGACCTCCGCAAAGTAACGCCTGATTCAATAAAATAAAGAAACGTTTGTTTCTTTTAACTAATTTCGTTCGAAAATGGCGATAAAACCAGTTTCTAATCACGTCTTCGACGTCACTTTATTTAAGATTTTTATTGTACCTACACAAACAACTACCTTCAAAAAAAATCCGACTACAGCATAAACAAAAAGGGAGTATTTAACAAATACAGGTAAATATTTTTTGTTCATTGAAATGGACCTCCGCAAAGTAACGCCTGATTCAATAAAACTTTTTCTTACTGTTCATTCTAGAAAGAGTCGGGTAGGCTATCACGCGACACCGCTATAGCACTAGCATCGCCTCTAGCATGATTCCTAAGACTTTCGCTCATTCCCTCGATGGACTTTTACCATCTGCGCGGGAAGAGAATCAACTGGTGCATTCTATGTTTTCTCTTTGTTCCCAGACCAGCGTGGAGGCAAAACATAGCAAATGATAAAGATAATGTAAATACACCCGAACTAGGATATTTAAAGTTAATTCAATTCATGTTTCTAAGTTTCTAATTTTCAGTGCCGTTTAGAAATTTAAAAAACAGGGTACCCACTTAATAAATTCCAACAATTTAATCAAAATGGAGGGCGTGGGCCGTTTTCTAACTCGCTCACAAAACTTCCAAATCCAAATTTCTCGGCCAACTTCTCGAACAACTTCTGATACAGTTATGACGAAGAATATTAACATAAGGAGTTGCCTATTTGTTATTGGAATATTTGGAATATTCCAATATTGGTTTCTCCCCACACTTTACTTTAGTGTGTTTATTAGTTATACGCGTATTGTTTTCACCAACTTTAAGTGATAGATACTTATTAAGATTTGAATATTATTCGTCAGTATCCCTAACGGGATAGGCAGAGTAAGGTAAAAATACCTAAATGAAATGAAATTAAATGAAATGAAAATGAAAATAAAAATGAAAATGAAAATGGAATGAAATGAAAGTACGAAGTAAGAGTAAGGTACCTAATATACCTAAATGCAACGTTTAGCATTATTGTGGGAGTATACGTGGAAAGGGGAATCAAAACAGTGATGAGTTGCTAGCCGCAACGCCTGTAACACGATTCCTAGGATTTGAACACCAGTAGGCTTATTACCTAACTCGCTCGCAATCGCCATCATGTTCATTTTGACAGTTCATGTATGGCCTGACAATTGGCATCGGAATCAGCTAGCTGTCACATTCATACAAGAACTGTCAAAATGAACAAGATAGCGATTGCGAGCTAGTGAGATAATAAGCCTACAGAATGCGATAATCGCTAATTTTGACTCAGCGTATTTTTTTAAATATATTGCATGGCGTTTCTTCTCTATGTTGTTTGGTCTAAGTTGCCAGTCAGTGACTACCTTCTGCTGCCAAATCTTGGAAGCATCTATTCGGTTAGCTAACCTTTTCCAAAATGTAGAACCTTTTTATAGGTAACAGGAGGTAAATAATATTTATAACCGGCATAAATACAACAATTCCAGCCTTCAGCCTTCATTCGGGTTCCGTGAAAGAAGTTAATGTGTACTCGTAAAAAATTCACGACCATCCGTCTGTCTGTTTAAGGTAGTGTGTGGATTTGTGAAGGCTTTATGTGTTTGACAATCCTATTTTAGTGAAAAAACATTTATTTCTCTGATTATTAAGGAAAAATACTAAGCTACCCTGTAAAGTATGTATGTATTCTTCGATACCAATACGATACTTCGTCCACCATTCTGTCACATTGATCACAAATAACGTCTATATCCTGCACGGGGTACACCGAGCCTTTTTTTAACGTCTTTATGGATGCCCTAGGCACGGGGATGTCTAGGGTTATGTGGGACTCCCCCCCGATGGGGTATACCCGAACCAAAAACTCTCCGGCGTTGCCTCAATCGAGTGTGACGGGGACGCAGTGGGATGCCACTAGGGTTTCACCACAAACGCCCCCCCCCCCCCGGTGGCCCCGGCTTTCGCCAGGACCCAAGAAGGGAAGGGCCCGGGGGTAGACCGAGCCTTTTTTTTGTCCCGGTGGGAAAATGCTTTGCGCATACGCCCACGCCGTGGGGACGGCATGGGAGTTATGTGGGGCTCTCCTTCCCCACTGCCTCTTTTCTTAGCGAAAGGAGGGGGGAGGCATACCCACTAAAAACCCACCGGTATTCCCTCACCGCCATCGGAGGGCGCCACGGGAGCATGATGGTGGCACCGTGAACGCCCAACGGCCGCCCCAGCCTACGCCAGGTTTCGGGTAGACCGAGCCTAAGGTAACAAGAGCTTAAGTCCGCGTTTAGCATTATTGTGGGCGTATATGTGGAAAGGGGAATCTATATGTCGCATTGGTAAATAGAATATTATCTAAGATGTTATTTGGCAAGCGGTCCCATGACGAACGAACTTGACACTCGCATTGAAATAAAAAGCCCCAACAAAGCGGGTAATCGGGCCCCTCCGAGACCGAGGGGTGTAACCGGACTACGGAAAAATCTGTGTCAAGGCAAATAGACACAATACCTCAACGCAGTGACAACTTAGGGGTTTTACCCCCAAATTTAGGGGGAAAAAATGGAAACGGGCAATCTTACATTATTTAAAATTTAGACATTTTTTTTTTCTTTGGTTCCGATCGGTTCTTTTACTTTTTTGTGTGTCTACTCTTGCTTAATGCTTATGTTCTGTCAATCGGTCACAGGTTAACTGGAAGAGATCCCTTTTGGGGATAAGTCTCCTTATCGATAAATGCTACTATAGGATCGACGACTTTTTAAGTGACAAATTCTGACATAAAAATTCCAACATCAATTTAGTGTATTATTTCGCTGGTAAAATGTAAAAAATAGCTAACAATTTTATTGTAGATTAAGAAAATCGTCATTGCCTTTGTATTGTATTATATTGGATTGGATTGTATTGGAAATGGCGTTTCTGCAGAAATTTAATAGTAAATCGACACTATCACTCAAGTTATTTATTTACTCTACAATATAATCTTTAACATTTAAAATTGACATTGTATTGAATTAATTAAATTGCTGTAATAATGCTATTATATATTATTATTGACATGAAATATTCAATCTGTAATTAATGAGTAAATGGCTGTAATAGTTTTAGTTTAGTTTATAGCAATTTATAGCAAATGAACATGACTTAAAATGTGTATGAATAAATGAAATAAATGAAATAAGTTCGCCTTTGTGCATGTGTTTTGTCCTGTATTCATCTTTTTCTTGTGTTTTATGTACAATAAAGAGCTACACAAACATACATTTTTTTAGGAATTGGTAGACGTATTCAGTTTTACGGTTTCTAGCGCCATCTAGCGACGTATGGCAATCCTAATCAAAATCGCATTTCAGATATACGCACGTTAATATAGCACATAAATTCTTAAAAACTCAGAGGTGCTAGTCCGGGCTCGAACCCCTGACCCTCTGCTTGAGAAGCCAGAGGTCCAACCACTAGGCTACCAAGGCTATTTTTTATACATCCATGTTCAGACAAATATCAATTCCGATACTACATTTCTTCCAAGCTGGTCTGGGAGTAAAGAAAAAACATAGAATGTACCAGCTGCTTCTCTTCCCGAGCAGATGGTAAAAGTCCATCGAGGAAAAATCGAGTGAGCGAAAATCTTAGGAAGCAACCCATCACTATTTTGATTCCGCTTTCCACCTATACATCCACAATCATGCCAAACGTGGCCTTTAGGTCTTGATACCTCAGGCTCTGTCTACCCCGTAAGGGATAAAGAGGTGATTCATGTATACTAGATTTATGAGAAACGGAAAAACCAGAAACGTTATGCAAAACATTGCGTATCGGTGTCGTAACAAATTGGTGGAAACAGCACCAAGTAGGTCAATGGTGTCTCATTCCATTGGTAACGCGATAGCCTTGCCTGATCTCTGCTAAGGGTCTCGTCAATAACCGATACAAAGTTATAAATGTGATACAAACGTGGCAGCTTCCGTGGAGCGAGCTTTTCTCAAAGCTTGTTACTAGAAACATGGTAAATACTGGTCTGGGAGTAAAGAAAAAACATAGAATGTACCAGTTGCTTCTCTTCCCGAGCAGGCGGTAAAAGCCCATCGAAGGAATGGGCGAAAGTCTTAGGAATCATGTTAGGTATAGGCGATGCGGCTAGCAATCCATCACTGTTTTGATTTCCCTTTCCAGCACGCCCTTAATCATGTTAAACGTGTCCTTAAGGTTTTGTTACCTTAGGCTCTGTTTTTTTATATGAATAGGAAGGCAAACGAGCAAGTGGGTCACCTGATGGTAAGTGATCACCACTGCCCATAGACACCCGCAACCCCGGAGGGATTGCAGATGCGTTGCCAACCTAGAGGACTAAGATGAAATGCCTCTTGTGCCCGTAATTTCCCCGGCTGTCTTACTCTCCACACCGGAACACACCAGTGCAAGCACTGCTACTTAGCGGCAGGATTAGCGAGTAAGATGGTGGTAGTGATCCGGACGGATCTTGCACAAGGCCCTACCACCCGATCTGTCTACCCCGTAAGGGATAAAGACGTGATTTATGAATGTATGTATGTATTTAATCATAACATTTTCCCGCACTTATAAACTCCACTTCTGCAATTACTCTAAAAACGTGAACCTCATTAATTTTCCAAGGAAATGTTTAACCTAAAAACTGCATTTCCTTAACGTTTTTCATCAGCTAAGTGCAATATGGTAAGTGGCTGGATTAAACCAAAAGCCTCAAGGCTGCCGGAGTTCTGAATGCATACGAGAAACCCGGCTCGACTAATACACACGTACATAAATCACGACTTTATCCCTTACGGGGTAGACAGCGCCTACGGTAAGCCCTAAAGGCCATGTTTAGCATAATTGTGGGTATAAATGGAAAGGTCATTTTTGTGGAATTGTGAAAAATGAAAAATGAAAATTTATTTTGGCAAATTGGCCGCCAAAGGCTCTTTTACATGTCGTTTTGAGACTACCAGCGCATTCGGAAAGACCATCGTTGCCAAGAAGAATGCGCCGCAAGAAACTTGGCAGAAAGTCACGTGTGTAGGTATACATGCTCTATTTGTGTGTCTTTCAAAAGAGAATGTCTTCTTTCTTTCTTTACCCGATTTAAAAGGACACGTCGTCCGTTGAGGCAATAAGTGTGTTGTTAATTAAAGAAATATGTGCAAGAAAATGTTAGGAATCATGTTATAGGCGATGCGGCTACCCATTACTATTTTGATTCTCCTGTCCATCTATATGCCCCCAATCATGCTAAACGTGGCCTTTAGGTCTTGCTACCTTAGCCTCTGTCTACCCCAGGATAAAGACGTGATTTATGTATGCATGAACTTTTGTAAACATAATACAGCACGCATTGATCCAACGTTACGTTACTGGTGTAGGCAAGGTAAAAATACAACAACGCTAGCGCTGGGACTGTAATATCGATATTTTTTCGTAATTCACCGCCATTGACACTGTTACTAAACTATCGATAAAATAAACTATCGATATTTTATTATCTACTTGGTTGTTGTACTACGAAGATTGTTTCATTGCTTTGGAGGAAAAATCATGGAGACGGCAGAAATAAAATTATTTTCACCAGAATGTGTTCATAAATAGCAAATATTTACAAAACTGGTTGCGGCTAGTCACTCCAATGATGAAACACGGTTTTAGGTTTCTTCAAAATTCAGGCAGGTAAGCGAAAGTTACTTTTAAGAAGCAGTGTTAAAATGTAATCTGCTATTTCGAATCAGAAATAATGGCAAATTCGAACAAACCGCGGCCAAATTACGAGAAACCGATAGCCATGTAATTTTATTGCGTCAAAACTTTCACCTATACGCTCACAATCTTGCTAAAAGTGGCCTGTAGGTCTTGTTACTTCAGGCTCTGTCTACCCCGTAAGGGATAAAGACGTGATTTGTGTATGTATGTAATGTAAACTTTTTAAATATCATCCACTGTTCGATCTGACAAAGCTTCGTCTGTCTCAAATTTGTCTATTTCATTTTCCACTGCTGGGAAACGGCCCGTCTTGCCCCACTTCTAACTTAGATGATGCAATGAAATCGTCGACGCCTTAGTGCGGTATCGACACTTCATCAATTAAAAAAAATATCGATATATTTAAATTATCGATATCAGTCCCCGGTCTAGCGTCGTAAGATCAGGAGTTACTGCAAACAACGCCACGGCACGTAGTTGATATAGTGCGCAGTATATGTAGGGTTACCCCGGGTTATTCTATGCTGGTCCGGGAGCAACGAAAAAACATAGAATGTACCAGTTGCTTCTCTTCCCGCGCATATGGTAAAAGCCCATCGAAGGAATGGGCGAAATTCTTCGGAATGTTATAGGCGATGTGGCTAACTCATCACTATTTTGATTCCTTTTCCATTCACGATCATGCTAAACGTGGTCTTTAGGTCTTGTTACCATAGGTTCTGTTTATTCGTCTACCCTGTAAGGGATAAAGACGTGATTTATGCATGTGTATGTGAAAATAAGCCAGTCTAGGTATTTTTGCGTGTGTTGAGTAAAATCGATTTTACCTGTTTCTGTCCCAGGGGACATGGGGATTGGTAATACGTTCGTGGTATGGTACTTACCCAGTTTGATTAAAAGCTTAAAGGTCTTTGTGGCGAGCGCTACAAGAGAGTGCCTTGGTTTACCTGAAAAATAAAAATATATAAATAAATACGTGTGCTTGTTTCACTGGGGATCAGTATCAAAATATTTCTATCCACTTTGCTTGAAAAAATATGTATACGTATTGTTGTATAAATAAAGCAAATAGTACGCGAAGTTCCTCGTTACAAGCAGCTGGCAAGGTAAAATTTTAAAAGTTCAAGTCTTTTCTTTTCTTTGGCCGAAGATTAACATAGACACTGCAATCTTTTAGAGAGTATACATACATAAATCACATATTTCTCTTACGGTGTAGACACGGCTTTAAGGTAACAAGACTTAAAGGCCACGATTAGCATAATTGTGAAATACGAAATGCGCTGGTGGCATACATACATACACACATACACAAATCACGTCTTTATCCCTTACGGGGTAGACAGAGTCTAAGGTAACAGGTACCCACAGGCCACATTTAGTAAGATTGTGGGCGCATAGGTGGAAAAATGGAATCAAAATAGTGATGGGTTTCTAGCCTCATCGCCTATAATATGATTCCTATTATTTTCGCCCATTCCCTCGATGGGCTTTTACCATCTGCGCGGGTAGAGAAGCAACTGGTACATTCTATGTTTTTTCTTTGCTCCCAGACCAGAGTGGAAGGCTGGTGGCATATGGTAGATAAACTCTTAGCAGTCCATGGTATTCTAAACATTCGTCTCGAGCACCACATTTTGAAAGCGACCCCCCCCCCCCCATTGGGCTCCTAGCCAACGAATAATGATATCTTTCAGAATCTGCCAGGAAATCATTAACCGATGCCCAGGGCGCACCGGACCAAGCACTGCTCTTCCCCTCGGACGGATCCAAAAACGAACCGCAGCTCTTAACCACACGCGGAGGTAACCCGACTCGCACCGCCACACTAAACTCGTTTTTAGTTGTGGCGTGCGCTGTCAGCTCCATTCTCTCTGAATGTCGCAGTCTATAAAACAAAAGAAGTTACAAACTTAACATCTTTAGCGCAAATTACTTGGCAAGGAGGCCGTACTGAAATTTTATTAGCCAACCAAATAAAGAATAAATTCACCAAGTTCAGTGATCGAAGGCGAACTCGGCTCGGACGACACTTGGCGTTAAAGGGGCCGTGTAATAAAGGGCCAAGTGAGGTTCACTTACTGCTCTCTTGCTATTGTTCAAGAAGTCGATGAAATGGGTTCATTTTTGCGCTATATTAGCCCATTTCGGTTAATGGTATTCGAGCTCGTTGACGTGATGTAGTCGTTTGTCAAATTTGTTAGTAGATGTTTGCATACATAATATGAATCACGTCTTTATCCCTAACGGGGTAGACAAAGCCTGAAAGGCCACGTTTAGCATGATTGTGGGCGTGTAGATGGAAAGGGGAATCAAAATCGTGATGGCTATAGCAAGCCGCATCGCCTATAACATGATTCCTAAGATTTTCGTCCATTCCCTCAATGAGCTTTTACCATCTGCGCGGGAAGAGAAGCAACTGGTATATTCTATTTTTTTTTCTTTACTCCCAGACCAGTATGGAAGATACAACCATACACAATGATTTTTTTATGGTTTATTCTATGAACCTACAACCTCTTTTAAAAGCTTGATAATTAACTTATAAGTAATAATTAAGTTGTCATTGTCAAATCCAACACCGTCTTGATTGACGCAAGATCTAAGGTTAAAAGCGCACTGGGTGACATTTTTGTCACGGTGGCAGTCGGATCTCTCTATTTTTACCTTTGCAAAGACAGAGAGATCCCACTGCCGCCGTGACAAAATGTTTCCCGACCGCGCCTAGTCTAAGACTTACGGGGAATAAAATTCTCTATTATAGGTATCCATATCGCTTCAATAGTTAATGTAGGATGACCATGTATTCAGTCGTTATTGAGTTTAACAATATAATAATCGCCATGTCGATCGAATCGAGTTTAAAAAAGACGTAAAAGAGCCCTTGGCGGTCAATTAGCAAAAAATAATTTTTGAAATTGGAATTTTTTGATATTTGATAATGGTTAAAGTAAACGCGTTCGAGAAGTTTTTTGGGAAAACTTGCTTTAGAGGCTCAATTTAAATATAATGTCAAAAGCGTCCTGCGCCCGCAATCAAGCTAATCGTAACCTTTAGGTCTTTTTACTGAGGCTCTGTCTACCCCGTAAAGGATAAAGACGTGATTTATTACGTAAAACACCGTCCAAAAACTTTCACTTCCCTAAGAACACAATCCACTTTCCTGCTTTTAGAAAAACAAGCAAACTTTCAACGTTATAAATCCCCATCAATTTTCTTTGTAACGTCAAAATTCTTTCACAAGCCATTCTTGGAGAAATTTCTGGAACAGCGTCACAGTCATTGGAGCGTAGTATATCCCGTATATTAACACGGAAGCCTCATCATGGTCACCGCGTGCAACCCAGTTCACGCCGGCTGAATTATCTTTGATCTGCCCGTACGTGCCGTTCCGCCTTCCAAATAAGTGCCGGGGATGACTTACGGCGCACCAACTGTTACAGGAACGTGGCGTCTATGCCAGTATTCTTAAACTTGTGTTGGACCACTCTTAGAATTTCATAAAGTCCGTAGACGTATCAAAGCTTATTAGAAAAGAAAACAGAGCCTAATACAAAAACATCACTTTAAGAACCTGTCTCACTAATCTCCGTAAAGTTCCGGCTGTCTTAAATGCCAGTTATGATTCCCTCTCTATTTCTCACTACGAAACAGACAGAAACGACATCATATATATAACCGGTACTTTACAGAGAGTGGTGAAACAGGCCCCTAAAATATACTCCTAAAAGGGATTCCCTTAAATCATAATTAATTATATAATTGTTAGGCACATTTTATTTTATTTTCTTTATTGGGAAAAAAACAGATAGGTACTTACAGACACTATTTAAAAAAAACTATTAGGAACGTAGTGCAGTAAACATAGCTTGTACCCTAAACCAATTCCCACTAAGAGTTTGTGGTAGACGTGGCAACGGATCAGAAACAATGGGCAGCAACATGGTACCCAAAACCCAAACCAAAATAACCTTACTCAAAAAACACACATTGCCGAATCATGTACAAATTATAATCATAAAATTGCTACGCCCCAACAGGGCAACATTATGTACAATATTTTGTAAACAATGTTGCAATTAAATCATAGACTTTTTCAGGCCTTATCGCGACGTCTAAATGCAATTCAATTTCAACTCAGTTCAAGCTGTCACTTTTAGTATGGGTCTGACAGCGAGCGAACCTAAACTGAATCGGAATAGAATCCCATTAAGAAGTCATGGGGATCTCATGAACGCTCCCGGTGGCCGCACACGCCCGCAATATGGCGTCGTGTGTTCACTATGCGGTGTTATAAACACGCCACTTATCTTTAATGCCATAACCAGCCGGGACGAGGTGCGATCCTAAATGAATTAAGCAGCAGGCTTAAGACTAGAACACGTAGTATGCTTGTATTTTTAACCTAGTTAGGACGGAAGTGATGCCTAACAGCGCAAGATATTTAAATGAAATAATCAGTTGAAACAAATAAGGAGTTTTATTTAAAAGGGGAATTAAACTATGATTAAATTAAAAACTAAATTAAAACTAATCTTAATATATAAAAATGAATCCCATTTCCTTGGTCACACAAACTACACAAAACTTCACGTTTATAATATTAGTAGGATAGAGCCCAACTAAGGTAATGAGACCTGTGTATGTAGGTACGTATGATCTCATTCTTGGCGTTGCATTCGGCTGAAATACTGTACTAATAAACGTAAAAGTCGAACGTTGTCGTGATCAAAAGCATTAAAACAATGTTTTTTCACTTTTGCACATCTACCATTACATAACACGGCTGTGGCAGTTAGTAACATGCTAAAGTTTTAAAACTCCACAATTTACTGTTACTACGCACGCTATGAACGTAGAAAATCAGCCATTTTGATTTAAAGTCCAAGTTTCTGAATAAATATTTACCTTAACCCGGTATTTTGGGGTCTCGGATAAATAGAAATTAATAACTTGTGTTTTTGAAACGATTCGTTGCGGCGGCAAAGTTGCGTCCATCCTCTCCTAGACCCGTCAAAAACTTAAATGTGAAACGATAGCCAAGTTCAATATAAAAATTTGCATTTGACTCAGCCGACAAAAGAATTGATATGGGTGCCAAGTTCTGAGTAAAAAATGCTGCATTTCTTTCACTTGGGATGTAATTCAATTTCAAGATTTGACTTGGCTGATTTTACCAAACCAAGTTTTAGAAAAGTAACATAGACAGATACATTATAGCTTGTAAGAAAAATTAGTCAAGTCAAATCATGAAATTTAATAACATCTCAAGTGAAATAAATTAAATAGGTTTCAAGTTGTGAAGGGGTCAAAAGTAGCGCGAAATGGTTCGTGTAAATATACACACGGCAGCGTCACCAGTTCCTTTCCCTTTGAACTTGGCAGGCACGCTCCCGCGTGTCTAGATCTTTGCCTATTATAGGATAGCGAAATAAACTAATGGACTAGGTTCTCTAGGAATACATACATACATACATAAATCACGTCTTTATCCCTTACGGGGTGGGGGTAACAAGACCTACAGGCCACGTTTAGCAAGACTGTGAGCGTATAGGTGGAAAGGGGAATCAAAACAGTGATGGGTTTCTAACCTCATCACTACATAGTATAAAACAAAGTCGCTTTTTCTGTCCCCAAGTCCGTATGTATGCTTATATCTTCAAAACTACACAACGGATTTTGATGCGGGTTTTTTTAATAGATAGAGTGATTCTAGAGGAAGGTTTATATGTATAGTATATGCATAATATACCGTGCGAAGCCGGGGCGGGTCGCTAGTCGCTTATAACATGATTCCTACGATTTCCGCCCACTACCTCGATATGAATAACTACGCGAGTACAGTCAACAAAGTGTAGAGTCACCACTCATTATATATTCAATAACTTTAAAAAAATAATCAATGTGTCGTACTCGCTTTTAACACCACGCGCGCAACCTAAAAATGAAGCGCGGAGACCCATTTTCAGCTTTAAAATAAAATGATAAAAAATCGAGATAGAGTTCCGGATGCTAGAAGTTTTTTATTGGAAATTTCCTCCTCTTTAAGACTTTTTTTTTAAATTTCTTAAATACTAATCCTACTAATATTATAAATGTGAAAGTTTGTGAGTATGTTTGGATGTTTGTTACCTACTCTTTCACGCCAGAACCGTTGAACAGATCTGGATGAAATTTGGAACATAGATAGATTATAGTCTGGAATAACACATAAGCTACTTTTTATCCCGGAAAATTGCGTAATTCCTGCGGGATAGCGATAAACGAATTCTATGCAGACGAAGTTGCGGGCAACAGCTAGTACTTTATGAAATATTGGCAAAAAACGATATACCTTTTTTTCATCTTTAATTGTTTATAACTTTTGAATTTTTTTATGTGTAATACACTCTTTTGGCACATTTTTCTAGGCGTCATTCTGGATCCAATGAGCTATCGCACACAATTTCAAGAGCAGTACTCTATTTTAGACCGTTTTGAACTTGTCGGCTAGACTATTATTCAAAAGATCGGACCGTTGAATCAAACTTTTTAACAAATAACTAACGCGCCTCAACAGACAAACAAGAAGAACACTCAAACTCGCACCGGGCGGCTTTTTATGCTTTTGTCCAAGTTTTTACCCTCCAAAAAGTCAGCCCGTTATTTAATTCTGGGAAGTTTATACGGTGGTTTGAATACGCAGAGTTACCGGTAGGTTCCACCTGTGATTTTCATGATCTCAATCCTACTAATCCGACTTCTTCCTAATTTACCTTTAATCTTCCTTCTTTCTTCCTCCTAGTTATTTTGTAATTAATTTTAAAGTTTATTTAGTTATTTTAATTGAATAGTAGGTTTCGTTTTGTATTTACATTTTAACTATCTGTATTTTCATACATACATAAATCACGTCTTTATCCCTTACGGGGTGGCAAAGCCTAAGGTAACAAAACCTTAAGGCCACGTTTAGCATGGTTAAGGGCGTGAAATGGGAATCAAAATAATGTTGGGTTGCAAGCCGCATCGCATATAACAATTCCTAAGACTTTCGCCTATTCCCTCGATGGGTACCATGCGGGAAGAGAAACAACTGCTAAACTCCATGTTTTGTCTTTACTCCCAGACCAGCGTGGAAGAAGATCTATAAATAATTCAACTGTAGTGAGTGTCATAACAAAAAAATAATTACTCAATTACAATTATCCTCATAAAATCTGACGTCCGGCTTCCCGGAACGCCAGGGAATGACACAACCGGTAACGGGCGGAAATGACCGCCCGCCGGATATTGCCGCGCACGGCGCCGGCAATTGTTTCTTGCGGCGCGGCAAATTTGATGGGCCCTGTGCTACTCATCATCATCATCATCAATATCATCATCATCATCATCATCATCATCTCTAGCTTATATACGTCCCAACCAACTTTCAAAAAGAAGAACCATTGTCTATCCCATTAAATATTCGCAAGAGCCACAAACGATTGTACGAAGTAAATTGGGAAACCTCGGCTTACAACAATTCATGACTTAAGTTTAAAGTAAAATGCAGCATTTACTTGCACTAGTTAAGCTTTTTATGAAAAGATTACTTCCTTCGG
Organism: Pandemis cinnamomeana; assembly: GCA_932294345.1. Classification (NCBI taxonomy): domain Eukaryota; kingdom Metazoa; phylum Arthropoda; class Insecta; order Lepidoptera; family Tortricidae; genus Pandemis; species Pandemis cinnamomeana. The sequence goes on from OW028712.1 coordinate 1,372,219, forward strand.
GAAATAAAACAAAGTTCATAAGCGAGCTAGCTCAGGGAAAGTCAATAGAAACGGAGAGAAAACGTAATTGAGATCCCGGAACGGTTTTTTCAACCGTTTTTGAATAAACTTCTAAACCATGAAGATTTATTACTTCTTTGCCTTTTTAAAAAAACTGTTATTAACAAGATTTGTCTTTCCAAATGTTTCAGCGGAATCTACAGGGTGACGTCGAAGACGCGATTAGAAACCGGTTTTTATCGCCATTTTAGAACAATATTAGTTAAAAGAAACAAAAGTTTCTTTATTTTTTTGAATCAGGCGTTACTTTGCGGAGGTCCATTTTGGACTCCGACACGACGACGACGTTGGTTTGCATGTGTAACAGTTGTGCTCATTAAACTTTGATAATGATCCCGTAGAGGGATCGAAACGCGTCAGAGTTTTTGTGGTGTAAGGGATAATTAAGTTTGTGGGATGTATGTGTGTTTTATTGGCAGTAGTGGAGGGAAAACATATATATTTCACACAGGCTTGGTTATCTTGCACGTGAGTAGCGGCAAGGTACATTTTTTGCTCATTTAAAAGTTTCTTTATGTTAAATTTACATTCATGTAAGGTCCCCGAGCCTTAAATTATATAAGTCTATAGTAGAGATGTATAAAGTCTCTACTAGTCATAATTATAATACCTCAGAATCGTGTTTTGACGTGACAATGTCTGACAAGTGAAACCCGCTTTTGCTTAAGTTTTGCCAACGTAGCTCTAAAATGTACGATGCATACAAGTTCCGTGAGAAAATTACGAGCACGCTAGACTGATCTCATGCAAAATGGATAAGGCATGAATAGCTTAAGTCCGACAAAGTTAGCGCCCGTCGCTGCTGGCGGACAGCGTCCGTGCAATATCCTCATGCATTATCTATCCTCGTGTCGTGAGTCCTCGCCTACTTTATAAAGAACTAGATAGTGAGAATAACTCGCTGATTAAAGACAAAAGAAAAAACTAAAAAGAAGGTTGACTGGAAGAGATCCCTTAAAGGGATAAGTCCGCCTTTGTGCATGTATCTCAGTGTTTGTCAATTGTATTTTGTCGTGTTTATTTTGCACAATAAAGAGTTTACATACATACATACATACAAAAGCGACACATTTCAAAACACAGACACTGTTGCATTTGAAACCTTATAACCACCGACTTTTGATTTTAGATGCAATGGCAAATTATTTTGGAATGCGTCCGTTTTGTATTTAATCAACGAACTGCTGAATGTACTGCACAAAGTACAAATGGGGACTATCATTTCTTCTCACCAGTTGACGCCACTGTTGAAGGTCCAGAGGTATAGCCGTCAAAGGCGACTTTATAAGATAGGCGCCGAAACGAAGTTTAAATCTTGAATCGCATTAAGTTTATTAATTATTATTGTCATTTTGCATAGAGTCAAAGAATCAGAATGACAAACAAAGAGAACATAAACCGTAGACAAACAATAAAACCATAAATAAAATCTACTGTTCATGTAGTCTTTGAACAGTCCATTTATTGAAAAACCAACATACAAAAACATAGCGCAACAAATCACGACATGTCATAGGTTTAAAATTGTAACTTGCTGCTATTTATAGGTATTTTTAAAATATTTTTATATCTATCATCTATAAAAAAACATCTGACAGTTACTTAAAAAAAAAACTAAACGCAAGCGTACAACGAAATCGTATTTGATTAAGTATATCAACAGACGTAGCATGAATGTTTTATACTCTTAAGTGTTTCTCAGAAGCTCGGATTGAATAAAGATATTCTGCCTTTGACTTTATAATCCAACGTTAAATCGAAGACGCGATCCCTCGGGTTTAAACGTTGTTTACTTTTTACTAAAGTATCTTAAAGTGTATTTTTATTACAACCATACATACACATCACGTCTTTATCCCGTATGGCGTAAACCGAGCCTAAGGTAACAAGACCTAAAGGCCACGTTTAGCATGATTGTCGGCGTATAAGTGGAAAAGTGAATCAAAATAGTGATTGGTTGCTAGCGGCATCGCCTATAATTATGATTCCTAAGGATTGCGTCCATTCCTTCGATGGGCTTTTACTTTTAGAAGCAACTTGTACATTCTATGTTCTTCCTTTGCTCCCAGACCAGCATGGAAGAAAGCAACTGGTACATTAGAAGCAACTGCTATCATTCTATTTATTACATACATACATACATAAATCACGTCTTTATCCCTTACGGCGTAAACAGCCTACGGTAACAAGACCTAAAGGCCACGTTTAGCTTGTGAGCGTATAGGTATTGTAAAGGGGAATCAAATAGTGACGAGTTTATAAAGGATTCGATAGCTATTTAGCAGAAAAAGGAGCAGAAGTAAAACCAAAGCAGCTTGCTGACGTGACAAATGTATAAAGACAGACCAACAGTGACTTAAGAAAAAACATGTTAAAAAAGCAACTTCAAATAAAAGAATAAAAGACAATAGCAGAAATATAAAAGACCTATTTACATCGCCAACAGGGTTGCTAACCCCATCGCCTATATCATGATTCCTAAGATTCTCACCCATTCCTTCTCATGATGAGCGGCTTTTATGAAAGCAACTAGCTGACCCGGCGAACTTTGTTCCGCCTTAAACTTGAAAAATTCCAGTGGTTTGGGCTGTGCTATCCCGCGGGAACTATGCAATTTTCCGGGATAAAAACTATCCTATGTCCTTTCCCGGGACTCAAACTATCTGTATACCAAATTTCAACTAAATCGGCCTAGCGGTTTAAGCGTGAAAAGGTAACAGACAGACAGACAGACAGACAGACAGACAGAGTTACTTTCGCATTTATTATATTATATATAATATATATAATTATATATATTAGTAAGGAAGTAAGGATTAAAAATCTTGAATATTACTAATTCCCTGTGTATTATACATATATAATGCAAGTATATGTACTTACTGATATACATGACGCGACCACCGAACTCTCCAAACTCGTCCCGAGTGACGCCACAGTCGTTTAGAAACAATTACAGGGAAACTTCAAACTATTTGGTGCAAACGAACTTAAGCTAGCGCCACAAGAGTAGCACGTTTAAAGATATTATTATTACCCACATTTCGCGTGTTTATGGCGTATTACGTCAAACAAGTCTGTGTGAAGGAGCCACAAATTCCTTTTTACCTCACTTGCTCGAAAAGGCAGCCTTTCTCCTTCAAAATCAGCGTGGAAAAGTGCATTTTCCCCCTCGGGTGGAAAAGGTTTTTGAAATTCGATCGTGACCTATTCATATACCTACTCAGAAATTAGAAATTAGAGAAAAATAGAGGGAGAGACAGATTAAAAAAAAACACCTCTTTCAATTGAAAGCATTTAGTCAGCCGAATTAGGCGACAATTTAATAATAATAAAAAAAACAACATACTTACTGAAATTGTAGCGAATTCGGAATAAAAAGGCTATATTATTATTATTATTAGTCAGACGGCAAGTGTGTCAGCCTAGTTTGCAAAAAAAAAAGGACTTATAATATGAAGTTGGGGTGTGAGTCAGGTTACCTCCGCGTGTGGTCAGAGCTGTGGTTCGTTTTCGGATCCGTCCGGGGGGAAGAGCAGTGTTTGGTCCGGTGCACCCTGGGCATCGGCTAATGATTTCCTGGCAGTTTATCATTGACCGTTGGCTAAAAGCCCGACAAATTTTTTAATTATATTTTTGTTACATTGACATTGGCGAAGTTGTCGTCGCTATAACGACTTAACGACGAAGAAGAATAATTGCCATGTTAGTAGGTAAAGGTACAAGATAGTACCTTAACAAAGTTAATAACTCAAACAACTCATAGTGTTCGCGACGACCTGAAATTGCTCAAATGGCGCTTAATTACCAAATTTATGAAACTCAATGTGCAAAGTTAGTGTTTAATGGTACTTTGGCACTTCTTCAATAACGATTGAAATATTTTCAGGACCTACTCGTAGGTACCAGAGGCCTTACCATGATGTCTTAATGCGATTTGATTCCAACTCAGTTTAGGTTCGTTCGCTGTCAGATCCATACTAGAAAATGTTAAGACGGTTAAACACACCAAGTTTCGTCGATAAAAAAAGTACAAAAGTTCAAAAACTTTATTTTACAAATAGGCCGCCAAGGTCTCTTTTAAAAGTCTTTTTTTAAACTACCAGCGCAAGAAACTTGGCAGTCATTTTTTCAAAACAAAATAAATTAACAACAATAGGTACACACAGCAAAGCGAATCGGTGGGCACCCTAGTTATCCACGTGTGTCATTCTATACACACATCCGCACTTATCCGCTGCCTTATTACGCACACAACAAAATGCCCTATCTGTGCTAATTGTGTTTTCTGACTACCTTCACGCATAGTTATTCAAACCTGCTGGTATTTTGTTCAATGGAAGCATAATTTTGCCACCAGTTTTATAAGCGTGGTGGCTCAGGTGTATTGACTTAGAGTTATGAAACCTAAAGAACCGGGTTCGAATCCTGCACAAGTGTATCTTTTTTGTTTTCAATTTTAAATTACTAATCTCAAAATAAACTCATGTTTACCTAAAACAAGAAAAAAAGGATGTAAAAGAATAAAACAATAAAATGCAATTATTGGTTCAAATTGTTTATTGCAACTTTTAATTTTTATTGTATTAGCCTCTATTTGTGTTATTATTATTCTTACCAAAAGTAATTAAATTAGCTAAATAAAACTGCACACTTTTCCTTATAGAATAATATTCATAAAATAACACACACTTTAGAGGCCAGTATGATTTTATGTTTACTAAAAAGTCTTATGTCACTAACATAATAATTATCTTGCAAATTGAATACACAACCATAATAGGGCTATTTTTAAGATGACACATAATTAATATCTTAAATTCTGGTTTATTAGGTTTAAGTTTGATAAAGATGAACGAAACGTTTTATTTGCGGACGTGTAAGTCAGTGGTGAAATGAATAGACATGTTAAATGACAGCCATTAACAATAACATCATTTCACACTGGGTTATAATCTCCACTTTGAAGCGACTAAGCTACCTATCTCGATTTGGTTTGGATTTGGACACCAGGGCCCATCGATGACATCCAACCCCATAGCCTAAAGTAACACTGCCACTCGTTCTGCACTGTAAAACATTACTGTGTTTATATATTTAATTAAGTTGCCACCAGTCTTAGGGTAGGGGCAACAACCAACGTCCCTCATCGCTGCCAATGTGGGAAAATGACCGATAGCTACGGGCACCACGGCCTATCTTGCAGCAGAAGCGCGGGGCGTATACCACGCCATGCCAGCCTCAACGATGTCATCCGTAGGGCCCTCGTCAGCGTTAAAGTGCCAGCCGTTCTGGAACCTAACGGCTTGGCAAGAGACGATGGCAAGAGGCCCGACGGTCTGACACTGGTTCCTTGGCGGATGGGTCGGCCCTTAGTTTGGGATGCAACGTGCGTTGATACTCTTGCTCCGACCCATCTTTCAAGGACCCAAAATGTTGCTGGCTCTGCTGCGGCCTCAGCGGAGGACTTCAAACGCCGAAAGTATAGCTCGCTTGGAGGCAGCTATATTTTCGAGGCGTTTGGAGTCGAAACTCTGGGGCCATGGGGGCCAAGCGCGCGCCGTGTCTATAAAGATATCTCGGCGCGCCTTATAGAGGCCTCCCGTGACCAGAGGGCTGGCCAATATTTCGCTCAGCGAATAAGCATTGCCATACAACGTGGCAATGCTGCCAGCCTTCTGGGCACCCTCCCCATTGGCGGCGATTTGGGAGAAATTTTTTATCTTTAATAATAGTTTTAGGTAGGTTTAAGTTATTTTTAAGTTTTGACTGTTCTTTATTGTTTTCTTTTGCTATTAATAAATAAATTATCTCAGTATTAAGTTAATATATTTCGTCTTCATCACTAAAAATCACTACATTTGACTTTGATTGATGTAATAATCAAAGTCAAGATATTCACGAGCAAAGGTTTCTTCTATGCTGGTCCGTTAAAGCATGTTTTTTGCTGGTCTACGGCAATGCAATCCTGCAGCATGCAGATGGTTTCGCACAGGTTGCAACGTAGCATTGTGTCTTGTTGCTGTGAAATGGGTCACTAGCGGGTGCGGCAACTACATAATGTCCAAATCAAATGCAGGAGATGAGGCTTCAGGTTTAGGCCCAGAACGAATATTTTTATCGTGTCCGAAGTCTGCGTAAGGGTGAATCCATAATGGCACAGTCTTCCGCTGCAAAATAAATGAAGTTTAAATAAAAACCTTTTTCGTCAAAGAAAGTTGTTTAAAACATTACCGATAAAATAATAAGTCATTGTTTTTAACACCGTTTGTCTACTTACCCATATCAAAAAACGCCTAGCGATTCCTTATATAAATAGTTATATTGTTTTGCTCTTTTTAACAAAGATAAACGAAAATCCATGTTTTGCCAATCACAAGGTATTCGAAAGGCAAAATTAAACAGTTCGTAAGTATAACACACGGTTCATCCCGCAGCTAATAATGGCTGCCAGCGGTGACAGGTTGTTTGTTCACAAAATCATATTATTAGAAATTTGAGGGTAGAAAACACTTTATATTGTTTAAGACGATAACGACCAAAATAGCCATCAGCTAGCAACTTTTAAACTCCAGTAAAAAGAGTCATACCTATTAATAATTATATTAAAAGAAAACACAATGCGTTTGCGTTTTTAACATATTATATAAGAGTAAAATTAAACATACAACAGACTGCAACCACCATAAAATTAAATAGTTACGGAAAAAAATAAGTTATAATTTCAACCTTATTTCAAAGCTCATAAAACAGCTATTTACACAAATTGCAATACAGTAGTCGCAGATTGAACATAATTCATAAATTCACCATGTAACTTGCATACCTCGGTGGCCTAGCGGTCAAAGACAGGTCGAAGATTTGACTTGTGCTATAGTGAAACCGGGTTCGTATCCGAAGAAAACGGAATATAAAATGGTAATAATAAAATGACATTTTTGGATGTTATTTCAATGGCCATGCTGGTTGTGAGGAATATTGCTTTGGAATTGGAATCTCAGACTTGTTGAGAAATAATAATATAACATCGTCGCATCAGTGAGATGGTAACTACTCTTCGCTAGTAATAATAGTTCAATGCGTGGGATTGCATAAATTTGAAGATTCAAGGTCGAAGGAAGCTTCGATTCGGTTCTCTCGCTTACACTGGGGATGACAATATCCAATGTAAGATTAGGTAAAATATTTTTAGGACAGTCTAAATAAAAAAAATACTTTTACATTATTTTCGTAGAAGTAACTGAAACCGGAGATATTGCATTTTCAGCCTTTGAGTGTGACACGATACCGGGGGGGATTATTTTCATTTAATTTGTAATTATTTTTTACTTAATTTATTATAAACTAACTTAAATAGTTGTAACTTTCTTCATTGTTATTTTATAGTTAGTTCTTGTTTATTCAATAAACAGGTAATTTACAGCGACATTGCTCATTCATCTTGTTGCTAAAAAATCTGTACTTAGGGGGTAGAATTTATGATTGAACTCACTCACACATTCACATGTCATAGATTCTACTTAACGTTCATGTCGATACTCAACACGCATAGACGTGTGCGTGGCTGTGCTAACCGCATTATTTTGCTGTGTGTACTTAAATTATTTTTAACTTATAAACACGTTTATAAAAGGGATGTATAGTACTTTTTCAAATATTAGTCTGTATATATCCTTATCCTTAAATCTCAGGGAGTAATCCCCCGTTCGGAGCCCCGCTGTGTTTGAATTGCAAAGGCGACCGTTTGTTTTTAGCGCCAACTTCGAATTTAATGAAAAAAAGTTGAAACAAATCGCGAATAGGTAGGAAGCCTTAATCTTGTCGAGCAATCTTTTGGTTCCGTTGTGTAAATAGCAAAAACGGAACACCTATAGCAGTACTCAACCTCATTCTTATACGGGCCACAAACACGTTTTAATATAATAGAATAATACAATATTTATTTTTTTCGAGCAACTACATGTCTCATACTCATACATTATTGTGTTAGTATATGGCTTATTCTATGAATGTTAGTCTTATTATATAAATATATATATATTTTTTTTTTTCTTTATTGGGGAAAAAAACAGGTACAGACACAATTTAAAACAATAATTAGGACGTAGTGCAGTAGGCATAGCCAGCACCCTAAACCAATTCCCACCAAGAGTTTTTAAAAGCAATTCTACAAAAAATCGTTACCAGACGCTTTTTGGTCCAGTGGTGCAGTGTCGGACACGACATATCCTCCGATATTACACGTAGGAGGCTGTTACTGCTGCCCCTCATCCTATCCATGGATGATGATTAACATCACGGATAGCCTTCGCGGGTGTGTATTTACTAAGCAGCGGCAGTGGCTAAAATACTCTACACACGGACTCTACACAGCGTTGGTCGAAGCCGGCTTCCTCAAGGTTTGTGGCTCTGAAATTGATTGTTAGACCTAATACTGCACAAGGAACAGCGAAACCACGGCCTTGGTAACAGTCACTATTGTCTATCGAAGGATATATCATACAGTATGAGAACATTTTGTTGCCGTTCCGATCCGCTAGTGGCGCTGCTAATTTCTCCATAGTAATTGAGACGTTTACGTGAACGCGTTCGAGACGTGTTTGTGTGAAAACTCACACAGGCTCAGTTTGTTGCTGTTTCGATCCGCAAGTGGCGCTGCCAATGTTTCCATAGCAATTGGTATATATACGTGACCGAGTTCTGAACGTTTTTTTGTGTGAAACCTTACACAAGCTTCTCAGAACTCTAACCTAATAGAAATATTTAATTTGGCATATATGTACATAATAAACATGGCAACACAGTGGCTGAATGTGGTTGCGTAGGTACTAACAGAAAGTCCCGTTTTTCATAAAAAAGTTAGGAAACAGATAGGTACCAGGGGATTTTAGCTGTCATTTTTAGTATGGATCCGACAGCAAGCGAACCTAAACTGAGTCGGAATTGAATCGCATTATGACGTCATAGTAAGCCCTAGGATACCAGTTAAATGCACAAACGAATTCTAAGTTAAAATAAGTTTCAAAAGTGTTTATGAGCTGCTCGAATAGAGTACTACCCTTATAAAATTGAATTAATGCATTAAGTTAAAAAAAATGGTAATGGTAAAAAGTATTTACTAAACTGCTAGTTAGTGTTAGCTTAACATACGCAGTAAGAGTACGAAAACACAACCCTATAAGCAAAACGCAAAATAATCTCTCACATCGGAACCCGAAACCTTTCTACAAATAACATCAAAAGAACAACCCGAACTAAAACAACATTAAAGCCCATTGAGGCTTAATATGCAGACGTCAATATATTTGACGTGGGTCCACAGTCAGCAGCAGCGTTATGGAAATAAAGTTCAAAAAATTTGCTGACCCTCCACGTTATATTTAGAACAAAGGAGGGTAGTCAGCAAAAATGGATGGCAGGTACGGACCCACACTTGTTTCGGTCCCTAGGCATTGTTTTTAATTCTCGCTGAATCGAGGGTTTTCGCTTGAATGCCGGTTTGGATAATTAAAAAAATTGCCTGTTAAAAATAAAGTGGCGAGTGGATTTCACTCTGCTGTGCAATGTTGACTGAGTAAGGCAGAGTATTCGCCAATAGGAAAGCAGCGCTGAGCGAGGCTAGGGAAATGGAGTGATCCTATTGGTGGATTTATCTTCGCGCTCCGCTTTGCACCCCCGCCGCAAAAAGAGGAATGTTATAAGTTTGATGTCGGTGTCTAATGGTGTGTGTGTGTCTGTGTGTGCGTGTCAATGGCATCGTAGCTGTCAAACGGATGGACCGATTTCGATACGTATTTTTCCATCTGCTCCTAGCTGTCATTGTGTAACCGTTGTGTTACCCACCTGCTATGGACGGTGTTGGGGCACGCGTCACGGAATGACGAGGATCCGGGTTCGATTCCCGGCCATAGCTTTACTTTTCGGATTTTTGTTTTAATTTTCAGTGTCGTTTAGTTTTTTTTAGTATCATTATTTTTAGGCAGTTATAAATATCAACGATGGTTTAACGTTAGTGGGAATACATAGACTGTACCGAGAATCGATATTCCCGCCTTGTCGAGTCGTCGTTTTTCAATCCTCTTAAGTACGATATTGTTTTGAAACCTAACAAGTGTGGGTAGCCTAACACCACTAACTCCAATCTAAATATTAATCTCCAATCTACAAGCAATGGATTATGATAGACTAGCTTCTGCCCGCGACTTCGTCTGCGTAGAATTATACATATAAACCTTCCTCTTGAATCACTCTATCTATTAAAAAAAACCGCATCAAAATCCGTTATGTAGTTTTGAAGATATAAGCATACATAGGGAAATAGGGAAATAGGGACAAAGAAAGCGACTTTATTTTATACTAGCCTTCCGTCCGCAGCTTCGCTCGCGATAATTAATTTTCCCGTAGGAAAAGGTATTTTCCCGCGGTAAAAAGTAGCCTATGTCACTCAGTGATAATGTAGCTTTCTAACGGCAAAATAATTTTTGAAATCGGTCCAGTAGTTTCGGAGCCTATTCAATTCAAACAAACAAACAATCAAATCTTTCCTCTTTATAATATTAGTATAGACTATGTAGTGATGATAGTGATTCAAACAAATTTGATTCGGGTGAAAGTTGTTATGATTAAACCTAAGTGATATGTGTAGGCTTATTAACTAACTCGCTCGCAATCGCCATCGTGTTCATTTTGACAGCTCATGTATGGGCTGACAATTGGCATCGGATTCAGCTAGCTGTCACATTCATACAAGAACTGTCAAAATGAACACGATGGCGATCGCCAGTGAGTTAGGTAATAAGCCTAATGTGCTTGTAATTCGTTGCTTTTACAATATTATTGTCTTTTTGTTTGTTTAAGTGGTATTTTTTTAATATTCTAATTTTATTTGGCATGTGTCACTTTTCGAGCAAACAGCAGCAAACGGTTTTTGGCTTATGTATTTACTATATTAATTTAACTATATGTGTAACTAATGCTGTATGTTTCCCATTTCAATAAATAAAATAATAATAAAAAATAGTAAACCTGGCTTGTTAAATTAGTGGCCTCTCGGCACACTCGGCAGAGACGAAGATAGATGACACTTCAAGCAAACTCGGTCCTACTCCTAAATTTGAAATTCGCATTATACCGTCTCCCTCCCTCTCCTATTAATTAGTATTGGCGTGACCGGAACAGCACGAAAGAAACTTCGAATTTTACACTTTAGAATAGGCTTGCCGCGCTTTGTAATACTGCTTAGGAATTTGCAATTCATAATTCACTAGTTTTTTTTTATTGGTTTAAACGGCTAAGTTACCAAAGCAAAGGACAAACGATTACCAAGTTAGCAGAAGCCTACAGAGCGTTTATAGATAAGGGGGTAAGTCAATGAAATGATATAAAATTGGTTTTTGCTAAAAACTACATTTAACTCAAGCTTCTTGCTGATGGAACCTTTTCAACATGAAACTACCGTGAGACTTAATCATAACTACACATAAACGGATAACTCACGTATAAAAAGTCGAGTGATGCTCGACATGTTTCGGACTATTTCGTAGTCCTTCCTCTCGGAGCGCTCGCCCCGGCGGCAGCGAAACGAACACTCAAGTGTGTGTCAAGTGTCCAGTGTGTGTCAAGTGATGATAGAACCTTCTTGATTATCGCCTTGTCATCGTTGCTATTACAATGTACCGAATTTTAATTTAATCGAACGTAAGTATTTACTTCGAGAGTAACAGGATACATTTCATCCAGAAAACCCCCCACTGGCCGAAGAATGTATCATTTTTGGTTAACTAAGTATTTGGTTTCACTAATGTATTGGGTATTGTTGTAGTTTTCATTTTGTTACGAACATTTTCTATCCAAGGCGGAACGAAGAGAGTATAATAATGTACATACTTTTTGGTATCGCGTTGAAGTATATTTGTTGTATGTTTTTAAAAACACAAAAAGTCCATTCACTCGGGGTCTTGAAGATTGAAGAGCCCTAGCACCTTTCCGGTAATACAGTTAAGTTAGAAAAATATTATTATATAAAAAAATCTAAACGACACTGAAAATTCTATAGAACATGGAAAAATCCGAAAAGTAAAGCTATGCCCGGGAATCGAACCAGGTTCCTCATCATTCCGTGACACCAACATAGCAGATACAGAAAAATATACACAGGAATTGAATCGCCATTGAAATAATTACAAAAAAACTGAAACAAAATTAACCTTAACTTGAAAGAACGAAAGAAGACATTTATTCCTTTTTGCAAGACACACAAACATAAGAGAATATACACAATTTAATAGCAAAAAAAAAACAAGAAAAAACACCGACATTAAAAATAGATGCTCAGCGTTGTGTGTGTCTTCGCAAAAGTGAAACGGTCGCTGGCTCAGCATTACGCTGGGGTGTTAACTGAGGTGAGGTGTAACTTGAATACAATCGTCTAGGAATGACCTATGTTTTAGGCGAAACTTTTTAGTCGACTTTACATAAAAAAAGATAGAACTAACTGTCTTAAAAATAAGACTTAATCTAGATAGCTTCCAAATTTCAACGAATTTTGCTGAGAGCTCCAAAATAGACCACTTAAGACCTTATCGAGGAGATCTTTAATTTCTGCCAAGTAAATCTACAGATAAAATCTAAGGCTTTCGCGGCAAAGCGGTTGTGGGGCGGCCATTAAAGCTAAGTAGGTATTTACGGCGAACCACTTGAAGATATTGTTGTGCCATGTGGCATAGTGCGAGAAAGAGACGATTATACAGGGTGTCTCATTGAAATCGGTCAGTATGGGAAAGTCTGAAACTATAACATACGAAGATCTAGGCTTATTACGTAACTCGCTCGCAATCAGCATCGTCTTCATTTTTGACAGTTGATTCCGAGATTGGTTTCAAAATGAAAACAATCGTTCCACGTAACTCGATCGGCTGATCGTGATGGCTGATGTGTGTTTCATGTATAATATATTATGTATTTCAGTACTTAGTATATTTATATTTATACTAAATTGCACCACCTGCTCAGATCTGGTCTGTTCTCCAGTCCATTATGGTTGCCTGGAAGAGATCGCTCTGTAGCGATAAAGCCGCCTATTGTTACCTTGTAATATTCTGTATACCTTTTTTCTGTTTTGGTTGTTATATGTGGTGTTCAATAAAGAGTTATTGTATTGTATCGGCTTGACATCGCATTCGAAAGCGATTGCGAGCCATTTTTGAAAGCAATTGAACGAATCATTTGCCAAAAAGTCGTTCTGTTCTTGGGAACCATGTCATTGATTTTAATAACAAGAAAAACTTCATTCATTCGTTGAAAAATAACCTTACACTATTTCTATTTACAAATCGATTGTGGTCCTAAGCAGTAAATGCCTCTATGAAACATGATGTCTAAAATTAATAATAGCACCTCCTTTTGCGTCCGAGGTTCACAATACCTGAAGTACGAGTACGGTTAGAGTGTATTCTTGTATCTAATCTTTTACTGTTACTCAATTATTTACGGAGAGCAAAGTGTGTCCCACGATATTTCGACAAAGTAACGCGGGGACCGGCAGTTTGCTACAAAATAATAGGTATGGTGTGGAGAGTAATCACTATCACTACATAGTATAAAATAAAGTCGCTTTCTCTGTCCCTATGTCCCTATGTCCCTATGTATGCTTATATCTTCAAAACTACACAACGGATTTTGATGTAGTTTTTTTAATAGATAGAGTGATTCAAGAGAAAGGTTTTTATGTATAATTCTACGCAGACGAAGTCGCGGGCAGAAGCTAGTATCTTTATAAGTGTGATGATGTTCAACCATGTAGGTATTTATTTACATATACAAATTGCAAGAAAGAAAGGAAAAAAAATCACAATCACAAAACAACAAATAAATAAACTGTCACAAAATGGTCTCAACTCAGAATTGGCTGGCCTAACAGCGCTGGTCTTCCGTTGGGACCATCAGGTGATGAACTGTAGTTCTTTAAAATGAGCAAGTGCTTGCATGTTGGTCTGGGAGCAAAGAAAAAACATAGAAGGTACCAGTTGCTTCTCTTCCCGCACAAATGGTAAAAGCCCATCGAGGGAATGGATGAAACCCTAGCAATCATGTTTAAGGCATTGCGGCTAGCAACCCATCACTGTGTCACCCTTTCCTCCTACACTCCCACAATCATGCTAGACGTGGTTTTTAGGTATCATTACCTTAGGCTCTGTCTACCCCATAAGCGATAACGACGTCAAAATCAAAATGGGTTGCTAGACACATCGCCTATAAACATGATTCCTAAGATTTTCGCCCGTTCCCTCCCAAATTATACATTGAAGTTATATTCGCAAAGATACTGTTCACACCTTAACAAAGGTCATATTATACCTTCATGCAGTGGGTGCAGTAATGGCCGACCACTAGACTACTACCACGTACCAACGACAGCGACACGGCGCCCATGTTCACTCTCCAACGCTTGGTTGTAACGATCACTGCATTACAATCTATTTACTTCACAAGCAATGTATAACGTCCGTCGCGCATAGCCGTGGTCGGGATGTAAGGGGTTAGGGGGGCTGACTTGACGCTTTCCTAATGCGTTAGCAACTTATACTCCTCGTCTCAAGGAGTTGGAAGAAAATGTTAAGACGCCATGTTGCTGGCTAATGCTTGCAATAACTCCAATGCAACTTTATATACTTAAAACAACTTTGTACTTAGAACTAGCGACCCGCCCCGGCTTCGCACGGTATATTATGCATGTATTATACATATAAACCTTCCTCTTGAATCACTCTATCTATTAAAAAAAACCGCATCAAAATCCGTTGTGGTTTTGAAGATATAAGCATACATAGGGACATAGGGACATAGGGACTTAGGGACATAGGGACACAGGGACAGAGAAAGCGACTTTATTTTATACTATGTAGTGATGTAACATCCTCCATGCCGGTGGAGCAAAAGTCACTATTTTGATTTCACTTTCCAATACGCCCATAATCTTGCTAAACGTGGCCTAGGTGCCATCTTAGGCTCTGTCTACCCCGTAGTCCATTCCAGTTCGTCACGCTTTTAAATATAGGTAGTTATGGAACGAGACGAGCAGGCAAAAATCTATAGTAAAATCTGGGACATATTTTTTCTTGTATGAGAATCGATAGGGTAAACGATTATGAGTAAAAAAAAAACCAAAAATTTTAATTCTGGAAATAATGTTCATGTATTGTGGACTTTTTTTTAAAAAAAAACGCTCAATGACGTCAATATGAAGCCAATCGACGTACATTCTTGTCTAGTTTGTAATGGAAACGGAACTGTCACTGCCGCCGTCAATTGTCACTAACTCGACAATAGTCGGTGACAAGTGACGATTCGCATTGCAATGGGTTTTTTTTATATATATATAGGAAGGGAAACGAGCAAGTGGGTCACCTGATGGTAAGTGATCACCACTGCCCATAGACACCCGCAACCCCGGAGGGATTGCAGATGCGTTGCCAACCTAGAGGATTAAGATGAAATGCCTCTTGTGCCCGTAATTTCCCCGGCTCTCTTACTCTCCACACCGGAATACAGCAGTGCGAGCACTGCTACTTAGCGGCAGGATTAGCGAGTAAGATGGTGGTAGCGATCCGGACGGACCTTGCACAAGGCCCTACCACCCGCATGGGTGGTCTATTATAAATCCAAGCGGCGTATATTCTCGTCAAATTGTAATGTAAACAGAGACGAATATATAGGCATGGTAATCTAATATGATTGTTCTCTTCACTTGACAATTCTGATCCGGGTGGATTGATAATTGGAAATGGTTTTAGTGAAACTTATCTCAGTGGAAAATGTAATCCGTTTGATTTTGGTATGTGGGCCTCTATTGTAGGTACCATAATAATCTGGAACAATCTATAGAACTCTAAAAATCAGTGACATAATGCCGGAAAATGCAACTTTTACTAGAGAGCCTCTAGTGTAAGTTTTCGCATATAAAAACGTCTCGAACACATTCACGTAAACGTCTCAATTACTATGAAAAATTAACAGCGCCATTTGCGGATCGAAACGGCAACAAACACACCTCCAGAGCTGGGCAAAAATTATCTATTTACGAAAAACCGGGAAGATAAACTAAATCATCTTTTATTTGAAGTAACTAAATAATCCGTTATTTGTTATTTTGAATTTATGTAGATGAGTTTCATTTTTATCTAGATAAATTAGTTGGGATTTTAAATAAAAGATGAATGTCAGTGTGACGGTTTGACCCGACGTGACATTCTGTATACATTCATTATTATAAGCTGTTGTATTAGACTTTGTTTATTGAAGTGACACAAGTACATCAGATAGAATACAACGTATAGAAAAGAATAATAAGTTTAAAATGTTGATTAGCCAGTTATATACAACATACTCCCCCGTAATCAAAACAAGATTATAAACATAAACCTATTCCTTTTATACAATTCTGATGCTTGATACGAGCCAATGGCTTAGTTAGTACATCAGCCCACATCTCCAAAGTATTAATATATACGACATTGATAACATTTTTACATAATAAATCTCTTATAAAATGAAATCTAGTGTCGATATGCTTGGTTCTATTGTGGTGAACCGTATTCAGTGCTAACTTCTGGGCAGACTGTGAATCATTATAGATAGTAATGACAGTTGACTTACCAGTAAGTTCACACATCAATCGTCTCAGAAATACAGCCTCTCTACCCGCACTGGATAAACTCATGTATTCTGCTTCGCTGGACGACAAAGCAATGGTGGTTTGCTTCTTACTTTCCCATGAAATGGCTCCCCCGGCCATAGAAAAGTAGAATCCGGTGTATGAACGACGATCCATAGGACAATTGGCCCAATCTGCATCCGCGTAGCCAATTAGGCATCCACCGTCTTTCCTGTAAGTAATGCCCAAATCCATAGTGCCTTTCAGATATTGTAATACGCGTTTTGCCGCCTTCCAATGACTTTTATCATATTTAGTATTAAATTGACTTAAATACGATGTGGCAAAAGCAATATCTGGGCGAGTATTAACGGCCAGAAAATTGAGTGAGCCTATCAATTGCTGATACGGATATGTTGTATATAACTGGAAAAAAACTAGTAGATTCACTTTTTAATAAAGAATATGCAGTTTTATAAGTATTACTCAGTTAAAAATAGAGATCCGTGCTGATAACGAATGTTGTATTAGACTTTGTTTATTGAAGTGACACAAGTACATCAGATAGAATACAACGTATAGAAAAGAATAATAAGTTTAAAATGTTGATTAGCCAGTTATATACAACATAAGCTTACTTCAATAACAAACAAGGTCGGTTATCTTCTAGATAATTCATCTAAATAAAAAAGTTGTCAACGCACTATTTGTGATTGAATTTATCTTCGAATAAATTTATTTGAAATGATTTTATTTGAAATAATTATCTAGATAAGAAATTATCTAGATAACGCCCAACTCTGCACACCTCATAGTATTAGACAATATAACGCAAAAGCGTTCGAGGCGTATTTTGTGACCGAAAGACTTACTATGCCTCTAGTTTTTAAAGTTTCAGCCAATAGCAGTAGCTGGTTTTCCATCCACAGAATCGATTTCAATAAAATTGATTACGAACTCTTTTCCGACCTTTTGGTAGACTTCAAGGACACAACCTTGTGGTATTATAGGCTACCGCTACATAAGTTTTAAACGACTAGGTATCACACGCGATGCTTTTACGAGAATGTCATATTTTACAGAATATAAAACATCAGCCAGCCGGATTTGCTTGCGAATCCTTTCATAAAACTAGACATATGTATGTCCATACACATATACAAATCACGTCTTTATCCCTTACGGGGTAGACAGAGCCTAAGGTAACAAGACCTACAGGCCACGTTTATCAAGACACTGAGGGCGTAGAGGTGGAAAGTGGAATCAAAATAGTGATGGGTTGCTAGCCGCATCGCCTATAACTAACTAAAACTAGACAATAGGGAATATTAATGTGTTTTTATTGCTTTCATTAAAGTTCATTTATGTAACAAACAATTAAAAAAATACATACATACATTCACAAATCACGTCTTTATCCCTTACAGGGTAGAAAAAGCCTAAGGTAACCTACAGGCCACGTTTAGCAAGATTATGAGCGCATAGATGGAAAATGGAATCAAAATAGTGATGGGTTGCTAGCCTCATCGCCTATAACATGATTCCTATGATTTCCGCCATTCCCCCCATGGGCTTGTACCACCGGCGCGGGAAGAGAAGCAACCTGGTACATTCTATGTTTTTTCTTTGCTCCCAGACCAGCATGGAAGAAAGTTTTAATAGCTATATTTAAACCAAACTTAAGCACGACTCTCCTCAAGGTTTCCCGTTAACATGACAAGACCCATCCCCCCTCGCTCACCCCAGTTAGTATTCAAACTGAAAGTTACGTACACTTTATTTGCCCGTCTAGTCTTGCAATTGATATTTTCCACGAAGCAATTTCTAAGACGCTTCGATATGATTCGAGTAATATGAGGGAAGAATATCCGATGTTATTATAAGATGTGATCGGGATGATAAGAAATTGGTATCTAACAAGCGTTTGCTGTTCGGCTGAGTAAATATATTATACAGTTATCTTGATATTTAGATATGTAGCTACGTATTCACAGAATCGCAGCCGCTCGTACCTCTAGCGAGAATTGCGATTCGTATACTTATATTGTTAATTGAAAAAAAAAACACTGAATAAATAAAGGAGAGAAGAAAATTACTATAATTAATCTATATTATTATTATTTGATATTTTTCCTTATTTTTTTTGTTTTGTTTATTTTTAGTTGGGGCTGTTGTTCTCCTATGCGTCGAATAAACGTATTTTCTTTCTTTCTTTCTTTCTTCTTATTGTGCCTCTCAAACGAGTGAAGTGAACGTTGGCAATCAGCTCCGCATACTTCCCACGGTCCAGTCCATTCCCGGATATTTCGCAGCCTCTCTTCCTGCGCCCAACAGCTATAATAATTATTATTTCCATTTCTGATGAGAATATTTGACCAGCTACGGGTAGTGTAGGGGAAATGGGATGAGGATGGTAAAAATATGAAAAATCGAGGAAAATACTGACATACCTACGTAAACCCGCTAAAATGTACACTGCAGTTGCACACGACCTTCTCAAAAGAATTAAATCTAACACAAGTAGAGGCAGTACCACAAATCCTGAAATGTCTGTCAATAGTCTTAACGAATACTTAAACTGTCTCCAACTTATTTCTTGTATTGGTTGTCTGGAAGAGATCGCTATTAAGCGATAAGACCGCCTATTGTCATTGTCTACGTTGTTCTTTGTTTCTGTATTGTTTTGTACTGATTTGTGGTGTACAATAAAGAGTATTTGTATTGTATTGTATTGAATATAAACGCAACAAAACACCTGATGAATCTACGTCAGCATACCAATAGCATGTTTGTCGCACGGTACAGCGACATCTATCGGATAATATTGAAACTAAACTTAATGTATGAAAGCGTAATACGAAATAGACTTGGACACCCGTTGAAAAAAAACAACGTTTCATTCGAGCATCAGCCAGCGTGCAGCGTGTTCACGACGTTGACACGCGTCAGCTTTCACATTTCGTGCATGCAATGGAAATGTTGGAATTGGGTTGGGTTTACATACATATATCAGGTCTTTATCCCTTACTAGCTTCTGCCCGCGACTTCGTCTGCGTTGAATTATACATAAAAACCTTCCTCTTGAATCACTCTATCTATTAAAAAACCGCATCAAAATCCGTTGTGTAGTTTTGAAGATATAAGCGTACATAGGGACATAGGGACAGAGAAAGCGACTCTATTTTATACTATGTAGTGATGACGAGGTAGACAGAGCCTAAAGTAACAAAACCTTATGGCCACGTTTTGCATGATTAAGGGCGTATAGGTGGAAAGGGAAATCAAAATAATGATGGGTTGGGTCGTGGGTTTACATGCGATACGAAATTTGCCATGAGCTTTTGGGTGAAGGGAAACGTCGTGAGGAAACCTACACATCGAAGAAATTCAATGGTGTGTGTGAAGTTCCTAATCCGCACTGAGCCCCGTGGGAATTGTAGCCCAAGACCTCCAATTCTACTGGAGGAGGCCTATGCCAAGAGGCACGCCGAATTACGCGATTTAAAAAAAACACAAGAAATGATGACATCCTGTAAAATAAATAGTGAATTCGGAACTAAAGGGTTATATTAATTATCCTACTAATATTATAAATGCGAGTTTGTGATGATTGTTCCTTCTTCACGCTGAAATGACTGGACGGATTTGGATAAAATTAGGAACAGACATATCTGGTACCCTAGATTAACACTACATAGACAACTTTTTATCCCGTACCTGTTCCCGCGGGATAGCGAAAAACTATTTTTTTTTTTTTTTTATATGAATAGGAAGGCAAACGAGCAGGTGGGTCACCTGATGATAAGTGATCACCACTGCCCATAGACACCCGCAACCCCAGAGGGATTGCAGATGCGTTGCCAACCTAGAGGACTAAGATGAATGGCCTCTTGTGCCCGTAATTTCCCCGGCTGTCTTACTCTCCACACCGGAACACAGCAGCGCAAGCACTGCTACTTAGCGGCAGGATTAGCGAGTAAGATGGTGGTAGCGATCCGGACGGACCTTGCACAAGGCCCTACCACCCGCAAAAATTCTTCGCAGACGAAGTTACGAGCAGCAG
Source organism: Pandemis cinnamomeana (assembly GCA_932294345.1). NCBI lineage: Eukaryota > Metazoa > Arthropoda > Insecta > Lepidoptera > Tortricidae > Pandemis > Pandemis cinnamomeana. Next base: position 1,392,993 of record OW028712.1, read on the forward strand.
CTAGTAGATATATTATATATCTATGATGTTGTCTCTGTCTGTTTCATAGTAAGAAATAAGGAGGCAATCATAGATATCAGGAACTTTACAGAGAGTGGCCCTTAGCGTCTAAAGATGCACCGAGCTCAAGCCGTGCGCTCCCATCTCTACTAATCCGACCAATCTTGAACAACTTGTAGGAAGCGGAGCTCGGAAAAAATATAGTATTATTATTATAGATATATTTACGGATAGTTGATTAAATAAGTAACTTGCTCACGTCTCTATTCCAGGCACGTTCATTGGTGATCTACCTGCCGTACGGTAACGCATTTATCTGACCTTATATAGTTCGTACAGAATACGTTTTTGTTATGAGGAAGAGCGATATTATATTATAGGTACGAAAAGTCCACACAGATAATAGTATTTTATGCCGAGTGGCCTAAGTAAGGTACGAGATTTTAAGAATGGCATTGTTCATTTTTTTTAGTATGCTCCAATTCGAAAACCATTTCGAGGAAAACCATCATTTATCCGATTTATCTTGTCCGATTTCAAAAATACTTTATGATTGCAGATATTTTTGTAAAAGTACTTTGAACCTTTATTTGACCGAACGACCCAGTTTTTAGACAGAATCCAGCATCGAATGTTTGCCACAAAAATGAAAAAAAAAAGTTTAGCTATGGCAACTGTCACGTGTCACTGTCAAATCGACAAAACCATAGACAAAGCCGTTTTTTTTTATAGCCAGCCGAACGAAGGCGATTGGGATTCTGTCTAAATTCACGAATTATCAAACAGCGAAAAAATATTTATTATTAATTAGTAAAGCTACGTAAAAGCATAATATTCAAATTAGTTGCTTGAAATAGTCCATTTTATCAAATAAATGTGTTAAAAGGATAGCTTAAAAAAATGAACAATGCCAATTATGTAACAATGTTGTATACAATACTTTTTCTACGAGTCATCGTCATCATCGTCTATCGAGGTACATACATAACCTTTTGTAAAGTACATTGGGTTAAGTTTGAAAATTGTACCTTCCACTTATATGAATTAATAGTAGTTATCTCCTCTGGAGTAGCGGCGAAACTAATCTCGTCACTGTCACTCATGTTTAATTCGAATTAGGGATTATTTATTTAACACCGATTTCGCGTCAAATAACAAACAAAACTTTTAAATTTTCGTAGCACAAAAAAGAACTAATGAGACGTCGTTATAAGACTGTTTCTGATTTTCCAATTACTTCAATTACTAACCAATCACGTAACACAAGAAAAAAGTTAGTGTGTTCAAATAGAAGCAAATTTGCCAGATATTTCCAACTTTACATTGGGTGCGTTCTACTAAGCGCTCGCGACGCTCAATCGAAGTAACTAAGTTCTAATTTTGAAATTATTATAGTCGTCTAGAGCGTTGTATAATAATCATTATAGTTGAGTCCAAAGTGCCATAGACTATCTAAGATTAAAAAGTACCTATGTGATTGCAATTTTGTCTATGAACACATAATTGACATATTAAAATCAACGAGTAGAAAAAAATATGTAGGAGTTTAAAAAAATAAGAGAGAGAGACGATGAAAGAAACAATGCTATGATGATGATGATGATTCGGTTTGATAGATATGAAGGTATATGTGTAGAAGGCTGGTTTCATTATTGGCAGCCGTGCTTCAGTTACAGGAGGCTGTGGATGGGTTTTCTTCATCATCATCATTATGTGTCAGGATTCAGGGTTCGTGGAAAACCTTTTGGTGTGAAAGTCTTCCAGTACAACCGAAGGAACACACACCAGTGATGTGAAAGTACTATAATTGCTTAAGAGTCGATGCAATGCAATTCCCGATGTAACTGCACAGAAATGCACTTGGAATGATCGCTACGGGAGCAAGTTCGCTTGGTTATAGGGGATACACAGAACCAGAACTCACAGGTCATCAGAGGCCTCAGAAATCAGAATAAGCGACCTCTTCGCTTCGCTACCAAACGTGGAATCTCTCGATACCACATTGGCTATCGGCTAGCACGTCTGCCCTTCCCCGCACCCCGCGTACAATCTCAGCACTCAAATAGAGTATCCTTCACAATCAATAAGTGCAATTTCTCCTAAACTGACCTACAAAAACTATTTCACAATTAAACAATAAATAAACACATTCTGCGTAAGTTGAGATTTACGATTGTGCCATCAAATGAATCAAAAAAAATATTTCATGATTTTTATGTTTACTTTTACGGTTTACAGTTAGAAATTAAATTTCTAAAATGTCACTGAAAATTAGAACACGTAGAAAAATCCGAAAAGTAAAGCTATGGCCCGGAAACGAACCCATAGCTTTACTTTCATAGTTTTTTGATATTTGATAGTAGGTACCTATCGTTTTAATAACAGCACCTTCTCTCGTCCTTCAGGTAGAAAAATTCGAAGACTACCCACCTGCTATGGGTAAAACATAGAATTTACCAGTTGCTTCTCTTCCCGCGCAGATAGTAAAAGTCCATCGAGGGAATGGGCGAAAGTCTTAGGAATCACGTTATAGGCGATGCTGCTAGCAACCCATCACTATTTTAATTTCCCTTTCCACCAATACGCCCTTAATCATGCTAAACGTGGCCTTAAGGTTTTGTTACCTTAGGCTCTGTCTGTCCTGTAAGTGATAAATACGTGACATATGTATGTATGTATGTAACTTTATCTTGCAGTTTATGATAAAGTGTAAATGTTAATGGTTTCTGATATAAAAATAAGGACTTATTTATAGTCTTTTTTAAAGTGAAATTTGAAATAAGTGTGCAGTGAACTTGTTTAATTATAACTGACTTTATGTTAAAACTATTTTAAGATTAAAAACTAATTTTAACAAGCCTCGTCCTTTAGCTTTTCATTATAATAAGCAATACAGAACTCACTTCAAACCTGTATGAACTTGGCTACATAGGTACTGCAAAATTCAAAGTTCATATCGCACTGTTTCGTTCACACTAATAGCCATATCAGTCAGAGTAAGCGGAATGGTTCATTAAGACTTTCGAATTTCGTAGTCGCCCCCCAGTTCATGGAAAATGACAATAAATTGAACTGCAAAATAGTTTAAAACTTTTAATGAAATATCCAGACTTCGGCGACTTTCGTTGTAGGTATAAGTTATTGGAATAAGAAACATAATTTATGCATTTATAGGCATAAAACTTATGTAAATGACCTGTTGTATGTAGTAGTGTACAGAACTGATATGGGGCTTAAATCATTTTTCTAATTTGGAACGTCAATTTGTCTATTCGCACACATTACTCACACAGACAACAGATCGTTTACTTGAGTTTTTCACTTATAACAATCTGTGAGGAGTACCTGAGTGTGATACCTATATATTTTTTAATTTCTTTACCGCTCCAGTCATAGGTAAAGGAATCAAGATCTACGCAGCGAAGTGTGATTGAATTAGTGAGCTATAGGAGACATTCCAAATGCATAGTTCCCCCGGGATACCGATAAACAAATCAAAGGTCGAAGCTGCCTAATGAAACTCTAATTCTACGCAGACAAAGTCGCGGGCGGAAGCTAGTACTACTTAAGAATTAAAGAAAGAAAGAAAGAAAGAAAGAAGACATTTATTCCTTTTTGCAAGACACACAAATATAAGATAATACACACAGTTTTATAGAAAATAAACAAGGTATAACAAAAAAAGAAAACATAGACATGAAAAATAGATCATCAGCGTTGTGTGTCTTCGCAAAAGTGAAACGGACCACACAAGAAGAAGAGACATTATTCAACAACAAACTTTGTCTTTCTTCCATGCTGGTCTGGGAGTAAAGAGAAAACATAGAATTTACCAGTTGCTTCTCTTTCGATAGTAAAAGTCCATCGAGGGAATGGGCGAAAATCATAGGAATCATGGTTATACGCGATGCGGCTGGCAACCCATCATTTGATTCCACTTTCCACCTCTACGCCCTCAGTGTCTTGCTAAACGTGGCCTGTAGGTCGTGTTACCTTGGGCTCTGTCTACCCCGTAAGGGATAAAGACGTGATTTGTGTATGTGTACGTGTATTTTTATTAATTTGCAACATATGTTTGTCCGGGTACACTCTTGTAACTCAATTTTGAAGCAGATATCTTCAACCGATTGAGCTGAAATCTTGCATACTTGTGGAAGTTGGATGACAATACAATAATCTGGGGCTAGAATTCTGGTGGCCCGGGCAGGACCTTCTCAGCAGGAACTCTTCAGCGGTTGGTCCGATTGACTTGAAATTTGATACACAATGTGTAGGACAGATGGCAATGAAAGATCAGTCAGCAAAAATGCTTGTATTGTGATGATTTTTTTAGGTTAGGTTAGGTTATTGTATCAAAAACTCACTACAAGCTCAGGACTGCTGCTATCCAAAATTTAACCCAAGTTTTAGTTTAAATGGCAACCACGAATTCTCAAAGGCCCGAATTTAACTTAAATTATAAATAAAACTTTGCTAAGTCATTCCGCGGTACAACTTTACTAAACAACGTGACTCAACCAAAACACAAAGAACGGATGAAACTTCTGTTTACTTGAGAAAGTTTCGCACCCCTGCCGCCAATGTGCAGAGCGCGAAACGTCACAGCAGCCTGGACAGAGGGTCCATTCGAATTTCTTTTTGAATAATAATATTTTTTTAGCGTGTCAACCTTTTTGGCTGTTGGTGGCTGGCTGGCGCTAGTCCGTTGCCACGCACCGCGGCACATAATAAAAAGAACAATGCATTCTAAGGGGTAATTTCAGCTATTGTACCAAAATATAGCACCAGCACCCCCTAGTATATATTATAGTTGAAAAACCTTCACAGATTTTCGTCGAAATTGTAAGAACTGATTAATTAGTTTACTTAAGTAAAAAATTTCATTGTTAAATTTACAAATTAGATTACAAATTGTAGTATTTTCCATTTTTAGAAAAAATTAAACCTGATCGTGTCGAGTTGAAATACTCGTAGTTATTTTTTCTGCTTATCACAGCGTCCCTTTACCCAGCAATTAAAATTAATTTAAGTGTCAATTAACTTGTAACACTGAACCCTCTGTAGATGTATTCTATGAATCTTAGTTTAGCCAACAGGGGTGCTCAACCATAGGAAGCAAAAAGTAAACTTGCCTTTTTTCAAACAAGTCTTAATTGGCGTTTAATTACTGGACTCAAATTAAAATCTAAATTAGTATAATAAAAGCGAGAACAAATCTGTCAAGTCCAAGTTGGGCTCATACAAGTAGGGTTCCGTACCACCGTAATTTCATTATTTGTTTTGGTTCCATGCTGGTCTGGGAGCAAAGAAAAAACATAGAATGAACCAGTTGCTTCTCTTCCCGCGCACATGGTAAAAGCCCATCGAGGGCATAGGAATCACGACCTTTACCGCCTACAAGCATCCTAAACGTGACCTTCAGGTCTTGTTACCTCAGGCTCTGTCAACCCTGTAAGGGATAAATACTTGTGTTATGTATGTATGTATGTTACGCTGAATAGAACGTGGCACGCATTAAGCAATTGTGGTAACCTGTGCCCAGCGTTGGGACGGATGTGGGCTGGAGATGATCGGATGCGGAAAGAATGCCAAAAGCCATTGCTCTCACACGTGAAGACCAGTGGCGTAGCTAGGTAACCAAGGGCCCTGGTGCAAATTAAAAAAATGGGGCCCCACTACTATCTAAATTGGTTACGTTATAATAATAATAGTTCGATCGAGATTTTCTGGTAAGGATTCGAGGGCCCTCTGAGCTTGAGGGCCCCGGGGCACTGCCCCGCCTAGTCCCTTGGTAGCTACGCCACTGGTGAAGACCCTTGAAGTTAATACACCCCGCATACCTCGCGGCCCAAACTACTTTATTACGAGTAACTTCGCAATCTTTGTCTTAGTTAGTTGTTTATACAGGTTCTGCGTTCCTTCTTTCTGAGATAGGCGTGTGAGACTAAAACTTAATGAACAATTAATTAAACATAGTATCTATCTTCCATGCTGGTCTGGGAGCAAAAAAAATAGAATGTACCAGTTGCTTCTTTTCCCGCTTAGATGGTAAACGCCCATCCAGGGAATGGGCGAAAACCTTAGCAATCATGTTTTAGGCGATGCGGATAGCCACCCATCACTATTTTGATTTCCCTTTCCACCTATACTCCCACAATCATGCTAATAAACGTGGCCATTAGGTCTTGTTACCTGAGGCTCTGTCTACCCCGTAAGGGATAAAGACGTGATATAGGGAGATATACATTAGTAACACTGAACAGGTTCGATTCCTAAACCACCACAAAACTTGTTATTATAACATTAGCGTCTTTCAATAAGCATTGTCCTAAACAAATAAAATTATTTACTATATAAGGTTCTATAATGCTCTATACATATTCCTTTGAAACGGTACAAGGCTGGTACTAAAATAGTGTTATATTCTAATATAAACATCTAGAAAGACCGCGTGTATTTTTAATAAAATCCGCCGTCCATTATTTTAAAATGGTGTTATTTGATGTAAACGAGCGCGAACGTTTCCAGCGTTGTGGTCACAAAACTAAACTAAAACTAATCTTAACATAAAATAATTAAAAAAGGAGGGCCCCCCGTGACATAATTCCGCAGACGCTGGCAGCATTCCCCCCTTGGACAGCGATACTAACACGCTGTCCAAGGAAGCTGCCAGCTCTGCGGTCACCCGTAGCGTTTATTAGCCTCTTCGAAATATCTTTGAAGAGGCTAATAGCGCTGGCAGTGTTGCCAGGTCACTTCCCTTGAAAATTACATTGTCATCCCTAAAAAGTTCCATTTTTACCTCATCCATAGGAATTTGGAATAATATTTATGCTAATAACAAAAAATTAGCCTGTATTTTTTTAGTGTGTATTTAAAAGTTTTTTTACCAGGTATCTTTATGCCGGGACCCCAAAAGTTCCGAAAAATGTACCAAAATACAAAGTTCCTCCCAATTTCCACGGGAGTGTCAAAAGTTCCGCAAAACGGAACTTTCGGAACCAAACGACAACACTGGGCTGGGCCCCACGGACCAAGGGTCTCAACGCCGAAAGGGACAAAGTTATATTCGGTGGTGAGACCCCTATATTTATTTATCTTGCCTAGGTTATTCTTGCGGCTACATTCTCATCTTCTCCTCCCCTTAAGGCTTTGGGCCCATGTCAGTTTAAATGACAAGTGTGCGGTAAAAAATATAATCCAAAAATCTTGTGACAACATGTCGGGAACGTTGTACGGAATTGGTCAAAGATCCCCTGTCGGGCTCTTAGCCAACGGTCAATGATATTCCTCAGACACTGCCAGGAAATCATTAGCCGATCCCCAGGGTGCACCGGACCAAGCACTGCTCTTCCCGTCGGACGGATCCAAAAACGAACCGCAGCTCTTGACCACACGTGGAGGTAATCCGACTCGCACCCCAAGCTTTATATTAACATGCAACGTATGTGTGGCGAAAATGCCACCAATCCAAGCCACGCGTGGCAACACGAGAGAGAAAATACGTCTATGGTTCGGATGTATCCCGACTCGCACCCCAAATCCAGCATAGTCACAGATTTGAAATTTGGGAGTTATGTGGAATGGAACGTAAGATTTCAATGAGATAGGCGATGCTATGAGTGAGACAACGAATATTCGATTCGAAGAATAAGATGGCGTATGCAAGATGGTTAGGGATTTAGTTTGATTCAGTCTGCGGTACGACGTTGATATGTAAATACTAGCTGTTTGAATCCGTTTATCGCTATCCCGCAGGAATCACGCAAGTTTCCGAACATTCTGGCGTGAAAGAGTAACAAACATCCATCCATCCATACTTACAAACTTTCGCGTTTATAATATTAGTAAGATATAAAGAATATGAAATAGGTTAATGTTTTCCGGTGACTAAATTAGCTTTTCTTAGTATTTTCATACTTTCATACAAATTTCATTGACTTAGTTGTTGTGTAAAATAGGTAGTAAATACAAGATTACGAATTACCGCCTATTGTGACAGGCAACTACGGAACTCTACACTGCGTGTGGCCCGACTCACACTTGGCCGGTTCTTCTTCATGCGGTAGATGACCCACCTCTCTCCCCATCAAGTTTGTCGTATACAATCAATTTATCTGAGAATAAAGTCCGTTAGGCATTATTGCACATAAACGGATAACTCACGTATAAAAACACAACATAACACAAATTCGTTTCGCTGCCGCCGGGGCGAGCGCTCCGAGAGGAAGGACTACGAAATAGCATCACTCGACTTTTTATACGTGAGTTATGTGTAATTATGATTAAGTCTCACGGTAGTTTCATGTTGAATCTGTTAGGCATTGGCTAAAATCCGCCTGAGATAGCCACAAATTTATGACAAAACTGTTTGTCCCCTTCTCATTTGCTTCAACGCAGCGTGGCGATCTGTGAAATAGGAATTTCAGCAACAAAGTCTCGGAATTTGTTACGGTTTCGCGAATCACGAGGGTGTCCCGGATACTTTTCCAATTTATTTACCTAAATATAATGCAAAGAAACTAAATCTAACTTCTCCAACCCGGATGTTTGCCTTTCTGCGATCTGACAAAGTTAAATTAGGTGTTTACACCAAACTTGTTTCGGTAAGAAATGAAACCTTTATTTGCGGTGCGTAGGGCTGTGGACGCTCAATTATATTCTGTAAGTTAAGGTGGTTCGATTCCCATACTAATTGATTTATTCAATTACGGGCAAACGTAGCGTAGTTTTACATTGAAACACGTCTTTTCCCTTACGGGGTTGACAGAGCCTATGGTAAGAAAACCTTAAGGCCACGTTTAGCATGATTAAGGGCGTATACCGTCAAACACTCCAACTTTGCCACCAGGGTATACTTTGCCCAAAACACAATTTCTATGGAAATCTACTAATAATAAAAAAAGTTACAGAATTATGGCAACATTCATGACATTGGTAGATAATAAACTATACCTGTGGCAACACAGAGTAGCGCGTGCGCTCCTGACTTCATCCAGTAACCTGTTGGCGCTTGTCGAGTACGGAGTATATTTTTGCGGGCCAATTACTGACGAAATTTAGTAGTCAATTGTGCGTCATGGGGAAAACACAAGTCAATTTTATCGATTGTTTGTAATGCAAAACGATGTGCCGAGTATTTTGATGATTGTTTCGTTACTGTAACTCGTACATAACAAAAGTTATCATGATGGGCAAAATTACCCAGTGAAGTTTAGCTGTATGTTTGTCAACATTGCCCGCCAGCAAAAAACGCTTAGGGTTGGCACCTTTTCTTTTTTTTTTAACCGACTTCAAAAAAAGGAGGAGGTTCTCAAGACAAAGTATGTTTTTTTTAAGTTTCAAGTAGGTAGATTGGTAAGTAGAAAAAAATATTTTATCCCGAGAAAAATGTGAAGTTTCCTAGCAAAAGGGACCTTATGCCTGGTTCACATTAGTCCAGTAAAATTGTTTCAGTAGCATTATATCGCGAGGCTAACGATGTCAACTGATCCACCGCACGCCGCAATGTAATAAACAAATTTGCGTCTTAGAAACTGTTTTAATACTTACCTACTTACCGACTTTGTGCTAATTAATTTTATTTTTTTAAAATCCAAATTTGACAACCCTAATACTTTTAAATCGTTACATGCCGTTTGTATGGAGAAGAGGAAAAATGACAGGCTAACATTGCCCACACATTTTATTAGGAAAGTATGAATGATATTGAATTATTTTTTAGGTCGATCGCCTTCATTGCCAAAATACTTTCATTGGTGTTGATGTCATCTGTATAAGGTCCATAATTCGCTAAAAATCTACGTGGGCAATGTTGGCTAAAAGTCCAGATTATTTTGCCCGCCCTCTTGATTGATGATATGATAAAGAAAGCTTCTACTAATTTTAGATTTTGATAAATCAGTGCATACACACGATCTCAGAGTTGCCACAGATACAGAAATGTGTCCGGGGTTTCATACAAAAAACTTGAAAAAATTCAGTTTTTGTCTAAAAAGTGGGCAAAGTTGGAGTGTTTGACGTAGCTGGAAAGGGAAATCAAAATAGTGATGGGTCGCTAGCCGCATCGCCCACAGCATGATTTCTAAGACTTTCGCCCATTCCCTCGATGGGCTTCTACCATATGCGCGGGAAGAGAAGCAACTGGTAAATTCTATGTTTTTTCTTTACTCTCAGACCAGTATGGAAGAACAATTGACTTTGATTGATTTTTATATTTATTTGGGTGAAATTGCTTTTTTATAGAAAAAACAGTTAAGTAATTGTCTAAACGAGATTTTGGTTCAAATTTGTCAATGTGTGAGTGAACGGTAACACTGTTATACGCTAAGAGAATGTTCAGTAGTGTGCATTGTGCTACGTTGCGTACTTATTTTTTTTATTCATAGGGCAATGTTATAAAAAAAAAACAAAAATGCTCAACGGGAGAGCGGCTGTTTTGCGAGACTTGGCCTCACTTTATCACAGAATAGCATCTTTTAAGCTCAGTTGCATTGGTGTTGTTTAAATCACACAACAAATAAAAAGTGAAGACTGGTTCGAACTACGCCTTACTTCGGTCGTGTCTGCGTGCCTCAATTAGATGGCTTTACAAAAACTATATCCACTTGTCATATCCCAAAAAGAAACACTTTCAACTTACATACATATATATATCACGTCTATATCTCTTACAGGGTAGACAGAACCTAAGATTACAAGACCAAAAAGCCACGTGTAGCATGATTAATTGTGGGGGTTCTCCACCTAACACTTTTAAACTTTATTTCAATGTTAAAAATTACCTATTATCGGTATTTTGTTGTTTTCTGCATAGAAACAAAACCAAAGAGTTCAGGTCAAAACGCACTTCCAAATTACCGTTTAAAAAACAACTTATTTTTAATAAAACTTTCTTAATAATCCGATTCCGAGAATTCTTCGCCAAAAAGTTGTAACGAGCGTTTTTAGTATCCACTTGCTAATATAATAACTGGACAGAAATTTAATTAAAATTCTCCCTCCTTACCGTTATTTAATGCTTAAGGAAAAATGTTGATATTCAAATACCAAATAGCCCGTGGATGGAGTTTTGTGTAGGTAAATACTTATCCGTCAAAAACGTAATAAAGTGAAATCGCTAAATCCTTACCCATATTTAAATCTATGTTGAAGGAGCACTATCTGTCATCTTGTGCATGAATCTTGTAGCTGGCTTTTTTAGGTATGTGTGTATGTGTCTATTTATATCTCCATTTATTATAAATGTGTGTTTCATGTATAATATATTATGTATTTCAGTACTTAGTATATTAATATTATATTCTAAATTGCGCCTCCTGCTCAGATCTGTTCTGTTCTCCAGTCCATTATGGTTGCCTGGTAGAGATCGCTCTGTAGCGATAAGGCCGCCTATTGTTACCTTGTAATATTCTGTATACCTTTTTTCTGTTTTGGTTGTTATATGTGGTGTTCAATAACGAGTTATTGTATTGGTTTGTAAAGTTGCAAACGTTGTAAAGATGCAAGTCTCGCAAGCAGTTCTAAAAAGACACCTCGAAAAAGTTTTGAGATACAGATATACAGAATTCCGCGATTAAGTGAGACTGGGATAAAACTACCATTACTCTCTTGCAAGTGTGCGTAGGCCACCGAGTTTGCTTGGCGAAGTATGGTAGCGTGCGTGCACACAGCGAGGCGTAGTTTTATTGACCTCATATTGCCGTTACTAGTCTTTCTAGTCTATACTTCTTAGTTTGAGCTTGGCTGTAGGAAAAATAATGTGTCATTGCAAATTGCATTGGTAGGACCCCATGCAAGGTTCGTCCGGACGGCTACCGATGTCTAGCTCGCTAATCCTACCGCTAAGCAGTAGTGCTTGCGCTGTTGTGTTCCTGTATGCTATTTTTTTGTGTTTTTCATACATGTCTTCTTTCTTTCTGTCTGTTCTACTCCGGTTTAATAGCATCACATAATTTCAGTACCAGTTTAATAATTAATAAAAAATAGTTTCAAAATCAATCCAATAAAACATATCTATACCACGCCAAGCTCAACGTCCAATCACAACGAACTTGCTCTAACGATATTGTTAACACCAGTCTCCCACTACCACGTGCCGTCGCTCACCTGTTTTAGGATTGTTGTTGTTTGCAGTGCTGGAAGCCTGGCTGAAGAGAGACGCTCCAGTCAAACGAGCGCGACGCAGGATCCACCACATCTTGACCAAATTAACACTGGCACGGTACGTTCCAAATTCAAAGCGGTTGTATACCACTGAAGTTTTTTTTTAATATCAACCCCAGACTATAGATTAAATGTTAAGCTCCCAAAAACTTCTGATGAAATAGTTTATTTACGCAAAAGTGTATTAAATTCGACGCCTATTGATATACTGATAAGTATGATTAGATAAGCACTAACGCTAATATTTTTAAAAACTAATGGTCACACTAACAAACATTAGAAAGTTAGCTAAAGTTAATTCACACGCACTGCCTTCATTTGTTTTTATGCCGCAAAAGTTTTCGCGCGCAGTTTTTAATATGGCATAGACAAGTTGTTGAATTTGTTTTTTTTTCGTTTCTCTCGCGAGTGTTCGGAGGCGGGCCGGGCGGCAGTTCTGCTTCGTAGTGGGTAAGGTACTGGCCGGTTGGAACCAACACATGCGCAGTACAACAAAACAATGAAGACAGGTGTTTATGTGGGTGGGTTTTGAGTTTCGAATGTCTGAAGTTTCGTTTGAAGGCAGTTTATAATGCAGATGGGTGTAAGATTTTGCTTAAAATTTAATTTTTAATGCAAGCTTTTTTTGCTCATTTTTCTTCTATTGCCTTCTAGTCTATCGCACTGATAAGGTAGTACACAATAGACAGAACAACAAATAAAAAGGTTCTTTCCTAAGGTGATCTAGCAAAAAAAGTTAATTTAATAATAACACAATTTTTAAAAACTAAAATGGCTAACAAAGTAAAAACTAGTGCAAGTACGGTGTAGTAGTCAATTACTACTTTAATGTCCTGTGAAATCGGACAGCCCATGGTACGATTCTATTAGTTGGTTCTGCGAGGGTACAAAATATTATCGCCTTGGTACTGGTATCTACGGCGTAGCTCGTAGCGCTGCGCGTAGAACCTGCGTAGCAAGTGCTACGACCTCTAAAACGCAAATTAATACTATTAATAAACGCAAACTGTTTTTGTATTCAAATCCACACGTTTTAAATTATCTCTTAATAGACGTTTTCCCCAGAGATTGAAATCCCTAGAAATTGAGAATTACCTAATTTGATACAACTTTTCAAGGTTAAACAGTCAGAAATAGACTATGAGCTAACCCGAACTGTTATTACAGACAACGAAGACTAAGGCTTAGTTTTATTTTAATTCCCCTTTTGTGTTTTTTTAAAATAAATAATTACACATTAAGTTTATAAGTGTGTTGTAACTAACAATATATGAATAGATTTAGTTTTGTATTAAAAACTTAATTTAACTCATTTAAATTACTATAAAATAAGTCTGTCCTAACACCAACCGTGACCAAAGTCAACCAAATACACTTCCATTTATAACCGAATCTACGCTAAGCTTCGAGAAATCAAATAGCGGTCCACGGCAGCCCAGCATTGGTAAATTATAAACATCAATTTTATCTCGAGATGACAACGTCTCGATTTTTTAGTATAAAACTTTCAAGGCGATTCTGAACATATATCTTCTATCTTCTATTCTTCATTTATTTATTTCTTTACATAATAAATCAGTAGAAAGTTCGTGTCTCTACATTAAATAAATTCATCAAAAATAGAGTGCCAGCGATAAGGGAAGAGTAATAAAACACAAAGAAGTGGATTTTATATTTTTTGTCTATCTGTATGTACGTATGTGTTCATTTGCCTTCGTCTGTGTTCGCTAATCTCCAAAACAGTTGGACCGATTTAAATGAAATTTAGCATGGTGGTACCTTATATCCTTGGTTAATATTTTAGATACTTTTAATCCCGGAAAATTAAAGCTTAGTACAACTTAAGCATCTAATTAAGTAAAATGGTGGCTGACACCTTTTATTGCCGCGGTTAATTAAACACAGATACATAATTAGTTAAAATTTGGTATAAAGTTACTTTTAGTCCCAAGAACGGACATAGGATAGTTTTTATCCCAGAAAACAGCATAGTTCCCGCGGGATAGCGATAAGCGAATTCTGCGCGGACGGACTCGCAGGCAACAGCTAGTATTTATATAAATAAATATCTTGGGACAATTGACACCAATTGACCTTTTTTATGGTGTGGAAAACCCGCCTTACTCAGCCCGGTACGGGGTTACCGGGGGTATGTGGGGCTCCCGCGCCGGCAGGCATACCCACTAAAAACCACACGGATTCCCTATTCGGTCGTATATGACGCGTTACGGGAGCACTCAGCGTCACCGCAACACCCCACGACCACCCCTGGATGTTCCCTCTTGGACACCAATTGACCTGGATACTAGACAACGAATAAACATAGGTACTTATATAATATATATTATATATAAATACACACTTAAATACATATTAGACATCCAAGACTCGAGAACAAGCATTCGTATTTTTCAGACAAATATCTGCCCCGACCGAGGATCGAACTTGGGACCTCAAACTTCAAAGTGAGGTTCTCTAACCGACAAAGTGTCCTCTAATGTCCTAAAAAGGCCTATTAGACAACCCATCCGAGTCCCACCCACGCTCAGCCTCTATAAAGTACACCTGTCAAAAATGCGTTACTTAAAAACTGAGACTTACTTAGAGACTTACCGCCCACCTTTTTTGGCGTTACCGGCGACAAGGGAGCTTCGTAATCCGCTATATAACTTTGATAAATCGCGTCTACCCCGCCGTAAATATTTAACTAGACTGTGCTGTGTCATTTAGGTATGGCTGAGGACGCTCAGAAATTCTCTGGCTGGATTAGGCCAGCTGCATACAGCACGGGGGCACATAAAGATGGAATAATTTATTTTTATTTGGAAATTAATTTAATTGACATTGTGTAAATGTATAATTATCATCTGAAGCTTATTCATGAACAATACAATAAAAATTACATAAATGAAATTAATACAAATTAAACTATTAAATTAAAAATTTGGAAATTAAATCTTTTTTTTTTAGACGGACGTTCTGTGATTAAAGTAGGAACGTTTCGAAGGAAGGTCAGGTCAAAAGGTTTATTGGATTACTTAGTATATTTTATCTGTGTACCGTTTTGTGAGTCACAGACGGTTCTGGCTGAAAATCAGTGCTGCATTCTAACACCTCAGCGTAATGCTGAGCCAGCGACCGTCGCACTTTTGCGAAGACACACACACCACTGAGCATTTATTTTTTAATGTCTGTATTTTTTTCTTGTTTATTTTCTATAAATTTGTGTATATTCTCTTATATTTGTGTGTCTTGCAGAAAGAAATAAATGTCTTCTTTCTTTCGTATGAAGAGGTTGATTACCGTGGATGAAGCGAAAGAGGTGTGTCAGGATCGTATTTTAACCAACTTCAAAAACAAGAGGAGGTTCCCATTTCAGTTGTTTATGTTTATATATTTTTAATGTTTGTTACCTCAGAATTCCATCATTTCTAGACCAATTTGAAAATCTATAGGCGGAGTTAGGTTACATTTGAAAGCGGTTCTATCGCTTGTTCCCAGTACATAACTAATTTACATCATTGTATATAACCAGAAAATTATAAGGTAAAGCAAAGACTGTTTCTTAATTAAAACAAACATGTTCGCGGCTTAGGAGTAGCCCTGAGCCACCCCCGTTGGACCTAAACTTAAATTAATCCAAATTAATCATTCTACATTGGTTTTACCAGTACCGGTTATGTAACTTGATTATGTAGAGGGTACAAGCTGGTTCTATTTATATATATTTTAGTTTTTCTTTCTGTTCGTTCTAGATGGGTAGTTTGTATTACGCGCTGGCGTGCTAGTCCTAAACAAATCCAAATTGAAAACGCCCCTATCCACATCAGTTTAAAACCGGATCCGGCGGTAACTCAGCGCTGTGTGAAGCCAGCCTAAGCTCGCTAACTTCGCCTCACTTTAAACAAGGACTTTCCTCTTTGTCAGGGATTACAATCTCGCTTAAGTCCGGGACATAAGACTCAAACTGAAGTGTTCTTTTTGTTAAAATTAAATACGGCGAAGCGCGATCCGCATTCGAAATGAGACGATCACGATAGGACAAGGGTTTTGATCTATTCAATCGGACTCTTATTTGGACCCGACCACGTGCGTAAAAGAAAAAGATTTACAGACGCGGTTTATTCTGGTACCTCGTGCAAGGGCCACTCGGATCGTTACCACCGCCTTACTTACTAATCTTGCCGCCATTTTTAAAAAATAACCTGTCACTAGTTGTATCTGTCACTTGTACGTAAATGTTTTGCCGCGCGCTCGCACGGACTTGGAGACGGGAGGGAGACCAAATTTACCATAGATTACATACATACATAAATCACGAAGACGAAGAACATGAAGACATCCCTTACGGGGTAGACAGAGCCTAGGGTAACAAGACCAAAAGGCCAAGCTTACCATAATTGTTGGCGCATAGGTGGATGTGGAAAGGTGCATCAAAATGGTGATGGGTTACTAGCCGCAGGTCTATAACATGATTCCCAAGAATTTAGCCCAATCCTTCGATGGGCTTTTAGCATCTGCGCGGGAAGAGAAGCAGCTGGTAAATTCTATGTTTTTACTTTGCTCCCAAACAAGCCTGGAAGTTAAAATAACCTGTCACTGATTGTGTCTGTCACTAAACTTGTACTTAAATATTTTGCCGCGCGCTCGCACGGACTTGGAGACGGGAGGAAGACCAAATTTACCACGAATTACATACATACTTACAGGGTAGACAGAGTCTAAGGTAACACGATCTTAAGACCACGTTTAGCATGATTGTGGGCGTAGGTGGAAAGTGGAATCAAAATAGTGATGGGTTGCTAACCGCATCGCCTATAACATGACTCCTAAGAATTTCGCCCGTTCCCTCGGTGGGCTTTTACCTCCTACTATTACCTCCTGCGCGTGAAGAGAAGAAGCCGGTACATTCTAGTAAAATCGAGGTTTATTACATACATTTTGAAAATACGATGGCATTTTGAAGAGCGGTGGCTCCAGCGGTGGTCCTTGACTGCTGGCCTTTGGAAAGGCTCAGAGTCGCTCAACGAGCTATGCAGAGAGCTATGCTCGGAGTTTCTATGCGCGACAGAATCCAGAATACGGAGATCCTCCGAAAAACTAGAGTCAGCGATATAGCTCGAAGAGTATGTACGTTGAAGAGGCAATAGGCAGGCCACATCGCTCGTAGAACAGACAACGGGGGAGAATAGTTCTCGAGTGGCGACCACGAACTGGAAGACGCAGTGTTGGCATGCCTCCCACTAGGTGGACCGACATCGTGAGAGTTGCGGAAACCGATGGACGCAGGTGGCGAGTTGTCGTTCATTGTGGTGTTCTAAAGGAGCCTTTTAGTCCCAGATCCCAGAGCGATCAGACATAACTTATTTTACACGAATGAAACCTTAAAATTTCAGTAGCGTCTCGTGTGCCTTGAATACCTACGCACTTGTGAAAACTTGCCGAGTGACACCTGGGCAGGTACCAGGTGAGAAAGGTAACTAAAAATAAGAGTTATTTAACTTAAATTCACATGGCTGATTTATATATATGACGACTTTCCGGTATCTTCCTCACCGGACATATTAAAATCCAAGATACGATACTCAATCTTTAATTACTATTCGTACTTTTAACCAAATTATAAAGGAAACAAAACAAAACAAATGCGGACGTCGGCGATCCGTCGAACAACAACCCTTCCGCGCCTCTTTTCTTCAATCATGACAGTGACAGTGACAGTGACATTTGACAGTCACGTTCATTCCTTTCACGAGCCACTGTCCGCGCAAAAAGATGCTTCGACGTTCCGCCAGAGTAAAATAAACACCCTCGTCCGTATGGTTTAAGTAGTCAGCTCAATCGCCGTCACGGCCAGACTGACTAGCGCCCGTCCTCGGGCGTTCTTCTACGAGTAATCTCTGAAACAATACACATAGCATTCGTGCAACACATTCATGGATTACAATCATCACACCACAGCTCGTCCAGCCTGACAACAAACTCCACTACCGCCAGAGCAACCTCAGGCAAACCCATTTTGGACCGGACAAATGTGCCAATCAACCAAAGCTCGTGGTTTAGCCACCATCGTCCTTTCGACCAAAAATACTACCCACAGTGGACCGGATAAATGCGTCCCTTCGACCATTGGCAATGGACCGGACAACACCATCCCTTCGACCACATCACACACTGACAAACTAGATCGATGCGTCCTTTCAACCTGTCCAGATGACACGGCTCGGACAACACCATCACTTTAAGTCTGAGACCAACCACTTGCGTCCCTTCGACCAGCCACAACGGCATAGACCGGACAACAATGGTAGGTGTCAACTGTTACAACTAAGCTAATGTGAGCTAAGCTAACATACCTCCAGTTTACGGACTATATCTTATTCTTGGTTTGACGGTGCGCGACGGCCGCGACGACCGCGACGGTACAGGTTCAGGTGGTACGGTATCAGCGTGGTTATCGGGAGAACTAATGTTCGAACACGTGGGAAGTGTATCTGATGCTGCAGTCAATATATCATCAATACGCACAGGCGATGCGTCATTGTGATCGTCATTGTCACTCTCTAGACATACATAATCAGGCGCCGTCTCGGCCTCCTTATCGTTCATCATGCTCGTGGCGACCTCTATTAAACCTTCATGCCCACCAGGTACTAAGCGCAAATTTTCGTGAGCGTATTTGTATGTACGGGAGTTACTCATGTTTTGAAGCTCATATCGATCGTTTTCGAGTACATCGGTAACTAAAAAGGGCCCTTTAAATTTTCGGGAAAGTTTTGTTTGGTTCCGTTCAGAACTTTTAAGGAATACGAAATCGCCTTTTGCGAAAGGTTTAATAGAAGCTCTACCGGCATTAAATTTTGTAGCATCTGACTGAGCTGCTTTTTGGATATTCATTGAGGCTGACTCGCGAATCGATTCTAGATCTAACCTGTTTTCATTTTCTAGCCCCGAAGATATTCTAGCAAGTCCCAGGGATTGGGACCGAATACCCATCATTAGTTCTGTGGGAGTGTATTTAGTTACATTCGATCTAGTACTGTTTATTGCCAGTTGGACGTTACCTAACTCGTCTCGCCAAGTTTTGTTTGGGTCATTTTCTATTATAGTAAGTAGACTCTTTAGTGTTTGCATAACGCGCTCCACCTGTCCATTGGCCCTACTTGTCCCCGTCGCAATGAAGTGTAAGTCAATCTTATGTTCTGTGCAAAAGCGTTTGAAGTCCGCGCTGACATAACAACGCCCTTGATCGGCAATGACACGTTTTGGAGAGCCAAAGAGACACACGGCCTTTTTTAAAGCAACAACAGCACTGGTGGCATCTATTTTTGATGTATGTTCCAGCAATACGTATTTCGTAAACCCATCGATAATGACTGAGCAATATTCTTTTCGGTCACTTTTTCCACTTAATTTGCCAGAAAAGTCAATGTGGATAGTGTGCCAAGGCACAGAAACTTTTGGTATCGAGTGAAGCCGCACAGGTTGAGCACCTGATGGTCCTTTTGACGCTTTACAAATGATGCACGAATCTATAAATCTACGAACACATTTAGACATCTCCGGAAACCAATACTGTTCATAAATCTTATCTAGAGTTTTGTCACTACCCAAATGCTGAATTTCAGTGTGAACGTGGCTTATTAGAGTCCAAATCAATGAACGGGGCACAATGGGAAGCCAAGAACAAACTTTGTTACGGTTAACTTTGCGGAATAAGATCCCGTTACGGACGTCGTAAGTATTAGCAACACTCTGAGGAAGCTCACCATTTGTACATTTGGCAACAAGATCTTGTATCTCAGAGTCACGTTTTTGCTCGACCGAGAGCCAACCTTCATGAAGTTCTACGTATTTAACTTCTTTTGTGCAAGTACGATCCTTGGGTAAAGGCGAGCTAGGACAGTAGTCTGGTAGGGGATTACGTGACAAGTAATCGGCATGCTCCATGCTACGACCTTCACGGTACACAACATCAAAGTCAAACGACTGAAGATAGGCCCACCATCGATGGACTCGGGGCGTTAAATCTATTTTTGACTTCGAGGCCTTCAAGGAATTGCAGTCAGTCACAACTGTGAATTTGCGACCATAAAGATAATGGCGAAAATGTTCAACGGAACGCACTACGGCCATGGTCTCGAGCTCGTACGAATGATAACGAGACTCAGCCTCAGTGGTACGACGACTATAGTACGCTATAACATACGGCAATGTGTCCTTTTTTTGAATGAGGATTGCTCCAAACCCATCGGAACTTGCGTCAGTATGAAGTTCGACTGGCAGTGCTGGGTCGAAGATGGTTAGTACTGGTCCTGAAGTGAGAATTTCGATTATCTTTTGACGTATAGATTCGTGTTTATCTGACCATTTGATGGGACCCTTTAGGTTCGTCAGAGGGTACAAAGGACCGACTATTTGGGTGAAATTGTGAATGAATTTTCTAAAATAACTAGCAAGTCCGAGAAACTGTCGGACCTGAGTAGCCGTTTTAGGAGGCGAAGCTTCTACAAGGGCTCTTATTTTAAGTGAATTGGGCATAACTTTTCCGGCTTCTATTTCATAACCAAGGTAAGTAACTTTTTGTTTCATAAACTTGCATTTTTGCAAGTTAAAGGAAAATCCAGCTGCTGAAAGCGAATGTAGCACTTGGTCCAATCGGTTTAAGCCCTCTGTAACATCTGAAGAATAACACAACACATCATCCATATAAGCCAAGGGTTTATTCTCAAGAGACTTAAGAGAATTGTTGATACACCTCTGATAGACAGAAGGCGCGTTACGCAGACCAAAGGGCATTGCAAGGTATTCGTACTGCCCCTCTGGGGTCACGAACGCTGTTTTTTCGACGGAATCGGGATTTAATAGGATCTGATGGAAACCAGAGGCCATGTCTAAGGACGAGAAGAAATGAGCACCAGTGAGTTGATCTATCTGTTCTTCTATGAGTGGCAAGGGGTAGTGTTCGGGTTGAGTATTAGAATTGAGCTCCCTATAATCTACACACATTCTATCAGTGTTGTCCTTTTTCTTAACGAGCAAGATAGGGCTCGCAAATGGAGAAGAGCTTTCTCGGATAACACCAGCATCAAGTAATTCCTGAACTTTTTCCCTGACTACTTGTTTTTCAGAAGGAGCTAATCTGTAGGGACTACGCTGTACTATTTTCTGTGAATCTATTAGGTTAATCACCATTTCTCCTGAATTCACCCTACGAATAGGGACACCATCAGTAAAATATTCTGAATACTTATTCAAAATGTCCAGAAGGGCCATCTTATCATCACCTGTCAAATCTGTGTCAATAGTTGTAAAATCATTTTTTTTATTGTGCTCACAGAAGTTAGACTCTTTTATTTCTTTAAACACCAAATTGTTGTTGTCCATTTCTACACTAATGCCACTATCCAAAATGTCTCTACCGATTATGACGGGGTCAGTTATGTGACAATCTGGGACAATATGGAATAGCAAAGTTACAATAAGATCACCTATTGTAATTGTACTAGAAATTTGTGACAAACATTCCACATTGTCCCCTCCAATACCGGTGAGATACACTAAACTGTTGTGCTCAGTACCCGACAGTTGGCATGCAATACTTTCTTTCACCAGCGAGCAAGATGATCCACTATCAAAAAGGAAAGAGACTGGCTCACCTGATAATGTTGTCAGTGTACCTCTCGATTGTGCATGCTGGCAGATGTTGACTTCCTTCACAGCTGACGCAGTGGTTTTCCTCTCGGTACAAGTGGATGAAATATGTCCGGGCTTTCCACATGTATAACAAGTGACTGTCCTCTCCTGACTACGCGTTGAAACCGGATCAGACCGGACCGGATGAATAGGCTTGGATGTTCCTGGATTCCCACGGCGTTTAAAACAATCCGCTTGTTTGTGTCCGGGGACACCACAGTTGAAACATTTTCCATTATATTTAGTATCATTAATGCGTGATCGTTTTGCTTCAGTATCTTGCTGATCATGAGTATCTGGTCTCCTTTTTAATGAAACACCTCCGAGGATGCGGAGTAATTGAGCTCTTGTCGATACTATGTGGGCGTTTAACTCTCGACGTATCACGTTGTCTTTGTTGCTTAACACAGATATTACAAATCCGGTGATAATTTCATCAGTCATTTCAACTTTCGGAATGCTTTCAATCAGGTCCCACAAACGCATTGCTGCTTCACTTGCTGTTTCCTTGCAATTGATTTGAAATTGCATTATATTGTCAAAATAGTCTTGCACCAACTTAGGTTTGGCAAACTTGGCCAACAATATTCCTTTAATAGTATCCCATCTCAGGTCGTCAAGTTTTATCTTCGTAAGGCAATGCGCAGCACGTCCTTTTAACGCACTCGTTAGGGCTACAAGTAGTTCGACACCCTCTAGTCGCTTGCTACTGATAATCAGCTCCGATACGCGGCACCAGCCTTCAATGTCAGAATCCTTGTCATCTGGATCAAATTGGATTAAAGCTGTACGCTGTGTACTCGCAGTTGGTGCCTGCGACGTAGCGAGTAGTCGCACTAGCAAAGCTTCCATGCTAGATAGTGTACTAGAAGTTATAGTAGTTGAATGCGAAGGCACTTTTTCGGCTGACTCGAACTCGGGTTGTGTTCCCACATCTGATGACGACTTTCCGGTATCTTCCTCACCGGACATATTAAAATCCAAGATACGATACTCAATCTTTAATTACTATTCGTACTTTTAACCAAATTATAAAGGAAACAAAACAAAACAAATGCGGACGTCGGCGATCCGTCGAACAACAACCCTTCCGCGCCTCTTTTCTTCAATCATGACAGTGACAGTGACAGTGACATTTGACAGTCACGTTCATTCCTTTCACGAGCCACTGTCCGCGCAAAAAGATGCTTCGACGTTCCGCCAGAGTAAAATAAACACCCTCGTCCGTATGGTTTAAGTAGTCAGCTCAATCGCCGTCATATATATCGTGTAGAATATTATTTTAAAGTAATATCATAAGTGTCAGACACTTTTGATGGACCAGAGCTTTTGTCAGACGCTTTTAAGCTACCCAAAAAATTAATGAACTTTACTTATTTTTACATGTCTGATTTTTGAATATGTTATTGAAGTATTTATTTAAAAATTATATTTAATCAGTCAGACAAATTAGAGTGACCAAACATCCCCTAAGACAAAAAATGTTCAGCCAGAAGTATGAGGGCGAGAGCACTATGCGCTGTACATAGATCATCGTTAGAACTAAGATTACATGTCATTAGTGGACATATTCAAGCTGATGATGATGATCCGTCCGTACTTTAGTATCTGATGAAAGAGTTTCGCTTCTAATTCTAATAGTCTTTGTTCATATGGCATTGAAAAACAGAGGCCCGAGCACTCACGAGTTTATCTCGGGTCGCAGCGTCTGTCCTTCTCTGACCAACGCCATGGTGTGAAAGGGACGTAATGATTTATGTAGGCGATAGGAAGGAACGTTTGGTTATCGTTCCCGTTATCATGAATGGTTGTGTGAAAGAGAAGGAAAGTAACAACGCTGATAACGGCCAAGGTTAGGGGAATATAATGGTGTGAGGTGAATTGAAATCGTCACATACCCGCAAATATAAAAGCCGGCTTCTATTGCACCAGCTCGACAATTATCGGCGATATGTGACAATTGGAAATGCAATGCGCATTCGATATGTAGACGACCGGCGTAGCCTCTAGTTGAGTTTGTAATGTGAACAGAATTGTCATATGTCACCGACAATTGTCGCTTTGGTGGAATAGGGGCCAGGTGGCTCGGTTAGTTCACTGAACACCTCTGCAAAGGTTCCTTATTTATTAATTGTGTCGTACAGACACATCATTCAAACAACGCATAGTAACAAAGTCACGTGACAGCTAGTACAGATAGAAAAATTCGAAGGCTTACTCAGCTATGGGTGGTGTAGCGGTATAGCACGCATTACGGATTGACAAGGATCCAGGTTCGATTCCTGGCGATACGACTTTTCGGATTTTCACATACAATATATATCACGTCTTTATTCCTTACGGGGTAGACAGAGCCTAAGGTAAAACCTTAAGGCCTCGTTCAGCATGATTGTGGGCGTATAGGTGGAAAGGGGAATCGAAATAGTGATGAGATGCTAGTTATATCGCCTATACCACCCATGCAACCCATCACTATTTTGATTCCATTTTCCATCTATATACGCTTACAATCTTGCTAAACGTGACCTGTAGGTCTTATTACCTTAGGCTATGTCCACCCCGTAAGGGCTAAAGACGTGATTTGTTGTGGTTTTGATTTTCTGAGTATTTAAAGAAGAGGTTCTTCCCAATTTGATCCAGTACCCTAACATAGAAAGCCATTGAAAGCAAAAGTTCCAGTGCAAATTTCAATAATGAAATCAATTCAAATCCTTCAGCTTTGCCCCCTCTGGTTCTCGAGAAGGGAGATTACCGTAAGGGATATCTGGAATTTCCTCAGAATCTGATAGCATTTTATTTCATTCGCGACTGATATTTACCATGGTTTTATAAAGAGGAAATTTTTTATTGTTTGTTTGTTTGCATTGAATAGGCTCCGAAACTACTGGACCGATTTTAAAAATTCTTTTGCCGTTAGAAAGCTACATTATCACTGAGTAACATAGGCTACTTTTTACCGCGGGAAAATACCTTTTTGTACGGGAAAATTAGTTTATCGCGGGCGAAGCTGCGGACGGAAGGCTAGTATATAATATTTGTCTGGGTAGAATATACATATAATGATGATTCCCCTTTCCACCTATACGCTCACAGTCATACTAAACGTGAACTTTAGGTGTTGTTACCTTAGGCTCTGTCTATCCCGTAAAAGATAAAGACGTGATTTTATGTTGCGTATGTATGTATGATAATACGCAACCAAAAGTATAATCGGCAAAACTTTTTGCTTCCATGCTGGTCTGGGAGGAAAGGAAAAACATAGAATGTACCAGCTGCTTCTCTTCCCGCGCAGATGGTAAAATGCCATCTATGGCCAGGCGATGCAGCTAGCAACCCATCACTATTTCGATTCCCATTTCTAATACGCCCACAATCATGCTAAATGTGGCCTTTAGGTCTTGTTACATTGGCTCTGTCTACCGTGAGGGATAAATACGTGATTTATGCATGTAGTAGCTGACCCGGCGAACTTTGTTCCGCGTTAAATTTGAAAAATTCCAGTGGTTTGGGCTGTGCTATCCCGCGGGAACTATGCAATTTTCCGGGATAAAAACTATCGTATGTCCTTTCCCGGGACTCAAACTATCTGTATACCAAATTTCAACTAAATCGGCCCAGCGGTTAAAGCGTGAAAAGGTAACAGACAGACAGACAGACAGAGTTACTTTCGCATTTATAATATTAGTAAGTATAATTTGCAAATGAAAAAATAATAGCGAAAGCTTTCAGTGAACTCTGTTTCACTACATTGTATCCACAAGGGAGATCTAAAGCGTAAGTAACCTACACACGTTAGCGCTGTCTAAATCTATTGTTAAGATATTGAATTTGAATAATAGATAACTCTGGATGCTGGCAAAGAGGATGTTTTGCGATAGTTGTGTTACATTACTGGATTTCAATTATCTAGCTGATGCCCGCGACTGCGACTGCGCATCTCGCTTATCGCTGTCTTTCTATCTAGCCATTGTCCGTCCACTGCTGGACGTAGGCCTCCTTCATATTCTCCACTCTAGGATACGTACGTACTTATCATTTTTTTTTCATACGCATACACAAATCACGTCTTTATCCCTTACGGGGTAGACAGAGCCTAAGGTAGCCGGTACCTACAGGCCACATTTAGCAAAATAGTGGGCGTATAGGTGGAAAATGGAATCAAAATAGTGATGGTTTGCCAGCCTCATCGCCTATCACATGATTCCTATGATTTTCGCCTGTTCCCTCGATGGGGTGTTGCCATCTGCGCGGGTATTTCTTTGCTACCAGACCAGCATGGAAGAATTTTATTTTTCAAGTTTATCAATTTTCATTTTTTTATTTTTATTTTCATGATGATGATGAGGCCTAATAAATAATATAAACCGGCAATGTATCGTGATCCTTACCATAATTCACAGACTGTAAATATTTAAAGCCGTAGTGATCGAAACCCTTTGAGATGCCGCTATTGTTAAGTAGAAATGAGCATCCATTATTAATCTGATGTTTACTTATAACATCGTAGTTAACAAAAGGTTCCCAAGGATTCAATAGCAGTACATAGTTGCCCGCGACATTGTACGCGCAGAGTTAAACATACATACATACATCACGTCTTTATCCCTTACGGGGTAGACAGAGCCTAAGGTAACAAGACCCAAGGACCACGTTTAGCATGATTGCAGGCGTATGGGTGGAAAGGGGAGTCAAAACAGTGATGGGTTGCTAGCCGCATCGCCTATAACATGATTTCTAAGACTTTCGCCCATTCCCTCAATGGGCTTTTACCATTTGCGCGGGAGGAGAAGCAACTACTAAATTCTATGTTTTTCTTTACTCCCAGACTAGCATGGAACCAGTTGCTGCCAAGGCACGCACTTTATTATGCTACACGTGGCCTTAAGGTTTTGTTACCTTAGGCTCTGTCTACCCCGTATAGGATAAAGACGTGATATGTGTATGTATGCTGTATGTATATTAATTCATTAAGATGACTATAACAACGCGAGACCTAGCAGAAGGTGTTAGCACCAAAGAAATAAGTTTATAGAACATGCGTTGTATTACGTTCAATGTGTCACCCTGTATAACAGAAGGTTAGTAACTATGATACTTTAGATCGCGGACTGTCTGGACGCACGCGACAAACGGCCGCTCGTCTCAACGCGGCACTCGCGTTTGACGGCACCGCGAGATCCGCTTAGGGGCCGTGTAAAAGCGCACGTCTATGTGTGCGTTCGTTTCAACCGTTTTGTTCGTAGTTTCCTTACTGCTTTAGCTTATGTATATGCTGTGGTTGTATTCCGTTCAAAGTGTCTGTATAGCAGAAGGTAAGTAACTATGATACTTTATGTCTAAGCCTAAGGATATTTAAGAACGTTTTAGCGAAGAGCACTCAACCGGCCGATCATTTGCAAAGGACACGATACAAACACTCGAATACGCTTTAACCATGTTTGCGTCCTCTGAGGCTTTGGGGCCATTTACTAAGCAAACGTTTTTCTTGTTTACAAGCTTACTTTTAACCACATAAGGCAATACCGTCTCCACCGTAAGGGCACGGGGCCCGTGCCCAGGGCACCCATTCTCAGGGGGCCCCGAAGGACCGACAATTTCTATTAAATAGTCGTACTTAGTAAAAAAATATATTATAATTCGCATTTTTACTTTCCAAAAGGACCCCAAATTCTTGTGTGACCAAGGGGGCTGGCCTAGTTTAAGACGGCCCTGACATAAGGGAATAACAAGTATTAATTTTAAAAAAAAGTAAAGGAGCGCGAGCGTCTTCATGCGAGCATTCTCGTGTGATGAGCATTCGGCGTCGAATATTCGCGTGGTGTGTACGAGCCGGACAAAATGCTCGGGTAAGAATGCTCTCAGTGATGACGCTCCTTTATACGTGTTTTGGCTGACTGTACTTTTTGTTGATTATAATTATTATGCATTAAAAACTTAAAAAAGGTCTAAAAAAGCAGCTGGTCTGATTAGCAAGTGGTCTAAAGCTGCTGGTCTAAATAGCAAGTGGTCTAATTAGCAAGTGGTCTAAAAATCAGCTGGTCTAAGTAGCCACTTGACTAAAACGCAACTGTTCTAAAAATACATCTCGTCTAAAATGGTCTTTAACGTTCTTTGTCTAAATCTCGGATTCAGAAACTCACTTAGCATAGCACGTACCGCATAAACTTTTTTAGCATAATAATTACTTGGCATTAGAGTTATTTCGCATAATACACATTTCACATAATTTTACATCGCCGAAGATGTGTTTCCCCGAATATCATTTTGCATAAATTTTACACTAAGTAGAAAAACTTAGAGAAACCCAAAGGAAATTAATAACATCATCAAGCATTTCTTGAGCGCAATCCATTTCCATTATTTAGAAGTAACGAAGAATAATAAAGATAAACACCATTATCTCCCCCCGACGATCATCGCTCACAATCCGAATTATTGAAGACTATATTAATACTGAATCAGCAGAGTCGTTAACAGTGAACGAATATAACTATGGAAGCAGTCTCTTCATACAACCTACCGTTCATTATTAGCCCCAAAACTCACACAGATAGGTTTGAGGTACACACACACAAGCAAAGTAAATAAAAATTATCAATGCATTTAAGAAAATAGGTTATTGCTAATGAATCTAGATCGGTATTAGAATGTGCTTCGCTAGTTGCGACTTTTTGAAAATAAGTACGTAAAAGCTCAACGATTTGAGAAGCGTCGGGTCTCATGTCGCGATTGGTTCTCGGCGTGACAGATTTACGCTAATTGGTTCGCGGCTTCGATGCAATGTCAGCAGATTGTCAGTGTGTCTTCGAAGCACGGACGATGTTATGCAGAAGGGGACCAGTCAGATTCAAAACAGCCCAATGCACAAAGGTATGAAATCAGTAAGCCAAATTTTCACTCGCTTTCGCCTACTTCGTCAGCGCGCTTGACTCCTAGTTCGATAAGTGTATTAGTAGTAGTTTACATATTTATTTATTTTTGTATTATAAGGAAGGCAAACGAGCAAGTGGGATCGACCTGATAGTAAGTAATCACCGCCGCTCATGGACATCCGCAACACAGAAGTATTGTAGATGCGTTGCCGGCTTAGAGTACTAAGATAGTATACCTATGTGCCAGTAATTCCACCGGCTGTTTTACTCTCCACTTCGAAACACAGTAGCCTAAGATGTTGGTAGCGATTCGGACGAACCCTGCTCGTGGTTCTACCACCCGCAACGAATGATATTACGTAGATACGGTTTCTAAACGTATTATATAGGTGGGTGTAGATAAGAATAATAAAAGAAATATCAGTAGATAATTTATTATAATGACAATTTGGACGTTTTTGAGAAGTTTCCGGAATATTTTCTTTGTTTTTAATTTTTATTAATACTGGTTTTTCACTCGAAAACACCATCTGAAAATAAATGTCTATTATACAATCATACAAAGTAGCGCTACATTAACTAAAACGTGATCATTCAAACCAAATAAATACGCACAGTACAAATTGGTACTGCGCTTTTAGAAAGCATTGTGTGTCCCTTCTTCGATACATAAAAATCTTCATCTTTAAAATGAACTGAGCATATTTTCGAATTCTTGCTCGGTGTCATTTTCCTGTCTCTCTAACTGAACAGCTTTTTGCCATCGGTTTCTGCGACTCGGGTCTTGTGGGAATCTAAATTAAAATTAAAATTAAGCGAAATGAGATACGACTTCGACTTGTTAATCCGATGAAAAACCGAAATTAAAACACATATCTGTAAGTAACTTAATAATAAATATTATGTCCTATAAAAATAGCTATATCAAAATGTACTACTACATTATGCATAATGACATCCCTCTAGTAAAAAGGGGATTTTTGATTTTTTATGTAAACAGTGTACTTACACGTGAAAAGTGATTCCAGTACTCTTGGGACAATATTCCTGCTGATTCCTGCACCACCTCACCACACATGAAGGCATTTTTAATGGATTATTTTAATTTTATATAATGAAAAACCCGTGTGACACGACTGACAGGCGTGCGCCTTGCGCACTGATCGCGTTGCCGCACTAGTTTTCAAGCCCCGCCCACCGCGAACTAGTTTACGTTGGGTCATTTTGGAGCGTCAGAAATGCTTCCATGTTTATATTCGTTCACTGGTCGTTAATGAAACATTATTGCAATCCAGCCATAGATGTTATGATGAAATAACTGGAGCGCTAGAATGTTAGCAAAACAATGGGCTTACTGAGATAGAGGGTGTAAGCGTGAGCATCGTACCGAAAAATGTTTCTTGCGCTTCAACATATTGAGGGGGCGGAGTGGGGGCAAGTTGGCACTTTTTTTTTTTTTTTTTTTTTTTTTTTTTTTTATGTGAATAGGAAGGCAAACGAGCAACTGGGTCACCTGATGGTAAGTGATCACCACTGCCCATAGACACCCGCAACCCCGGAGGGATTGCAGATACGTTGCCAACCTAGAGGACTAAGATGAAATGCCTCTTGTGCCCGTAATTTCCCCGGCTGTCTTACTCTCCACACCGGAACACAGCAGTGCAAGCACTGCTACTTAGCGGCAGGATTAGCGAGTAAGATGGTGGTAGCGATCCGGACGGACCTTGCACAAGGCCCTACCACCACTAAAATTAGTTATTCAGTCGGGCATAAATTTTTAAGTTACCAAAACAATAAGGTCGTTGACACATATATTTGACTGTATGGATATGTATGCCTTTGACTGTACATAAATACCAAAAAGACTAATTCATTATTAACCTTATCATGTCAGCCGGAAGATGTCCACTGTTACTATACTGTATTTTATTTTGAAAAAATGTCTTTCTGCCAAGTTTCTTGCGGCGCATTCTTGGCAATGATGGTCTTTCCGAATGCGCTGGTAGAGCCCTTGGCGGCCAATTTGCAAAAATATATATATATTTTTTTGTTGCGCTAAGGTCTTCCGCGAGGATCTCCACGATGATCGGCTGCCAATGATTCTGCAATCATCTAACAAAGCCGTTTGTGTGACGTTTTCACCACAAAAACGTCACAAACGCGTCGCAATTATAAATACCTAGTAGTACCTACTGTTGGTTGCCGCTGCCAATTTTTACATAATTAAGAGGTTTATGCGTTCTAGGCATTTTTTTTCAGACTTAGTTTACTAGGATTTTAGTTTAGACTAATATAGTTGGAGGATAAATATTACTTTCATGCTGGTCTGGGAGCAAAGAAAAAACATAGTTTGCCGGGAAGATGGTAAAAGCCCATTGAGGGAATGGGCGAAAATCATAGGCATCATGTCATAGGCGATGCGGCTACCAACCCATTAGTAATTTGATTCCATTTTCCATCTGTCACCTAAGGCTCTGTCTACCCCTTAAGGAACAAAGACGTGATTCGTGTATTTTGTATATATTGGACGACCGATTGTGACCGACTTTCAAAAATGTAAAACCATTGTTAACTCACACTCAACTGTTACCTTAGGCTCTGTCTAACCCGTAAGGGATAAAGACGTGATTTATATATGTAACTAACTTGACCACATGCTACAATATTCCTGAATAATTCTAATGGGTTTGACAAACGCCAGCACAGCGTTCTCTTTACGTCAGAACGTTGGACCTTTTATGTGGACTTTACTGCCTACCCCATTGGTATTTATGGCGTTGTTTTAATCAACGCTCCTTCCAACACAGGTTGCCCGGGAAGTCATTACCGTGGACCTCATCCCGCCACGGTGATTACTATAACGACACACTGAACGGCCTTGACATCATTCCCGTGGCAATTATTTTTTATTATTATCTTTATGCTCTCCCCTTTGCCATCGAGTGTATCACGGGCTGAATTTTTATTTGATGCAATTTAATGTTCAGTGTTACTACACTGAGAATTTAAAAATTCAAAAAATTCAAAAACTATTTTTAAACTACGAGCGCATTCGGAAAGACCACCATTGCCAAGAAGTATGCGCCGCAAGAAACTTGGCAGAAAGTCCTTTTTTCAAAATAAAATAAATTTAATGCTCGTCTGGGAGTAAAGAAAAAAACATAGAATTTACCAGTTGCTTCTCTTCCCGTGCATGGTAAAAGCCCAACAAGGGTATGGGTTAAAGTCTTAGGAATCATGTTATAGGCGATGCGGCTAGCAACCCATCACTATTTTGATTACATTTTTTGCCATCTACACGCCCTTAATCATGCTAAACGTGGCCTTAAGGTTTTGTTACCTTAGGCTCTGTCTACCCCGTAAGGGATAAAGTCGTGATATATATATATATGTGTGTGTATGTATATATATTTTTTTGCAGTTTATAGTTGATAGGTTGATAGACAAACAGAGGCACGGATGCGCCTTTCGGAAACAGAACCCTGAAACTTTGACATAACCTAATAAATTTTTCCATTTAAAAGTCTACATTTCCACGAAACGACCACCTAAATAACTTAAATTGGCAAACAGTATCGACCCGGTCGACAATTCCCGAAATAGAATTAATTAAAACCTCGCAATCAACCGCTTCATTAACCTTCCCACGGGTGTGACATTAAACGCTTCCATTGACACTTACCCGACCGAAAATGTAAATACAACTAGCTCTCACCCCCTTCCAGTTTTTTTTTTTTTTTTTCAACAAAGCCTAAGGTAACAAGACAGCCCACGTTTAGCAAGATTCCGGGCGTATAGGTAGAAAATGGAATGAAAATAGTGATGGCTTGATTATTCATTTGTGAGGCAGTGTCACAATAGACATTTCTATCCAAACAGACATTAAATATTGCAGGCTAAATATTGTTTTATAAAAACCTCGTCCTGACGATAACGGACACAAAAAAATAATTACATCCAATTTGGTTTCATTCGGCGTTCACCAGTTTAACGCTTGGCAACACATTTAACGTTACATTTTTCACATTTCCAAAACCCTTTAGCTAATATACGAAATCACGTTTGTAAACAAATTGCAAAAAAATATTTTAGGTCACAGTATCTGAAATGTTCTAGTTTGATGACGACATAAAAAGTAACGATATTATTTTCAAAGCTTAACTGGTAATGACAACACCGATAGAGTTTTCTCATTACCGTGTCTAAAGTTGTAAAAATGTTGCCCAAGGGTCGCGTTCGTAAGAGTAATGGCACCAATGAATGAATTAACGGCGAGAAAAATGGCAAAAAGCTTCATTAAATACTAATATTTATTAATTATTTATTTATTTATACCATTAAATAGGTCATGTTACGGATACAGTTTAAGAATATTTTGACGCAACGCTTTTTTTGATATCAGTAAGATGTTATCAAAGAGTTAGCTATTGAGGGATATCTATTGGAGAAAGTGGCCTTTTGGAAGCGTGTCATGATGACCGTGTTGTTATTATTTTAAAAAAACCTTATGTTTTGACGTGACAACGTCTTATAAATTGGTTTGCCGGGTGACACTTCAAGAAACTGCGTTACGCTCCGCTCACGTTATGCGCTCACCACTCAAAGTCGTTGTCACGTAAAACTTTCGCCCGTATACCGACTTTACAGGCAACCATTTTTTTTTTAAAGTTTACTTACCTACTTAACCAGGTACATGAAATGGGCACAGGTACATGGGTGTCTATGGGCAGTGGTGATCACTTACCATCAGGTGACCCACTTGTTCGTTTGCCTTCCTATTCATATAAAAAAAAAAAAATGTTAACAAAGCACCCGTCAAAACTAAACGATAAAAACCCAAAACCTGAACCTTTTAGTTTCATATATTCTCATTTTATAAAATTAATGAAGTACCGAAGCGAGCAGCTTTCAAACGAATCTTACCTCTAGCAGCGTTCGAAGGTTATACATCATTCTTTATGACAGCAAATTTAATTTCCATCGGTTTATTACTATACATAAAAGCCCCGATTTAAACCTTTTCAATGCAAACAAGGGTGCTTCAAACGTCCAAAGTAGAAACAAATACTGACCTAATACTTTACGGTATCGGTTTCAAAGTCAAACAGAAACTCATTTCCCTGTCGTTAAGCCAACGTAAATCGTCGCCATGGCGATCGATTTTGGGAACCCGGAAGGTGAAATCATTTTAAGCCTGATTGATGTGATCGGACCAGAGAAATAAACCAATAGAGTCGTTTTTTGTGATACCACACTAGCGCTTATTTTTATGTAAGTTAAATCGGCAAAGAAAGGTTGTATTAAAAATGAAATTTTCAACAATAACTTTTTCGTAAGTATTATCTACCCCGACCAGGGATCGAAACCAGGATCAGCTTCGTAGTTTAGTTTTGAAACCAGTTAGCTATCCGGTTGTCTTAAAACAGTCCGATCATTATAACAAAAGCTTAATATTTTTTACAAATACAACATAATTATAATTATTTTTGGTTTCTTAATCATTTTAATTAACAACTGTTATTTAAGGTTTCAGATAGATTGATTAATATCGCAAGGGAAACAAATTCAATTAAATTCAGAACAACGTAAATACGTAATAAAATTATTGTAACTGTTGTATGACGAAATGGAAATAAAATGATCAGGGAAACATAAAACGTTCCAGTAATTAAAATGATCAAGAACAAATTACAAAAACTGTCTTACTTTTAAAGTGGAACGTGTTCAACTCCCTTTATCAGCCGTACGGGGCTCGACTTTGCCTCAAAACGCCGCACTCAATTGAGCATTCTCGGAGCATGAACGCTCAAGAAGTTCCCAACTCTGCAGCTAGTAATGTCATTCCCTTCACGGCTCCCTGGAGGGGAATGAGGCAGGGTAATGACACGCATGGAAATGACGTTGAAATGCGAAGTAGAACCGACGAAATGTATACATCCTGTATGTAATGCTTACCTATAGGTATGTCAGAATTAAAAAAATGCCTTTAGAGCTATGACATTTGAACAGCTTAGCGGTTACGTGGTAGAAGGTTTGACTTTAATGTTACTATTTGTTTTTTTGTGACAAAGAATGGTAAGTATACCCAGTCTCTAGGCCTGTCGTACAAGATCTACGTACATAGTTTGGAACTAGATCAATTGCTGTAAATTATAGTTTACATACGCTCATGTGACGACTAGTTCTTTGAGCTCGATATGGAAAATTTATAAATTTATGATTATAAAATTATGCGTTTCTCTAGCATTTACCTACGGCTCGGCTCACGTGGTGTCGTGAAAGAGTATTTAACATACCTACAGATAGATACACCCACAAATTGTCGCGTTAATAATATTCTTAAGATAATAATATACATGTGTAAAATGGCCGCCTGTATCACCAATGTCTGTCGCTTACGCGTCTCATTCCCATTCGCTGAAATCTGCTTGCTCGCCGGATTAATTTTGATAAAAGCTTTTTTTTAACGTAAATGCTGGCAACGAGCAATTTCTTGCGACGTGGATAAATTATGACGATTACAAATGTATGAAAGAGCGACGTGATATTCCTGAATATTTAAGGAGTTCAAAGTTGGTGTATTCGTAGCGGGTAATTGCTGTCTTATACCCTAATATGACGTGGGCTACTTTTTGTCCCGATATTCCCAGAAGACTGGATTCACACAGGAAAAATCATAAAATCTCAATGGATTAGTCTAGAGGAAAAAAAAGTTAGTAGCCTAGTGGTTTAAACAGTAGCCTCTCAAGCAGAGGATTGTTGGTTTGAATCCCACTTGCACCTCTGAGTTTTCGAAATTTATGTTCGAAATTACATTTAAAATGCACACATCTGCGAAGGAATTTAATGGTGTGTGTGAAATTTCCAATTCGCACTGAGCCCGCGTGGGAACTAACCCAAGCTGTCTTATTGTAAAAGGAAGACTGTGCCCAACAGTGGGACGTATTGGCTGGAGGTGATGATGATGGAGTCTAGAGGAAAAAAAAGCCCGAATTTGTTTCATGCAAGAATGAAAATTACGATAGGGATTAGGGCATTCGCATGGAAATCTAAACAACCATGGATTTTACAATCTAATCCTATAGTTTCAACGGCCACCGTAACATTTACATTTTTATAATTACTTATAATGTCAAGTTTTTAACAGGTGCAAGAGAGTACTATTTTCTTTTGTGTGACAGTTTGTTTGTTTACTTATTTATTCTAATAGGTACCATAAAACATGACCCTAAGAATGTTATTAATTTTGACTTCTATATAGCTTTGCTTTGATATAGCCATGCGTTCCTGAGAAAAAGAGTCGACAGACTGATGAGCACGGCACAGAACCCTGAAAGGAATTAAATATTTTATTTCTTGACCCAAAAGGTCAGACGAAGAACTCAAACGCATATTAATTTTAATATCTCAAAGACCTTTCGTAATGGATTCATAAATCGCCCCAAAAGCTCTCCACTGATGTTTAAAACGGATGTCTTATAGAAATTATAAACATTTTTACTTCTTTTGCGGAAATCATAAAAATTGTTACGCTGAAATTAAATAAGAGACTGGGTTTTTGGGAATGTGTAATTTGAGCCTCGGAAAATTCTTAAGTACAGTTAACAGCGGAAGGAGATGGTTTTTTAATCCAATATAGGCGAGTGTTTGGCCATACTCACACTTGGTGGTAAGAAAAGACCCATACATAATATACATTGTGTCTTAGAATTAAAGTTAAGTTATGGACTGTTTTTGCATGACTTAACTTCGCTACATCGCGAAGATAGCGAAGTCAAGTTAACCATGCTTAACGTGGCCTTTAGGTCTTGTTACCTTAGGCTCTGTCTACCCCGGGATAAAGACGTGATGTATGTATGTATGTTAGAATTGGTTCAGTATACTTCATACGGGTGGTTGAGTTATTCAACTGAAGACCCCTGTATATTTTTGACAGGATTTTTGAATCGTGGTTGACAAAATGTTTATTACATTGGTCTACTATTGAGTGTGCGGAGTTAAATTATGTAAAAAAAAACGTAACCAACAAGTTATATACATATAATTAAAAAATAATAAAAGCCTTTCGCTGTGTTACTACCTTAATCTAATTCTTAAAACCTATATTTACATAGTATATTGCCAAGAGTTCAGTTACAATAATCCAATCATCTGATCAAATATTATAGAATAATTCTAAGACATCTTACTGGCTAACCTTGGGTTAGGTCGACCGATGCTGAAATAACTGAAAAGAAATCCATAAATTTGACAGCTGTCGGCGCGTGTCAGAAAACCTATTTCTTTCATTTACCACTGGAGTGACCGTTTTATCACCCACACATAGCCATTTATTATTAACTTTGGCAGTTAATCCTACACGCATCACTTTAACCCACGACTTTCATTAACATTTTCATTACCATCGCTCATTAAGGGCGGGACAATGATCGTGTTTATAACGGCGTATAATTTAACAGGCAATTAAGTCGTAAATTAATCTAAGACCGTAGTCAATATTCAGCGTTTTACAGTGTTTTTATTAGTCTTCGGTAAAACTTTACTTTAGTCTTTTAGTTCAATATTGTTGCGACTTATTTCGCAATTTTTTAAACTTACGAGAGAAATTTTAAGATTTTTATTTATTTTTGCGATTGTTGTTTTTTCTTTTGTTTTTTCGTGGGAACTTTTCAAATTTTGAATTGGTAACCCTAACTGCGGCGCCAATAGCGAGTGCACCAACGCATCACGTTTACGAGTACTCGTAGTAGCAATAACACAGTTTCGCTCCCACTAATAGTCCTAATAAGGCGAGCGAAAGAGAAGGTAGGATACCAGCTTCTAATTTCGAATTTGGTAAACCCTCAGCACGTATTTATGAACCCACCGGTTCAAAAAGATAATAATATTATATTGAAATATCGTCACTTAACTTTAAAAAGCTCTTATTTAACGCATGGGCCAGGGCTGTCAATTTCTGATTACGGCCAAGCATTAAGCGCCCAATTAATTAACTTAAATGGATCAGTGGCTTATTTGTACGGGCTTGTTAAAGAATAAACCAGTTTAAATAATCTTGTTTAAATGAGGGTTGTCTATTTTGGGCGCCGCTCCGCAATCTTTTTATTTTTATTTCAACGTGAATTTGCTTGAGCGAGTCAACAATATTAAATTATTGCGATAGAATGATTTTGAACAGATAATTTGAAGGTATAGGGAAATCGTGATACCTAAAAGTAAATGGATATCTCGGGAAAATGTAAATGGGAATGAAGTTTTCAAATGCCGGTACATACCTACTTGCTCATTACCATCCATCAGAATAGTTCCCATGTACAATGTGTGCCTAAAATTTTAAAAAACCTCTGCTTTCCACGGTTGACGGCATTTCGTGAAACTATTTGCCACCTGGTAGTTTAAAATAGACTAATGCTGTGCCGGTCAAAATTCTACATATTTACGTAGATCGTATACAGAAAGTCATTTATTCAAAACACAATACATTAAGCTACTACAATACTTAAATTACAAAAAAATTAAACTATGATAAAATCTAAAAGTTAACTAAATATACAAAACTTAAAACTACATAAATATACCTAACTATAAAAAGAAAACACCATCTAAAAGACCCTCCTGCGGCATAGACCCCAACACACTGGCGGCAGAGAAATTCGCTGGGAGAGGTAAGCGCCAGCTCTGGGGTCTCCTGAGATCTCTATCAGATCGTTACCATGCGCAAAAATTATAACACAATGACATTACAATAAAAAAAATATTGTATAAACACAATCATTGTCACATGTCATTGTTATAAACACAAAATGTCAACGAAATCTGATGCCATTCTATGCTACCAACATTATTATAGCAAAAGCAGCTTCTGAATAAACAATTCTCGTCAGTTGAGTCGGTTGTGCTGATTCAATTAAATCCTCTTTGTACCAACTGAAGAAAGAAAGAAAGAAAGAAAGAAAGAAAATACATTTATTTGACGCATAGGACAACAACAGCACCAACTAAAAATAAACAAAACAAAAAAAACAAGGAAAAATAACAATAAGTGTGTCGCTGTCCAGCGTCAAAAAGGTTGCGGCTCAGCATGATGCTGCGACGGGAGCCGCAACGCTGGTTTTCTGCCGCAACCCTTTTGAGTGACGATCACGACGGAAAGTCTATTATAAAGTAATATAACATGACGCGTTTTTACAAAAAAAAGCATTAAACCTACACCGTTATTGCTATTAAAGCGTTGCTTAAACCAAGTTTCAAGTCTCTCAATTACAAGATTGGTCCTACATATATACTCTGCTACATATACACTGCTATTGTACCTGCGCGTTATGTTGGCAGCATTGTTAGCCGCTTCGTGTGAGCATTTTGAGGAGAGTTGCACTAGTCTGTGGAATACCTGTGTGTAAGATAAAGCATACCTGTAGTTCTGACCGGTTTTATTTTCGTCTGAAATATGTTTTCAAATTTGAACAATTGGCATTGTTCATTTTTTTAAGCTGTGCTTTTAACACCTTTATTTGATAAAATGGACTATTTCAAGCAACTAATTTGAATATTATGCTTTTACGTAGCTTTGTTAATTAATAATAAATATTTTTTCGCTGTTTGATAATTCGTGAATTTAGACAGAATCCCAATCGCCTTCGTTCGGCTGGCTATAAAAAAAACGGCTTTGTCTATGGTTTTGTAGATTTGACAGTGACACGTGACAGTTGCCGTAGCCAAACTTTCTTTTTTTCATTTTTGTGGCAAACATTTAAAGCTGGATTCTGTCTAAAAACCCGGTCGTTCGGTCAAACAAAGGTTCAAAGTACTTTTACAAAAATATCTGCAATCATAAAGTATTTTTGAAATCGGACAAGATAAATCGGATAATTGATGGTTTTCCTCGAAATGGTTTTCCCATTGGAGCATACTAAAAAAAATGAACAATGCCAATTGAACAAGTACTATCTGTTAAATAAAATTAAGGATTAACGGAAAATACAACTAAATATCAACATGCAAAACATATTTCGGACTAAAGTAAACCTTATAATGACACAGTAAAAAACAATTTAAAAGTAATAAGCTTCTGTCAAATATTGTTTCAATACAAGATTTTTGCTGATTGTACTTGCATTGTCATCCGTCCTACATTAGTGTACCAAATTGCAAGCCAATCGGACCAACCGTCGATGAGTTCCCACCTGCGGAGACGATCCTGGCTGGGTCACCAGACCAGACCAGACCACTAGTTACCAGAATATTTTATTGTCATCTGACTTACATTTGTATGCAAAATTTCAGCTCAATCGGTTGAAGATGTCTGCTTCAAAATTGAGACGCAAGATGTCGAGTTAGCCATAAACGAATAACCACAGATAAGTTACACGCATGCCGTTTCAGCCCTAATTTGAAGCCACAAAGTTCATAACAGCAATATCTTCTGAACACTTAACCTTCTGTTTTTGCAAATAAGCATATTCTTCTGGTAAAGCACTCGTCCCTTCATTCCTAATACGGGAACCAGACTTGACGTTTCTCATTTCGCAACGGTAATATTTGCCGAGGGATTGTCGCGACTAGCCCTTTTTTATCGAGTCCGTTGTTGCTATGAGAATGTAACTGTCTCACTTTCTCGGAATTATACACTGACGAACAAAAATAAGGGGTAAAGCATACAAAAGTCCGTCACATTCAGCTAAGAGGCTGAAATTACTTAAATGTGCTGTGTTAAATGTGAACACTGTTTTGTCAATGATATAAACTCTTTGTGATTTGTTTATGAGCCATGTATGACTCTTTGTGTTCCTATAAATTAATTAATAAATTAATAAAGTTCTATTAAAAGTGACCCGTTATTATTGCTCGTGACTAAACATGTAGGATTGCACTTGACTACGAGGAATGGCTGAACGAATGAGATAGAAATATGAAGAGCGAATGAAGGGATAACAGTGAATGGAGTCACGAGAAAATGGCAAGGGTTCCGCGGACACGGGAGCGCCGATTTCTGTTATTTCATTAATTAAAGCTTGTTTATGAATACAGTGTTTTAGTGAGTAGCTGCGTTTGATGACACAACCCTACAGATATACGAACAAAAGTTTAATTTAAAGAGTCCGACCAAAAAACTTTATCTTGCTACTCTGCCACCACAACATAGTAGCAGAATGTAGCAGACACACACACACTTACAAGTCATGTCTATATCCCTTACGGGATAGATAGAGCCTAAGGTAACAAGACCTAAAGGCCACGTTTAGCATGATTTTGTAATAGTGATGGGTTACTACCCGCATCGCCTATAACACGATTCCTAAGATTTTCGTCCATTCCCTTGATGGGCTTTTACCATCGAAGCAACTGGTATAGGTATTCTATGTTATTTCTTTTGCTCCCAGACCAGCATGGAGTCTCTATCACCGATATTAATATAGCCTCCTGGATCCTCGTAACTTAACAATTGAATTTCATCTCAAATATTGCCATCTCCAACTATTTTACTTAAATGACAATTTCATTCAACAAAAATGTCGCAGGACTTTATTAAACTATCTTTTTCCATGAAACTCAAATCAAATAAAACTAGAAAGTCCAACGCACAAGTAAAAATGTCCTGTACAAAAATACTCTCGCGAAACTCAGACAGAAGGGCCAATGTCATTGCCATCCCATATACAAGGCACAGGTACACCGAGAGCAATCGTAAAAATAATGAACCCAAAAAGCCTTTTTTAGAGAACCGTAGCAGCGATTCGGACGGTCTTCTTCCAAGGTCTTACTTGCTAATCCTGCCACCGGCGTGGAAAGTAAGACAGCCGGTGAAATAATGAAATAACTTGCACAAAAGGTGCTAGCTCTCTAGGCTGGCAACATCAATAACCCACTAGTGTTTTGAGTGTCCATGATTGGTGCTGCTCGCGTACCAAGGTAACCCACTGGCTTCGCCCATCCTGGCGTTCCCACACTGCTTGAAGTGTCAAAACTCGCCAGCCTTTTTATTCTTTAAAGACTTTTTATTCTTTAAATTTCTCCCTAACACTTGTAAAAACAAGGTAAGTACTATTACTTCATTATTTAAATTTAAACTTGTGTGAGGAATATGCTTATTAGCAATTAAAAAATAAAGTAAAAGTATTTACTTTGTTTTTGACTTGACACATTTATTTAAAAATAATTAATTTACTACGGAAAAACATTTTTTGGCATTTAAAAGAGAACTAAAAACAAATTGTTATGCAATAAGTAGACCAAATTATTTGATACATTACTACATTAAAAAAATGGTGGAATAGCTAATAGAACGTTTTAAATTAAGTTTTTTCGGTTTTTTCGCTCTCCTGTAAAATTTACTATACTGCAGTTACTTTCTTTTTCCGTGGGGCAGCGGCGCTGCTGTGTTTTGGCGTGTAGTCTGTGAAATTACTGGAATATGAGGTATTTAAATTAGTTTTTGATGATACTTCTGTGGGACTAAACTGAAAATTGGTATTGGTTTATGAGGTAACAAACACAGAAATGCTAACAAACTAAAAACCTTACTTATTTTTGAACGAGTGGAACCCTTCATTCATTATACAGATTCATACTTCAGGCGGTTTTTGTATTTGTAACATAAACAGCTAAAGTCACTTAGCTAATATTAACCAGGAAAAGGATGTCAGTACAAAAAGGAGGCAGCAACGGGAAAAGCACGGGAAGACCGAAATAATTATTTATTACTCGAGATTTTATCCTGTTGCGTCTTAAGTGCAACAAAATGCCAAGATAATATACATCGTGGTAGCTGTCGGGCTGACGAAAAGATGGTGGTTTCTTCCAAAGACAATAATAATATAATTAC
The DNA here is from genome assembly GCA_932294345.1 of Pandemis cinnamomeana. Taxonomy (NCBI): domain Eukaryota; kingdom Metazoa; phylum Arthropoda; class Insecta; order Lepidoptera; family Tortricidae; genus Pandemis; species Pandemis cinnamomeana. Next base: position 1,435,548 of record OW028712.1, read on the forward strand.
TTCGTATGGAGGAATGATACAGTATTTATACAGTTAAAGATGCACTCAAGAATCTTATACGGAGGAGAGAGATAATTCGTGCCGTAATCTGCCAAGTCTAACAAACCATAGACATATTTTTTTAAATTTTTTCATGACTTTTGGATCCTAAGTCCTTCAGTCGATAGACATAATTTTCTCTCTCGTGTTGCCATGCGTGGCTTGGATTCGTGGCATTTTCGCCACACATACGTTACAAGTTAATAATATCAAGTAGGGGTGCGAGTCGGGTTACCTCCACGTGTGGTCAAGAGCTGCGGTTCGTTTTTGGATCCGTCCGGGGGGAGAGCAGTGCTTGGTCCGGTGCACCCTGGGCATCGGCTAATTATTTCCTGACAGCTTCTGAGGGATATCATTGACCGTTGGCTAAGAGCCCGACAGGGGGGGTCTTTGACCGGTATTACCGTACAACGTTGCCGACATTTTGCCACAAGATTTTTAAATTATATTTTAGCTACTTTGACATTGGCGAAGTTGTCGTCGCTATAACGAGCTATAACGAGATAAAGCTTGTAGTAAAATTATATAAAAGAAAAAAATGTTTTATTTTGCCTATATTGTACAAGTGTGCACTGGACCTAACAATCCAGCAAACAAGGTCTAAGCAAAAAAGTTGTGTTCGTGACAAAAGTAATCTAACGCAGACAACGGCGGCAGAACAAATATAGGAGACGCGACGCGACCAATCACATGTTACTAAAATCAGGCCCTACGCGACAATTGTCGGCGACATGTGACAATTCTGTTCACGTTACAAACTGGACGAGAGTCTACGCCGGTTGGCTTCATATTGACAACCCATTGCAATTTAAATTGTCACTTGTCACCGGTAATTGTCGAATTGGTAATATAGGGGCCTGGACGATCGGGTAGCCTAGTGGTTTGAGAACCTGACTATGAAGCTTGAGGTCCGGGTTCGATCGTCGGCAAATACTACAAGTTTTTACTTAACTTGCAATGCATGTATGAATGTATGTATATGGATGTAATTTGTTTGTCCAGGTGGAATCTCGCGACTCAATTTTGTAGCAGATATCTTCAGCCGATTGAGCGGACATTTTGCATAGTTACGTAAATCGGATGACAATAAAATAATCTGGTAGTGGAGTTCTGGTGACCCAGCCAGGATCGTCGCCGCAGGAGGGAACTCTTCAACGGTTGGTCCGATTGACTTGAAATTTGGTTCACAACGTAGAACGGATGAGAATGCTAGTACAGTCAGCAAACAAGCCTGTATCAAAAATGAAAATTTTACACATACACACATTTCACGTCTATATCCCTTACAGGGTAGACAGAGCCTGGTAACAAGACCTAAAGGCCACGGTTAGCATAATTGTGGGCTTATGTGGAAAGGGGAATCATAATAGTGATGGATTGCTGGCCGCATCCCCTATAACATAATTCCTAAGATTTTCGCCCTTTCCCTCGATGGGCTTTTACCATCTGCGCGGGCAGAGAAGCAACTGATACATTCTGTTAATTCTTTGCTCCCAGACCAGCACAGAACTGCAAATGAAAATTTTAGGTTAGGTTATTAACTTCTTACCCTTCTGAAATATTAGTCCATTCACTATTCTTTGGCCAAGGGCGAGTCCTGACGGCTGGTCTCCCTTCGTCCCTAATTTGTTGTCACCGCAAATTGAACGAGCGCAGTGTCTATCCCTGGGGTCTACTCCCATTCGAAGTTCGCGCCGTACCATCCTTCTCACTCTAATATCAAACACTATTAGTGTGAGCGAGACAACACGATTCGAATTTAGGAGTGCTCTGACGATCGAAGTTTAGACCTTTCATTTCTTGTCAACAATATTATGACTACGAAATATGGTTACAAAGTCTGGGCGACTTGGTTGAAGAGATGCCACGGATTTATACTAAGTGAAATCTACGACCGACATCCAAGGCACCTGACTCCATATAAAGTCTACTAGCGAACGGGACATGGTTATGATTGTCAATTGAGGCTCGCACTAACTGTAATTAATTTCAGAGTGAGAGGGTAGGTGATACGAATTTCAAATTTCGAAGCAGCCCACTGAAGCTGGTCGCCAATCGATTTAAGAGGGTTTATTCCCACTGAGTTGGCAACGTCGCATTTTTGCTGTTATTTTACGATTATTTCACAAGAATTGAATGAAAGTTTGAAAGGTGTCTGTTGTAATTACACATAAACGGATAACTCACGTATAAAAAAAAATCGAGTGATGCTGGACATGTTTCGGACTATTTCGTAATCCTTCCTCTCGGAGCGCTCGCCCCGGCGGCAGCGAAACGAACACTGCGCGCCAGCGCTCTGTTCGCGCGGCTGCTCGACGCAACTGACAGCGGCGCACAACTACCCTCGTTTTTGTGTAATTTTATTATGATTAAGTCTCACGGTAGTTTCATGTTGAAAAGGTGTCTGTTGTGTTCATTTTTAGTGTATCAATGTGTCCAAAAAGGGACATAAGAATATATTTCGTTTAATAAGAAAATTAAAGTCCGTCATGATTTATTGTCGCATTGGACACATTGATACCTACACTAAAAACGAAGAACACAACAGACACACATTGCATAATTTTATTAAGTAAATTTCTATGAAATAATCTTAAAAAAAAAACAAAAAATGCGATGTTGCCAGCTCAATTAGATAAACGCTCTCAAGTCTTCGTGTTTCACGAGCCACTGACTTCAATTTGAAGTTGGAAACATGATCCGATCATAAATTCCAATTACTATACCTGTGCAAGCTGAAACTCGTTTTTATTAGTAATTGCCAAATTCTATTTCCATTAGCAGACGAAAGGGGAGAAAAAAAGGCAAGTGCGAATCCTACACGGGTATAAAGTATCTACGCACAATTCACCATTCACTACGCAATAATAGCGAAATTCAAAATCGAATTCGAAATAATAACAAAAGGCAGTCGGCATGTTTTTTAAATTTGGAATTATTTCAATGATATTTGCATTTGCATTCTATGTTTATTTTTCATTACTCCCAGACCAGCACGGAAAATTTAATCAGAGTAATATTCACATAAATAATATTTTTTACGCCAGCCATTTTTCATGCCTTCCGTTGTTGTGATTTAATACTTACGGGAATAGCTTCCGATAAATCCAATAAAGTCAACAGTGGATGCTGCAAATCAGAAATTAAACTCGTCTGCTGGCCGCCATGTTTATTTCATTCATCACCATACAATTTATCGAAACTTTTTTACGTTGGACTGACCAGAGGGAATGACCCCTGACGGAAAGTGTATGAGGCAAAGGAAAGGGTTTCATAGCTCTTCTATTCCGGGAACTTTTCTTTCTCCTTTTCCAAAAAAAAAGGCACGTGGGATTTTTTTCCAGAATGTAACTATGTTGGGTTTTTCTTACTCAAAATCGTTTACCCTATCGATTCTCATACAAGAAAAAATGTGTCCCAGATTTTAATATGGATTTTTTCCTCTTCATCACGTACCATACCTACACATACCTATATGAAAAAAATAACGAACTGGAATGTAAATTTTAGGACGCATTTTTTCTTGTATAAGGATCGATAGGGGATCTGAGTAATAAAAATTCAAAATAGTTAAATTCTGGAAAAAATGATCTGCACGTTTACCAAAAACTATGGCCCTATTTCACCAACTCAACCATTGTCGGTGACATTTGACAAAATTGTCCAACATCTTGAATATCGACGTGTGCTCGCATCATGTAACTTGTGCAATTAATTAAATATGATTTTATACTCTCGATCAAACAGTAAACGACATCACCCTTGTTAATATTAAACGTAACGCCGGAGTTCGGAACATTGGTGTGAAGTTATCAATCATAAAATCTTCTAAAAGCAATTATAAAGTTCATTTTGATATAATTCATTCATGCAGATCGGAGCATCATTCAATTTGAAACTGCGTAATTTAAAGTTGTTATTTGTTCTAATTACATTAAGAACGAAGAAACAAGTTGTGTTTATACATCAAAGTCGCCAACATGCATGGTCAGTGGCCTAAACAGTTTTACACACGAAAGTCGCCGACATGATCAGTGGCTTATATTCATTTATATATCAAAGTCGCCGACATGCTAGGTGGCCTAAATCGCTTTACACACGAAAGTCGCTGACATGATCAGTGGCTTAAATTGTTCTATACACCAAAGTCGCCGACATGATCAGCGGATTAAAATGTTTTATACACCAAAGTCGCCGACATGGTAGGTGGTTTATACCGCTTTACACACGAAAGTCACCGACATGATCAGTGGCTTAAATTGTTCTATACACCAAAGTCGCCGACATGATCACAAGGACCGGAACCGGTTACCATTAAAGGGGTATTGGATAGGGTTTTTTATAGAATTGTTTTCACAAACCCTATCAATTTGGTAAGCATATCATCGGGTTACCCGAAAGAAAGTCTGACCTTAATAACGTAGTTAATTCGGGTAAGCCGGTAACCAAAACTAAAAACCCTGAATAGGGTTACCGTATTCCGTGACTTTAAAACGCGATCAAGTTATTTTAAACTTTAAGTGCAAAGCATTCGGTTTATTATTGCACAACAATTACTACGAAAGGGTATCGGTTCATGCTGCACACAGCTACACGAGCAAGCCTACACATTGACAAGGATCTTTCGACTCGTGTCAAAGTGCTTACGGGGTTGACGTAGAGGTTATTATTGCTTAACCGCGCGCTACAAAGCCGTTGTGCCAATATTTTCGCTATTATTCAAACGATTCAAACAAACAAGTTTTCTAATTTTGAATTATGACAATCACCGAAAAGAGTACCGTTCTGTCATGATCGCTTTGTCCTTTTCATTTTGATTGTGACGTCATTGACGTGTCATTTGTTTTACCTTTAACCCTATTATTTTAGAGTTTGCTTCACAGCTATATACCATACAAGATTTTCATGTGGCTTTTCTCGTAAATATTACGTTACCGTTTGTCCGATGTTGAATTGTGTTTGTAACATATTAATACTAGACGTAGGTTATAATAATAAAGTTCTTTCGATTTCGCTAATTTATCTGATTTCGTAAAATTACAAACGTGGTTAAAAAGAACACTTACCTACATTTTATTACATACATACACATACACAAATCACGCCTATATCCCTTACGGGGTAGACAGAGCCTAAAGGCCACGTTTAGCATGATTGCAGGCGTATAGGCGGAAAGGGGAATCATAATAGTGATGGGTTGCTAGCCGATTCGCCTATATCACGATTCCTATTTTTTTCGCCCATTCCCTCGATGGGCTTTTACCATCTGCGCGGGACGAGAAGCAACTGGTACATTCTATGTTTTTGCTTTGTTTTTGCTTTGCTTTGGTAGATTTTTATTGCGTAAATAAATGAAAAAAATGGAAAAAATCTGATACGAGTTTTTTTTTTAAGTACCTAGTGACCATATGCCACTGACAGCCGGCCGCTATCACCACTGTGCTGTAGCCTGTAGGTACTGTATGTAAACAATACATGTACTGCAATGTACGTAAGTGACTTCGAGAACAATTAAATGCCGCCTTTTTCGCTCGACTTGGCGGGGGCACTGCCGTGCCCCCAGATACACGACGTTCTTACAATACAACTCCACCGCATTTGACCGCACCCGGACCCGACTCGATCTTCAATGTAAATAGGTAAAAAAATGCCGCCATGAAATAGCAATCGTCTGCCTTAATGCGTGAAAAAGAGACAAGAAAGGGGTAACCATATTAAATGGTAAGTGGGTAAAAAACCATATAGAAAACGGGTAACCTTATTCAAAACGGTTTCCGTAATGATAGGCTTAGCACATTGATAAGCTTACCATACTCATAGGGTAACACTTTAATAGGGTTACCCTTTTAAAAGGCTTAAGCAAATAAAGGGGTTTTCCGGTCCCTGCATGATCAGCGGATTAAAATGTTTTATACACCAAAGTCACCGACATGGTGGGTGGCTTATACCGCTTTACACACGAAAGTCACCGACATGATCATTGGCTTAAATTGTTTTATACACCGAAGTCGCCGCCATGGTACATGGCTTAAGTCGCTCACACATTAAAGTCGTCAACTTAAGACTAGTGCGGAACTATATTAACTTGAAAGTTTCAAGTAGTATCGCGTACCTATGTTAACTGTATGCTTAATCTATTTCTCGAGAAACCAACATCACTATTTCTTAAACATAGGATATTAACAGGTTAATAAAATTGGGGTCTATGTTTAACTTAGAAAGAAAGAAACTAAACTAGTTAACTAAAATATTCAAGGGTATCTTTCGAATTTGACTTTCATCATTCCCGAGAGTTTTCTTATTAAAAACTTTTCCCGAATATTGGGACCTAGACAAAGTTCTTAAATTTCGGCTAACTACTTTGAATAGTGAAACTATGTTAAGATTTTTCGTGGGATAAAGGCTGGAAGTGGAATTTTTGTTTAACTAAATAAAACGCAAAGACCCGCGGCAGTCCGGGTCATAAATCTCCTCGACTAAAGATCTCTCTCCCTAATAGGGGCTCTTAGCCAACGGATAATGATATCCCTCAGAATCTGCCAGGAGATCAATAACCGACGCCCAGGGTGCACCGGACCAAGCACTGCTCTTTCCTCAGACGGATCCGAAAACGAACCGCAGCTTTTTTTGCAAATTAGGCTGACACACTACCGTGTGACTAAATACTTTCATTTGAAAGCGGTGTTCTTTAATCTCTCTCTCTCTCTTTCTTTCTTTCTCACACCTTATCCGCCTTACCTTCCTCGAATCCGTATCCGTATCCGCAACCCTTGCTGCACTATCCTCGTTCCATCTTAACGCGGTAACAAGGCGCGTGCCAAGGGCAAGGAAGATAAAGGGTTGCCTGGTCCACACCATCCGCACAAAGGCCAAGCTAGTGCCTCCGAATTATTCGTTACGAGAGTTCGTAGACCTACGTAAGTTTGGCATTACTGTGACCCGTCTTTTTTGTCTTTATGCAAGGCCGTCTCTTTATTAGCCAGGGCCCTAGAGCACACAGTAATTTGGAGTGCTATTGGAAAGAAAAAGCTAGTAAAACGAGAGCCGAAAGCACTGGGGGTTCCGTAGACATTTAGCGGCATGAATAAATGTGTACTTCTTTTAAAAATACAGTATTTTTTACGGATCTGTGATTTTTAGATAATACATCATCCTTTACATTTTTCTTCGATGCTGGTCTAGGAGCAAAGAAAAACATAGAATGTACCAGTTGCTTTTCTTCCCGCGCAGATGGTAAAAGCCCATTGAAGGAAAGGGCGAAAATCATAGGAGTCATGTTATAATTTTCATAATTCTATTTCAACAGTTTTAGATTTATCACACTTTTGGGGTCTATCAGACACGAGCCCCATAATTAAATACTAAGCATGCAACCATAATCATGTTACTTAGTGCAATGTAATCATAATTAACGAAATATTTGTAATGCCTACATTGTTATTGTCATTATTTAAATGGAAATGTACCAAATTTGTTATTATGTAAAATGTATTTTGTGAGTGAGCCTATTTTTTGGTGTAAGGGCCCAACTGTTGGAGCGAGCAGTATGTGTTCCGGCTGAAAAACAGCGCTGAAGTGTCGCTCGTGCGAGCTGGCACTGGCAGCATCTGCTGACGCCGAACCACTTACCACTAATTAATCCTTTTATTTTTGTTTTGTTTTTTTTTATTGTTGTTAGTGGTAATAAATATTTTTTCTTTCTTTCTTTCTTACTCAAAACTGCCCTTATAACGTTGGAACTGTTGTAGGCTACAACATAAACGGCTGGCCTCCGAACCGAGCATGACGCTCGCCGCAGTTACCGTGGACCCTGAAGCCACACGCCGAATATAACGACCTCGCCAGCTCGTTTAGGTAAACCGAATTATTGTTTGCGTCATTTCACCCCCATTACTTCACCGACTTGAGTGAACTTGGCACAGTCTAGCTGTAATTCTGGTATCAGCTTACGATTCCCGGCCACCCCTCGTATGTTGGAGCTGAAACGGTTCCGCATTCTAGTCTCATCTGTTTTAACATCCTACTAATCCTACTAATATTATAAATGTGAAAGTTTGTGAGTATGGATGTTTGGATGTTTGTGACTATTTCACGCCAGAACGGCTGGACAGATCGGGATGAAATTTGGAATATAGATAGATTAAACTCACATTTTCTGTTTTAGTTGTTATTATGTGGTGTTCAATAAATACTTATTTGTATTGTATTGTATGGCCCCATCGATCGATGCGATGATTTCGCCAGTGTCAAAGTATTAAAGGTATAAGTACTATCAAGTGAATCAAGAATTTTTATTTCTTGTTTTTTATGTTTCACTTTTTCGGTTTTACCGTTAGAAATTTAATTTCTAAATGTCATGTAGGTTACCTGCTGCTATAGGTGGTGTAGGGGTATAGCACGCGTCACGGAATGACGAGGATCCGGGTTCGATTCCCGGCCATAGCTTTACTTTTCATATTTTTCTGTGTTCTAATTTTCACTGACATTTAGAAATTATTAAAGATACATACAAAAATCTTGTGACAAAATGTTTCCAACGTTGTACGGTAACACGGTCAAAAGACCCCCCCCCCTGTCGGGCTCTTAGCCAACGGATAATGATATCCGTGGTCACCCCGCGCCCCTGTGCCGCGCGGGCGACGACTCATTTAAGCGGTCGGTCTACAATCTTAATCATTTTATGTGTGCAAATAAACTCATAATTCTAATTTAACGTCAAACGTCGCATCCAGGTCTGGTTTAATATAGCGGAGAACTTTGTTGCAAGACAAACCCAAGTTGCAAGCTTTGTTGCATGTTGCAGCGTTGCAAGTTACAGGTTGCAGACAACTTGAGATTGCATCGTGAAGTTATTAAATATACTGGGCTATAAATCGTGCTGTACTAACGTTGTTCTTCTGGAGATAGTACAATGTTGCTTTGTAGGGAACCCAAAGGTAAAACCATGTTGCTAACGCTCTGCTGTATGTCCGTCCGTCTGTCATAGGGTAATGGCACCAGCGTTGGAAACTTTAAGCTGACAAGCACCAGTAATAGACACTTTATTCTTAATTTAAAGATAATCAAGATAAGATAAGATTAGGGCCGACAACGCACTGGCATCGCGTAAAGCGCTGCCAGTGTCTATGGACAGTGGTGATCATTTAACATCAGGTGACCCACTAGTTCGTTTGTCTGGCCTCTCTAACATGAAAAAGTATGGTTATAAAATGACTGCTGTAATAGTAGATTACATACCGAGGGTGGTAAAATAAAAAATGTGTCAGATCCCAAGGAACTTAAACGTGCGACCTGAGGCTTTCTTATTCACCGTCCGAGGTGTGTACACAATCTTACGTTTTCCCCTGGCCAGGAAGTGGAAATTTACGCTCACGTAGAATGTATCTTTTTTGTAATTGCTACTTACGGCTCGGGGCAACGTAAAATAAATTACTATCCCTTCGTTTCTTTTTCAATAAGAGTTAATGCGCATTTATTGGGTCCTTACATTGGTGCCGTAGCTCTGTAACTTTTGAACAGAAATAAGTAAACGTTTGAAGTTTCACATTATTTACTGTGGCTACTATAAATACACTGAGGAGCAAAAATAACGGGTCATTTTGCATACAAAGTTGTATAAAAATGTGATGTATGTAGGTATTGTACGGACATAAAATGACCAGGGATGGACATAAAATAGTTTTTATCCCGGAAAATTGCTTAGTTCCCGCGTTCTCGCGATAAACAAAATCTCCTTAAACGCACGGGCATCAGCTAGTAGGTACATAGTAAATAGTAGATTGTTCAACAAGGGATTAAAACAAGGCATAATGACACGAGATGTTTAGCCCCCTAGTTAGAGTGTCATTATGGTTGTTTGGTCTCGCGTATATAAATAACACTCTCGTCTTTGAATACGAGAAAAAAAAACGAGGTTCTATACAAAATTACAATATTTAATTCTAACAAAGTTCCTTACAATTAGAACCGTTTGTGTATAATATGTAATTTGTTCATTCTTCTTCACTGAATGATGATGATGACATTTTTGGTTCATAATTTATAAAGTTGCACAATAATTTGGATAAATATTAAATTTTTTACAACGTACGCTCAATACGAGTAATATTTTTGCACAGTTGTCATTTTGAGGTTATTTCCACGCTCTAAAATTTGTCTATACTGACACAATCACTAACATCATGACTGGCTGTTATGGGGTTTTTTATTAACATTTTAAGAGCATGAGAAATTAAAAAATAAATGTTTAATAGGATCTCTAACCCCTCGCATGCGGGAGCAAGCAAAAGTACCTACTGCATGTTAGTGTGAGGGTTTTCCTACGTGGGGCATCGAGCTTATTGCATTGAATAGTACAATAAAATATTAATGGAATCTTTATCGAATTTACTCAGTATCTTGTTATGACAATGTAAACAAACTTGGTTGCTAAGACTAGCTAACCACAGACGACAGGGCGGTGCCGGCCAGTACTCACACTCCTCTTCACGGCACTGTCGCGATCATCAGGACAGTCCTAAGCTGTTCCGCAATTTCAACAGTCGTGGACCAGCCAAAGCTTTTGTCAGTAGATCAGCTTCCATGTCTTCAGTCCGAAGATAGTTGACTTCTAATACACCTTCTTGAATGCAGTTCCGAATGAAGTGCATCTTTAGGTCAATATGTTTTGACTTTGAAGTCACCATTGCGTTTTGACTTAGTTTGAGGGCAGCTTGGTTGTCATTCAATACAACAATTCGTTCATAGCTGGCTCCTAAATCTTTATACAGGTTTCTTAGGTGAATCGCTTCCTTAGCAGCTTCAGTTAAGGCAACATATTCGGCCTCTGCTGTCGATAGAGCGACACTTTTTTGTTTTTTAGACATCCAACTTATGGCTGTCCCAGCATATTTGAAGCAATAGCCCGAGAACGATTTTCGATCAAGCTTACATGCGCCCCAATCTGCATCTGCCAACCCATACAGTTCTTGACCTGTTCTTTTAAAAATTAGGCCGACACTCTTCGTTCCTTTTAGGTAACGCAATACTCTCTTTGCGCACTTAAAATGCTCTTCTCCATAGCAATCATTAAATTGAGAGAGATGACTTATAGCAAACATTATATCAGGACGAGTGGCCACTGCTATATACATGAGAGTGCCGATTAAGTTTTTGTATGGAAGATTCAGGCTATCATTTTTATGACCTTTCTCTAGTGTAAGGCCTGGCTCTATAGGCGTAGATACTGATTTGCAGTCTTCCATTTTAAACTTTTTGAGAGTTTCTTCTATGAACTTCTCTTGGTTTAATTTAATTTCACCTCTTTTGTAGGTTACATCAATTCCAATCAACCGCTTAGGTGTTGCTAAGTCTTTCAGCTCAAATTTCGTGTTTAACAGTTCTTTAATTTCTTGGAGCTTTCTTGGACATGAGTAGGCAATTAAAAGGTCATCGACATAAATTACTATTATTATTTTAACTCCTCTTTTCTCCAGTAGGTATACACATGGGTCAGCTTCTGAAGCTTTTAAACCAATGTGCTTTAATTCTGTGTCGAGTTTCTTGTACCACTGCCTCCCTGCCTGCTTAAGTCCATAAAGAGCTTTTATGAGATGGCAGACTTTCTCTTTAGGATTATTCTTTATATCTTTTAACATTTTAACAGTTTTGTTATATAATGTCAGGTCTTCGTTTTTACTTTCGTCGACCATGATTTCTTTCAGGTATTCTTCTAAATAGTCCGGGTATTTCATTACAATTTCTTCTTCCAGTTCACCATTCAGATATGCTGTCGTAACATCCATCTGGTTCAATTTTAATCCTTCTTCCATTGCTATTCCGACGACAGATCTGAACGAGCTTAGTCTAGCCACAGGAGCATACGTTTCATTGTAATCGACGCCTGGTCGTTGAGTGAAACCCCGTGCTACGAGTCTAGCCTTCCTTGTAATGTTGTTATCCGGTCCTACTTTGTTTCTTAGAACCATCTTAAAATCCACTACTTTCATATCTTTATTTTTCTTTACTATTTTCCAGGTTCCATTTTTGACATGTGCTCTTATTTCAGCTTTAATTGCATCATGCCAGTAATCATCATCCTCATTTTCTTCAGATAGGTTAGATATTTCCGACAATAAATGACTTTCCTCAGTTTCATCCAGTACAAAATCTTTGGTCCACGCTGGTTGGTGCCTTTCTCTTTGTGGCCTCCCATGTCCAGGCGCTTCGACAATATCCGATGCGTCATCGTAAGACTCTATTTCGTCTGCCGAAGAAGCGTCATCTTCTTGAAAGTTTGGATTTTGCAATGTACTTTCATTTTTATTTTCTATGATTTCAATTTCTATTTGTGGTATATTTTTATTTTCTTTATCTTTACCTTTCTTTTTGTTTTCTTTTTCAGGTATTTTCGAGTTCAGTCCCTTTTCAGTTATAAGTTGGTCATAGTTCTGGTCTCCTTTTTCGAAGTACATTTTATCTATGACTTTTATGTCCCTGCTGGTTATCACATCATCATCTTCAGGTATGTAGACTCTGTAAGCCTTTGAGGTCATCGAGTATCCCATGAATACACCTTCTTTGGTGTTCTGGGTGAGCTTTCCTCGTTTATTCTTTTTCAGTACGAAAGTCTTTCTGCCATATACGTAAAGATGATGTGCACATGGTGTTCGGCCAACCCACTTCTGGAACGGTGTATTGCCATCTAGGACTTTGGTAGGGCTACGATTTATTAAGTAGTTTGCAGTTGCTACCGCCTCCGCCCAGAGCTTCTTGGGTGCATTGGCTTCTATCAATAGACATCTGGTTTTATCTAGTAATGAACGGTTTTTTCTCTCGCTTATCCCATTTTGTTGAGGAGTATAAACGGTGGTCAATCTTCTTTGAATGCCATGCGACTTGAGATAATCGTCAAATTCCTTATTTCGGTATTCAGTGCCATTGTCTGATTGCAGGTATTTTATCTTTTTGTTATGGAACGTCTCCACTTCATTTTTATAATCTTTGAAAATGTTGAATACGTCACTCTTCTTTTTCATAAAATAGACGTGACAGTAACGAGTGAAATCGTCTATAAATGTGACGTAGTATCTTGAGCCTGCTAGTGTCTCACACTCAAAAGGTCCACATACGTCGCTATGAATTATTTCTAGCTTGTCCGTTGTGTACAGGTCATCATATCTTGTGAACGGCAGTCGTGATAGTTTGCCTTTAATGCAGGTCTCGCATGTTTCCAACTTTTCGTCAGTAAAGTTCAAGCCGTACATAAGCTCATCTTTAGCCATCATCTTTAAGTCCTTTTCGTTTATGTGGCCAAGTTTGCGATGCCATTCCATGATGTTATTACCCATTTTTGGTGTGTAGTGTGCAGTCTCATTTCCTTTAAATTCAATATAATAGAGCCCATCTTTTCTTTGTGCTGTCAGTGCCACCTCGCCGCCTTTTTCAATGACGTAGGCTTTATTTTTCTCAAAACTGACCTTGTTTCCTCTGTCTGTTATTTTGCCGACGGACAATAGGTTCACTGACACATCAGGAACATACAAGGTATCGAGGAGGTTGAAATTTTCTTTTTCTGTACCGACAGTAACTCTCCCTTTTCCTTGAATTAGGCTTGTATGCTTATTTGATGCCAACTTTAAAGTGCCATTCTCTGGGGTCATGGTTGAAAACTTAAATTTTTCGCCACACATATGTGATGAGCAGCCGCTATCCAGACACCAGGATTCTTTATTGATATCTGAAGTAGCAGTGCTAAGACAAACATTAAAATTTCTGTTTGTATTTAAGTTGTCTTTCTCATTGGCGTTTTTCTTCTTTCCCCAACACGTCTCTGTAGTGTGCCCCTTTCGTTTACAACTTTTGCAGTACAACTTTTGTCTATTTTTCTTGAAATGATATGCTTCTGAGTTCTCAGGTTGTTCACTGCCACTTCTAGCCTGATATTCTTCAAGAATTTTTACTTTCAGGTCTTCTGGAGAGGGCAGTGTGTCTCGGGACTCTATAGCTATTCTAAAGTTTTCAAAAGTTGTTGGTAGGCTATATAGAAGCATTATGCTGAGCAATTCTGAAGGTATTTTTATATCCATACAAGCGAGTTTGTCCACCACATCCATGAAATTATTTATATGATCACGAATGTCTTCTTCTGTGGTCATTCGCTTCAGAACTAGTTGTTTCAGCAAGGTGGCTTGCCTTGCCGGCCCGGTGCTTTGGTAAGTAGCTTTTAATTTGTCCCATACAGCTTTAGACGTCGTGCAGGCTTTTATTTGTTTTAATTCAGACGGCGATAACAAAAGTAAGATTTCAGCTCTTGCCTTTAGGTCCTCCTTGTTAAACGCTGTCTTCGCTGCCGCATCCGCATTAGGTAACAATATTTTCTCGCCGCTCACGATATCCCAATAATCGTTTTTAATCAGGACCGCTTGCGCTTGTAGGCACCAAGTATCATAGTTTGACTTGGTCAACGGTTCTATGGAGCGATAACTCGACGTTGATGCCATTTTACTAACTTTTAAGTAAACCACGCTCTGCTACCATATTGTGAGGGTTTTCCTACGTGGGGCATCGAGCTTATTGCATTGAATAGTACAATAAAATATTAATGGAATCTTTATCGAATTTACTCAGTATCTTGTTATGACAATGTAAACAAACTTGGTTGCTAAGACTAGCTAACCACAGACGACAGGGCGGTGCCGGCCAGTACTCACAGTTAGTCTCATTTGTTTTAATACATTAAAATAAAAATACAAAAAGAAAGCGATAAATTTGCCATGGTCCCAAGCATACGAAGGGCCAGAACCATCTGAACCACGCCGTCATTTCCTTCCATTTACTTTTAACAATCATGAGTGTCCAACTCCGATAGATTGCGAAGATTCCCAGAATAAGATGAAGATGAATTCAGGTGTGAAACGAGATACGGCGCGGCTCGATCGAGAGAATTGGGACCGCACATCTGGGCCCCGGTACCTACCGTCCTATATTTGTACCTACTACCCGCCGCCAGGGCTTGAAAGCCGGTATTTTTCGAAACCGGTATTGTATTGCCAGAAACCGGTATTTAAAGAACCGGTTCCTCGGTACCGGTATTATGAGAACCATAATACCGGTACAATACAATAAGCTTTTTATTCCAGCTTCTCTTTAAAAAAAAGTAGGTACGCGTTCTGTTTAACATATGTCACGTTACGCCAGTACGGTTCAGCAGCTTTCAATTAATTTTGAAATTGGAATAGCTCGACAGAAGCCGGAAATAGAACGCGGTAAAAGATTTCAATAAAAAAAACAATTAGGCTGTGCCTATACCAGAGATGTGCGTAGAACGGCGTGTAGAGAAAAAATCATTATAGGAAAAACGCTGAACGAGGCTAGGATTTTTTGTTCTTCCAATTAATAAAGGCAAAGGAACCAAGCCCATGCATACCTAGTGGTATTTGATAAAAAAATAGTTACTAAGAATAGTTAATTTAGACTTCAAAGCAGCGAAGTTATTGTTGTAATAAACCGTTTTCCGAAGCTTTAATTAAATCAAAAGTCTCAATGAGCCAACTGCGTTCATCATTATAAAGTTGACTTCCCCCCGAACCCCATCGCTTGTAAAATTACCTAATTTTCAAACAGATTGAGAGACGCGGAGATATACCGGTTATTTCAGCTTCAGGCCTACAATTTAAAAGGAATCCGATAAATATTGAACCAGAAAGTGTCAGTAAAACTCAAGCAAAGTCCATTTCGTTCGATTCGAAAACTTTTTATGCCTATTGAACCGAGGGCTACTTTGGAATTCTCAATTCGTAGTTCGTATCACACCGTCCTTGTCACACTCGTATTAATGGCTATAAGTGTGAGCGCAACACGAGAAAGACTTCGATTTTTCAACTCGGAGTAAACAGTGCTATCTTTTCGCAATCCGCAAGCGTTCAAATATTAAACAAAGTCTAGTTACTTCCGCAAACTCAGATATCATTCTAACTATTACTTGGGAAAAGAATTCTATGTAGGCACACAATAATGTCGTTTTTGCAATGCTGTGGTTATGTTAGATAGGAGTGTTTGGAAGTTTGCTCGTGATCCCGATTAATTTGTGTACGAAACGAAGTTTTTTAATGAAGCCCCTTTAAGAATCGTATTAAAGTTTTACTTATTTAATCAAAGGATCACGTTGTAAGTAGTTACTTAAATATGTATATATTTATACTTAGGGCTTGTTTTACCACTCTCTGTTAAGTTCCAGTTATCTTAAGTGTCAGTTATCTATGATGACATCTCTGTCTGTTTTGTAGCAATAAAGAGAGACGGAATCATAGATTACTGACACTTAACATAACTAGAACTTAACAGACAGTGATGAGACAGGCCCTTAGAATAATAGGTACGTAAATATAACCTCTCAAGCAGTTTTTCGGAATTTATGTGCGATATATCTCATTTGAAATTTACCACGAGCTTTTCGGTGCAGGAAAACATCGTGAAGAAAACCTGCACACAACTGCGAATTCAATGGTGTGTGTGAAGTTCGCAATGCCCGCGTGGGAACAAAAAGCCCAAGCCCTCTCATTGTGAGAGCAGGCCTGTGTCAAGTAGTGGGACGTATATATGCTGGAAATGATGATGATGATGACTTAGTTCAAGTTACGAGTAGGTACGGTGGCTTACATGAAATAAGAATGAACAAGAATTTTCTGGGGCCCGATTTTTTTAACATACATATACATACACATACACAAATCACGTCTATATCCCTTACGGGGTAGACAGAGCCTGAGGTAACAAAACCTAAGGGCCAGGTTTAGCATGATTGTAGGCGTATACATAGGTGGAAAAAGGAATCAAAATAGTGATGGGTTGCTAGCCTCATCGCCTATTACATGATTCCTATGATTTTCGCCCATTCGGGCTTTTACCATCTGCACGGGATAGAGAAGCAACTGGGTTTTTTTTATTTGCTCCCAGACCAGCATGGAAGTAACGGCTGTTATCTCCCCATTACAAATCACTCTAATAAGTCTTCTAATCACTGACAGCCGTGCCATTTGCGTGAGTTAAATAAAACTGCCCTGTGAAATGCGATCATCAAGAGCCCTAGTTACCAAACTCATTGGGAGAGCAATCAAGCCAGCTCCAGACCACTTAATTAGTTTAAACTTGGCCGCTGGCCGCTACGTAACGCCGAGGGTGCTCGCGACAAACGCCGACTATGGCTTTAGCATGTAACTACCAGTGAATCCATAGGGCGCCAAGGGGGGCTACTGAGCCCCTGCCTAGAGAATCTAAAACTGTAGCCTCTTTTATTGAACCCCGTCATAAAAATAGGGGTTTTTAATTTTGACGTCGATTGGTGAAAAAAAATATTGTGATGTCGTCTACGGAAAGGTTTCACAGTGTCTTACTCACAAATCAATTACAATTAGAGTAAGGCACGAAACAAACTTCGGAAATCGAATTTCAGAGTATAAAGCCAGTTGGCGCCTTAAGACTAAGAAATCCTATAAAAAATCCATTCTCTTCTTCGCCTGGCGACAATTATAACTACGATGAGCCTCAAGGAAACACGCAGAGACTACGCAATCTTCAACCCCTAGGTATTCTCTAAATCGGAAAGGTCGCCGCAAAAATGTGCCACGTCAGTTTACATCATTTATCATGGTCCGCGAAAATTAATAACACGGGACAATGTGCTCACTCGCTATGCGTCAAACGGAACGCCGTGTCATGCAATAAATAATGCCGAACGCGCCACGACAAAATGGCCGATGCTCTGACAAAATGGCCGATCGTGTGACGCATGAATTAAAGGAGCCGTGTTAAAACGTGGGTGATTTATCTTGGAGTGTTTTTGTAAGTCCCGGGGCTTACTGACCCAATTTATTTTAATGGTGCTCGCGAGTTGCTAAAATGTATTTTATTTACGAATATCTACCCGCAGACAAAATAAAAAAATTCTAACGTTCGTTGAACTCGGCTAATAGTTGGGTGCTTATTTTAGATTTATTTAAACGTTTAAAGGTAGAGCTTTATTTCAGCGAAAGGGTTCGTATACTCATTTAAGTAACAATTTGGTAATTCTGGGTTTTACTGCTTTCATAATTGTTTCACAATAACGGGTCGGCTAGCTGTAGGTTGCAGTCACCAAAACTTCAAGTTCTCGCGAGCCACATATTTACGCCAGAGTTTTTGGTTACAGCACATAGTAGGTACCCGGCTAAAAATAGGTAATAATGAGAAACACTTTTTGAAATAACATTTAATATTTATCAAAATACACGTATAAAAAACCTATAATACAATATTAATTACTTATAAATCGCATTCTAAAAAAATCATCATGGTTTGATTTTCCTCACTGGGGTGCCGCCGCAGAAGGACCACTTCCGTTTTTGGCTAAATCCAACTTCAGTTTATTGTTTTCTGCTACCAACGCCTCCACCTTCTGCTCGTATTTCAAACGAAGTTCCTGACGACAAAAAGTCACGGTCAAAAACTAGCTTATTTTCCGAAAAGAGCTCTTTTCATGCTCTTTTACACATACTTTCCAAAATACCAATTTTGACATGACATTGTTCCAAAACACAGTCAGCATCAGAAGTTGATAAACATTCAAAGAGCTCAAAGAGATCTACACACACTCTGCCATACCCTGACTATACAGTCGTCTTGACCATTTCATCACTGTACAAGTAAAACCAGTTAAATAATATTTACAAAATATAAATAAAATGGTCAAGGATACAAATCATTACCAAAGGATCGGGATTTGTGCATGCAAAATCTTCAAATCTCAACGTCTAAATCTAGATACGTATATGACATGTTGCACGTATGCTCAACATAAATGAAGGCTACGATGACACTTTTGGGAATTCCGTGGGGGATTCGATAAAATCTCGTAATTTCGACCGCCATCTTAGGCTATGTACGCACTGTGCGGCTGCCCGCACTGCGGAAAACCGGACGGCCAGCCGCAGTGCGGTCAGCCGGACAGTGCGTATAGCGACCGCCGTGGTTTGCGATCAAGTCGGGCCATTTTCAAAATGGACGTCAAAGAAATCGTAGCTACGAGTATTTATTATATTGATGATTGTAGGTACGAGCGTATACACGTGCGCAGCCTATCGACACTCCATATAAAAATAACAATGTATGGAATTATGAACGTACTTTGTGCCAACATTGAAAACTAAAACTACCTTGCCAAATAAAAGAGTTGGTTAATATTCTGTCTTAGCATACCAACCCCGACACGCTAATTTAGCCGCATTAATACATCACCTCATGTTGGCAAGCATGTGACGTGACGTACGCCATTGCCGCCATCAAGTCGAATCTGAGCAAGTAATAACTACATGTTTATTATTAAAAAACTGCAATTTAACTGCATAAACAAACATTATGGGTGGCAAATCTTTGCGAAAGTGTGAAATTTGTGGTGTCCGGAGAGTGAGAAGATTGAGCAAAGACATATTTTTGGCTAGATGTCCGCTTGACCCAAACAGGTAATTTTATTGTATGTTTTTTAGTTGTATAGGTAAATTTGAGTAAAACAGTGTTAATGATAGTCGCATTAACAGTAAATATTATGAGCCTAAGTAATATTTAGCAATAACATAATTATTTTTCATATAACTATTACATAGTGCTGTGCTGAAGTTATCGATATTTTTTTTATTTTAGATGTCGAATATGGATTAAATATACAGGCAATGAGGATTTGGTCTACATACCCATACAGAGGTTGAATGAATAATTACTTCTCCACCACTTCAATAATTACCAGCAACAACCCTGCTGGTAAAGTTATCATAGCTTATTCAACTTGTTCATAAATCACAAGATTTTCAATAAAATTTTATTGATGTGTTATTTGTAATTATTTTCCTGGTAAAATGTAAAAAATCACTGAGCAAGTAATCTAGGAAAATATCACGGTGTACCTACCTAGGTACTACTTAATATTTATCGATATCGATAATATATGTATCGATGGCATAGTGCTACATCTCTAATGCCTTAACATTGACACTTTATGTTGGTACCTCTGACTGTCAGTTCCAAGTTGGTAGAAACTACGTTCATAATTCAGTTTATGGCTTTGATGAAAGTGCCGTCTCTTAAAACGTAGTGATTATATTCTCTTTGCACGTGCGCTTCCAATGGCGAGCAGCCGCAACCTGGCAACCGCAGTGAATCCGCGTGGTGCGCACAGCTACCGTCCGGCTGTCCGCCAGCCGGACCGCAGATCCGAGCAACCGGAGCAAATAGGCGGCAGCTGCATTGCAGTGCGTATAGATAATACGGTTTACATACAATTTTCGGCATCCGGTTAGCCAAGCGGCCATCCGCAGTGCGGCTAACCGGACTGTGCGTACATAGCCTTATAGTACCTACACGCGAGTAAAGCCGCGAGAAAAAGCAATTAGGTAATTATTATGTGTGTTCTGATTCAGTCAAAGAATAATTAAAATGAAATAATCGTAGTGTCGCTGTCATCTGTAGTTTACAATCTGTGGATTCCAGTGACGGGGCGTAAAAATGTACGCTAGGCAACCCGAAACAAAGTAGATGAAGAAAGAGCGAGAGAGAAGTCTGGAAGAGGAACTCGTTGGGTATATCTTTTGATTTGCAGACAGAGGGTTGATTTTTTTCACAGCTCCAAGGGACCGCAGACTTCAGCATTTATTTTAGTATTAATTTCCTTATACCTTTATTCGTAACTGCCAAACTTGACGGACCAGAGAGAGACTTTAGAGGCACAGAACCCTAAAAAAAACAAATACAATCTTACCTTGAATATCTTGAGCTGCGTAACGTACTCCTGTTTGAGGTCATCGTTGATGTTAGAGCTGGTCTGCGCCCGTTCCAGCACCAGGCCGTAGCGTTCCTTCTCTGTCTTGAACCGAGCCTCCATGGCTACAAGCCGGTCCTGGTTCATTAACGTTATCATTACATAGGGGAAAGTCTTAAAACTTAGAGGTATTTAGGGGGTAATGTAAGGGTATAGCTATTGGAGCACGCAAAATGGGTTTTGGCTGAAACAGCGCTGGTGTGTCGTTCATGTCAGCCACTGCCAGCATTTGTAGACGAAGAACCCTTTGTAACTACAATAATTTTATTTTATAATGATGTATAAGTATTAGTTCAAATGTCCAAGTTTTCTGTATAAAGTTTTTTTTAAATTCATTAGTGGTAATAAACAATATTTTCTTTCTTTCTTTCTTAATGAAACATGTTAAAGCGATGCGGCTAGCAACCCATCACTAATTTAATTTCCACCATACGTCCCATAGATGTGCAAGGCGCGGAAAGTTTCCAAAAAGTTGGAAAACTTCTCAAGAATTTGTGGAAAATTCCAAAAGTAACTAACGAATTCCACATTAGAAATGGAAAATTTCAATTAACATACAGAGATACGAGAATTTTCTGAATTTTTTGTATATTATGTAACAGACAATGGCATAAAAAAATGTAGGTACCAAGACGCTTTTATACCATCACTACATAGTATAAAACAAAGTCGCTTTCTCTGTCCCTATGTCCCTATGTATGCTTATATCTTCAAAACTACAAAAGATTTTGATGCGGTTTTTTTAATAGATAGAGTGATTCAAGAGGAAGGTTTTTATGTATAATTCTACGCAGACGAAGTCGCGGGCAGAAGCTAGTAAACAATAAAGTAGTTGCCACATTATATTTGGTTTGTTTGGCTGTATCGATATGTATGCCCTCTATTGTACATAATGTACATAGAAAAATTAAAAACCTTCAACTCAACTAACGACAGTCTCCATTTTCAATACCTATAGCGAGATATTCCACATTCATTTTATTCACCTCCATAGCTTTGATCTCCGAGTTCCTGATCTCCAGCAAGTCCTTAGTGATGAGGTTGATGTCCTTCAGCGACTGAACTTGCGTGGTCAACGCTTCTATCTGCAGCTCCTGATTCTTCACCATTTTCGTCTTTTCAAATATCATGCCGCGAGCCTTGCTCAAAAGCTGAAAAGTAAAAAGGTGAGCTAAATTAATAACATGCGTGGTCTTGCACTCAAATTCTAAGTTTCGGCGATCCAAAGGATTTGCGCAATCTTAAATTGCAATGTCATAACATTATTAACAGGGACGTTATAATTAGTTTTCGATCAAAACTCTTCATACATACATACATAAGTCACGTCTTTATCCCTTACGGTAGACCAGAGCCTGAGGTAACAAACTATAGGCCACGTTTAGCATAATTGTGAGAGTGTAGGTGGAAAGAGGAATCAAAATAGTGATAGGTTGCTAACGACATCGCCTATAACATGATTCCTAAGATTTTCGCCAGTCCCTCGACGGGCTTTTACCATCAGCGCGGGAAGAGAAGCAACTGGTACATTCTGTGTTTTTTCTTTGCTCCTAGAAGTCCCAGACAGGTATGAATGACCGCAACTGTTGCACGTTACAGTAACGAAAAACTCTAAAGTGGTTGTGGCTCGCGAGCCTGCTGCGAGCAAAGCCGGCTTTCTGTTCTGCACCTCTTGACTGCAAGCACTTACCCCATCCCTTTAAGTAGATAACAGAAATCAACACCTTCAAATTACAAACGTCAATTTCCTTCTCACCTCTTCATGCTGCTGCTTGATATTCTCAATCATCTCGTGGTTCTTGGCCCCGGGCTTGGACAGGGCTGCTTGCAGCTCCGTCTCCAAATTCTTCACTCGAGCCTTTAACAGTTCTATTTCACCTTCCTTAACCTAGAAGATCAATTTTATCATCATTATAAGCTTTTACTATTATTAGTATCGAATGTCATCATTTCATTGCCTTGCTTCTTCTTCAATTATGCTTCCAAAGAACAAGATCTATTTTTTCTTAGCCCACTTTAACTCCTCAGTCCCCACGTACAAATTTTTGTACATGTTTCACATTCTAATTTTAAATTTATGTGATTTATAGAAAGATACTATTTCAAAAGTAAAACGTAAATATTCTATGGGTTTTATGAGGATAAATACCTCACCTTCAATTGCATTTTCAAACAATCTTCACTCTTTTCACCTTTGACTTTCTCTAATTCTTGGATTTTCTGGAGAAGCGCCGACTCTTTTTGCTGCCAATCGCTCTGAAAAGGAAATTTGTTTTGAATTTGAATTCGATTAAATTTACGAATTTGAATACGATTTTTATATCAACAAGAAATCACAAGGAATCATTTACCATTTTTAACGAAGTTTTCAGCTTTTGCCGAAATAAACTTAGGCTAACGGAACTATCTTAAGCCGTAGAACAGAATGATGAAAATAGCTTTGTATTAATATTTACAATCCTGAAATCATTAAACTTACAGACCCAGCAGCATCTCCATTAGTAACTTCATCTGGCTTTACTTCAGCAAGTTGTTTGTTCTCTGAAGGTGCAGGAGCGTGGACAGCTACAGAAACCTCCGCAGCTACAGGAACCTCCGCAGCTACAGCAACCTCCGCAGCTACAGGAACTTCCGCAGCTACAGACACTTCCGCAACTAAAGGCACTTCCCCAGCTACAGAAACTTCCGCAGCAACAGTTGATTCAATAGTTACTGGCACTTCAGCATTAGGTGCAGTTGCATACGCAGGTGGGTTATAAACTTCAGCCTTGGCCACAACCTCGATTTCACGACCTTGGACTTCAGTATTAATTTCGTCTTTTACTTCAGTGTCTGGAACCGTAGCTGTTACTTCTTTATATTCAGCTCGTGTTATTTCTGGAACTGGTGCAGCCTTGCTTTCGGGTGTTACATCCTTCTGTTCTGCTGGATCTGCCTGTAATTTTATGCATTAACATAAGGCTGTTTACAAAATAAATGAACGTGAATTGCGTATTTTTTTATATTTACAGGTTTTACTTCTGCTGCAGGAGTTGACGGCTGAACTGGCGCGCCTTCGCCACCTCCAGACCCTTGAATGCTCACTGAGTCGGCCTGTAAATCATTTATTTGTATTATATAAAATCTATAAATTGGTCAATCATTGTTATGTTCCCGTACTAAATTTGATTGTATTAGTTGTCTCTGTGTGTATGTTTTTTTCTATCTTTCTTTCTCGCTCTCCCTCCTTCCCTTACACCAAACATCTCTATCACATTCCCCATGCCTTCGTATAAATCAGTGTAGGTTATGGGTAGAAAGAGACAGCAAGTGCCCTCGCGCGTTAGAGACTGCCTTTGAAAGCCTTTGGAGTGACACTAATCGCGATGTTCCGAAGTACGAATATATCAGTTTAATAAGTGCACAAGGGACATACGGACTGAATTGCTGATGAGGCTAGCTTGAGTGGCATGAGTGACAAACCCGGGACAATTAAGATAAGAAGCCACAGGACAGTAATTGATGATAGGATGGCGAATAAATGCTTTTCTGCTGTACCTAACAAAGTAGCGCTCTAAATCGTTATTTCCAAACGAATAAGAGAAAGATGTCTACTGTGACACTCCTCACAATTGAATAACTACTTTGCTATCTACGCGATATAGCGAAGTCAAGTCGTGTAACACAGGACGTTTTGGTCTCAGAATTTGCTCAGAATTGATCTCATCGGTTGTTTTTAACGTAAATCGTAACGTTTTAATTGCCTTTGACACCTATCAGTTAACGGCGTTCAAGGTAAACAAAATTGCGTTCGAACCCCATAAAGTCTGCGCAAACAAAATCAAGCGAGTTGAGAGAACTTTACTTCAATTCACACCTAACTTCACTTCAAATTCCACCCCATTACCTTCCAAAGCTCTTACCTCACTGTAATTTACTTCTAATTTAAACTTTACCACGTACAATCCAAAGTCGATTCTATGACTACAGAGTTGAAGATAAGAGGTTTATAAAGTTACCAGTCAATTTGTTGAGCACACAACGTGTGTTGGCATTAAATTACCCACGAATCGGGGTTTGTTAATCCAGTGACAGCTATTTAACTTGAGCTTATCGAATTGGGACTTTGTTTTCGTTATTATTCAACCCTTACCATGGCTCTACCAGGCATATCTAATTATACTTATCTGTACCAAGAAGGGTATACCAACTTGGCTAATAAGGAATATGCATTAAAAAAATATACATACATACATATATCACGACTTTATCCCTTACGGGGTATACCGAGCCTAAGGTAACAAAATCTTAAGGCCACGTTTAGCATGATTAAGGGCGTATAGGTAAAAAGGGGAATCAAGATAGTGACGGGTTGCTAGCCGCATCGCCTATAACATGATTCCTAAGACTTCCGCCCATTCCCTCGATGGGCTTTTACCATCTGCGCGGGAAGAGAAGCAACTGTTTTTTTCTTTAGTCCCAGACTAGCATGGAAGAAAAATATCACTATTCTTAATACATACATACATACATACCTTCACGCCTCTTTCCCACAGGGGTAGGCAGAGACTACTTTGTTCCACTTGCAACGATCCTGACCTACTTTTTTACTAATTCAGTTACTATTCTTAATCAAATAAGAAATTATCGTAAAAGACATGATAAACAGTGAAATTAAATGTAATATCGGTGACGAAATACTGAAAATATAAGAGTTACTTGTAATTAGTCAGCAGTTAGAAAGAGAGATCCGATATGACATGTGACGTCATTTGTCACAATGGCCATATGAATTATTTATTTATTTTATTTAATCTTTGATAGCTTTTATATTTCGTTTATTTCAATACCTAGAAATTTGAAAAATGTTTGTTATTGTGTCGCTGTTATTTTGGGGGAATGATTTAAGTTTTTAATTTGTTTATGTAGTAGGCAAACGCTATTTTTCTAGGAGCTTCTAAAGCTACACGTAAAATAAAACTCAAAAACAAATAATATAAATAGCTCTATATTGTTGCCTCACGTACCTATAGCAAAAAACGTCAAGTACTTTCGTCCTAAAATGTACTGGGGGGTTACCACAATAGAGCTATAAGGCTCCATAACTGTGTCCCTGCACTGAATAGAACTTGGCACGCATTAAGCAATTGTTGTAGCCCCCTGTCCTCTGGAACAACATACCTAAAACCAGACTCTTAATGTTAATGAGATACTATTAAAGCCTAATCTAAAATTAACCTTGTCTAATAAATCGGCGCGTAATTGTAATCTTTGTTACAAGTAAAAGAATGTCCAACTAATTAACGCTCATTGTGAGTTACAAGTAACATAATTTAATTTCAGATTTCACTCCTTTTTTTTTAACAAAAGCCTACAACGCACCAACACTACTTTACGTTAGGGTAGTCAAATACGCCATTTACCCCGGCGCCCTCCTCACGGACCCGCGTCCATATGGACCGCATATCGCGCCCCACGACTTCCAAACTTCGCAATTTATTAGTTCGTACCAACTTTATATTCACTATCCACTAGCTATCCACTCAATTTCCCAAAACTTTCGCACGTGAGCCGATTTTGACAGCAGAATGACATCGCACAAAACGATTTTTTCGTTTGTTTTCTTAAACGGCTTTTGGACCTCGGTATTAACGGCCAGTAAGTTCAAAAAGGAAAAGTTCATAGAGTTTTCATTGACTTACCATTTAGAAATGATTGTAAAGGTTTTAATTTATTTAAGCACTGAACTGATTGTTAAGACAGCCGAAACTACGTACAAATCGGCGTGAAACTTGGACAAAATCTATTTCTGGAGAGCACACGCCGAGTATTTATAGAAATCGTTACAGAGTATAATTCCTAACTTTCCCGCGCTGGATTCAGCCGGCGCTATCTATTAGTGATTCTATTGAGTTTCGTTACTTAATACTACAGACAGTTAGTTAAAGCGTATCAAAGGTAGGCAGCTACTTAGTTTAACTTCACTTGAACAATTTAGTGATCGACTTTAACGTCCTTAGCGGAGAATTATCTCATTTAGATATATTAAGATAACGAAACTAATTAGATTAAACTGCTTTTGTTATGCTTTCATAGTAATTTATTTCCAAGGTCCCAACTCCCTTTTTTGGTGAATGAAGAGGACAGAAATACCACCAAAAACATGGTCATTGTTTTTATACGACAAGGAACGCAAAGGAGCAAGTGTGTCACCTGATGGTAAGCGAGCATCACCACCCACGGACACCCGCAACTGTCTAGAGGGCTAGGATAGAATACCTCTACATGCAATGTATAACATTGTTTAAATTCTTAAAAAGTCCCAACGCATTGATTGAAATAAAGAAATAATTCAAATTTATGCCAAAAATGCCTTCTATCATTTTGGAAAAGAGCTGGTAAAATGGCTAAAAACCACCGCAAGGATGGCTTTCGAATGAAAAAAACCGCATCCAAATCGGTCCATCCGCTTGAGAGCTACGATGCCACAGACAGATATACATACACAACATACAGATTTTTGCGTCGGGGCTTAAAAATGTTCCCGAGATGAGACCATAATTATGATTCGCACTGTTAAAAAGTTATTAGATTTCAAGTAGAGCCATTGTAAAGCCCAGCTTCTAACTCTACTCTACAAGCCCTACCTTTCACAAACTCTAGGTACAACTTAGTAAAAATGTGTGACTTAGAAGTTTCACTTCGCTATAGGTATAATCATAAATTATTATTTTACTTGATTCTCGTTTCAAATCACGAATTTTCTGGCAATGTAAAACTGGATGTAAACACCACTTTTTATAAACGCTTAAAACGAAAGTTTCGCTTAGTAAAGTTAAAAGAGTTAACTCTTTTACTCTATGGTCATATGTCACTGTCATCCAAACGTCACTCCATGCTGTTGGTCACTGTCACTGTCATTTGTCTATCAGCGGTTGTATGATTGCAATATTTATCAGCCGAAATTGTTGTGTTCGTCTGTGCTGTGCTCAAAATTCAAAATTCTGTAACAATACCTTTGAAGACGGCCGCTTTTATTTTAAATTTTGTTGAATTCAAGGTATAAAATAGATGAATTAAATCGACTTGATTTATGTTTGATAAAATCGTAGCATTGGTCAACTTTTTTAATTTTTCAGGACTAAAATGACTTCAGAGAAGAACGCTCAGATAGCTCAAGCCCAGGAAGCATTCCAAATGATGCACCAGATATCACAATTGCTCTGCACCGGCCTGGATACCGAATCTCTCGCAATATGCATAAGACTGTGTGAACTAGGAGTAGACCCCGAGACATTGGCCCACGTTATTTGTGAAATAAGAAAAATCGGCGAGAACACGATGCAGAATAAACCCCCTTCTACAAACCCTAACGTATAAACGCCACTGAGTTGTAGTTATATTGACATTTCAATATCAGTGTTATGATTCCTTTAGATTTATTAAGACCTCACAGTGCCAGTTGAAACAGCTCAGTGACATTTAATTTATGTAACAATAAATAATTAAAGGTTTACCTTGAATTATATAACCTGGGTCCTGAAAAAAAACTTGCCATAGACACATTCACTTACTTTTTGTAATCACACCACAAGACATAATTAATTTTATTTCAGCATACAGACACTGTCCTCAAATGTACTTTATTTTAAATAACACTGTTTCACTATTAAAGAATCTCGGTTAATCCTAGTTTCAAGTAAAAAATAATAATGGGTTTATAGTGTACCAATGGAACTTATTTTTCCTGCTTGCGTTGAACTGGACATTATTTCATCTTAGTATACCTAGACCCTAAAAAAATTTGAAATATAAGAAGATTCAAGATTTTAACTTATTTCTGTGGCATCACAAAAAATTGTAAATACTAAACTAAGCTTTAATTAGCACATAAGATTGTCAAATTTGGTTTTAATTTCATGTATGTTCTTAGCTATTGATGAAAAACTTTTAGGTACAGAATTTTGTTCACGATTCCGTATTAACTTGTGCTGTTAAATGTATTAGTTTTTTTTGTAATTTAACTAAACTAACCTTTTCAATGCCAACAACCAATATATATTGTATATATCTATGATTTATTTTTATTCCATATTAAAAAACAGCATAAAAGAAACCTTTATGCAATGATGTTTCAAATTAGCTTAACCATTTTGCCAGGTTTGTTGGTGAAAAGGTTAACACTGTACTGATTGAATTTCAGTATTGTTATTCCACCCTACATAAGACTAAGCGGGGGAAGAGTAGCATAGCAGGGATGGTGCAACATGGGCAACAATGGTTAACTAAGATTAGTTAATCATTGGGCTATGTACTGTAACATGATGGTCCCTTGTAGATTTTCTGATGTTTGGAACAAAATAAAACAAATGTAATTTTTATAAATCAATTTATTATTATTAACCAAGTTTAACTATTTCATAGAATATTACCCGAATTATTTATTTACATGAAAAAGAAGCCAGCCTGAAGAAAGGGCAAATAAATCTTCATAATAGCCAAGCCTATATTCTTAATTTCAAGTAAACATTATGCATGATATAGAATTCACAATCAAATATATGGGAAACAAATAAAATATTGAAAGTGATCTAGAGGCATTATTCTATCAAATAGATGTTTCCGTTTTTTTAGATCAATGATTATTGGTAAAACATGCCCAAAATGTAGCTAATGTGTATTACTATGTAAGTGACACCCGATACAACAATACAAATTATGAAATCGGAGCAAGGCAGTTCACTTATCAAGTTAACCTTTTCGACGCCAACGACACATATCAGCACCGCAGGTTCAACGCCAACGACCTATATATACGTCTATTACTTCAATGAAAAAGCATACTTCGGTCAATTGGGTTTAGGTTGAACTTGAGGTATCGCAATAAAGAAGTCTGGCGTATGGGTGACGTCTCTTGTATTTGACGTCACGGCGAAAAGGTTAAACACTAGTTACTGCCACACTATCCTTTTGTGAAGGGATTCTACAGACTTAATATTAGTCTTATTTTGTATCTATTATACACACTAAGTAACTGATCAAACTTTACCATTAACCTTATTAATTTCTGCCATGTGTAGCGAACTCAATAGCAATCAGTACTGGACTGCAAATATCACAGATGCTAGCAGTTCGTTTTAAAATGGGAACAACTCTGTGTTTGTCTGGATAAATACGAGATTGCTTGGTATTAGCAAAGTTTAAACTGTACAGTTTTAAATGTAATATTTAAGTAATAAGCATTTACAACAAAATGATTCCCATGTTTCAAGAACCCTCCATGTGGCAGACGCTTAAAACAAAAGAAAATTGGACAAAAATAAACATACCCTGCTTTTCTAGAGATAAAATGTCAAGTGCCCCAATGAATATAGATCACACGGAAAATTAACCTACTAAAATTGTTTCAGTAAAATGAGGCATAAAAATCTAGGTCCTGAAACTGTACAGCTCAAGTAATAATTTATTTCCATTATAATGACACCATTACAAGCTTTCAACTTGATATCAAACTAAACTATACTAGCATTGGCTTTAGTTGGTATTTTTTCATTAGTGGCACTGTAAAACAAGTATTATAGTCTAACCTAACCCATGGACTCAAGGAGCTTGGAAAAGTCAATGTTGCCAGTAAAACAAGTATTATAGTCTAACCCATGGACTCAAGGAGCTTGGAAAAGTCAATGTTGCCAGTAAAACAAGTATTATAGTCTAACCTATGGACTCAAGGAGCTTGGAAAAGTCGAATGTTGCCAGTAAAACAAGTATTATAGTCTAACCCATGGACTCACAAGGAGCTTGGAAAAGTCAATGTTGCCAGTAAAACAAGTATTATAGTCTAACCCATGGACTCAAGGAGCTTGGAAAAGTCAATGTTGCCAGTAAAACAAGTATTATAGTCTAACCCATGGACTCAAGGAGCTTGGAAAAGTCAATGTTGCCAGTAAAAATAAGTGGATAACTTATAACTTTACTTCACTAATCTGCAATATCATATTGCAATGTTGCCAGTGGATAAATATTTGGAGACCTTATAACACTGGCCACAAGCAAGTAATTTTTTTAGCATAATACCAAGTTGAATGCAGTTATGAACACAAAAAAGCCTCTCACACAGATAGATTATGTCTACTGGAAAGTCTGCCCTTGGCCCTGACTCTGGCCGAGAATGGAGGGATCTTCAAATATAGGCTGCTGTGGTTTGAACTGCTCTGCAGAGAGTCGTGTAAACATGATGCCAATGCCTTCAATGAGGGCTAGGAGGATTCCACCGACTAGGGCACTGCCTGCCATGGCTGGTACACCTGGAAATATAAAATTGTTGCCATTCATGCATGTTGCTAGTAACAATAATCCTGCTTAACAGAAATGAAAATTGATTGAATGAATGGACAAGTTAATGCCGTCGGCAATCTTTTGGCAGGCAAGGGTACAAGGCAGCCAAATAAACTAAACAGGTACTTGTCATATTAACCCTAAAAGCCAAAACATTCACAGGCTGCAAGTAAGAGGATGATGGCCCGTGTTGCCAACCGCTAAGTTAATGAAATATCTCTACCATTTGCCATTTGCAAGAAATGGGAGAAATATTTTTGGCTGTATAGAATTCATGAAAATTTGTTGCTTTATGGGTTAGCCGTTTTGCTAATATAATATCTGATTTCAAAACTTGTAATATCTGTAGTTTGATAACCATATTGCAGACAATCATGTGGATAATGATTAATGAAACATACAATAGTCATTAAAGTTATACCATTTCGAGCAGCAAGTATTCCTCCAGTCAGTGCCCCACTCATGATGGAATTCCAGGGGTCTTCTTTTTGCCGCATGTACACAAGTGAGCAATCAATAGTGGAGAACATTCCGCCCCACACTGCAAAGTTGCCAGCCACAATCGGAGACCTCTCCTTGATAGCTGCTAAACTGCCAAGCTGTGGAATTAGTAAGTACAGCTTAATTTGAGAATTTACAAAAAAATATACACTATAAAATGTCAGCTCACAAAACATTAGAGTTTATTTCGTTCTTGTTTAATTAGGATGTTTGATAAACTGCAGGATAATTAATTATATTACGTTACGATAATATCGGGCCAAATTTTATTTACGGGTCAAATTCCAATGACAACGTACCATCTTCCGACTGAATCCCACTGGCGCATTTCTGAAACCCTTTATTGAGTGAAATATTCCTCCGCCAATAGCTCCCATGATAAAAGCTCCACCAGAGTCATCCAAAATACGCCACGGGCACGGTTCCCTTGAATATTCATCCATTTTCTATTGATTTTTATTCTGAAACGTAATGTTAGGTAAGATAACCTTACTTCAACACAAAATAATGTATTAAAATGATCGAAATTTCACTGCACCTACTTATTATAATAGTTATCACTCCTAGTTTACTTCTGTTTCGTTATTTTAGTTTTATATTATATTTTTATTTTCAAAATATCCGCAGCATGATTCACTTCGGAAAATGACTTTTTAAAGGGCTGTCAAGTCAAAATGTCAAGTGGCAGAATGCCTGCCATGCCGTAATCATGCTGCAATCTGTTATCATTTCATTCTTATATAATGGCAACATTCGAATCTGTCACTCACTAAAACAACAGTAAATTTGCACTAATAGCGGCAATAAAATGTATACCAAATAATTACAAGGAAATTATTTAAAAATCAACTTAATCAGAATTCGATCTCTGATCTGTTTTTTTACGAATGTTTTTATGAAATTTGAATTAATATAATAGGGTAGAAAATACTTTACAAGTTTACTTCGCAGTGATAAGTGACAGATGACAGATTGAGATAAATAAATTTACCCAATTTAACTCTGTTAGCTTGTGTTTTGTGCATTTGTGTTCTACTTAACGAAAATCTGCTTATTATTATAAATTCTCAAGTAAATCCACCGATATGACTATTCACAACTTATATATTTTCGATCGATATGGGACCTTGCTATATTACGGCGAGTGGAACAGGTCCAAGAATTCAGGAATGTCTGGCGAAGAGGTAAGAACCAATCCAGTACTTAAACAAGTCGTTCTTTGAAGATTTTTAAGCATAAACTGCTTTAAACAGTTGCGTGAAAGTAAAATATTATTTTGGTGTGAAACTATTTGCAAAGGCACTTTAGCAAATTGGCAAAAAACATTGTATAGTATAAAAAATTGTGTTTTGAACGCCCCTTCAACATTCTTATACTAAGCCTCAGATATTTCAACTTAGTACTAGTGGTTTCACCACTCTTAGAATAGTTAATTTTTAAGTGGAAATATTTTACTTATACTTTGGAATAATACTTTTTTGACTATAATTATATTTTCAGGAAGGGAAGCTCATGTATGGAATGCTGTTTTCAATTAAATCATTTGTCTCAAAGATTTCCCCGCTGGACCCAAAAGATGGATTCCTACACTATAAAACTTCCAAATACACATTGCACTGTCTGGAAACACCTTCAGGGCTCAAGTTTGTGATGAATACTGACAACCAAGCACAGGGTGTTCGAGATTTGTTAAAAAAGATTTATGCAGAAATTTTTGTGCAATATGCTATTAGAAATCCACTTTGTGGTATTGGAGAGCCTATAACCAGTGAATTATTTAAGAATAAGCTTGACGCTTTTATAAAATCAACTCCAATTCATGCAGTACGGGCTTCATGATAGACAGTACCATTCTTCTTTGGATAAACAAGGTTCTGATGCTTATTGCTTACCATGGATGAAGACAAACAGAAACTTTAATGGTTCCATAGGTTCTGACACATGTACTCTGTTAGTTATTTAATGTGCTGTAACTATTGTTAATAAGATCATAGATTGTTTAAATAATTTGTTATATGTTTAGGTAAGTCATTGTGCATTATGATAAAGTGCTGTGAAGTGCTGGAAATAAAATGTTTCTTGAAGTAGTTACCTCTTATTCTTAGTCTTTTGTTATACCTAATTTTTAGCCTTGATTTCAGTCTGTCTTTGTGCATGTATCTCAGTGTTTGTCAATTGATTTCTTTTTTTATGTTTTTTTTGCACAATAAAGAGTTTACATACACAAAGATGATTATTTGGCTTTGTCCTTATAATAATAGATAGTGTTATGTATGTTATGAATTCGACTTGATTTCTAAAAAAAATATAAAGCCATTGAGGAATGAACTGAAAAAGAAATGACTCAACTGCCAGTAGTTGAAGCTCAGAAAATTTACCACATGATTTTTATTCGAATTTCTAAGAATGAAACGATGATTTTTGAAACAAATTGGAGCTGAAGCTGAAACACACAGTAATCATTTTTCACCAGTGCTGAAATGTCTGGAGGGAGGATGCTCGCTTGTGTCAAACTTTTTTTTTATTATGGCAGCAAAATAAATATTTTCTCTTATGGCAACTATTTTGTAAAACGTCAAGCTGCTGTCTTGTCTGTCTGTGCTGTGACAACAAACAAGCGGAAAAGTCGGTTGTGAAGAGAACTCTACTTGTGTTTATCAGTGTTTTTATATGTTAAACGTGAAAAGTACGTTTAAATCCTTTCGTTGTGCGTATAATAATGGCTCCAGCTTTCTACACGAGACGAGGAAATAGTAGCTGCTGTGATGAGTGAGACCGACGACACGGACATTCTTTTGCTTATTCCGCCGAATTTCTTCCTCGTACCAAGCTCAGACTCCGAGGAATCCCCCTTGAACTCTTCTAGAACTGTTGTACATAAACCTTCCTGCACCGCCCACGTACTGGGTAAACTTGTACACCAAGTGCACTCGCTGGAAAATAGGTTAGAAAGTTTAGAGTTGAGCACTAACGACAGCTTTTCGAGCCTCTGCGAACGACGTAAAAGCGATACAGAGAGCTTTGACAGCCGAAGCCTCGACCGGAAGTCGTTTACTTTCCCTCGCAGACGACGACGTAAAGTTGCCAGTAAAAGAGAAAAAAGAGACTGGTCACTGACCAGCCTTGATTCAGCCAGAAATATACCTCCTTTGAAACTTCAACATAAAGATTATCAATCTAGTAAGCCTTCGACAAATGATACACTAAGTATGGATGGAGACATCAGTAGCATTGTATCAACACCAAACAAAAAAAATGATAAGTTGCTTCTTCATGAAATAGATGAGTTTCTGACTAAAGTTGAATCTTACGAAACACCAGACTCAAAGTATAGAAACGACCAGGCTTCATTCAGCCCGGAAAACCTTATAAAAGCTACCGGTGATTATTTAACACAAAAATTGGATCAAAAAATGAGTAGTGATGACATTAAACTACCAAGTGGAAGAATAGTTTCCAGTAGTGTCTTAGATAAGTATATTTATTTAGTTCGAAATAATACAGCACCAGACAAACCTAGTACAA
Source organism: Pandemis cinnamomeana (assembly GCA_932294345.1). NCBI lineage: Eukaryota > Metazoa > Arthropoda > Insecta > Lepidoptera > Tortricidae > Pandemis > Pandemis cinnamomeana. The sequence goes on from OW028712.1 coordinate 1,470,751, forward strand.
GTAATGTTAGACCACAGTATGAAGGGACAAAAGAGAGGCCATCCGTAACATCGAACCCTACTCCTAATAAAGAAACTAAATCTCCTGTGAGAAAATTAAACTTTGTGGACACAAAAGACCTCCAAGTTACATCAACACCAAAAAAGTCTCAAACTTCGACTAGCTATTTGGATTCATTCCAACCAACCAGCAATAAAATCTATGACCGAGCCTCGAAAGTTCTAGAACAATATAAGTCCAGCTATGGACGTAATACTCATAGTTCAGTCGATAATTCAAGTTACTCTATGTCTCCCAAAAAAGAAGAATTCAAGATGCCCCAAATGAGACCTTATACTGAGACCAAAGAGGGTTTGAAATTAACCGCATTGCAGAATAAGTACATGGATTCCATTGATACGGATCTGCTGAGTTTGAGCGAGATGTGGGGAGAGAAAGCAGAGAAAGGAGACAGGATGGACAATGCCAAGTTAGAAGAGGAGAGACTGAAAAGAGAGGTAACTATCAGCCAGTTCTCCAATCATCTGAGTTCTGCTGGAACTTTACAGATTTCTGGGATACAGAGATATTTTAAACCTTGCCTTCTGAGACATGATTTGTTTTATGAGTCAGGGTAGTTTTGGAAGATCTTGCTGAAACAGACTGGGGTACTGCAATATCCATTGTATATGGACTTAAATAGATTTTGCTCTCCATTATCACTATCACTACATAGTATAAAACAAAGTCGCTTTCTCTGCCCCTATGTCCCTATGTATGCTTATATCTTCAAAACTACACAACGGATTTTGATACGGTTTTTTTTAATAGATAGAGTGATTCAAGAGGAAGGTTTTTATGTATAATTCTATGCAGACAAAGTCGCGGGCAGAAGCTAGTTCTGTGTAAAACATACACTTATGTTCATAAAAAGTACAATAATTTATATTTTACCATATTCCAGCATTGCGAAGCTATGATCCAGCAGCTTCAAAAGAAACTTCTAGAACAGCAAGAGAAACTAGCCGTAGCTATCAAGGTTGACCGGAGTAAGGATGAAGCTATTGCCAAGCTCCGGGAAGCCTGGCTCAAGCTCACAAGTAGCTTGGACAGAGCAGAAGAACGGCATAGAGCTGCTCTCAACAAGATGGTGCTTGAAGTTGAGAATTTTAAGTTGGGTGCTGATGAAGCTCAGAAGGTACATTCAAATCATTTAGTCTGCAGCTTGGCTATTTTCATGCCTCAATTTCTCCATGTCCATCTGCGCGGGAAGAGAAACAACTGGTACAGTCAAGGCATAAATATATGTATGTATGTTACCAAGCTGTCAAAAACATCCGAACACCTGGTCGGTGACACATATTTGAAATGATGACTGTTTCAATATTTATGCCATCAACTGTACATTCTTATGTTTTTTTATGCTCCCAGACCACCATGGAAAACTAGATAAAGTAGATCTTAGTGGCAAAGTGCTCTTACTGCCCATGCTGAGCATACTGCTTTTGCAAAACACTTACCTACTTATTGGTTACTTACAGAAAACTAATCACTTTGAATCGGAGCTCTACAAAGCCTTGGATCTAGCTCATGACTATCAAGACAAGTGTAAAAAACTTTCAAGTGAAATGAAGGAGTTAAAGGCTAAAACTGAACAAGAACTGTCAAGCAAAGACTTGTTGATAGCCAGTAAGGATAACGAAATAGAAACGTTGAAGGAAAACTACGAGACTGTTATGAGATTGAACAAGCAGTCAACGGACTGTGTTAAGAATTTGGAAGATACGTTAGAAAAGGTAAGATGTATGATTTGATTAGTTTTAACACTTGTTTGTATAGTGTCACAGAAAAGAAAATATTTAAAAAACCACTTTCCGGGGAGTGAGTCCTTATTTGTTTACTTAGATTTTTAAACAACAATGCTAACAGTAAAGTCTTTACAAATAGAAGTATAGTGCATTGGGGTAAATTCGAAAATGGGGGAATATCGAAACTCGTGGATATCCAGGGAACAATTCTATAATCTGGCAACGCTTATCGCTTAACGCTTGGAGGGGTGCGAGTCGGGTTACCTCCACGTGTGGTCAAGAGCTGCGGTTCCTTTTTGGATCCGTCCGGGGGGAAGAGCAGTGCTTGATCCGGTGCACCCTGGGCTTCGGCTAATGATTTCCTGGCAGTTTCTGAGGGATATCATTGACCGTTGGCTAAGAGCCCGACAGGGGGGGAGGGGGGTCTTTGACCATTACCGTACAACGTTGCCGACATTTTGTCACAAGATTTTTTAATCATATTTTTGTTACTTTGACATTGGCGAAGTTGTCGTCGCTATAACGACTTGAAACGCCACAAATAAGAAGAAGAAGAAGAACGCTTATCTAGAAGCCAAAGACATTGTACATTATGTAATTGTTCCCCGTTTAGTGGATACCCACGATTTTCGAATTTACCCCAATTTATTGATTACCGAATGTTGCATGTTTTCTTAATAATAATAGATGATGATGACTTGAATTTCAACATTGTCAAAATATAAAGGCTACTTTTTTAGATTCTCTAGAGGGGAGGGGGCAGCAATCCCCCCCCCCCCCTGCACCCCCTTGGTGACGCCCTTTTCTATGCTTTGACATACATTAAGATACTAACCAATTATAATTTGAGTGTAATCTCGAAAGCTTTCTGATGTCATATTTCAGGAAAAATCCAACCACAATGAAACAAAGCAGCAACACGAAGAGCTGAGTCGTCGCTTGGAATCGATCGATGATCAGACAGCTCTGGTGCACCAAGAGAGGGACCTGCTGAGGGACAAGGTCAACGAGGAACGGAGCCGAGGAAACATCCTGGAGAGGCAGCTCTGCGAGAAGCAGAACCTGTGCAGCGAGCTGCTGATGAAATGTGTAAGGGGCCATTTATTACGTGAGGCGTTTAAGGGGGGAGAGGGTTGTGTCGGATCTCACCAATTCTCACGTGGAGAGGGGTCATAGTAGATTTTATTCTGCATGAAACTGCAAGTTTTTTTTTTTTTAATATATATGTAACTGCAATCAGTCGCCAGACTTTTATCAGCTGTGTTGAGTGGTAAGGACAGAGGAAGAAACTGCAAGATAAACATTAATTAATAAATTTAAAACCGCGTTAATCGAGTAACGGTCCCTTGTCTTCTTAAAAATGAATCTCTATTTCCCTTGGTCACGGCATCACGCGTGAACGGCTGGACCGATCTCGCGGATTCTTTTTTTTTGTGTTTGTCATTGTCAGGAGGAGGTTCTTATGTAACAAAATTTTGAAAAAAAAACCGGTACGGGGCGAAGCCGCGGGTAACAGCTAGTTGTCCAATAATAATCATTAGTCATGATTTTTTTGGTCATAACACATGAAATCGTGCATATTTCAGGATTTTTGGAAAAGTTATCAGAATGTACTAGGTTAGGTTAGATTAGTTAACTATCGGTTCTGAAAAAATATTTACCGTTTTAGAAATAAGTCGCTTTATAATTACACAAAACCGGATAACTCACGTAAAAAAAGTCGAGTGATGCTCGACAATTTTCGGACTATTTCGTAGTCATTCTTCCTGGAGCGCTCGCCCCGGCGGCAGCGAAACGAACACTGCGCGCCAGCGCTCTGCTCGCGCGGCTGCTCGACGCAACTGACAGCGGCGCACAACTACCCTTGTTTTCGTCGACATTTTTTTTACTGTCAAATGTAGGGCAGCACACAACACTGATCACATCACTCCGTAAAGGTTCGCTCACACTCACCGTTTGGTCAATATTTAAAACAGTTTTCCAACTCGGGGGCACCGACCATCCGCTATCCCGGTTGTAATTGACTTTTTATACGTGAGTTATCCGTTTATGTGTAATTATGATTAAGTCTCACGGTAGTTTCATGTTGTAAGTCGCTTTATGACTAACGAAAATTATGACAAACCGTACATTAGAAACTTCATTTTTATGGGACAAAATATAGACACATTGAGTGTAAGCGAAGTACCCTAATGGGCTTTTCCATTTCAGGATAACCTGGACACGGAGACCAAGTCGCTCAGAAAACAATTGGAGCTTCAAAAGACTGAACTGAAGAGTCATTACCAGAAGCAGCTAGAGGATGCGGTGCTGGCCAAGCTGCAGGAGTTCCAACAGCAGCTGGAGCGGGCGGAGAGGGACCTGGAGGACGATGCCCGGGGGAAGGAGAACGTTATTGTGGACACCTATAACAAGCAGGTGTCTAGGATTGATGAGCAGTTAGTATACAATACAATAAAATAAATAAATAAATAAAAATAAAATAAAAATAAAAAATAAAAGTAAAAATAAAAATAGCCTTTATTCACTGATTATTACATTTTGTTGAAACTTAACCTAATTGAGAGCCGCCTCATTCGCATCAGGTTGCCCGTTTTGGACATATCTCCTCCAGTTGCCGCCATTTCTCCCTGTCCCTAGCAAATCCGCGAAAGCCTTTAGGTAGGTCATCCTCCCACCTCTTGTGTTGCCTTCCTTTAGATCTCTTGCCGTCTCTGGGGTACCAAAGTGTGATATGTTTTGTCCATTTTTCTCTCAGCCTTCTTATCTTACGAGAGATATCTGTCACCTTCGTAGCTTTCCGGATCCTGGTCAGTCTCCACCTGTAAACAATACAATACAATAACTCTTTATTGAACACCACATATAACAACCAAAACAGAAAAAAAATGTATACAGAATATTACAAGGTAACAATAGGCGGCCTTAATTAATTAATTAAATAACGTTTTATTTCTATGAGGATAGCAACCTATCACTATTTTGATAATTACACTTAAATGGATAACTCACGTATAAAAAGTCGAGTGAGTCGAGTGCTGGTGCGCAGTGTTCGTTTCGCTGCCGCCGGGGCGAGCGCTCCAGGAAGGACTACGAAATAGTCCGAAACATGTCGAGCATCACTTGACTTTTTATACGTAAGTTATTCGTTTATGTGTAATTATGATTAAGTCTCACGGTAGTTTCATGTTGAAAGCCATCACTATTTTGATTCCATTTTCCACCTATACGCCCACAATCCTGCTAAATGTGGCCTGTAGGTACCTGTTACCTTAGGCTCTGTGTAACCCGTAAGGGATAAAGACGTGATTTGTGTATGTATGTATGTATGTATTTTTATATGTATAACTATTGGGCGACCGGATAGCCTAGTGGTTAGTGACCCTGACTATGAAGCTAGAGGTCCTGGGTTCGAATCCCGGTAGGAGTTGTATGATGAATACGAATGCTTGTGCCCGAGTCATGGATATTGTATGTATTTAACCCGTCGAGCGTCCTGTGTGCACGGGTATGCGCACAACGTTATGCGCGCTGTGCACACGGGACGCTCGACGGGTTAAGTATGTATTTATCTACATTATATAAGTATGTTTATCCGTTGCCTAGTACCCATAGTACAAGCTTTGCTTAGTTTGGGGCTAGGTCAATTGGTGTAATTTGTCCCAAGATATTTATTATTTATTTATTATTATAGATATTATTTATAACTATTAGTTTCTTCCATGTTGATCTGGTTTTTCCATGCTGGTCTGGAAGTAAAGAAAAAACATCGAGGTAAAAGCCCATCGAGGGAATGGGCAAAATTCTTAAGAATCATGCTATAGGCGATGCGTCTAGCAACCCATCACTATTTTGATTCCCCTATCCACCTATACTAAATCATGCTAAACTTGGCCTTTAGGTCTTATTACCTCAGGCTCTGTCTACCCCGTTGATATAGACGTGATTTGTGTGTATGTGTATGTATGTTGTAAAAAAAGGGAACGCTCATTTCAGGCATAAGTTGGAGATCAAAGTTCTGGAGGAGAAGCAGAAAGAGGAAATAAAGTTGTACCGGTTGCAGTTGGCGCAGGCTGGCGAGAAAATCGGTCTGCTAGAGGTAAGGATAAATTGAGATGAGGAAATATCTTGTAATTTTTTTTTAACTCCCCAGAGCCGCCACGTCAGACCTACCTGCCAGCCACCTTTGAAAGAGGTCGCGGTCGGGCTACAGAACGCGGTTCTTTTTTTAAATTCCGGCCATTGACGTACAATAAACAACTAGACTCCCAATCACGCTCAAAAACTGTCCGAAGCAAAAGTCTGAACGACGCGACTATTATGCAGAGTTTTTGTTCAGTTGTGTTACGACCGCGCTTTGATAACAATGTATATGTCTCTTTCGCACCGTAATCTTACTATTGAGAACAAAAGAGACAGGCAGGTTTCCAGCGCGTGGCGTTGTGTCATTACTTCTCACGATCCTACGCCATTGATATTAAACATTACTGCCACGAAATAAGGTGTCAATTTGAACGAATACGTTAATGTTATCTGTCTAAGTCGATGTGTTGACACACACAACACATAGACAAAGCAACTCGGACGTTGCGGGTGGTAGGGCCTTGTGCAAGGTCCGTCCGGATCGCTACCACCATCTTACTCGCTAATCCTGCCGCTAAGTAGCAGTGCTTGCACTGCTGTGTTCCGGTGTGGAGAGTAAGACAGCCGGGGAAATTACGGGCACAAGAGGCATTCAATCTTAGTCCTCTAGGTTGGCAACGCATCTGCAATCCCTCCGGGGTTGCGGGTGTCTATGGGCAGTGGTGATCACTTACCATCAGGTGACCCACTTGCTCGTTTGCCTTCCTATTCATAAAAAAAAAAAAAAACGGACGTTTCTTGAGGAACCTTTGTTAGCGACTGAGAGTAGTTGTTTATTGTAAGTCAATCATTCCGGCATAAAAGAGGTTAATTTTGACCAATCGTGTGGCTTGGCAGAGCAAGTTGGAGTGCCACCGGCGCCGGCGCACGCAGATCGCGTCGCAGCTGCACGGCGTCATGCAGCAGCAGTGGCGGCAGGCGCTGCGCATCCTCACGGCCGCCGGGGAGCCCGCGCCCTCGCTCGAGGTCACCCGGGACTCCGGTAAGGGCTGACACTTGGTCGCATGCTGACAAGGGTACAGGGCTCATTGATCCTGGATATTTCAGCAGGTGGTAGTTGTTTAATATATCCTTCGATAGACAAACAGTGACTGTTACCAAGGCCGTGGTTTAGCTGTCCCTTGTGCAGTATTAGGTCTAACAATCAATTTCGGAGCCACAAACCTTGAGGAAGCCGGCTTCGACCAACGCTGTACAGAGTTCGTCCGTAGAGTCTTTTAGCCACTGCCGCCGCTTAGTAAAAACACACCCTCGAAGACTATCCGTGATGTTATATACACTAATTAATATTTACAATAATTTAAACATAAATCCGCATAAAATACCGACCGTGCACCGACAGTTAGAAAACGCGTGACAGCCGCCTTGTTGTTCTTTTTATTCAGTGCCGCGGCGCGTGGCGATAGACTAGCGCCAGCCAGCCACCAGCAGCCAAATAGGTTGAAACCCTAAAAATTGATTACTATTCAAAATACTTGCACAGTGGTCGTCTAAACACTCCTACAAAGATTTTTCATTTATTTTTTTACAAACATACAGTCACGCCTCTTTCTCATATGGATAGGCAGAGACTTTGTTCCACTTGCTACGATTCTGACCTCTTTCGCTTCATCCACATTCATCAATCTTTTCATGCACAGTTTCGGGTACTCCTGACCTGTCCTTTTTTCAAAGAGTCTCCTATTTGGTCTCGGAACGTCCGTCTACGCCTTCCCCTCCCAACGCACCCATTCACACTCCCCATATAGATCTGTTTAGTTAGTCTACTTTCATCTATCCGCTCTACGTGACCAAACCAACTAAGCATACTTTTTTCTATCCTAGTCCTTTCACACCAGGACGTTCCCTTATCACACTATTCGTTATTCTGCCTTTCAGTGTCACCTCTTTCATACTTCTTAACACTCATTCCTACTGCATTTATTCTACTTTCATGTTTTTTAATCTTCCATGCTGGGAGCAAAGAAAAAACATAGAATGTATCAGTTGCTTCTCTTCCCGAGCAGATGGTAAAAGCCCATCGAGGGATTGGGCGAAAATCTTAGGGATCATGTATTGTTATATAGGCAATGTGGCTAGCAACCCACCACTATTTTTGATTCCCCTTTCCATCTATATGCCTACAATGTATACATATACATACATACATAAATCATGTTTGTATCCCTTACGTGGTAGACAGAGCCTAAGGTAACAAGACTTAAAGGCCACGTTTAGCATGATTGTGGGCGTATAGGTGGAAATACATACATACATATATCACGTCTTTATCTCTTAGGGGTAGACAAAAACACCTTTATGCCGCCAACAATAAGGTCGGTTTCACACATGATGTATCGATATTTGTGCCGTTGACTGTAGTATAACGCTAGCGTACTGTCGGCAGCGTCGACTCCCGCGCAGGAGGCGTGCGCGCGCGCGGCGGCGCGGCGCGGCGGGGACTTCGAGGGACTCTCCGACCACGAACTGCAGCACTACGTCAAACTGGTCAGTGGGCTTTGAAATTTAAATTTATTTTTGCAAATTGGCCGCCAAGGGCTCTTTTACATGTCTTTTTGAAACTACCAGCACATTCGGAAAGACCATCATTGCCTAGAAGAATGCGCCGCAAGAAACTTGGCAGATAGTCATTTTTTTCAAAATAAAATACAGTAAGAATACTTAAATTCTACTTAAATTAAATACATTTATAAAAAGGATGTATAAGGTCCCCGAACCTTAAATTATATTAATCTATAAATAGTAGACATGTATAAAGTCTCTACTAGTCAAAATAAAAAACAAAATAATAATAATAATAATAAGTTCAGCGGAGGTGTAAAACGCCTCCACCATCAAATAAACTAATTGGAGATGTCTCCAAGTGAAGTGAAACTGTACTCTGCAATGAGTGCTCAACTTCTTCTTTTTTAATACGGCCCCATCGATCGATGCGATGATTTCGCCAATGTCAAAGTAATAAATTCAGTATTCAAAAATCTTGTGACAAAAATGTCGGCAACGTTATCGGGCTCTTGGTCATAATCTGCCAGGAAATCATTAAGCGATGCCTAGGGTGCACCGGCCTAAGCACGGCTCTTCCCCTCGGACGGATACAAAAACGAACCACAGCTCTTGACCACACGCGGACGTAACCCGACTCGCACCCCAGAGTGCCCTATGTAAGGTCTATCATTTGAAATACAGCGCCATATCTCGTCCCTGGTGAGCAGTAGATGTTCCACGGGAGTTTGTAATTGTGTCGTACAGACACATCATTCAAACAGATGACGCTTGACGACAAAAAATCACATAGTACCAAGGTCACGTGACAGCTAGTACAGATAGAAAAATTCGAAGACTTATCTACCTGCTATGGGTGCTGTAGCGGTATAGCACGCGTCACGGAATGACGAGGATCCGGGTTCGATTCCCGCCTATAGCTTTACTTTTCGGATTTCTCTGTTTTAATTTTCAGTGTCGTTTAGAAATCCGACTGAGACTTTTTTAGTCTCACCTGAGACCAAGACCTGTAGGCTTATTACCTAACTCGTTCGCAATCGCCATCGTATGCATTTTGACAGTTCATGTATGGGCTGACAGTTGGCATCGGAATCAGCAAGCTGTCAAAATGAACACGATGGCGACTGCGAGCGAGTTAGGTAATAAGCCTACTGAACCGAGATCTCAGACAGTTTTAACTGCCTACGTTTTTTAGGATATCTATTATAACTAACTCATTCCCTTCCAGCTGTTAACTCGTCCAATTATGGACAGTACGGACGCCCACGATGCTTCCGACCGCGAGGAGCCAACCAGCGACCGCGACAGACACACAGACAAACAGACAGACAAGGAGCGCAAGGCGCGCCGCAGCCTTAACATCGGGAAGCCTCCATGGAAGGCTTGACATGACGACTGTTTGCGATCTCAGAAACGTCTATATAAAATACTCGCGACATCACGTGTTAGTGAAACGACGTTATCTGCTAATGTGTGTAAATATTTATATTATTTACTACACAATTAAAAGGCGCTTATTTCAGCAACATGACATTTGTCGGTGACAAACGCCAATTCTGTTTACATTACAAACTCGGCCAGTATGTACGCCGGTTGGCTTGCAAATCGAATTGTCACATCATTGATTTACAATAAACAACTAGACTCTCAGTCGCTAACAAAGGTTCCTCAAGAAACGTCCGAGTTGCTTTGTCTATGTGTTGTGTGTGTCAACACATCGACTTAGACAGATAACATTAACATATTCGTTCAAATTGACACCTTATTTCGTGGCAGTAATGTTTAATATCAATGGCGTAGGATCGTGAGAAGTAATGACACGACGCCACGCGCTGGAAACCTGCCTGTCTCTTTTGTTCTCAATAGTAAGATTACGGTGCGAAAGAGACGTATACATTGTTATCAAAGCGCGGTCGAAACACAACTGAACAAAAACTCTGAACAATAGACGCGTGTTCAGACTTTTGCTTCGGACAGTTTTTGAGCGTGATTGGGAGTCTAGTTGTTTATTGTGCGTCAATGTGTCACATGTAAGTAAGTAAGTGGTGAAAGGCCTCTGCCTGGGATACGCTGGGACAAATGTCATGCGACAAGTGGCGCGACGTTGCCGGACTTCGACGTTTCTAACACTATAATTTAAGTCGCGCGATGTCGCCGGATATGTTGAGCGAAATCTCCCGACTTTCTTGACATGTCGTGGGACTTTTGTCCCCTAGTATATCCCTAGCTAGAGTGGTTGAAAATTGAATAAACGCAACTGATTAAACCTTATTATGAAGAAGCTTGTCATTGAACTTTATACATATTAAAGGAACTTGCTGGCTGAAGACTACCCACCGATTCCATTTTTTAACGGGTTTCAAGTTCAGTGTTGTTTTACCGCATCCCTTTATTCTTATTGAAATATTATGCTTCTCTGTGCAAAAATAAAGACTTGCCAATGTTAAGTTAAGAAGCATGAGGATCGTTTAAGAATGTGGGAGTTGTAATTAGATTCCGTTATCTTGTAGCTTAGAAATAGTTCTTCAGTAGAGCGTGAATGTTCTTTATCGACTATCTAAATGCCACTGATAATTTCAAAGAGGTGTCACTAGGTATTATTACATTTGTATAAAAATATATATAATAATAAACGAAGAAATAAAAGTCGAGTGATGCTCGACATGTTTCGGACTATTTCGTAGTCCTTTTTCCAAGAGCGCTCGCCCCGGCGGCAGCGACACGAACACTGCGCGCCAGCGCTCTGCTCGCGCGGCTGCTCCACGCAACTGGCAGCGGCTGTTCGGCGCGAGCAGAGCGCTGGCGCGCAGTGTTCGTGTCGCTGCCGCCGGGGCGAGCGCTCTTGGAAAAAGGACTACGAAATAGTCCGAAACATGTCGAGCATCACTCGACTTTTTACACGTGAGTTATCCGTTTATGTGTAATGATGATTAAGTCTCACGGTAGTTTCATGTTGGAAGAAATAAAAGTCTAGACTAGAGTGTTGTGTTCGTTAGTTAGGATTTATCATAGTTTTTCCACAATAATTACAATAAACTTTACACAACTGTACATCGCCAGTGTAACTATGGGATATATAGGGAATAAGATTAAGGGAACGTGCGGGTGTGAAAGAGGGTATAGAAAAAAGTATGCGTAGTTGGTTTGGTCACGTAGAGCAGATGGATGAAAGTAGACTAACTAAACAGATCTATATGGGGAGAGTGAATGGTTGCGTTGGGAGAAGGCCTAGACGGACATTCCGAGTCCAAATAGGAGACGTTTTGGAAAAAGGTCAGGTCAGGAGTACCCGAAACCGACGAACATGTATGAAATGAAGAGATTGATGAATGTGGATGAAGCGAAAGAAGTATGTCAGGATCGTAGCAAGTGAAACAAAGTAGTGTCTGCCTACCCCTGTGGGACTTATTTGTAAAATTTCATTAAAATTGAGCATGGACTTAAAAGGCGAAAATTCAATTGCAGTATACAAACATCGATATCAAGAAGGTCGATAAAAGTACATTCACGCTCTACTGAAAAACAGTTTCTGTGCGACAAGTTAACGGGATCTAGTCATAATAATGGACTCTCATTGTTTTGTTTCTATGAATTCAGTGTTTTTAAAAGTATTTAATGTTAAATAAAGTATTATAAGTTGGTAGTGGTATTGTTTAGATGTATTTATTAAGATTTAAGATACAGACGAACTGCGTGATTGTTGTTAAATAGTGTTCTGTAGCATTGTAATGTTTGACATTCCGACTCCACTCGTTCATACATACTGTTGATATTAAAAAATAATTTATACTCATTGTTGTTTTACTATCGACGATCTATAAAATGTTATCAGCCAAAACCAATTTGCTGCTCCGCGACCACTTTGCCGACTGTACTTGCATTGTCATCCGTCCTACGTATGTGTATGGGGATGCCTAGGGTCATGTGGGACTCCAAACTCTCCGGCGTTGCCTCAATCCGGTGTAATGGGTGGGGTCGCACAAGCCCCCCCGTGGCCCCGGCTTCCGCCAGGACCGCGCCAAGAAAGGGAGGGCCCGCACTACCGTATCTTATTCGTCTGACATTTTAACGCGAACTCTATCGAGGCTAATTTTGTGACCGTAATATAACACTGTAATTTTTAAACTCACTCGTCCATCCCTATAATACTCCTTTCATCCACTCAAAGGTTGACTGGAAGAGATCCTTAAAGGGATAAGTCCGCCATTGTGCATGTATCTCAGTGTTTGTCAATTGTATTTGTCTTGTTTATTTTGCCCAATAAAGAGTTTACATACATACTAAGCATACATAAAGATAGAATCATTATAATTATAATTTATTATATTATAGGTTTAAGCGTGAAAAGGTAACAGACAGACAGACAGAGTTACTTTCGCATTTATAATATTAGTAAGGATTATCTGCCTACTCCTATGGGAAAGAGGCGTGACGGTATGTATGTATGTATATTATTGGAGACAAGAGGATATATCGTTTTTATTATCACTTCCGCATAACTTCACATGGCCGCATTTCACTTCCACAAGCCGGGTGTGCGGTCGGATATGCCGCTCTCGTAGATTTGTTCAGTCATCCGTCATAGATGTAGAGGCCTAGGTAGATTAGAAGAGGGGCTAAGAACGTTTCGTTTGTGGTTAAAAAAAACAAAATAAATAACGATTATTTATTGAGGTAAACGCTAGTTACAAATATATGATTCTTTTATATGATATTACAATGGCATCGTGATCTATACAATACTAAATAATAGATTTACACTTACTATAATCACATGGGTTTTACACATTAAGGCAAGAACTTATTAAAACAATTATTTTAGACATGCGTAATTAATACAAAAAGCATTTAATTTTTACAAGTTTTGTATAAAAAAAACATTTGTAATTTCATAATATAAATAAAATTTGAAATAATGAAGATCGAAATAAAATTGCTAAATCACGCGCACAAGTCTCAAACTCCGACATTAGAAACTTGAAGTTGTTATAGTCCCATCCCGCTCCCACTAATAGTGTTCAATAGGAGAGTGAAAGGGGCAGTATATTGATTTTCGCATTTGAGAATACACCGCAGGTAAAATAAAGATGCGCCATTCTAATTTAGAACTTGCGCGAATTTAATAAAATATCTAAAATTAGTTTCAGTTAAATATTGAGTTGATAGTATTTAACGCGTAAGTGTTATTAAAAAATTAACAAGAATTCATATTTGTAATATCGATCCCGACCATTTGTGTGTTGTTCAACTCTACAAAGATTTGGCGATTTTTTTTAATACAAATTTTGACATTTCCCCTATTGCACCGTAGATCAGCTACATGACTAAAGAAGACTTACGCTAAGTCACTAGAATTCATAAGCAAAAGATCATAAATAAATGTGTACAGTCATATAGTATGAAACATCCAGGGTGACCAAAAAATTCGACGCATCATAGTATTTCTACGGTGTACCGAACTATTTGGCCGATTTGGATGCTTCAAACTATATGACGCTGACTGTACATCGAATAGGTTCGAAAAAAAATCATAAGCATTTTAAAATCACAATAACTTTTAACATAAGAAAGCGAACCCATATCTTAAGTCTCCTAGATTTAGCCCGCGATTTTGCGCGCTATTAATTAAGTTTAGAAACATTTTATTTTTCAATTAATTGGTACGTACAGTCAGCGTCAAAGTTCGTGACACCCAAAATAGTCAAATAGTTCGCAACACGACACTATTACAGTTGAAATAAGGTCGTGTTGCTAACTTTTTGGCCACTTTGGGTGTCACGAACTATTTGACGCTCACTGTACAAGGAAAATGAAATGAGATATCTATGAGTTGTTCTATTTTCGTACATATTAATGCTATGTGATATTTAAAAAGTATTATTGGAACAGAAAACATGCAAATAAAACAGTGTAATTATTATAATTAATACAAAACAAATTTAACTCAAATATTTGAATTACGAACATAATGTAACTTTCTCGGCCGGTGATTTCTAGAAAAAAAAAGTTTCCAAAGAACAATGAATAAGTCTTATAAAGATACCGCTGTCCCACTCACTTCTTATAGCGCTTTCTTGCTCATACTTGTGAAACGTATACGCCCTATATTTATTAAAAGGATCCTATTCTGCATCAAACTATTTAATTACTGATAATGATAACACAACTACTCAGACTGTAGTTGTCTCACAAAAAAACGTCTCGAAAGCGTTCACGTAAGTCTCGATTCATCATCATACCAGCCGTAGTACGTCTACTGTTAGACATAGGCCCATAGACCTCCAGTTGCCTCGGTTGTAAGCGCAAATTTCAAGACAATCCGACCTGTGTCAAATTGTAATTTGACCTGCACAAACAAATGACTAATGCTAGTTTCAGAAAGCTGATATTCTGCACAGAGGTTCCATTTAAGATGTGGGCAAGGAATAGAGTGAAATCTAATTGAAAATAATTGAAATCGAATCGAAATATTGCTTTCTTAGTCCGTAACTAACAATGTCATGATATTAGTTTAATTAATTCTGCTATGAGTGGTTTAGGGAGCACGAGTCACGGAATGACGAGGATCCGGGTTAGATTCCCGGCCATAGCTTTACTTTTCGGATTTTTCTATGTTCTAATTTTCAGTGTCGTTTAGAATCTTCCATGCTGGTCTGGGAGTAAAGAAATAACATAGAATGTACCAGATGCTTCTCTTCCCGCGCAGATGGTAAAAGCCCATCGAGGGAATGGGCGAAAATCTTAGGAATCATGTTATAGGCGATGGGGCTAGCAACCCATCACTATTTTGATTCCCCTTTCCACCTGTACGCTCACAATCATGTGAATCACGTCTTTATCCCTTACGTGGTGGACAGCGTAAGGTAACAAGACCTAAAGGGCACGTTTAGCATGACTGTGGGCGCATAGGTAGCTTATGAATCTAAAACAATAAACCTGGTTCCGATTCCAGACTTAAAATTCACTTTAGACATATTTTGAGACTCGTTCACGAAGTTAAGGGCCGTCGTCCACCGTTACGCGAGCGCCGAGGCCGGCAGCGAGCTGTGTTTCGGCTTGGCCTTGTGGACGAACACCTTTATGCAGCCGTTGAAGTCGGTGCTGACAAGCACGTGACCCGTCTGCGATGAGGACACCATGCCTTCTGCGCCTTTCTATAAAAAAAAACAAAAACCATAGATACAATACAATACCATACAATAACAACCAAAACAGAAAAAAGGTATACAGGATATTACAAGGTAACAATAGGCCTTATCGCTACAGAGCGATCTCTACCAGGCAACCATAATGGACTGGAGAACAGACCAGATCTGAGCAGGTGATGCAATTTAGAATATATATTAATATAAGTATACTAAGTATTGAAAATACGTTGTCGCCACGGAATGACGAGGATCAGGGTTCGATTCCCGGCCATAGCTTTACTTTTCGAATTTTTCTGTTCTAATTTTCAGTGTCGTTTAGAAACTTAATTCCTATTCGTATTTTTACATTAATAAAACCTTTTACGGACATATTTGCCAATTTTAGTAGGTACAATAAACATGAGCGTTTTACGCTTAGCGGCCACACCCATCTACGGGATTGCTCCACGACAGACCTCTTTTACCACATAAAAAAAAAAAATTGTGACCCTGACTATGAAGCTAGAGTTCCTGGGTTCGAATCCCGGTAGGGGCAGACGGTTGTATGATGAATACGAATGTTTGTGCCCGAGTCATGAATGTTGTATGTATTTATACTACAATATATAAGTATGTTTATCCGTTGCCTGGTACCCATAGCACAAGCTTTGCTTAGTTTGGGGCTGGGTCAATTGGTGTAATTTGTCCCAAGATATTTATTTATTAAAAAAGAAACAACTCACTGGCTCCTCAGTATCCTCGATCCCCTTGCTCGCCTTCTCCTCCTCCTCCCTCTCCGCGATCATCCTAATCACATGATCGGGATTCGGCGCGAACACAGCGCAAGTCACCACAGCGTTGTGAGCTTTTATACCCTCCCAAAAATCGTTCCTGTCTCTCCTCACCGACGTGAACTTGGAATAGTCATGACAAGTCTTCCATATATAAATACACTGGTTCTCAGAACCGCTGACAATGTATTTGCCATCGTGTGAGAACGACGCCTTTATTTGGCTCGACACATTGACGTACCCTTTGTATTTGCATGACAAATTCAGATCTCTTAAATCGTAGAGCCTTATTCTGCTGTCGTTAGACGTTACTAGTATCTTGTCATCGTTCGGCATCGGTTCTATGCCGCTTATTTTACGTCCTGTCGAGTTTTTGCCTCGCGTCGAACGCACGTCTATCTGCGTATGGTATTTGAGTTGATCTGTGGTGTAGAATATGCACCGGCCGTCGTATGTACCCACGACGGCGAATTTGCCGTTTTGACAGAAATTGGCAGCGGTAATGAGTTTGGTTTTGCCGTCGACTTCGTTCCATACTGCCACCTGGGGAGCGCGAGTGTTTTTAATTACTTTAAAAGGCAAAGGAATTGAGGTCTATGCAGCAATGTTCTTTATTTATTTGCTTAATATTGTTTTTACTAAAACACAGATAGATGTTGCTTATGTGTTGTAATGTTTCTTTTCTTGATCATAAAAAACCCAGAAATATTTTTTTACACGCAAAAAAAAATCCAACAAAAAGAAAAGCTTGACTGATTGACTCGTCAAAGCCCCTTGCCAGAGACATATAGACATTTTTTTTTATTTACACAAAGCACTAGAAATAATTAACATCCAACTCACCTTTTTATCAGGAATGTTCCACAACCTAAGCTTTCCATCAAGACTCCCCGACAAGAAGTACCTGTCATCCCTCGGATGGAACACTATGGCCGTCACAAAGTCTATATGCTGGAAGCAGCACAGACACTCCCCCCTGGATATGTGCCAGAGTCGGACAGTCTTATCCATGGAACTGGAGAGTATGAAGTAGTTCTTGGACCAGGAGACGTCGAGGAGGTCCGAGGTGTGCCCCGAGTACGTGCAGAAGGGCTTGGGGTGGAACGGCGCGGAGGCCTGCAGCGGGGCCGCGTCCTCGGGCGCCGGCGCCGCGCACAGCGACGCCAGCGACTCCTGCGACGGCGTGGGGGACGACTTCTGCTCGGCGTTGTACTTCGTGCGCATGTCCTGGGGAAAACGTCAAGCGTGTTT
Source organism: Pandemis cinnamomeana (assembly GCA_932294345.1). Taxonomy (NCBI): domain Eukaryota; kingdom Metazoa; phylum Arthropoda; class Insecta; order Lepidoptera; family Tortricidae; genus Pandemis; species Pandemis cinnamomeana. The sequence goes on from OW028712.1 coordinate 1,488,352, forward strand.
TGGAGCTACATGGTTTTTTTTTACTTTTGCCGGGACACGTGATATTTTACATTATTTTGCGTTAAAATTACGTGTGGTTTTCTTATTGGAAATTGAAAACTGACAGTTTTTTAACCTTTTCACCGCCATTGACTTGATATGAAGTCAGTTCGGTCACTGTAAAACGCATCTTAATGTGTGACAAAACAAGGTTGACAGTTACGAGTGAAACTAGTTAGTTGGCGGCGAAAATGCTAAAGAAAATATCCGAAAATTCATGCTCGTCAAATTGTTCTGCATCCCTTCCCTCCCTTCTTCCCTTCGAGGTATCAGATGTGGTACTCAACCTAATTCTTATACGGGCCACAAACACATTTTAGTCATTGTGTCGCGGGCCACAAGCAAAAATTATTTAGGGGTAGGTCGTAGAGGTAGGTAACTCTAGGGCCAACCACAAAAGCCGGGCGGGCCGCATATGGCGCGCGGGCCGCAGGTTGAGTATGACTGCATCAGGTGATTTATAGGCGCCCCCAACTATTATTACAAACTTCACACAAGGAAACTAGTCTCTCGGCTGGTGATGATGGCGGCCAGCAGCCGCCCGCACTGCTGAGCGGCAGCACGCCTGCTGAGTGTACCTGGAACATGGCGTGCGCGTCGCGCGCGACCCACACGCGGAGCAGCTTGTGCTGGCCGGCCGTGGCCAGCAGCCCGCACTGCTGAGCGGCAGCACGCCTGCGGAGTGTACCTGGAACATGGCGTGCGCGTCGCGCGCGACCCACACGCGGAGCAGCTTGTGCTGGCCGGCCGTGGCCAGCAGCCCGCACTGCTGAGCGGCAGCACGCCTGCGGAGTGTACCTGGAACATGGCGTGCGCGTCGCGCGCGACCCACACGCGGAGCAGCTTGTGCTGGCCGGCCGTGGCCAGCAGCCCGCACTGCTGAGCGGCAGCACGCCTGCTGAGTGTACCTGGAACATGGCGTGCGCGTCGCGCGCGACCCACACGCGGAGCAGCTTGTGCTGGCCGGCCGTGGCCAGCAGCCCGCACTGCTGAGCGGCAGCACGCCTGCTGAGTGTACCTGGAACATGGCGTGCGCGTCGCGCGCGACCCACACGCGGAGCAGCTTGTGCTGGCCGGCCGTGGCCAGCAGCCCGCACTGCTGAGCGGCAGCACGCCTGCTGAGTGTACCTGGAACATGGCGTGCGCGTCGCGCGCGACCCACACGCGGAGCAGCTTGTGCTGGCCGGCCGTGGCCAGCAGCCCGCACTGCTGAGCGGCAGCACGCCTGCTGAGTGTACCTGGAACATGGCGTGCGCGTCGCGCGCGACCCACACGCGGAGCAGCTTGTGCTGGCCGGCCGTGGCCAGCAGCCCGCACTGCTGAGCGGCAGCACGCCTGCTGAGTGTACCTGGAACATGGCGTGCGCGTCGCGCGCGACCCACACGCGGAGCAGCTTGTGCTGGCCGGCCGTGGCCAGCAGCCCGCACTGCTGAGCGGCAGCACGCCTGCTGAGTGTACCTGGAACATGGCGTGCGCGTCGCGCGCGACCCACACGCGGAGCAGCTTGTGCTGGCCGGCCGTGGCCAGCAGCCCGCACTGCTGAGCGGCAGCACGCCTGCTGAGTGTACCTGGAACATGGCGTGCGCGTCGCGCGCGACCCACACGCGGAGCAGCTTGTGCTGGCCGGCCGTGGCCAGCAGCCCGCACTGCTGAGCGGCAGCACGCCTGCTGAGTGTACCTGGAACATGGCGTGCGCGTCGCGCGCGACCCACACGCGGAGCAGCTTGTGCTGGCCGGCCGTGGCCAGCAGCCCGCACTGCTGAGCGGCAGCACGCCTGCTGAGTGTACCTGGAACATGGCGTGCGCGTCGCGCGCGACCCACACGCGGAGCAGCTTGTCCTGGCCGGCCGTGGCCAGCAGCCCGCACTGCTGAGCGGCAGCACGCCTGCTGAGTGTACCTGGAACATGGCGTGCGCGTCGCGCGCGACCCACACGCGGAGCAGCTTGTCCTGGCCGGCCGTGGCCAGCAGCCCGCACTGCTGAGCGGCAGCACGCCTGCTGAGTGTACCTGGAACATGGCGTGCGCGTCGCGCGCGACCCACACGCGGAGCAGCTTGTCCTGGCCGGCCGTGGCCAGCAGCCCGCACTGCTGAGCGGCAGCACGCCTGCTGAGTGTACCTGGAACATGGCGTGCGCGTCGCGCGCGACCCACACGCGGAGCAGCTTGTCCTGGCCGGCCGTGGCCAGCAGCCCGCACTGCTGAGCGGCAGCACGCCTGCTGAGTGTACCTGGAACATGGCGTGCGCGTCGCGCGCGACCCACACGCGGAGCAGCTTGTCCTGGCCGGCCGTGGCCAGCAGGCGCCCGCACACGCTGAACTTGCAGCACCACACGGCGCCCGAGTGCCCGCTGCCCATCTCCTGAACAAAATAAGCTGACGGTTGCAACGGGCCCAGCTATTTCACCAACGCGACAATTGTCGGTGACAAATGACAGTTCTGTTTATATTTTAAGCTCGTTAAGAATCTACCCCGGTTGCCTTCGTATTGACTAGCCATTGCTTTTCGAATTGTCTCTTGTCACCGAAAATTGTCGAGTTGGTGAAATAGGAGCCACGCGGATATAATTTGGTACAAAAATGGTGATGGGTGTCGATTTCATGTCATTTTGTAGGAATCAATTAAAATCATTATAATGTACCTATCTCTTATTTTTCGGACTTGAAATGGCGTAAGACATTTTGACACCAACAATGGACGAGTGCCTGTGTAACCACTCACGTGTTACCTATTTAAAAACTAGTATAAAAACCCGTTGAATGGCAATATTTAAATGACTTTAGCTCTTATTGTGTATAAGCAGTGACGATCCCTAGTGGAAAATTAATTTGATTGTAGGTAGGTACCTAATAGTTTTATTATTATTGTTTTTAATTTTGTCATTTTTGTAATTGTGATTCGTATTAATTAATTATATTTTATTTTACTTCCTCTTGACGAGTTCAATCTAAATTCTCCTAACTTGACATTGTACAATTTATGATAATTTTTATTGAATCTATTCTTATTAAACAGTTCAGTTCTTATTCTTATGAAATAACACATAAAAATAACAAAAAGAAAAAAAACTGTTATTTTTTACAGAACTTAATCAGACTATTTCCATTATTTCGTTGCATCACACCGCCATAACTCTTTCGCGTACCTGCACGTGTCTCACGCATCCGTCGAAGTCGTACGGCCCCTTGTGCGAGTTGGAGGCCTTGAGCTTGATGTTGTGCTCGCCGCGCACGTCGTCGGCTATGTCGGCCACGTCCTCCTTGTGGCGCGCGTGCGACACCTCCTGCGCGAGCGACTTGGCCGCGTCCACCGTCTTCTTCACCGTGCTGCCTAGGAAGCGTTTCAATCTGGAAAATGGGACGTGTTAAAGCCTCCGCGCGTAAATCATTTGATGGTTACAGGGACTTTGAACCTTTTCGACGCCAACGACGCTGAAGTGCGAAAATTAGGTGCGGATGGATTTCGATTATTGATTCTTTTAATAAAAATTAAGTACATGATAAATTGTACATTTGTGTGGATATTTTCAGGATTTTAAATTAATAACCTAAGAATTATTTTAAAACATAAATTATTTAAGTATGTGCGTGTGTTTTTTTTTGGTTCATACAAAAATAATATATATATATATATATATATATATATACAAATCACGTCTATATCCTTTACGAGGTAGACTGAACCTGAGACAACAAGACCTAAAGGCCACGTTTAGTAAGATTGTGGGCGTATAGGTGGAAAAAGGAATCAAAATAGTGATGGGTTGCTAGCCACATCGCCTATAACATGATTCCTAAGATTTTCACCCATTCCCTCGATGGGCTTTTACCATCTGCGCGGGAAAAGAAGCAACTGATACATTCTATGTTTTTCCTTTGCTCCCATACCAGCATGGAAAGATAATCTCCTTGCATTATGATACTGTAATTAAGTATACTTTAAACTAATTAATTAACAACGATACAAATAATCGATCCTCAAAATATCCGCATCTGATTTTCTAGCATCCTGTATACGTTCATTGCTTCAATGCAAAAGCAACCTTCCTTCAATTGGGTTTAGGTTCAAAGGCATCGCAATAAAGAAGTCTGGCGTATGAGTGACGTCTCTTGTATTTGACGTGGCGGCGAAAAGGTTAATGCAATTAAATGTAACTCAAAAACGCTCACTAAAACCTGATTAAGTATATGGTGATTGAATTAAGGATTCGATGAGTTCATGTGACAGTTTTAGATGATTTTTAATAAACAGATAACGTTTATTTGGTGCCAACACACAATCAACGTTACAAAAGACACAACGTATTAGCCAAAACATAAAACTAAAACATTTTCTTGTTTGCTTGCTTCCCCTCCTAGTCCTCTTAAAGTAATAATAAAAATAATAAATAAACAAATAAATATCTTGGGACAAATTACACCCATTGACCCAGCTCCAAACTAAGCAAAGCTTGTACTATGGGTACCAGGCAACGGATAAACATACTTATATAATGTAGATAAATACATACAACATCCATGACTCGGGCACAAACATTCGTATTCAGCATACAACTGTCTGCCCCTAGCGGGCTTCGAACCCGGGACCTCTAGCTTCATAGTCAGGGTCACTAACCACTAGGCTATCCGGTCGTTATATAAAGTGTCACTATACTATTGAAGGTTGGCAGTCAGCTCCTTGAATCTAGTCCTGTCATAGCCAGTCTAAATATGTGTGTGCGCAAAAGAACCATGGCTCAGAGGCTCAATTTAAAGAACTAACTGAAGCATAAAATGCATTTGTATTCAGTTTAGTTTGTAAAGTATTTTTCCTTTTCAAAAGCAACAAACTGTTATTAATCAGTGACGATATTCACTCTTGAAAAATAAATGAAGGCCTTAGTCTAACACTCGCAATCGAAATCCCATCCAACATCTCTTTCTGCTCAATTTACCTGCCGTTCAATAGCTAAAAACTATATGAGCGAGTTAGACAAAAAGTCTACAGATTCGAAATTGAAATCACATGCAATCTTGTTATTTATGTTAGCAAAAAATGGTAGGTATTTTTGAAAAATTCCATTAATTAAATAAAAACATGAAAACACTGTTAGTGTCACGCCAGTCACCTGTTGTGGTTGACTTCTGGTACAATTTTAACATTAATGTTGTCCTGCGAGTGACTTTTCAAAATGGGGGCAGGTGGGGGCCTAAATTTACAAATACATAGGTTAAATTTAATTAATACAATCTTCATTATTGCTTATGTGCATTGTACTTGCATTGTCATCCATCCTACACGTATACTAAATTTTAGTCAATCTGACCACTATTAGTACGTCAAATTTGACTACCAAGATTTGAGCCAAAAATTAAATATAAGTGCAAGTATTTGAAATATCAAATCAATCATTTTACAATTATGCAATACTAAATAAATCATGACATCTATACTATTCAAAAGAGTATAGATTAGGGTAGGTTGGAGTGAGGTATGATGAGGTAGGGTAGGTCGGGGTAGGATAGGGTGGGGTAGGATGAGGTAGGGTAAAGTAGGTTAGAAAAAGGCACTCACTTTTCAGTCTTCTTCCGTATAGTGTTCTTGGTGTCGGCGGCGTCACGTTTGGCCTCTTTCGTGTCATCGTCGCCGCCGCCCGCGCACACGCTCTCGCTCTCTTCATCAGTCTCCCTGAAACGTGACACTTGTTGAGACACGATTTTATATCAGACATAACATATTATGAACGGTTACACCGCTATACCTTTAACGAGTACTCGAAGTCGACGTGAAAAATCGCTTGTCCCCCGTACATAACTATTTAACACTACCAGGACATTCTAAGGTAAAATAAAGTATATTTTTAAATTAAAACAAACATGTTCGCGGCTTAGGGCCACCCTCGCCGTACCTAAACCTAAATTAATCCAAATTAATCATCCTACATTAGTTTTACCAGTGCCGGTTATGTTTGTTTGCCATCTGCTGACCGAATACAGGTACATATATTTGAACACAATGGACGCGAGCACTACTTCGCAGAGTAGCAAAGTAAGGTTACTTCCATGAGTTTAGAAATATTAAATTGTAGTAAGACTCCCGAGAAAAAAGCTATCCTGTAAACTACAATTTTGTGACTATCACTAAATAGCAATCACACTTTAAAAAATAAAAATAATACAGATAACTTTATTTGGTTTCTAATTAAAAAATACACTCGTGTTCTCAAACAGCAAACCACTCGGTGTTCATAATATAGTTTGTAAACCAACTAAAAAATACTTAAAAAAAAACTAACAAAACAAAGTAGACCAACATAACAAAAGCACACTAAAACAATTACCAGTACAACCCATAAATAAATTTTAAACGATACAGTTTCAAAATGGAATGAGTTCATAAATATCTCAAGTCGTTAAAATGGAAAATGAGAGTAGTTCTAAAACAAAACATATGTTTTATTCAATTAATTAAGAGTTCGATATTATCAAAAGCTACAAACGAAACGAAACATTAACTTTTTAGTTTCTTGTAATGTTTGATACGACACTAAAAAAACTGTGACACAACCTGCAAAATTCAAAAAAAATGGAAAATGAATGACGGAATGAAAAAATAAGTTACAAAAAAAATAAACCTAATATTAATACTGTCTGATTCCACAGGTCGCATATCAGAGGCCGTTATGGATTTCTTCATGAAAGCCGCTCCGTACAGACCGACAGACAGTCTCTTACGCCACGTAGTCTTTTGTACCATTTCCGGGCTGAAAATGTTAGTGTTAATGCCAATTTCTAGGACTTGTTAGTATAAAAAAAAAACAACTCAAAGAAAAATGTCCAAACGGCGGGACTTCAACCCACATCGTCGCCGCCATAAAGAAAAAACTGTTTTGTAAAAAAAAAAGGTTCTTGCCACAATCTTAGGCCTAAAGTACTTCATGTGGTAATTGCCAGAGTACTATAGCTGTGATTTTAATATACATATTTCTATGTAGCATCTGTCAAAATATGTTGCACCACCATGTTTTTCAGAATTGATGTGCAAAATTATTACCATAGCTCGGGCAGGTCGTCGCAAAAACAAATATGTACGCAGAAAAAGATTCAATAAAGTTGTAATAGTTTAACTAAGATCTTGTCCACTAAAACAATATATTTTCGCAATTTAAATTTGACCTTTTTTAGTTGCATTTCTGTCATAGTTATTGTTAAATTACCGTGTTGCGATTCTTTTGCAATGACCTGTCCAATCTGTGTAATCATAGGACTTTTTTACGGTGAAGGATAACATCGCGAGGAAACCTGACACACCTTTAATGGCGAGTCAAGCTCCCAATCGGGCCGCGTGATAACCACAACCCAAGTCAAAACTTTACAGGGACTTTCCCGACCAATCCTGAGCGTTTGACTATAGACGCCACGCCCATTGCTTTTCAAACTTCTAAGTGTTACCAACAACATAAATAGGTACTTGTCACTTACCTAGTGTTCTCGTCGTTGTCCCGACCGATGTACTCCGACGTCAGTCTCATGATATGCAAGCTTAGTGGATTGATGCACTGTGGTAGCTTGTGCTCTGCCACGCTCAGCGGCACCCGCTCGCCTGCAAGATTACACATTGTCTAAATTTGTAGTGTGTAAATTTGTAGTGTGTAAATTTGTAAAGTGTGTAAATTTGTAGTGTGTAAATTTGTAAAGTGTGTAAATTTGTAGTGTGTAAATTTGTAATGTGTAAATTTGTAGTGTGTAAATTTGTAGTTTGTAAATTTTTAGTGCGTACATTTGTAAGTGTGTAAATTTCATACGGACGCCTATTTAAATATACATACACACATACCGTCACGCCTTTCTCCCACAGGGGTAGGCAGAGACTACTTTGTCACGCTTGCTACGATCCTGACATACCTCCTTTGCTTCATCCACATTCATCAATCTATTCATACATGCTCGCCGGTTTCGGGTATTCCTTACCTGACCTTTTTCCAAAACGTCTAAATCCTCAAGAAAATCGTTCAATAAACAGAACAATATGGCGGCTGTCACTTGTATTCTAAATTGTCGGGGCACTGTCGGTCTTTTATGCGGATTTATGTTTAAACTATTGTAAATATTAATTATTGTGTAATGTTTGGTGTAATTAGTGTATATAACATCACGGATAGTCTTCGCAGGTGTATATTTACTAAGCGGCGGCAGTGGCTAAAAGACTCTACACACGGACTCTACACAGCGTTGGTCGCAGCCGGCTTCCTCAAGGTTTGTGTCTCTGAAATCGATTGTTAGACCTAATACTGCACAAGGGACAGCTAAACCTCGCCCTTGGTAACAGTCAGTGGCGTAACTATAGGGTGGCAGGGGTGGCAAAATGCCAGGGGCCCTAGCTCTACGGGGCCCCGAACTGGCTTGGTTTAGAGCACAGAAGGGACGCTGATGCACTTGTTTATATTGAGGTAGGAGCCCCATCTGACGAATTTGCCGCGGGGCCAAGACGTTATAGTTACGCCACTGGTAACAGACACTATTTGTCGATCGAAGGTTATTTCAAATAGGTATATCGCACCCTTCGTGGAAGAAAGACGTAAGTCCCATGTGTGTAGTAGGACCATTTTTTTAAACAATCGATGGACGTATGAGAGTGGTACCATATCGGTACTATTCCTAAGTATATTGTATTGCTTCCTATTATAATTGTACGTGTATCGAATGTGTGTAAATAAATGTTTCTCTCTCTCTCTCTCTCTCTCTCTCTCCATGGTAAGTCAATAGGACTTACGTCTTTCTTCCACGAAGGGTGCGATATGATGTTTTTTTTTTCACTGTCGACATCCCTGGTGCAGTGACGTACCAGTGTCCAGGTTGAGCACGGTGACCTGCTCCAGTATCTGCATGTCGGTGAGCCGCACGCCGGACGTGGTGCGCGTGCGCAGCGCCAGCCCGAGCGCCTGCTCGTCGCCGGCCGAGCGCCGCCGGCAGCCGCCGAGCGACTCCGAGTTGCTCCGTCTGACAATAACAAACCATTCATTAACTAGCAAACCCGGCGAACTCCGTTTCGCCACCAGATGGTATGTTGATGGATGCTATGTATCAGAGATGGCGCTGTATGTGAAAAAAGATTTTCCCCCTTTTCTGTTGAAATTTTTCCTGAATTTTCTTTGCTATAAACCTCACGGAGCCCGAGACCTTTCCAACGAATGCAAAACCGTGGAAATCGGTTCGTGCGTTCTGGAGTTATAGCGTCAGGAAGGAAAACCCGACTTATTTTTATATAGTAGATTAAAAAAATTAAAATAGCACGGCGAAAAAGCGTAAGGAATCGATTTGAACTTTCACGATTTGCACTCATTTTACTATTTTAACTCTCAACAATACGGAGCTTAATCGTGCAAACTTTATTTTATTATTTACTTCGATATTTCGTACATGCTTACACGATTAAAACCCGTATAGTTGAGATAGTCAAACGTAAGTAAGGAAGATATTAAACGCGATTCCTTTAAAAAACAAAATGTTTAAAGGGCATTGTAGCGCCCCCTGGTAGCCTACAAGCATAAACTTTATGTAAAAATATGCGCTACACAGTACCAATAGCAATCGGTTCGCAATTTACGAAAAAAACGGTAACAGACACACAATCCAAAAATAAATACGATAAAAATACAAATACATGCCAAACGTGGCCTTTGGTTCTCGTTACCTGAGCCTCTGTCTGCCACAAGAGGAATAAACATGTGATGTATGTATACCAAACAAAAACAGGACCAGTACATAATGTTCATGTTGCGCGAGCATGCTGCGCACATTTCTACGACCCCAATGAAAAATATACGGCTTTCATTTTTTGTTGATATACTGAGGTATACTTGCCTAGTGTTATTGCCAAGACTGGAGTGCCCGGTCGGTCGCTGTCGGCCCTCGCTGTGCGTGCGTGTACCAGAACGCATATGTTCGTCATCCGCCGGCTTTACCACGTATTCGCCTGCAAATAATATCAGCTATCACATCACTATCACTATATAGTATAAAGAAGCGACCACACCGCTGCGTATACGCAGTGACGTGTCGCATGCGTCACGTTCTCACCGTTTCTTCATACATTTTCGTCTGTTACGCACTGGTGTGGCCGGACCTTAAAAAAAAGTCGCTTTCCGCTGTCTGTCCCTATGTATGCTTAGATTTTTAAAACTACGCAATGGAGGTAAATGCGATTTTTTTCAACAGTGTGATTTAAGAGGAATGTTCATAATATATGTATAATTCTATGCAGGCGAAGTCGCGGGCAGAAGCTAGTTACCATACAAACTTAAATTATTAAACTTTGTAACTTATCCTATTGAAGTTCCTTGGGGCATTCATCTTGTCAATGGTGATCTTTCCGCAAGCGCTGGCAGTATAAGAAAAAGAAAAGTAAACGAGCTCTTGGGCAGCCTATTTGCAAATTAATCCATTTCGATTTTTGATTTTTAAATACCTCCGAGAACTACCGTTTTCTGAAGTCGGTTCAAGACACTAACCTCTGACAGCCTCCTTTATGTCTAGCGTGGAGTCCGGCACGTTCTTTTGCTTGCTGAGCGAAGTCCCCGTACTGCTTCGAGACGAAGCCCGAGACTCGTGGCTCATCGAAGATTTGTCATGTGCTATAAAAAAAAAGCTTGTTGTGCTGAATGTACTTTTTGTAGACTGTACTTGCATTCTCATGTATTCTACAAGTGTACAGGAAACTTCAAGTCAATTAAGACTAGTTGAAGTGCTTTAAAAAACAAGATTTGACCTAAAACACATCATCATCATCATCTCCAGCCTATATACGTCCCAGTGGTGGGCCACAGGCTTCATCTTTTAGCATTTAATTTTAATTTTTTTTTTTTTATGTGAATAGGAAGGCAAACGAGCAAGTAGGTCACCTGATGGTAAGTGATCACCACTGCCCATAGACACCCGCAACCCCGGAGGGATTGCAGATGCGTTGCCAACCTAGAGGACTAAGATGAAATGCCTCTTAAATTTAAATAACAAACAAATACACAAATATTTAACAAATATTTTTACAACTCCTGGATGCACTATTAACTAGAATTATGACATTCATAGTATTCAAAACAGAAAAGGGTAGGGTAGGACCAGGGTAGGGTGAGATAGGATGGGGTGGGGTAGGGTGTGATAGGATGGGTTGGGGTAGGGTAACTATCATTGAAGGTGGGTCCATTTGACTTGCAAGATAATAGACATAAAAACATTGCCAATTAAATGAAAACTTCGTCAAAGTATAGTATACTGTAGATAGTAAAAGATTAGATATGATACCACTCAAAAGAAACAAGAAACCAGTTTAATAAAAACAGACCATGAACAGCTGATTATGTCTACTAAGCTAGAACCATCCCGAACGTTACCATTTTATACCCTAATACTACCGCCAAGCAACACTTGCTGTAATCCAGTGCAGAGTTTAAGACCAGTGAAATTACTGATACATGAGGCATTCCAGCCCTCAAGGCTGGCAAGCCATCTGCAATCCTACGGTGTCACAGCTATCTATCCTCTCAATTGCTTCTTTAGAAGAAGAAGTACCCACCGTATTTAGAGTTGGAGAGTTCTAGAGAGTCCTGAAACTCCCTGGTCAAGGACTCGATGGTGCTCGCAGGACTCGGCAGGGCGGCGCACTGCGGTGACAAGGGAACAGGCTGGAAGAAATTTTTATAGAATTACAATTAAGTCTTAACTAACTTAACATCATTACACATAAACGGATAACTCACGTATAAAAAGTCGAGTGATGCTCGACATGTTTCGGACTATTTCGTAGTCCTTTTTCCAAGAGCGCTCGCCCCGGCGACAGCGACACGAACACTGCGCGCCAGCGCTCTGCTCGCGCGGCTCTTCGACGCAACTGACAGCGGCGCACAACTACCCTCGTTTTCATCGTCATTTTTATTATTGTCATTGTTTTTTTTGTCATTTTTGTCGAGCATCACTCGACTTTTTATACGTGAGTTATCCGTTTATGTGTAATGATGATTAAGTCTCACGGTAGTTTCATGTTGAAACTAACTTAACATGTCAAATATAAGCAATACACAAAAGAATCGTGATTGTAGGAAAAAATATCTCATCTCATTTCCAGCCTATATACGTTCCACTGAGTACCTCAACGATGAGCGACTCCAATTGCTTGTCGGGCACTCTTCGCGGCACGTATCTATAGTCGTCCGTGTCCGTGGTGCAAATGCTTAGGTTGTCACCATCCGTCGTTGAGAGTGACTGAGAGCCGTACAGCTTATCTACAACAAGACATAGGTACGTTTTAATGAAACATTGGCATTTAAGGCAAACGTGGCGTCATGTCAGACCAAAAGGAAGGTTTATACATACATACTGTCACACCTCTTTCCCATAGCTACCTATGTAGAAACTACTTTGATCGACTTGGTGCGATCCTGACACACTTCTTTCGCTTCATCAACATTTATCAATCTCAAGTATCAACTTTTTTTAAGGTTATAATTTTATTAGCATATGACAAAAGGTATGCTGAACGAGTTAAATATCAGTTGATGACATGATTACTAACAAATCATAAAAAATAACACAATTAGACTTGTGAATCGGACTCCAATACTAAGAGTATTGTACCACCGCCGAACAAAGAAAACCTTTACTTTCATTCTTTGTTGTTAAAGTAGCCATAGTAAAATGCACTTTGTCAAATAAATAATGACATTTACACTATTCAAAAAATAACAGGGTAGGGCAGGGTGGGGTAGGGTGTTGCAGGATGGGATAGGGTATGGTAGGATGAGGTAGGTAGGATGAGGTAGGCAGGACGAGGTAGATAGCGGAAGGTAGGATGGATTAGAGTACGATACCCCTGTGACGGACGGACGGACAGTGAAGCCTTATTACAGGGCTCCATTGGCACTATTGCGGTACAGAGCAATATAAATAAATGTAGCAAATTTTATTTAAAATGCAGAAACAGCATAGCAACTAATACGAAATAGGAACATATGATTATGATGACATATACAGATGACAGTTAATTTCGTGTTGTTAGTAAGGCACTTAGCTGTTGAGAATGGATGTTTAACTTAGCTTAGCTTAGCCTCTAAGCGTGCGCTTGCGTTGGAGCAGAGAGGATACGGACAGAATCCGACCAATCACATTACTTGATTTGCTTACATTCGATATCATATTCACTTACAAATATCCTTTGACATGCCACCGCTGGTTACACTTACCGCATCGTTGTCATAGCGTAATAATTACTAACAGTGAGCTAACTCCTTCATTTAAATCGGCGCTAAATGCCGATAGTCGGAACAGCAAATAGAAAAATGGTGATTCCGTTACCTTTATGGTCATAAATCGAAAAAAAAAGTCAAAGAGTATAGTATAATATAATCCCGGTTTAAAAGGTAAATAAAATGATTCGCTAACAGGCCAGGCAATCAATATAACTAGCAAAACCTTACGTAAAAAAATTAACATATTTTTTTTTTATAAGTCCTAAGGGTGGAGTTGAAACGGTCACAACGTTCTCACATAACTAACGAATAGCCCCTTATTACCGAACTCCCCCCTGTTACCTCACTACTTGTTATTGTCACGCTAAAACAGACGCTATGACGTACTTCATGATTTCAAGTTACCTAACTAGTTGTTACTGTAACGCTACGACTGTACTTCATGACGTCCGAGTTACCTCTCCATTTTGTTGTTACGCTATGGCGGTAGAATATGTACTCACTGCGTTTCGTCACTGTAAAGTTACAGCTGACGCTACGACCGTACTTCACGACGGCCGAGTTAGCTCACTATTTGTTATTGTCACGCTACGACAGACGTTATGAACGTACTTTACAATGTCGACATGGAGTTACCTCTGTTTGTTGTTACGCTATGGCGGTAGAATATGTACTCACTGCGCTTCTTCACTGTAAAGCTACAGCTGACGCTACGACCGTACTTCACGACGGCCGAGTTACCTCACTAGTTTTTATTGTCACGCTACGACATACGCTATGACGTGAGTTACCTCGCTGTGTGTCGTAGTCACGCTATGGTCTACTCACTGCGCTTCTTCCGTCTGGGCGGCGGCAGCGGGCCGGCGGGCGCGGCGGCCATCTTGGCGCCACTCGGCTTGGTGCTCGCGATCACGTCCGGTTCCGCCATTGCCATAACTGACACGTCATAGTTCTTTATACAACTGATACATAATGAGCTGTGGGCGGATCAAGGGCGTCGCCAAGGGGGGGCAGGGAGGGGCAGCTGCCCCCCCCCCCTAGAGATTCTAAAAAAGTTGCCAAATATAATGCAACCAAAGTCCTAGACTAGTCATAGAGAATGAGAAAAGTATGAATTGTAATTTACGTCAAATTTCGAACGATATACGTGATATGGAAAAGCGTTTTTCAAAAAGAAGTCCACATGATTTTTTTTTCCACAATTTAATTTTGGGTTTTTCTTACTCAGAATCGTTTACCCTATCGTTCCTTATACAAGAAAAAAATGTGTCCCAAAATTTCTATTAGAGTTCGTCACTTTTTTTAATTTAGGTATGTATGGAACGTGACGAACAGGAAAATAAATTCCACAGTTAAATCTGGGACACACTTTTTCTCGTATGAGAATCGATAAGGGTAAACGATTCTGAGTAAGAAAAACCCAAAATATTTAAATTCTGGAAAACATGTTCATGTGGACTTTTTTTTTTAAAACGCTCGGATATGATTACAATGGTTTAAAAAAGTGAACATAATTAAAAAATTGTTAGATAATTTTATTGTTGCAGTATGTAATTTTTTTTTATTTTTCTTTTAATATAGGAAAAATTACTCTCTCGGTCCCCTTTGTCATTCTACCCCGCGCCCCTGTGCCGCGCGGGCGAGGACTCATTTAAGCGATCGGTCTATAGTTGGACTACACATTAATTATTATTAACAATAGCGATAAGCTCTTACATATACCGCACCCTTCGTGGAAGAAAGACGTAAGTCCTATTGACTTACCATGGGACTTACGTCTTTCTTCCACGAAGGGTGCGATACGTGTGATTATTTTACCGCGCAAGCGAACTTACGTCTAATAGTGGCACTCCAATTGGCGTATTTCTTTTAATCGGCCAAAAACGAGCATGCGACGAGGATTTATTCGTCTATATTTGCCATATTTGCAATAAGCCAAACGCGCAAATAGGCCAAACACGTATCCGCTCGCTTGTGGGTTTTTGGCCACATGGTAGCACTTCACTTGGCGTCGCGTGTTCGCGTACCGTATTCGCTGTGTTTGTCTAAATCACGACATCCCCACTTGTAGACTACAAGCCCATGGAAAAAAAAAACATGTGAACCAGCGTGAATGAAGCTTAGAAGGCTGTTACTATAATCATAAAATAACTCTGAGCGCTATGCCGTCATTTCTGAGCGGTACAGATTTTTACTCATACAGTGAAAAAAAAAGAAAAAAAATTGCACTAACTTCCGGCACCACCACTTTAAAGCGGCACTAGGTTTTCGACGTTTATTTTTAATCGTCTATAAGCTATAAAAACGCCGTAAATTAATAATTAGTCGTAATTCCTCACTTGTACCTGAGAAATTCCATAAATTTACTGCTCAGAAATGACGGCATAGCGCTCAGTTATTTTATGATATAGTAACAGCCTTCTAAGCTTCATTCACGCTGGTTCATTTCACATGTTTTTTTTCCATGGGCTTGTAGTCTATTGTGATGCCAACAAAAAATATATCAAATACGCAAATAGTACAAAACTGAGCGAACGAACCGTTGTGTAGATGGTGAACGCAAATATTTGCCATATTTGCGTCCTTTGATTTGTGGCAAAAGCAATTTCTATGAAATAGTCGTAAAAAACCACCAAAAACGCGACGTTGCTAGCTCAGTAGGAATAAACGCTCTTAAATCGCGGTAAGTATAATTTATTTTTCCATGCACAAGGGTTGACAGCATTAAAGGGTTAAAAGCACAGATAAATGAGACAACTAAACAAAACAAAGAAATAAACTAAATGTAAGGCCGGAGTGGACGCTCGAAGCGGAGCGTTAAGCGGGGCGATAAGCGGCGGCGGGCTCTGCAGCGTCGACTCAGGACACCAGTGTGAGTTTCATTTGTTTAACTTGCACGCCGCACGCCAATCTCGAGCGTCCACCCAAGCCTTACTAAGTAACCATAAACTTGTCAAAGTGTATTACCATTTTGGGTCCTCTCTGATGGCTGAGGGTCATCAGATATGATGGAAGGCTCCCGAGCAGCAGCTGAAGGCTGTGCAGCATCACGGAGGTTCGCTGTGAAAAAAGTTATGAATTATAGCACGAAAAGAGACTTGGTGCTCAAGCATAGAATTAATGTCAACGAAACGCCTTTTTTATACACACAAATCACGTCACTCCTTACGGGGTAGACAGAGCCTAAAGTGAAATGACCTAGCGGCCACGATTAGCAAGACTGTGGGCGTATAGATGGAAAATGGAATCAAATAGTGATAGGTTGCTAGCCGCATCGCCTATAACATGATTCTTAGACTTTCGCCCATTCCCTCGATGGACTTTTACCATCCGCGCGGGAAGAGAAGCCACTGGTAATTTCTGTTTTTTCATCACTCCCAGACCAGCATGGAAGAATCAATTCAATAAAACATTTAAATTACTATTTTTTCCACATCCTTCATCTTCCCGCCGTTAACCTCCGCGAAACTCGTCACCTCCGCATCCGCCTTCGCTAAGATGGCCATAGTTACAACCCCAAATATTACCCATATTTGCATACAGTTGAGGGCCAAATTTTTTGCTGCTGAGTATGTTAGTAATATTGGGACCGAGCGCGACGACAGCGCCACGTGACAGGCGGCCATTATGGACAATAACTATTAATGAAATCTTGTGTTATTTTACTATATTACACAATTTTGGACAATGGTAGTCAGTAACATGTGATAACGTACTTTAAGTAAAATTTTAGAGGTTAGGTAACTTACTTTTTTTTTCTTACGGCAAATATCCACTTATTTCTTTGGTCTCGTTTCCACCATGGTCTTGGAAATTGGTAAAATTTACAGTCGCTATTCTTCTTGGTGTTATTACAATTCACAACAACACATCTTACCAGGCAGGACCATATTTTTATCTCAAAAACGATTAGAAAATGTTTACTGCAATATGGATTTGACAGCTCAAGTCAGCGACAAAAATGTCAATTTTAGCCGTAGCGAGCGCTGTGATCGTTTAGGCTACCCCCTCCACCCGCTTTGCACTCTGCGAAACTTACAATGTGAGTCAGAAGCGCCGCTGAGTATCCTCCCGATGCGGCCCAGGGAGGTCATGCTTTGGAGGCTCATCGTGTCATGTGATATCACCCTGTGAATATAAGTCAATTTTACTCTATGTATTCTAATAATCTATACATACTCGTATAATGAATCAGTAGAAGCCGCTGCCTTCCCTAATGGAAGGAGGGGAGAGGCCTGCCGTCTAAAAACCGACACGTTCCCTCCTGGCCATGGACTGTGAGTGTTAAGGGAGCACTAGGTGTCACCGCGCTTAAACAGACCCTAAGGTAACAAGACGTAGTACATGCGGGCGTAGATGGAAAGGGGAATCAAAATAGTGATGGGTAGTCGCATCGCCTATAACATCCCAAGATTTTCGCCCATTTCGACGGGCTTTTATCAGTTGCGCGGGAAGAGAAGCAACAGGTATGTTCTAGGTTTTTTCTTTGCTCCCAGACCAGCGTGGAAGGAAAGTAACAAGACGTAAAAACCTCGTTTAGCATGCTTGCGGGTTTATAGGTGGAAAGCGGAATGACAACAGAGGTTTTAAACGACAGTTCCTCACTTGAAGGGCTGTTCCAAGTTAAAGCTGTGACGGTCCGAGGAGGCGTCGATGCCCTCCTCGTCGTCCTCTGTCTGCATGCAGCGCCGCAGCTCTTGGAACCGACGCCTGCCCTGGACCACCTGGAACCAATAGACAGTGCCGGCGTTAGGGGGGGGGCGCGATGGGGCGACGGCCCGGGGCGCCAAATTTGGGGGGCGCTGAGGTCTGGGGCCTCGGCCTCCTGGCTCACCGGCTGTGTACCCTCAATACTGTCCTTAAGTGGGCGCCTAAATATTACTGCCCGGGGTGTCAGTGACCCTAACGCCGCTGCTGCCAATAGATAGATCTTCGCATCTAGAGCAGTGTTTCTTAATCTGTGTTCTGTGGATCACTGAAGTGACTGAGTGCACAATCAGCCAGAAGGAACCCCAAGCCACTGTACACACATAATCCTACTCAGGGGCGCCGACTCCGTGGGTGCTCGGGGGCTCGAGCACCCATGAGAAATAAACAGTGGGTGCCGAGCACCCCTGAGAATAGACATCACGAAACAGATCAGTAATCGCCTTTTAGGGATAGGTGTTTTTTCATTACCTGACGACCCGTTTTCGAGTCATCAAATAAGCATGAGCACCCACGAGGTTTTCTAAAAGTCGGCGCCCCTGATCCTACTAATATTATAAATGTGAAAGTTTGTGAGTATGGATGTTTGTTACTCTTTCACGCGAGAACGGTTGGACAGATCTGGATGAAATTTGGAACATGATAGATTATAGTCTGGAATAACACATAGGCTACTTTTTATCCCGGAAAACTGCGTAAATCCTGCGGGATAGCGATAAACGAGTTCTATGCAGACGAAGTTACGGGCAACAACTAGTACATACATAAATCATGTCTTTACGGAGTAGACAGAACCTAGGGTAACCATACCTAAAGGCAAAATGGCAAGGCGTTTAGCAAAATTGTGGGCAAGTAGAAAGGGGAATCAAAATAGTGATGGGTTGCTAGCCGCATCGCCTACAAAATGATACTTACGATTTGCGCCCATTTCCTTGATGGGCTTTTACCATCAAGGCACATTACATTATCAGAAGAGAAGAAGCTGGTATATTCTATGTTTTGTGTTTACTTGCAGACCAGCATGGAACTGCACAGCTGCTGTAGGACCGTCTCCACAGGAGGGAACTCTTCAACAGTTGGTCCGATTGACTTGAAATTTGGTTCACATATGTAGAACCGATGACAATTCAAGTACAGTCAACAAAAAGTACAGTCAGCAAAAAAGCTTGTATCTAAAATAAAATGTTTAGGTTACGTTATCTTCTGATAATACTGAACAACTTACACTTTTAACAGTTGTCCTGTCATCCTCTGCTGTGACATCTGTAGACTGTACACCAGCTGTACTAGTAGGTATAGTAGCTGGTACATTGGAGGATATGCTTGTTGCTATGCTTGATATGCTGGGTGCTGTGCTGGTTGCTATGCTTGGTGCTTCAACGAGTGCCGAGTCAGTCTTCGCTGTTACTGGTTTTGGATCTTTGTCGGTTTTCAAACTATCTGTTAAACTAATGTTTCGGCATAATGATGATCTCCTGAAAAAACCGTTTTATTGTGAATGTGAACCAACTGGGATAATAATAATAAAACAGATTTTAAGTAAGAATATAAAAAGCTCACGCAATTACATTCAATTTTGAGATTTAATAATAATTGGGTCATACATACATACATATTATTATATCACATCTTCATTCCTTAAGAAGTAGACAGAGTGTAAGGTAAAAAAACCTTAAGGCCACGTTTATCATGATTAAGGGTGTATAGGTAGAAAGGGAAATCAAAATAGTGATGGGTATAGCTAGCCGCATCCTAAGATTTTTGCCCATTTCAACGGGCTTTTACCAGCTGCATGGGAAAAGAAGCAACTGGTAAATTCTGTTTTTTTTTTACTCCCAGAAAAATACATTACAGAGGTTCTTTTTTGAAAAAACATCAGGATGTTAAAATCGAATAAGATTTGTTTTTATATTTTCTGCCACGCTGGTCTGGGAGTAAAGAAAGAACTTAGTATGTACCAGTTGCTTCTCTTCCCGCACACTTGGTAAAAGCCTATTGTATGAAGGGGCAAAATCTTAGGAATCATTTCATAGGCAGTGTGGCTAGCAACCCATCACTATTTTGATTCCCCTAACCACCTATACGCCCACAATCATGCTAAACATGGCCTGTTACTAAAAATATATGTATGTATGTATTTTTTTTAGAAACGGCAAAAGAATTCCATCTTCATCAATCACAATGCACATTTCTAGATGATTCCAATCACCAGCACAGTTGTAATTACAAAATACAATGAAAATCTGATTGAAACTGACATTTATTTCCTTATATCAAATTGTATATTATGTATATGAAATAACAGATTCTTTGATCCCATTCTGAGTGCTGTTAGCCTGCACCATCATAACATGTAAAGTGTTAAATGATTCTCAACTGCGTATTTATTAGTGTTAACTAGATCTCTAAGGATCATGGTAACATAACACATTTGAAAATAGTCCCTCTGTTTGTGCTCTCCAACCCACCAACGTTGGTTGGTCTCATTAAGAGCTTGATGATCTCATTGAGAACTTGTTGAAGTTGCAATAGAATGCAAATGAGTTACGTTACGCATCATTACACCGTCAATAGTCGCCTGACCGACCAAGGACGAGATAAATCCATCTTAGAAACATCTGTTGATCGAAAACTTTGATTGCTCAATCATTCGCGCAAAAACAACAATAACCGTTACGTTTTGGAACCAAAATGCAGCTGAAGAAGTAAATATAATGCTTGGATGTACAAAGGTACTTTATTAATACGAGGAATAAAGATTGTGTAAACAATTTACTTACTTAGAACCCTTGATGGGTGTGTGCTCTTCAGCGTCGTAAAACTCCTCAGAATCACTGCTGTCGCCCATTGTGTACAAACAAACGTGAAGCAGTAGGCACTAACTTTGATCTTATAATACAATATTTACATCATCAGGCAACTAAAAGATGAATTTAACGTAAAATAGAAAGTTAAAAAACGACTCCAACATTAGCGTTGTAGATGTGCTGTCAGGTTGACGTTTCACAGCTGTGTAAGTTTGGTCCGAATTGCACTAAAGAAGCTCGTGAAAAACAAATTTATAATTATTAATTTCTCTGTTTTGAGCTAAACCGATTCCTGATGATTTTTATTATGACGAAGACCAAGAATAATAACTATTTCATTTTTTTCTCCGCTTTAAAATAACACAAGTTTCGTTCTGTTTATTAGGATATTAACACACTGAATGCAACACTTTTTGTACTAATGAAAATGAATTTCATTTGCATATTTTTTTTCTAATGATAAGATAAATAGTAAGGATTATAAAATTTTAAAGAAGTAGATGAAATGACAGAACCCATGAAAATTTAAACCAAATTGCGTAATTCCTCTGTTTCATCAGTATACAACTTGCTTTATAAGGCAATAACATTTCGTCAAGGTTACAAATTGCAGCAAACTTTTCAAACCAGCCGCAGTGTCGCTGTCTTCAAACAGTAGACGTAAAGTTAGTAAAGACATTCGTTAGTTCCGATTTTGGCCACAACACCCAATAAATTTGTAAACTTGTTGGTCTTATATTATACCGGGTATGCCCGTTTTATCATAGTATTTGTTGTTTTATCTCGGGCTGTACGCTTCGCCCACTTTATTATCAATTCGGTAAGTGAAAACAAAATTAAATTTTAATTAAATGTGACTTAGGTCCAGTTTTACTAACTAGGAACCTTAATACCTACTAAGTAAATAGAAACCTGAGCGGGTACCAATTTGCTTAGGCAGGTAAACTTGTTTCATGACTGTCGTTGCCTGCAGTTAGGTAATAAGTAGGTAACTAATTAATATTACTTTAGTGGGTATCTCAAGTAAACGATTTGTTTTCGTCGTCATTAAAAATAATAAACAACTCTGAATGTTTTCTTTAATAGGTATCTATTTATTATTTGGTGGGTGATCTGATTCTGATTGTATCAATTTGGAATCAACTGACCAAGGATAAATCGTAGGTACGTACAATGCAAACAAAGTAGCCTCATTACTCTACTAATCTATCACTATAGACTTTTTATTTTATTTTAACCGGAATGGGTTTGGTTCCCCTATTGCAGCCATGGATCTCTACTACACAGCGGGTTCCGCGCCTTGCCGCGTGGTGTTGCTGGTTGCAGCCGCCCTGGACATCCAACTCAACCTTAAAGAGCTCAACCTACGAGCTGGCGAACACCTGACTCCTGAGTTTCTGAAGGTTTGACGTCAGCGCCATCTAGTGTGCGCCACACGCACTAAATTCATATATTTTTTTATTTTTATGATTATGACTGTGTTTTCGAACAATACAGGTTGAATTCACGTAACAGCCAGTTAATTTTGTGTCCTAATTTTTTGCTAATTATAAAAAAGCGTTATTTTTTATTATTGTTAACATGATAAATGTTTCATCATAGCAAAAGCCTACATTTTTTAAAAACAAAGGCAACTTCAAGGCCCAATACCACTGCAATTTGCATTTAAATACTTTGAATAACTTATAAGTCCCATAATACTTTCAGCTGAACCCCCAACACACAGTTCCGACCCTGGTGGACGGAGAGTTCTCCCTCTGGGAGTCCCGGGCCATCGGTCGCTACCTAGCCAACAAATACGACACCATAGATCTCTACCCCAAAGACCCAAAAACAAGGGCACTGGTTGACCAGAGGCTGGACTTCGATTTGGGAACTCTTTATGCCAGATTCGGAGGGTACTTTGTAAGTATATTCAGACGCGTTCATCCCTTACAGGCATATAAGCAGTGCTTGTAAGCATAATATGTAAATGTGCCCGCCACGCTTCGTACCAATACGGGTTTGGTTGTCAATATGCCTACCCTCTGTCAGAACCCACTGCACGCCCCTGAGTATATTGATGTTCATTCATTACTATAAACGTAATTGTTGACGCATACGTAATTGTTTTTGACATAGATATACAATACAATACAGTAGGTACAGTCAAGAGTAATAATATGTATCTAGACAAAGTTTCAAGGAGTGCGAGTCGGGTTACCTCCACGTGTGAACAAGAGCTGCGGTTCGTTTTCGGATCCGTCCGGGGGGAAGAGCAGTGCTTGGTCCGGTGCACCGTGGGCAACGGCTAATGATTTCCTGGCAGTATCTGAGGGATATCATTGACCATTGGCTAAAAGCCCGACAGGGGGGTAGGGGGGGTCTTTGACCGCGTTACCGTACAACGTTGCCGACATTTTGTCACAAGATTTTAATAATTAAATTTTTTTACCGACATTGGCGAAGTTGTCGTCGCTATAACGACTATTGTAACGCCACAATCAAAAAGAAGAAGAAGAAGAAGAAGACAAAGTTTCAAAAATAAGTACCATACGCTCTTACGCCAGCGTAATAAGGCCGTGGGACATATTTTTGAGAAGTTCCTATCGATACTTATTTTTGCACTTGACCGTACAATAACTCTTTATTGAACACCACATAATTATGACAACCAAAACAGAAAAAAGGTATACAGAATATTACAAGGTAACAAGGCGACCTTATCGCTACAGAGCGATCTACCAGGCAACCATAATGGAGATATAGAGATAGTCGAAAGCCCGGGACTGATGAACAGACCTCGTATAATACCTCTGTAGGTGGTCGGGTCAGCTTGGACTGAACACCACCCATACGAAGATTTAACATTAAAAATTTTGATTCAAAATTTAGTTCAACCTTTCACGCATTGAATTAATATTAATGGATAATCTTTACAGGAGTAATTAACTGATAGTGTCCGACCGAAGTTCGGTTTCGTCCTTAAAGTCACGTTTCGACTAAAGTTTCGGTTTCGGGCAGAAACAGCCGACCCTTTCAGCTGCGCCGAAACTTACCACAGCATTGTACTTTAGATGTTAATTAATTTCACATTTTAGAGTAGTTTAATTTAGACCCAGTATCACAATGACAATGTCGAAATTTCAACCGAGAAGTGAAACATAGAACCTTGAAATAGGTATAGAACCAACGAGATGATTCATAAATCATATATCTGAAGAAAACACCTCACTGACATTTTATGCGCTGTTTTTATCACATTTATAAATGGTTTGTTTTCAGTTTCGGCCGAAACTGTAATCAAAACCGGACCATTGGTTTCGGTTTCAGTTTTGGCAAAAAACATGTTTCGGAAGGAGAGACATGTTTGTATCTTGTTACTGATAGTGCTCGAGATGTTGAAGAGCTAGGTACCTATTAAATATTTTGATGAATCCCTAGTATCCTCAAATCTTCGGCGGTGTGCCAGCGGACAAAGACCTGCTCAAAAAGTTGGAAGGTGCTCTAGAGTTCTTCGAGGCGTTCCTGGAAGGACATAAGTATGCCGTGGGAGATAACCTCACGCTGGCGGACTTGAGTCTTGTGGCTACTATTTCCACGATTGACGCGGCGGGAATCAGTCTGGAGCCCTATCCTAGAGTTGAGAAGTAAGTGCAAGTACTACTAAATAAAGCATTAATTGGTCTTCTGTTGGTTCCAAGGCAATGAACTAAAAGCGGACCTCTGGAAGTCTGTGCACCTATCAATAGGTCCCATGTACAAGGCTAAGCCTTGCCACCTTTGTATATTGCATAAGGAAGGTTGTATTTAATTCGTGATCTTCTCATAGACTTGCCCTTACACGCGTGTCGTATGTCTGCCCCATCGCTATCTTAAAGTTGAATCATCATCTCCAGCAAGTAGTGCAAAGTTTGGGTACCCAAAGAACTAAATACGGTCCAACCCCTCTCATTCTGACTGCTGGTCACAGACCTATCAGAATGAGAGAAATTGGATTGTACTTCTCTTTCGGGCCCAAACTTCGCATGTGCCATCCAGTTTTAACTTCAACCCAAGCCCAAGATCATTTACTTGAAAAATCATTAGGTTTTAAACCAATTTACTACTAGGTATGTTAGCTTAATTTTTAAACGGTGCACAGAGGAAATATACTAATAAAACGTGGCAGTAATGGGGTTGTCAATGTTTTGCGTTAAACAAGATCTAGAAGACATAATTGTATTAACACGACTCCTCAATCTCTCCTTACAGATGGTACAAGTTGGTGAAAGAAACAGCGCCCGGGTACGAAAAAGCCAACGAGGAAGGCATCAGAGGCTTCAGGGCCTTAGTCCAAAACTTCAGGGATAGATCCGATCTGTAAATCATGAGGAAAAGTCTTTATCAAATAAATAAAATCAGATAAAATAGTTAGTTTTATTTTTTACGCCAAGTCACTCTGGTGACTCACGAAGTAGCCACGACTGAAGCAGACAACGTGCATTTCCTTCTCTGCTAAAGTACCCATCATGCTTTATCATTTTTATGATGCATCAGAAAAAAATCTGACTGTCATGAAGCGCTACACTAACCCTGCTAAGATACGAGTAGCTAGCAACAGTGTCGTCATCCGTGATTCACATCGCGCTGCCGAAGTTTCTTGATGAAGCTGCATACTTATAACCCGCTTCTGGAAAACATCTCTCTGGAGACAGGTCTATATAGTGGCCTCTTTTGACAGTCTCTTCGATCACATAGTTTTAAATGTGTACAAATGATTGAACCTCTGGGAAAGGAATCTCTTGGTAAAGTATGCTCATGAAGGCCTTGGTTATGAGCGTTCATGAGAGTTTGAAGGAACCACGTACGAACGTGTAGTACGTGTATAGCACAAAAAGTATAGTATAGATTCTAAAGGCAACTCTTGGCAGAAGTGCTCTACGGACTATGTTGTTAAATTATGATAGTTACATTTATATGATATAATTGTAATCTTGAACATTGCTTTTAGCATTAGCATTAAAGTACGAAATCTCTATGTCGGATCTTCGTTTATTTGAAAGATGAGGAAAATGATAATTGTCATTGATGATAATGGGGAATTCTAATGAATTAATGTGAGTACTATAAAAGTGCACGCTTTTGTTAGATGGATTTCATTATTTTGTTTAGTTTTACAAAGAGCATACATAATTAACAGGTAAATAAATATTCATCACTTTCTATCATTTGATACCAACACACAGTCCCAATGGTGGTGGTTTCTGGGAGGTAGCCGTCAAATCAGCTAAATTTATCACAACAATAAATTGCACAGGTTACTAGTGACTTCAAATGGAAGAACATGTTTATACATTTTTCCGATTGCCACTATATGTAACATTCGGATTTAAATACAATAAAAAAGTACCGTGGTAGCCTAGTGGTTTGACCTGTAGGTACTCTCTCAAGCAGAGGGTCGTGGGTTCGAATCCTGGGTTCGCACCTCTGAGTTTTTCGGAATTTATGTGCGAAATTACATTTGAAATTTGCCATGAGCTTTTCGGTGAAGGAAACATCGTGAGGAAACCTGCACACACTTGCGAAGCAATTCAATGGTGTGTGTGAAGTTCCCAATCCGCACTGGGCCCACGTGGGAATTATAGCTCAAACCCTCCAATAAATGGAGGAGGCCTATGTACGTGATAATTTTTAAAAAAATACTACACAATGTACTGAAATTGTAGCGAAACGGAATAAAATTTAATTATAAAAAAATAGACTCACTGCAAGTACGGACGCATCGAAAGCCTTCGCACGACTATTGTCCAAAACGAAATATGTCCAAAAAGACGAATGTCCAAAGGCATGTCCAATTAGAGATTTGGCCAATGATGAAATTGCCCAACTGTATATGTCCAATTAGACATTTGTCCAATTATAAAATTGCCCAACTGTATATATGTCCAATTAGACATTTGGCCAATTATAAAATTGCCCAACTGTATATATGTCCAATTAGACATTTGGCCAGTGATAAAATTGCCCAAACTTAATAATAACAAGTAATAATATTACCCAAACATAAAAATGTCCAATGATAAATATAGCCAATGATAAAATTGCCCTAACTTAACAATTACCAGTAATATTATGCCCCAACCGTAGAAATATCCAATTTACACTAATAATATAAAGAGGAAAGATTTGTATTCAAGTATGTTTGTAACGATAAACTCAAAAACTACTGGACCGATTTTGGAAATTCTTTCACCAGTAAAAAGCTATTTTATTCTTGACTGACATTGGCTATTTTTAATTACGTGTCGCTAGTGATAAATAGGTATGCCTAAAAATACCAAACAAAAAATGTAAAGAGGACGTTACTTTATTATTAATCAATATAATTATTAAAATATATCACGGCTAATATCTTGTTCACCAACAAAGACTGCAGCGGGTCTATTATGGTCGTGTTTATCGATGTCGATAAACGTGGATAAAACATAAGTCACTTTCTAACCAGTATGTAGATTCGAGATATCTTTTTGGTTTTTAAGTTATCAATAAAAGCCACATATCAAATTCAAACAATTATTATTAATTAAGTATTAACCATTAATGCTCATTAAACTTAAAACTTTCACTTTAAAGTAAAATAAATCATAAATCCTTTAAATATAAAAGTTCGTTTTTTACCCACAACGAAACACGAAATAATATAAACACGAAAAACGTTCCTTTTAGTTATAACATTAAAATATAAGGAGAACAGGGGTCTGAGTA
The DNA here is from genome assembly GCA_932294345.1 of Pandemis cinnamomeana. NCBI lineage: Eukaryota > Metazoa > Arthropoda > Insecta > Lepidoptera > Tortricidae > Pandemis > Pandemis cinnamomeana. The sequence goes on from OW028712.1 coordinate 1,515,849, forward strand.
AAAGGGTTGTCATGTTAATTATGCACTCTGATCGCTAGAGTCACTTTTTTCCTCAGAACTCAATGAAAATCGCAAATGTATGATTTTTTTAATCATTTGCATATCCGTAATTTCGTTATCATGCAGTGATTTCAGATATTTCGCATATTTCCGATCGAATGCTATATCAGACTTTCGTCGATTTTTCTGCACAGAATAAAACAGGTTGTTTTTCATTTTATAGTCATATCGGATAGATTCTTTTCTAATATTATACAAAAATTGACAAAAATTGGGATTCTTGGGTATTTTCACGGCTACTCGACGATGCCATCCCTCTAGGAGATTTGTAGTTCGGTGTTTATCATCCAAACAACTCAATAACACTGTTGAAATTTTCGAAAGCCACTGTTTTTCGAAATAATTTTTGAACATTCTGAACTGTTCAGAGTCGGGTGCATTATTTAGTATTGTCAACCAGCAGTCTTTTATATGATTTTCTGGTAATAACGGCAAGTTTCTAATTAGTCTTAACTTTTTTGCATTCTTTTAGATCCGTAAGTCCCAGTTGTTCTGCTTTTTTTGTAATTGCCTTTTGGTAATGAAAGAAACATCCCTTAACCTGGACTTCTGGGAATACCTGCTGCACTGCATTGATAACTGCTAGCTCAAAATCACACTTGAATGTCTTCATATGAATGTTCAACCTTGTCGTTATCAATTCAAAAAACCTTACATACGTACTTTGGGATTTGTTAGGTAATAAACCGTAGATAACCGGAACAACATTGTTTGTTTTGTCGTTAGACCCCAAATCTAAATGTAGAGTATAAAGTTGGTAAAACGGTGGCGGAGCCGTGTTAAATGTGCCATCTCCCAAATAAAAATCGGAATCTCCATTTTGTATAAATTTTCTAGCTGTAGGAGAACAGAAAATTAATATCTTTTCCTCCATGTCATCATCGCACAATAAAAAGTTATTTGCCAGGATTTTCGGAACTTGAACTTCTGACAACTTGGAAAAAGATATCTTATTGCAGTCCAGATGACGTTTTCGCAGTTTGTACAGTCCATCTTCAACATTTTTAAAATCTGGCAAAACATCTATGTAAGAACCATTGCTGGCCTTTAAAGGATCAGTATGCTTTTCATATAAGCTTTGCACTGAACCCAGCAGGCTTATTACGTAACTCGCTCGCAATCAGCATCGTCTTCATTTTTGACAGCTGATTCCGAGATTGGTTTCAAAATGAAAACAATCGTTCCACGTAACTCGATCGGCTTGGCATCGCTTTCGAAAGTGATTGCGAGCCATTTTTGAAAGCAATTGAACGAATGATTTGCCAAAAAGTCCTGCCTGATAAGCAGTACGTCAAAATAAAAAATAGGCTGCATGAATCTGTGGTACACAATGACATAAGTAGCTAAAAAAAAGCATCGGCTAAGTGGCGCCGTCTGTGAATTGTTGGTGTTACTCAACCATACATGGGGAATTTCAATAAAAATGACTATATATATTTTTTCCCAGATTTTGGAAATTATTGGGCTTATTTCTACTCAGAATCAACAACACTACTGAATGTTGTATGAGAATAGTACATTATGATACAAGTGTGCTATGTTGGTAATTACACACGAGGCGTATTGTACGCGCGATGTAATTAACACCTTGGATTTCTTACTGATATAACTGTCCGAACATTGTCCGAACATATTTTAGTATTTCCAGCGACGGACACTACATTTCTTTATTACTTGAACTCGTAATTTTTAAAGTAATAAAATAACAAAGTCTGAATCAACAATATCAGTGAAAAATGGCGGCAAATATTATTTCTCCGTTCCAATCCGCACGCAGCACTCGCGCATGCGCGCTGTGCACTTAGCACGCGCACGACGAAGGCACTGACAACAGACTGCTAAAGAGCCTAAAATTAAAATTATAATAAAATAATTAATCAATGTCTTAAATTTGCAAATTATGGTCACTCTTTAGATAAAAATGAATAATTTGTCGAACTTAAATGTTTATTTATCATCTTTAACCTAAAATAGTTTAATATTCACGAAAATATTCCTTGTTCCTATAGATACTGAACCGTTTGCTGAGATTTTAAAAAAAGTTTATATTACCGCACTCGTGCGGTAATATATTACAGCACTTGTGCGTAATAAGCTGAATTATGAGTTTAAATGCGGTGCAATAAGACTCAAATTACGAGAAACTGTGTTGAAAATTAATGTTAATGTTTAATGAAATTCCCCGTGTATGGTTTAGTAACACCAACAATCCACAGACGGCGCCACTTAGCCGTTGCTTTTTTTAGCTACTTATGTCATTGTGTACCACGGATTCAAGCAGCCTTTTTTTTTATTTGTTATGTTATGACCTACTGCTTATCAGCCGTATATAGGGGCCACCGAATGACTGAGTAAAACGTTTTTATTTTTATAAAATATATCGTTCGATGGAAAAATCTGTAACTTTTTTCTGTAGCTAAGGATGGTTATTCCTATCAATAGAAAAATCATCGAGCACTTTTAAAATAATCATCCATTCCCAATTGCTAGGTAAAATTTAATATTTTGTTGTGATGTTTTCCTTTGAATGTCGATCAAAACGATAAAAATGGCAAGAAGTAAAGTAAAATAAGCCCGCCTTTGTACCTATATGTATCTTAATTTCTGTCAATTGTGTTTGTATATTTTAAGTAAGTAAGTAAGTAAATGCTTTATCCACTCACTTGCTTCTGGTAACTGTAGCTACCAACTTTGTGCACCTCTAAATTGCTTCTGGTAGCTGTGGCTACCAAGGAGAGTATGGACGGTTTTCGATTTTTTATCTGTAAACGGTGCCACAGATATGCTATGAACCGTTTTCACAATACAGAATAACCAACATAACAACGTTTAAAAAATGTTTCATCGTATTTAATACACCGAAAATATTTTAAATCTGAATTACTTTGCAAGGTGTTTCGACAGTGAGTTCGTCAAAAAGTGCAATCATCAAATGCCGTAAGTATTCAAATCTATATATTTCTATGAGTATTATACATTAAACTACTCAGTGTTTATTGGTGTATGAGATCAATTATATATTTTTGGCCTATTACGTATTGATCATCAACAAATCTCACTTTAAAAGAATAGCTAAGTAGTTTTTTGACGAGGTTTGTATTTTATTGCCCTACATTTCTAAGATTAGCACATATTTCTTGTTTAATCAATTGTTATTAAATAGTTGTAGTATTAAACTTTATTTATAAACCATAAAATGTATTAAACCACAGCTTATCACACAGGATTAGCGAACAAAACATGTGACGGTTAACTATGAGTACAACCCGGTAACTGTAGCTACCAGAAGCAATTCTGGTATACGCTTTGACAGCATGACCGGTCGTAAGGCATGGGTACACTTGTCTCATTTCATACTTATTTGTGATTTTTTTTCGTTCTTTCAATATATTTCTTATTTTGGTATTTAGCAAAAAACATTACTAATATACTAATTACTACTAATTTTAAATTTAAAAATACACTATCAGTTCAGGTTTTGGTAAATAGCGCAACGGGAGGTGATTTTAAATGTATAATTGGGAGACGGAACGCATATTACCTACCGACTGTTTTTTTTAACTTTTTAACCGACTTCAAAAAAGAGGAGGTTTTCAATTCGTATGTTTTTTATGTTTGTTACCTCATAACTTTCGACTGGGCGAAGCGATTTAAATGATTCTTTGTTTATTTGAAAGCTGGTGCTTCCCGTGTCAAGGAAACACTACAATATACCTAGCAATAATAATACGAGAATACTTTAATAAATATTTTTTTGGGATTTTTTTGTTTTCACTTCAAATATGCATATGACATAAAAACGTGTCAAATTTCTTTTTTCTTTTTAGGACGTATGACGAAGAAAAAAAAATAGTCCTGAAGTGTCTTGCTGACACTAAAAGACGTGTTCGGGACTTGCCATCCGAAACGCGCCACTTGTAACTAGGTCGGCCAAAAAGGGCAAGCCAGTTGGAGCGGTTCCTTTTGCCTGATGCTTCACCTCGCAAACAGACAAGGTGATACATCTTTTTTTATTCATGTGACTATAAGCACGGAATTAAATTTAAATACAGTTGTAATATTAGTTGGAAAAATAATTGCAATCGTATTTCAGGAAACAGTCGCCAACAAAATCGCCGTGCAGTTTGGGTGATGGTACTCCAAGCACCCCACCAGCTCAAAAGCTGATGCCATGGGAAATAATGATAGTTTATCTATATTTATATGTTCTTGCATTGTTTTTATAATTATAATAATAATATTGGTGGATGATATATACGTGTCAGACATGTCAAAATAGTTTACCTCTTTTCTGATGCTAAAAAAAGAAGGATAGTGCAGTGTTTGTAATGTCTTAATGTTTAGTTTCTTGTGGCGAATTATTCTTGGCAACGAGGGTCTTTACGAAAGCGCTGGTGGTTAAAAAAGCATGTATCGATTTCCGGTTTATATTTGTATCTACCGTATGTATTGTATGTACATGTGTTTTATTTCATTTACTCATGACGATTTCAATCTAAATTCCCCTAGTTGAAAATGTATTTGATTCCATTTACTCTTGACCAATTTAATCTAAATTCTCCTAGCTTGAAAATGTATTTTAATTCATTTACGTTTTCAATCTAAATTCTACTAACTTGACAGTACAACTCATAAATTTTTATTGAATGAATAAATAATCTAAATCTAAAAAACACTGATTTTAGTAATCTGGCTGTATTGGTTTGTGGTGTTCATTAAAGAACATTTTGTACTGTCTTATGTATGAATATGAAGCAGTGCTGGCCTTCTACTAGGTGGACGGACAACATCGCAAATTTCGCACAAAATTTATTCCGAAGAACTCAGGGCCCGGGCTACCACATCTATTTAGCGGCTGTCTCTTTTACTTTTTGAATGACTTTTCGAGATTTTTAGCCCGGTTCTTTTTGAGGCGCTGTTTTTTTTTTCACGATCGATGGTGATCTTTTCGACATAGGCACCTATGAATATTTTAACTACAATATATTGTGTTTACTTCTGTTTAAATATTATTTTAATTTGTGTGAACTGTTCATTAAAAGGCATTCTACTAATATTTTGTATTTTATTCGTTAAGAACAACCTAATAAGCAATTTAAAATAAAAACAAATCACAATTGATCCTTTTTTGCCATGTCCGTAATTAGATTAACTCGATGGTACAGTCAGCGTCAAACAGTTCGTGACACCTAAAGTAGCCAAATGCTTCGCAACACTTCTTTGTTATAGTTGAAACAAATTCGTGTTGCTAACTTATTGGCCACTATGGATGTCACGAACTATTTGGCGCTGACTGTACCTATTAATATTATTATTGCGTTGTCGTTGTTTATAAATTAAACAAAATGCGTCTTATTTGAAGCCCAGCAAATGATTGAAAGTTACAGTGGAAACTTTGAATGAAAGATAGGTAGGTACACTTCATTAAAAAACGATTTATAAAAGAGTAACTGACTGACTGACAGACACCGCACAGCCTAAACCTAAATAGTTGAAATTTTATAGACATAATCCTTGAGGATCATAAAGGTGCACTAAGAAGGAATTTACAAAAGGGAACGGGATAAGGAACTAGACTTTTAATTTTTTCACGGGGGCAAAGCCGCGGGCTCAGCTCCTGTTTTAATAAAAAAACATTATTTATTCTTATTTTACACTTTTTACAACTGCAGTTTATGGATTAAACTAAGTTACAAACCTACTTTTAAAATTTTTTGCTGATATACTGGATGTTTACAAAAGTCGAATCCAAATCCAAATCGACAATAACTAACTATTTTGTATAGATTACATTTAATAATAAACATACATTAAATCACAATAGAGAATTAAATATATAATTATCATACACACCATTAAAATTTTCAAATCGCTAAACCCGTTTCTATTGCACACCTGTGCCGCGCCCGTTGTATCCCCGTCCTAAATAGGCAACCATTTTGAATTTTGAACTATTCCAAGGTCATTAACGGTCAGCGCGTGCGGTGAGATGTCGCAAAAAATGGCATTTCGATTGTTTATTTACTGTGATTGAGTGTAATTATTAATATGTTAAGCACTAATATGGCTTATAATGGTTACATGGTTATAAAGTGTGTGCTGTGGTGTGTTTATTAAACGTGATATTGTGGTTACAACTTATTTCTGTTCTTAGTGATTGGCACTAACAAAACTTGGGATTTTTCTAGGTACGTAAATACTTTTTTGTTATCTTGAATTATATGGCTACAATTACCGTGTAAATTGCACATAATATGCATTTTATTTAAAGATTATTAGTCTCTCATCCTGTTTATGACTATATTTTGGTAATTCGGGGCCTAAATGATCCAGAAAAAAAATCATGAACGTAACATATTGTTTCGCGACAAATTGAGCTCTGTAAAGTTTTGAATCGAAAATTAAACTATTTTTATTTAATATTTTTTCTAAGAAGACGAACTGGTTATTTGGTATCAAATAAAAGCTTGTTTAGTCTACTTTAAATTAATTAATAGAAAAATACATGTTATCAGCCTATATTTTTAATTAAAAATAGTTTTCGACATAAACTCAGCAATTATTTCACTATGTCAACTTTGTGCATTTTTAAAAAATATTTTTGGTATAATAACCCATAATTATAGCGCTGCTGTCTAATTCTTCTTTTATTCACCTTTATTAAATGGTAAAAATATTTGAAAATGGTTGAGTAGAAACAAAGTTATCGATTTTTGAAAATAACGTGACACTGTGCCGTCGTATTTGTGAAATGTCAAAGCAATTTAGGCTACCTTATCTTAAAATCGAAAGCAAGTGAGTGGTTATTGTACAAATATAGAGAAGTAGAGACAAATCACAAAAAAAAGACCTTAAATATATGCACAAAGGCGAACTTATCCCTATAAGGGATCTCTACCAGTTAACCTTTGAGTAAATGAGAGGAGCATTAAGCGAGAAACCGACAAAGAGTGAGTTTAAAATATCCATATAGTGAAAGCCACAATAGAGCATACATCTCAAAATACAACAAACAATTCATAAATAAACTACTAAATATCATTAAACACGTGCATTCAATTCTGTACATTCAATAAAATGTTTACTTAGATGCAAGTAAATAAACAAAAATAATCATCAAGGGGAGTTGTATTCGAAAAGGAATAAAATGAAAATAAACTTCGCATTTGTAATGTTGTATTCTTTTTAATTTAAAAAATAACTAGAAATTTCCTAATAAGTAGCTAATTCTTAACAATACTAATAAGTACGACACTAATCGTCATATCCAGCCAATCATATCGCGAATCGCGATCGTATTCGTCGTCCAAGTTGATTGTGATTATGATTCCGACTGCGACCGCCTTGAAACATTGGTATTATGTAAAAAAAATATTCCGATTACCCTCGCAATCGCTTTGAAAAGCGAAAGCAATTGAATGGACCAAAAAGTTTTGTTTTTGCAAACATCTTTAGTGACGAATGATTTTTATTAAATTAATTGACCCTAATTCTAGCGTTTTCATTCACTTAGATAACTAAATTAGATACTTGGTCTTGGTTAATTGAAATATTAATATCCAAATAACAAAACATATCATTTATAATCAAAAACTCTAAATACAGTGTGAACGAAAATAAACGCAAACTTAATTTAAAAAAAAACATCTTGTCAGTGTATCTCTCTAATCGGTGGTCAGTTGTCAGTGTCTTCCCAACAATCAACAAACTAAGTAAGTTCGGTTTACATTTTTAACTTTGTTTAATTGCTTTACTGTGTATTTTAATCAAGGTATTATAGCTAAATTGATAGAATACAATAATAAATTAACCCTGGAGTGATTACATCTGGTACGAGAAGTTAAGAAAAGTTTCCAAACTTGTTTGTTGTACTGGGTCAATTGGTGTAATTTGTCCCAAGACATTTATTTATTATTATTTACCATAAAATCATTTTCCCTAACGAACTATAATATGTCCCACACTTATTATTGTACAACAAAAACAGCGGTAGACAATTCGATAGCAACAGGCTTTCCCCTCAAGCCTACGAACGAACTACGAATATCGAATTTTGGTGTATAAGAATTATTAACATTTTAGGAGCCGTCGTGGACATGGCCAGCAGCTGCATGCATGCATGCAGAGGAAGTTGCAGGCAGAAACTAGTAATAAATAACTAAAAAATGATATACGTTTTTTTGTTAACTACCTTTTTTAAATCCATTATTCCAGCAACTTTCCGTGCTGGTCTGGGAGCAAAGAAAAAACTTAGAATACGCTCACAATCTTGCTAAATGTGGCCTGTAGGTACCTTTTAGGCACCTTTGGCTCTGTCTACCCCGTAAGGGATAAAGACGTGATTCGTGTATGTGTATGTGTACGTATTATTCCAGCAATACAGATTTTGTTATAAGTACTTGTTTTTATTATTCATAATAATGTAATAAAGCCCAGAGGCGTCTCTAGCCCTTGTGGCGCCCGTGTGCAACCAGTAGGTACCCTGGCGCCCTCTAGTCTAGTACATACATACATACATACATACCGTCACGCCTCTTTCCCACAGGGGTAGGCAGAGACTACTTTATTCCACTTGCTACGATCCTGACATATTTCTTTCGCTTCATCCACAGTCATCAGTCTCTTCATACATGCTCGTCGGTTTCGGGTACTCCTGACCTGACCTTTTTCCAAAACGTCTCCTATTTGGTCTCGGAACGTCCGTCTAGGCCAGGAGTTCCCAACCAGTGGGGCGCGCCCCACTTGGGGGGCGTAGGGTAATCCAAGGGGGGGCGCGACGAGCGGCTTAGGTATTTATTAAAATTCATAAATTTACTAATAAAGTGCAAGCACAATGTTCTCGCTAATCATTAATATAGTACCTATGTAGTTGAGTTGGGACAAGGGGGGCGTAGTATTTTAGCATAAACTTGAGGGAGGCGCATAGGGTAATAGGTTGGGAACCCCTGGTCTAGGCCTTCCCCTCCCAACGAAACCATTCACACTCCCCATATATATCTGTTTAGTTAGTCTACTTTCATCCATCCGCTCTACATGCCCAAACCAACTAACTACTACTACCTAGTCTAGTAGGCGCAATTTAATCTTCAATTATCTGTTTTAAGGCTGATTTCACGTTGAAACAAAAGTCATTGTGTAAATTTAAATAGAGTAGCCTTTCTTTGCTACCGCGCCGCCCCCGGCGTCGGCCATCACACGGGCGCAGGGTCTTTGAGAGCGCCGGCGCCGCGAGCGACGCATCTTTGGAGGTGTCGCATTAGAGGGCGCTCGGCGCCCCCTTAGACCCGGCGCCCGTGTGCGCCGCACACTCTGCACCATAGGTTGAGACGCCTCTGATAAAGCCTCAATAAAGTTGATTTATTAGTATTATTTGTGGAATTATTACTACATGGCTACGTATATGTTCGAAGGCGGTCACCCGTTAGTCAGATAACATTTGGCAGTCTGGTGGAGAGCTGTGGATGAGACTGGCACAGGACCGGGCAAAGCGGCGTGTAAATAAAGAAAGAGGTCTTTACCCAGCAGTGGGTGTGCACAGCACATCGCTGCAAGCTATGCCCTGCCGGAGCGCAGCCGGCGACGATATTATTCCGTTTCGAATACAACTCCCCTTGATGATTATTTTAGTTTATGTACTTGTATCTAAGTTAACACTTTATTGAATGTACAAAATTAAAATATAGGTACAAAGACAATTGACTAAAATTAAGATACATATATGTATAGGTCTGTACAAAGGCGGGCTTATCTTACTTTACTTCTTGCCATTTTTATCTTTTTGATCGACATTCAAAGGAAAACATCACAAAAAATACTCAATTTTACCTAGCAATTAGCAAGGTGCCTTTGTAAGTCAATTATTATATTGATAAATTATAAACTATCAAAAAAATCCAACTCAAGTTACTTCCATTATTTCAAGACGGGGACAATTTAGCTCTCGCTTTGGATTGACAGCTTGCCTTGAGCTTCAAAACAATTCTAAGCTGTCATTTTAGTTACGTGGAACGAATTTGTGGCAAACCATTCGTTCAATTGGTTTAAAATATGGCTCACAACCGCTTTCGACTGCGATGCGAAGCCGACCGAGTTTTTAGAACGATTGTTTTCATTTTGAAACCAATCTCGCTCGGAATCAACTGTCAAAAATTCCGTAAAACTTGGATGTGCGAGCCTGCGTTCGAACCCATAAACCTCTGCTTGAGAGTTACTAATCTATGTATCAAATCAGTCCACATCCACCAATTAGTTACTATTACTTAGATTGAGAATGTTAAGATTTAATTGACAAGATTCATTGTGAAAAGAATTGAATCGGAAAAATAGATTTTAATAGGCGTAGCGAGCGAGTTAGTATATTGGGCGATCGGCGCAGGCGTAGTCTCAGCAACAGCGGGCGGTCCGCGGCGTCAGCGCCGGCAGGGCGTAGCTTGTAGTGGTGTGCTGTGCGCGCGCATAATGCAGCGTCACACACCCACTGCTGGGTAAAGGCCTCTTCGTTTACATTACCACATTGGTCGATTACTTTGGTTTTAAGGTATTGTTGGAACTCTGCCTTACATTGCAAGTTTTTGAAGGCGGCCCATCCGAGTGATTCGTCTAGCGATCTCCATGGCTTGGCTGTTCCAGCAAGATAAACAATGCCCCAGAAATAAGAAGTCATGTACTAATTCCACAAATAATACTAATAAATTAACTTTATCGAGGCTTTATTACATGTCACTAGTAGGGCCGACAACGCACTGGCATCGCGTAAAGCGCTGCGGGTGTTTATGGACAGTGGTGATCATTTAACATCAGGTGACCCACTAGTTCGTTTGTCTGGCCTCTCTAACATAAAAAAAAAATATTTTTAATTAATAAAAACAAGTACTTATAACAAAATCTGTATTGCTGGAATAATGGATTTAAAAAAGGTAGTTAACAAAAAAACGTATATCATTTTCTAGTTATTTATTACTAGTTTCTGCCTGCAACTTCCTCTGCATAGAATTAGCAATTGACACGTTTATCGCTATCTTAATATTATATTATCAGTCGTTTCAGTGTGCAGAAAGAACAAACATACACACTCACTCACTCACTGAGATCCTCACACTGTCACAAACATTCTATAGCCTAGTAAAGGCTGTCAAAAACGCTGTTCAAGGTAATTTAGGCACAGGCAAGTAATTTAGCCGAGCGCGCGGCCAGCGCCTGCCTTTGCCAAGCTGCCAAGCTGGTGAGCCGACTGTAATTCTGCACTCTGAAAATAATACATAAAATTATAACATAAGACACTCACTTAGTTATTGCCATAAAGTATTTAAGTGTTCTACTTCTGAGGCGTAATTTTTGAACATTTTGAAGTAATCACAAAAACATCCGTTTTTTTCTTACACCGGACCGGTGTCCGTCGCGCCGAGGAGAAGCGGTGGTGCATCCGGCGTAAATTGTTCGCCGGACCGAAGTCCGGTGCATGTACACACATTCATTATAATTCATACACCACCGTGAATCTGGCAAAAAAGCACGGTCCGTTATCCGGTGAAAAAAACGGACGTCTACAAGCGCTCTTACGCGTTATATTATGTAATATTGTGTATGGTCTTGTTACCTTAGTATTTGTCCTTCCTGTAAGTGATAAAGGTGGTTTATGTATGTATGTACGAATTCGATGTTTTCGCATTAATTTTAAATGCGGCATGCAGCTGCTGCACGTCTGCGCTGTGGTCACTCCGTATCCCCGTAGCCGGGGTCCACAGAGCTACTGGTCATGTCCACGACGGCTCCTAAAATGTTAAAAATTCTTATACACCGAAATTCGATATTCATAGTTCATTCGTAGGCTTGAGGTGAATGGCTGTTGCTATCGAAATGTCGACCGCTGTTTTTGTTGTATTATAATAAGTATGGGACTAATTATAATTCGTGATAGAAAATGATTTTATGGTACAACAAACAAGTTTGGAAACTTTTCGGTACTTCTCATACCGCTGCACTGGGTGCTTTAATAAACCACTGGAAGCACTACACATCGTATATCAAATGCACTGGATGTTTATACACTAAAAGAGAGAATCGCCAATCGTATATGAGTTTAAAAACAAACGTTTATTTCGAACAAACATTTCCGACACGATGTGTTCTATACTAATCTATTTTCGTGAGTATAATGCTTACGGAACTGTAATCACTCCAGGGTTAATTTATTATTGTACCTATTCTATCAATTTAGCTATAAAACGCACAGTAAAGCAATTAAACTGAGTAAAAAATGTAAACCAAACTTACTTAGTTCTTTGATTGTTGGATTTGTCGGGAAGACACTGTCAAGATGTTTTTTTTTTTTAATTAAGTTTGCGTTTAGTTTCGTTCACACTGCATTTTGTATTTTAGGTTATAAATGATATTTTTTGTTATTCGGATCTTAATATTTCAATGAACCAAAACAACGTATTTAATTTAGTTATTTAAGTAAATAACAACGCTAGAATTAGGGTCAATTGATTTAATAAAAATCATTCGTCGCTAAAGTTGTTTGCAAAAACAAAACTTTTTGGTCCATTCAATTGGTTTCGTTTTTGAAAGCGATTCCCTCGCATAATTGGAATCATTTTTTTACGTAATACCAATGTTTCAAGGCGGTCGAATCGTAATCACAATCGTCTTCAACGATGAATACGATCGCGAGTGAGTTACGTAATAAGCCTGCAGATCTTCACAGACATCTTTTTTCAAAGCAACCATAGCCTTAAAGACTTCTTGTTTTTTTTTATCTATCGCACAAGTATGTTGAGAAGATCGTAGCACCCTGTTTCGTTCGTAGTTTATGGTTACCGATGCACTGCACTCTGATCTATTTACACATCGCCATAAGGTGCTGCGTGATGTTGGATTTGTTACATTAAGGTTGTAACGCGAAGCTCCCAGTAAAAGTGTATCCTTACCTTTCTGGTTTTTTAAAAATATTATTTCTTCGTCGCTCATTATTGATACGTCTCGTTTAATTTTATTTTCTAATAACTACCAATTCAAGTTCAAAGACGTCTCATGTGACATGTTGCAATTCGTACATAATTTATAAATAATTTATCAAGCAACACTTCATACAAGTGGCCAGGTATCTATCACTATCACTCTAAAGAGTTTTGATATATAACCAAAGTTAATTAAAATAGAATAGTAGTAGTCTAGCCGACAAGTTCAAAATGGTCTAAAATAGAGATAATGCTCTTAAAATTATGTGCGACAGCTCATTGGATGCGGAATGACGCCTAGAAAATTGTGCTAAAAGAGTGTATTAGCACATAAAAAATTGCAAAAGTTATAAGCAATTAAAGATGAAAAAAAAGGTATTTGGTTTATAATAAAATTATCAACAATTCGCGGATTTTTTTTTTTACAAATCAATTAAAATCTTGTATTGATAAAAAAACGATAATATGATGATTAAGAAAAAAAAAAGTTATTTTAACAAAATTACTTGGATTATTCAGTTTTTGTTCAAGTACAAAAATTATTATGAACAAAGTATGAATATTTTTTTAAATTTTATGGCGTGATCATGTTAAGTATGTAGGTATATAAGAAGGGCTCTACGAAGCGAAAAAGTTTTACGATAGTTATTTAAACATTTTTTTTCATTAACAATGAAGACGGAAGTTTGAGAAAATTCTGTTAGTTAACAATCGTTTCTTGCTGAAAAATTAACTTTAAGTAAAATTTCCAGCAGGGATAAGTTCTTTGAAGTGTTCTAAATACACTATATTTTTTTCTAATTTTTAAAACAATATTCAATAGCTTAAAAATGAATCAATGTGTCGTACTCGCTTTTGACACCACGCGCGCAACCTAAAAATGAAGCGCGGAGACCCATTTTCAGCTTTAAATTAAAATAATAAATAATGGAGATAGAGTTCCGGAAGCTAAGAGTTTTTTTATTGGAAATTTCCTCTTCTTTAAGACTCTTTTTTGAAATTTCTTAAATATGAGTAGTCTATGAAATATTGGCGAAAAACCAAATACCTTTTTTTTTCATCTTTAATTGTTTATAACTTTTGCAATTTTTTATGTGCTAATACACTCTTTTAGCACAATTTTCTAGGCGTCATTCCGAATCCAAAGAGCTATCGCACATAATTTTAAGAGCAGTATCCCTATTTAAGACCATTTTGAACTTGTCGGCTAGACTATATAGTGGCCAGCCGGGTTCTACAATTGGACATTTTTATAGGTGGTCGTTATTATAGCTGGTCATGTATCTGGTCGGATATTTCTATAGTTGGTATTTTTTATGGCTGGACGTTATTATAGTTGGTCATGTATCTGGTCGGATATTTGTATAGTTGGTATTTTTTATGGCTGGACGTTATTATAGCTGGTCATGTATCTGGTCGGATATTTCTATTGTTGGACATCTTAATGTCTGGACAAATTACTGATTAGACAATGTTATGGCTGGACCAATTACTGATTGGACATTTTTATGGCTGGACCAATTACTGATTGGACATTTTTATGGCTGGACCAATTACTGATTGGACATTTTTATGGCTGGACCAATTACTGATTGGACATTTTTGAAGACTTGGACATATTTCGTTTTGGACAATAGTCGTGCGAAGGCTGTGGTGTTTGCTAACGTAATTCTTACAGCCATGCCGCTCGATGTGTACTACAACAACAAGTCGGCCCCGTGCCGTCTCGTGGCGCTGGCTGCCAAGGCGCTTGGTCTAGAACTGAACTACAAGTTCCTGGACTTGTTGAAGGGGGAACAGATGGCGCCAGAGTATATGAAGGTACACCAAGTGCTGTTGAACAACCGTCCGCGTTAGTCATGCATAATTCCTCGATAGCCTCATCCATCATCTCTAGTCTACCTACATAGTACCTACAAGCTACAGAGAAAGGTGACTCCCCTTATAGCGGTAACCACACTGAGTGGGTCCCTTTTCTCTGCAGATGACTGTACATAGGTAGGTAAGGTAAGTCCCACTGCTAGGTACAGGCCTCCTCTCATGGTTCTTCCTGTAGGCGGTGGTGGCTTACCATCAGGTAACGAACTTGCTAGTTTACCCTGCTTGTCTGAAGTCTACTAATACTTCGTATTCCGATATCCAAATGTTCGTGTATTTCTAATTTTTCAGCTCAATCCACAACACGCAGCTCCAACTTTGGTCGACAACGGATTCGTGCTATCAGAGTCCCGCGCCATCATCACCTACCTGGCCAACAAGTACGGCAAAGGCAGCTCCCTGTACCCTGAGGACCCGCAGGCGCGCGCGGTAGTCGACCAAAGGTTGCACTTCGATGGCAACACCTTGTACGCCAGATTTGGTGATTACGCGGTATGTCTCCTCGGAAATATATGAGTCCCCCCTCCCGCTTGTCCTGGGGGTAGCTTCTCATACCATACTATGTGGGCTAGGGGAACAACACGATACGATTAACAGCAACAGGCATAGGTGGATTCTTCTATTCTGGTCTGGGAGCAGTGGCGTAATTATAACGTGTGGGGCCCGTGGCGAATTCATCAGGTGGAGCTCCTTCTTCAATATAAAGAAGTGCATCAGCGTAAGTTCTGTGCTCTAAACCAAGCCAGTTCGGGGCTCCTAGCTCTACGGCGTTTCGCCACCCCTGCCACCCTATAGTTACGCCACTGTCTGGGAGCAAAAAAAAACATAGAATGTTCCAGTTGCTTCTTCTTTGAAGGAATGGGCGAAAATCCTGGAAATCATCTTACAGGCGATGCGGCTAGCAATCCTTCACTTTGATCGCACTTTCCATCTTGTTACCTTCGTACCCTAGGCTCTCTTTCTTTTATCCGTAAGGGATAAAGACGTGATCTATGTAGGTATATAGCTAGCTTCGCGCGTATGACTATTTTTGGGTCGGTCCCATTAAAGTATATTTCTTGGTGGTGGCTTTATCATTGTCTTGTCTTACCATGTTATCTACATTTATTATTTCAGTGTTTCACCTGATTAATCTAATTTGATTGCTTTTACGCTGCTTATTGATACTTTTTAATCAATGGATGCTATCAGCATGATAAAAACCATGTAAAGACACGATCGTGCCCAATTGCGTGATATGCGAACGTAAATAGGTTTTAGAAAACTACAAACCAATAAAAAAATAAGCAAACTTTATGACCACCTTTCGATTGTTTTAATTACTAGTGGTACGTTTGACTCTGAGCCCGCTCTGAGCATTATAATCCGGTCAATTTAGACCAAAAAATGAGAGTGAAGTTACATAAAGTCCCAACAAGCTGAATTTTTGTGAAGTTGTTCAAAACATAATTATAAACAATGTCTGGAAGTTCCCCATCATTCCCCTGTAAGGAAAAAATTTAATTCAAGGTCAAAGGTCAAAAAAATGAGTTTTTCGCGATTTTCAGCAAAACGGTAAGTTTTATCATAAAAGTACCTCAGACAAAAATTGTAGGTCATAAAATTATCTATAAAAAAAGTATCAATACTTTTTTTCTTACGAGCCACCTTTTCTGAGATATAACGATTCTAAAAGTTATAAAAGTTGTTATCGTCATAATATGCATGAGTACGCCACGTATATACATCTAGAGTTGTAAAATTTTATATATATATATATATATATATATATATATTTAATGTTTAAATATTTTTCTATCGGTCATTGTAACTTATACTTACAATATAAAATATACATAAGTTTTAACTACAAGAATATCAGGTAAAAAAAAAGACTTCATCTTCTGACATTTTATTTGATGAACTTATGACAGTCCCAACCAGTCAACAGAAATTTCTTACTAATACCCACAACAAGTCTCGGTTCATTTCAATGTTGAAAGAAAAGTTTACGGCTGAAAATATATTGGTAAAACAAGCAAATAATGATGCTGATGTATTGATTATTGAAACAGCAATAGAGCAATTCAATTTGACAAATACAACTATTGTTGTTGGTGAAGATGTTGACTTACTTGTATTACTCACTGCTCGAACGCCAACTGAAAAAACTATTTTTTTCTTAAAACCAGGAAAAGCTCAGCATCAATCAGATATATATTCATCAAAAAGTTTATTTACTTTTGTAAAGTGTAAAGATCATGTACTATTTTTACACGCAATAACTGGCTGTGATACGACATCTGCATTTTACAGGAGGGGTAAAACAGCAGTTTTCAAAATGTTTGAAAAACAAGATTTAATTCAATGTGCTGAAGTTTTTAAAAAAAGTGATTCAACTCAACAAGAAGTTATTACCAACGGCATCCGCTTTCTTCTTTCTATGTACGGAGCTCCTAAAAAAACTACCTGTTTAGATAAACATCGATATGCATGTTTCGTTAAAAATACTAAAAATAAAAACAAGTTCAATTAGCTTGTCTTCCTCCAACTTCAGTTGCTGCTCACCAACATCTTTTTCGAGTATATTACCAAGTTCAAGTGTGGCTTGGTTATCAGCTAGACCCTACAGACTGGGGTTGAAAGTTGGTCAACAATATATTAGAGCCAGTTCAAACTTTACTTCCACCTGCGCCGGAAAAACTGCTGAACATTATTTTTTGCAACTGCAAAAAGGGATGCAGTGCTAAATGTGGTTGCAAAAAAGTCGGACTGTCTTGTTCTTTGGCATGCACAAATTGTCAAGGCCGGTCGTGCTCTAATATTGAATCACAAACAATGGAGGATTCGTTTGACTCCGACGAAGTATCATGCGATACATCGCTATTGACGCAATTTACTTGCATCCAAAATGAAAATGAAGAAGAAGCAGGAGAAGAAGAACAAGAAGAAGATCAAGAAGAAGAACAAGAATTTGAAACTTACGAATAAGACGAATAAGCTTCAACACTTTTTTTTCATTTACATCGCTTTTATATTTCCCAATCTGAAAATTTCCGTTATTTTGCAATAGTTTTACATTAAACAGGATCACAACTGACCCGTGGAGTAGGCCTACTGGGGAAACCACGTTAACAAAAACGCGCTAAGTACACTACCTGGCGTGCACTGGCACTGGTGGCGTGGAAACGTGTGCATATTATGACGATAACAACTTTTATAACTTTTAGAATCGTTATATCTCAGAAACGGTGGCTCGTAAGAAAAAAAGTATTGATACATTTTTTATAGATAATTTTATGATCTAAAATATTTGTCTGAGGTACTTTTATGATAAAACTTACCGTTTTGCTGAAAATCGCGAAAAACTCATTTTTTTGACCTTTGACCTTGAATTAAATTTTTTCCTTACAGGGGAGTGATGGGGAACTTCTAGACATGGTTTGTAATTATGTTTTGAACAACTTCACAGAAATTCAGCTTGTTGGGACTTTATGTAACTTCGAATGTCTAAATTGACCGGACTATTACACATTACTAATGTATAGGTACGTGTACAAATGATGTTTTCTTTTGTTTGTTTAAAAGTCGCATTGAAGACAATTTGAAGTTAATTCAATTATATCAGGCACTTACCATAATCGCGTTTCGGAAATAGCAAAGTACTAAAAAATACGAACAAGGCAGTGGCGTAGCTACCTAGGGACTAGGCGGGGCAGTGCCCCGGGGCCCTCAAGCTCAGAGGGCCCTCGAATCCTTGCCAGAAAATCTCGATCGAAGTATTATTATTAAAACGTAACCAGTTTAGATAGTAGTGGGGCCCCATTTTTTTATTTGCACCAGGGCCCTTGGTTACCTAGCTACGCCACTGGAACAAGGTTATTGTTTTTTTTACTTCCACAAAACAAAGAATTTTTTGATCTCTGAATGTAATAAAATACGTTCAACATTACTTCTTCTTTCTATGTCATTACAGTTCCCTCAATGGTTCGGCGGGGCTCCAGCCGACGAAGCCAAGCTGGAAAAGGCAATAGAAGGTCTCGGTTTCCTGGAGACCTTCCTCCAGGACAGCCCGTTCGTGGCCGGCTCGCAGCTCACCCTCGCCGACCTCAGCATCGTGGTCACCGTCACCAACTTCTTGGTTTTGGACGTGGACCTTTCGAAATATCCGAAAATTAGCGCGTAAGCATAACTCCAAATTAGCGCGTAAGCATAACTCCAAATTAGCGCGTAAGCATAACTCCAAATTTTTCTTTCAACTTCTACTGAGACTGAGACACGACGCCTTACCATGACGGCTTAATGCGATTCAATTCCGACTCAGTTCAGGTTTTAGCTGTCATTTTTAGTATGGGTCTGACAGCGAGCGAACTTAAACTGAATCGGAGTTGTATTGCAAGACGTCGTGGTAACCACCAAGAAAAGTAAAGCTGGTGCTGCAGGCCTACTTGAAAGTTAACATTTCGAAGTTCCTTTCGTGTCGTTTCGCTCAAAAAAGTAGTGATAGGAGAGAGAAAGAGAGGGACTACCGTATGATACGACAGAGGTTGGCAACGCATCTGCAATCCTCTAGTGGTGCTCACCTCGACTGCACTCAGATCGTGCGCGTACTGTAGGACCATTGAAGAACTATTTCTCGTACAATTTTGTAATAATTTCTTTGGAGACATATAGGTTAGTCAATATGACATTTGCAGTGAAAAGATTCCACTTGACAGTGGTTCGCGATTCAGCTTTTTTTACCGTACCTTCAAGTAGCTTAGACTGCCAATTATCTCGGTGGGCTAGTGATATTGGCGCATAGATCTTTATAAATATAAAGATCCAAGTGTTAGATAATTTGATACTTTCTCCAACAGTTGGGTGGAGCGAGTGAAAGCAGCAGCGCCTGGGTACCAAGAAGCCAACGAGGAAGGAAGGCTAGCGTTCCACGAGTTCATCAAATCAATGACGAAGAAGTAGTCGCTCAATTTGGTTAACACTTAACCTTCTGGTGCCCCGCATACTTCATAAGGAACCGTCTTGAGAAAGAAAACAATAACAGATTTAAAAGATTAACAGTTAATAATATAAGGATATACACCGTGTTGTTTCCTTTAAAAACCTCCTGATATTTCAACGCAGTTTCATATATAATCATGATCACGAGAACCCTTAAGAAATTGCGGAAGTTGCGGGTGGGAGCTCGTTAATCTATATCTATACATATAATAAAATCGTTGAGACCAAAAAATCTGTACATTGAAGATTTAAAAAAAAAACCGACCAGGATGACTTAAAATCGGTAACTGAACATATTAAAACCATTTTTAAAATTTTTGTTTGTTTGTTTGTTTGTTTGACTGAGCATCACGTAAAAACTACTGAACGGATATTGATGAAATGTTCACAAATCGATTTCAATAAATTCAGAATAGGATATAGGCTACAGAAATTTTGGAAAATTTTGGAAAAAGGGGGTGAAAAGGGGGGTTAAAGTTTGTATGAAAAAATAAAATTAGATTATTCTAGAACCATGAAACTCAGAATAGATACTAAGTAATAAAAATAAAGAAATACCTGTTTTAGCATTTTTTTGAAATCTCATCCAGAGACGCAAAAAAGAGGGTTTTGTGTTTAAAATTAATTAACTTCATACACCTATATAATAAAAACCAATGAAGTGTAACCTTTTAAAATTGCTGTATAATACTTCCAATTTAACACAGGTAAATATAATTTCTCAGTTTTCTTGAAATTTGATTTTTGAGGTGATTACGCACAAAATAGTGGAACTCAAGAAAATCAGCTTTCCTCGGTATAAGTAGTTGGTAATAATTACAAACAAAATAATACTACGAAGAAAATAGATAGATACTAATGTACATAAGACATATAAGCGGAAAAGTGTGTCGATTGTGAAAAAACATTAATAAAATAGTTACATGCTTTACAGGTATTTTTTCAACGAAGTCATTTTTGTCAAACCCAAATCAACCTAAATTGGCGTCCTAAATTGTGTTCTTTACCTAACACCTAAAGTTCAATATGCAATACCGTTACTTTGTTTTTATTATATAGGTTTTCGAACGCACTCTTATTTGAAAACCTGATAATTATTATGAGGGTGGCGTGAAACGCTTGGCTGTATGGTCTTAGTACCTTTGCCTGTAAAAGGGCGCGTTTACGCCTGCGCTACGAACATGTCAGAATTTTATTGTGAAAAGTTGGTGCTTTTAGTATGAATCTGACAGCGAGCGAACCTAAACTGAATCGCATTAAGACATAATGGCAAGGCCCCTGTAGGTAATTAATTTGTAGAATGATAATAAGTGTTAATAATCTGTAATTACGTACTTAAACCAAGAAAATAAATTAAAAAGCTTCTGCTAGAAAAAATTGAGTCGCAAAATATTAATTAAAACAGAAAACAGATTAATAAATGAATTGTTAGTCGTAAGGTAAAAACAGGTAAACATTTATGTATTATTTGGTTAGAATAGATTTAATTTTTTAAATTAATCAGGATACAAATAAATATCGTTAAAGTGAGCGCAGTATTCGCCAATAAGCGTCATAGTTTGGCGAAATTAATAGTGATGTAACTAAAACTGTACTTAGCTTTTTTGAATAAAGAAACTATAAACAAAACTATAAATAAAACTATTTGTAAAATAAGGTATAAATAAATGTGATGAGTCATTAACCAGTTTACACCTGTTTTTTTTCAAGATTCCGTGTCGCAAATTATTATTTTCATTACGTAATTCTAAAAGTATTTCTATACTTGCGTACACACTTTCAGTGGTTCCCGTGACGAAGTTAATAGTCATAATAATAATAATTTTGATATCGAGAAAAGCCGTAAGTATCTCAAAAACACACGCGGACGAAGTCGCGGGCAACAGCTAGTAGTTAATATAGTTATTTGTTATGAAAGGCTATAAAGTTTTTGTTTGGCGCGAGTGCCTATATCGATACTAAGCAAGCGAAGGATTCTATTATTGAACCACGAGCGAACCACTGAACAACATTGCTGCGGAGCGAAACACGATTTTTCACCTCACTACAGCGAGAAAAATGGTGGATTGAAGAAAAACACTTGAACTAATAGTAAATCAGTTTTTTATTTAACAAAGAACATTAGCAAATTTCCAACATGAAACTACCGTGAGACTTAATCATAATTACACATAAACGGATAACTCACGTATAAAAAGTCGAATGATGCTCGTCATGTTTCGGACTATTTCGTAGTCCTTCTTCCTGGAGCGCTCGCCTTTTTATACGTGAGTTATCCGCTTATGTGTAATTAACATTAGCAAATCTTGAAAATAACTTAGGACTTAACGGATTTTAAAATAAATTAACAATGGATAAGGGAGTGCGTTTATAATATAATAATAATAATAATAATAATAATCTTTATTTGCATAAAAAATGGTATGGTAAGGTGTTACATTTTGAAATTTCTGAACATCATTTTTTGCTAAATATTAGCATGCAACATTAAAAACTTATACCTAAGACTCTAAATTTACTTAAATTGAAAATAATTCGCTCACTGAGTAGAACAGTTTCTCATGCAGCCACTTGTACATTTTCAGTCTAAATTGGTTAAATGGGAGTTCCGTTATATTTGTAGGTATAGCATAAATTTTGACACACATGCAGTAACAGTTTTTCCTACTTAACGCTGTCGTTGGTAATGCATCATACACAAGTCTGTTTCCATGCCTTTTATTAGTGCGACCGGTATCTTTAGCCTTCTTAAATAACTCTGGATGTTTTTTTACAAATACCATTACTTCGAAAATATACATGCAAGGCAGAGGTAACAGTTTAAATTTTTTGAACAGCGGTCTGCATGATTCATATTGGGGCACACCACAGAACGCTCTTATGCATTTTTTTTGGCTAATAAATGCTCTGTTTACGTCCGTCGAGTTTCCCCATAATAACAATCCATATCGCAGCACCGACGCTACGTAACCATGATATGCTAGCAGAACCGTGTCTATGTTGGAAGTCCTGCGTAGTCTGTTTATAACGTACACAAACTGATTCACCTTGCAGCAGACCTTATCGACTTGAGCTTTCCAATTACAATTTTTATCTAAAATTAAGCCTAAGAAGGGCATTGTGTCAACATCCATAATAGTATTATTATTATTACTTATATTTAGAGTCATACAATTGTTTCTCACATTACAAAATTGAATTAATTTAGTTTTACTAAGGTTAACACTTAAATTATTATAATCAAGCCAGTCTATTATTAACTTGACCGCATTATTAATTTCAGAATTCAAATTGAATTTATTTTCACAAGTAATAAGTAATGAAATATCGTCAGCAAAAAGTGTACATTTGTAAGTAGTAATGTCTGGGAGATCGTTTATGTATAATAGAAACAATAATGGTCCGAGCACGCTACCTTGTGGCACACCGGAGTCGTTAATTCTGTATTCGGACCTAAATTTAGTGACTTTATAGTTTTGTATATTCGAAATTTCCACGCATTGCTCCCTGTTCTCAAGGTAAGATTGTATCCAATCTAACGCAACACCTCGAATATGAACGTGACATTATGTTTTTTTAATCATATTATATTCGTGTAAGCGGGTCGGCAACATACGAAGTTCAAATATCTAATTTCTGATTAAGTGGACAATGGTGGTCATTGACCTTCGAACTGCAGGAACCTTTTCCACCCAAGGGGGAAAAAGCACTTTTCCACGCCGATTTTGAAGGAGAAAGACAGCCTTTACGACCAAGTGAGGTGAAGAGGTTATTGCGATCTGTATCCTGTTAACAATATGTGAAAAATGAAAAAAAAAATAAAATGAAAAAGTGTTTATTCCAAACAAGTTATACAGGAGGTTAGTTACAACTAAGGGCCCTAAGTATGTCTTAAGTATGTTGGTAAAACCTGGGCCTCAGGAGGTTAAGAGTGGGGAGGGGTTCAAACAAGTTACTAGGTACGTGTAAATAATAAATAACTATAGAGAATAATAATGCTGTTGTTTTAATCACACGCTGGACTAGACTACAAGTAGGCCTACTCCAAAGTAAAAAATTCGAAGTTTGTTTTGTGTTGTTTCTCTCACACTAATAGTCATTAATAGGAGAGTAAAAGGGATGGTACCTACGAGCTTCGAATTTAGAAGCAGCTCCCGCCACGTATACTGTACTCGCGAGTAGGATTGCCATATTTTCAGGAATTTCGGCCATTTGTCAGGAGCTTGTGACATTTTTTTACGATTCATTTAACCTTTTCAACGCCATCGACTAATACAAAGCAACCTTCGTTCAATTTAGTTTAGGTAGGTAGTAGTTAGTAGGTAGGTTCAACTAAAAAGAGTACTGCATCCTAGTCTCATCTGGTTTAATACGCGCAAATTCTGCTGATTTAAATAAAAATCATCATCATCATCATCATCATCAGCCTATATCTATTAGTCCACTGCTGGACATAGGCCTCCCCTAATGAGCGCCATAGCGCCCTGTCTTCAGCTTGACGCATCCAGCATCTGCCTGCAGTCTTCCGCAGATCGTCATCCCACCTGGCCGGAGGGCGTCCTGCACTGCGTTTGCCGAGTCGCGGTCTCCACTCAAGATCACGTTTACCCCAGCGGGTGTCGGTTCTTCGCGAGATATAAATAAAAATACTCAAAAGATAGCCTTAAATTTGGCACGGTTCCTAAGCATAAGAGGGGTTAAGGGATCGCAACAAAAAAAAGAAAAGGCGAAAAGGTAAACAACATAGGAATAGAAATAAATTCAGATGAAACACACAACCCTCTTTTTGTCCTTAGCGGCGTTCGTTATTGTTAAATAAATCTTCATTTGCGTATCTATTGCAGTTCGGTTCCCGAGTGTTATTTTGACCTATTCTGACTTGGTATTTAGTCACCATGACTATGTGTAAATGAGTTCGTCACCGATAATACGTGTATTCCTTACAAAATGTATCAATTTCATAAGAATTGTGAAATAAAAATGAACAGGATCGTTCGTGCGTCAGTATTGAATGACACAGCACTAAGTATAAATAATAATTGCTTATGCACCGAAAATAACTTTGTCCTTTTCGGTGTTGACACCCTTGGTCCGTGGGGTCCTAGCGCTATTAGCCTCTTCAAAGATATTTCGATAAATAATACAGTGCTCTATCCCCTCGGTGTACAATCTACTACTGCGGATCAACTAACTATCTTAGTCGTCATGTTCTAAAATTTTAGTGATCAGCATGATCACTGTTGATCTATTGCCAGTGGCGTAACAATAGGCTGGCAGGACTGGCAAAATGCCAGGGGCCCCCGACCCAAGAGGGCCCCGGCCCAAGAGGCCGCGAGCTTAAAAATATTAAAATTAAACCGAGTAGGTACAACGTGACGATTTTTAGTGATATGGCCCCATCAAAAGAATCTGCCACGGGCTCCAGATGGTATAGGTAGTTACGCCACTGTCTATTGCCATACAACACGGCAATGCTGCCAGCCTTCTGGGCACCATGCCACCAAGGCAGCGATTTAGGGCAACTTTTTTATTTATAGTTTTATGACAATTTGTTGTATATCTATTTAAGAAATGTCATCTAAAAATTACAACATAATTAGGATAATATTTAATTAGACAGAATTAAAGTTACTCTCCAATCCCATGCATTTTAAAGCTTTTGTATACAAGCCAATTTTATCTAATAAATTCACAATCACACATTGTATGCATTTAGCATCATATCCACCGGAATGTTGAAGGATCAATACTTGACATTAAGAGCGTGTTTCAGCTATCTTAAGAGTCAGTTATTTTTATTTATGATGACGTCTCTATCTGTTTCGCAGTAATAAATAGAGACGGAATCATAAATTAAGATAACTAGAACTTACCAGTGTGGCAAAACAGGCCCTAAATCAATTATACTGTGATTATGACATTTAAATTTTAGCTTGTTCTTCGAACATAACCAAGTTACATTACCAGTACTTGTAAAACCAACGTTGGATGATTAATTTGGATTAATTTAGGTTTAGGTGCGGAGGGGTGGCCCGGGGCACCCCTAAGCCGCGAACATGTTTGTTTTACTTCAAAAATAGTCTCTATTTTACCTTAAAATGTCCTGGTAATGTAACTTGGTTATGTACGAAGAACAAGAGTAAATTTTATATCAACTTGGTGGGACTTGTTTGTTTACAAATGCATTAGAATATAATGTAACGGGCTATAACGAATCGAAAGTTCCGATACTCCTCCTCGCCAAGTTCCACTCCATGCCACCTGAGTCTAGAGCAGGGTTTCTTAAAGTGTGGTCCACGGACCCCTTAGGGGTCCGTGGCATGTCTATCAGGGGTCCGCAGTAGGTCAGTTAAATGTAATCATATTTATTAGGAAATTGTGTCGTGAACTTGACGACTTACCTTTGGGTAGTGAAATTATCCAATGTTAAACTAAATAGGTACATAAATAACAACAGAAAACAAAAAGGTAACTATATAAATAAGCGAAACTAGCAATAAAAGATTTTTTTTATTTAAATAAGGTTTTTTATTATTTCCCTAAAATATTTTTTGAGAGGGGTCCGTGAAGTTGTTTAAATTGTGAAAGTGGTCCGTGACTGCAAAAAGTTTAAGAAACCCTGGTCTAGAGCATCTTGCCTAGAGTGGTCACCCCGGTTAGTCGACCCTGCCCGGGTTAAAACCGGGTACTTAGGTCTTCCCTAGCTCAGCAAGAGCTGCAATAGTCAGTTAGAAAAATAACATTAAATTAAAAAAAAAACTCCCACGCATTAAGCTATATTCAATTTTAATGCCAAATGCCTTCCTTCATTTCGAAAACAGCTGATACTCTAAACTGGACTGATTTTTACCAAACTTTGGCTAAGAACCACCGCAAAGAAACTGGCTTTCGGTTCATTTGCTTGAGCGCTACGATGCCACAGACAGACACACGCACACAGACATCGAAGTCGAACAACCAACCTCCAACCAACCAACCAACTTCCTGCTGCAACATTCCCTGAGCGGTACAATTTAGGGATCTTTAAAAAGCGAGCCTTCCTGTTCTTGAAAGGGCCGGCAACGCACCTGTGATTCCCCAAGTCTTGCAGGTGTCCCTGGGCGATGGTGATTACTTTCCATCAGGTGACCCGTCTGCACGTTTTCCCCCTATTATATATATAAAAACATATAACTAGGTACCCTCTTTTTGCGTCGGGGGTTAAAATGCTCTATCCCAGGGTTTTAGGACTTTGGGCATTGGTATTGAGCACGAGCATAATCAAACCAAGCTATTATTAGAATGATGACCAATGATGTCATTCAGTACAGATAAAGATTCACCACTGTATGATATAAAAGTGCGCGCTTTTGATACAGTAAGTTCACTTTTTGGTTCTACTCCGCGAACTAGATACCTACAGGTAAGAAATGTGCCAAAACCGTAATTAATATTTCAAGATAGGATTCAGTAACGAGCGAATTAAGGTGCCACACCGCCGCGTATACGCAGCGACATGTCGTGCAGTGGTGTGTGTCAAGTTTTCTCACCGTTTTTCCATATATTTTGTTGCATAAACGCACTGTCAACGACTTTTACGCACCGGTGTGGTCGCACCTTTAAACCGTATTTGAGCATGTCTAATTTAAAAAGTAGCTTACTCTTGATTTATTCCAAAATAAAGAAAATTCGGGCTTTTTTAATGAGAATATTACAAGCACTATTAATTTTTGTAAAGAATAAAGAAGCGACCACACTGCCGCGTATACGCAGTGACGTGTCGTGCAGTGTGTGTCGCGTTTCCTCACCGTTTTTCCATACGTAATTGTTGCGTAAACGCACCGTCAACGTCTTTCGCACCTTAAACCATTATTTTTTGACGGGTGCAGCTCGAAATACATAGCTCGCAATATGAAAATAATTTCGTAGAAAATCGCACTACCTAATAGTAGCTAAATGATGTTGATTGCGTAATTTATTGAGGATATTTTATTTAAATTTAAGTTTTAAAATGTAGTCCCGCTTGGACGCGGTTCTCTTTGAACATCGATGAATGTACTAAAACATTTGTTAACTACGATTCAAACATCCTGAAAAACATGTACGGTTCAAAAATAAGTATTGATAGGAACTTCTCAAAAATATGTCCCACGACCTTATTACGCCGGTGTAAGTGCGTATGGTACTTATTTTTGAATCTTTGTTTAAATACATATTATTACACTTGACTGTACCTACAGGGTTATCAAGTCAAACTACCCCGAAAACCAACTGCAATATTCCGGGTCAATTCCAGGAAGCCTTGAATACAATGTTGACATGTTTTTGCACACAGCATAATGACGATCGACCTGTACTACAACAAGTTCTCTCCCCCCTGCCGGCTGGTCGTGCTGGCAGCCAAGGCTTTGGGCGTAGAACTGAACTGCAAACCTCTGGAGCTGATGAAGGGAGAACACATGAGACCAGAGTTTTTGAAGGTTGGTTTGATCCCAAACATTTTGGATGTGGGTGCGCTTTGTCCCATTGATTGAGGCAAGAGATGAAATAAGTCAGTCACTCGGACCGTATGAAAAAACCGGCCAAGTCAGACTGGGACACCAAGAGTTCTTGGTTCGGCCTAAGCAAAGTCCAAAGTTAAAGCAAATTAAGCACGAGTAAGGTTATTTACAAACAGATTAAAAAAATGTAATATAGACTTATATTTGTTGTGCAATATCAAATTTCAAATGTCTAGGTGGGTAGAACCACTAGAGGTATCCCATAGATTTTGGCAGCACCGTAATTTGTATGGAAACACCTGACGAACAGCCAAACATGGACAACGAAGTGATCTATTAAGGGTTCTATTTTTCCTTTAGAGGTAACCTAAAATAGCAACTTCCATGCTGGTCTGGGAGCAAAGGAAAAACATAGAATGTACCAGTTGCTTCTCGTCCCGCGCAGATGGTAAAAGCCCATCGAGGGAATTGGCGTAATTCTTAGGAATTATGTTATAGGCGATGCGGCTAGCAACCCATCACTATTTTGATTCCTTTTTCCACGTATACGCCCATAATCTTGCCAAACGTGGCCGTTACCTTAGGCTCTGTCTGCCCCGTAAGGGATAAAGACGTGATTTGTGTATGTATGTGTGTATGTAAAATAGCAAAAATAGCCTATCTAAAATCATAATACACAATTAAATTGCTTCGTTGATTCAAGAGAAAAACTAAACCTTTCGTCATCAGCTCAATCCTCAACACGCAATCCCAACTCTGGTGGACAACGGCTTCGTCCTATCGGAGTCCCGTGTCATCATCACCTACCTCGCCAACAAGTACGGCAAAGGCAGCTCCCTGTACCCTGAGGACCCGCAGGCGCGCGCGCTGGTCGACCACAGGTTACATTTCGACGGCAACACACTTTACGCCAGATTTGGTGACTACGCGGTAAGTTGTTACAAAACTATAAGTAAAAAAATAAGTTTTTGTTAAAAAATCCCATTTGAACACCAAGCTTTTTGCTGATAGAAAGAAAGAAAGAGAAACATTTATTTACACACATTCGATACACGTAGATATAAAACAAGGAGAAATACAATATACTAAGGAATAGTACCGATATGGTGTAAAATGGACCCCACTCAGCATAATGTTGCGGCAAGCCGCAACGCTGTTTTTCAGTGGGACCCAGATAAAATTATAAAACTAAACATAAAAAACACATACACTTACATTGTACCTACTTGTATTGTTGTTGTATTCTATACAGTACCATACCTATTTCAAATCAATCGGACCAACCGTTGAAGAGTTCCTTCCTGCGGAGACGGTCCTTACTTACGCAAGAATCCTCCTGCCGCCCCAAGGGCTTTTAATAGGTCATCAACCTTGTTAAAAAATGAAACTTGTAAAAAAGACTGAAGGTTGTTATGAAAATTTAGACTACAGAACCCAGTGGCAGGAGGGTATGCAAAATTCAGTTCCTACAATTTTTTAGGCAAATTTGGGGAACGAGCTTTTTTTTCTTACCTCTTAGAAATCAAAAAGATTTTTCTGTGACGGTTTTCTGATGTCATACAGATAGTCTGCAACAAATTTTGCAAGGGCGGCAATAACACCACTCAACCTATACCTTGAAAATTTGTAAATCCGCCACTGGTTGGGTCAGGTTGATTAAACCTCGAGGTTACTGTTTTTCCCGAATTCTTAGCTTGAGGTTGACAAAATAAATGTTTTCATGTATTAGTCTATATTCAAAGTGTATGGCGTCAGAGGGATGATGAAAAACTTTACCAATAACCTAGTGTTTCATCAAAATAATCCAACCACAAAAATTACGGACCACTGACCTAAAGTATGGGAAATGTGGTTTTAGTTATCTGATACAAACTCAGTGGAAACTCTGAAAGGGGCTCGGAAACAGAGGAAGCACCTAGAGACTTTTATTCAGGACTTTGAAAGCTATAACTTTAACCACATTTTTCAGCATCATGGTCATTCTAAATCTGGTAGTAATAGGTGCCTCAATCCTCCATAGTTCTCGCAATGGTATGGCGGAGCTCCAGCCGACGAAGCCAAGCTGGAAAAGGCAATAGAAGGTCTCGGTTTCCTGGAGACCTTCCTCCAGGACAGCCAGTTCGTGGCCGGCTCGCAGCTCACCCTCGCCGACCTCAGCATCGTGGTCACCGTCACCAACTTCTTGGTTTTGGATATAGACCTTTCAAAATATCCGAAGATCAGCGCGTAAGTTTTGACGGCGATTGTCATCAGGAGTACTTAAGACTAGAAGAAAATATGTCAAATTTTCGGTATATTTATATACCGTATGTGTCTTAAAGTTAGTTCGGAGTAGTTATAGGTACTTGTTGCGGGTGGTTGACTTCAGAAAAAAAACTAAAACCCTTCCAATTCTGACAAAAGGCAATGCCTCTCCCCTACAAAAAGTGCCTGAAGTATACAAGAACCAATTACACACTTACAGTGATTAGGTACTCAAGAAAATGGGAAAACGCTGTTACGCAAATGACAAAGACAATTTCATCTCAAAACTCGTTCAAAACGAATTGAAGAAAATAATACCAGCGAGTACTTAGATGGTTATAATGTTCCAAAAAGGTACAAAGAGCGGGTCTTAGACCCGTTAAAAATAAATGAAAGGAATGTAGCGTGCGCCCAGTGCTGCGGCGTGGTTCGTAGTGTCAGTCCGCGGGCGCAAGCTGCGCGGGGGGCGCGGGCGGCGAGGCGGCCCGACCGGCGCGGGGTGCGCGGCGGCGCTGGCGGCGCGGCGGCGTTAACATGCTGCCGGCCTTGGAACGGACGGTTCCAACAGTGGGACGAGTCGGTTGAACGCTCTCCTGAGCGTCCCTGAAGCGGTGAGCACGTCTGCAACACGTGCCACTCCATCGGTGCCTGGGTACAGTTGCGTGATCCGTCCCAGCATCCATCGGTTTGGTGGGATCCGATCGTCTTTGACGACCACCATTTGGTTGAGGCGTAAGTCTCCAGTGTTCTTACGCCACTTGTTGCGCTTCTGCAGCTCTGTAACGTACTCATTAAAATAACGTTTCCAAAAATGAGCCTTTAGGCACTCTATTCGTTTGTATCTGGTCAGAGTGCTAATTTGTGTCTCTGCATCGGCGGCGAGTACCTGGGGAGTGAGCATTATCGTTCGTCCCATTAAAAAATGTGAAGGAGTTAGCGCGATTAAGTCTGAAGGGTCAGACGATAAAGGAGTGAGCGGCCTAGAATTTAATATTGACTCTATCTGCACCAACAATGTAGTCATTTCCTCGTACGTCAAATTAGCTAGTCCTAAAACTCGTTTTAGATGAAATTTAATAGATTTGACAGAACCTTCGACCAGGCCATTAAAGTGGGGGGTGTACGCAGGGCTGAACTTAAAGTTGATGTGATTTTCTGCTGCAAGCCTAGACATTTCATCAGATTTTAAATTCAGAAATTTGGATAATTCGTTGCAGGCTCCTACGAAGCCTCTTCCGTTATCGGAAAATATATTACTAGGTTTACCTCTGCGGGCGACGAATCTATTTAAGCATGCAAGGAAACCATTAGTACTAAGATCGGTGACGAGCTCTATGTGAACTGCTCGAATCGCTAGGCAAACAAACACACATATGTAAGCTTTCAGCAACTTACAACCTCGTCCTTTCTTGTTCGCTATCATGATGGGGCCTGCATAATCGACAGCTGTATTTTGAAACGGAAAATCAGCGTGAAGTCTCTCCTTGGGGAGATTACCCATAATAGGTTGAATGCTGTTATTTGAAAACCTGCGGCAGGTAGTACATTGACGAGCTATCTTTCTAACTAAATTACGCCCACTGACAATCCAAACTTTTTGAAGTAATGTAGCTAGTAGCAGCTGCGGGCCAGCATGAAGTAACAGTTTGTGATTGTGTCTAACTAGCAAGTCTGTTATGTGATGATTTGCATGTATTAAAACGGGATGTTTCGCATCATAAGAGTAATTAGAATTAAAAAGCCTCCCGCCTACCCGAATGAGGTCATTAGAATCCATAAAAGGATTAAGTTTTAATAGCGGATCTTTGGAATTTAACGAGGTTTTATTTTTAAGTAATGAATATTGTTCGTTAAACATATCAACTTGAACTATTTTACATAAAGTAATCTCTGCCTTTTTAAATTCCAAAATCTGTAAATGTCCAGTTACTTTATTTGAAGAGTGACTGCAGTTATGTATGAATCTGTGAACATAAGCATAAACTCGTAGCAATTTAGAATAACTAGAATATCTATTAATATGTTCATTTGTTGTGTCTCCTAATAAAAAGGTTAAATTTAATTTGGTTTCCGGCAATTTATTGTTTGAGGTTATGCTATCTGGCTGAGTTGGTATCATAATATCAGTATGATGAAGGAAACCGGGACCTGAGAACCATAAAGAATTATTTTTTAATTGCTGAGCGTTCAATCCTCGTGAACCTATGTCAGCAGGGTTTTGGTCTGTGGGTACGTGGTACCAATCACATGCGTCCGTGCTATCAGTGATTTCAGTAACTCGATTAAATACATATTGTTTAAGTTTGGATTTTGACATTTTTATCCAGGCTAATACGATGGTGGAGTCACACCAATAGTACTCAGATTGAAACTGTAGTCTAAGTGAAGCCTTAACCTTTTTGAGAAGCTTGGCAGCTAACAGCGCGCCCTCTAGTTCTAGGCGGGGTATGGTCACATTCTTTTTGAATGGGGCAACTCGGGATTTAGCCATAAGTAAATGTACATGAACCTCGCCCTGTGTGGATACGCTGCGCACGTAAACACACCCTGAGTACGCGTGGATGGATGCATCACTAAAGGTATGGAGTTCTATTTTAACATGACCCTCACAAAGCACTCGGCGTGGTATTTGAATTTGACTTAGGTAAGACAGAGTGCCTAAGAAGTTATTGAATTGAATTTGAAGGTCAGTTGGAACTTCCTCGTCCCATGCACATTTATTTTTCCATAATTTTTGAAGTATTATTTTTGCTTGTAATAAACATGGGTTGATGAGCCCCAGAGGATCGAAAACCTGAGCGACAGTGGATAGTACGGAACGCTTGGTTGATTTGTTAGGTGTGTGTGTGACAGTGTCTGATGTCGATGGTGAGAATGAAAGATAGTCACTATGACAGTTCCAATTTATACCTAACATTTTTACATTAGGTTCATTTTTAATAATTAACAAAGGAATGTTTTGAATTGCGTCATCGTCATGTATGTCTTGTAGTATGTCTGGATAATTTGAACTCCACTTTCTTAAATGAAATTGAGCGCCTTTAAGTTGGCGATTAATTCCTTTACTAACGCTTACTAGTATTTTTCTGTCATCGTGACCTGTCACTAGATCATCAACATAAAAATCGTGTAAAATGGACTTTCCTATTAATGTATGTATGTTCATTTCGTCATCATGAAGTGATGAGTTTGAGTTTATGTAATTATGTCCCAACTGGGCAAGACATCTAGTTGCTAGAAATGGCGCTGAGGCAGTACCGTAGGTAACTGTGTTCAACTTGTAAATTTTAATTTTTTCAGTAGGGTTGTCACGCCATAATATTTGCTGTAATGATCTTTGATTAGGGTTAACTAGAATCATTCTGTACATTTTTTCTATGTCTGCCGTGACAACATATTTATACTGTCTGAATCGCAAAAGTATACTTATAAGGTCGTCTTGCACAGTTGGGCCGATCATTTGTATATCATTGAATGATAGCTTTGAACTGGTAGCCATAGAGGCGTCAAAAACTGTGCGAAGTTTTGTTGTCAGGCTGTTATCTCGTAGAACACCGTGATGCGGCAAAAAATAAGATGGTTCATTGTTGTTAAATGTTAAATTTTCTGACATATGGCCCAGACTTATGTACTCGTTCATGAAGTCTATGTATTTATGCTTAAAAATTGAATTTTGACCGAATTTACGTTCCAATGCAAGGAATCTCGCTAGCGCCATCTCGTAAGAATTTCCTAGAACCTTAGGGGATTGTTTTAGTGGAATATCAACAACAAATGCACCGTCAGACTGACACGTAGTAGTTTCTGTAAATATTTTTTCACATTCCAGGTCATCCTTAGAGAGACGACGCGGATCATTTAAAGATTCACATTCGAAATAAATATCTAATTTATGTTGCAGCTCAGTATCAGAATGGTGTATAAAATGGCAATGGACTGTATCATCATTATTAGTAGCTATATAAGAGTGCGTAGCTTCGCTTCCGGACTCACTCGAGTTGTGCATGTTGAATGAATGTTTTTTATTATTGATTGATTTAGAGTGAGTGTTACGAGGCGAGTGTACAGCACCCGAGACTAACCAGCCTAACTTTGTTTCAGATAGAACCGGTTTATTTTTTCCTAAAGGAATATTGTTGTTTTGAAGTACCTCCCAGAAGAGGTCGCTCCCCAACAACATCTCCACCTCCGACGGAATATAGAATGTAGGATCTGCAAGGTGGATGTGATCGGGGATGTTAAATGTGCTATGATCAACTTTATGTGTAGGTAATAATTGTGTGATAGCAGGAACAATAAAGCATTGGATCTCTTTATTGTATCCGCCTTTTGTGAGTGATAGAATATTTACGTTACAACGTTTAGTGATTTGTGAGTGTTGGTTATAAAGACCTTGAATTGATACTTGTGTTTTCTGAGCAGGAATATTAAGCTTTTTATATAATTTTTCGGTAACAAAACTGGAAGTACTGCCGTTATCAATTAATACGCGTACTCTGTGATATTTACCGGTGTCATCGGCGACACCTATAATGGCGGTGGACAGCAAAACAGCTGATTGGTGTGCACATGACATAGTCACATTTACTCCCGGCATGGGTGTGTGAAGCTCTGGTTGCGTCACACTTTCTGATGTAGGCAAAACCACACATTGAGAAGTAGCTGGTGATGCAGTAGCCTTGGATTTATAATTTTCTTCCATGTGTAATAAGGAGTTATGTTTTTTGGAGCAAATGTTACACGGACCGAGAGTACATGTGCTTACGTCGTGCCCTTTACGCAAACAATTAATGCAAAGTTTCATTTCCTTCGCCTTCTGTAATCTAACCTCCCGCGGAAACGATTTGAATCTATAACATTGATAGATAGAATGGTTACCGTTACATAAATGACATGCGTATTTTACCGAAGTAGGCGACGCAATAAATGTTTTTTGGCGGTTATATGTGATATCACTATGTCTACGTTGTGGTTGGCGCGATGAATGTTGTGAATGTTGTGAATGTTGTGGTTGTTGTTTGTGTCGTGATTCCTCCATGGTTTCCAGCAGATTAGCGCGATCTTTAATAAAAGTGTTCAAATTTTCAAAGGTTGGTATAGTTTTTATTCTATTGCGTTCTTCTTCCCATTCGCGAGCAGTGACCGAATCCAATTTGCTAGTAACCATGTGTATGACTAACATATCCCAATGTTCCACGGGTAGCTTCAACGTTTTTAAAGCTCTTAGGTTTTTATTAAATGTGTCCATCATATTTCGCAATAACCTTGCCGATTCACGGGGCAAAGGTTCCACATTAAATAGTGACTGAATGTGATTATTTATAAGAACTCGATCATTTTGGTATCGATCGCAAAGTAGCTGCCAGGCTATGTCATAATTTTCAGCAGAAAGATCAAGTGATTGAATGATTAAGGCTGCACTGTCCTTAAGTGACGCTCGTAAGTAATGAAATTTATGAATTTTTTGAATAGACGCGTTTTCGTGTATAAGTGATGTGTAGGTATCACGAAATCCTAACCAATCATGATAGCGACCAGAAAAGGAAGGCAAGTGGATAGTTGGTAATTTAAGGGTCGGCCCACCTCTAGCGATGGCGGTACCAGAACCCGTCACCTGAGATAAATCGTCGCCCGCAGATGCAGTCCCGAGTTTGTTGTTGCTCAGCAACTCCTCTGCAGCAGCGATTGCAGTGCAGAAGTCGTCGTCAAAGCTGCGTCGTTCCATCAGTTCCTTTGACTCATCACCTGGAATTTCGCATAGTGATTCTATGTCAGTCTGCACATTATTAAATTCGTCATATACGGGTCTTATTAGATCCAATCGTAATGACAATTGTCTTGTCTGCAGGCTGCTAAGCTTTTCGCACGATAAAAGAGTTTCTAAATGCTGTTTAAATATTGTTAGTTTAGATTTAAGCGTGCCTCTTGATCGTTTTAGTGCCTTTGCATCCATTTTCCAAATGAAACACTGATGAAATGTGCTAGAATGAAATGTATAGGTAGGTAGGAACCCAATGTAAAAATAAGAAATAATTAAAGTTGAAGGTTGAAATAAGTGAAGTTAAGGAAAGAAAAATAAGTAAGTTTTACTTAAATTTTAAATGCGAGCAGAAAATCACGCCAAGCGAACTAAGCGAGCGAGCACCAAAGCCCCGTGCAAAGTCACGTAGGCACGGTCGTTGACCCGTCAGCTGTGCGCTAGCGCGGCGAGCGGTAGCGCGGCGCTCGCGACCGGTCGGCGTCGAACGTTCTGGAAGCGGACAAAATAGGTAAACCTTGTATCGTGGAATGAGTGATTTATGGCTAAATTGGTGGGCAGACAGAATCAATTAGGAACCTAGGCAGCTGAAAATATACCGAAACGGTGTATAAAAGTTGAATACTTAGTAACTGGGTACTAATGAGATTCGGGAAAAAATTGCTTAAAGTAAAAATTTGCTTAGGCGCAAAAAAAATTAAATTCAGGATCTTATGGCAGAAACCTTTAGGTGAATAGTTGGCCGCGCTGGCCTTTTAAATAGTGGGTGCTTTTGCAACAAGAAAAAAAACCGTTAAGGCCTCGAAATTATAGGATATAATATTATAAAATAGCCTCCTTGGCGAGTGCTATAAATTTATGAATATTTGTGGCGTACCGATGGCGGTTGCCGGTATTTGAGAAAATGAAAATAGCCTCCTTGGCGAGTGCTATATATAAAAAAAATTGTGGCGTACCTATGGCGGTTGCCGGTATTAAAAAACAAAATGGCGGTGATTTGATATTTACGGGGGGATGGACTACGAACGCAATAATGGAACGAACTCACCAGAACTCACTCCCCGAAAGTAATATTAATTTCTTGATGACACGATGTAATGAAATGTATCTGGATGCTTGAATTTTCGAAGATTTGTTCCCGGTCCAAGACGCCGTCCTTCTTCTACCTTCTTAGTATTTCGTTGTAGCCGCTGGGTTTTTTCTTTGTTCGTTTTTTCTCGTTTGCGGTTACCCGACGTTCGTTTCTCGTCGTCTCATGAATCCGGCTCGAAGCATGAAGAAAATAATACCAGCGAGTACTTAGATGGTTATAATGTTCCAAAAAAGGTACAAAGAGCGGTCTTAGACCCGTTAAAAATAAATGAAAGGAATGTAGCGTGCGCCCAGTGCTGCGGCGTGGTTCGTAGTGTCAGTCCGCGGGCGCAAGCTGCGCGGGGGGCGCGGGCGGCGAGGCGGCCCGACCGGCGCGGGGTGCGCGGCGGCGCTGGCGGCGCGGCGGCGTTAACACGAATTAAAACGCTTAGTATACCTATGCCCCTAAATATTATTTTGTAGCACAAAATCACGAGCACGCGATAATTGCGTTCCTACTCATAAAATTTACATTGCAGCTAATCCAATAATAATGTCATTGATTATTTTTCAAATTCAGCGAAAGCAATATGTCTACCCGCACCTTAATCTTAGTGTTATAGACAGAAGTAACGTCTCACGCCACTTAAAGATAATGTCATGTGAACGACAAATTTTCAAGTAAAAGCAAATTCAATAAATTTTTGATCAATAAAGGCACCGAGCAGCGCCTGTCTTTAGCGCTTCCTGAAGTGTTGTAGGAACTTTGGAAACCTAGTTTCTGCATGTCACTGAACGTATACTTAAGCTACTAGGTGACAGGACTGGCAAATGCCACGGGCTAAAGGACCCGAACTGCCTAGAGCACAGAAGGAACGATCGCACTTCTTTGTATTGAGATCCCCCCTTTTGATAAATTCGCCACGAGCTCCAGACGTTGCAGTAACGCCACTATTCACAGACCACAGACTAAGTTGAGGACATGAGGACACTTGGAACAGTATCTATGGTTAGGTGCAAACCTAATGTAAACAATCACGTTCAATCAGCTTTTTTTACAGGTGGGTGGAGAGGGTAAAGGCAATTGCGCCAGGCTACCAGGAAGCTAACGAGGAGGGAAGACTGGAATTCAGCAAGTTCATTGCATCAATGAAGAAGTAGTTAACTGTCCAAAAACACGTGTGGGAGTAGACGTCGCCGTTAATATACCATTAAACAAATATGACTGTTCCTTTGTAATAAATACAATGTAAATAAACTTTGTAATAATAAGTGCTGTCGTTTTATTTGATGATACCAGTAGGCTTATTGTCTAACTCGCTCGCAATCGCCATCATGATCATTTTGACAGTTCTTGTATGAATGTGACAGCTAGCTGATTCTGATGCCAATTGTCAGCCCATACGTGAACTGTCAAAATGAACACGATGGCGATTGCGAGCGAGTTAGACAATGTAAGCTTACTATGTTATTGTGCCTATTTGTTGATTGTTCTTTTCATTATTATCAACAAAGTTAATTAGTAACAAAATTGTTTGCGCATTCAAATATTGTTGTGCAAGAATTAGCCGAATGGTAAACGCTCACCTCACCGTGACTAGTTAAAATGCAGGTTGACACTGACTATGACGTGGTTTTAAACATAATGCCCTATATTGCGTTATCTATACCTATAAAACAGTAGGTACTGTAAAGAGTAAAGGGATGTTTTAGCCAGCACTACCAGAACTGGGGTCCGATTTTTGAAAGCACATCACTCGAAACTGGTATAAATCAGCTTATATCTCCAAAAGTACAGCTCTAATCAAAATTTTGACTAGTTCACAAGATTAATGAGAGCTGTGATTGTCTTCTATGCTACTCGTATTTCAAATTCAGCGCAATTTTTCAACACTTTCGAGTGGTATTTTCACACATGTGCTTTCGAAAATCAGGCCCCTGCTTTAAACTTGTTGGATTTTGAGAAGACGGGAATCTATTCATTAATTATGTCATAAAATATCTTATTTTCATATGTTTGCTTTAATTTTATCGTTAGATTTATAATTTTCAATCCAATCAGCCTGAACGCGCTCACTGGCTGGTCAGGTAATGGAACACGCTCAGAAACATTTGTTTTTCCTGATTCGAAATAAACTCTTAAAATTTAATATTACCAGCATTACCTACCAGTTAGTTTGTATATTAAAACTTTTGCATAGGTATACAAACTTAAACTCTTGCAGTACCGTGACCGACTGAAAGACAACGCGCAGCCTAAACAACTGGACCTAGGAACTTGAAATTTGGCAGACGTATATCTTGTATCCCAGAGGAGCACTAAGAAGGGATTTTTGAAATTCTACGGGATAGGGAATAAATGAGATTTATACATATATTTCTCAGTAACTGTAATAACTAGACTCTTCAAATTTGGCACACAATGTAGATGATGAAGAGTATGTTTATTTGATAATTCAATATCACTTAAAATAAATACATTAATTTTAATTTAAAGTAAGTAGGTAAATAAAAATTACATAAATGAAAATAATACAAATTAAACTTTTAAATTAAAAACTAAACTAAAACTAATCTTAAAATAAAATAATTATAAAAGGAGGGGCCCCGGTGGCATTAGTTAGTAGATGATTGTAACTAAAACATGTTCTCCGGGAAAATGCGAAATTCCCACGGGACAGAATTACGTGCATTCAACTTCGGGGCTGTTTTTAAAAATTATTACACTAATCTGGGTCTGGGAGCTAAGGAAAAACATGGAATGTACCAGTTGCTTCTCTTCCCGCGCAAATGGTAAAAATCCATCGAGGGGCGAAAATCATAGGAATCATGTTATAGGCGATGTGGCTAGCACCCCATCACTATTTTGATTCCACTTTCCACCTCTACGCCCTCAGTGTCTTGCTAAACGTGGCCCGTAGGTCCAGTGCCGGCGTTACGAACACTTACACCCCGGGCAAGAATATTGTGGCGCCCGCATGAAACCAATCGAATACCAGTTTGCCGGAGGAAGCATGGCCCCCTACCTGACATTTGGCGCCCTCGCGCCATCGCGCCCCCCCCCCCCCCCCCCTAACACCTACACTGTGTAGGTCTTGTTACCTTAGGCTCTGTCCACCCCATAAGGGATAAAGACGTGATTTGTGAACGTGAATGAATTACACTAATAGAAAGCTAACACTGATTCTGATTGGCATGAAGATTATCGCGGCAAAATCTATTTGTTAAATAATAGTGACACGCGCAAAATTACTAGGTATGTACTAACCTACTTATCTTTAAAAATATCAATGACAATTATCATGTAAGTATGGCGACCCCCAGAAGCGAAACAAACGTACAGGGTGCTCCAAATAGTTTAGGAGTATCGTCAATTTTTATGTTTTAGTAATGAACTGTGACTGAGCAAAATTTCATGAATGTTAATATCTTAACTTTTCGGGGGACGGGGGGGTTGAACCCGCGAAATCCCCCCCTGGCTATGCCAGTGGGCCATATAGTTCTCGAGTGAAATGCCTGACACAGACAGACAGACGAACACGCCGGAACTATAAAGGTTAAGTTTATGCCATTTTGGCTATGGAACGCTAAAACTCCCTAACAAACCATTCTAATTTCATTTAGGCCAATTTGTTTATACCTGTATTAAACACATATTATACTAGCTGCCCGCGACTTCGTTTGCAAAAAAATATTTTTTCGCTATACCGCGGGAACTGTGCAATTTTCCGGGATAAAAAATATCCTATGTGTTAATCTAGGGTATCAGATATCTTCGTACCAAATTCCAAAGTCCATTTAGTAGTTTATACGTGACAGAGTAATAAACTAACATCCATCCATACTTACAACTTTCGCGTTTATAATATTTAGTAGGAAGTAAGATTAGTAGGTAAAATGCACCATTCTAAAGGTCAAAGCTTTTTTAAAATTGCAGTATTCGAGATACGTTACAAACAAAAATACAAAATGTTTTCTTTTAATAAATATTAGTTTATTATAGATAAAGAATCATATGTACCTTACCTACAGAGATTAGGTTGAGTAAATAGCAAATGAATCAGCATTTATTAGACAAGATAACGGTCATGTGTTTCAAGAGCGGATATTAAGAAGCGTTCTCGAAGAAACTGGGAAAAACTCATATCAATAAAAACAAGTTTTTAATTTATATATTTAGCAGCAAACATTGTGGCCCGTATATGGAAAATAAGTATTTTTGTAGTATGGAGAGGGATACTGGGCCAAATCTTGGGGCGATATATTTATAGATGAATAGGCAGGTATAATAAAATATATCGGTCAAATTTCTCCAAAAACTTTTATAAGTTCTATAATATCAAATGAATCAACAATTTTACTTCTTGAATGTTAATATTTATTTTTACGGTTTTACCCGTTAGAAATAAAAAAATTTAAACGATACTGAAAATTAGAACACAAAATCCGAAAAGTAAAGCAGTCTTTACTTCGTGCCAAATTTCATTATACTCTTCTCCTTGTCCGAGACGATTTACATGTAGTAACGCTGATGTACAGCGCTTCAGGTCACTATCTTTAAAGCTAAAAAAAAAAAAAACAAAACAACCTGTCTTTTTGACAGATGTGACAATGTCATTACGCTTTGAGTGCGCGCCAAGGTCGCTTTATAATCTCTCTTTAATAATAAAAATACAGCAGTTTTATTGATAGTTCACTATATTAACTATATTCAACATAATTACGGGTTTACAGTGATGTTTGGTGTTAAATCAGCGGAATTGAGGATGGTTGAAAACTTCATACATTCCGGTAGATTTTTTCGAATACCTACCTAAGGTTTGTTTGGATAATTCGTAAGGTATGTATGCGGCAATATTATTCAAATAGAATAAGTACAAGTGCCTAGAGAATTCACATTGAACAGGTATTGAGGTAATGTGCTTTCGTTAATAGGCGGTACGAAATTGCGTCGCAATTTACTATTTTATTATTATCTTATCACTAACTACAGAAAGGTAGGTTCAAATTCGACGTCTACGTTCTGTAGTTTACAGATATGCGGTTAAAATATACAATCTGGTGCGGAAAACTTGTTTATTTTATTAGTTCCGTGACCGACGTTCTGATTTCGCGGTCGTAGATCAACTCGTGTTAATGTGAATTTAAGAAGAATTAGGAAGATACAATCAAGAATAAAGACATTCAACTCAGCCCTCATTGTGGGCACTTGGATGAAGATTCAGAAAAGATGCAATAACACAGGATGAAGACATACTGCGGAGCTGACTGCCAACCTCCACTAGTTGGAGAGGCACTATGAGAGAGAGAGAAGACATACTGGAGAAGTTAGATATGTTCCTAAGTATAACCAGTTGAACTAAAATAAGTAAATATAATATTCAATCCTTAAAAGATGTCATCAATGCTACGGTACTCCTAATGAATCCGGAGATACATACAGAGCACTGTTTCAGACAGTAATGTGTAACATTTTATTGATAAATAAAGAAATAAATAATCAGAACTGTAAGTAAATTTCTAGAGATCAATAAGTAAAAAATTAACTTGAACAGTAAGTAAAACAAACTCTTTACTGTGCAAAATAAACTCCTACATAATTATTATTTACCCACAGGTATGAAATAATTGAATAAATAATAAAATTAATATCAGGGCACAATACAGGTCAATAAAATTGACCTCATGCCCCAAATTTAGCAAAGCTTGTACTGAGCCACATACACATACATAATACCCTCGATTTGGGTATACACATCCATATTCTTTGGAAGTGGTTAACCTGTTCAGATTACTGGCATCTTAGCCGGGTACCTTAAAATGGGTCTACCCGGACATCGAGTCATAGTGAAACTTGTATCCGACTAAACATTTTTTTTTTTTTTCAGATCTGTGCTTTCTTATGAATGTTATTTCCTTGTCTTTTACAAGAACATATACAATATTTGGGTAGTAACTTTCCGAGAGAACAGGAGGCTATATCATTGGTGTCTCGTAGTTACCATTATAAAAAAGAAAATAAGATCACCATACTACTAAGAAAATTTTATCACAAGTCACCGGGAAGAGAAAAATATTTAGCATTACTGTAAGACAATAACAATTTTGATGTAAAATGATCCTGCCACAAAAAATACATTTGATATTGTTTGGTGGTGCAAAACAATTGACAAGTACATTTTGACAGGTTTTAGACAAATCCAGAGTATTTTGTTAAGGAATACATTTCTAGGTAGCAGAAAATATAACATATAAACATAGAGAGTTATATCCTTCTTAATTTGCAGTGTAGGATTGTATGGCTGGATTCTTGCAACTCAATTTTGAGCACATATCTTCAACCATTTGAGCTGAAATTTTGCAGTGTTGTGTAAGACAGTAACAAGAAAGTTGATACAGTCAACAAAAAGGTTATAAGTATTAAAGAGGTAATTTTTGATAGAAACCTTAAGATGGAACACTATTGGGCATATATTTATAACATTTGAAAGCTGCATATACTTGTTCTATACATGTTGAAGGAGGTGTAGACTGATATTAAGAATAGATTAGCCAAAGTGGAATTTTGACAATGGTGTCAACTGAAAACATTAATTGCTAGTATCTTACAAAAATACTCTGCTTATTTAAATATTATTGATTTTAATGG
This sequence comes from Pandemis cinnamomeana, assembly GCA_932294345.1. Taxonomy (NCBI): domain Eukaryota; kingdom Metazoa; phylum Arthropoda; class Insecta; order Lepidoptera; family Tortricidae; genus Pandemis; species Pandemis cinnamomeana. Next base: position 1,559,928 of record OW028712.1, read on the forward strand.
ACTTCAAGGGAACTCACTAAATATGCATATTTTTTCTATACTTCCATGCTGGTCTGGGAGCAAAGAAAATACATAGAATGTACCAGTTGCTTCTCTTCCCGCGCAGATGGTAAAAGCCCATCAGGGAATGATCGAAAATAGGAATAATGTTATAGGCGATGCGGCTAGCAACCCATCACTATTTTGATTCCATTTTCCACCTATACAATCACAATCTCGATAAACGGGGCCGGTAGGTCTTGGTACCTTAGGCTCTGTCTACCCCATTGGGGATAAAGACGTGAATTGTGTGTGTGTGGATATTAATGGACCTCAAGGAAAGTCATTCGAGTAATCGATATCAGCAATATCAAAAAGGGAACAAATAAGGCCATTCAAAGACAGGCAGGAGTGGCATAGATATTCGTTTTTAAGCTGAGATTTGATTAGTTATATAAATCAGAATCGATTAAGAGCTATTACTCTGAGAATAGACAAAGAATTATGAACCAACACTTGGTTGATATACATATACAGGGTTTAGAGCTATCACACTGAGGATAGACAGTGGCCTGTTATTGATACAAGAGTTGAGCTATGACAGCAAATAGACCATGATTCAAAAAGTATCAATAATCTATTTTCGAGTGCACATGCCTTAGCCTGTCTTTTTTATTAACATTAGCAATAAGCAATTATGTTACTTACAAATTTTGGGTCCCAGTTATCCGAATAAAGAAATTTATTATTATTATTATTATTAGCGCCATCACATAGTGGATGGACAGGCATACATAAACATACCTTAGAGCCAGCACGAGAGGCTGGACAGGTAACGTTATATATGACCCATCACTGCAGGTCCGAAAAATTATCATAAAGAAATTTATTATTATTATTATTATTAGCGCCATCACATAGTGGATGGACAGACATACATAAACATACCTTAGAGCGAGCACAGAGAGGATGGACAGGTAACGTTATATATGACCCATCACTGCAGGTCCGAAAAATTATCAATCAACCATTTTTGGGTAATACAGGCCTTAGCCCATCACATAGCGATTGGACAGGTAATTTATAAAATATGACCCACAGATCAAAAGGACCAAGAAAATAACACTCAAGAATTTATTTGTAGACAAGGCTCAGAGCTACCACAAGTTGCGGGGCCGTTTCGTACATAGTTGAGCTAAATATAGTTGCGCATGACACATTGTCCAGGCCCTCCCGTACTGAAGGGAGGCCTGTGCACAACTGTTGAACATAATTATTCATCCCGGAGAAGTGGAGATGGAAGAGCTATGATTTAGTTATGGATAGGACACAAAAAATAATCATTTAACAATTGCTTCATATAATAAAATATTAATATAATACATTACATACTGGTCCATTTCTGTTACAGCGTCTGCTAACAATTGAACGAAGGCTTCGATTGAACGTCCTTTCTTGTGATCCTAATTAACCCAATCGTTTCCCCAGAAATATTATTTCATTATTGGAGAACATAGAACATATATAAAGACGCAAACTATACTAAACATAGCTCAGTTGTACAAAATTGAAGATCAACTTCAATGCAGAAAACCATTATGATATGAAATAACCATCATTGAATGGGAGCACTCATTAGGCTCGTATAAAAATTTTGAACGGCGTTCTCACTCGGGATCTGTTTGCTTCTAAATCTAATTGAAATTAAGGATTGGGCCTGAAGATTAATGCCTTTATACTTCACTGGGCTAACTTGTTTTTTATTTTTACTGATACCTATCATTCTCTGTGGCAGTAAATATAACCTTAAGGAATCTGGTTTCATGGTTATTACTTTTTTTTTTTTTTTTTTTTTCTCTTACCGTTCTGAGTTTCTGGTCGTTATCACTAACATTTGTTGAAATATTCCTATTAGTATTCCCCAGGCAGGGAAAGTGAATATCCCACCAGCTTAAACCGGGCTGCAGAAAGGCTTTTGTCAGCATGACTTATTTGGGGCGAGATAGCCTATTATCAGCAGTCGATGTAATGTTACCACAAACTCAGTTACCAGAGTAGTCTACCGGGAACTGGTTGATTATTAACATTATTTAAGATTTTCTGTATGCCCTTACGTTGACCTATATCAGGAATCAATAAGTATTCTAAAAGTAAAGACTAAAGGGTTGTTACTCGGTTTTATCAGGGAAGTGGACGTCAGCAAAGTAACGTCTGTCGATAACGAATTCTAAAGAAGTTTCTAATCAATATTTTTTGAGTAGAGTTCAATTATATGACTCTTAAGGGATTTATATTCAGGTGATAAACCTCTATTGCTGTACTTAACAGATATTTGCCCTTTACTTTATAAAAAAATTATATGATGTAAACAAGATAAAATTATCATCTTTTATAATATCTTGATCGAACATTTAAAAATCTTAAAGTGGAAGTGGTTGATGATGATATAATGAGAAATAAAGAGGATTAGGTATAGCATTTATACCTAACATACCATAGTAATCAAGAAGGAGTCGACGGAGCCCCGTTTCACGGGGCCCCTATTTTCGAGTTAGGATTACAAGATAACCTAACCTAACCTATAACCTAAGAATCCGGTTCTTTTAATGTCTGTGTGGTGTTTTGTTATGGCGGGGGCTGCGCCCCCGAGCCCCCCATGTGGGGGGCTCTGCCCCCCACGCCCCCCTTTTCTCCTTCGTGGTTTACGACATTTGCTCGACAATATAAAAAGCTGTTATCAGAGATACATCAACTTCTGTGATGGCACATCACATGCCTTAGTGCAGTAATTTATCATCACTTAAGTAACGATAGTTTATGGTAATCTAGTATAGGTACTATGATGTTTAGTACATCACTATTATTGTTTTTATTAATATTGTTGGAAGGAGGGCTAAGCTGTAAAAAGAGATATTTTCCATTTCTATCGATAAGGTTACTTTCTGTCTAACATGAGGTTGTAATAAATCATGTTTATTTGAAACCCATATTATTACTATTCACAACCCTGCCTTTAAACATCTACATGTAAATCGTCTCGGACAAGGAGAAGAGTATAATTGTATGATTAAACGAACTTACCTGAAGTGAAGTTCTATCATAATTATACGTAGCTCCTTGTCCGAGACGACGGTCCCAACCCTTCCCACTAATACTAAAGCATTATCCCAATTATAGGGTTGTTCATACCATACATCTTCAAACGTAATGACATTGTCACATCTGTCAAAAAGACAGGTTGTTTTGTTTTTTTTTTTTTAGCTTTAAAGATAGTGACCTGAAGCGCTGTACATCAGCGTTACTACATGTAAATCGTCTCGGACAAGGAGCTACGTATAATTATGATAGAACTTCACTTCAGGTAAGTTCGTTTAATCATACAATAATTCTATGTAGGTATGTCAACGTCAACAGAAAATAAAGATTTCAAATAGGGCTTTGGTGCAAATACACTTTTAAAAGGTTTTGTGATCGCGTGAACTTTGACACTTATTTTTTTAGGGTTCCGTACCCAAAGGGTAAAAACGGGACCCTATTACTAAGACTTCGCTGTCCGGTCGTCTGTCTGTCCATCTGTCACCAGTTGCTTCTCTTCCCGCGCAGCTGCTGCCCGCGGCTTCGTCTGCAAAAAAATAGTTTTTCGCTATCCCGCGGGAACTATGCAATTTTCCGGGATAAAAAATAGCCTATCTGTTAAGCTAGGATCAGCTATCTCCGTTCCAAATGTTATCCAAATCCATTCAGTAGTTTTTACGTGAAAGAGTAACAAACATCCATCCATACTTACAAACTTTCGTGTTTATAATATTAGCATGTTTAGTAGTTATTCCTAATACAGAAAATAAATAAGCGTTTTTAAAGAACTAAAACTGAACCCATTCAAACAGATAGCAAAACAAGTTTCAGAATGACTGGCAAAACCCATAATATATCTCTTTGCGATAAGGACGCCGGCATCGTGCTATATGTTGGACGATTTCGGAACATTATCTCCATTATTTGATACCACTTTGTACACAACAGACAGGTGAGTAACACACATTATATTCGTATATATTATGCGTCGACACATTCGCTCTGTCCCAAATCCAGGCAACCAGCTTACATGCCGGCGCTGCAGCTGATCAGGCCCAAATCCTCAAGCGCTGCAAGTACTCCACCTTACTAAAGGATTATGAGGTTGCGGCGCTTGCGGTTGAGACTTTGGGGACTTGGTCAGCCGACATGAAAGTTTTTATAAAGGCCCTGTCGTCCCGGTTGATCGACGCCTCAGGGGACCCAAGAGCCAGCGTGTGTATCCCAGCGGATCGCACTTGCGGTCCAAAGGGGCAATGCCGCCAGCGTCATAGGGACCCTGCCGCAGCCAGTAGGATTAGACGGGGTTTTCTTTTTATGACTTTTTTTTATTTGTAAAAATTGGTTTTTATAGTTATTTTTAGCATAGATACCTATGTAGGTTTTTAGGATTAGTGTTTGTATAAATACCTATAATGTAAGTGTTTCTCAATTGTATTTGTTCAGTGTTTATTTTGCACAATAAAATGTATATTAAATTGACATAGCGACAATAATTCAGTTTCTACTAAGTTGAATAAAAAGAGACAAAAGTCGACCATTCCCTCCCATCTCCGAAACTATTGAGCGGAAAAGCCAATGGATTTAAAGACAACTTTGTAAATTCTCATTGTTATTTATTGATAGACAAGCTGCTGCCCGCGACTTCGTCTGCAAAAAATTTGCTTATCGCTATCCCGCAGGAACTATGCATTTTTCCGGGATAAAAATAGCCTAGGGTACCTATCTGCAGCTACCTATCTCCGTTCCAAATTTTATCCAAATCCATTGAGTACTTTTTACGTGAAAGAGTAACAAACATCCATCCATCCATACGCACAAACTTTCGCGTTTATAATTACACATAAACGGATAACTCACGTATAAAAAGTCGTGTGATGCTCGACATGTTTCGGACTATTTCGTAGTCCTTCCTCTCGGAGCGCTCGCCCCGGCGGCAGCGAAACGAACACTGCGCGCCAGCGCTCTGTTCGCGCGGCTGCTCGACGCAACTGACAGCGGCGCACAACTACCCTCGTTTTCATCGTCATTTTTATTTTTGCGTTTATAATATTAGTAGGATAAATTATAAAAAAAAACATTATTAATACTCAGCGACACAAAATTTGGCCCAGTCTCCGTACAAAATTACCTTCTTTGGCATACATTGTGATGGCCAATTTTTTTGCCGCTAACTACTCAAGTTAGATTTAAGATTGCTACAACAATTAATTGATAGCTTGCAAAATGATTTTTGTTAATTTTCTGATTTGGGCATTTTTGGAAATAGTTAAATAACGCTTGAAATTTACCACGAACATTCCCGCTCATACTAGTATTAATTAATGCAAGAGTGAGGAAGATAAATATGAAAGTCCTATTTCGAATTTCGGAGTAGACTCTTGGTCTAACGACAGGTCAATATAGGCTGGTGATGATATAGTTTCTGCATCCACAGCACAATGCCGATCGAACTGTACGGCCACCCCATGTCTCCGCCCTGTCGGACTGTGCAATTGGCCGCAAAAGCACTCAACGTAGACTTAACACACAAAGAAGTGGATATGAGCAAGGAAGAACACTTGAAGCCGGAGTATGTAAAGGTAAACTGACTAGATAGTACTATGAAAATTAATCAAATATTTTACTTCTTCGAGAAGTGAATCTATGGCCGGGAATCGAACCCGGGTTCCTCGTCGTTCCGTAATACGTGCTGTACCGCTACACCACCCATAGCCATAATCGTTTGAAATAAAATCTTGAGAGAGCTAATCCTACATTTAATTTGAGCTGCCATTTCATGCAACAGATTTTTACCACTTTCGAATGACACTTTCAGAGTGACGTGTTTGCATAAATCGGTATCCAAGTCTACGTGCAAACGATGCCTTAATTACAAATTCCTTCCTATGGATGAATCACATAATATGTTGGGCCAATTTAATTCCAAGGTCACATATTACGTTACGTTGGATAATGTGCAAGTCATTGCGGATTATGATGTCATTCAGAGAATCGATAAACCTACATTCATTTTGTCTGTTGCGATTAGAACTTTATAAATAAACAGTTATGTAGGTATTAGATCTTTGTTTAACTATATGTATAATATTCTAGTTTAAATTTTTGGCTTGATATGTTTATATTTCATGTAATCTTGATTGTGTGTGCTGGCAGTACCAAATAAACGTTTTATCTATCTATCTATCTAAGCATTATGTTTGTGTCTTCCGGTTCATTCTTCTTGGCAATACTCCTAACTATCTTTAGATTTTGGAAAATTTTGAGTAAGTATATCACTAAACTGGTGTCATCTTTGTACTGACAGCTCAACCCTCAACACGCAATCCCAACCCTGGTTGACAACGGCTTCGTCGTCTTCGAGTCCCGCGCCATCATCACCTACCTCGCCAACAAGTACGGCAAAGGCAGCTCCCTGTACCCTGAGGACCCGCAGGCGCGGGCGGTAGTCGACCAAATGTTGCACTTCGATGGCATCACTCTGTACGGCAGATTTGCTGATTACGCTGTGAGTATCTAATGATTGAAGAGTGTCTAAGTTGGTATCAAACCTACACTGTTTATGTAACTGGAAAACGTCGTTAGAAAACCACCACACACAACACACCTGCGAAGCAGTTTAGTAGTGCGTATGAAATTCGTGATCCATGCTGGGCTTGCGTGGAAACTAAGACCCCAAACCCCTATATAAGCCCTATAGAAGTCTGACAGCTTTTATGGACAGACTGCGGTATTGAACTCGTAACGGAAGATGCCACGAACATCGATGTCTCACCAGGTTATATGGGAGTCTTGAGAGTACGATAAGGTTGCACCTATGTACATGGGTACTCCGGAGATTTAAGACACCACTACGCAAAGGCAGTTTCAAAACTCATGCCGCGCGTGACAGAAGTATCGTCGCTATGCACTACCCTTACGCCATATTCATATCAGTTCTACTCTGTAACTAGACCGTTGGGACAATAACCAACCTTCTATTTTCAGTACCCCCACTGGTTTGCTGGTGCCCCTGCTGATGAAGCAAAGCTGACCAAAGCGCACGAAGCCCTCGGTTTCCTGGAGACCTTCCTGCAGGACAGCCAGTTCGTGGCCGGCTCGAACCTCACCCTCGCCGACCTCAGCATCGTGGTCACCGTCACCAACTTCACAAATTTGATTGACCTCTCCAAATATCCGAAAATTAGAGCGTAAGTATCGACATAGATCAGTATGCTTGGTGTAAGTTTTCGTGGAAGTTGCGTGGATGCAAGTGGAGAGTTGTCGTTCATTTTGGCATTCTAAGGTGCAACAAACGTCACATTACACCGAATTCAGATGTCCAAACTTCGTATTGTGCCATTCCGCTCACACTTACCTATCTATATTATTTATTATTATGAAATCATTCATAGAAGTGTAAGAACGACGGTACGGTAGTAATTTTATATTTCGAATTTGGGGGTAGACCACAGTGCCGCCAGTGGCGCAGCCAACTTGCCCATAGTATTTTTTTTGTTTAATTCTCCCCTTTCATTTTCGAGGGGAAGACAAAGGAAACTTAGCCCATACAGCCTAGTCTGGTGTTATTTTTCTTTTTCCTCAATAAAAAAGGCCGAAGCCAAAGCCAATTGTAACTTTCATATAAATGATCTAAATCAAGGCTGTCGCCAAGTCTGTAGTATCGTAGTATCATAGAAGGTCGAAGCCAAAGTCAATTGTAACTGTGAATATTCTAAATCATAGGCTGTCGCCAAGTCAGTAGTAATTGCCTTAGTAATTGACTTCTTTTCTCAAAATAGTATACCAGCAAGTTTTTTTTGTCAACAGGTGGGTGGAAAGGGTAAAGGCAACAGCTCCCGGCTACCAAGAAGCCAACGAGGAAGGACTGCAGGGCTTTCTCACATTCCTTGCAAGCATGCTGAAGAAGTAATTGTTAGGACAATTTCGTTATCATTGTGTATAATTTATTACCTACAGCTTCTTTTTTTTGTAAATATTCTAATTTATTTAATAATTAAGGAATAATAAAGGAAAAGTGAAATTAAGATGGTGTTTCTTTGTAATCAAGCGTGTTTTTTTGTTGAAAATGTACTTTGGAAACTGAAAACGAATAAGGGACTAAAATTTGATATTATAAGTACTATCGACCATTAATTTTCCTGACCCGTACATTGACATACGTCTTATATGTATGTAAGTATGTGTATCAAACAAGGCAATTCGACCTCTTTAATTGCGTCAGGCTTAACTCTCAATATTTGTCAAAAATAACAACAACAAACCGATCAAGTGTATAAAAAGCTTACTATGAAATAAATAGAAGAACTTCTTATTTTTTTATATTTATTTTTACGGTTTTACCAGTTAGAAATTAAATGTCTAAACGACATTGAAAATTAGAATAGAAAAATCCGAAAAGTACGCCTGCTATGCTAGGTAAGGTGGTGTAGCGGTATAGCACGCATCACGGGATAATGAGGATCCGGGTTCGATTCCCGGCCATAGCTTTACTTTTCGGATCTTTCTGTTCTAATTTTCAGTGTCGTTTAGAAATAAAAAGCTTGTAGTGAAAACAGATAAGAACTTGAGTATTATTTACGAAATTATAAATGGGATTTTGTTTCGATCCTAGCGCCACCTAGTCGTCGACCGATGACGTCACAATGTTCTACATCGCGCCAGCGAAGTTTCTCAACGCGGATGCATAAATACAACTTCCAACTCTATTCCTTCGGACTTCGGTCCCCAGGCATAACATCGGCCTGGAGAGAGTTATCTGTTGTGACCACTCTCATACGTCCATCGATTGTTTAAAAAAATGGTCCTACTACAAATAATCTGGAATAACTCAAGGATAAACAAGGAAAGCCGACTAGTTTCAATCTTACTTGAAGATCAATTTCAAGGGTGAGCGGCGTTCACGTCTCGCCCATCTTCGTTATTCTTGGGTATTATCACAGATTATTTTGTAGTTTTTAAAAATCATGTCTCATGACAATCTTATATTAATTGCCCGCGACTCGCTGCGCGATAAATTCGCTAATCGCTATCCCGCGGGAACTATGACATATTCCGGGATAAAAACTATCCTATTCGTAGAGTAGAGTTTTCACTACGCGTAAATGAGTTTTCACTACGTTCGTAATTGAGTTTTCACTACGTTCGTAATTGAGTTTTCACTACGTTCGTAAATGAGTTTTCACTACGTTCGTAAATGAGTTTTCACTACGTTCGTAATTGAGTTTTCACTACGTTCGTAATTGAGTTTTCACTACGTTCGTAAATGAGTTTTCACTACGTTCGTAAAATAAGTTTTCACTACGTTCGTAATTGAGTTTTCACTACGTTCGTAATTGAGTTTTCACTATGTTCGTAAATGAGTTTTCACTACGTTCGTAATTGAGTTTTCACTACGTTCGTAAATGAGTTTTCACTACGTTCGTAAATGAGTTTTGACTACGTTAAAAAAAAGGTTTTTTCTATACATATACTTAGTAGTGTAGGCACTACGACATATCTATTAGGTACAAGTGTGAAAAGATAACAAAAATAATAAAAACACATTGTCATTTGGTCGGATTATTGCCGGCCGCTAACTTTTGGCCGCCAACATCACACCGGTATAAAATATTTTCTACTATATTTTTATACCTTGATAAGAGGATGAGCTCATACACTTCTTCAAACCTTTTCGATGGTCGATAACACAATCATTTCATAACAACACCGCGACGGACGTCAGGTAAGTGGCTTATACATTAGTAATAAACGTTAAGTTATCGTTGAATATTGCAAATATTAATAAAAGAATTTCAAGCCACTGTTATGCTCTGTCCGTGTTGTCTGGAACGTGCTCTGAAAGCATTGTTAGGCATGCTTACTTTGGAAATGTATCCATTGCTCACGTATGGTGTAATTTACTGGGGAAATTCTACTGACCTCAGTCAACTATTATCCTTTAAACGAGATGCATAAGAACCATTATACCGTTTGCATGTTGAAGTGTCACTCAGGAATGTTTTCATATCAGACAAAAATGTCTTCTCACGCTTACTCCTATTTATATTTTAGAGTTGTGCCAATTTGTTAAAAAGAATGAGAAATACTTTGTAAATATAAATATAATGTACCTATTGCTCCCAAAAATTAATAACACAATGTATAAAAAGTGTTTTCATTTATGCCAAACTTCCATTGGAAATTAAAATTTTACCTTAGGCTCTGTAACCCCATAAGGGATATAGACGTGATTTGTGTATGTGTATGTATGTACGTATAACGTTACAGGGGTCATTTAATTTTGAATAAAAAAACATAAACCTTTACAGGTTGTTCAAATATGTATCTAATTCTAGCACTTGGAGCAATATTCCAGATTATTTCTGAGACACGTTATATAATGTTTTTTTAATGGAAAATGGGAAGCAAACGAGCATGCGGGCCACTTTATGATAAGCGATCTCCGCCACCCATGAGAACCAACATCCCCAAGAGAATTACCTACGAGTATACCTAGATTACCCAACCCATACTTCCATGCTGGTCTGGGAGCAAAGGAAAAACATAGAATGTACCAGTTGCTTCTCTTCCCACGCAGATGGTAAAAGCCCATCGAGGGAATAGGCGAAAATTATAGGAATCATTGTTATAGGCGATGCGGCTAGCAACCCATCACTATTTTGCTTCAATTTTTTGCCATCTATACTCAACAATCTTGCTAATTGTGGCCTAAGTCTTGATACCTTAGGCTCTGTCTACCCGGGATAAAGACGTGATTTGTGTATGTGTGTGTGTAGATTACCCAAATTATATGTTGTCCCTAGCCGCCATGCCGATAGACTTCTACTATGCCCCACACTCGTCCCCTTCCCGGGCCATCATCATGGTGGCCGAAGCCCTCAATGTGGAGCTGAACTTCAAGCTCCTCAGCACCATGGAAGGACAGCATATGACTCCTGAATTCTTGAAGGTTAGCACCATAACTCTCACCTCTCACTCACACCCCATTTACTATCACAACCATAGCGCAAAGATTGCTGAATCGCTAACATAAAAAAACAGTCTTCATGGAAGGATCAAGGCGGTTACGTCCTTTTGATAAAGCCCTTTTTAGCGATGTCACCAAAACTACGAGAGCAGTAGGCTTGTTACCTAACTCGCTCGCAATCGCCATCGTGTTCATTTTGATAGTTCATGTACGGGCTGACAATTGGCATCGGAATCAGCTAGCTGTCACATTCATACAAAAACTGTCATATCTAATGAACACGATGGCGATTGCGAGCGTCCACATTTTTTAATAATTCACAGTTCAAAGTTACTTTACGACACAAGTTTTACAACCTTCTGAGCCTATAATTATTTAAATACATTATCCATTTTATATAAAATATCAAAAATGTTACTTAAAATTACTTGATTATTCAACTTCAAAATTGTATTCAGTTAGTTCTTGATTATAATTTTCGAGACGGACAGATGCCAATGACGACACAATTATACGTAACTGTTCCGTTATTGCCGTTTTGAATTTTGTGTTTCAAAAAGAAAAAATGTATATTTTTCTTTACAATATCGCCAAATATCGAGCTTGCTCTGAGTCGTGGCTGGTTTAAAGGGTTGTCTTTGCCGTTCGTAGAGGCAACGGCCAGTATAACGGGAACCTTTGAACCAGGCATAGAGCAGATGGGATTTTTAAGGTTATTTTTTTTTCACTTTAAATCAATGTTACTAGTTTCAATGTTCTTAATTGTTATTAAGTTCTTAACAGTCGATTAGTTGATAAGATTATGTTGAATTCGGCTCGTGTATTATTGATATATTTGTTAATCAAAGCAAAGAAACTAAGTTCTATTTTAGTCATGTCACGTAATGATAACGTTGTGATATGACTCAAGACCTTATTAAAAACATAATTAAATACCACCATAATCTTTCAAATTACATCGGTATAATCGGAATACGGATGCAAAATGTTTTGGTAAATAAAATACGTGATAGACACAATACAAAATATTCATCACACCACAAGTCAAATTACATTTATAATTTTGAGTTTATAGATCTCTGCATTTTACCCGACTACGCTAAAAGGAGGGTTATTTTTTAGAACTGCACATTTTTTGTGTTGAATAAACCTTTCTTTCAGATAAACCCTCAGCACACCATCCCTACGATAGTCGACGACGGTTTCGCCCTCTGGGAGTCTCGCGCCATCATCACCTACCTCGTCAACAAGTACGGCAAAGACAGCACCCTGTATCCTGGGGAGCCGCAGGCGCGCGCTGTAGTCGACCAGAGACTGTACTTCGATTTAAGCACCCTTAATCAAAGATTCTCTGACTATATGGTGAGTTAAAAAAACAATATCACAAAAATCAAAAACGTTCAACTCTTTCCCCGGGCAACGCATAGGCATTGCTATCCAACGAGGAAACGTAGCCAGCATTATGGGCACCTTGCCCCATGGCAACGACCGGGCGATATTTGTAAATATAGGTATTTAGGATTAGATTAAGATAGTTCAAGGTTTTTTCGTATCAACTTTTAACTTGTAAATATGTTTGTTTCGGTATTTTTATCAAAACGTTCAGATCCATACTAAAAATAACAGCTAAAACTTTAACTGAGTCGGATTTGAATTGCATCAAGACGTCATGGTAGTCCTCCTGGAAGGGGTAAGTTCGCGCGGATACTTTTGTACCAAAGAGACGTAAAATTTGCTTCTGCGCACTCCAGGTCAGGCTCAAAATGTTGAAACTGTAGCTCTCTCTATTGCCAACTGCAAACTCCGGACTCCAGGGGGGTTACCATGTCGTTTTAATGCAATCCAGTTCCAATTCAGTGTAGGTTCGCTCGCTGTCAGATCCGTACTGAAAATGGCAGCTAAAACCTGAACTGAGTCGGAATTGAATCGCATTAAGACGCCATGGCAAGGAAAAACCAATCACACCATTTTCCCAAGAAAGTCGCCATGCAGCTCCAGATTCTTAACCGACAACCAACAACATATTTTTCAAGAGCGTAGCGACTTACCCCCTCATTCATAAACGCTCTATAGGCTTCTGCTAACTTAGCAATCGTTTGTCCTTATCTGTCACTTTGACATTTACCTTTCACAGATAAGGACAAACATTGCTAAGTTAGCAGAAGCCTATAGAGCGTTTATGAATAAAGGGGTAAAGAAGACGAAGAAGTCCTCATGTAAGGACTAAGACCGCCTATTGTCTACCTTGTTCTTTGTTTCTGTATTGTTTTGCACTGATTTGCTGTATTCAATAAAGAGTATTTGTATTTGGACTTCGGTCCCCAGGCATAACATCTGCCTGGAGAGAGATCTCTCTATTATGGCACTCCTCACAAGGGTATGGGCGAAAATTATAGGAATCATGTTATAGGCGATGCGGCTAGCAACTCATCACTGTTTTGATTCCACTTTCCGCCTCTACGCCCTCAGTGTCTTGCTAAACGTGGCCTGTAGTTCTTGTTACCTTGGGCTCTGTCTACCCCGTAAGGGATAAAGACGTGATTTGTGTATGTGTATGTATGTATGTATTTGTATTGTATTGTATTGTAAGACCGGACAAGGAACCGTCTTTTTCACCAGTTACTTTTTAATTTTTAGTACCCCCAGTTCCAAAAGCAACCAGCGGACGAAGCCAAACTAAAAAAGATAGAAGAGGCCCTTGGGTTCTTGGAGACGTTTCTGGAGGGCCACGACTGGGTGGCCGGAGACCAGCTGACCCTGGCTGACATCAGCATCGTATCCACAGTCACTTGCTTCAGCACCTTTGACATCGACATCTTCAAGTACCCTAATATTAAAGCGTGAGTACAAAACACACATTTATTTAAACCAGTGGTTCTTAACCTTTCAGACATGAGAGACCATTAGACAAAAATTTTGTCTTGCCAAGGACCACCAAGTACCTAACTACAAAAAATCTAACCGTATGGCTTCGATCGGCCCCAATGGATGGAATTGCACATTCACGCGTTGTGTCTGGTTGTCACTTATCTAATTATTTATTAGATTGGCCCCGCGGACCACTTAGGACGCTTCCAGGGACCACCAGTGGTCCGCGGACCATCGGTTAAGAACCACTGATTTAAACCAACTAATCTAAAATTACAACACATGAAATTGCCATCGAAGCCTGCAGTAAAAACTACAACTAAAATAGTATTAAAAGGGCGTGATGCCAAAGATGCTGGCAGCATTCCATCTCTGGAGTGGAATGCTTATTCTTTGTCCAAGAAAGTGTCGAGACCCCCGGTCCTTGGGGTCCTAGCACTCTAGGACTCTAACAGAATATCAAAAAGGTTAATCGACGTCACAGGAGACCGAAGAGCTGGCAGCTTAAGGATACCTCTTTTAATAGTATATTTTAGTTAAGTACAAAATAGATGAAGAAAGGTTACATGCAACCGCGTAGGAATATCGGGAACTAGTTTAATTAATCACGGTCTAGATCCCGTGGAAAATATATCCAATTATCATCATATTCTCATAGAGGTTTTCATACTAAACCAGTTTGATATTTTAACTTCCTTATTGCTTCAGATGGTACGCCAGAGCGAAAGCTAACATCCCTGGATTCGACAAGAATGAGGAAGGTGCTACAATTTTCACGAAGCTAGTTAAGGAATTTTTGGCCAAAAATTAGTCTTAGACTGAACTGAAGGGAGAACATTTTACTGCACGGTAAAAGTTTAGTAATCAGTACATAATATAGATTATTGTGTTCATTAAAAAATTACAACTTGTACCAAAGTCTTTTACTTCAACCCTATTAGCAACTATGTCTAAGATCATCATCATCATCTCCAGCCTATATATGCGTCCCACTGTTGGGCACAGGCATCCTCTCAGAATGAGAGGGCTTGGGCTATAGTTCCCACGCGGGCCCAGTGGGGATTGGGAACTTAACACACATTATTGAATTGCTTCGCAGATGTGTGCAGGTTTGGAAAACCTCATGTTTAGGGATATTAGAAAATAAATACTGGCTAGTTTTTCCAGGTTTCTGCATCAAGTGGGATTAGGCTTATAGACTACAGGCCCACGTACAAAAAATGTGGGTCATATGAACCACCAGGTGACGTATATAGGACGATATAAGAGCATAAAATAATAAGATTCAACACTATGCCGTCACTTGTAAGCTGTCCAACTGGGTGCTGGTGAGAATTCAAAAGTGCAGGTAGAGTGAGTACATTTTGGTCATATGATCATGTACGGCATTTTTACCATCGATAGATCCATGAAAAATAATAAGAAAGCGCGCAGTGCCGTAAAAAAATGGTGAGCCACAAAGTCGATATTTTCTTTTGATTTTCTGACAATTTCGAGGGTAAATTTGGTCATTTGAGACTGTACGGCATCAGTTTCATACTGTTTCAATACAGCTTCTAATCCATTATTCCGCAACGCCGTACAAAAATTGTGCGACAAGGGGACAAAATCGAGGGTTGCAACCCCCTCTTTTTCCGTGGTCCGGGGGGTGATTTGACACAACATGAAATTAATTTATTTTGGAACTATTTTATGCATAGATAATATTTTTTTACATGCCGTACATTTTCGTTGGTCCAAAGGTTTGTAGGGAAAAAACACTCAAGGAACGAACCCATAGAACGAAATGTATGAAAAAAATGGTCTGCATTAAAATGTACGGCATAATTTTTTCCTAATTTATTTATCTTAATACTATATAAAACAAGGGAAAAATTTAGAAAATTGCTATGTTCTATTAATCTATGAATATTTAAACTTTTGCAAATTCAGTTTTTGTATTTCTCTATAATTTTTTTTAGAACAGTTTCTTTTGAACCGCACTACTATATAACAGTTGTATTTTACAATATCATGTTAAAAAAAAAGTTGCCGTACAGAGTCAAATGATTTTACAGCTTTATAAATCAAGTATACCATGAAATTAAGATAATCATTCAAATGAACAATAATTTTTTGACGGCATTATTTGTAATAGTACTTTTGAGTGCTAGATAATGTTTTGGAACCGAAGCCGTACTGTTTCAAATCACCCCCCGGACCACGGAAAAAGAGGGGGTTGCAACCCTCGATTTTGTCCCCTTGTCGCACAATTTTTGTACGGCGTTGCGGAATAATGGATTAGAAGCTGTATTGAAACAGTATGAAACTGATGCCGTACAGAATCAAATGACCAAATTTACCCTCGAAATTGTCAGAAAATCAAAAGAAAATATCGACTTTGTGGCTCACCATTTTTTTACGGCACTGCGCGCTTTCTTATTGTTTTTCATGGATCTATCGATGGTAAAAATGCCGTACATGATCATATGACCAAAATGTACTCACTCTACCTGCACTTTTGAATTCTCACCAGCACCCAGTTGGACAGCTTACAAGTGACGGCATAGTGTTGAATCTTATTATTTTATGCTCTTATATCGTCCTATATACGTCACCTGGTGGTTCATATGACCCACATTTTTTGTACGTGGGCCTGTAGTCTATTAGATTGTCCTAGGGGTTGTTTGCAATAAAAAAAAATCTAACACCCAAAAAATTGTTTTGTCTATAATAAAACTTTTCATTTCATCTCCATAGTTATTTTATTTAAAATAGTATTATTAAAAGTTAATATTTATTTTTTCTGAGCCGTTCTCGAATCACTTTCGCAAACATCCTGGCTCCTTCTTCGCATTTGTTGAATCCTGGAGCAAACTTTACTCTTTGGAACCATCTTAAAAAAAAAAAAAAAAATTACCATAAATCCATGTAAATATACCAAATGCTTATAATTTAAACTGATACGGTTCTGAAGTTCTGAACATGGGTCTAAGATGTAGGCATGAAATACATCCAACAGTACATACATTTCTTCAACATGGCCTTAGTCTTGTTACCTTAGGCCCTGTCTACACCATTACCTACCTGCATTGCACGGTCTCATTATCTATGGGAAGACGGGCCCAGCGTACGAGTCCTCCCCTTCTTGGCGCGGTCCTGGCGGGCGCTGGGGCCATTTAAAGATGGGGATGGGAGCGCTTCGTATCAACGTATAACCCATAACAACGTTTAACATAATCTTGAACCCAAAAATCTATTCAAAATCTTTATAGGAGTAATATTCAGCCAAAGTAAACCCATCGGTTCCGCCTCTGAATACTTACGCCTTAATATTTGGGGTTTTGAACGCATCAATGCCAACAGCAGAGAAGCAGCTGAGCGTAGCGAAGATACTGTAATCGGCTAGGGTCAGGTCATCACCAGCAATGTACTCGTGACCTTCCAGAAACTTCTCAGCGAATCCCAGAGCCTCTGTCACCATCTTCAGCTTGTTTTTATCAGCAGGGTCCTTGATTTGAGGGATCTAGAAAAAATATTCTGTTACTCTCAATCGTTATACCTTTCTCGCTCCGTCGTAGGTGAAAAAAAGCCCAAATCTTGGGGTACCTGAGTACTGACCACATAATCCATAAATCTCTGGCAAAGGGTGCCTATATCGAAGTACAGTCTCTGATCCACCAGCGCGCGCGCCTGCGGGTCCTCAGGGTACAGGGAGCTGCCTTTGCCATACTTGTTGGCGAGGTAGGTGATGATGGCGCGGGACTCCCAGAGGGTGAATCCGTTGTCCACAATAGTCGGGACGGTGTGTTGAGGATTTATCTGAAAGATTAGGGCCTATTAATTCTTCAATTGTTTTTCACTGTATCAAAATTTATGCGGAATATTTTAGAGGGTAGATGCGTTAGGTTAGGTTTACTGTTCGACAAGATTGGCATGTTAAGTCTTCCTGATACGCTATTGCTGGAAAAGGGAGACCAAGACTGGGCTTTCAGAAGATGAATTCGGACACGGATAACCGCCTCCTGGCAATGTAACGGGTAAACCACACAACGCCAACACTTCTTCGTGGTTAAGGGGTATCTGATTACAGCAGATTTCCCCTGGATAACGAAAAAGGTAGGGTTTAGTGTAGCTGACAGATGTTTTCATAAGTGGACGTTTAAATACGGTGTTAAGGGGATAACTGGATTTTGAATAAAACCATATGACAAAAATCTTTACACACATCTCATTTCATTGCGCGTTCTGTCTGGTAACCACTGTACGAAGAGTGTCTGCCGCAGTGAACAGAGTAAAGGTAGCACAGTCGCTATCCTGTATAGCATTAAGGTTAGAGAAATATCCTAGGAAGGCTTGTCTCTCATCCTCACCAGTGCCGGCGTTAGGGGGGGGCGCGATGGGGCGACGGCCCGGGGCGCCAAATTTGGGGGGCGCTGAGGTCTGGGGCCTCGGCCTCCTGGCTCACCGGCTGTGTACCCTCAATACTGTCCTTAAGTGGGCGCCTAAATATTACTGCCCGGGGTGTCAGTGGCCCTAACGCCGCTGCTGATCCTCACCTTTAAATACTCAGGAGAGAGATGTTCCCCTTCGCTGGTTTTGACGACCTTAAGGTTCAGCTCCAAGTTGAGAACCTCTGCCACCATGAGGATGGACCAGCAAGGCGGCGAGGATGGGGAGTAGTAGAAATCTATGGACATGGTGGCTGGAAATAAAATCACAAGTGACGTGCCAAAAGTGGTTTCACGTTAAAGGCATACTGATACGAAAATATTTAGTTTCGTAACTTTATTCGTTTCTAAGATATTGCAATCGTAAACAGACGCATGTGGTTTTATAGTAACATAAAAGTCGCTGTTGCAGGCGGCGTGGTCGCAAAGCCAGAAGCGTCAGTGTTATATACAGAGATCGGACAGATTTGCGTCATCGTTCGCAATAAAGTGGACATGACTCAAAAATTAATCAAATAATTAATCATTTAATTAATTTCTCTAAATAAAATTTGAACTCCTGGAGATAAAAATTTACACATGCATAAAATTATTAGCAAAATGTTAATTAAAGTGGCAGTTGTCGTTCTCGTAAATATTTTTATACAATAAAGAAATCAAGATCCTGCTAGATATGATTATTACTTCTCACAAAAAAGTTTTCTAGTTCTATAGGTATAAAACCTCCGTGGATATACTTATTCTTAATATATGTATTTTCACATATTTGATTAATTTTGGAGTCATGTCCACATTATTGCGAGCAATGACGCAAATTTGTCCGATCTCTGGTTATATAGCACAACAAATATAGCACGTTTCATCATTAATCTCTCAACCACTTTCTAGCAGAACTAACTACTTTCTTACCTAGCAGATTGCCTAAAAGTACCTTCATCATCATCATCTCCAGCCTATATACGTCCCACTGCTGGGCACAGGCCTCTCAGAATGAGAACGCTTGGGCTATAGTTCCCACGCGGGCCAGTGCGGATTGCAAATGTCACACATACCATTGAATTGCTTCGCAGATGTGTGCAGGTTTTCTAAAGATGTTTTCGTTCACCGAGAAGCTCGTGGCTCAGAGGTGCGAGCCCGTGATTCGAACCAACGACCCTGCTTGAAAGGCCAATATGGTCAAACCACTAAGCTACCACGGCTTTTAAAATACCTTATAATTAAGTAAGACCGCCTATTGTCTACTTTGTTCTTTGTTTCTGTATTGTTTTGTACTGATTTGTGGTGTTCAATAAAGAGTATTTGTATTGTATTGTATTGTATTAAAGATTTCAAACCGCCGAAATTTCCTGGCGAAGCCGTTACACGTATGCACGAATACAGGAGGTACGATATCGATACAACGATAGTTTTCGCTTTTGCTACAGTCGCCATCGGATGTATCGTAGCGAGCGAGGTCCTCAAATATTTCGGAGCAGCCTTGAATTTCAATAAATTCGTTACTCTAAGTAACGTTAATGACATCAGAACACGCAATTCGTCATTCGTCATAAATATAAGAGCAGCGACTTTTCAATAAAATCGGGACGTCACAAAAGTATCGATGCAGTCAGGCTGATCATAAAGATCTGAACATTTGTGGAAAATATTTGTAGCAAACAGTTTTAATTACCGTGAATTATGTATGCAAACGAGTACACTATAAGTAACAGCTTTTATTTTGGCATGATGTATGAGCCATATTTGTATTTTGTTTAGAATTCGAATCTATTATAATACCTACGAGTATAACGAAAGATTTATTTTCCACAGTTGTTCAGATTTATTTATGATCAGCCTGATTGCGTCAATCTGGGGGCACGGCAGTGGCCCCGCCAAGTCAAGCAAAAAAAGCGGCACGGCCGTTCCATCTTTTCTCAAAGCAGTTCAGGCCATTTTCGACCCCCCTTTAACTTCGTTGTGGATACCTTTGACGATAACCTCATTGAACGTCCCGAATTTATTGAAAAGTCGCAGTCGCTGCTCTTATATTTATGGCGTATTGCGTGTTCTGGTGTTACGAATTTATTGAAATTTAATGTTGCTCCGAAATATTTGCGGACCTCGCCCGCTACGATATATCCGATGGCGACTGTACCTACTATATAGGTATCTGTAATAGATGTCCTTAAATTGCTACATCATCGTCGCTCACAATCAGTGATGAAATCGTATATGATTCGTTGTAAGAGCAAACTTTTGAAAATCATGCTATTTTTTTTGCACTCTCATAACGTACCTATTCCTATTGTGGTAGTAACAATGACTAATCATATTAAAGTTTAACATTTAAGTATTGAAATATATCACAATTTACTAAACTTTGATATGCTCGTTCTTATCAGTTAACAGTGCGTTATTAATGCGTAAATTTTAGGGTAAAATATTATTTTGATATTAATTTAAAAGCCGTGTTATCCTAGTGGATTGACCTCTCACACAGAGGGGCGTGGGTTCGAATCCTGGGTTCGCACCTCTGATTTTGTCGGAATTTATGTGCGGAATTACATTTGAAATTTGCCATGAGCTTTTCGGTGAAGAAAAACGTGAGGAAACCTGCACACATCTGCGAACCAATTCAATGGTGTGTGTGGAGTTCCTAATGCACTATGCCGGCGTGGGAACTATAGCCCAAACCCTTCAATACCTAAATGGAAGAGGCCTATGCCGTGAGGCCCCCCGAATTACGCGATAATTAACTAAAAAAACATACACAATGTACTGAAATTGTAATTATTTTAAATTGGTAGATATTCTAGTTTTTGTGAGGTGGAAAGTGGCGTGATCCACGCAACGATCTAGAATCCAAACACAAACCCTTAAGTTTTCATTTTAAACATTTATTTACACACATTACATACACGTAGGTACCTAGATATATAAGGAGAAGGAATACGAGGGCCACACCGAAATGATCGGGAATTGAGTACCCGGGACTGAGTTAGCGTAACACCTTTTTGGTGACGTGAGTACTAGCTACTTACGATCAAAATGACGTTTATAAAATTAAAAAAAAGTGTTTTGTTTTTTTTTTATTCTCATTTAAACTTGACAAGTCGATGAGCAAAATGGACCTCACGCGAGAAAATTTTCGCGCCATAATTTACAACAACTTTCGTCGCGGGATATTGCGAGATGAGTGTATCGCTGAGCTTGTATTTATTTATAATGATGAAGCATCAAACCAAACAACAATATATCGTTGGTACTCAAAGTTTCGGCGAGGTCGTTCCTCTCTCAGCACCGTACCTCCTACCGGTCGACCAAAAACAGGGGTAACGGCCGAAAATGTGGCGGCCGTGCACAAAAATATTTTAGAAGACCAACATATTACCTATGAGCAGATACGAGCGACTATGGGCATTGGAATGACTGCAATTCAAAAGATTTTGCACGATGGACTGGGTGTCAAGGAGCTTGTTTCCCGCTGGGTGCCTCATAATTTGACTGAAGAGCAAAAGGCGGCTCGTGTTGATTGGTGCCGCTTTACTTTAAAACGGTTTAATGGAGGAACGTCAAAAGCCGTTTATAACATCGTCTTAGGTGACGAAACATGAATTTATTCCTATGAACCCGAAACAAAACGTCAGTCGGCAGTTTGGGCCTTCGAAGATGAGGTGAAACCAACGAAAGTGATGCGTTCCCGTATCGTTTCTAAGAAAATGATCGTATCGTTTGATTCCAAAAAGGGACATGTGACTACAATTCCACTACAGGAAGGCAGAACGGTTACAGCAGATTGGTACACCTCGGTTTTTTTACCAGAAATGTTAGCCAAATTCCGTGCAGGCAACGCTACTCGTCGGGTCATCTTGCATCTGATAATGCGAGCTCCCATACTGCTCGCAAAACAAAAGACTTTTTAAACGGGGAAAACATTGAGTTGATGTTTCAGCCTCCATATAGGCCCGACCTGAGTCCAAACGATTATTTTACATTCCCCAGAATTAAAGATATGTTGCGTGGTCAACGGCTTAAAGACCCAGAAGCGGCAGTAGAAGCTTATCAATCGGCCATTTATGAAGCAGCTACTTCCGATTGGAATTATTGTTTCAAAAATTGGTTCCAAAGAATGCAAAAGTGCATTAATTGCAGGGGAGAATACTTTGAAAAACAATAAAATATAATTTAGGTAAAATATGCGTGTAGTTTTTTTTATTCCCGATCATTTCGGTGTGACCCTCGTAGTACCGATATGGTGTAAAATGGGCCCACTCAGCATGTTGTGTTTATATATATAGGCATAATAACTACGCGTGAATGTTGAGTTGAGTTGTCCACATGTCTTTGCTAGAGATATCAGATAAAAAAAATAAGTATTTCGAATTCATGACACCGTTCTTGCAATTTTGTACGGAATCCTTTAAAGTTATAAGATACTGTGACATGATATTCGATTACAACTAATCTAATCAGTACTCGAAACAGACAACCGAATAAGTACCTACCTCAAGATACGAGTATAAATACCATTTCCGTCAGTACAAGTTTTAGTTTCTTGCGATCTTGCGACAGAGCTCTTGTGAAAAGTGGTAAGTTTATTTTTTACACCAGACCTGGTAATTTTATAAGGAATGGTGACTTCAAAAGGTTGCTGACAGTTCAAAGGCTTCATTTTAATTATTATCCAAGTACCTATGTCCATTTTGTCCATTTTAATTGAATATAAGAAGGAATTGATAGCCTTTGGGATCAGTTTAAATATAATCATACTCAAAAGCAGCATCCTCTTTTATTACAAGTTAAGTGAATTTTTGTAATGAACATAAGAGAATACCATGTTTTAGGGTCTCGAGAAAATACCTAGTTGAAGTCAAGAAATAATTTTACTTGATTTTAAAATTAATTTTAATTAATTTGCTAAGTAATTTATTGGTAGAGCATGATCCGTATACCGAGTTTCAAGGCTAGCTATTATAGCCTAAGATCCCGCTATACAACGACCTTCACCGAGATGCTTATTTGATGAAATGTATTTTATATTTAACTAGCTGACCCGGCGAACTTTGTTCCGCCTTGAATTTGAAAAATTCCAGTGGTTTGGGCTGTGCTATCCCGCGAGAACTATGCAATTTTCCGGGATAAAAACTATCCTATGTCCTTTCCCGGGACTCAAACTATCTGTATACCAAATTTCAACTAAATCGGCCCAGCGGTTTAAGCGTGAAAAGGTAACAGACAGACAGACAGACAGACAGACAGACAGACAGACAGACAGAGTTACTTTCGCATTTATAATATTAGTAAGGATTTAATATAGGTATCAATAAATATATTGCATATGGGTTGCCTAACAAATTTTAGTCCAGGGTACTATGTTTAATTAATAATTTTAAAAATATTGTTTTAAACATTTCACCGGTTTGATTATTAGATAAATTCTATACCAATCGAAAGTATGAAGCCCATAGAATATGCAAATGTGAGGTTGCCTATTATTTTCCGGTCACAACTATCAGGTAGCCAGGTATAAACAGGTAAATCTAGCATTTTGCAAGGGTCTGATTATTGAATTAAAATTAAAGATTATTTTATTATGAATGAACATGGTGGTATAGGGTTGCCTGCGAAAATTCAGTCCCGAATTCCGGCTGTCGAATTTTGAAAAGTAAAATATTGCTGCGACTGAATGTGTGCGACTGAGAGGTCCCAACCAACCATCCCATGCGATAGAAGAGCAGCAGCATAGCAGCTGTTAGAAGTCCGTCCATTTAATAGTGGAGGCAAAATACGTGAAATTTCCCTTAAGTCAGGAAATAATTCTAAGAACTGATAAAAACAATTGTTTTTGATTTGTATGGGTTAGAAATGGAATTTAATACATCACTTGATATATTCACCCCCCCGGAAAGGGGTGGAATTGGTTGAAAATGGTGTAATAGTAATATCTAAGAAGAAAAAATAGGTGTAGTCTGTGCAATTTGCCATACGTTTTATTACATCTTAATCTATATTTGCACCCGTTATTTAGCTCAATTCAAGCTACGGAACATACAAAAAAAAATCATATACATAACTAAAAATATACTTTTTGGCATTGCGGCCCCGGGAAAAATACAGAACGCGGTGCAAATTGAGGAAATGATGAGAATATATATCAAAACACAATACCAAATTTGCACCAGGGTGCGACACCCGGAAAGTAGTTTTCTATGTTTTACTGTATTTGTACTTCGGGGGAAATTTTGAAATTAATAAAAATCGTCACAATCGTCTTAACTTGGTTTGATTTACATTCGCACCCCATAAAAAATTGACATTTCTACACGGAACATGCGGTTCTGTAATACTACCCGCTACCTAGCGCTCGCTGCTATTCCTTGCGTTTAGATAGAACTATGTTTACCAAACTTCCAGTTAAAATTTTCTTTTTTTTATTGAGTGCGAATGTAGAATCTTTTAAATATGTGTTATTTATAAATTTTCACGACTATCTTAATTTCCCCCGAAGTACAATCTACAAAAGAGTGAAAAAAAACATGTTCCATACTTTGCACGGGGGTGCAAAGTTACCTGGGTGTTTATAATACTTTGAAAAGCTTAATCTAAGTTTGCACCAACCGTCTGAATTATCCTCGAGCCACAATCAGAAAAAAATATTTTACCAAGATTCTATACATCGTACACCTTTTTAATTAACATACATTATGTACCAATGGGGGCCCTTCACGTGACTAAACTTGCGCTTAGTACCTTTTATCATACTTCAAAATAACGGCATTTGAAGTTTATACCTAATATTTTAAAGTGTTCCGTACATGATAGAAACGGTGCAAACCGAGGGAAACTATCTAGTCGTGCCCTCTAACGATTCCACAAAAAAACACGACTACACGAATTACTTCCATACTTTTCCGTAATTCGACTATACTACAAAAGAAAGAGAGTGCGCGAGTGTTTTTACGTGAAACCACTTTCGGCACATGCGATTTTATTCACCAACGGTGCGTTATTTCCAGACACCATGCCTATCGATTTGTACTACGCCCCATACTCGCCGCCATGCTGGTCCATCCTCATGGTGGCAGAGGCTCTCGACTTGGAGCTGAACCTTAAGGTCGTCAAAACCGCCGAAGGGGAGCATCTCACTCCTGAGTATTTAAAGGTGAGTTGATTAGACTTAATACATAATTTGGTCTCGCAATGGGGTGCGTAACGATGTATATAAAAATTTTTGGTATAATATTAGTAGCAATAACGCTCATTTGATATAATTATTAAATCATATAACAACACTTAATATATTTACATATGACATAATTATCATTTCTTATAATGATCATTTGATATAATATCATTTAATATAACATTCTTTAAGTATAATGCTTATTTCCTATAATGAACTTATGGTATAACGTAATTTTTATAAAAAGTAGGTTAGGTTAGGTTTGAACTGCGTCCCCCAACAAAAACGAACTGCTATTATATATTATGATTTGTATATAAAATGAGCGTTATACCATATAATCGTTATAAGAAATAAGCGATATACCGAACGATAAATATACGAAATAAATTTATATATTTTAAAATTATACCAAACGTTTATTATACACAATGAGTGATTATACCCTTTGAAATTATATCAAATGTTGATATATCGATAGAAAATATATTAAATATTTTTATATCAATCATTACACACCCCTCGCAATGTCCGTCTAGGCCTTCCCCTCCCAGCGCACCCGTCCACGCTCCCCATATAAATCTGTTTAGTTAATCTTCTTTTATCCATCCTCTATCCACCGCAAAACCAACTAAACAGACTTTTTTCTATCCTAGTCATCTTGGTATGCGTGTGTAAATTCGATTATAATTCAATTTTTTCCAATAACCAAAACTGTCAATTTTGACGTAGTTACATTCCTCAAGGAACCTAAGAAATATATATCAAATATTTGGTTTTGGTTATTGATGTTGTTATGGTACACGATGCAATTCACCATAAAACAAATTCCAAATGAGCCCTAATCTTTCAGATGAATCCTCAACACACCGTCCCAACGTTGAAGGACAATGGCTTCGCCCTCTGGGAGTCCCGCGCCATCATCACCTACCTCGCCAACAAGTATGGCAAAGGCAGCTCCCTGTACCCTGAGGACCCGCAGGCGCGGGCGCTGGTGGATCAGAGACTGTACTTCGATATAGGCACCCTTTACCAGAGATTTATGGATTATTTGGTCAGTACTCCAAGATTTGGGCATTTTTTTCATCTGCGACCATTGACGTACAATAAACAACTAGACTCACAATCACGCTCAAAAACTGTCCGAAGCAAAAGTCTGAACGACGCGTCTATTGTTCAGAGTTTTGGTTCAGTTGTGTTTCAACCGCGCTTTGATAACAATGTATATGTCTCTTTCTTACCGTAATCTTACTATTGAGAACAAAAGAGACAGGCAGGTTTCCAGCGCGTGGCGTCGTGTCATTACTTCTCACGATCCTACGCCATTGATATTAAACATTACTGCCACGAAATGAGGTGTCAGTTTGAACGAATATGTTAATGTTATCTGTCTAAGTCGATGTGTTGACACACACAACACATAGACAAAGCAACTCGGACGTTTCTTGAGGAACCTTTGTTAGCGACTGAGAGTCTAGTTGTTTATTGTAAGTCAATGTCTACGACGGAACGAGAAAGGTGTATTTTAACCATGATTGAGAGGTAACAGAATATATTTTCCAGCTCTCTCAAATGTCGGGCCCCGCTGACGAAGCCAAGCTGAAAAAACTGGAAGAGGCCCTGGAATTCGTTGAGAAGTTTCTGGAAGGTCGCCAGTACATCGCTGGTGATGACCTGACCTTGGCTGACTACAGTATCCTCGCTTCCATCAGCAGCATGTCTGCTGTTGACATTGATGCGTTCAAAACCCCAAATATTAAGGCGTAAGTATTCAGATGTGAAACTATATGTCCAGGCTTCTTGGGCTGCAATCAAAGATGAGTCCAAGGCCTAAGCCTTGGCGCTCATGGCATGTGGCACGGGGCAAAGACACTTTCTCCGCGTCCTTCCTTTTTTTTGCTGATATTTTTTGTGTTCCTAACAAGACGCATTTCTTCTTACTTTCCTAGTGAAAGTTGACTGCTGGTGCTGTAGTGGAATTATAAACATTAACGGATTAACGGATTTTTTTTCTGTTTCAGATGGTACGAAAGAGTAAAGACTGTTCCCGGTTTCAGTAAATGTGAAGAAGGAGCCAAGATGTTCACGAAAGTGTTACAAGAATTTAGCAAGAAAAAGTAATCTTAAGTTCATTTTATTTTTGTTACGTTATTTTTGTTAAAAATACTGTAAGTTTAAAGATGGAGATGAAATAACATGAAAATAACATAATTCTATTTTTCATTAAGAACTTAACGGACAGATACCCATAGACTTGGTCGTCGAATAGGGCCTATCTGACGATTGAAAAATCAGCCCTAAGTCGCAAATAAATTCGCTCATGAATAATACAAAAGATATAACAGATATAACAAAAACTGGACTCTACGTCTATCGTGAAAGAACTTTAAATACTATTCAGTCTCTGTGGCCATTCTGTATACTTTTAAATGATCATCTATAAAATTATTATGATGCATGACTAGCATAATGTAATCTGAATGATTTGCATTGTTATTAACATTGCGGCCTATTGTGCAAGTTTATTAGTTATTATGACGCAAATCATCATCATCATCATAATCAGCCCTAGGAAGTAGCCTGTTGGCCTCTTCTTTAGACCTCCTTTTGCCTAGATTGGACTCTCAGGGGGTCATTTAAAAGTTAGAGCGACCGTTCCGCTTGCTACCCTAGTGAGTGCTTTTTAGTGCTGGCTAGCCATAATCTATTAATTGCAATAAAATACTTGCCAACAGACACGAGCGGAGAGAACATACTCAATGCAAGCGCTTGTGCGAACCAGCTGTGTTTCTGTGTCTGGTTTTGTTTAAGAATTCTTTTTCACAAAAGTTAGTTTACTGTTCTCTAAAAACTTGTGCGGGCTACCTCCGCGTGTGGTCAAGAGCTGCGGTTCGTTTTTGGATCCGTCCGGGGGGAAGAGCAGACCATGGTCCGGTACACCCTGGGCATCGGCTAATGATTTCCTGGCAGTTTCTGAGGGATATCATTGACCGTTGGCTAAGAGTCCGACAGGGGGGAGGGAGTCTTATGACCGTATTAGGTACCATACAACGTTGCCGACATTTTGTCACAAGATTTTTGAATTATATTTTTATTACTTTGACATTGGTGAAGTTGTCGCTATTACGACTTGATACGCCACAAATAAGAAGAGGAAACGCCTACCAAATAAAAGATTCTTTAAAACATTTTATAGTTTATTATGCTTTAAAATATCTTAAAAATACTATCCGCCATGCGGACCGAAAGTGTGAGTGAATGAAAACAATTCTTGTGTGGTGTGTTAGTTTATTTCTTCATCAAGCTGTCAACCAGGTTCTTGAAGGCTTCGAGGCCCTTCTCGTTGGCCTCCTTGTATCCTGGAGCCGAGATCTTCACTGTCTCGTACCATCTGAAAGTAACGTTGCTACTGAATTTGCGTAAAGAGAAAATCATCGATGTAAAAATGCTCAGCTAGGTTGGTGGACCTGACTCGCTGGGATACGGTTCCCCACGCACTTGGTTGCTCAGAGGGTCTACTCATATATACAATCTCTCTCACTCACTTATGAGCACTCATAGTGTGGACGCGACGACACAATTTGAATTTCGAATTTGCGAGTATAAGCCCAGCATCTCGTGTACAAAGTACTGGCAATAACGCCAATGCAAACCAAATGCCAGACCTTTGGTATTTTCTTGAGTATTTGCTGGCTCTCCGAAACTGGGTACACAAACTTTGCGTTCTCAGTAGGTATTTTTAATTGTCTAAACGCTTTTTGGAGGATCTAAGACCATTATTTCGATTTTAGTGTCCCCTTGCTTTCCGTACCACAGAACTAGAGTCCGGACTTCGCAGTTGGCAATAAAGAACGCTGCCTCTAACATCAGTTCCCACAGTCGCTTTAAAACCGGGCATGGTACTGCAAGTAACTCAGTAGGGATGCTCCCAAAAGGGACTGTCTTACCTCTTCATCATCATATCAGCCGCGAGACACTCACTGCTGGCCTTTCCCGAGGATTTCCACGCAGTTTTGATCTACCCACGACATTTTTACCGGATCTTTTGACCTTGAGGGAAGCCTCTCCTTCCACTCTAGAGCATTTCTAAGCTTACGACTCCAACGGCCATCGGTTCATAGAACAACGACTGTGCTCCACAGTGGCGGACTAAGCCCGTCAGAGGCCCGGGGCGACAAAAAAATGAGGCCCCCCCAACTTAAAAAAATATGTAGTTTTGTCCGTACACAGAGATGGGAATCTTGGAAGTCTTGTTTAAGATATGATCAGGAGAACGCGGAGGCATTTGGGGCCCCCCAAAGACCGGGGGCCCGGGGCGGGCCGCCCCTTCCGCCCCCCTGTTAGTCCGCCACTGGTGCTCCACCTACTGACTTACCTCTTAACATTAGAGTATTTCTTGAAGTCAATGTCAGTGACTTCAAAGCTCGAGACGCTGGCGATGAGGCTCAGATCAGCGACGGTCAGGTTGGGTCCAGCCACATACTGCTGACCCTCAAGGAACGTGTCCAGGAACTTCAGGGCCTCTTCGATCTTGGCCAGCTTGCTGGGGTCAGCGGGGGCGTTGCCGAATAATTGTGGGTACTGCAATAATGAAACAATCATCACATTAATGTTGTTCTTACTCTTATATAGCTCAAAAACTAGGTTCCAAAAACAATTGGCTGTAAGCCCCAAAACTTCTGTTATATCTGTACGTCTAGTGTAAGTTTTGCAATAAATTTTCGTTTACTTTTCGAAATAGTTAAACGAGCTAACTCATAACGATACGTTTCTTTTCACCGTCACAATCGTATGCGCTCGAACGCTGTTGCGTTGTCACGTCGCGGCGCGTATTCCATACAAATTCGGTGAGTTCGTTTCACTTCGCGTTGCGTTTCTCACAGATGTCACTGTTCACTTCGACTCCGTAAGTTCCTCGCGAGTATAAGTTCCAACTGTCACTTTGGTGACAGTTAACGTTCGTGAACGCAGTAGTTAAGTGTGTCACTATGTTTTTACCTAGTGAGAACGCTCTCACTCCTCATATTCAGCAAAAATAAGGTTCAAGTTTCTTTAGCAAATTTATTAACGGTCTAAACGCGGCGCACCAAAGTGCTTGCGATCTTGTATCTCTTTCTTACACATTGTGATGTCTCGCAAATACGTAAGGGAGGTTAATTAAGGAATTAAGCACTTTTTGAACATATATTTTAAGTTCTTTTTACAAACTACCTAGTTACTTACATATTTTACATTATGCGCGCACACGAATACGTGTGAACTAAAAAACGACTTACCGTGCTAACTCCTTAAAAATAAAGCGTAAACGTTCTTAATTACAATTAAATAAAAAGCAAAAAGGAAAAAGGAAGGGCTCTGTCTACTCCATAAGGGATATAGACGTGATATGTTTATGTGTGTGTATGTAAAAAGGAAAAAAAAACAAAAAGCAATAATGACGCCTCCCAATCCCGAGGTTCGAACGCGAAATTGAAGAGTTGCGTACTCGATTTAGACCATCAGGCCATCCGTTGGACCACGGCTACTTTGGCAGGCTAATTGAATTTGTTAATTGGTATCCGCTACTCTAGTGTCATCTTTTGACATTTATCAAAATTACCCTTTAATAACATAATAATAAGAGCCACGTTGGTCGTTGCTGTGAATGACACCTTCTATACTTACAACTGGGTATATAATTATATTTATACTAAAAAATATGTGTAGTAACAGCGCTGTACGGTAGCAGATATTAGTATCGACCCTACTGCTATTGAAATAAGGCGTCAAATGTGAATGATGATTATGATAAAGTTTACGTACCTGCATACTTAACTCAGTCGTCTCAGAACTAGTGAGAAGGCTCTCCCTTCTCATAATTAAGTAAAAATAGGGTTCAAGTTTCTTTAGCAAATTTATTAACGATGCTGCGCTATGGACTTGTAGTCTAAAAACGACGAACCAAAATGATCTACAAGTAGTTAGGAGGTTAATAAGGAAGAAGGCACTTTTTTGAACATTTATTTTAAGAGATTTATACAAACTACTTGCCTACCTACATTATATTTTACATTTTGTAGGCAGCTCAGCTTAATGCGTGTGAAACAAAAAAAACATTATTAATAATAATAGGCCCTTACAAATATTGACACATTTACTGTTTTTATATTACCTAATGCTACTTCAATAAATGCAACAACACATAGATTATTATTTTTCACTTGTAAAATTAATTATATTTATTCGTTTTAAAGGGTGGGCAGGCTTTGAAAGTTAAAGTATTTGTTTAATTATTTATTAAAAATAAAAATTTACCTACTTTTTTCTCAGCCTTTTTTAGTTTTGAATTAATGCTTGTTTAAAGCAATTTACCTACAGGCAGTTATTTTCATAATTCATGCAAGTTTTACTTTAATTCTACACTTAGTACTCTTCATCAGTGCCATACAGAGTTACTTCTTAATTGAACGGAATAATATTTTCACCCTATATGCCTAACAAGAATTCGCAGCAACCTTTGAACAACCTGGCTAGGCTCTTCTTGAGAACTAAGATGGCTGAATTCCAAGGTAATTTTGATAATGCAGATATGAGGAATCCATCAGTATCTTTGATTGCTGCAGACTTCAATGCCTTGAAGAACTTTGTTTCGAAGGCTCTTGAGTGCTGCACCAAAAGGTGGGCTGCTTATCTCGGTAGGTGGACCAACAAGAGGTGAGGTTGAGGCGGAAAATGTTGCTGATTCATGGATCATTCCTGAGGCTCTCGCTGATACATGAGAAAACTGTTGTGCTGGCAGTGGATATTTCCAAGTGCCTGGTGAAGTGCCATGTGTCTGATACCGATGTGAGCAGGAGCTTCTGAACTGGGCGTCCTCAGACCGGCAAGAAGCGGCCCATCTTGGTCCACTTCAAAGATGTCACACTCCTGGTTTGGGTGTAGCAGTAAGTTTCTGACCCATCCCGTTACTACGCATTCATGGCTGCGAGGAAAACGTTCGAAGTGGACAAGTGTTGGATGAGAGATGGTGTCGTCATTGTGCTAGTACTGGATAGTGGCGGCGAGAAGCATCGCATCGTATCACTCGCCAAGCTACACGGGATTCCGAATGTCATGCCCGGGGCAGTGGGCTCGTCGGTCATGCCTGCAGAGGCTGCTAACACTGTATAATAAAGAGTACTAGCGTATTGCTGTGCAGCGGAAGCGGCCCAAGAGAGGCAGGAAGGCCGCGGCATAATTATGTTACACTTCACTTATTTGTCACATTTTTCTTCATGTCCTTTCGAGTATTTCATAATGTGTAACTGTCTCCTGTATTTGAGCATATTGTTTTGTATTCTTTACCCACTTTTTCTTGTTACTTTCGCTCTAATACCTCCAAAATATGGTTCTTGTTCTTGTTAGAAAAGGTTTCACGCTAACTCCATACTCTACTGGCTGTATTTATTATTATGTTTCGTTGTCATGTTTGGTTAATGTCAAAATATAAAATATACCTCAACATGGTAGCAGAGCGTTTCAAATATATTTTGTGGTTTCAAATATATTTTTAAATAATATATTTATAATGTAATAAATATTCAGTTAGTGAAATCTAAAGACCTTTCAAGAATAAGTAATTAGCAACAATTTTTATTACTATTCTAACAAGGCCTGTCAAAATGTCAACTTCGTCAACGAGTTGCAGAATTGATATCGGTCGTTTAGAAGGAAAAGAAAATTGGTCAACATGGCGATGCAAGGTACTGTTATTGCTAAGAGGAACGTCGGGAGGATTGGACGCTATCAATGGCAATCTAAACCCACCTACGCAACCAGAGGCAGTAGCGGACCCGGTAACCATGGCTACTTATCGAAAAGCTCTACAAGATTATAACGAAAAAGATAGCGCTGCAATGCTTATTTTAATGGCTAATATGTCAGATGTTACTCTACAAAAAGTAATGAGGCTAACAAGTGCGAAACAGATTTGGGATGAATTACATACTCTGTTCGACGGCACATCTGAGGATAAAAGCTATAACCTATGCTACAGTTTCTTCAGTTATCGCAAAGATCCCCTAGATGACATGTCCATGCACATATCCAAATTGAAGAATATATGGCATGAATTAAAGGTTGAGCTACAAAAGGGAGAAGCTAAATGTGATCTTCCAGAGATTTTAATCATATGCAAGATTTTAGAAACGCTACCCGATGATAGTTACTTCCCGTTCAAATCAAGTTGGATGCTCATGTCTAAAAAGGACCGTAACATAGAGAATTTGACTGCTCAAATTTGCAGTTACGAAAGATCATTGGCGACTAAAGAAGATGAACCTGAGGCTCAAGCGCTCGTAGTACAGAACTTCAGTAAATCAAAGAAAAAGTGCGGATATTGCAAGCTTTTCGGCCATAAAGTGAAGAATTGTCGTAAATGGATCTCGGATGGGAAACCTCCTAAAGAACCAAAACCATCTACAAGCCAAGCTAACAATAGAAACTTAAACCTGACACTAATGCAAGTTGAGGCTAATGAAGCAGTGACAACCTTTGATGATCCTGACAACTGGTACGTCGATAACGGTGCAACAAGTCACGTCACCGGTCAATCTGACGTATTCTCCAGTTTTGAACACTTTACCAAGAATCAAACGGTCACTACAGCAAACGGTTCTACAACAGAAGCTATTGGAAAAGGCACAGTTGAATTGATAGCAAATGTTCATGGTCGACAAGAACGCATCACCCTATGCGATGTATGGTACGTTCCTGCAATTAGAAGAAACTTATTTTCTGTTCTTGCTGTACAAGATAAACTTGAAAACAGTGTCTTCAAATCTAAAAGAGAATCTTGTCAACTGATAAACAATGGAAAGGTTAACTTGATTGGCACACGAGTCAAAAACGGAGGTCTATACAAGCTGGAAGTGCAGATGCTTAAAAATCAAACTCCAGAATTGAGCACCCTGTCAACAGAAAACACCTTGCAACTTTATCATGAAAGATTTGCTCATCAGAGTAAAAGACATGTTAAACAAGTTATTGAAAACGAACTTGGGATCAAAGTTAATCTCGACTCTGAATTCTGCACTGGATGTGTATATGGAAAAACACACCGTCATAAATTTGGAACAAGAGAAAGAGCTAAAAAACAAGGAGAGATAATACACACAGATGTGTGTGGTCCATTTCCAAATTCATTCTCGAAACTTAGATACTTTGTACTGTTTAAAGATGACTACAGCAACTTCCGTCATGTTTACTTTATCAAGCACAAGTCTGAAGTGAAAGATAAGCTCGTGCAAATGATCAAAGAAGCACAGACAGCTGGTCATGTTATAAAAACATTACTTAGCGACAATGGTGGAGAATTCAAAAACGAAGCCATCGAGAAGATACTCCAATCTTATGGTATACAGCACCGGTTTACAATGCCCTACACCCCTGAGCAAAATGGATCTTCTGAAAGAGAAAATCGAACTCTTGTAGAAGCTGCTCGAACCATGATGCATGCTCACGAAGAACTCCCGATTGCCTGCTGGCCAGAGCTTGTTAACACTGCTGCATACGTCCTAAACAGGACTGGGCCTACTTCTAAAAAAGACAAGTCACCATTTGAACTTTGGTTTGATAAAAAACCCTCCATAAAACATTTAAGGGTTATTGGCACAGAATGTTATGCACATGTCCCAAAACAAAAGCGAACAAAAATGTCCAAGAAAGCTCAAAAATGTATTTTGATTGGGTATGATGGTGATGATGGCTATCGGTTACTGGGCCTTGATAAGAACAACCAACCGACATTGATCCGTTCAAGAGATGTAACATTCAAGGAATCATTGATTAAATCGGTAGGATTAGATTCTGACATATCTGAAGAGGATGAACGAACTACGACTGAAATCGAACTTAACTTCCGAGAGAATGGACAAAATCATCCAATGTTTGATGCAAGGGAGGATATATCACAACGTGATGAAGTATTGCCCCAAACATCAAATGATTTAGGTCATGAAGAAGAAGAAGATCAGAACGAATCGTCTCCCGAACCAGATGGATGTCGAATAAATTATTCAGATGAAGATCATGATGATGTTCCCGATACCAGAACTCTTCGCGACAGATCCACACTGCGATGTCCAGGCAGATATGACGATTTCAGTGTCTCGACTATAATAAGTGGTGAGCATGAACCCATGACATATAAAGACGCCATGAAAAGTCAGCAGAAAACTGAATGGGTGGAAGCAATGAAGAGCGAAATCAAATCTTTGAATGATAACAAGACTTGGATCTTGGTAGATCGCCCAAAAGACAGGAAACTAATTTCTTGTAAGTGGGTTTACAAAAAGAAAGTCAATGCCGATGGAAGTCTCGACAAATACAAAGCTCGACTTGTAGCGAGAGGTTACACGCAAGAAAGAGGAGTTGATTATGATGAAACATTCAGTCCCGTTGCTAAAATGGCGACAATAAGATCAATCCTAAGTGTAGCAGCTAACGAAGGACTTTCTCTCATGCAATTTGATGTAGCCACTGCATTCCTTAATGGTTCAATAAACGAAGACGTCTACATGAGTCAACCAGAAGGGTTCAGTGACGGCACAAACAAAGTCTGCAAATTGAAGAGGAGTCTTTATGGTCTCAAACAAGCGCCACGATGCTGGAATATATGTATTGTTAACTATTTAAAATTGATCGGATTTAAACAATGTGACACAGATCCATGTTTATTTATTCGACAAATGAATGGAAACAAAATAATACTAGGACTTTACGTTGATGATGGATTAATAGCCTCAACGAATCCAAAGGAATCTGAAAAGTTTTTGGCTGAATTGAAAAAAAGGTTTAAGATCACCACAAAACCAGCGTCCTACTTTCTTGGGCTAGAAATCCTCAACAACAAAGACGGTTCTATAAAAGTATCTCAAAGGCACTACACAAGCAAGCTTCTAGAAAAGTTTGGAATGAGCGACTGCAAGACTATTAGTACACCGATAACTAAAGAAGCTCAATCAGATACGGAAATGGAGAAGGAAGTAAAGTTCCCCTATCGCGAAGCTGTTGGTGCACTGTCATACTTGCAAACAGGAACCAGACCAGACATATCGTACGCTATAAGCGTTGTATCTAGAACATTAGACAGTCCATCTAATGAAGACGTTCTTAAGGTCAAACGAATCTTTCGTTACCTGAAAGGAACTATCGATTCAGGGATTGTTTACAAAAAAGGACACAAAACCGGAATGTTGGAATGTTATAGTGACTCTGATCACGGCGGAGACACAAGTACAGGACGTTCTACATCTGGAATTTTATGCATCTATGCAGGAGGAGTAATCTCTTGGGCAAGTCGCAGACAAACATCTGTAGCGATCTCTAGCACAGAAGCTGAATTAGTTGCGGCTAGTGAAGCAGGACGTGAAATAGTTTGGCTGAAAAGACTTTTCAATGAGATAACCACACTGAAAGATATCCCAATTTTACAAATTGACAATGATGCAGTTATAAAGCTGGCACAAAACCCAGAATTGCACAGGAGAACGAAGCACATTATGATAAGGCATTTTTATGTCAGAGAACTTGTGACTGACAAAGAGCTGCAAGTTAAATATGTTCCTACAGAATACCAATGTGCAGATATTCTCACAAAAGCTGTTTTTAAGCCTAGATTGGTATTTATTTGTGGGTTGATTGGCCTAATGCTGTAAGAAGATAGAGTTTGCCAAAAAGGGAGGATGTTAGAAAAGGTTTCACGCTAACTCCATACTCTACTGGCTGTATTTATTATTATGTTTCGTTGTCATGTTTGGTTAATGTCAAAATATAAAATATACCTCAACAGTTCTTGCCGGCATTGTTGCATTGCGACATGGCATGAGTGACGTTTGTCTGGCTGACAGTTGCTAGGTTTGACGTTTCGATCCATTTGAACGTTAACTGGACGCTGTTATGCAATACTGTGTCAACCCGCAAAATGTCAAACATCGAGATATTGATACCATTCGCTTCCGTATTGATACCATCCGCTTCCTTAGGTAATAAACTAAATCATTCAAAAATGTTTTAAGTGACTCAAATCAATTTTGTACTGAATAATTCAAAAAAACTGTTGACGCATAACCAAAATCCTCTACGGGATAATCTACAATACTGTACCTATCAAGAATTTTGCAATAATGTGTCATGAAACAAATCATTATATCATATAATATTGCTGATTCGACATTTTTCTAAAACCGAATATGCGATTTATTAAATAGGTATTTGTATTTATTTCCAATATTTACAGATGCTTTACATCTTCCCAGATCACTTGACTATTATAATACATTTATGAAATCGTAGATTCCTATTATTATCAGAGGCCCCATTTTGAGAAATATGTTGATGTCATATTTAAACACGATTTTCTTAAAATGGACATCTTGAGGGTTGGTATAGTATTGCATAACAGCGTCCAACTTTACTATTGTCGCAGGGAGCTGTCGAATGCGACGATCGTATGTTCACAAAACCGTTATACTCAGTGCGTTTCGAAAAACTTTTGCGAATGCGTTTGCTCACATCGATTAACGTTACGTTTTTAAGGTTTTTTGTAATTCAAAATGGCTGCCGCTACAGCTGTCAAAGCAAACAGACTAAAGAATTCAATTGTTGGAGAAATACAGTGAAAAGTGATATTATGATTGAGCCTTCCTGCTCTACGCCATTCTACGCCGCGGAAATCTATTAGTAATCTAAAAAGTACGAAAAAATTATCAAATTCTTCGGGCGAAATACCAGAACTTTGTTTCATTTCTAACTATGGCGTTCTTACGGACGAACAGGGATTACGCCAAGGATGCTTAAGATCTTCTTCCATTCAGTACTAGTCTCCGCTAGATGCGAAGCTGACAGCAATAGCAAGGATATGTGCGGAAATGTGACATGAAATGGATTTCGTAACCCTGTAGTGCTAGGTACTAGGAGTCTTAGAATCGGAGATCAGGCTGGCAAACAGCTCTAAATACGGGTTTAATAGCTAAAACTGGTGAGACTTTTTGATTACTGGAGTTATTCCCCTTTTTTTTTCAATTTATGTTAAAATTATATTTCTGCATCTGGTTGGCAGTTGGCAAAGGGCCCCTGTAAGTTGTCCCTGTTCCCACTTGCAAGCAGCCACTCTTGACCATTAGTTTAATAGAAATAGGTAATTATAAATTGAAGTTTCATTTTAATTAATTTATTGAATACCCAATAGGTTTTCCAAGCATTACCTTCTATCAATTTTCAAGTTGTTAAGTGCTGAGAAATAACCTTGCAGAGGTCTGTTTCAATCACCGAAAAACATTTACCTTGCTACTCCGCTACTCTACTAGTGTTTTTTTTTTTAGGAGAAGGCTGCATGAAAACAACACCAGCAAGAAGTGTAACATCATCTGATGATGATGATGATGATATCCTGAGGTCCCACAGCAAGGTTATTGAAGGATTTGAAGTAGGAACTTCCAATCATTGCAGTCCTGTTTTGGTTTCTAGGTCTTGATGGCTAATTATATTATTGACATAAATACAATGTATTTGTATTTAAGTTCTTTGTGTTATCAGGGAAATGCTGACTTTGGTCTGAATAAAAAGGATTTTGTTTTTAGTTCAATTCTTTTAATTTTTCTATATTTTATGTCGCAGGGATTTAAAATATAGTACTAGATTGTCAATGCAAGATCTCACAGCAGTTAGTATTCTAAAATTTCTAAATATATCAAGCACCATGAAAGCAATAACTATATGTTATTCAATATTTCCATGCATGTATGTATAGCTGTCTGGAATATAAAGTGCACAGTAGACAATATGTGGTCTTATCGCTTAATAGCAATCACTATCAGACAACCAATAAGACAGAAATCCCGGACTTCCCATACAAAATTGGCTCTTGTCTGTTTCGTGACAAATAAATAGAGATGGAATCTAATAAGATAACAGAAACTTAACATAGTGTGGTGAATCAAGCCCCAAAAGTTAAATGAACCATCACTATGATATTTACTGTAAAAACGTTTCACAGTGACTCAAGAATTGGTTCCTAGTACACAGAGAAGAGCAAAACAAACAAAACTTAATAAGCACACGGTTAAATAAAAATAGGCAACATTTATTTTGGTGTAGGTATTATTTTAATATTGCTAATTTAGTGTAGTGGCATATAAAAATAAATGGGGTTGCAGGATGGGCAAAATGCCATTGGTCCTCAACTCTCAACTCTCCACCTGATGAATATAGAATGGGCCTCAGTCATAGTTATGAAATGTTATTGCAATTTTTTATGCCAACTTCGATCTGAACGATTTGATGAACATCTGAATGTCTAAAATAATCTGAAACAAAATCCATAAAATAATTAGTTCAATGAAAATCTCTATTGTACAACTTGCAGCCATTCTCGGAAATGTTCATTAATATGCAACTTAGAACTTATACGTTTTTTGAGTTGTTTGTAAAGAAAAGATATTGATAGATGTATAGACGTGATTTATGTACGTATGTATGTAAAATATGTTAGACCAAGTTCTGTTGTTTTAAAGAAAATAAGGCATCAGGCCAACACACAAACCTTTTCTTTGAGGTTAGTTCTGCAACGATGCAGCCTAGCCAGTTCTTCTTAATTCGTATGTTCAACTCTGAACGATCGTCATCTTTATTCTGTTTGTTATGCTTCCTTTTATTGTACTATTTTTCCAAGTACAACAAA
Source organism: Pandemis cinnamomeana (assembly GCA_932294345.1). Lineage (NCBI taxonomy): Eukaryota > Metazoa > Arthropoda > Insecta > Lepidoptera > Tortricidae > Pandemis > Pandemis cinnamomeana. The sequence continues at coordinate 1,600,109 of OW028712.1, forward strand.
ACAATTCTCACTTTAATAAGTACAACAAATAATAATTCAATTCAATTCAAATTTAGGAAAAAGTCAAACGTCAAACGTCAAAACTTCAAAAGATATCAATAGTGTTGCCAGCGCCCATCTTTCAATTGCCGAGTTCAATGAAGATCTTTCTTGAAAGATTTAAAGTTCCAATATTACGGTGTACATTATCGCTTACCTACTAATAGCTTTTAATTACTATTGGCTCAGTATAGATTTATATTAGACTAGCTGTTGCCCGCAACTTCGTCTGCATAGAATTCGTTTATCGCTATCCCGCAGGAATTACGCAATTTTCCGGGATAAAAAGTAGCCTATGTGTTATTCCAGACTATAATCTATCTATGTTCCAAATTTCGTCCAGATCTGATTCTGTCCAGCCGTTCTGGCGTGAAAGAGTAACAAACATCCAAACATACTTCCAAACTTTCACATTTATAATATTAGTAGGATAGTAGGATTTATTTATTTACTCAACAAAAAATATATTGTATAAAAACATCCATGCTGATTTGGCAGCAAAGAGAAAACATAGAATGTACCAGTTGCTTCCTTCCCGCGCAGATGGTAAAAGTCCATCGACGGAATGAGCGAAAATCATAGGAATCATGTTATAGGCGATGCGGCTAGCAACCCATCACTTTTATGGTTCCGCTTTCCACCTATAGGTACGTCCACAGTGTCATAGGTCTACAACCTTAGGCTCTATCTATCCTGTAAGGGATAAAGACTTGATTTGTGTATGTATGTATAAAAGCATGCTTGTCACAAATATAGGTATTTCTGATGAAATCGTCAAAATTAATAATAATAAGAACATAACTCAAGTATTTATAGCGGAAGTTATCAGCCAATCTGTTACTTTTTTTTTTTGGTTGAACTAGAAACATTACTATTTGCAGTACCTAGTAGACTAAATTTAAAACAAAAAGTTTAAAAAACCACAGCACATGTGCCTTTATAATTTAAATGATATTTTTGTTAGAATTACTTATTAGAATTTAGTAAGAATGAATATAAATTATTAACAAAAATGCCGTGATAGTCTAATGGTTTGACCTGTGGCCTCTCAAACAGAGAGTCGTGAGTTGGAATTCTGAGCTCGCACCTCTGAGCTTTTCGGAATTTATGTGCAAAATTACATTTGAAATTTGCCATGATTTTTCCGGTGAAGAAAACATCCTGAGGAAACCTTGCACACATCTGCGAAGAAATTCAATAGTGTGTGTGAAGTTCCCAATCCACACTGGGCCCTCGTGGGAACTATAGCCCAAGCTCTTCAATAAATGGAGGAGGCCTATGCCAAGAGGCACGCCGAATTACGTGATTTTATCTATAAACAAAAACAGTGACGACAACATGTACTGAAAAATTGTAGCGAATTTGGAATAACAGGGTTTTTCGGTTTAGTAAAATGTCGTGAGTTTTCAATCCGCACTGGGCCCTATCCTATAGCAAAATTCCTCTCATTCTGAGAGGCCTGAGCGCCTGTGCCCGGCAGTGGGCCGTATATAGGCTGGAAGATGACGATTATTATTATTACAAATATAAATTAATATACTACAATAATAAAATATCTGTTAACTCATAAAAAATATTTTTTTATACGACAAGGAAGGCAAACGAGTAAGTGAGTCACCTGATGGTAAGCAAGCAAGTAATTTTATCCCAATTATTGGTTTACATTTCGATTTATTTTTTTGTTTAGCATAATACGTTATAAATAAAAATAATACAGTTTTAAACATACATAAAATAGTAATAATAATTATAATAACTGAAATTAAAGTTAGTACCAATGTTTTAAACAATAAACGTGTACGGTCTATGCAAACCGCACATTCCACATGTCAGCATTTTACGTTAAGTTGTATTATTTAACAATGTTATTAGTATTAAGCAGTGCACGCTCAACGCCCGCAGAGTGCACCGGTGTATCATTTACTTAGTTATCAAATAAATCATCAGTACAGTAAAATCTGCAGTGTATCACTTCTATCAGTATCAATTATCATCTAAAGTGTGTACGAGAGCATTGTCCCGTACAAAACGTTTCTTATTTCTAATTATGAAATCACGGTAATTGCTTTAGAATTGGCAACACTGATTGGAACTTAACATAGACCGTACGGCAAACGCGCTCGATGAGTTCCGCGTTAACGTATTCGAAGGTGAGCGCGTTCACGAAAACTTATACTCGCAGTCTTTGTTGTGCAAACTTTCCGCTGGTGGCGCTGTTCACGTTTTCATAGTAATTGCTATTTTAACGCAAACGCGTGCGAGACGTATTTTGGGACTGAAAACTTACACTAAGCATACTGTAGCAGATAGGGTAAACGTACCAGTGACTGAACAAATCGATCATTTACATTTGATCATCTGTAGGCTTATTATCTAACTCGCCCGCAATCGCCATCGTGTTCATTTTGACAGTTCTTGTATGAATGTGACAGCTAGCTGATTCCGATGCCAATTGTCAGCCCATACATGAACTGACAAAATGAACATGATGGCGATTGCGAGCGAGTTAGGTAATAAGCCTACTGTTCATTTGTACAAAGTGAAGTATTGTTTTTAGATTAGCAATATTACTTAGTCATCGTGATAACATTAACTTTAACTTTAACGTGAGTGTTTGATATTTGCATACGTTTAAATTATATGAATTATTTATATGTATAGATAAATGCATACATTATGGCATCAAAATTTAGCAATTTTTGTTATATTTGAAGGTGACTAGATTTTCTAATAATCAAAATTTAAAAAATAAATAAACAAAGGAGCATGGGACAGACAGCTATATAAATCGTGTGGTAAAAAATATACGTTCTTAACGTGATTATACAGAGAGGAAACAGGGGAATACATTTGTAATAAAAACAGTCGCCCGTTGATAACCTGTTACTTAATTTCCTACTACTTAGTTTATTTACTTATGACCCTTAATAATAGATAAATACGCCCCACCACATGCCAATACTCACAAAGTAGTCAGCAAATCTCTGGTACAGGGTGCCGATGTCGAAGTACAGCCTCTGGTCGATCTGGGCTCTCGCTTTCGGGTCCTCAGGGTACAGGGAGCTGCCTTTGCCGTACTTGTTGACGAGGTAGGTGATGATGGCGCGGGACTCCCAGAGGGAGAGACCGTCGTCAACTAGCGTGGGCACTGTATGTTGAGGGTTGAGCTGTGGACAAAAGAACGTAGCTTAGGTCATCATCTCATCATCATCATGTTAGCCGATAGACGTCCACTGCTGGACATAGGCCTCCCCCAAGGCTCTCCACTTAGACTTCTTTGCGTTCCGCATCCACCGCGATCCCGCGATCTTATGTATATTTTGCACAATAAAGAATTTACATGCATACATACTATATCGGCTAAATTAAAAAATATATTGGAAAAGAAAAAGAAAACAATAAAAAACAGTCAAAACTTAAAAACAACTTAAACCTAGCTAAAACTATTATTAAATTAAATTAAAGATAAAAAAATCTCCCAAATCGCCGCCAATGGGGAGGGTGGCCAGAAGGCTGGCAGCATTGCCACGTTGTATGGCAATGCTTATTCGCTGAGCGAAATATTGGCCAGCCCTCTGGTCACGGGAGGCCTCTATAAGGCGCGCCGAGATATCTTTATACACGGCGCGCGCTTGGCCCCCCATGGCCCCTGAATTTCGACTAAATTTATTCATTTTAAAATAAATAATATTGCTTAATAGTCTTTTCACACTTATTTTAATTAATCTTCTATAGATATCTAAAGTAAGGTTTTTACCTATTCATACTCATATACCTGACGGACTCGCGTAGCGATATCATTTCATAGGATGATGGATGAAAAGTCATATAGCACTTAGTCGACCGTACATAAACTTCCAGCAAGCGTGTTTCTTAGAACGTCTATTGCCTCGGGTAGGTACTTCCTTTTGCCACTGACTCTCCTTGAACTGGATTGCGAAACTAAATTGGTTCCACCGCGCCGGTTCGCACGCAACTGACAGGTACTTGGGTTTAATTTGGGGTCGATCTACCGACTCACACGCAGGAGGTCGATTATTGAAACCATATCACTCGAAAGGTGTGAAAAATTTTGCTAAATTTGAGATACCTATGTACCTACTCTTCCTCCGCTTCCCCCATAGACCTCCAGTTGGCTCGGTTGGAAACGGCTTGCATCCACCGTGAACCCGCGACTTTAACCAGATCCGTCCACCTCGTGGGTGGACGCCCCCTACGCCGCGCCTCAAAATTGGCCCAGTCTCCAAACAAAATTACTATTTAGAAACTTAATTACCTACTTAGTACCTATATGAAAATTGTGTTATGAACGTAAATAGAAACGGATCATTCACGCAAATTAGTTTTATCATTATCACACATTCGCAAAAGGACTATGCAAAGACGATGACAAACATTCATCATTTCACATAATCTTATCAAATAATGGTAAATAAATACTATTATCTCATAACAATTTGTCATTCACAATCTGATACAATGGCGTGCTGTAACGATGGTAAACAACCTCATAAGAGTTCGTTGACCCTAGAATTCCACCGTAGGCCAATTGCATTCGCGGTGCAATGCGTTTGGCCTCTAAACGTTTCCATAGCATTATGGACTAACAGACTTTGTATTAGAGTTTTGTATGGGTTGCGGTATACATGGAATTTGTATGAATGGTGTGGGACATATCCTTGGCGAGAATTAATCGCAAAGAGTGATTGTCTGAGCCTCTGGTATCAAGTTTTGATGGTAATATTTTACGTGCAATAGTTATTTGTTATGCAAGGCTGGTAAGTTTCTGTTTGGCGTGAGGGCCTGTATTGAAACCCCTGCAAGCGAAGGATTCTATGATTGAACCACAAACGAAGGTCGTGGGGATCTCAAGGCACGAGACAGTAAACAACTTTGCTGCGAAGCGAAACATAATTTTTCACCTCACTACAGCGAGAAATATGGTGGATGAAAGAGAAACAGTTGAACTTAAATCAGTTTTTTATTTAGCAACGAACGTTAGCAAGTTTTGAAAATAACTTAGGAATTAACGGACTTTCTTTTTAATCGAATGAAAACGTTAGGGGACAACAAGGTCTATATTTTTGAAGTTCGTATTATTCCGTTCCTAATACTCACCTAATTAAGAATTAATAAATAAATAAAATAAAAGTAATGCTCTGAGCAAAAACCAGATATGTATATTTTTTTATATGAATAGGAAGGCAAACGAGCAAGTGGGTCACCTGATGGTAAGTGATCACCACTGCCCATAGACACCCGCAACCCCGCAATTTTTATATAATTAGGTAATGATGTTTTCCAACAGGCCTCTGTACTTAAAGCCTGCTAGCAGATAAAGCGTATAACAACACGGATTTAAGATAAATACACATTTTAATTGTTTTGTTGAACCTAACCACAGATAGGATTAAATAACGAACCAATTAAAAACTGAAGGTAGAATTCCTTTACCTTCTGATTAATTGAATCATAACCTATTCGTCGACATATTTTCCTTGTTATTCGCATCGCATAAACTAACCTACTTAATAATAAATTAATTGTTTGAGGACGTCTAGCTATACCTATATGTATGTATATAAATAACATTAAATTAACTTTGAAAACCCCCGTACGTAAATCTATGTGTATAAATAAAAATGAATCGCCGAAATATATGTACGTAAATAACTACAGCTATAGACTTGAAATTTAGAAGACATGTTCTTTGAACAGTGGCGTAACTATAGGGTGGCAGGGGTGGCAAAATGCCAGGGGCCCCTAGCTCTACGCGGTTTTTAAAGTACGACTGTTTATAAATTGACAAATTGTGAAAAGTTTTTTAGCAAATGATTTGTCGCCCAGTTTTCCGGCCTCAGATCAACCGGTTGTCCTCCGAATTCTCGCAAACGTAGAGTTTATTCACCTCATGCAATAAGCTTTTGGAGCCAGCTTGCATCGATACAAGTTATATTAAAGAAATAGCTGGTTACGCAATGCGTTTCTGTGTACATACGAGTGCATATTTTGTAACGCGTGGAATGGATCCAACATTCGACTTTTATACGTTAATAAAATTGGCATTGTTCATTTTTTTAAGCTGTGCTTTTAACACCTTTATTTGATAAAATGGACTATTTCAAGCAACTAATTTGAATATTATGCTTTTACGTAGCTTTGTTAATTAATAATAAATATTTTTTCGCTGTTTGATAATTCGTGAATTTAGACAGAATCCCAATCGCCTTCGTTCGGCTGGCTATAAAAATAACGGCTTTGTCTGTGGTTTTGTCGATTTGACAGTGACACGTGACAGTTGCCATAGCTAAACTTTTTTTTTCATTTTTGTGGCGTCTGCTCGTTTGCCCCCTCTTATATAAAAAAAAAAAACATTCGATGCTGGATTCTGTCTGAAAACCGGGTCGTTCGGTCAAACAAAGGTGCAAAGTACTTTTACAAAAATATCTGCAATCATTAAGTATTTTTGAAATCGGACAAGATAAATCGGATAAATGATGGTTTTCCTCGAAATGGTTTTCGAATTGGAGCATACTAAAAAAAATGAACAATGCCAATTACCCTTTTGTTTAATTATGATCGAGTCTGACGGTAGTTTCATGGTGAAAGGGATGTAGACTTCATTTGTTTGTGTGTACTCGTATACTAAAATGTTGAGCTCCGTACCTTCAAGTACTCTGGTTTGAGCTGCTCCCCGCCGTGTAGGTCCACCAGCTTGAGGTTCAGGTTGATGTTGAGGGCCTTGGCTGTGAGGAGCACCGCCCTGCAGGGGGCTGAGCCGGGGACGTAGTAAAGGTCTGGCATTTTGCTGTCGACAATAAAATAAAGTATTACTGTTAGAAATGAAACGCATCTGCAGTTAGTTCCTTTATTCACCGCATTGTCAGACGGCGTCTCTTACGCTCTTCTCTGTTCGCGCGCAATAACGACCAGTGCATTGTAATAAGTATCCGTATATTAAAAGCTGTTTATTAATATAACAACTTATCATTTCACGCCATCCACCACTTTCCTACAATTACGAATACAAACGGTTTTTAACAGACTTCAAAAAAAGGAGGTTCTCAATTCGTCTGTATGTTTTTTTTTATGTTTGTTACCTCGTAACTTTCGACTGGGCGTGATTTTAAGGATTATTTTTTTATTTGAAAGCTGTTGCTTTCCGTGCCCATTTCAATTTGGTCCAGTTCTGACGATGGCACCCATGAGAAAACCATACAAGTCTAAAATTAGCATTAAGTCATCATCATCTCAGTCATTACCAGTCCACTGCTGGACACAGGCCTCTCCTTTAGACCTCCATTTAGCATTAAGTATGTGAGCGACAAATCGTCCGCTTCATTTAAACGGCGCTGTGTCATATGAGCAGCACGTTTAGTAGGTCTACCCATATTCAGAAAAAAATGTTATACTCAACGTGTTACTACACCTTGGATGCCCCAGGATAGCTACCGGCTCCTCGGGAGGCCGAGGTGGATATGGCGGGATGCCCTAGACGATTATCCTAGCTTAAATGAGTCCTCGCCCGCGCGGCACAGGAATAGGACGACAAAGGGGACAGAGAGATGTGCGGGCGGGTGCGCCTGCCGCCCGCTCCTCCCTCGGCCCCCTTTGTCGTCCCACCCCGCGCCCCTGCACCGCGCGGGCAAGGACTCATTTAAGCGGTCGGTTTACATATTTAATCGCGAGTTTAAATTATTATCAAGTACCTATTGTACTAGCAGTCTGTGAGCTCAGCCGTTCAGGTTTATGTTGTCGGTTCTTCGGGGCCCCCTGATAATGGGGGCCCTGGACATGGGCCCCGTGCGCCCTTATGGTGAAGACGGTATGGTATAAGCTAGCAACTAAGTCAGACTATATGCATAGCAATAGTATTTGGCTATCTACTCGTTGCTATAGTAACTAAAAGACAGCTCATAAGCAGTGGCGTAACTATAGGGTGGCAGGGGTGGCAAAATGCCAGGGGCCCCTAGATCCACGGGGCCCCGAACTGGCTTGGTTTAGAGCACAGAAGGGACGCTGATGCACTTCTTTATCTTGAGAAAGGAGCCCCATCTGACGAATTTGCCGCGGGCCCCAGACGTTGTAGTTACGCCACTGCTCATAAGAAATACTAATGCGCTACACACCGAGCGTTTGAATTTAGCAAATTACACACATCTCACTCTAACTGCTTGCATCGTGTCGTGCGTGAGTAGAACATCTAAACAATTTGAGTATAAAAATAAGTCGTGACAGATAGCGATAGCCGTTACGCTAAATGAACGTGTCTCAAATACTTACAATTTAATTGCCATGCCATGATCCGCATAAAAGAGCTAGGGTTCGTCTTGCATTGAAGCAAATGAAATGAAATTATTTAATTCGCAAGATCCCCGCTCTGGTTCGTGGCTGGTTCAAAGGGCCATTGCAGTTCAAAGAGGCAACGCGGCCAGCATAATGGGAACGTTTGAACCAGGCACGAACCGGGGCATTTTTTAGGTTAATTTTGGATGATTTTTAACACAATTTAATTTAAAACAACTTTCCTACTTTTAGTGTTCTTTATTGATATTTAGTTTTTAATAGTTTGTATATTAATAAATTCACTTAATTCGCAAGAACATTACGTTAGGTGTTATTTTATAAATGCCCTGCGCAGTCGCTTGAAGGCGTATTGGCTCGATGGATCCTCTTAAATGAATGTGATGTGTTTTGCAACTGTCTTTGTATGTATATATTCATATATTATGTAGTATATTTTATTTACTGTTTATCGTATGTATTAGTTTATCATATTTATCTATTATGTGTAGTTTATTATTATATATTACATTATTTAAAATTTAGCCATTTAGGATTATTTTAGGTTTCGATCGGTTCTTTTACTTGCTTATGTCCTGTCAATTGTTCAAAAGTTAACTGGAAGAGATCCCTTTTATGGATAAGTTGACATTTGTGCATGTGTGTTGTCCTGTATTCATCTGTTTGAATGATGTGTCTGTACGACACAATTACAAACTCCCGTGGAACATCTACTGCCCACCAGGGACGAGAGACTCTGTAGTTTTAACATCGACCTTGCCGCGCCGGTGCGAGAAAATATTATAAAGCTATCTTATTGTTATCCGTAAAATATATGTTTGCAAGTCATCCCTGTTGTAACTATCTGTTTTTATTAACATACATACATATATCACGTCTTTTTCCCTTATGGGGTAGACAGAGCCTAAGGTAACAGAACCTTAAGGCCACATTTAGCATGATTGTGAGCGTATAGGTGGAAAGGGGAATCAAAATAGTGATGGGTTGCTAGCCGCATCGCCTATAACACGATTCCTGAAATTTTCGCCCATTCCCTCGATGGGCTTCTACCATCTGCGCGGGAAGAGAAGCAACTGGTACATTCTATGTTTTTTCTTTACTCCCAGACCAGCATGGAAGAAACATATTATGTAATTAACAACCAACAAATAATGTAATCAAATCTTGCAACTCGATTTTACCTAAAGGTACGTCCATTTTCCAATGGTCTGATTGACTTTACATTTAAAATGTGTAAATCTATCACGAAAATAATTAAACTGTCAACTAAAACTGATATCGAAAGACTTATTACTGGTAAACAATATTCCAACTTCCATGCTGGTCTGGGAGCAAAGAAAAAAACATAGAATGTAACAGTTGCAGTCATAGGAATCATGTTATAGGCGATGCGGCTAGCAACCCATCTATTTTGATTCCATTTTCCACCTATACGCTCACAATCTTGCTAAACGTGACCATAGGTCTTGTTACCTTAGGCCCTGTCTACCCCGTGACGGGGCGTGCGGTAGCTGCCGGGGAGCTGCTCTGCATCTGCGGCCGAGTAAAGTTACATTGAAAGGTAGCGCAGCTCTGCACCAAACCTGGAGGCGCCAAACGCCTCGTACGGGGAGGGACGGGGGCGAGTCCAACCTTGTACCTGCTGTTCGCCCCGGGCGGGGAACGGAAGGGCGAGCCCCATGCTGGCAGCGGGCGAAAGCCTGCCGTCGAAGCGGTGCGTTCCGCAAGGGACGCGATCGCGGAGCGGAGTGACCTCGGTCATTTTCGGTCGGCACGTAACCTGGTCCGTAGGGCCGGGACCGTGGGCCGCCTCGTCTTTATCAAGATAAGGGGGCCGCGAGGAGAAAACCTCTATAATAATCCAGAGGATGACGTGACCTCGGTCACGGTCGGACGGCACGCAAACCCGGTCCGCAGGGCCGGGACCGTGGGCCGCCTCGTCTTTTTCAAGATAAGGGGGCCGCGAGGAGTAAACCTCTATAATAATCCAGAGGATGACGTGACCTCGGTCACGGTCGGACGGCACGCAAACCCGGTCCGCAGGGCCGGGACCGTGGGCCGCCTCGTCTTTTTCAAGATAAGGGGGCCGCGAGGAGTAAACCTCTATAATAATCCAGAGGATGACGTGACCTCGGTCACGGTCGGAAGGCCCTGTCTACCCCGTAAGGGATAAAGACGTGATTTGTGCATGTAAAACAAACATCTATTTCTTCTAAACAACGATTGTGCATTTGTTTTATATTGTTGAGATTAAAACTACTTACGATTCGGATAAAATTATGAAATAGATAACATAGTAAACAAAAGTTATGTTTTGTATATTGTTGGTACGCCGTTTTTTGTTCCTAAATTATTTCCAGCGCCACTTTGGCGTAACCTTGAGAGTGACCAAATCATACGATTAGCTTCCAACAGAACGCAGGTTCAAACATTTCGCAATTATACGCTGTGTTGTAATACAAGGCAACATCACTATTCACTACATAGTATAAAATAAAGTCGCTTTCTCTGTCCCTATGTTCCTATGTCCCTATGTCCCTATGTATGCTTATATCTGCAAAAGTACACAACGGATTTTGATGCGGTTTTTTTAATAGATAGTGATTCAAGAGGAAGGTTTTTATGTATAATTCTACGCAGACGAAGTCGCGGGCAGAAGCTAACTAGTATAGTATATTTTAAATACTTTGTACCTATCTATATTTCTTCCATGCTGGTCTGGGATCAAAGAAAAAACATAGAATGTACTAGTTGCATCTTTTCCCGCGCATACGGTAAAAGCTCATCGAGGGAATGGGCGGAAATCTTAAGGAATCATGTTACAGGCGATGCGGCTAGTAACCCATCACCATTTTGATTCCCCTTTCCACCTACTCGCCCACAATCATGCTAAACGTAGCCTTAAGGTTTTGTTAAAGCCTCTGTCTACCTCGTAAGGGATAAATACGTGATGTATGTATGTTTTAATTGACTAATGTACTTGTTAATCTAAGAACTGGAATTGCAATTATTTGCAGTGATTGCTAGCTAATATTGCTCTGCAAATAGCTGTTTTGGAGTGCTTGTGACAGCAATGTAAATAAAGAGTTAATCTGAAATTGACACTGTCATGCAATCGACACGAGTGAAACAGATGTATACTGCGTGTATGTAATTTCATGGTCCTGGCCTTGACGGTACACAATAGCTTCAAATAATACTGTCATTATGCAAAAATGTAATGTTAAGCGTGTTGGATTGGTTAAAATTGTTTTTTTTAATTATTTTTCTATAAAATAAATATTTACTACTTGCTCAGCTGTGTTATACTCAGATGTTAATATCGATGAGTCAAGTTGCGTCTGGTATATATATTATTATCTTCTGCGAGGCAAAATATTGCAAGGACCTAAGCCTAATTTCGTTTTATTTCAAGCTATGATGTGATTTAAAAAAAATCTAGGTTATGGTATCTATTATGGAGTGCGTTTATTTATTAAGTATTTTAAATTTAATTACAAAATATGTGTCTACATTAATCATCATTTGTATTATAATAATACCAATTGTGTTTTTTGTTATTGTATCTCTTCGAATTCTGTAATAAGTATAGATGTTTTATTTCCTCTTGTGTGCTGCTTCTTTTCAGTTCCGTCGTGTTGAATTGCTACACTGCATAGCTTTTTTCTTTTTTTTTTTTTTTTTTATATAAATAGGAAGGCAAACGAGCAAGTGGGTCACCTGATGGTAAGTGATCATCACTGCCCATAGACACCCGCAACCCCGGAGGGATTGCAGATAAGTTGCCAACCTAGAGGACTAAGATGCAATGCCTCTTGTGCCCGTAATTTCCCCGGCTGTCTTACTCTCCACACCGGAACACAGCAGTGCAAGCACTACTACTTAGCGGCAGGATTAGCGAGTAAGATGGTGGTAGCGATCCGGACGGACCTTGCACAAGGCCCTACCACCCGCGAACACATAGCTTAAGAATTATTAAACTAAGGATTAAATAAATAATTTGTTAAAGATGGGATCAATATTTTATTTATTCCTGTAGCGGGCGCGGTCGTTACAATATCTCGTATGTTTTCGCGCCGCACCAATTAAACGAAAACCGGTTACGTCAAAACGCCGGCCGGCGTTTCTTTTTTATTATACCTACCTACTATGTCGGGTTTTTAGGTTTTTACCGGCATTCTTTTTTAGTAGTCATAATATTTGACCTTGAAATGTTAACCATTAATTTGTCTGTTTCATTTTATTTAAACTAGGTACCAAAATTAATGTTAATTGATAAACTAATTAAGGTGTAATTGGGGTATTCGAAATTGGGGGAATTTCGAAAATCGTGGATATCCACTGAACGGGGAAGAATTCCATAATCTGGCAACGCTTATCTAGAAGCCAAAGACATTGGAGCTTCTAGGTAAGCGTTGCTAGATTATGTATCTAATTGTTCCCCGTTTAGTGAATCTCCACGTGTTTCGAAATTCCCCCAATTTCGAATTTACCCCAATGCTCTATAAGTGAGTATGACATCGCGAATTCATGTACCTATGATATTTTTACGTATATTTTCTGGCTGTTTCCCATTTAAGTACCAAATTTCGAAAAAAATACCGTTTGAACGTTTTTTACGCGCGTCAATTACATCCACGAATATAATTATTTTTCTAATTGTTGTTTACTTTAATATCTTATTGTTTGTTTCTTAATTAGTTTAGATATTAAACTAAAGGCGTGGGAAGCTAGCGCAATGTTTAAAGCAATAGTTAGCGAGTAACGGGCGAAACTGGTTAGAGTTAAAATGGAGCATTTGCTTTCACTTCCAAATAGTTCTACATTTAGTTTTTCATGCTATTGTTAGAATTGATTAAATGCGTTTATTTAAGTACTCATAATATTGTATTGGTTGGAAGTTTTTTTTGCTTAAGCAGCGAGGCTGAATGATTTTGAAGTTGTTGAACAAAAAAAAATTGCCTTGCTATTTTGATTGAACGTCTGTTCATATTAGGGACCTCCGCAAACTAACGCCTGATGTAATCAATTATATTTTTTGTAATACAATCTGTTGTTTTTTTTACTACTAGAAGTTTTTTAGACAATAGCGTTATTTGCCTGCCTTGAATGATATCCGGCTATTATAATAAGGTACCTACAAAAATTTTATAGAAGATCTAAAATAACTAGTATATAGAATCATACTTAATTTTATTACACACGTCTGAATTAAGCAAAACTACCCACTTTTCGTCAAGTTTGTGCATGACAACAAACTTTGACATAGCATTGCATTGTGTACTGCCATAAATTCGTTCTATATTTAAATTGAAACTGGGTTTTTTTACACAGGAGACCCTGGGAGATAATGGCTTAAAATGGAATAACTAACAAAACTAAACAAAATTATGCTATTCATAAAATTATGCTAAATTTTAATTTGAAATTAATATCAGCCACTTTACATTTATAAATAAGTAGGTAAGGTAAAAATTACACATAACCATAATCATATTGTTTTTTTTTTAAAAACAAGCTCAAGTTTCGACCCGAGAATCCTCTTTACACGAGCAAAACTCCCTTCTTTTTTCAAACGTTGGTAACTACATAATTAGATGTTACCGGCCAGTACTTATCTTATTTTGAAACGTTTACAATTAAACACTTACGTTGGTTTGTTAAGGTTCACTCACACAGTCCGAGACGATGGCACCGAGTGCGCGGCGGGAGGCGGGCGCGGCTTTTATACTGCCACAACAAGCTGTGACCTAAAGGCGCGGTCACACGGGAGTCCGCAAAACTAGCGTTTACCAAATTAAAAAATAAATATCTTGCTACTCCGCTACTTACGTGCAAGATTACCAATCCTGTAGGTATATATTATGTATGCATAACTCTTTATTGTACATGAAAAAAAATGAACTGAAATGAAATGAATGCCGGTCTGGGAGCAAAGAAAAAAACATAGAATGTACCAGTTGTTTCTCTTCACGCGCAGATGGTATCCATCGCGGGTATGGGCGAAAATCATAGGAATCATGTTATAGGCGATGCGGCTAGCAACCCATCACTATTTTGATTCCATTTTCCACCTATACGCTCACAATCTTGCTAAACGTCGCCTGTAGGTCTTGTTACCTTAGGCTCTGTCTAACCCGTAAGGGATAAAGACGTGATTTGTGTATGAGTATGTAAAAATAATCAATACAGGACAACACAAATGCACAAAGGCGAACTTAAGTTTGTGGGGTTTATATGTTTCATGTGGCAGTAGTGGAGGGAGGGATTACATGAAAACATATTTTGCATAGGCTTGGTTATCTTGCACGTAAACGTAGCAGCGGAGTAGCAAGGTAAATATTTTTGTTTGGACAGGTAAACCAACTTTCTTGCTCTTTTATCCTACTAATATTATTTATAAACGCGAAAGTTTGTAAGGATGGATGGATGGATGTTTGTTACTCTTTCACGCCAAAACGGCTAGACAGATCTGGATGAAATTTGGAACTTAGATATATTATAGTCTGGAATAACACATAGGCTACTTTTTATCCCGGAAAATTGCGTAATTCCAGCGGGATAGCGATAAACGAATTCTATGCAGACGAAGTTGCGGGCAACAGCTGGTACGTAATAAAATAATATTGTGTTAAGGGTTAAGGTGTTATATTTCTAATAAATAAACTCAGCGAAACAGCAAGCTTTTGATTAACTGACCAGCCAAAAAGCAACCACAGTCCACGCTCTCAACACAGGGTACGAATAGTCGCTGCGATTTCGAGAGCATTGTGAATGAATCTTTACGCAATGCGTATAATGCTGGCACTACACTTACAATTTGTTTTATTCGTAAATTTCGTATTTGGGTTCTGGTAAATCATGTCCCTGACGAATAGGTCCACCGAAGTTTGGTTATAAGATGTAATTAGGAGTGTTTTTATAAAGTCTACATCTACATGGACATTATTTCCAGAATTTAACTATTTTGTTTTTTTTCTTGTACGTAAATCGATAGGGTTAACCAAAATAGTAAAATTCTGTAAAAAATGTTCGAGTAGACTTTTTAAAAACACTCAAATTTCGAATGCAGTTTTATCAGGATGCTCCAAAGCGAGGAGTGTGCTGTCTCTCCCCCAAATCGCACTCAGTCATGAAAATAAGCCACGGGCCTGATTTTTATCATCATCATCATCATCATCATCTCCAGGGCTGGGCACAGGCCTCTCAGGACGAGAGGGCTTGGGCTATAGTTCCCACGCGGGCCCAGTGCGGATTGGGACCATCACACACCATTGAATTGCTTCGCCCCTGCCAACTTGGATATCTCTACTCTACTAGTGATCAGTGGCGTAACTATAACGTCTGGGGCCCGCGGCAAATTCGTCAGATGGGGCTCCTTCCTCAATATAAAGAAGTGCATCAGCGTTCTTCTGTGCTCTAAACCAAGCCAGTTCGTGGCCCCGTAGAGCTAGGGGGCCCGGGCATTTTGCCACCCCTGCCACCCTATAGTTACGCCACTGATTAGTCAGTATCAACCGAAAATTAGTGAAAGCACAAATGTAGTTGCTGACCGGTGGCCCCACAATATCACCCACGCCGCTTTGGCTGTTGCGTCTACACAAACTAGTACCTATATAAGGGCCTGTTTCACAACCGTCTGAAAAGTTACGGTTATCTTAAGTGTTGGTTATCTATGATGTCTCTGTCTGTTTCGTAGTAAGAAATAGAGAGGGAATCATAGATTACCGGAACTTTACAGAGAGTGGTGAGACAGGCTTAGTCTTCAGAAGTTGTTACTGCATTTTGATCTTCATCTTACAGAACATACGTTACGATAGCAGTATGCTTGGATTTATGCGCCTTTTGTGATGCGTCGACAGTGGCGTAACTATAGGGTGGCAGGGGTGGCAAAATGCCAGGGGCCCCTAGCTCCACGAGGCCCCGAACTGGCTTGGTTTAGAGCACCGAAGGGACGCTAATGCACTTCTTTATATTAAGGAAGGAGCCCATCTAACGAATTTGCCACGGGCCCCAGACGTTATAGTTACGTCACTGTGCGTTGCCACGTCTGTGCTCTGTGCGTACTCCACTTTCGTTTTTATCACTACGCAAACATAATTAACGCGATGGCTCCTAAGTATCACAGATGTTTCAATAAATACTTAGTTCTGAAAATAATGACGACCTACTTTTATTCTAATGTTTCCATGCCGGTTTGGGAGCAAAGAAAAAACATAGAATGTAACTGTTGCTTCTCTTTCCGCGCAGATGGCAAAAGCCCATCAAGGGAATGGGCGGAAATGATAGGAATCATGTTATAGGCAATGCGGCTAGCAACCCATCGCTGTTTTGATTTTGATTCCACTTTCCACCATTCCACCTATAGGTACGCTGTCTTGCTAAACGTGGCCTGTAGGTCTTGTTGCATTTAGGCTCTGTCTACCCAGTAAGGGATAAAGACGTGATTTGTGTGTGTACTTCTATTCACTATCTAATATTATAGATGTTGCCCGCGGCTTCGCCTTCGTTTCAGTTATTTAAAAATATATATATAGAAATCGTGTCCAGATATAAACAAACACAACAAAAAATAATCATTCAACTTGGTGCAGTGGTTATGCGCACGAATCATTTTTATTTAGTTTGTCGCTATAACAACATACTTATAATAAGATTGTACGAAGCAAATACTAATGGTTGCAATACACAAAATGTGTTTAAAAGTAAAAAAATGAATAAATATCTTGGGACAAATTACACCAATTGACCCAGCCCCAAACTAAGCAAAGCTTGCTATGGGTGCCAGGCAACGGATAAACATACTTATATAATGTAGATAAATACATACAACATCCATGACTCGGGCACAAACATTCGTATTCATCATACAACTGTCTGCCCCTGGCGGGATTCGAACCCAGGACCTCTAGCTTCATAGCCAGGATCACTAACAACTAGGCTATCCGGTCGTCCAGGTTTATAGTGCGCGACGGTAGGTAGGTACATAGGTACGTGCAGTAACGGAAACTTTTTACTTATCATTATATCCTGTTTACATTATTAATTCATTTCAATAAACCTAATAACATTAAGTATCCTTGTAAAACTAAATGATATGTACCTACGCTCTTATTTCCACTTATAGTTGCTACCACGCTGGTCTGGGAGCAAAGAAAAAACAGAATGTACCAATTGCTTCTTCCCGCGTAGATGGTCAAAGCCCATCGAGGGAATGGGCATAGGAATCATGACTTATAGGCGATACGGCTAGCTACCCGTCACTATTTTGATTCCCCTTTCCACCTATAGAACTATATCTCTCTAATCTGTGCCTATAGATACGCTCTCCGTTCGAGGGAGAAATGGGTAATTTCACCAGAGTTGAACTCTACTTTTCATTTCGAATATGAGGAAAGTAAAAGAAGGTATTATGACAAATTTCACTAACGTCGCACGGTCGCGCTTAATATTTTGTTGTTGTTTGTCTTTCTTTTCCCGCTCTTTTTTCTATTGCGCGATTGGCGCGCACTACGCATTTCTTCTGCGCACCAATGACTGCCGGCTAGATTTTTTTTAAACTGGCAAACACGGAGGTCGCTATCAAATAATTGTCGACTTATATTTCAAACTCAAACTAAAAAAAATTACCAAACGTAATAATTCATAATTTTCGTTGTATAGATACGCTTGGTTTGGAAGGTTATTTTAGCCTTTTACAAGATTGTATAAAACATAGATTACTGGCTGTATACGTATTTCCATTGTCATGTACCTTTCTTGGATTAGCTATGAAGGGTTGAGTTTTTTTTTCAAATTACTTTTAACCCAAGGGTTGCGATGAGTCACTTTCAACCCGCTATCAAGATAATCAATGACCTACTTTCAGAGTATGAGAAATGAAAAAACACTTACGCTTTCAGCAAGTATAGGTATACCCTAAATCACCTGTCTTGTAGAAATCGATTAAAATTTCCGGTTGAATCGTTAAAGCGATTCTATTGCCGCTAACGGAAGGGGCCGTGGGGACAGTAACATACAACCTTGGTGCACGGAACTGCACGGAAACCAATCAATAATGGATAATACAAAAAGTCAATGAGTCATTGGTCATGGTTCTAACGCCACGTATCATTTCCCTATTATTTGAAAAACAGCGCCTTATCTCGTCTCTGGAGAGCAGTAGATGTTGCACGGGAGTTTGTAATTGTGTCGTACAGACACATCATTCAAACAGATGACGCTTGGCGACGAAAATTCGAATAGTAACAAGGTCACGTGACAGCTAGTAACAGATAGAAAAAATCGAAGGTTTACACACCAGCTATGGGTGGTGTAGGAGTATGGCACGCGTCACGGAATGATGAGGATCAGGGTTCGATTCCCGGCCATAGCTTTACTTTCGGATTTTTTATGTGTTCTAATTTTCAGTGTTGCTTAGAACTTTATGGTTCGGTGTAGTTCGATCCCGATAGGAGAAAAGAATCGTCCCAAAATTTGCCTTTTCCATTCAGTTATTACATTCATACAAATTTGTATGGCGGTAACGGAATGAAACGAAAATTTTAGGCCAAAATATGTATGGGATATTTGGGTCATTTTTTTTCTTCTATTAGCATCGATATCGCTCTTGATTCTGAGTTGAAAACGGGAAATAAAACTAAAATCCCATAAAAAAGTTGAGGGAATAGTGCATTGGGGTAAATTCGAAATTGGGGGAATTTCGAAACTCGTGGATATCCACTAAACGGGGAACCTACTTACCTAGAAGCTCCAATGTCTTTGGCGTCTAGATAAGCGTTGCCAGATTATGGAATTGTTCCCCGTTTAGTGGATATCCACGATTTTCGAAATTTCCCCAATGCACCTTACAACTTTTAATGAAATGGCCCAACTGAGCCTGAATAACATAGTCTCCCAAAATGTCCCGATTTATTTGTATCGAAACTTCCTTTTTTGTTACCACGAAGCAAATAATTTTGGGAGATTTTGGGAGACTAATTTATTTAGGCTTTTTCTTGCAAATCGGAGTTGCTAATGAAATGTACAAACTTTTTTTGAATTGCTCATTATTGAATCGGAATTGAATCGCATTAAGACGTCATGGTAAGGCTAGTCATCAAAATCAGAGCCAGTTCAAATCTCTCCGACGTCCCTGAAGCAAGTCTAACTGGATCACCCCAAGTCGACCTTTGGTCCGTCGGCCAATGTCTTCGGGTTCTCATGTCACCCGACCTCTCGTCCAAGGATGCCGCCGACCATGACGGGCATTGTAGAAGCAACGGGTTCCGAGCTCAAAAGGTGCTGTCAATTGTTTTCGGCTTTTGTTTTATTTTTAAGTGTGAAAGAACATGGTGACAATTTTTGGTCGATTGTTCGTGGTAACTTTAGACTAGGCGATTTTTGAAAGCAGCCTCTCGAAAGAGGTGAAAAATAGAAGACAATTACAGCTGTCATTAATCTTGTGAACAGTCTGGCAGATAGATCACTGTGGTAAAATGACACTTCCAAATGTCATTTTACGAAACACCTAGTGTACCACATTTATTTCACTAGTGCTCGACTAAGGTCACGTAGTGAATGATTTGATTATAGAATACATACATACAAAGATACATAGATACACACATCACGTCTATATCCTTTGCGGGGTAGACAGAGCCTAAGGTAACAAGACCTAAAGGCCACGTTATTGTGACGTACAGTCGCCATCAGATATATCGGAGCGGGCGAGGTCCTCAAATATTTCGGAGCAGCAGTAAATTTCAATGACGGGTTGCTAGCAGCATCGCCTATAACATGATTCCTATCATAGAAATCATGTTATGGCGATGGGGCTAGCTAAATAAGCTAAATCATAACGATTTTTGCCCATTCCCTCTGCTTTTACCATCTGCGCGGGAAGTGAAGCAACTGGTACATTCCATTTTTTTGGTCCCAGCACGGAAGAAAATTTGAGGAAGATTGGAGGAAGAATTAACCTATCTACTAGGAGACACTAAACGCCGTAGCATACGCGTTTTAACCATTACTTTATTACGTCTTATGGTGTCACCAATGACTATTATATTCGTCACTACGTCGTTTAGAAAATGCCAAGTCACTGAACTTAATGTTTCGTTTTATTTTCCTTGAATCATCAATATGATTATGATTGCTTCAGTCGTACAATACAATACTTGTAGCGACCCTAGCGCCACCTAGTTGGCCTCTACATAACTACTACGACGCACTAGTAGCTAGCGCCAGTTCTAATGACAGCTGTCATCTGCTAGCTCTGTGTAACTGTTGCACGTTACAGTAACGGTTACAGCGAGCAGATAAGTACCTTAACCAGAGTATTTTAACCATAATAATCGGCATTATCATTTCGTCCATATTCCCATTCCCTCCTTTTCCCACTTCGTCAACATTCAGATTTCGTCCACATTTGTAACTCGTTAAAAATCTAATTGTTTCCATATCTCCATTTCGTTCTTTTCCCAATTCCTTACTTTAGTTGAGTTTTTTTTACCTCAGAATTCCTACATAGGAATGTGGACAACTGAGAAATGTGGACGACGTGGGAATGCGGACGAAATACCATTGTCAACGAGCTAGGAAGTTGACAAAATGGGAATACGGGAAGTGAACGTAAACGCGATAGTCGTTTAAAAATCGGGCCCTTTTCAGACTTAAAACAAAACACACCAAATAAAAACAACAACAAATTTACATTATATTTTATTATCTTTGTCTTTAATAAAGTAATTACAGATAGGCACTAAAAAAATAACCATGCATATGTAAGACCATAATACAATTATATACTTCTTAGATACAACGAACACCGCATCACATTAGCATGGACAAGACGGTCAATATTATCATCAATATAGGATCGTGGATTTCAAAAGCAGATTCGCTGCGACACACAAATATATCGTGATACGGATCGCGATATGCGTGGATCGCGTGATAATACTGACCGTATGACCATGCCGTTGATCTAAAGCCACGGTGACCATCAGGAGCCGCTAGCGCCGCCGACCGACTTATGGCGATTGGTCGCGGCTGAGTATTGCCCATGAGCCGTTTCCATTCAAAGCGTTCATTACCGACAACGCACATAAGCGTTTACGGCAAATTTTGACAGCCAGCATCGAATGCGTCAGTGTAAATTTTACTTTTTCTTCACAATTTGGTACACCTAATTTCGGATTACATATCAGAATTATGAGAACTATTTTTTTTTTAATTTTACCATGACGTATTACCCAAAGACAAAACAAACTGAGCTTCAAAGATAAAGATATTTTTTTAAATACAGTCGTTTTGATTGATGGTAATTCGATCATTGCACAATTTGATAATAATAACATAGTATGCAGTAGTAAGGATGTCAAAAAAAAATACTCATGCTCATGACTCTTCAAGTAAAAAAAAAGTTACCTTATGAAAAGAAAAAGTAAAAAGAACACTTTCAAAATAGAAACGCCCATTGCCTTCCTTGACAACGATGAGACCCAACGCTAGGGCGGAGCGACTTAAAAGCTTCAAAACACGACCTGCCATGTTCACAGAAGGCACGTAATATCAGTAAACACAACATGTCCCTTTAAAAAAGCTATCTCGTTACTTAATCTACCGCTAGTGTAATAAAAAAACAATAAGACATACTTTTAAATATCAACCTATTTATTTGTGTGCTATTCAACAGTTATCCATTTACTATCCGGCGGAATTATTGCTCTGATCATAATTTAGAAGAATATGTCAAATACATCTAGTGGCATAGCCAACTGAAACAGTTTGAGATAACTATTATCATTTTTAATTTACTAAATAAATAGATATAACATGAATTATCAACTAAAGTCGAAAGAAAAACGTTGCTCACCTAAAACAAGGAGGCGTCCGTCAATCACGTGATACACACAACCCGCGACACTTCATCAGATACATCGCCCTACCTCACCCCCTCGCACTAGAATTTACAACACGTATTAAATGCACGCCCCTTCCCCACGAGGTTACGTTATCCCCGCCCCTTTTCACGCATCACGCGATTAACGCACGCCCCCTAAAGAACGTTAAATCCATTGATAAACACAGTAAGAGCGCCAAATTATTCAGTGCGTTCTAGAACTGAAGCATGTCTAGTTCATTCAATATTTCGCGTAACAATATTTCGTTTCGGACACTAAATACCGATAATTATACAAAGCTATCTACATGCGCCACTCTTGACTGCAGATCCCGCTGGGGCGGCGCCATGGCCGTCGGACGTGGCTGTGATGTTGTGGGCGGGACTTACTATTGCGTTGTTAAGTTAGACCACTGTCTGGGAATGATTCGTAATGTTAGCGTTCTGTCTCCATCCGTTTTTTCTCCGGCTCTTATATTGACTGGACTTTCTGTAACAATTAATCATTGGATTAGGAATGTTCACAGTAACCGCCTTCTATATAAATTATTTATAAAAGCGTTTGTTCTTTACATATATTTATTTTGACCATTAGGAGGACATTGGCAATGCGGAATTAAAACCAGTTTTTAAACATGTCAGCTATTGTACGGTAAAAAAAGTAAGTACGTCGTTGGTTTGCATGCTAGACAGCTGTGGTCAGTGTACTTTGTGTAACTTTGTAGGATTTATGTATGTTCTATGTGACAGCAGAGGGTGGGATTGCATGTTAAAACGTATATATTTCGCAGTCTTGGCTGTCTTGCACGTGAATAGAGTAGCAAGGTAAATGTTTTTTGTTCATTAAAAAAAACTATCCAAACCACCCCATCAGTCCTCAACATCAACCAATTCTGGCACTAGCCAACGACTATCAAATTTATAAAATAATCGTTGTTGCCCAGAGTGCACCGGTCTAAATGGAAAGTACCCAATGGGCGTCATTCAACTTACGCATTTCGCCAAGGGTCCGCGTTAAATGAGGTTTACGAGTAGCCTGCGCATGAGCAGGACAGCAGGAGCGTGCGTTACCTGTCTACTGGCAGCACTGGCGGCGCACGCTGTCGGGCGAGGCGTGCACGTCCGCGGGCTCGGCGTCGGCGCGGATCACGTCGCCCTCCGGCGGGTCGCGCATCTGCTTCTGCGACACGATCCTGTAGATCTCTGCAAGGACACAATACAGCCTTTAAATATGGTTAAACTAGCTTCTGCCCGCGACTTCGTCTGCGTAGAATTATACATAAAAACTTTCCTCATGAATCACTCTATCTATTAAAAAAACCGCATCAAAATCCGTTGTGTAGTTTTGAAGATATAAGCATACATAGAGACATAGGGACAGAGAAAGCAACTTTATTTTATACTAGCCTTCCGTCCGCGACTTCGTCTGCGTAGAATTATACATAAAAACCTTCCTCTTGAACCACTCTATCTATTAAAAAAAACCGCATCAAAATCAGTTGTGTAGTTTTGAAGATATAAGCATACGTAGGGACAGAGAAAGCGACCTTGTTTTATACTATGTAGTGACTGTGTAGTGATATTACGCTAGATCACGTGGCCATTGCGTTCTGAAGGCTTATTGCCTAACTCGCTCGCAATCGCCATCTTGTTCATTTTGACAGTTCTTGTATGAATGTGACAGCTAGCTGATCCCGATGCCAACTGTCAGCCCATACATGAACTGTCAAAATGAACACGATGGCGATTGCGAGCGAGTTAGGTAATAAGCCTACTGGTTAAAGCCGCGGGTTCACTGTGGATGCTAGCCGCTTCCAACCGAGTCAACTGGAGGTCTATGGGGGAAGCCTATGTCCAAGTGGACGTAAGGCTGATATGATGATATATGATGGGATATGGTAATAAGCCTACTGTTCTGTTGCCCGCGACTTCTTCCGCGCAGATTTAAATACGACACTCACAAACAATGTGGCTTTCTATCTTATATATAAATAAAAATGAATCGTCGAAATATATGTACGCGCATAACCTCCAAATGACTACACCGAATTGGATAATTCTTTTTTAGTTATGTTTGTCACTGTTTGGATAAGGTTATTAAAAATAAAATCTTGAAAAAAAAAATTGCAGAGGGGCGAAGCCCCGTCAACAGCTAGTTGTAAAAATAATTTTCAAAATCGGTTTAATACATCCAGAGATTACCCCCTACAACCTCACAAACTTACAAACTTTACCCCTTAACTATAGACTAGCTGTTGCCCGCGACTTTGTTCGCGTGGAATCGGAAATTGTTTTTAAATTGTAAAATCTGTTGCGATCCGATGCGATGCAACGTGGGCCGTTAATTGGAAATTATTCTTAGCTGGCTAAAGTATTTATTTTGTCAAATAAACGTTAATAATGTAATGGGTTACCAGTTAGAATGTTCTGGAATGCTGGCTCGACGTTGGTGGAGTCGAGGGCGGACGTTTCAATAAAACTAAGCCCGTTCTTTTCCGCGAACGCTTTCGCTTCTTCTGTTGGGATCGATCTGGAAATCAAAACGTATTCGTTAGAAAACTCAAAGGGACAAATTTTTTCTCAAACATTCTCGGAATTTTTCTGTTTCCGTTTAAAAATATAACGCGGGACGTGCCTCATGTTTCAAACAAAACCACCTCATCAGGCAATTCCCAACTTTCCAGACCTCTAGAGTAATGTACGATTTATGTCCTGTCAAAACGCGATTTCTCCATAGATTTTACACTCTAGTTCTTATTTAGTAGACTGACGTCGCTTATTTCATTTGGCAACTAATTGATTAACTATCAAATGAATCAAGAATTCACTTCTTGATTTTGTATGATTATTTTTACGCGAGTATTATAAAGCTATGGCCGGGAATCGAACCCGGATCCTCATCATTCCGTGATGCATGAAAAATCTAGGCAGCGGTGTTTGCTTTACATCAGGTGACTCGCATGCAACATTTTCATATAAAAAACTACTTCCATAATGGTCTGGGAGCAAAGGAAAAACATAGAATGTCCCAGTTGCTTCTCGTCGCGCCCATCTGGTAAAAGCCCACAGAGAGAATGGGCGAAATTCATAGGAATCATGTTATAGGCGACGCGGCTAGCAAACCCATCACAATTTTGATTCCCCTTTCCACCTATACGCCTACAATCATACGAAAGGTGGCCTTTAGATCTTGTTACCTCAGGCTCTGTCTACCCCGTAAGGGATATAGACGTGATTTGCGTATGTATCTGTGGCGTGGCGTCAAGTGTATCAGAATGCAAGCTGAAGGGAATTCAACTAGCCTTTACCTCTAATTCTGCACATAAAACTGCCCAGTTGCCTTAAAATAGGCAGGCCGGTGGGAATCGAGTTCTATGGACCCACGCCACTGGTATGTGTATAAAAAATAGTGTCCGACCGAAACACGATTTTTAGCCGAAACCGAAACCGAATATTCGGTTTTTTTCTGATTTCGGCCGAAACCGAAACCGAAACCGAAATTTTTGAAGACGTATAAAAATATTCAAAATTACTGTACAAATCGTAAGGAAAAGGTTATTGCAAGGATTTCTTATTTGAGAACGTTTCTTTTTTTGTTAAACAAAATAAAAAACGTTTATTTTTAATGAAAATAGATATAGGTGCACGTGCATGAAACTACCGTGAGACTTTAATCATAATTACACAAACGGATAACTCACGTATAAAAAGTCGAGTGATGCTCGACATGTTTCGGACTATTTTGTAGTCCTTCTTCCTGGAGCTTAGAGTACATATTTCAATTTGTACTTTTACTT
Organism: Pandemis cinnamomeana; assembly: GCA_932294345.1. Taxonomy (NCBI): domain Eukaryota; kingdom Metazoa; phylum Arthropoda; class Insecta; order Lepidoptera; family Tortricidae; genus Pandemis; species Pandemis cinnamomeana. The sequence continues at coordinate 1,626,134 of OW028712.1, forward strand.
TACGCGCCCGAATTAAGCCGAATGCTCCCGATGCGAGAGCCGCGAGAGGCCGCGAAGTAATTTCGGCCCGGCCGCAGGTTTCGGCCGGATCCTGGCCGAAACAGAAACTTCGGCCGAAATCACTTTTTTGGCTGAAATTGGCCGAAACCGAAACCGAAACTTCGGTCGGACACTAATAAAAAAAATCTGTAAAAAACGTCACCTGAGATGCCTCAAATCGCTCTTATTCCCGACCAGCATGATCAGTATGTTCTGGTCGGCGTGGTCGCGGAGCTCGCGCAGCCACCGCTCCACGTTCTCGTAGGAGAGGTGCTTGGCGATGTCGTAGACGAGCAGCGCGCCCACAGCGCCGCGGTAGTACGCCGAAGTGATCGCGCGGTACCGCTCCTGGCCCGCCGTGTCCCATATCTGGGCCTTTATGGTTTTGCCGTCCACCTGGGAACAAAGAGACGTTGAAGGTCGCGCTATCAGATGCATTGGAGGGGAACATTGATTGCCAGAAATTCATACGGAATGTTTATTGTATACAAACAACTACCTTAAAAAAAAACCGACTACAGCACTTTTCTATTCACACAACCCAAAACCCATAACCCAAAATACACATACATAACCCTTTCTATTTGTGCTATAGTCAGAAAAGTTTTTTTTTGAAGGTAGTTGTTTGTATACAATAAAAATCATAAATTAAAAGGTAGTTTGGGAAAATATATGACATTATGCTTATTTATACGGTTTCGAATCAGTACGACGTTGGTTTGCATGTGTAACAGTTGTGCTCATTAAACTTTGATAATGATCCCGTAGAGGGATCGAAACGCGTCAGTGTGTGTGGTGTAAGGGATAATTAAGTTTGTGGGATTTATATGTGTTTTATTGGCAGCAGTGGAGGGAGGGTTGCATGAAAAACATATATATTTCACACAGGCTTGGTTATCTTGCACGTGAGTAGCGGAGTAGCAAGGTAAAATTTTTTGTTCATTTATAAGTAACTCAGTACCTAGACTTTGCGTACGTAACTGACTGGTTATGTAGAAAAATAATTAAACGTAATATCAGCTAGTTCGTAGTTCTCATGCTGGTCTGGGAGTAAAGAAAAAACATAGAATGTACCAGTTCCTCTTTCCGCGCAGATGGTAAAAGCCAATCGAGGGAATGTGCGAAAATATTAGGAATCATGTTTATAGACGACCCATTACTATTTGAGAGTCCCCTTTCCTAATCGCCCACAATCATGCTAAACGTGGCCGTTAGGTTTTGTTACCTTAAGCTCTGTCCACCGCGTAAGGGATAAAGACGTGATTTATGTGTGATTTCTTTAAAAAGAATATAATTATCTACTTCACATTAATTCACAAATATTGATTGATCCCTATCAGTGAATCTGCTAAGTCGGCGTCTAACAGTAAGTCTGTGAACGCGGCCTAAATCATACTTCCTGTCGGTTCGTGCATCAACTACAGCGTAAGGCTTGACCTCATGACCTACCGTACACGCTAGCTCCTACTCCCACTCAGTACGAAATTTTTAGTTCGTTTCGTCCCTCTCTCTCCTACTTATGATTATAAGTGCGAGCGGGATAGCATCTTTCGACTTTGGACTACTGGTTTGGCTAATTCGATTCCGCATTTATCAGCCAGCTACTTTATTGACCGAAGCAGCGCAAAAGCGAGCGAAACATATCCGTTTCAGCTTGTTTATGTGGACGACTTTCTCAATCGATTCTCGAGAAATTTTGTGACTAATTTGGGAAAAAATTCAAAATGGCAGAGCAATTTCGAATAAAAACCGGCCAAGTGCGAGTCGGACTCGCACCGTACAAATTCGGCAAGTTAATAAAACCAGTGTTAGCAAGGCCCTGCCTCCTTAGCAAAATGAAAACAGCGTTAGGTCATTTTATAATAGTTACTTTACTTACATAGAGAGACAGACTAAGAAATATTGTTTTTAGTATTTGTTGTTAGGTATAGCGGCAACAGAAATTGATCACTGAAAATTTCAGCTATCACGGTTCATGATATATACAACCTGCTGACGGTATCCCCTTATTTGCTATAAAATCAATGGCTATAAAATCACATTCTATAAAACCATTTGCTATAATGATTCACTTTCTATAAATTCAGATGCTATAATCGTTGCTTGCTATAATGCTCACTTGCTATAACACTTAAATTCTCTAAAGTTACTTTCTATAAATTCAAAATCTATAACATTCATTTGCTATAATATTCATTTGCTATAACATTCATTTGCTATAATATTCATTTGCTATAACACTCATTTGCTATAAGGATTAGATAGTATAACATTTGTTTTCTATAACTATTGAAATCTCTAAACTTTACTTAGGCAGCGGTACTACAACTGAAAAGTCGCGGAAAAGGGGGGTGTGGGGGGCTCGGGGGCGCAGCCCCCGCCATTAGAAAAACACGTTACCAACATCCAATTTAAGACAGATAGGTTTGTTAGTTACCTTGTGTCCTTCAGAGCAGAAAATAGGAGCCCCGCGTAGCGGGGCTCTTTCGACCTCGCATTAGGATGCCTGGCTGAATTTAAGGAATCAGTAGAGGAAATAAAAAACAAATATAACAATAAAGAATATATTTATGAATCTTATTTACTTTAATTTTAAATTTGATGCTAAGGCTCTGAGAAAATCTAAGGGGCTGTGGTAATTGGCTCTGTTTTATAGATTTTGATGCTTATAAAATGTGAATGTTATAGATTTTGAATGTTATAGATTATGAATGTTATAGAAAATAATCATTATAGAAAACAATTTTATAGATTTTGAATGTTATAGATTATGAAATTATAGATTTTGAATGTTATAGATTATGAATGTTATAGATTTTGAAATTATAGATTTTGAATGTTATAGCATGTGACTTTTATAGCAAATGAATGTTTATAGCAAGTGATTTTATAGCATATGAACTTATAGATTTTAAATTTATAGCTTTTGATTTTATAGCAAATAAGGTAGACCCCCTGCTGACAGACAGAAAGACAACAGACGGACCAGTGGAATCTTAGTAACAGGGTCCCGTTTTTATCCTTTGGGTTTGAGTTTCTTCCATGCTTCCATGCTCATGGCCGCCGTCCGTCCTCTTGATATTAGTTTCTCTAACACATTCACTCTCTCATTCTTCCACCTCATTCATTCATTGTCCTTCCACTCACTCCCACATTTATGTATGTATGTACGGAACCCTAAAGACGTTCTAAACACCGACTCGCAACACCTACATAGTCAAAGCAGGTAACTAGCTACTTTTACATCGCCTTCAGGTTATATCGATACGCTGATACTACTGAGTCATTGTTCTCATTCTACAGCACATCGATATAGATTATTTAGATTATTGAAAGCTTTTAACGGTGAAGGTAACGGCCCGACCACGATGACGCGCTATCGGAGGCGCACGAGCTGTACTCTGTTCACTGCTCGGTTGAGACGCTCACCGCGTACCAGTCACTCGGCAGCACACGCAATGTATAAGGAAATCGGGTTCGTTGCCGGAATCACGCGGAGTTACACAGCAGGCTTACTCACACGCAGCATAGGAGTGAGAGGGAAATGAAAAATGCGCCTTATTCGCCCGGTACGGGTTTACCGGGGTTATGTGGGGCTCTCCCGCGACGGCAGGCATACCCACTAAAAACCACACGGATTCCCTATTCAGTCGTATGTGAGGCGTTACGGGAGCACTCGGTGTCACCGCGACGCCCCACGAACACCCCGGGACGGGGTTCCCTCTTCGCGGCACCTGTGCCATGCAGGTTTGGGAAATCCCGCCCTCCCCCGCAGGTGCCGCTTGGACTTTTTATAGAGGTTGTCTTCAAAAAGACAGCGGCCCACGTTCCGACCCCACGGGCCGGGTTACGTGTTGACCGACAGTGGACGAAGCCACGCCGCTCCGCGATCCCGACAAATGAAGTAGACCCTCGGTTTTCTAGTGGAGAACGCATGTCAGTAAACGTGTAAAAACTGCTTAAATGAGTCCTCGCCCGCGCGTCAAAGGGGCGTTTCTACCCTTTAGGTACGGAAAGTAATGACAATAAGTTAGGCAAATAGTTGCAGGTTACGCGACCAAAGCAAATATTAATATTACGCCATTAAAATTAAGGTAACAACTCTTTGATGAGTCATAAAATATTTGTATGTAGGTTGTAATAGTAGTTTATTGTTTGGTAGGTCTTCAGTTTTATGAGTTTATGTGTTATGTTTAAGTTTTTGTGTTCTTGTATGAATGTGACAGCTAGATGATTCCGATGCCAATTTTCAGACCATACATGAACTGTCAAAATGAACACGATGGCGATTGCGAGCGAGTTAGACAATAAGCCCACCGCTTAGTGTAGTAATTATTTAGAATCGCCAGAACGCTATGACGCATCGCATATCAGTCTTCGTTAGAGATTGGCAAAGTGACTGCAAATAAATGAATCATTTGCATGGCATTATACAAAACTACTACGCACTGGACTCTATGAATTAAGTTTTTTCAAGGTTGCAATTTTAAATGTCTTTTTTTATTTCCATACTGGTCTGGGAGCAAAGGAAAAACATTGAATGTACCAGTTGCTTCTCGTCCCACGCAGATGGTAGAAGCCCATCGAGGTAATGGGCGAAATCCTTAAGAATCACTAGCAACCCATCACTATTTTGATTGCTCTTTTCTTTTCCATCTATACAGCTACAATCATGCTAAACGTGTTAAGGTTACCTCAGGGTCTGTCTACCCCGTAAGATAAAGACGTGATTTACTAAGTAATATTCTAAGAACTAGTGTTTATTTGCTAATTAAAAAGTGCGGATGTCAATCAAATTCATAGTATCTTGTTGACTATGTTGCTGTCATAGCACGATTTAAATGAACAAATTATTAGACATTAGCAAATATCTATACTTATACTTCAGTGTTGCATCCTCGAGATTTAACCAACAATGTAGTCCGTTTTTCGACGTACTGCATCGCCACACAGTTTTAGATATAAAAAAAAAAAAAAAAGAATTGAATACGTTCATCCGGTCACTCCTTTGGTGTCTCTTTCATTCCCGACCTACGTCATTCGTTTTTCGTGTGCGGCATCGTCAACGTCTATTTCCCGGTTATTTTATTGTAAAATAGTTAAATAGTGTTAAAAGTGAGTGATAAACATAATAAAGTGATAAATATGGGGAAAAGGAAACACAAAAGTGACGAGAAGGATATTCGTCGCAAAATTCGCCGATTGCAGAGTAAATTGCGTCACAACAAACGCAAAGGTACATAATGTTTTCTTTTTCTTTTGCATTGCAGAACAATCTTATCTTTAATGAGTTATCTTACTATTATTCAATTTTAAAGAATAATCCTTTAGGGATAACAGGAGATTACCTAGATGATTTCAATTTAGATAAGTAATATGACAGTAGGTACGCATTTAATTTGTCTTGTTCCTTGAAGTGGTAATACGAGATATTATCCTGGAATAAGTTAAAACTTACTTTCTTAATGTGATGGCACGTGATGCCATCCTGAAAGTAATTACGCAGGTTGTTATTTGTTCATTTAGGCGGGATCAATTTGTAAGTAGATTGCCTATCCATGGGCTGTTGTTGTTGCAAATTTACAAGGCCGCCATTTGGAAATTCAAATCCTATACCGGATTGAATTACCTGCAACCTGATCTAAATAAATTTGGTCTGCGCTTATTCCTTAATGTGGTAATACGTGATATTACCCCGGAATAAATCAAGTACTTTCTTAATGTGATGGCACGCGATGCCATCCAGAAAGTAGATAAATAAAGATTAAGGCTTTACTTTTTCACCCAGACTCGGATCGCAGTTCCTGTTCGTCGACTTCGTCGAGCAGGCCCAGCAAGTATGGCGAACATTTCAGCGCGTACGAGGAACACCTTGGCGAGTACGAAGACAGCTTATCGCCCAACTACGAAGCGATATCCGATTATGAAGAACAGCCGCAACTACAGTCAACTGTGAATGTCGTGCGTGCAGATAGAGTGCCAAGACCTCCCGCAACTATCACCACTGAGCCCCCCAGCCCGGTGAAGCTGCCGGGGCCCACACCTTTGGTACAAACTGACCTAACCGAACCTGCAAACCCAGTTGATTCTAACCAACCATCTACCGATGTTCTTTCAGAAGAAATCTTATCTGTGCTTGGAGAAGCAAAAAACCTCGAACAGCCTCTAGGTGAAAGTGTCCCTAATGAAATATCTGAACGCTGGGGTAAGATTCTGGTTGAAGGATTATCAAAGGAACAAAAGGTGTCGCTCGAAGAAAAAGTTCTTATACCGAGTAACTTTTTACTGGCTCGAGCACCTAAGTTAAATCCAGAGGTGACGGCTGTTCTTACAGAAGCTGTAAAAAAGCGTGACTTACGCCTTGAAAACGCTCAAAACCAACTGGGTCGTGGGATTGCGGGACTTGTTACTCTGACCAAAGATTTAATTAAAACTGATCTATCAAAATTAGAGATAATCAAAAAGATATCAGAAGCAAGCCAGATACTGCTGAATTTGCATTATGAAGAAACAGTTAACCGCCGAAAATTAATAGTACCTTTGTTGGATAAAAAATTTTGGAATACGATCCAAGGTGCTAGAAGAGATAATTTTTTATTCGGTGAAAAACTTGGAGACAACATAAAAAATGCCAAAGACATAGAGAGGTCCGGCCAACAAATTAAAAAATTATCTGCAACTCCGCCATCTTTTCAACAACGCAAGCAACCTCCAGGGACGGGAAACGTGCGAGCTCCTCTTCGCCAGCTGAATGTGAAGGCAGCGCCAGCGCAGCAGCCGTCGCCGGCGACGAAGAGGACCCACCACCACCAGAGCCAGCGCGGCCGGCGCCCCTACTCGAACAGCAAAGTCAGCGAGCGGCGACGACGCTAGAGGTACCACATGCTGGCCGCATACAATTTTTTATTAACAATTGGCGGTTAATTACTGATGATTGTGCAATATTGTCATACGTCAGTGGGTATAAGATACCTTTCACAAAGTCGGTTTTACAAGTCTCCGAACCTACCAATCCTCCCTTTTCAGAAAAGGATATTAATTTGGCTTTAAGCAAATTAATTGACTTGGGTGCTGTTACACAATGTTCAAAAGACTTGCCAGATCAATACATATCACCTGTATTTTTAATACCTAAAAGCAATGGTGGATCTAGGTTCATACTAAACTTAAAAACACTTAATAAATCAGTGTATAGTTGCCATTTCAAAATGGAAGATATCCGCACTGCAGCTAAATTAGTTTCTCGAGGTGCCTATATGGCTACAGTGGACCTTAAAGAGGCTTATTTCCTAGTACCAATCCACCCATCACATAAAAAGTTTTTAAGGTTTCGGGTTGATAACTTATATGAGTTTAATTGCTTACCTTATGGTCTCACTTCAGCCCCATATGTATTTACAAAGTTACTGAAACCTCTTCTGACGCTACTAAGGAAACAAGGGCATACATTAGTAGCATACCTTGATGACATTTTGTGTATAGGACATAACTACAAAACATGTGAAAATACCGTTCATGTTTTACTACAGAATCTAGATAAATTAGGGTTTGTAGTCAACTTAGAAAAAAGTAATATAATACCTTCTCAAATTTGTAGATTTTTGGGCTTAGAAATTAACAGTCAGACAATGCAATTACAATTGCCCCAGGAAAAAATTATAAAAATTACAGAAATGACCAAGAAAATAAGCAATAAAATCCATATAAGTATACGTGAGTTTGCAAAATTCATTGGTACACTTACTGCTGCTTGTCCTGCAGTAGCTTATGGCTGGACTTATACTAAACCTTTTGAGAGAGAAAAATTCTTGGCTCTTCAGAGATCTCATAACAACTTTGACTCTCAAATGTCTCTCAAGTCATACTTATATGATGACTTTATATGGTGGTCAAAAATTGCCTCAAAAGCTAAAAATAATATTCGAAATGGCTCTTACCAGTTAGAAATATATACAGATTCGTCTCTCACAGGTTGGGGAGCCGCATGTGATGGTGAAGTAACTAGAGGTCACTGGTTAGTAGAGGAAAATCAATATCACATAAACTATCTTGAGCTGTTGGCTGCCTTTTTAGGCTTGAAATCGTTTTGCCAGCATCACTACAACATTGACGTGTTGCTTAGGATTGATAACACCACTGCCATATCATATATTAATAAAATGGGTGGAACACAATATCCACATTTAAATGAAATTACAAAGAAAATATGGCAGTGGTGCGAAACAAAAAAGATTTTTATTTTTGCTTCCTATATTAGATCACGTGATAATACTGAAGCTGACCAAGCCTCTAGATACACGAATATTGACACAGAATGGAATCTCAATCAAATAAATTATGATGAGATTATTGAACATTTTGGTCGGCCATCTGTAGATCTGTTTGCTTCCCGGCTAAACAATAAGTGTAGTAGGTATGTTTCATGGAAACGGGATCCAGGCGCTTATGAAATCGATGCATTTACCATCTGTTGGCGTGGTCACTTCTTTTACGCGTTTCCACCATTTGCACTAATTCTTAAATGCCTAAGGAAAATAATTGAGGACTCAGCGATAGGTATTGTTGTTGTCCCTTACTGGCCAAGTCAACCATGGTTCCCGTTGTTCTTGTCTCTTGTAAAATCGGAAATTTTGTACCTTAATCCTGACAAAGATCTTTTATTATCTCCTTCCAGGGAGAGTCACCCTCTGTGGCGCAGTCTTACCCTGGCGTGCGCAGTATTGTACGACAAGCGTACATAAATCGTGGTATACCGGAAGAAACCATCGAGATCATGTTAAAATCCTTATCCATAAATACTCTAAATCAGTATAATGTAGCATTAAAACAATGGTTCATTTTTTGCAGGACTAATAATGTTGATATGTATGATGGATCAATTTCTGATATACTAAAATTTCTTACCAAGAAATTCCACGAAAACGCCAGCTATGGCACATTGAACTCCTACCGGTCTAGCCTATCCTTAATTATAGGTAAAAATAGATGTAATGATGATTGTATCACGAGATTTCTTAAGGGAGTTTTTAAGTCCAAACCATGTTTTCCAAAATATCATGCAATATGGGACCCTAATTTAGTTCTGGGATATTTATCTGATATGACACCTAATGAGACAATAACGATAGAAAACTTAACTAAAAAATTAGTAACTCTTCTCGCGTTGTCTACAGGACAACGGGTGCAGACGATATCGTTGATTAATATTGTAAATATTGAAAAGAAAGATTCTTATATGATTATAACAATTAATGACATTATTAAGAACTCTATGCCCAATAGGCATAACCCAAGACTGATTGTGCCCTTTTTTAAACAAAATGAGTCCATATGTCCTGCGCTGACATTGTCTGTGTATATAGAAAGAACTAAACAGTATAGAAGCTTACCTGATACTGATAAGTTAATTATTACCGTGAAAAAGCCTATACATAACGCTAGCTCTCAGACTATTAGTCGCTGGATAAAACAGACGCTAAGCAGCAGTGGTGTGGATGTGGGGATGTTCACTGCGCACAGCACGCGGCACGCCTCCACATCCGCAGCCTACAGGTCGGGCCTCTCAATAGATGCTATCAAAAAAGCAGCTGGCTGGACTGGTAATTCACTTTGCTTTGCCCGGTTTTACAATCAGCCTCTCAATGTTAACGCACATGACAGTTCATTTGCTATGGCAGTATTGAATAATTGTTAAACATATTACCTCTTAGATCTCAATTAAGAATAACTAAGACTGATTAAGAATAATTAATAATTTGATTTTTAAATAACTTGTTGGAATAAATGATAAGAGATTTATGGCAATTACTTTTGTGTTCTCTTTTATTCTGCAACTAACGCTAAACATCTACATTGTTGGTTAAATCTCGAGGATGCAACACTGAAGTATAATTTATGGTTAAAGGAACTTACCCTTAAGTGAACTTCAACCAGAATTATATGAAGTGTTGCATCCGAAGAGATTTAACCACCCTCCCACCCCTAGTAAGTATATACAAGCACACAGGATTGTGCTGTAAAGTACCCAGTGTTGCAGAATATTGGTGGGTATAATTACTCTAAAACAAATGACGTAGGTCGGGAATGAAAGAGACACCAAAGGAGTGACCGGATGAACGTATTCAATTCTTTTTTTTTTTTTTTTATATCTAAAACTGTGTGGCGATGCAGTACGTCGAAAAACGGACTACATTGTTGGTTAAATCTCTTCGGATGCAACACTTCATATAATTCTGGTTGAAGTTCACTTAAGGGTAAGTTCCTTTAACCATAAAAAATATTTGTTGACATTGAATAAAGAGGTAAGTGACAGTATAGCTTACGATTACGAACAGGATGTTAAATTGTTGCAAATGTCTACATTTAGGCATGTTGATAAGAAATTTTGAAATTAGATTTGGATATTACAAGGGGTCACCACAATTCAGACGCGTTCATCCCTTACAGGCACATAAGCAGTGCTTGTAAGCATACGTAAATGTGCCCGACACGCTTCGTACCTACCAATACGGGTTTTGTTGTCAATAGGCCTACCCTCTGTCAGAACCCACTGCACGCCCCTGACCACAATAGCTTAATGCGTTCTATTTAGCGTAAGGGACACAGTTATGCAGCCATGCAGCTCTGTTCCTTACGCTGAATAACCCACAAGTTCAATAAAAGTCGCGTTTTTGACATTATCAATGAAATTTCTAAATGTCTGTGAAAATTAGAACACATAGAAAAATCCGAAAAGTAAAGCTATGGCCGGGAATCGAATCCGGATCCTCGTCATTCCGTGACGCGTGCTATACCCCTACACCACCCATAGCAGGTGGGTAGTCTCCGAATTTTTCTACCTGTTACTAACTGTCACGTGACCTTTGATACTATGCGAATTTTTTGATAATCAATGAAGCCTGTGAGCTTTTAGAATGCCATTCGTGTTTGTCTTGCTGTCTCCCTTACTCGGCCGATTCAAATATCGAATCCATAAGAGTAAGAACTCACGGACTGTAAAAAGTGTAGAGTATTAAACATGTTTGGGAGTTTTTTTTTGCTATTAATAGTATCTTTTTATGTTGTTATCTTCATTCGTACATACAAATCAATTGAGATACATTTTTAAGTAAATAAGAATACCGTTATTTTAAAGAACATTGACACAGATAAGGAGGTCGAGAGATTAGAGTATTTTGGTCTATATCTTTGTTTTGCCGTCGAAGTCTCCACTCCACTTAAAAAATGCCTACTTATATGTCTTTGTTAGGCTTGATTTCAAATTCATCGTTTGTTGTGTCTGACAGTTTTGTTATTACACAAATTGAGCTAGAGCATACAAAAAAGCTGTCTAGAGATAATCGTGATGTAATCATGTCCATATTTTGTTGCTAAGATTATAACTATGTTGATTATACATTACATAAATAATTTTATTCAAATTTTAAGATACGGAAACAAAAAATCTAACAATATGGTTATACTTTCAAGTGGACTCAGTTTAACATAAAAAACGAATGCTTATGTCATGAATGTTATGACTCAAAACTCTGTTATTTCAGCATTTGGCAACAACATTTAAGTGTAAAGAAGTAACATTGCCAACTCTAAACAAATGTATTATTCATTTACTTTTGTGTCAAGTTTTAGCTTCACGGTTGGCGCCTGTAGCAATCCACTGCAGAACATAGGTCTCCCTTTAAAACGCACCATTTTATCTCGTCTTCCACCTTGCCGCATCCATTCACTACCTGAATCTGAGTGTCTATGACTCTTATAACTATTTGGTATGCAGTGTATTCTCTCTCAGCCAAATAGAATAAAAATATTGTATTTTTATTTTGTCATAAGATTCATATATACATACACAAATCACATCTATATCCCTTACGGGGTAGACAGAGCCCGAGGCAACAAACCCTAAAGGCCACGTTTAACATGATTGAAGGTGTGTAGGTGGAAAAAGGGATCAATATAGTGACGGGTTGCTAGCCGCATATAACATGATGCCTAAGAATTTGACCCATTCCCTCGATGCGCTTTCACCATCTGCGGGGGACGAGAAGCAACTGGTGCATTCTATGTTTTTCCTTTGCTCCCAGACCAGCATGGAAGTTTTTCAAAATGTGATATAACTGTAAATTTTCATGACGTTACAATAATTAAAAGTGGATTCAATTCGCTTCCTTAGATTCCATTAAGTACATAATTTATTTCTTATTCTTACATACACAGGTCGACCTAAAAAAAGCACGTTAATACAGAATAATAACCGAATATTAATAGCAAGCGTAACTCAAAATCACTCAACCTTGATTTGATAGAGAAAAAATTAAAATATCAGTGTAAATCAATATCTAAAAAAGAACAATGTGAAATTTCACTAACACTTGAAAACTGTGCGAAATAGGTTTGCCATAAGATCAATTAAGAGCAAAAACATGTGCAAATTGTGCATTAAACTGTTGTTTAGCAATTTCCCATGACCATGGTATTCACAGCCAATGACAATGAGAGCTCTCTTAAAACAAAGCAGGTTCATATACTTTATGGTTCTATTTGCCTTATAAAATGACTAATTAAGAATACAATGGTTTCTAAGTTTAATTTGATACTTTAATAAGTTTCTTCCATGCTGCTCTGGGAGCAAAGAAAAAACATAGAATATACCAGTTGCTTCTCTACCCGCGCAGATGGTAAAAGCCCATCGAAATGGCCGAAAATCTTAGGAATCATGTTATAGGCGATGCGGCATGCATTTTCCACCTATACACAAAAAATCTTGCTAAACATGGCCTGTAGGTATCTGTTACCTTAGGTTCTGTCTGATTTGTGTATGTATGTATATGTATAAAGATTTTAAGGTGAATAAAACAAGCCCGGGTAGAATATTGGTTCAACCTATGGCCGCTCAAGCTGATGCAATGGTGTGTCAAGTTTCCAATTCCACCGACAAAGGTCTGGCGAGTTGTTTGAAGAGAATCACATCCTAGGATGGATTTCGCAAAACAGAACGGAAAAGAAATTCCTGGCCACCAGGTTGAAGCCGCGGGTGCCAGTAAAATTATTCAGCGAAGTGGTAACTTGCTGTGTACAGTAATTAAGAAAGCAGGGTGTGTCACTGACTTAATTAACCTAATATGAAATCTAAATGTACATAGTTTTGTTAGATAATCTCTAGCAAAGTGCCTAATGTAGTCACTAGATTAAGCAGAAATGTAATGTTATCACGTAGATGTGGTAGTGACAGCCTGACAGTTACCATAGCAAAACTTTTTCTGACAAGAAACCGGGTTGTTAGGTGAAACAAATGAGTTGTACAAATTTATGATCTGACTGATATCATTAGTCTATTTAATCTTGTTTCTTCATTTTCTGTTGGAATGTGACCATAATAAAGACATCCGTAAAAGGTATCTGGATTGTATAAATTTGTAAGACACATCTTTGGCTCCAGAGCCTCGGACTCTGGGCAAGGCAGAGTTTGAATTAGGTACCTGTGGTTTCCCATGAGGCTGACAGTCACCATTGGTGTACTCAAGCCTCGTTAAAATTTTAGATAAAAAAAAAACTTGTTTCTAGAGTTTTGAAGAGCAGTCACCGCTCGATAACATTTTTTCTGTAACAGTCTGCGATATATTTTTTCCTTAACAGTCTGCAAACTATGCTCAATTGTACTAGCCTATTTAAACAATTGATACACAAATTCTTTTCTATGTTTAAACATACGTTGAATTCTCATGCTAATAAAGTTCAATTGATCATAGATAGGGGCTATTTGTAGCACCATTTAATTCGACATCGCAATTGACCTACAAACCTACATAACATAACATTATGCTGGGTAAGGAGTGACAACTGTACAACAGTTTTAATATTTCATGCATAACTTTGAAGTATAATGCATATTTCATTCAATTAACAAATTTTCATTTGGATTTGGTTTTATTTTGTAGCTATAGTTACATTAATACTGTGGGAACCAAAACCTATCTATAGTGCGCAACCTAACATACATACATACATATATCACGTCTTTATCCCTTACGGGGTAGACAGATCCTAAGGTAACAGGTGTGCAATGTAAAGGCTTCACAATGTAAAAGTAACAGTATGGAAATCAGTGGTCCGCAAAACATAATTAGGGTATGTTTCACCACTCTCTGTTAAATTAAGTGTCAGTTATCTATGATGTCTGTCTGTTTCATAGTAATAAATAGAGACGGAATCATAAATAGCTGACACTTAATATAACTGGAACTTCACAGTGGTGAACCAGACCCTTAATATGCTAAGCTTGGGATTGAAATTAAAATAATTTACTTTTACGTTGTTGTCTATTTTGCACAGATCCCGCAAATGTCCAAGTGTCTGAGTTTGACTAGCGCTCAAATGGTTTTCGTTCAATGTTCATGTAAAATATTAGCAAATAGATACCACATTTATCAAAAAGAGAAAGTGGTATAACATAGTAAAACTTTTAACTGGGTGTAGGATAATTTCAATGATTTAACAGAGCCTTGATTATTAATGTCCCATGACTATTAATATTGAATTAGAACAAGGTCATAATTAAAAAAGATACTGTTTCTCTTCCTGCGCAGACAGTAAAAGCCCATAGAGGGAATGGGCGAAAATCTTAGGAATCATGTTATATTCAGCCAGCATCCAATCACTATTTCAATACCCCTTTCCAACTAAACCCACAATCATGCTAAATGTGGCCTTTAGGTCTTGTTACCCTAGGCTTGTACCCTGTAAGGGAGACGTGGATTATGTATGAATGTTTATACTATTCTCCATTATTATTGTATTTACAGTCAAAACCGTTTATTAGGAAGCCATTTAACGACATATCGGGTGTAACAACCAAGAAATAAGTCCCAACTCAATCCTTTACAACAACACTGATTATAACGACTACAGGCTTCAATGACGAAAATATGGATATCCCTTCGATTTTGTTGTAAACGGTTTTGTCTGTAATTTTATTTGGTTGTGTGCAATAATAGACTATTATATACGACACCTATCAAAAATGTTAATAACCTTTATTTGTAAATTTACAACTGTTAAGTCTGTTCTGTACTGTATGCATGAAGTTTATATACAGTCATTTGTCACAAGAATTTAATGCATTGTTTATTGGCTTAATCATCAACAATATAATAATTAACAAGTGTGACATCATACATTGAGACAAAAACCTTTGTTTGTAAACAATAAATCCCCCAGAACCAAGGAAAGCTATCAATGACCACAAAAGAATTCGAATTATTTATACCTTTTCAGTTGAAATGGAGACACCAGACAAAGGAATATTTTCTCCCCACAACAATAGTTTAGTATCACTAAATTAGCATAATGGCCTTTGAATCTGATTCACAGCACTCACCTCTATACTTCTTGTCGCGAATTCAACGCCTATTGTAGATTTGGATTCTAAATTGAATTCATTTCTAGTGAAACGCGATAGAAGACTGGATTTGCCGACACCTGAGTCGCCTATTAGGACAACTGCAACAAAAACACACGATACCGTTCTAGAAATACTCGGTTAAAGCTTAAATTACTCCAGAACTGATTAAAGACTGTTCTGAAGGTGACTCACTTCAGCAATTTAGAAATCGATTGTTGTCCACTGCAATCAGCTGATATTATAAGTTACGTTTTTAACACAAATAACACAGGAATAAAGAATCTATAGACACGCAATTGAACTTCCAAGTTTTAGAAATATGTTGACACAAAAAACAAAGGGTTTTGTTACATCGGTTTCGAATAATTCTACGTCAGAGATAGGACAATGGTTTAAAAGAACTTTTCAAGTTCCGCGTAAATTATGATCGTTTGATTGTATCTTCATTAGGGGTTTTAAAGGATAGTTAGACAAGTAAACTAGAACTTACCTTTGAACAAATAATCGTATTCGTCCTCTCTTGTGCCCATTTTGATTATCTAGAGCTCTTATACGACGTCAAAATCGGTCAGCTAAAAACGTCAAGATGAACGTAAACAAAAATAACTGGAGACACAAATATCACAGCTTCTCTAAACACTGCACAGCCTCCGAATTATCACTTTGATACAGGGATTAATTATATTCACACAGGTTTAAAATTATTATAAATCTAAATTGTCTCAGGGACAAAATGGCGGATTACTTTACGCCCCCCTCACGATAAGAGACGTTTTGGAGGGGTTTACAAACGATTATTTGTGTTCCTACAGTTTCGCCAATGAGCGAACAGTTCAATTTCGTGTTCTGCTTTGTGATTGGCGCGTTTCCAAGAGTTTAATATGATAAGACTCCTATGCCAAATATTTGACAGCGCAGGCGTTGACGTATCAAAACCTGTTATTGGATGCGTTCAATGATAAATAATTAGTCATTCTTGTTCTTGGTGAATAATAAAAAATGATGTCAGTGTAAATCAGTTAGGCTGTTTTAAATCATTTATTTGTCTACAAATTAGCAAACCAGCGATGTATTTGAAAAAAAAAATACAAATACATAGTTAAGTTTCTATATTATACAATAATCAACTCTAATTTCCTACATTATACGGTACAAAATGCAATCACTGCGCAGCAGCTACGGCCTCATCTTCATCGTCGCTGTCATCCTGAACCTCTTGCGCTAAGGTGCGGTCTACATGCACGAAAGGATCTATCTTCAGCCTTTCTGTAGATGGTGGGCTTGTTATCAGGCACCTGAGAAAAAAAACCAAAGATGATCAGATTAATCAATTTTTACAAACTTTCTATAAACAGATTTACACTTGCTAGCTTATGCAATTTCTGAATTAAGCATTGTAAAAACCTTGTAATAAAAAGTCCATCTCTCTTTGGTCTCACGGATTGTATATCCTTCAGAAGCGCTGCTATGTTCTCAGCCACTTGCTTCACCTCCATATTTAACTGTAAACAAAATATTGCAGTTAATTTCTGAATTAGGAAACGAGCTTTCAAAACTAGCCTTGAACCACCGCCAATTCCATCAAGCAAGACTTCAAGAAGAAAAAGAAGACTTAAAAATAAGTAAAAGCGGGTCAAAGGTGCACTAAATATTTTTTTTTTTTTTTTTTTTTTATTTATTTAGGAAACAAACGGTTACATTTAAGTATTGTAACATACAATATAAGTTCGTAAAAACCAACAGTTCCATGTATTATAAACAAACTTAGGAATCATGCCTACGCTAACAAAACAGTTTTACCTACATACATTGCTTTACACTGTTTTTCTTGCAACATCTTATAAACCTACGTGAAAACATTGAACAGCTACAACATAACCTCTAATCATAAAGCAAATTACGTAGTGAACCTCTGTACCTCTGCAGTGATGATGAAAAAATGTCCAAATCCATAAAGCTTCTATTGTAATCGCGACAAGCTCGTCTGAAGAAAGTGTTACGCGCGTAATTTGATCGACAAAAACTAACGTGAAAAGTGGAAAAATGTCGTGAGGGGATACGACGAGGGGCTCGGAGTTTAACCTCTGCAAGAAGGGCAGCTGAGTCGATGTGATTATTTAATAATTTGAACAAAAATATTTGATTATTGAATATTTGATTTTCATACAAAAGTGTTGCCATGTTCAAGCATTTGATGCATATTACGTAGAAAGTGGCGCCCTCATTTCATTATTACTTTTATTATTTTTATGAAGAATTCTTAAGTACCTACAGGTCGATTCACAAGAGCTGGAACGAATGGATTGAATAAGTGAATGATAATACTATGTGTGTAACAAAATGATTAAATACAGGTTGAAGTTTATTTTTTTTCTTGAGGATTATGTACTTGTTTACAAAATATTAGGAGGCGCCTGTACAAGAACGTCACTCACACAGTGACAAGCGACATTACTTCGTTCAATCCATTCGTGGCAAGTCTTGTGAATCGACCTGTAACCACGCAGCGATACTACAAATAAAGCCATGCCATGCCGTGTAAAACGGAACGCATCTTTAAAAACAATTGACGTTTCTTTTTAAAAAAATCGCTTACCCTCCCAATAGGCACTTCAACGCTTCCAAAGTTCAGTTGGTTTTCGTCCCTAGTAACTCTATACTGGACGCCGGCAGCGAACTTCTTGACCATATCGACGATGTTAGGGTCCAGGGTGCCCGAACGGACATTGGGGAACTTGCGCTTCATCAGCCCACGGATGGGCACTAAGTCTGTCAGGATATTCGGGTGGGCGATCACGTAGTCGTATTCCCCTACTTTGATTGCGCCTTCCTATTAAAAATTAAACAGTATAATGTATGTGATTGATTACTTAGTGATCTTTATGAAAATACTAGCTGACCCGGCGAACTTTGTTCCGCCTTAAATTTGAAAAATTCCTTTGTAAGTGCATCTTTATACTAATCAAGGAATAATGTGTAGGCATGCTAAATTTAATGTCTGTAGCTTTATTAGTACAACATTTCGGAATTTTCCAATCCCGTGGGAAAAATCGGGATAAAAAGTATCCTATGTCCGTCTTCTGGTTTTAAGCTACCTCCCTACCAATTTTCAGCCAAATTGGTTAAGCCGTTTTTGAGTTATAAATAGTCGTATTTTTATCCCGTGGAAAAATCGGGATAAAAAGTATCCTATGTCCGCCCGTTAAACATGCAAAACTTGCGTTAACATTGCTGAAACTCACATATGGGGGCTTGTAAGTTTCATTTGCAAGGTTGCAACGTTCTAGCAACGTTTGAGAAACATTGATGCAAAGCTCTAACGGCCGCGCTGTATATATACCCTGTAAGTTTCATAGACCTGATCACTAGAACTTTACACAACTTTCAAATGCAACTTTGCTCAAATGTTTCAATTGTAACTTTCAAGAAAGTTTTCACGAAAACTTTTAGTAAATTATAATTTCTATATGTCTACAACGTCACATATGCAACTTGCAGAAAACTTTCATTTATTAAGTTGTGGCAAAGTTACATTTGTAACATAGAGGTAACTTGGGCAATTAATGTTGCTATAATAACGCACATGTAACTTGCAGGAAACTTTCATTCAATAAGTTGTGGCAAAGTTACATTTGTAACATAGAGGTAACTTGTGCAATTAATGTTGCTATAATAACGCACATGTAATTTGTACGAAACTTTCATTCAATTAGTTATGGCAGTTACATTTGTAACATAAAGGTAACTTGTGCAATTAATGTTGCTATAACAACGCACATGTAACTTGCAGGAAACTTTCATTCAATTAGTTATGGCAGTTACATATGTAACATAAAGGTAACTTGTGCAATTAATGTTGCTATAATAACGCACATGTAACTTGCAGGAAACTTTCATTCAATAAGTTGTGGCAGTTAGATTTGTAACATTAACGTAATGTTTATATCCAACTTGCATTTAAATTACTTGTTAAGGTTGCGGTTATGTTTCATATTAACGGTAAAGGCAACTTGCGTGCAAACTTTACATACAAGTTTGTAATGTAACATTATTGTAAGTTGCTGTAGACCGCCAAAAAGTGTCTTAGTATACTGGCCACAGAGAGATGTATAGCTGTGTAGGCAAAGCTCCACGGGTCTCAAATACCAATTTATTTCTTACGCGTCGACTAGGAAGCATTTGGAACTTATGGAAAACCAACAAACTGACCCTAAAAAAGTACTTTCTTAGGTCCATTAAGTCCAATTCCTACCGAGATGACACGTGAGAAATTTTAATAAACTGATATTTGAGACCCTTTGATCTTTGCTCACACTGCTAAAAATCTCTCCGTGGCCATTATACTAAGAAACTTTTTAACGGTCTACACAGCCACTTACAACAAATTACATTTTCAAACTTATAAAACAATCACACATTTAAACAGTTATAGCCTTTAACTATTAATATTAAAAAGTGAGTGAAATTAAAATATATCTTATCAAAAATTGTATTTATTTTCTATTGTTTAACACTGCATTAACTAGTTAATACAATACCAAGTGATAAAAAGTCCTTGAAACGTTTTTTTTATACAACAATAACTTTCTTTATCAACCAAAAAAATATCCGATTTTTTAGTAACATTAATTAATTAAAAATATATATATAGTTTAGTAAGGAAGGTTATTCCTATCGATAAAAAAGATTCAGGCATTTATATAGGCTGTTGCAGGTTCAAGCTGGAGTTAATAAAAAAAAAAGAAAAACTTATTAGGACATGTCTAAATAATAAGTATTTTAAGAAAATCATCAAAAAGTAAAAGAGTTTTCTTCGTCCTATCAGCCTATGCTGATACATCACTTAATCTTAAGCCATATACATTGCTAGCAACACCCACATAGTATACTATATACAGACATATTAGTTGTTAGAGTATGTTCAAATTACAGCAAATATTATTATTGACATCAAAACAAGAGGTTTCTATCTTTTAAACTCTATGTTGATACATCTCTTCCACCACTGTCTGATAAGTTACTGATAGCTTCTTAAGTCTCAGACAGCAAAGAAGCCGTATCTGTCCGTTTCGTAGTAATAAATAGACGGAACCATAGATATCTAACAAATAAGCTATTAGGAACTTATCAGACAGTGATGGAACAGGCCCGTATTCAAATCTAAAGCAAATACTATTTTGACAGCACATGCTGGCCACTTTTAAAGAAAGATAAAATTGCGGAGATCATCGGTGTTACACATACCTTAAACTAAGAAGTATTTTTCTATGACTAAAAAAGTTAGTTCTTGTGGCCCCACTGTTATAAAAATCCTCACGAGATAATAAAATTAGGTTAGGTTTGTTAGGTATCTTCAAATGCCCGAAGGGCAAACGGAATGGAAAGCGGGGTTCCGTCGACCTGGTGGAGTGTAATTAGACTTTTTAGGGTTCCGTACCTCAAAAGGAAAAAACGGAACCCTTATAGGATCACTTTGTTGTCCGTCCGTCCGTCCGTCTGTCAAGACCCTTTTTCTCAGGAACGCGTGGAGGTATGAAGCTGAAATTTATATCAATTACTCAGGTCTACTGTCCCTTGAAGCTGTGAAAAAATCAAACTTCTAAGCCAACGCAATCAAAAGATACAGCCGTTTATGGCGCAAATTTCCGCAAATTATCAACTCTCAAGGGAATCAAAACCTACAAGGTAGTTCCCGTGAACGCAGAATCTTGAAATTTGGTATGAAGGTAGGTCTTATAGCACAGATTAAAGAATAATTGCGAAAACCGTAAATGTGTATGTATGTCTGTATATAGCAGTGACCAATATAAAGTAACCCCACACTGCGTACATTTTGCTTTGGAACAGGGCTCTGCTTACACTGGTTTTAGATATTTATAGATAATGATACGGAACCCTCGGTGCGCGAGTCCGACTCGCACTTGACCGGTTTTTTATAACAGTGGGGCTACGAGGATTATACCGAATAAAAAGCCATAGCAGGATAGGGAAAGGAGAAATGCTCTTTTATGATAATGGGCTGTTTTTGTTATAGTTACTTAGATCTAGTAATACTATTGTGGTAAGTTTTCTTAAAGATTCTAATAAGGTAATTAGTCTAATAAAATGCAACTCAATTAGGTAGGTATTGTTTTAATTTTGACTAACTTAAGTCTGTTTAAGCCTACAATTTTTTATATCTGATAAAACGATAACTTAGGCTTATTTAGAAGAACAAGAAAGTTTTTGTTTTACATGCGACAACTGACAGTAGTCAGTATATTTTCATGTTAATATTAATGTAAATGTAAAAAAAAACTTTACTGAGGATTTATGCTAATATTTTTTGGAAGTGTTAGAATGTTATAAAATAGGTGTCACAAAATCCAACCAAAATTTTTTTTTAATTTTGACTTGTTTTTCGATTTTAACCATGAAACTAATATGACTGAGAACGAAATAAGGCTTTTTTAGAAATGACATTTAGTCGTCAGTCCTCCAGAAATGGAAAAAAAAATGTTGAATTGCTTTTTACAGAAATGTAAAGATGGAAGCTCAATTTTCTTTCAGAACATATATGCTATAAATAAAAAAAATGGAATGGAATTAGTTTTAGAGAAAACATATTTCATGATTTCGGAATTTATTTTTTCCCGGCTGAACCACTAGGATTTTATCAACAAAACTTTGCACAATATTACTAGACGTAAGTAACTATAGAAAAAAAAACAGGTCTTAATCATGAAGGGCATTTTTTCTTCCCTTATCCTGCTACAGCCTTTCAGTAAGTTCTAGACAAACTTTTCAATTGCCATTCAGAATCGATAAGAATTTGCCACATGTACCGGCCATTAAAATAGTGTTACTATTATAGTCTAAAACGATAAATTAAAATAGAAAAACGATACATTTTTACATTGTTTTCCCCTGCTAGATATACGCCTACTCTTTAATGTGTGTTTAAGCGTAGTAGTTGCGTGTTGGAACCAGCTCATGCCATGCCGTTCAAAACTTTCGTCAGTCATATTCGGGAAACTCTCTTTCACTGCAACTGAAACAAATAACATAAAAATATAGTAATGTAACTAACTAGCTTATACCCCGCAACTTGGCCCCCGTGGAAGAGTAAAAATTCAATGAAGGGTCTGGTGACGAAAATTAAACGACACCAAAAAACTTACGTTTCAATGTAGCCATTAATTGCAGCGTAGACAATTTGAAGTTCTGTTTCTTTCCAGTCCAGGAACAAAATTGTGCCAGATAATTAGAAAAAATCTTTTCCAAGCTACAATTCACACAATCTCTTTCTCTACTGCCACCAGTGAATGTAAGAAAGTCAAACTGCAAGAAAATTATCATGTATGACTTACAATATACTATAAAATATACTTATCAACATATTAACATTATTAACTCGGTTTTTTAATATTGTCTGCTGCTTAGCGGCAGGATTAGGAATAGTATAGTAATATTATAGTAGGATACAGGCGCGAGAACGGGAACAGGGGTTGCCGGACTCGTATCTAACCTACTCGACCGGTAACCCCTTTCTTCCCGGCCACTTCCACCAGGTGAGCCGCTGGCTCATTTGCTCCCTTTCATTTAAAAAAAAAAATAAAAATAAAAGCGTTACTTCGTAAAAACACTTACGTTTAACAACGGTTATTAATCTCAAAGACCACAATTTAAAGTTGTTTTTTTTCCCCTGTCCATGAGCAATATTGTCCCAAGTAATCAGAGATTTTTATTTCCAGACATCGGTTGACACGGTCTCGTTCCTATAAAAATAAAATCATGTCAGTGGATAAGATAGGTAACAAAAATGCCAGAACGGTCAATTTATGTACACAGGCAATGTTGATTTAACATACCCCACTTCGATAGCTCATGTACTGTATATTATATACTCCCAAATGTTAGTCCAAGCATGTCAGACCCCAATACAAAACAATCCAAATACCTTGGGAGGAACCGCCAGCCCGCGTGCTCCGCGTGGTGATATTGATGCCGCCGCCGCCGTAGTGGAAAACAAGCACCAGTGTACTACTTGTCTTTCCACAATACCACACACAATAAATACGTAGTTTAAGTGTTACATTGTTCCGAAATCACATCTTATTAATAATAAAAGCCGAAGAATTGCGAGAGCGCATGCCGCCGTGTTTGCGCGCCGAGCGGACTGGTTAGTTCTGGTTTTCACCATGGTGCGGCGCTGTTCGCCGCTTCGTCGAGCGCGGCAGGCGTTTGTTGCCAACCGCAAGGCAAAGACTATTAAATATTATAGTACTAGAGCCCACGACCAAAATTTTTGTCTCATAGCAATACGGCCAAAACCGCATCAAATCGATAGATACGATTATCCTGAACTCGAAAATACCAATATCAGACATTTTCCGCGTAGCGTTTGATCTGACCGAATTTTTAAAATTGTCAAAGAATTTTACCGAACTGCATCATAGCAATATGTCTGATTTGCAAACTGTAGTTGAATGATAGTTCTGAGATGCCGGAAACATATTTTTCAGACGTTAGTGGTGTAGCGCAAACCCGTAAAATCACTTAAAAAATTAAAAATGAGACAAAAAAAATGTCTCATAGCAATACGTCTGAAAATCTTTTTTATTAGTAAATTTTGGTTATTTGATGCGTATAAAAAACAATTTTCAGGCGGAAATGTGAACGCATTAAATTTTGAGACCGTTTTGAAAATGTTAACAAATTTTACCGATCGGTATTATAGCAATATGTCTGAAAATTGTTGGACATGATAAAATAAGTTGTCCACATGTGCAAAAAAATTATATCAGACAAATTAAGTGTAGCACCTTCTCTATCAGACAACTTTATGCTACACTTAAAGTGTCTGAAAACAGGTATTTGGTAATCCTGGCAGCAATACGAAAAGTTAAAAAAAAAAATATCCGTATTGCTATGATACAGGTCGGCTAAATTTGTTGACATTTTCAAAAATGCGCTCAGGCTATATGCTACGTGCAAAATGTCTGAAAACAAACTTTTTCGTAATACAATTATAAAATCTATGTACATTTTCACTATCAGACGTATTGCTATAATACCGACTGCCTTTTTTTTGACACAGCAGAAATGGCCTCCCACGCTGTTGCTACACTTTCGACCGTTACTACACACCTAGTCGGGTTCAGAATCATACAATCTAACGAGACATGGTTTTGGTCGTGGGCTCTAGTACTATTAGGGAGTAACATGCTTGGACAGGCAATAATCAGCATGCCACTTTGCAGTGATAGAAGGGGTAAGCTAAATGAGTGTACTGATTTCGATCATTGAAACGATTCGTTTTTTTATTTATTATTATTTAAAAAACCGGCCAAGTGCGAGTCAGACTCGCAAGTCTCGAAAGTTTCCCATCACAAATTTGAGGTGCTTTTAGTTCTATAGAATAAAATAGCACATTTTTTGTTTCAATAGTTCTACCATGGAACTGTTGGGAAAAAAAAATGTTAACAGTCCTATGACGTCACAGTTCCATAGAACAAATGGGAGGTACCCGGCCGATCTATTTGAGACTTCGTGTTAAAGTCTGTTCGTGATATAGCCTTTTCGTGGTAAAGTTTTCGTAGAAAAGCTATTCGTGGTTAAGTATTGACACGCAAAATTTAATTCTGCGCGGACGAAGTCGCGGGCAAAAGCTAGTAGGTAAAATATTCCGACCGCAACGCAACGACTTCATACCGACGCTTGAAAGACGAAATGTCATAAGCGACAAAATGGTAATTTTACAGAAGAGCCAAAATACCACGCAAATTTTTGAAAAATAATCATTACAATTTAATTTGTTATCTGATTTACAAAAATCATCTTTGTAAATGATCATAGTGGTGTTCTCTATATGACATTACCTAAAAAAGTATTATTTCAGGATTTAGTGTCTCTTAAGCAAATCGATCCCAAAAAGTGCGGGAGGTAAAATTAGCTAACCAAATTATGTGACAAAAAATTAATCGAGTAAAAGAATCTAGCCTGAAAAATGATTTAAAAGATTATTAAGGAAAACTATCCTACCGCAAACATTTTAAATTTAATAGCAAGGTCATATTATACAAAAGTCATAATGGGCCATAAATAAAATCAACACAAATAATCTAACTGCAATGAGCATCAATTTTAAATTTACCTTACATTAAATTTACCCCTCATTTTATTTATTTTCTACATAAATCACCAACACAATTCAAGTCATTAATGAAAAATGCAAATTAACCACCTGTTACGAAAATAAATCTCTACATATAAAATGCTTTGTCCTGAATGACTGACTAACTGACTGACGGATCAATGCACATCCTAAATCGCTGATTGTACAGACCTGAAACTTGGAGGGTGTGTTCTTTGTATGACGTAGGCATCTGATAAGAAAGGATGTTCTGAAATTCTACCTCTAAGGGGGAGAAAAAGGGGACTAACTTTGTATGGCACAGCGTGATTCCTTGGTCCGATCTACTTCAAATTTTGCATAAATATTCTTGAATTGATTCTTGATTGATCTTGGCTTGTTTCAAATTTTCTTGAAATTCAACTAACGGGGTTATAAAGGGGTAGAAAGTTGTTTTGGGGGTGATATTCTTCAAAGTTGATATCAATACTGCTTATATAGTGCCTTTGATTTAAATTACATTTTATTCTGAAAATTCAATCCGATTTTATTCAAACAGGTTGAACATACTTAAAAGTTTGGTACAAGGCAAAACTCTTTAAAGTTGGAATGTCTCGAACGAAAGTCACTGTATTATATTATATTAGTATCCACCGCATTTTGAAAGTTTGAAAACCTTAGAAAGGTCATGCGATTTTTAGAAATTCCCTCGCGATATGCACAAAGGCACCCTATCTCCGTAACTATAATTACTAGTCTTGATATTTCGCGCACAATTAAGAAATCAAAACTGTTAAAAACTAATTTCAGGACTTTCCGCAATTCCGGCGGGATAGGGAGTAAAAAGGGATTTATATTCTTACTTTGAAATGGTTCCATCTCCGTAACTATTGTTACTAGAATCTTTAAACTTAGCATACCAATAGGTAATTGTGGTATCTGAAAACTGATGTCTATACTATATTTTGCAAAAATCCTCTGGGATAAGAAATGAAAAGAACCATTATGATATATGATTTAGATCCTTGGTCGACATGTTCCTTGATAAGAAAGAACAAGCATTCAGAAGGGATTTTCCTAATTTATCACGAGATAGGAAATATGAAATAATGACTAAATACCACAAAATCTAATCTTAATTTCCATCGTGATCGTGTATGCAGTATCCCAGTGTTTTTCAAGGCCCCAAAATACCCCCTTTTCTATGCACTATTCGCCAAAAAGTAAGTGTTTACATTAATACACTACGAAAATATTGGTACAAATATTTATACCGTAAATCTTTAGCACGATGTTTCGGCGGAGGTTGCGTAAGCTACACTTACATTTTTAGATGGGTAATAACACACTTTTTAAATTCGCTCTATTGATATAAATACGTTCTGTTTTAGAAACATTTATGTATAGGAAAAAATATCGAACAACCAGCTCTAATATAAATGATGTGTTTTTTAAAACGATCTACTCAACCGCCTAGTTTAGATTTATATTCAGGAAAAACTAAATAAGCGACAGTAGTATTAAAAAAATACTGCAAGTAAAAAAGGATAAGCGACATGTCTCTCGAAACTAATAACAGGTAAAAGGTGATAACCTATAATCGTGCAGACTTTTAGGTTATTTGATCTAAGCCATGCTTTGTTTTTATGTGGATATAGGTAAAATGATATAATGTAAATAAAATTACGTTGTACAGGTTGTTTGGTAGCTAGATACAAAGCTTTAAGGGGATGATAGCCGAAGTATTTTTGAACATTTTTAGCCATATATGTCTTATGCGAAATTGTTTTTTTTTTTAATTTTTATACATTTGATTTATTAATGTAAAAAAAATTGTAAAATGAATTAATTTAGTATTCAAATCACAACAAACCGAAGGTTAATGATTTAATTTTAATCTTTTTTTCATGTAATTTACTAGCTAAGTACCTTTAACGTGAAATTCCAAGACTAGTACATTCTCTTAGCGAGTGCTCCCTGAATTTGGTTTTTACTTCTTATCTCAGATTTAGCAAGCAATGTGAAAGAGTGATACCTTAATTAAAAGAAAGAACAATAAACAGGCATGTTTCGAAAAATGTTTGAACATTTCAAGGATTAAAAAAAAAAATATATGGCACAGAAAAATGACTGTTCCAACCTAAGACATTTTTAGTAATTTCGAATGCCTTCATTTTGTTTTTGTGGCAAGAAAGACACTTAAAAATTATTTCATTTGGTCCAATACACATTAAACTATCCTAAATAAAAGATTTTGTTTCCAAATTAAAGTTCATTTGGGCAATATTGACTCGTGACTATCAACTTCTGGGTATTTTCCTAAAATTTCTGTCTTCAATTAAAAAAATAAAAATTTTGGCTAAGACATATATGGCTAAAAATGTTCAAAAATACCTCGGCTATCATCCCTTTAAAGCTTTGTATCTAGCTACCAAACATCCTGTATGATGAGGTAAAAAAATATAACCGACAAAGGGAAGGAAAGTCGTAAAAAGTCAAACAGTCTAAATGACATTATCTAAAAAAACATTTTATCTAATTTCCAATATACAGAAATTTAAAAAAAACGTTTGGTAAAAAAATATATCGGTGTTTCTAAAAATCACCAATGGGATAAGCGACACGAAAGTCGTCGTAGGCACACGAAACCTAGCCCACTCGAGGCAGAAAAATCTGCTGATTTCAATAATATAAATACTTATAACTCAATATCACAAAAAATGTCGCTTATCACCTTTCGCCTTTCAAGCGTCGATACTTTTTACTAAATATTTTAGTTTTTAGTACGTAATAACCCTTTCGTACATGAATCCAACTCGCACTTGGCCGTTTCTTGACGTTTTTATTTTTGATTGATGGAATTTTACTTGAATGTTTTGCCGGTTAATACCTACCTATTTTTTATGTTTAGGAATGTCGTAACAATTACAATAGTTTGTAATGATCTTGTAATCATTACGCATAAGAATATGACACTGTTAAATATATTTAATTGCGTTTTGGATTCTACTCTAGGTAGGTATATAGAAACAATATCGACTTGTCTTTTGAGCGTTTTAAAAAAATACATCAAAATCTTCTTATTCTGTGGCGGAAGTGGCCGAAAAGAAGAAGTTAGTGAAATATCAGGGTCTCGGTCCGGCGTACAATTTCACAGCTGTCAGATTTGAGACCCTGGGTCCGTGGGGTCCCGGCGCATATACTATGCACAGATTAGAGATATATACTGCCGTCATACGGAAAAAGGACGCATCTAACATTTTTGTTGAAATTGAGTTAAGTATATATTCGAAATCAGAAAAAAAAGGCGGATCTGCCAGTATTTTTAATTTTTACTAAAAAGAACCACAACCCCTTGAAACGCACAAGCAATTAAGGCACATCTGCGACAAAACTTCAATATTCCTAAATTGAAAAAACATTTCTTATCTATACTAAGTAAAAAAGAAACAATTATGCAGAAGCGTTTTATTTATTTAAGAATTATTTACGGGGTCATAAAATGAAATGACGTATCTGCATGTTTTGAAGAAGAAGAAACGGTTCTGCAAAATATGCGCCCTTTCATCTTGGTAATAGAACTATTACTCGGGCGCAAGTGGTAGTAGCGTCTTTTCTACTTAGTAAGGTAAGCTGTGAGGGGTGAAGAGGGTATTGCGGTAGGAAACCAGTTGAATCAGTTGCGCCCAGGCTTTACGTGCCGAAATTATGAAACCATCCCATAAAATATTTTATGGTTTATTATATTATAGCAAATACTAACAATTACGATCTGACTTTGCCTAGTATTACAAATACTAACAATGAGGATCTGCCTTCGCCTAGTATTACAAATACTAACAATAAGGACCTGCCTTTGCTTAATACTGCAAATACTAACAATTAGGATCTGTCTTTGCCTAATATTACAAATACTTACAATGAGGATCTGCCTTTGCCTAGTATTACAAATACTATCAATGAGGATCTGCCTTTGCTTAATACTGCAAATACTAACAATTAGGATCTATCTTTGCCTAAATATTATAAATACTAACAATGAGGATCTGTCTTTGCCTAATATTACAAATACTAACAATGAGGACCTGACTTTGCTTAACACTGCAAATACTAACAACGAAGATCTGCCTTAGCCTAATATTACAAATAACAACAACTATGAGCTGACTTTACCTGATACTACAAATACAAAATGATGATAAGCTGACTTTAGCTGATACTACAAATACAAATAACGAGGAGCTGATTTTGTCTATAGTTACAAATGAAAATAACGAAGATCTCTTAAATAACATCGATCTGGATTTTGATTCGGATGATTCAGTTTTTGATAAAGATTATGTTCCTCCACGTTTAGAGCTTCAAATGTTTTTGGAAGAATCTGATAGCTCTGTGAATACCATTTCCAATTCGCAGCCGGACAAATTGATCGTTCCTGAGTCACCTTAAGTCTCGAGCGTCGAAAACACACCACAAAGTCTAACAAAGAAAAGGCAAATCAGGAAACGTAAAAAGAATATCGAGTCACTAGCACAGAGGAAACAAATGAAACAACTGAAAGATATTGTAAATAAATAAAAACTAAAACCAGGATGTAATGTTAATGAATGTAAAAAAAAAGTCATCAATTTAGTTTACAATTAATAAGTAAATGTAGTATGTAGTATCGTAAATTTAAATTGATACCACTGAGGTTGTGATTAAATAATATGGTTCCTATCGTATTAGTTTAAGACAGTACGTTTTTATTGATAGTCTTTATTTTTGTACGTGAAAAAGTTAAATGTTGTACGTTACAGAGGTTTGTAACTGTTACAGTTTTTTTTAATACGTAAATTTGGTCTAATAAGTTTTTATTATTTCACAAAATGTCTAATATATAAAAATCTCGTTTGTTATCGAACTCCTCCGAGACGGCTTGACTTTCTTTTTATCTGTATTCGGTAGGTCTGAGAATAGGTCGTAGGCTATTATTCTTCGCGGACGGGGTCGCGGGCAACAGCTAGTATTCCTATAATATATTGTTTAAGGTTTGCTAGATGGTTTCAAAACTAAAAAAATGTAACTGGTGCATGTCGAAATTTTCTCAACGTTCATAGAAATATAGTTCGTAAACTAAGTTGAAACGCAGCTAGTGGCTAAATACGTTATTTTTATTTAGTTTACTTAAAACTAAAATCACGTTACCACTAAGTTGGAAAGGCGTTTCATAAAATTACTAAGTTGAAAGAACGTATCTAGCCAGAAACGTCTTTTCATTGCAGTTTTTCGTATTTTGTTGTATTTTTTTTACCAAGAAGAAAAAGAAAATTAATTTTATTTATTATAATAATAAACAAATCTATAATTTGAATTTACATTAAAATAGTTCAAACATTCCTACACATTTTTGCATTAAAAAACTGTTAAATTGTTTATTTTCCTTGAGGCGGCGAATTTTTTAATTTTTTAATTACAAAACAATTTTTTTCTCCGTTTCGACTTTAGTGTAGAAACGTCCTTTTACCATATGACGGCAGTATAGTATAGGTACTATGCTCATCAAAGATTTACAAAAGCGCGTGACGTCTCTCCCAACGAACAAGTAGGTATAGCGATTGAACGAGAGAATGCTGCCACCCTATTTGGCACTAGGTATGCAACGGGGGCCTTTTTTTTAGATATAACTTAGATTTAAGAAAGTAGGTAGGTAAGTAGTTTTATGTTAGAATTAGTGTGCAGGAATATTGTACGCCTCTATCAGGCAGGATATGGCGCCAAATCTATACCTTAGGTACCTACGAGTTTTGCGACATAATTATTTAGTAAATTATCACCCGTTGAGAGGCCCCGCGCGACCTTGACGAAAAATGGTCGCTTGACAACAGACGAGTTTGTGACCTTGGGGTCGCTTTCATTCGGAGTACCTAGTGTGTTGGTAATTGCCGTCCTAATATTAATATTGTTATCTATAAGTACCGTCCAGCTGCGTATCTTCGCCTGGATTTTGACACTTTTTCCAAAATATCTTTCAAATTTGAAAGCATTTTAGTCCATTGTGTTGTGGCAATAAAACGTTTTTTAGTACTCCTGGCTTTGTTTCATTTAGGAGAAGGTTTTGGTATTTTAACAGACTTCATGAAAATGATGTTCTCAGTTCCATTTTTCAGTTTAGAAAATATACATTCTAAGATGTAATTTAATTCAATGATGATATTGAATGTTTCAATAAGTTCAGTTTGCAAGGTACCTGCAATGTCTATAGTGTTATTTCACAGCAACATTGAAATTGTGACGTTTATGATACCTCAAATTTTATATGTTGCAAAAAGAATATTGCTGCAATAATAACACCATAAGTTTCAGATAACTTTGACTGCAAATTGCCTGTAATGTTTTTTATGAAAGTTTCAACAACGTATAAAATGTGTCGTTGAAGCAACATTAAAATACTTATATTTCAAAATGTAAATTGCTGCAATAATCATATTGAAAGTTACAATAAGTTCTGTTTACGAGGTTACTGCAATGTCTATAATGTTATTTCATAGCAACATTGAAACTGTGACGTTTTTGGTACTTTTAATTTTATAGGTTGCAAAAAGTATATTGCTGCAATAATATTGTGAAACATTTCAATAAGTTTAGTTTGCAACGTAATAGCAATGTTCCGTGAGGCATGTTGTTAAATATAGATTGCTGCAACGTTTCATCTGCAATGTTATAAAATAACATTGTAGCAATTTAATAACTGAATATTATAATAAGTTAATACAGCAATGTTGCTTGAAAGTTAAGTAATAAACTTTCATATGTAATGTTGATATAACATCAATCGCAACATTTTTGAAAGTTTCAATGAACATGTTTAATTAAAATTACAACAATGTTTACATGACCTTTCTTTAGAAACGTTCAAATGGTAAGTCTGTCAACTTGCTAGAAAGGTCCTGTAAGTTTCATGTTCAGTGGGCGTCTCCTGGTCCTAAGCTACCTCTCTACCAATTTTCAGCCAAATCGGTTCAGCCGTTCTCGAGTTATAAATAGTGTAACTAACACGACTTTCTTTTATATACATAGATAAATTTATTGTTCTTTCATTTATTAAGCACTAGCTTCTGCCCGCGACTAAGTCTGCGTAGATTTATACATATAAACCTTCCTCTTCAATTTGTCATTGTCTATGGGTCATCAGGATTTTTTTTGTGCTAACCTTAGACAGGGGCATTTTCATAAAAATGAGGGTAGATTGTGCATGGTCTATACACCATTAACATCCTCCCACAATTTCTTCAGTCTACCCGTAGTCATGATGCATGCAACTTTGTTCAAATACAGGTAGTTTTACAGTCAGGTCGAAAAACACTAAAACACACCTGTATCTTTTTAATCAAATCCGTGCCACCGACAGTGGTGGCTCCCGCCTCAGCAACCTGCTTGACCATCTCTGGGGTCTTGCAGAACGCAAGGATAGTCCGCTCTTCATCCCGAGGGAATCTGTGCGGCAGGAGCGCTAGACGGACGAACGGGTCCACGTAGCGGTTCTGAAATGTTGATTTATAAGACATACAACGTATTTAATTCTTTAAATTTATGTAGGAAGCCAGATCTATAATTTTTGAACAGAGGCAAAGGATGGCCCTGCACCGCTAGCACGAGAGATAGGCTACACATCCCTTTCTAGAATGAATAGTGAGAAAAAGACAGGCACTCGCGCGTATTCGTGCTAGCCCTACTGGGTGCCCATTTTAGGCTAAGTTCAGATGACCGCGCGGCGACTTGCGGTTGGCTCGGCGCGCGGTTCAAGATTGTAACAAATCTATGTTGCTGTGTACATGAGCGCGCGGTGCCGCGCGGGACCGCGCGCGCCGCCGTGCACCGCGCGCAAGTTCTTGTCCCGCGCGGCAACATAGATTTGTTACAATCTTGAACCGCGCGCCGAGCCAACCGCGCGTCGCCGCGCGGTCATCTGAACTTAGCCTTAGTCTCTCGCTATGAGGACTTCAATGAACTTTGGAACTACAAAATTTCTCCACTACCAGAACCAGAATATTCTTAACTAAAATGTTGCAAGCGATATCTAGCTTATTATAAGGGTAAAAATATATCGTCTAATATTTCAACCACCATAAACTGGGTGACTGTAAGTAGTTATAATGATGAAATCATTTATTTTTATTTGCGTTTACTGCTTCCAATGGATGACTTCATCAATCGCCTTTGCAGCTACATGCTACACATTCCACCGCATATGGACAATATCGATTTTATAGCAATTTTGAAACACTCAAAGTATCCCCAAAATTATCAGTCACCCCTGTTAAAAGAAATACAACCAAATTGAAAACTGTTTTTTTTAAACTCCGTTAATCCAACGATGCAAAACCTGGATAAGAGTAGCCAAAGATAGACGTGAATGGAGAAGGCTAGAGGAGGCCTTTGCCGAAGGGCAAACGGACTTACAAAGAAGAAGCAAAGCTCAAATTGTGGAATACTAAATAGTTAAAGTCATAAATCTAAAAACTCTGTAAAGTGCGAATAAAGGCTATTATTATTATTATTATTATTAATCCAACGATGTACCTGCTTAGCAGCTTCCATGTTGACTTCCACCCTCGCAAACACAAAAGCGTTGGGCTCATTGTACATAGTCGGATGGTGGGTCTCTTGGTGAGCCCTCACAGCGTCCTCGGCGGAGTACACCACCCACTGGTAGTACTTCATAGGGAACACATCATCCTTGGATATTAATTTGAGGGAGTCATCAACATGACGTGGTATATGGATCTTTGCAGCCCTGAAATTTGAGGTGCTTAAGAATTGTATAAAATGTACAGAAAGGATAATGTATTCACATACCACAGTAGAACACTGTGCACCGAATCCCAGTGTTTCCAAAACCAAATAAATAACCAATTAAAATAACTTCTTCTTAATACATACATACATACATAGCTTTCACTTCCTCTTATCACGTCTTTATCCCTTACGGGGGAGAAAGAGCTTAAGGTAAGAAAACTTTAAGGCTTTTAGCATGATTAAGGGCATATAGGCGGAATGGGAAATCAAATTAGTGATGGGTTAGCCGCATTGACATGATTCCTTTCGCCCATTCCCTCGATGGGCTTTTACCATCTGCGCGGGAAGAGAAGCAACTGGTAAATTCTATGTTTTTTCTATACTCCCAAACTAGCATGGAAGAACTCTTCTTAAACTTAAGAATAATAGGTACCATACCAATAAATAAATATTAACCATAGCTTTGTTTCTAAAACTTAATTTGGTTAGGCTTTTCATTTATCTCAATTATCTGACATCTTCTTGTATATATGTGTATCCTGTATTTTTGGCTGTTAATAAACTTTATTTATGTTTTATAACATGACTTACTTGTTTTTCTGATTGCGGGGAACAAATCCAACTTTTGTGATTTCAACCTTGACCTTCTTAGCGCGAGCCTTAGCTCGGGTACCTTTACGAGCGGCATAGAATACTGTCGAAGTGTGAATAGCACGCTAGAAAAAAAAAATTATAAGGCACTTATCTTCTAAACTCAGATTTTTATACAGTTTGCTAGATGGAGGTGATTTATCGCGTATGTACTGTTAAACTGCTTATAGTTATACATAGACACAATTTAATTGCACCGCACTTCGAGTATACAGAAGTTGCGATTCACACTACCTATAGTATTTTTAAGTGGCATTTAAACTGTTCAAATAATTCCTTGAATGACTATTGTCTGAAAAAAGGCTGACATAATTATCGTCTGAGGTTATTCAACATACCAAATTTGTAGAATTTGTTTTATAAGCTGATAGCGTAGTATTTAGCACGGATCCTGAAAACGATAGAAATGTAATTATAATTGTGATGTTTTGTCCTGTATTGAAGCTATGATACTATTGATATTATCACTCACGAAAGATCGTTCCGGCCATCTTTACTACTGATTATTATAATTTTCTTCCTGTTAGAAAATGTTTATTTTCGTAAAAGAAGTGTATCACTAGCACTAGATTTCTAACTTTAACTTTTATATTTTTAGGTTATGTTTAATGACATTAACATTGACAGTAGCAAGTTGTCTTTTTTTCCAAAGAATTCAATAGGGTCGCTTTTTTCAGGGAGTCAAATAAACTGAAAATTTGTTTAGTAATGCCAAACACAAAATCAAATAAACTGAAAATTTGTTTAATAATGCCAATTACAAAATAATTAATAATTAATTAATTTAATAATAGTTTTAGCTAGGTTTAAGTTATTTTAAAGTTATGACTGTTTTTTATTGTTTTCTTTCTCTTTTTCAATAAATTTTAACTTACAAAGAAACGGACTTGACAAGTTTGTGGGAGGCTATTTTGAGGTTTGTTCAAGTGTAAAAGGAAATACATATTTTTCATCATGGTAACGGTTTTTTATAGCTTGCATCAATCAACACACACTATTTACCAAATTTGTTGGCGAGTCAAAATCATGAAACTGACGTTTTCAATTATGTAATGGATTTATTAAATTATTGCAAGGAGAACTGGTTTGATATTTAAAAACTTTTGCCTATTATTATTACTTCGCATTTAGTGTAGGAGGTCATGTATTCCAAAAACATCTTATCCCTTCTAATCATTATTATAAATGCGAAATTAACTCAGTCTGTCTGTTACGCTTTCACGCCTAAACCACTGAACCGATTTTAATGAAATTTGGTACACAGATAGTCTTGGGTAAGGAAAATGAGTTATAATAGTTTTTATCCAAGAAAATCGCAGTTCCCACGGGATAGTGATAAGCGGGTTCTGCACTGACGGAGTCGCGGGCAACAGCTTGTTTATACTATAATAATATTATAAAGAGGAATGATTTGATTGTTTGTTTGTTTGTTTGAATTGAATAGGCTCCGAAACTACTGAACCGATTTCAAAAATTCTTTTGCCGTTAGAAAGCTACAATTATCACTGAGTGACATAGGCTACTTTTTACCGCGGGAAAATACTTTTTCCTACGGGAAAATTAATTTATCGCGGGCGAAGCTGCGGACGGAAGGCTAGTAATAAATAATATATTTTAATTTTGTCTCTTTAGTTATCATAATATCTAGAAGGTAATTTTTTATTTTCTTAAAATATTTGTCCAGTACTTCATCACATATCTAGGATGGAAATAAAATGTGAAATCTAGCGTAACTCGGCGTTTTATTTCACTGCTCCAATAAGCTTTCAATTAGTTTAGTTTCAGTTGGACGTTTGGACAAAACAGTTGTTTGGTTGGTTAGATTTTCGTTTACATCCAAGTTTTGAATTAAATCGTAACAATTTATGAAGTAAAAATGTATTGACTAACTAGTAGATAAGCTGAATTAAGTGTTCAAGTGAAAATGGATAAAACAAACTGCTCTTTGTTAGTTATATCCCTGTGCGCTTTGCTATGGGGTGTGGCCGGGCAATACGAGTGGCAATTGCGGGACGCTTTCGACGAAATTCGAGGCAGAATGGACAGGGTTTCCGCTGACAACTGCTATATCACGCATTTAGATGATTTGTTTTTGCCTTCGGACTCCGTTTCACACCATCCAGATGTAAAAGAGATAAATATCAACCCCGTGTTTCCTAATCGGACCGCTATGCTACATTTACACAACATGGCTATGAATCGAGCCTTTTTCTGGAGCTACGTACTCCAGTCCAGGTTCATTCGGCCGGCTATCAACGATACATACGACCCTGGAATGATGTATTACTTCTTATCCTCAGTAGCTGATGTTTCTGCAAACCCGTATATAAATGCTAGTTCGATTTACTTTTCGCCGAACATGTCTTATACATCGTCTTATAGAGGCTTCTTCAACAAGACCATGCCTAGATTCGCTCCTAGAGCTTACCGGGCAGACGATTTCAACGATCCTGTGCATCTACAGAAGATTTCTACTTTGAACACATTCATCGTTGAAGATCTTGGGGCTTTTGAGCCTGATAGTTTGTC
The DNA here is from genome assembly GCA_932294345.1 of Pandemis cinnamomeana. Classification (NCBI taxonomy): domain Eukaryota; kingdom Metazoa; phylum Arthropoda; class Insecta; order Lepidoptera; family Tortricidae; genus Pandemis; species Pandemis cinnamomeana. The sequence goes on from OW028712.1 coordinate 1,663,642, forward strand.
TAAAGATTATACGTCAGATTTTTACCGTATCAACGAGTGGTACAGCAAGTGGCTTCCTGACCGAGTAGGGGAGAGGCACGATACAAAAACTACCTACCAGGTTGAGATCCGATATGCCAATAACACTAACGAGACATTTACTTTCCACGGACCCCCTGGAAATGATGAGGTTAGTAATTTTTTTTTGTTATTAAGTAAATAAAAACGAGTTCTTTTTTTTTACTTTGAAATGCTTCTTAGTCTTTATGTATGTAAAAATTGAAGCAAATTCTGTTCAGATACAAATCGTGAAACTATGTAAACAAACTTTTAGTGTTTACGTAATTTTTATGTTTCGTCCAGAATCCTGGCCCCGTGAACTGGACGCGTCCGTACTTCGACTGCGGGAGGCTAAACAAATGGCTAGTGGCTGCTGTTTCACCTGTTGCGGACATCTTCCCTCGGCACACCCAGTTCAGACATATAGAATATCCCAAGTAAGTCACTTAATTTTATATTCTTAACTAGCTGTTGCCCGCAACTTCGTCTGCATAGAATTTGTTTATCTCTATCCCGCAGAAATTACGCAATCCGTTCTTAGAGGATGCCTACATCATAGTAGCTTTATGCATGCAAAGTCTCAGCCTGATCGGTTTAAAATTGACAAAGTTTCATACAAAGTTTCATCCCCTATTTTATCCCCTTGGGGGTAGAATTGATCAAAATCCTTTCGTAGCGGATACCTACGTCATAACATCTACCTGCATGCCAAATTTCAGCCCGATCTGTCCAGTGGTTTCGGCTGTGCGTTGATAGATCACTATGTCAGTCAGTCAGTCAGTCACCTTTGAGTTATATATATTTAGATGATTACACTTCTAGTCCCAACAATTGGCATTGTTCATTTTTTTTAGTATGCTCCAATTCGAAAACCATTTCGAGGAAAACCATCAATTATCCGATTTATCTTGTCCGATTTCAAAAATACTTTATGATTGCAGATATTTTTGTAAAAGTACTTTGAACCTTTGTTTGACCGAACGACCGGGTTTTTAGACAGAATCCAGCATCAAATGTTTGCCACAAAAATGAAAAAAAAAGTTTATCTATGGCAACTGACACGTGTCACTGTCAAATCGACAAAACCATAGACAAAGCCGTTTTTTTTATAGCCAGCCGAACGAAGGCGATTGGGATTCTGTCTAAATTCACGAATTATCAAACAGCGAAAAAAATTTTATTATTAATTAACAAAGCTACGTAAAAGTATAATATTCAAATTAGTTGCTTGAAATAGTCCATTTTATCAAATAAAGGTGTTAAAAGCACTGCTTAAAAAAATGAACAATGCCAATTCACAAAGTCTTTACACCTGGTGGACACTGTCCCTGAGTGTGTCCCTATGGCACAGGCTTTCCAAAGGTCCAGAATACTATTGTGTCCATGAATAGATGGAACATAAACATAATAAATATAGCGTTTTCTAAATTCTATACAAATATGAACTGTTGATTAACCATCCATTTTTTTTTAAATTTGAAATTGGGTTCCTTATAAAAAACATGATGTGAATATTGCAAAATATCTAAATCCTTGTCTGATGTAGGGGATCAGAGTTAGAGATAACTTAACAACTCTGAACTCTACACTTGTGCAAGCAGAATCTTAAGTAAACAAGTAAATGATAACATTTAACCTGTTCTATAAATGCACTCTGATTATTATGATTTGTTAATCATAAAATAAATAAATAAAATAACTTTCAACTCTCACTAGGCTGGCTATAATTTTGCCATCCACTTTGTAAAAAAAAGTCTCAAATTGCCATGTTAATTCCACAGATACACAGCGGCTGTGGTGATGGAAATGGATTATGACAGGATAGACATCAACCAATGTCCGGAAAGTCAGGGGAATGATAAACCGAACAGATTCAAAGCAACAGATAGGTGTAAAAATGAAACAACAGAGGTAAGTACCTGTCTAAAATCAATTTAAAAAAATCGTTTTTCTATAAAACTATCTATTATGTTTAACACAAACAAAAAAAAAAAACGGTACAGATCTACAAAAAAAAATAACTGCAGCAATGTGTATTTTGCTATATAATTTGTGTTCCACTGCAGGGCAAAGGCATCTCTTCCCAAATTTAATATGATAAAAAGAAAATTGTTGAGTCAACTGGGTAATCTACTGTAGCTCTGTAAACCAAAATTTGACGCAATTTATTTATTACTATTTCTAAAAATACACGCCTATACATATGTCAACACACTATAAAACTTTTTGCTTGAATGCATAGACATTCCACCTTTACCTTTATAAAATTTAAATAATTTCAACTCAGTGCGAACCCCTCCACGGCTGGGGCTTCCGCCGCGGCGGATACCAGTGCCGCTGCAAGCCGGGGTACCGGCAGCCGAGTCTCGTGCGCCGACCCTACCTCGGCGAGATCGTGGAGAGAGCCACTGCCGACCAGTACTTCAACAACTTTGACTGCCTGCCCATCGGCTGTGAGTATGAGAGGGTGGACTCAAGGTGTTCAATCATACAGAAAATTAAAAAAAAAAACGAAAACCTTTAGGTGTGGCTTCAGTGGCGTAACTATAACGTTTGGGGCCAAATTCGTCAGATGGGGCTCCTTCCTCAATATAAAGAAGTGCATCAGCGTCCCTTCTGTGCTCTAAACCAAGCCAATTCGGGGCCCGAAGAGCTAGGGGTCCGTGGCATTTTGCCACCCCTGCCACCCTATAGTTACGCCACTATGTGGCTTATATTAGGTTAGGTTAGCTTTGTTTTCATGTTTTAAAAGAATAGAGTTATAGACCGACCGCTTACCTGAGTGAGCCTTTGCGGTGCAGACGCGCGGGGTGGGACGACCGCGGGGGCCTCTGTGTGCGGGCGGCAGGCGCACTACCCACCTGCACCGCTCTCGGTCCCCTTTGTCGTCCTACCGCACCCCTATGCCTCATTTAAGCGGCCAGTCTATAGTTTGTCGTTTGTTTCTTCCGTGGCGTACAGAGCCACTTCATACGTAGTGCAGCGGCCAAGAGGTTATGACCAACGCCGACAGATAATACAAATGTGATGTGTAATGGTCGATTTAGACAAAGACTATTTACAGCCGCCTAGATGACGGCGCCTAAAAAAGGCACCGTATAAACACTTTCTGCGCCATTTTTTCGCGGCATGCCAGCGCTGGCACGGAATAGAACACGAGTCTACTTTTCGGCGCCAGTGCCCCCCGCCCGCGCCCCCGCCGCCCTCCTCGCCGCGGCGTGGCGGTGTGCTCAGACTGGTACTGAAAAGGCACCGTGTAAACGGTTTGCTGGTCACTGGCGGTGAGATTTAAGCGGCTGAAAATAGTCATTGTCTAAACGGTCTGAAGATGTGACGGTGCCTTATTTAGGCGGCTATAAATAGTCTTCGTCTAAATCGACCATAAGTGTAATCATAATCTCGGCAGGGGTCCAACGTCTCCCAGTGAAATGGGAGCGCTCGCTGCCCTTCATCCGCGCGCTGTATTTGGACCAGTACTACGAGTACGTGAACGCGAGCAGCGGGCCCGCCGCGCTCCACACGGAGCGCCCCAATGTCTACGAAGTACTCAACTTTATTAGGGGCGTGCAGCCGAGCAATTGTTCACTGTGAGTATCAGTTTAGTTTAGTCCGTATACTAGTTGTCCATCTATAAGCCTTCCCATCCCACAATCATGGTAAACATGGTCTTTTGGTCTTGTTATCTTAGGCTCTGTTTACCCCGTAAGGGATAGAGTCGTGATTTATGTATGTATGTATGTAAGCTTTACCTTTTGCTTTAGCTTTTGTTAGCTACCTTTAGCTCAGTCTATCCCGTAAGGGATAAAGACGTGGTTTATTTACTTACGTACATGGATCCGTAACGTATTATAATGTAGGTCTGTCATAGGAATCAGGAATAGTTTTCACATCACTAAAAATCCATGATATAAAGCCGGAAAATGCAACTTTTACTAGGTACTAATTGACTTTGACACCAGCGCCTCTAGCGGCGTAATACGCGGTAGTCTTCATTACAGATACGGTATACTGTAAGGGAAATGTATGCACTTATCACCATAGAATCGCGATAAGGTGGCATCACTCCTTCTTTTTTAATATGGCCCCGTCGATCGATGCGATGATTTCGCCAATGTCAAAGTAATAAATACAGTATTCGAAAACCTTTTGACAAAAATGTCGGCAACGTAAAAGACCCCTCCCTCCCTGTCGGGCTCTTAGCCAACGGATAATGATATCCCCGAGAATCGGCCAGGAAATCACAAACCGAAGCCCAGGGTGCACCGGACCAAGCACTGCTTTCCCCCTCTGACGAATCCAAAAACGAACCGCAGCTCTTGACCGCACGCGGAGGTAACCCGACTCGCACCCCCTGTGGTCATATCACTCATGTTTGAGTGACAGCGGCCTGTTAACTGCGACAGGGTTCTACGGTAGTACATGAATACCATTTCCCTTACTGTACCTCTCCTGCAAGTCACAACTCTGCTTAATTGGCATTGTTCATTTTTTTTAGTATGCTCCAATTCGAAAACCATTTCGAGGAAAACCATCATTTATCCGATTTATCTTGTCCGATTTCAAAAATACTTTATGATTGCAGATATTTTTGTAAAAGTACTTTGAACCTTTGTTTGACCGAACAACCCGGTTTTTAGACAGAATCCAGCATCGAATGTTTGCCACAAAAATGAAAAAAAAAAGTTTAGGTATGGCAACTGTCACGTGTCACTGTCAAATCGACAAAACCATAGACAAAGCCGTTTTTTTTAACAGCCAGCCGAACGAAGGCGATTGGGATTCTGTCTAAATTCACGAATTATCAAACGGCGAAAAAATATTTATTATTAATTAACAAAGCTACGTAAAATCATAATATTCAAATTAGTTGCTTGAAATAGTCCATTTTATCAAATAAAGGTGTTAAAAGCACAGCTTGAAAAAAATGAACAATGCCAATTATTTGCTACCATTTCAGATACAATCCGTCGGACTTATTCCTCAACGGTGACATAGCCTTTGGAGCTGAGGAGCAACTGGAGAATCAAGCCAAGATGGCCGTCCGCATGGCCAACTTCATCAGCGCCTTCCTCCAGGTCTCTGACCCGCTGGAGGTGTTCAGCGGGACCAGGGTTGCAGACAAGCCGTTGACCGAGGATCAGATGATAGGGGAGACTTTGGCCCTGGTGCTTGGTGATTCCAAGATCTGGTCTGCTGGTGAGTTGGCTAAAAATTAGGGGGGATACTAATGAATTTTAAGCGCTCTTGACTCGTTCTTCGTCTTCTCATTCTTGGGTCATTATAAGTATTTTTTGACTTCTTTTGTTTTCGTTTGTATGTTTTTGAATAGTATAGCCACTCCAAAACATTATTTATAATCCCACTTGAGTAAATAATTTTTGTAATCTAAAAAACAGAGAGCGGGATTTTCATGGCAAAAATCAAGCGTCAATAGAGTTAGAACGTTGAATTTTATCCACTATCGATAAGTTTTACGACGCGCATCGTCGTTTCTTTATTAAGAAAAAGCACTCCAATCCCTATAAAAGCAAAAAATGATTAACAATATTAGGTATAATTTTTCATCCGCCCCTCGTAATGTTAAAAGTCAGTAATATAAGTGAATAAATCCGGGATAAAAAGTAGCCTATGTGTTAATCTAGGGTACTGGCTATCTTCGTTCCAAATTCTATCCAAATCTGTCCAGTCGTTTCAGCGTGAAGAAGGAACAAACATACACACGCTCACGTCACAAACTATCGCTTTTATAATGTTAGTAGGATTCAAATATGATTGCCGAATGCTAACCAAAGCCAGATTATTTGTTTTAACGAGAAATCCACATTCCAGGTATATTCTGGGACAGGAACAAGTTCACGAATCGCACATTCTTTGCGCCTTTCGCCTACAAGACCGAGCTGAATACCAGGAAGTACAAGCTGGAGGATCTGGCACGATTGAACAAGACTGGTGAGTTGCCCGTTGCCCGTTGTACAGTCAAGTGTAATAACATGTATTTAGACAAAGATTCAAAAATAAGTACCATACGCTCTTACATCGGCGTAATAAGGTCGTGGGCAGTGGCGTAGCTACCTAGGGACTAGGCGGGGCTGTGCCCCGGGGCCCTCAAGCTCAGAGGGCCCTCGAATCGTTACCAGAAAATCTCGATCGAACTATTATTATTAAAACGTAACCAGTTTAGATAGTAGTGGGGCCCCATTTTTTTATTTGCACCAGGGCCCTTGGTTGGGCTAGGTAGCTACGCCACTGGTCGTGGGTCATATTCTTGAGAAGTTCCTATCGATACTTATTTTTGCACTTGACCGTACTTGACTAGGGAGTGCAAACCGGTTAACTTTTTTGGTTAATCCCTCGATTCAAGTGTTAATGCCCAAGATGAAATTAATTTTGCTCCGGATTGGCTCATACAACTTTTCACACCGAACATTAAAAAACTAGAAAAAAACAATTCTAAATATATTTTGCTCCCTTGTGAAACAAAAGTTATTTATGTGTTATTCCAGACTATTTATCTATGTTCCAAATTTCATCCAGATCCAGAGTAACATGCATCCATAATCGCATACTTTCGCATTTATATTATTACTAGCGACCCGCCCCGGCTTCGCACGGTATATTATGCATGTATTATACATATAAACCTCCTCTTGAATCACTCTATCTATTAAAAAAAACCGCATCAAAATCCGTTGTGTAGTCTTGAAGATATAAGCATACAAAGGTACATAGGGACAGAGAAAGCGACTTTATTTTATACTATGTAGCAGGGGTTCCCTAACTGTGAGTCGCGACGCCCTGGGGCGTCGCGACAGTATCCCAGGGGCGTCGCGTGTCGATACGTCGATGCGGCTAAGTTGAGTGAGCGCCTTTTGTCGACTACGTCGAGGGGCGTCGTAAAACAATAGCCAAGATCCAAGGGAGTCACAGCACTAATAAGTTTGGGAACCCCTGCTATGTAGTGATAGTGATTTTATTATTTGTATATTGTTTTCCAGATGAGCTCTACACCAACAAGCCATGGTTCCAGTTCTTAAAGCAACGCTGGTCCACAAACTTTGACGATTTGGAAAAGTTCCATCTCAAAATGAAAATTCGCGACGACGAGCTAGGAAAATATTTGAAGCGATACGAAAGATATCCTACTTACTACATGGCGGCTAATTTGAAGCATGGTCATTGGACGCGGCCTTACTTCGACTGCAAGGGGCATTTGAAACAATGGGTGATAACGTATGCTGCACCTTTCTTTGGATGGGACAGTGTCAAAGTCAAATTGGAGTTCAAGTGAGTTTTTATACGTTTGATTTTGCTTCAGCAAACCGTTTTGTTTTGAGCGAAATTAATCATTTTATTGAATCAGGCGTTACTTTGCGGAGGTCCATTTCAATGAACAAAAAATTTACCTTGCTACTCCGCTACTCAAATGCAAAATAACCAAGCCTGTGTGAAATATATATGTTTTTCATGCAATCCCTCCCTCCACTGCTGCCAATAAAACACATATAAATCCCACAAACTTAATTATCCCTTACACCACACAAACACTGACGCGTTTCGATCCCTCTACGGGATCGTTATCAAAGTTTAATGAACACAACTGTTACACATTATTACACATCACACACATCACACATCACATTATTATTATTACGTTGGTTATTTTGCACGTGAGTAGCGGAGTAGCAAGGTAAATTTTTTGTTCATCGAAATTAATCGGTTAACTTGGGTAAATAGGGGTCTCAGCACCGAATAACTTTGTCTCTTTCGGTGTTGAGACCCTTGGTCCGTGGAGTCCTAGCGCTATTAGCCTCTTCAAAGACATTTCGAAGAGGCTAATAGACGCTACGGGCGACCGCGGAGCTGGCAGCTTCCTTGGACAGCGTATTAATATCGTATATGCCACGGGGGCCCTCCTTTTTTAATTATTTTATTTTAAGATTCGGTTTAGTTTAGTTTTTAATTTGATCATAGTTTAATTGGTTTTTAATTCCACTTTTGTATTTTTCTCATTAATAAAACGCCATCTCTTGTCATGTCTCTCAAACATTCCCTGTAGCCAGCGTATGCTAGAAAGAGATAGAACGATCGGACTAACGGGAAATGCCTAAAGCTAGCAGTAAAATAGCGGTCCTTCGAGCCAGATATAAAATGCTTTTTTTTTACAGGGGCGTGGTAGCTGTGACTATGCAGCTGATGTCGTTAGACATAAACCAGTGCCCTGACAAGTATTACGTGCCTAACGCATTGAAGGGAACAGACAAGTGTGACAGGAAATCGTCTTATGTGAGTATTTTGTGTTTTATTTGATTTGTCATTGGCTGATTTTGATTTCCCTTTCCAGCTATACACCCTCAATGCCAAACGTGGCCTTAAGCTTTTGTTACCTTAGGCTCTGTCTACCCCGTAAGGGATAAAGACGTGATGTATGTATGTATGTCATTGGCTGAGGCCGTACATGACATTCGCAACAATGACATGATAGCTGGTATAGATGGAAAAATTCGAATTACCCATCTGCTATGGGTGGTGTACGGTATTCATCTCATCTTGTCATCTCCAGCCTATATACGTCCCACTGCTGGGCACAGGCCTCCTCTCACAATGAGAGGGCTTGGGCTATAGTTCCCACGCGGTGTAGGTACGCATAATGGATTGATAAGGATAGTTTTATTTTTCGTATTTCTCCGAGTGTTCTCGTTTTCTGTATGGTTTAGAAATATACTGCCATTATTTTTCCTGTTCCCTTGCTGGCTGGTCTGGGATCAAAGAATGTACCAGTTGCTTCTCTTCCCGCGCAGACGCAGTCGAAAATCATGTTATAGGCGCTGCGGCTATCAACCCATTACTATTTTGATTCGCGCACTTATACGCCTGTGGCCTCTAGGTCTTGTTATCTTAGGCTGTCTACCTATAATGGATAAAGTGATTTATTTATGTATGTCTAATTTTCCAGTGCGTACCGATCCTAGGCCGAGGCTTCGAGGCGGGCGGTTACAAATGCGAGTGCCTACAAGGCTACGAATACCCCTTCGAAGACGAGATCACTTACTATGACGGTCAGATCATGGAAGCAGAGTTCCAGAACATCATATCGGACAAGGAGACACGTATAGACATGTTCAAGTGCAGGTTAGCGGGGGCCGCGGCTATACAGAGCAGCTTTGCGATTGTACTGGCTGTGTTATACCTCGTGTATAGGTTGAGATAAACAATGGGTAGCAGGGTTGATAATATAACAATAGATTTTTACTGCAACCAAATCGGTCAAATTGTCTAGGGACTTCCCCTGACATAGATGGTGCGCACACGATTACCCACACAGGTCCGGTTTTTCATAATTGACTAGTGAAAGGACACTACAACAAGATGTTTGAAGATACGTTGCCTTCTTTTTAATAAATAACTGAACTTACTATTTCATTACTGAAAAAGACAATAGAGTAAAAAAATAATATTTTTTATCAACCCTGGGTCCCTTTAGTCATAGGCGTTAGACCAGCCTCAACAATTTTCAGTTGCTGACCCCTAGGTAGTCAAACACAATTATGAAGACCCTCCCCGCAATAAAAAAAGAAATAGAAGCGGAGCGATGAGAGTTTCGGTGGCATTTATTTATAGTAAAACTAGCTGTCCTCCGCGCAGAATGGGGGCTATCGCGTGTGAATTTGCCGCTAGTGGCCAATAACATTCACTCTTCACTGGTTTTGGCGAGCTTCGTGACACACATAATTTCTTTCATTTACCTGTTGAAAAGTGATCTCCGTGAAATTATTGCAAATATGGAATATTTGGCGATGAATGTGAACGCTTTGAAAGCAGAATTAAGAAAAAGAGGCGCAACAATAAGCGACCTCAAAGAGCAGCTAATTTAGAGGTTTATTTTTAATGTTTACAAACTTATTTTTTGCCAAAAGTACTATACCTCTGGACCTTAGTCAACAGTAGCGCCAACTGGTAAGCAAAGAAACGATAGCCGCCCTTCAAAGTATTTGTGGCCCTATTTCACTAAAGGGACAGTTGTGCAAAATTTCCAAATTGACCCAGGTGAAATATCCAACCTGTAAACTAGAAAATATATTTATCTCCTCCCATTTTCATGTTTTGTGAAGGAGATCCTTGTCTACAGTGGTATTTTATTTAAACTCAATTATTAATAAATAATCATTGAGTTCTCTGAGTATGGCTTTATGGTGGCCTACATCACACGAATATTGGCGTATGTACGTACAGTCGGCGTCGCAATAACTCTTTATTTAGACGAAAAAAAATTAAATAATCGTAAGTTATGATTATCAAGAATATATTGTATTTATGATGCTGCATAAACAAATGTTATGCTGATATTACCAAGTAATCTGAAATAATTATAATGTCAGAATATTTGTCATTTTACACAAATATTTAGAAAGTAATGAAAATGAAATATTGAACTTTGTGGAAAGAACGAATGGGTAATATTGACCAAAATGTTTTTTTTTACTTAATTTTTTATCTTTTTACAAATCATTTGCTACTTACTAGTTTTAAGTTCTTTTATATCTCTTTTTATGTAACTTTTGATCTGAATCCTCTCATTATATACAATTATTTTCTTTTGTTAGGTACTCTTAAGTCTCTTAGTAAACAAAGACTTATATTTTGAGATGTAAACTTTTATTTTTATATTCTGCGAATTTATGCCGTCCATATTAGAGACTGACTTATATGTGAATCTCAATTCATTTATATATTATGCTAATGTAGTAAATAGAATACTTAGGCAAGATTTTTCCACTTGTAGTAAGAAAATGATAGATCATAAACAATTATACAATGTTCTGTAAACGAATTGTCTATCAATTAAAAAAACCACTACTATGCGCCGGCGTTGCTACGAATGATTTCGTAATACATTGCGTGTTGCTAGTTTAACCGCTGTGCGGTGAGCGTCTCCGCCACGCAATGAACGGAGAAATCGTGGGGCCGTAAAGGATCCGTACGTACTGCTTTCAAACGACAATAATAGCTTCAAACCGGATGCCTTTGCTCCTATAATCGCATTCACCATCGCTTTTGATGGTCATTTCAACGCTTTTCAAAGAAAGAAGCCGACATGGGTACACAGATGTTACCCACGGAACAACTAGGCGTGCCATAGGGAATTTAAATGATCAATGGCTCAACCAGTCGGGTGTAGTTGGCCACGGGTCAGAGATCTTGATCACCATCTCTTAACCCTTATGAAGGCAAAGGCGATTTGGCGACCACATCCAATGATTTACAGTCTTACCCCCTTACTCATAAACGCTCTGTAGGCTTCTGCTAACTTTAGCAATCGTTTGTCCTTATCTGTGAAAGGTAAATGCCAAAGTGACAGATAAGGACAAACGATTGCTAAGTTAGCAGAAGCCTATAGAGCGTTTATGAATAAGGGGGTTAGTATCTTTGATTGAAAAGTTGTTTATTCAAAGTATTTATGACTTGTCCTGGTTGTATTCCCCAGTGCAATGCAAACAGTGTATTTAACTCTCACATAGCATATCTATGTAACTGGGGGCATTCTCATAAGCGTTATTATGCAATGTGAAATATCTAGATTAATCTAGCCTGATTATTCCATGATATACATCATAGATATACAATGATATTGTAATAGTTTAAGACGAAAAGCTGTGAATTATGCTTTTGTTAGAAATAAGAACAAGTTTTGTAGCGCATATACATATATTTAGTTACTATTTTTGTTACATTCCTATCTGTTTTGTTTAAGCAAAGTCTGCATCAAATAAATACTCGTATGATGTTAGACAACAGATTATTGTGTATCTTAGAACTCAAAATCCAAACATTACTCTAGTAACACTACACTATGCCATGCTAGAAGTATTTATATTTGCTGTTTTTGAACCAGTTTTGAGTAAGTTTGGCTAGATCTTTCAGTTTTGAGTTTCAGTGCTATAAAGCGTAATAAAAAATTGCAAGACAATACGAAATGTATGGGTGTATGAAAAAAATGCCAGAACAACATTGTTGCCTAATGATTAAAATTTATTTTAACTAAGTAAAGGCAATTTTTTATTATTAGTTTAATGATTATTTAAAAGTATTTGATTGCTGTTGACATTGCTGAAACTCAACGATAGGAATGTATGTTTTGTAAACAATTTTTCACATTTTTTTTTCGTTTTGATCAGTATGGAGGCTAACAACTGTGTCGGCCTCTAGAGAAGCTGCCAGATTCGTTGTCATGCTCGTTCTGCTCTTTATAACAATTAAAGCAGTGCGTTATACCAAGTATAATAAGCATAACGGCAATCAGGAAAATCAGGTCAAAACTGGCACTAATTTGTTTCTTATTGTATTTTAAAGTGATTTCTATTAAGTGCCGTCCGCATAAAGTGCCTTTACATGATGAATCTGTGTTTGTTTCTGATCCTGTTGACTTTGCTCCTTTTCCCTTTGCAGATTTACTCATATCTTGATTTTGATGCTTCTAGTCTGGAGAATAGATCCCTTCTGGTTGGCTGCAAAATTAAATTAGGTATACTACAGTTGGATGGACCTGTTAAGCGGTAAGATGTGTCAAGGCTTTTGCTGGCCAAAACTAAATAGACAAGAAAGAATAAACTAGTCTGACAGAGTAGGAGAGTGCTCAGTGGTACACCCTATAAATATTGGTCAGTTATGTTACGCCATCTTGCTATAGCTGAAGCCGATTGCAGATAGGAAAAAAAAATTACTGGATTGTCTAATGGCAGGTCTGCAATTTGATGTCAACGATGGCACTGAGGGGGCGTGTTTGTGTTTGAGTAAGCCATAATTTATTATATCTATCACTGAGGTATAACCGCGTCCTTGGCATTGACCAATGTTTACAAAGTCTGATGGGGAAAGAGAAAGATGGGATGAGGAGAAACGTCACATCAAGATTAGAGTGCACGAAGAATGGCCTCAAAGTAAATTTGTAATCAAATCCATAACCAAGAACCATTAATTTGCCAAATTGCGGATAGTAGTAATCAACTACTTGGTAAGTTTTGGGGTTATTATTTAGTCTGCTTGTACTTACCCACGTCACTGAAGGAACGATCAGTATTCTTTACCTTTTGCAGTATTATGCTTAGTTCGTTATTGATGTAAGTGTGTAATCCCGGAGCGAGATGTGTGATTGATGTTGATGTAATAACTACTAGTAACAAATGCACAGTGCAAACGCCATTTTTTGAACATTGAACGAATTTGGCGCCGTTTTTAAACGTCACGTCAAAATTCGAACGTCTAGCAGGATCCGTGTAATGTGTTCGCATTTCACGAAAATGATTTGCATTTGCAGTTTTGCCAGTAGTATTTTAAGCTTGCTAAATTAAGCTAAGAATACCTTTCATATTCAACTAAGTCCACGTACTTGTTGCTCCGCAACAAAATACTTCTGGCGTACACTAGGGCTCCGACTAATGCGAAGTAAACAGTGATGTAAACTAAGATGTAAATAATGACTAGCACGCGGAACCAGCCCATAATGAGCTGTTTAACATCATTTGAGTAGCATTTTTGTCTTAATTTTAATTTATTTGGAAGTTTTTGGCTGCATTTGTATTGACGATATTTTTTTGAATTTTGACGCTGCTTGCTGTCATCTGTCATGTCAACGGCCGCCAGAATTCACGCAACAACAGCAATACAATTCTATGTCGTAAACGAATCTTACAAACACTTAGCGTAAATCTAAATGAAGACGGTTATAATTTTTATTGTGCGCATATAGTTATGGAAATATACATCTTTCATTTGTTTATTTTATTTTTTCATGGAAACAAACATCTTTAATTTTGTTTATTTAATTTTTCTTATGCGTGGAATGGAGTTGCTACCGTTATCAGAATTATCAGCGTTTGACATGACAGTGACATTGACTGTGGTATCGTCTGAAGAAGGGCAAATCAACTGGGTCGTGAAATTATTTAGATCAAATAATTATTAAATAAAACAGTCAGGTAAGCAAGTACGATTTATAATACTTTCTACCTTCATTCATAGAATTTGTTCTCTCTTTACACTTATTGTATAACCTTGACACGTTTTAAAATAATAGAATACGTAATTAATTCAATGAAAATTATCATAACGCTGCATGCGTTAGTAGGATATTTATGTATCTAACCTGTTATGCAAGATCAACCGGTCATATTTTACTATAATTGAGCAAAATGAATATTTACGTCACCTATTCCTAAAATGAACTGAGCTGGGTCAAGCTTATCAAGAACTTAACTAACTCGAATAAATAACGTATTTTATTTCAACTATAAATATTGCTTACAGCGGCAGTTCCACGGGGGTGGTTAATTAGGTCATGACCACCCCCTTCGGCAGTCGCAGATACGAGATTCAAAAAAGTAATTAATAGTGTTGTGTTATTAAATAAAAAAAAAACAGAATTCCCGAATAAAAAAAAAATAGGACTAGATTACTTTACTAGGGCTTGTAGCTTAGCAAACTTGACCGAATTACTGCTGTAAGTGTTTGGTGGTTAGGTTACCCCTTAATGTTACGGCTAAATCCGCGCCTGATTGTAAAAAATTGAATATAAATAAAATATATTCTATATTTCAGAAAAATGGCGTCAAAATTACTGAATTCGATCAGAAGCAAAGAGTTCAGGGAGTATTTAATGAGGTAAGATTATTTCATACTATAGACTGACCGCTTAAATGAGTCCTCGCCCTCGCGGCACAGACGGCACAGGAGCGCGGGGTAGACGACAAAGGGGGCCGAGAGAAGTGCGGGCAGCAGGCGCAATACCTGCTCGTACCTCTCTTGGTCCCCTTTGTTGTCCTACATGGCGCCCCTGGTGAAGACAGATTTAAGTGGTCGATCTAGATTGTTTGTCTATTTTTTTTAATTTTCGTTTATTCTGGATTCGTTAATATCTGGCTGGATGGTAGACCATTATAAGGCTTTTTATTTTTAATTTACACATTTCAATTTTAATTATACCTACACATTTTTATTCAATTAGGCTTATTTAAAATGTTTTCAGCACACATTTCTGGGGGCCTGTAGCCAATTGGGGAATACCGTTAGCAGCCATAGCAGACACAAGGAAGGACCCCAGTTTTATTAGTGGGAAAATGACCTTTGGTAAGGAAAATTATCATTCATTCATTTATTAACATTCAATGAAATCAAATGTATTTAACCATGCTAAATGTTGCCTTTAAGTTTTCATAGTCTACCTTATTAGGGTTAAGGACGTGATTTATGTATGTAGGTATGTATGTGTTAGCATAAAATTATATTTTATTAATAGCCTTAAATTACTCTAAGATATTTTCTCCTCATAATTGTGAATGTATTTTATTTTGCCTACCTCATAAGGGATAAAGACGTGATTTTGTGTGTGTATGTGTGTATTTTATTTTAAAAGTATTACAAATTATCACTATCAAGCTTTGTATGTATACACAGAAACTTAATACTTCCCAAAACAGATAATCAGACACAGTAGTATAGTATAGTATAAATGCTAAAACTATAGAGTTAAAATATGCTAACCCTGAAGAAGCTATTAGATAAAACAATTTTTTCTTCAACACCTCATCTCAGTTGTTTCAAAACCATACTCTAAAATAAGTGTGTTTCTAAAACTGGTTCAAACTGATATGCCCGGGAGTTTTTTTTCTATTATCAGTCTTTATTAGACTTAAGTCAAAGTTCAAAATGTCAGCTATAAAAAATCACAAATCTTCTAATCAACTCCTTTTAACCAGAGTTGCACACAATTTTGTCATTCTTTAGCATACCCTTCAGGCCTTCCCTTGTCTCATGGTGTAAGTAAGCAAATCACAATTGTGTAATCCCTTCTCCCAAAATAAGAGACCCAAAATTCGCCAGACCATTATGATAGTGTTGTTTTGTCTGATCGTCAAAAATTATGTAATTGTTTAAATTGCGGGTTATTTATGTTAACAAAATATTATTGTGCAACTAAAATCTCTAGACTAGAGTATTGCTCAATACCACATAATTTATGCCTATGAAGTACAGATAACAAAGATTACACAATACGTGTTGTATCAATGTTCAATGTATTTGTTTATAATAGTCTGTGGTATCGCAACTGGTTACAAATTAACTAATACCTATTCAAACTTCGATTTTTTTAGCATTCGAAAGAAGCTAAACAATTTTAACACGTCTTTTTACCGAGAACCATTTTGTAAAAATCGGTAACTGGAAAATAGAAAACTATAACAGAACAATGACAATATTTCGGAGATTTTTAAACTGTTTTCCAAATTTCTAAATGTCACTGAAAATTTGAACACAGAAAAATCCGAAAAGTAAAGCTATGGCCTATATATGGCTATAATGGTATATCGTTTTAAATGTGACTGTGTGAACTTGTAAAAATTACTTGCAACTATTAACTAATCGCTTAAGCTACATAATGAAAAGTCATAATCATCAATCAAACATCGTGATAAACGATACAAATATTGCGGAATCTGCCGATCTAAAAAAGGCTTAAGTGCCAATAATATTCACAGACATAATACCGTTTTAGATCTGAGTGACTGCTGCTATCTGAATGACTTTATGGTCTGCTTAAGAGTGTGCTGACAGTTATAAAGATAAACTGACTCCATTGACGGATATCTGAATAATACCCGTATACAGATAGTGTATCACATAATCTACTACTGAATGTTTGGGTGCCTAGATTTGTTTTATTAAATGCATAGTAAGAGGCATGCGTTTGAGCTCAATTATGCCCGTAAGCGAAAATGTGGTCTATTGGGGCTTCATCCTTGTTTTGAAGAGGGCCAGATTGTAGCGTTCAATGAACACAGACGCTGGCAGCGAATCCCATTCCCATCATCCATTTTTTTGTTAAATTTTGATGACATACATACACAGATCATGTCTATCTCTTACGTGGTAGACAGAGGCTAAGGTAACAAGACCTACAGACCATGTTTAGCAAGATTGTGGGCGTATGTATAGGTGGAAAGTGGATTCGAAATAGTGATTGGTTGCTAGATATCGCCTGTAACATGATTTCTATGATTTTCGCCTATTCCTTCGATGGGCTTTTACCATAATATGCGCGGGAAGAGAAGCAACTGGTATAGGTCAAAAAGTTAAGTAAACGACCTGTTGTATGTGTGGGTAATGTGTGCCAATAGTCAAATTGACGTTCCAAATTAGAGAAATGACTTAAGTCCCATATCAGTTCTGTACACTACTACACACAAGAGGTCATTTACTTTTATTCTTTGATCCCAGACCAGCATTGAATTAGTAAGTAATTTTGATGAGTTTCGGTAAAAGCCAGAATGATTTAATAGGAAAACCTGCTTAGTAAAATAATGAACGTACCTAATTAGTCATTTGTGACTGTATAACCATGAACAGCTTTCCTTATTGTTATAACTTTCGTACCGGTGCGACCAAAGTGTGTCCCGGAATATACGCCATCTTTTACGGAATACAAGGTCTTTTGAAATCGTTTCGGGATGTTTCAGGAGGTGGTTCCGCGTTTGGGTTTATTTGACTTAATCACTATCACTACATAGCAACTCACTATCAAAGAAAAAACATAGAATGTACCAGTTGCTTCTTTTCCCGCGCAATTTGTAAAAACCCATCGAGGGAATGGGCGAAAATCATAGGAATCATGTTATAGGCGATGCGGCTAGCAACCCATCACTATTTTGATTCCACTTTCCACCTCTACGCCCTCAGTGTCTTGCTAAACGTGGCCTGTAGGTCTTGTTACCTTAGGCTCTGTCTACCCCGTAAGGGATAAAGACGTGATTTGTGTATGTGTATGTATGTATGTACTATACTACATAGTATAAAATAAAGTCGTTTTTTATGTATGCTTATATCTTCAAAACTACACAACGGATTTTGATGCGGTTTTTTTAATAGTTAGAGTGATTCAAGAGGAACGTTTTTATGTATAATTTTACGCAGACGAAGTCGCGGGTAGAAGCTAGTAATTAATAATTCAAAAACTTTATTTTGCAAATAGGCTGCCAAGGGCTCTTTTACATGTCCTTTTTGAAACTTACTTCCATGCTGGTCTGGGAGCTAAGAAAAGACAATGTACCAGTTGCATCTCTTCCCGCGCAGATAGTACAAGCCCGCCAAAACTTCATCAAAGTCCTACCACTTATCTCTCTTTGTCCGCAGCCCTCTCTCTCTACTCGCTTATGTTCATGAGGTTCGCGTGGAAGGTCCAGCCGCGCAACATGCTCCTCTTTGCTTGCCACTTCACCAACGAATGCGCCCAGCTGACCCAGGGAGCTAGGTTCATCAACTTCCACTATCTGAGTGGCAACAAGGAGACCACAGAGAAGAAATAGACGGCACTCCTGGTAAAGATCTGTAGTGAATGCTAATCTAAAATTTCGCTTTTGTCACTGAAGTATACCAGCTGTAAAAAGTGTGACTCTCATGCACTATAGGTAATTTTGTATGGAGACTAGATATTCCACAGATTATGCAAATATCGCGATTTGTATTAAAGTGTGCCGACTTTTTACCACTAAACTGGGATGCCACAGCTAAAATTTAGTGACGGGTAATACGAATTGATTTTAAAACATTCTGATTATTGTTTTGGATTTTCTGATTATTTTTTTCTCAGGTTTTGGAAATATTGGACTATTTTTACTCGGAATCAACAACATTACTGATTCTTATACTAGAAAAAATGTGTCCCCAGGTTAGTTTTGTTAATTTGCTTTTCATACATGTTGTATGTATGATTCCCCTTTACATCTAAGATACGCCCACAATCGTGCTAAACGTGACCCTTTTAGGTCATAAGGGATATATTTATGTATGTATGTAAGGAAGTAACAGAAACGATAGCAAAAATGGCAATGTAAAATTGGGAACACTATTTCTTTTCTCGTACGGGGAACGATATTCTTGATCCCGAGCAGAAATAATTTGAAATTTCAAAAATGTGAGATTTTTTTTTAGTTTTTTTTTTAAATTCCGTTTAACGAAAAACAGCCTTTCAGTGACAAAAAGTATAATTTTAGATTAGAAATTTAAGAAATATATGGATTTGAGGAGGTTGTAGTGATATTCTTAGCCGAATTTTAAGCGATTCGTGTCAGTTACGTTTTAACTAATGGACGTAAGCTCTTAGATTCTTAGAGCATTCGGGTCTGTATTGCTGTCTCCCTCTCTCAGCCGATTCAACTATCAAACCCATAAGAGTGAGTAAAACACAAGACAAATCCGAATGGCATCTTGAATTCTAAGAGCTCACACTCTGTACCTTACCTTTATTATCAGCGCGGATACCATGTGATCAGCTACGTCTCTTTCTAACTTTGGCTATGAGAAAGAGACACTGGCTATCAAAGGAGAAAAAGCTAGCGTGTTTCTTACAAAATAAATTGAATTTAGAATGAGATGTAGTAAATGTTATTTTTCTCAAAGATGCAATGAAATGTTAACCTTACGTTCCGAATAATAGGCCGGGACGTATCACGTCGCGGGCGCGGTTAGACAAGTGGTATGTAATGGATTTTCATACAAAATGGCAGGCCTAGGCCTGCAAAGCGATCGTCTATTGTTTCATGTGCCACAGCATCATGACGTTTAGTTTATATGTCAAATGTCATTTTTATTATTATTCATCCCTTTTGGGGTAGGCAAAGGAAACAGGGTCCATACAGCCAAGTCTTTATAGGTCAATGGCATCATGATATTCAGCTTTAAAAAAACATAAGCAATATTTGCTTTCTTTGCAATTTTAATTACATAAAATCAAAAATTACATAAAAAACGATACATAATTAACATATAAGATTAATTTTAAATTGAAACCTAACTAGGTACAGAAATATTTAAATCTCATTTCATTGTCATCTTAATATCAGCGGTGTAAACGTCAGCACAATCAGCCTAAAACGAAACGGACATTTAAAAAAAAAACACATTTTGGTGGGAAAATAAAAAAACACTAATCTTTTGTTCATTGTTGATTTTGATAAATTTTAAATATGAGTTCCGACGAAAATAGTGACAGAGAAATGTATCAAATGTAAACAGGGTAGGTCTCAGTCGTCACAATTGACAAGTGTCGTTTTATTTCATTGCATGTTTGAGAAAAGCACTATACAAGCCTCGGCCGGGACAGGGGTTGCCGGCCTCGTACCATGCCGGCCTCGTGTACCACTCGGCCGTCAAACTTACTCGGCCTGCAACCCCTTACTTCCCGGCCTTTGCAGTAATGTACTATTACGTCGCCCGCCGTAAGTAGCAATTTATCGCCCGCTACGCGCCACTGGCCAGGGGAAGACGTAAAATTGTGTTCACACCTCGGCCGGTGATAGAGAAAGCCTCAGGTCGCATGTTTATCGCGCTCACCTTTGGCTCGTGCGGCAAGTTCCTGCGATCTTGGATGTTTATATTCTTTGTTTTACCACCCTCGGCGTGTAATGTACTATTAAGTCTTGGCACCTTTGTTAAGCCGTATGAAAGTGAATTTTACAGAGTTTGTTAAGTTTTTGGGACTATCCAAAGTTGTTATTTATGTCTAAATACGTATTTATCTGTATAAGTATGTTCATCCGTTATCTAACTAGTACCCATAGTAGCTTTGCTTAGTTTGGGACTAGATCAATTGTTAAACTTTTCCATGATATTTATTTATTTGTTAAACGAATCAAGATTTGTAAATACTGTTGTATTTTTAACTTAGTACAGTACCCGACCCGGATATAAAGATTGCAGATCGGCCTTGTCGGCTAATGTCGGCTTCGTAGAGCATTGTCTCGCTCTAACTTACGTGATGCCAGTTGTCTCTTTCCAAAGACCGAAGTGCGATCTTTATGGCCGGTTACTATAAAGTCAGTTTGAAAGGCAGCTGGACTTTGTACTATAAACGTGTCAAGTTTAAACTGACAAGGTACTAGAGTCCAGTTACTTCTAAGACTTAAGTTGGCATCGATTAGAAATATGCACAATAGTGGTACAAGTAGGTATAAATGCCAACTTATAGGTAAAAAACTTAGTAAATGACTTGTTGTATGTGTGAGTAATGTGTGCGAATAGACAAATTAGAAAAATGAATTAAGTCCCATATCAGTTGCTGTGTAGCTCTTGACAGTGGAGGTAACCCGACTCGCACCCCTCTTAAAAAGTTACAAATGTCATATTGTCAGTCAAAATATGTCAAAGTGACAAGGCTTTATGAATATGGGTTATGTACAAATTTAAATGTAGATACGTAAAGTAATAGTGTAAATAAAATAATTTTGTATTAGAAGAATTTTGTCTGGCTCAATAAGGAGGGAGGGTACTTTTGTATAGATGCCTACTTATTTGTAGAATAACCATTCGGTAGATTATTAAAACATTGTAGAAAGTCAGGTGAACTGTAGCGTAATTTGAAAAGCTCACACACACACAGCGTAGAATTAGTGTAAGTTTTTCATACAAAAAACTCTAGAATCATCTGCAAATTTGATTGGCAGTGAACGGGTGTCATCTCAGTGACGGCTCGATGACGGTTCAGTAATGGCTCGATGACGGTTCAGTAACGGCTCGATGACGGTGCAGTAACGGCTCTGTAACGGCCTAGTGACGGCCCGGTGACGTCTCGATGACGGTCCGGTGACGGTGGTGAAAAAACGGTTTGGAAGTACACAGTTGACTTTCCTGTTTTTATCGCTTTGATAATTTGGGTACCTTAGTTAACTGGCACGACCCTCTATATGTATACGTAGGTAGTTGCAAAATATTACGTTCATATAAGAAGGGTATATTTTTTGATTATTTATTGTATATCGAATATATCATTGTTGATCTGTTGACTTTGGTTTTATTTGACCCCGTTCCTGTAGTTAGCTGCATAATTAAGCATGTATGTGTGGAAATTCTTTATTTTACATAAAACTCATGAAAAAGATGAATACAGGACAACACAAATGCACAAAGGCGAACGTATCCCTAAAAGGGATTTCTTCCAGTTAGCTTTTGAACGACTGACAGGATATCGATATTAAGCAAGAGTAGACACAGAAAAGGGAAAAGAAAATACCTTAATTTTAAAAATGTCTTTTAATATACAAATATACAGGGTGTCCCTAGCCTCTGGACAAATACGAATACTACTGGTTCAGTAGGATATTTAAAACTAGACTGCAAAGGATCATAACGATTGGTCCAGTATTTACCGAAAAACTAAAGGTTTTCAATTTATCACTTTGGAGCAGCCTGTATGTAGTTGCATGGTCTAAGAAAGTATTCAGAAGATAGCAAACTCTTTTAAATTGCATTAGAACTAGAACTCCATGTTAAGTATCAGATTTTATGAAACAAAATAAATTTTGTGTACCTAAGTGTGACATTGACATAAGTTGTAATGAATAGTTTTATTGTAAAATAATTACAATACCTACACAATGGCTTATCATTATTCTGCTGAGGAATACTTTAAACATGATTTTAGTTTATGGAGAGTGCCATCAAAGTGCTAACCTCGCACTAAGAGTTTATCGCGAGAGATACGGAGAAACGCACCGATGCCCGACTAATCCACGCACAATAACAAGAGCAATTCAAAGAATTAGGAAAAATCGGCGAGTGGACCCCAGACACTGATCGTGAAGGCGTAATAACGCGTCGTTTGCCTGTTTGGCAAGAATATCAAATTCTTCAGCACTTTGAACGTACTCCGACATCAAGTTTCCGTCGAGCAGAGCGTCTGTTTAATGTCACCGCAACGCTATTTACTCAGTTTTAAAACGTGAAAAATGGCACCCCTTTAAATTTTGAAAGGTGCAAGCACTTCTGCCTCGTGACAGACCTGTAAGAGTAGCGTATTGTCGGTGGCTGCAACAGAAAATTACACAATCTCCTGGTTACACACACAAGTTACAAAACACATCACATTCATTTAAGAGGATCCATCGAGCCAATACGCCTTCAAGCGACTGCGCAGGGTAGCAACAGTCTGCGATTGCCTGATATCATTAAGTCTATGAACAGTTTGAAACTAAATGTGTCTGGTGCTGCGCGTTTTGTCAACGCTAAGGTTCGACCAACGTCAAGACACCTGACTCCGTATAATGTCTGCTAGCGAACGGGTCATGTTATGATGGCCCTCCGAGCACCAGGAATCACGTCTCGGACGACGTACCTATTATATATATTTTTTTTTTATATTAAAACCGACAAACTGGCATGCGGTGCACCGGATTGTAAGTGATCACCGCCGCCCATGGATCACTACAGCACCAATGGGACTGCTAGCGCGTTGCCGGCCTTGCAGGAAATGGTACACTCGCCTCTTAAAGGTAGGTATAGCTTATGGGTATATCGTAGCCAGTTGGAAAAACCTCAGCCGCCAGAACATTCCAAATTTTGCACGTTTTATAGTATCAATCCAAATGGCATCAATAGGGAGAAGTGAAACTCTAAGAGATAGGGAAATCTGTTCTTAAGAACCATGTCATCAGTTTAAGATTGATTAAAAACTAGCTGTTGCCCGCAACTTCGTCTGCAAAGAATTCGTTTATCGCTATCTCGCAGGAATTAGGCAATTTTCAGCGATAAAAAGTAGCCTGTGTGTTATTCCAGACTATAATCTATCTATGTTCCAAATTTCATCCAGAACTGTCCGGCCGTTCTGGCGTGAAAGAGTAACAAACATACATCCATACTTACAAACTTTCGCGTTTATAATATTAGTAGAATGGCATTCAATTTTTTTTAAATCATAGTTACCTACTAACTTTTCAAAATTTCTGCGAACAATGTCATAAATTGGTTCTGCGAGTTTTTCATTGTTATTTTACAATGGTGTTAATTATTACTCAGTAACATGGGACGCGCTTTCTCAATGGAATCATGTTAAATAATTAAAAGATATTTCATTCAAGCAAATGTTATTATTATGTTTATTATTCAATACATATAGTATTTATTAATGAGAATTTTGAGAAACACAAAAAGAGTGGCCATGGGCTGCAGAGGTCACACGGAAGCGAAAGAGGATGTTGCCCTGTCAAAATTAGTTCAATGCTGTTGCCAAAGCCAACTTACGATATTAAAAAAAAGTGTTATTATAAAGCATAATGACACATAAACTGTTACTAACATTAACAAATATTACATCAGACTTTCCCGTCATCATCACTACATAGTATAAAATAAAGTCGCTTTCTCTGTCCCCGTGTCCGTATGTATGCTTATATCTTCAAAACCAGTCAACGGATTTTGATGCGGTTTTTTTTAATAGATAGAGTGATTCAAGAGGAAGGTTTCTATGTATAATTCTACGCAGACGAAGTCACGGGCAGAAGCTAGTAAGTAATAAAACAGCGAATGAAGATATCTCCACACAGCCGCTCCACCTTCGTTACATAAGGATACTAGGTTAGTTTGAATTTAATTAAAACTACCCATCTTTGTGTTAGCACTCCTTAAGCGGAAGCCAGTAGGGTTGCTGCTTTCGTGAACTGGGTAATTATTTGAAAATAACGTGTTAAGTTAATAACATTCGTTCGAACTCAACTATAATGATTATTATACAACGCTCCAGACGACTGTAATAATTTCAAAATTAGAACTTAGTTACTTCGATTGAGCGTCGTGAGCGCTTAGTCGAACGCATCCAATGTAAAGTTGGAAATATCTGGCAAATTTGCTTCCATTTGAACACACTAACTTTTTTCTTCTGTTACGTGATTGGTTAGTAATTGAAGTAATTGGCCAATCAGCAACAGTCTTATAACGACGTCTAATTAGTTATTTTTTGTGCTACGAAAATTTAAAAGTTTTGTTTGTTATTTGACGCGAAATCGATGGTGTTAAATAAATAATCCCTAATTCGAATTAAACATGAGTGACAGTGACGAGATTAGTTTCGCCGCTACTCCAGAGGAGATAACTACTACTAATTCATAAGTGGAACAATTTTCAAACTTAACCCAATGTACTTTACAAAAGGTTATGTATGTACCTCGATAGACGATGATGATGATGACTCGTAGAAAAAGTATTGTAAACCATAGTTACAAAAATTTGCTCTTAAAATCTCGTACCTTACTTACACACACACACGCACACATACTTACATAAACACGGTACTCGACTTTAAGAGCCTTCATTATGCAACGATTGTATAAATAAAGTACTATTAAACCTGTAAAACGATTGCAACCTGCCATCCCTCTGGTGCTGGGATAACAAGAAAATTTACAACGAATTTAAATTCCGAACTGCGGCTGAGGAGGTAGGAAACGTTTTATTACAAAAGCTTTTGCAAAAAACGCACCAATTACCTTACGTATGAGAGAGCGATAGTTTGCGGAATGTTTTACTTTAATTTAAATACCGCTCTACACTTTACTCGGATTCAGCTTTGTATTTGATTCAAAAATGAATGTAAAAAGTCTACCCAGGAATTCCATTACCTCTATGATTCAATGACATGTAGATTTAAAACATCATAGACAATTTTTTCACTTTTTATTGACGAAGCCTGTCGTTGGTTTTGTTCTTGCGAGCGTTGTAAGTATGCAAATACGATTGTATATTAATACTAGCTTCTGCCCGCGACTTCGTCTGCGTAAAATTATACATATAAACCTTCCTCTTGCTTCACTCTATCTATTAAAAAAACCTCAATAAAATACGTTGCATAGTTTTAAAGATCTAAGCATTCATAGCGATAGACAGCGGAAAGCGTTTTTGTTTTATACTATGTACTTATGTAGTGATTCTGATTTCCGACGAAACAAGAACCCGGCGAAACAGGAATACGGCGAATCGGCAACTAATATCTTGACATTTCATTAAGCTTTATTTTTGTTTGTTGTTATTTTGTTTTTTATTTAATTTCAGTTATTATAATTATTATTATAGTTTGTTTTATTTAAAATGACGAAAATGCAATTAACGCGGGATTTTACAACTTCTTTTGTTGCTGAATATGAAAGGAAAAAATAACAAAGGGACGTAATAAAACTGACCGAAGGTACTGGAGTAGCTCAACCCTTCTTGATCTTTGTAATTAAAGATTTTAAATTTTATTTAAAATATGACTATTAATACTTACACAAAAAATCAACACATATACATATTACATATAGCCATGTTGTAAAAAAGAGACTATTTTTGCAAATATAACATGTACTAAAAGAGCGAAAGCCAGTTAGACACTAACAAAATATTGCACTTAAGCCTAGAAAGTATCCCCTCCTTAATTGATTATTGTTTATTACCTGAACTGGACCCATTTAAGTAATTATACTTGAAACGCACGTCGTCTAGTGTAACACCGACCAACAACATCAAAACTATCAAGATTGTTTGTTCACGGTATACATTTAGCGAACACTAATGGTTTTACAACCCCACTTGAAGTTAACAATTGAACAATAGACGTCGGTTTTAAGTACTTTTCGTCATTTTAAATGAAACAAACCATACTATTTTATTACAATTGACGATCCTTTTG
Source organism: Pandemis cinnamomeana (assembly GCA_932294345.1). Taxonomy (NCBI): domain Eukaryota; kingdom Metazoa; phylum Arthropoda; class Insecta; order Lepidoptera; family Tortricidae; genus Pandemis; species Pandemis cinnamomeana. The sequence goes on from OW028712.1 coordinate 1,690,160, forward strand.
TGAATTATTTATGTTTAATTGTATTTTTAAAAGTTTTCACATACTTTAATTTATTTTAGTAGGTGTTCGTTGTGACCACACTTTCGGTCTTTTTTTAATGTATGAATGCAGTTTATCTTGTTATTAAAATCGATGACATGGTTCCTAAGAGCAGATCTTCGTATGTCTTATAGTTTCAGACTTTCCCATACTGACCGATTTTAATGAGACACCTGTAATAGACAGCAAACCGCAGCTTGTGTTGCGGCAGGCGCACTACCCGCCCGCACCTCTCTCGGTCCCCTTTGTCGTCCTACCCCGCACCCCTGCGCCGCGCGGGCGAGGACTGCGGTCTATAGCCGTGTAGAATGAAGTAAAGAGTAACGGCCCCGTTCGGATAATGTCGGTAGTTTGTAACCAGTGACGCAACTCCCGCTATTTGGAGCCGTTAAAGAACTCCGCCCCGAACTTTATTCGAAAACAAACATATTAGGAGGGCGCGTTACCGATCTGTGTATTCCTCTAATATAGTTTTTCCCGCCTATCAGTGTCGCTGGCGAACGACGGAGTTATACTGTCGTCGGAATATTTAAATGTTTATTTCAAAAGTATTTGAAATCTTAGGAATCACATTAAGGCGATGCGGCTAGCAACCCATCACCATTTTGATTCCCCTTTCGTTCTATGCGCACACAATCACGCTAAACATGGTATTTAGGTCTTGTTACCCTAGGCTCTGTCTACCCTGTAAGAAATAAAGACGTGACACTTCTTGCCAAAATACGCTCAAAAATTTGCAAACACGCAAGTTATCAAAGACTTTTATAATATACTACAGTTATGTCGACGTCGCAAATTCTCAAACCAATAGTTATACTGCGGCTGTCAACCCACACCATACATAATGTATACCTACAACCAAATATAGAGTTAGGACTCAAGTTAGCCAACCAAGCGGTCTCAAAAGGCAGTCGCACGTGGAACACCGAACACCGATGTGAAATGACGTGCCGAATATTTAAAAAACAAAAATTCTAGGCGACGATCGAAGGCTACCCCAAAGTGCCTAAAATATACGATCGCAGTACAACCCACGCGTATATAAAGCCATTCACACATTCACGCTCGAGCGCGCGTTAAGTGAGCGGCGCCGGCGCGGCGCCGTCCGGTGCCTCCTGCCCTTAGCCCATTCCATGAAATAACGAATCTAACTTACTAAAGTTGAAAAGTCTTTTCATTCGAATCAAGCCGACAGAGTCGGGCAAAAAGGGTATTTTGCGGTAGGTATGCGATTTGTTTCCTTGTCAATTTTTTATGACGTTTTTATTTGCAGTTGGCTCAACAGACTCTTTCTTTTTACTTTCGTTCAACGGACATTGTGCCAGTCTTAGGGTGCGGCTCCACTGAGGCGGAGACGAGCGGAGCGGAGAGGAGACGTGTGGGGATCGACCAATCATATTACATGAAATCCACAACGCTCTTCGCGCACATCTCCGCTCTGTAATATGATTGGTCGATCCCCACACGTCTCCTCTCCGCTCCGCTCGTCTCCGCCTCAGTGGAGCCGCACCCTTAAATTCTCAAAATTGAAATTAGAATTGTGCCTTCTCGTTCTCACTAATGTGTTTAATTTAAGAGTGAAACGGGGGGTCTGATACGAAATTCGAATTTTGAATTTGCGAGCAGACTTCCTGGAAGACTAAATACTTAAAGGATATTTTACTCTATGGTCGCCTTTGACCAGTAAGACTAGCTTTTGAAATAAATAAATAAAATTAGTTTAGATCTTTTCGAAGAAATTTCTTCAGAGTGAGTGGAATCAACACAAACATGTGCGTTTAACTTGTATTTGGTAATCCTGGGGCCTTACCATGACGTCTTAATGCGATTCAATTCCGACTTAGTTCAGGTTTTAGCTGTCATTTTTAGTATGGATCTGAATGCGAGCGAACCTAAACTGAATCGGAATTAAACGCACTAAGACGTCACGGTAAGGCCTCTTACCTATCTCGAGAGCTTAGATTTGTCTCGGCATTTTCGGCACTCAAATGCCTGGGTACTTTTACAAAAACTTTTTATTTTTATAGAAATAAACTTGGACCATAGAGCGCCTCACAAAAGCGCGGGAAGTCGCAAAACACGGCCATTACGGCTTATTTGTAGCGTCGTCCGGCGAATTTTGAGTTATTTATCGGTGCGCATTTGCTCTGGAAGTGATAAATACCGTCAAACGGCTGTTTGGGTCGCTTCCTGAGTCGCGTTGTTGTTTCCCCGTGCAAGTGTGTATTGTGCTTGAGTTGTCTTGCGTGTTTTTCCTTGTTTTTTAAGCTGGTTTACACGATGTTCTGGCTCTTATTTATTTTTATTGCATGAAATTCTTAAAAGATTTTTAATCCAGCTCGGAAAAACGTCATGTATTGAATGCGGGGCGATTTACTTGGTTTGGTATTTGTAACAAAAATGGTCGGGTGTACAGGTTTTTTTTAAATTTAGATTAGCTACTTTCCACAATTTTTTTTTGGTTTGGAATAGATCGGTGTTTTGGCAACATTGATTCCATTGATTTTTAGTAGATCAGTATTGGATGTAGCAACACTCTTCTGTCAACGTCTTCTTCGGCAGAAGGGCTATGCGCCCAGCGCCAGAAATGAATTAAAAAAAAATCAACGTCTTCTTTCGGTGTAATGTGTGTTGCGAAAAATGTATTTCTAATAAATGCCAAAAAGCCTCAAAGTGCAGTTTAATTACAGATATAAACCACCGGAACAACCGGTTTTTTTTTCAGACAAGTCCATGACAACTTACAATTTTAACTTTTAAGCCATAAAGCTGCCTTAGTTACAAAATGTACCGGCAAATCGTAACGCAATTTCTTTTAGGCCATAAATAAAAACATTAACTCGCAGACGGCTGAAACTTCCTACTGAATTATTAAAACGTCGTCGCTGGCGTGTCTTCGCTAATCTATCTTTTGTCAGCGGACGGCGGGGATTTTAAAATAAAATAAAACTTGCCATAAAGGTTCAGCTTTATTTTATTTCCCAATTTGCCAAGGCGGCAAAGGCATAAACTTTCAGGCAATTCATCTCTATATCACTACATAGTATAAAATAAAGTCGCTTTCTCTGTCCCTGTGTCCCTATGTCCCTATGTCCCTATGTATGCTTATATCTTCAAAACCACACAACGGATTTTGATGCGGTTTTTTTTAATAGATAGAATGATTCAAGAGAAAGGTTTATATGTATAATACATGCATAATATACCGTGCGAAGCCGGGGCGGGTCGCTAGTTAATCATAAATGCGAAATTAACTCAGTAACTGTCTGTTCGCTACCTATTCTTCTTGATGACATTTTTCGCGGAGATAGTTCAAATATTAAGGAATAAAATGGGGTAGGTACTTAGAGCGATAAATTATATCTTCACAGATAAAGTCCTGAATAGCCCTGGCTGGTTTCAACGTTCAGCCCAAGCCCTTGTTCATATTAAAAAATGCAGTAGTTTTGTTTTCGATATAGACAAGGAATTAGGATGTACCTATTGTTCTGAATTTCCACGGGTTACGGAATTCTGCCATAAAAACAAAGCCGCGTGAGCTGACTTACAATAATCCCTTTGTTCTCATATAAGTATGGGCATAGATAATGGAGCTAGAGCCAGTTTAGCGCTGCTATCGCAAGCAATTAGAGAGTCGGGGTCTACTCGAACGCATTGATGAACGTTCTAGATTAGAGGCTGAACGATCCCAGCCTTTGCCCGCCGGCCGGGCGTCGACGAGCAAAATGTACGTCACTGCAACGGGGTTCAAACATGGAGCGATACTTTCTTTTTAATAATGGCGTCTAGTAGTGCCAGTGTCAGCTTAAAAAAAATCTTATTTTAAATCTTTATATTATACCAGCTGTTTTTTGCGACTCCTTCTATTACGAAAATATTTCTACTTGTATTTTTTCATTTGGTTTTTTTCAAACCTGGATTTTTCCTGTGTTATATTTTATTTGTACAGTCGAGGGCATAAATATCGATACGGCCATCATGCCAATAATATGTGTCACCGACTTTGTGGCATCAAGGTGTTTAGATATTTTTGACGTCTTAGTAGGTACTTTCACCACGAAACTACCGTTGTGGTTAGGGTTGCCAACTTTTTTTACAAGAAATAAAGTATATTCAGGTCTGTGAAGAATATTAAACAGTATTTTAGAAAAATGAACAGTAACAGAACAGTAGAACAGCGCCCTCTGACTAAATAAAAACAAACTTGTGTGACCGTTTAAGTATAACACATAATAATGTGTTTGCATGCTGAAAACAGTATTTTGTATACTTTTTTTTGTTCAACAGTAAAAAGTATAATTTAGTGAAAAACAGTATAATACTGTTGAAAACAGTATAGTTGGCAACCCTAGTTGTGGTGTACAATTAAGAGTATTTGTATTGTATTGTATTGTATTGTAAAGCAAGACCAAGCGAACAAGAGAAGCTTGCGGAGTAGCAAGGTAATTTTTTTTGTTCATTGTACATACATCACTACATAGTATAAAACAAAGTCGCTTTCTCTGTCCCTATGTCCCTATGTATGCTTATATCTTCAAAACCACACAACGGATTTTGATGCGGTTTTTTTAATAGATAGAGTGATTCAAGAGGAAGATTTATATGTATAATACATGCATAATATACCGTGCGAAGCCGGGGCGGGTCGCTAGTTATACATATATCTCGTTAGAGCCAACTGCCAGCACCCAAAAAAGGAGCAAGCTATCTCACTCCCCGGATAATTGGCGAAACCAGAACTAGTTGAAGTTAAAACGACAGAATTCGAAGTCCCGTTATAGCGTCTATTCGAAAAGTGCTTCTCAACTTCATGTTAACATTTTCAACGCAATGTTAAGTTAGGACAGAAGGCTGAGACAAACTTATAAATTACAAGATTTCTAAGAATTACTATACTGGAATACTTACGGTGTAGACAGAGTATAAGGTAACAAGACCTAAAGGCCACGTTTAGCATAATTGTGGGCGCATAGGTGGAATGGGGAACCAGTATAGTGATGAGTTGCTTCCACCTTCCTACAAAAAAAAAACAAAATTCAAAACTTTATTTTGCATATAGGCCGCCAAGGGCTCTTTTACATGTTTTTTTGTATATTAGGTCGGTACCGGTATCTCGCATAGACTACTAAGAGATACTACGTAGCATCACTCAATTTGCACACGGCAACATTACAGCTTTTTGACTTTTTTTATCAATTGTCTACCTTCTAAACTCTTTGCAGTTCGACATTTCGCACAGATAACAGTCCAATTCACATCATACTAACTGAGTTATAATACTGCAAATCCCAATGCTGCCAGCAAAGCGGACAATAGTGCGAGACAGCGTTAATAGCGGTTTAGCGCGGTAATCGCGAGGCAGTAATTGCTGCAGTGCAGTTCGGCCCAGTGTTGCCAACCGTCGCGCTAAATTTACATTGACTACGGGTGTGCACGGATTGCGTTATATGGCCTAACTCCACCTAATTAATACAGAGCCATGCCATTCCAAACTTGAGTTTATTTATACGAAACCTAGGATTGCATTGAATTTGACTTTTGCTTCTTGGAACGCATTTTTTATGAACAAAAGTATGACTAGCCTTTCGAACAAGTGGACTCCAAAAGAGTCGTGCACTGAAGTCAGTTATGCAGAAATTAAAAGTATTACCCACTAGGTAAATATTTCTGGCGCTGAAATGGGTAATTTCACTCGAGTTGAAGACTCTACTTTTCATTTCGAATAAGAGATAAGTGAAAGAAGGTATTATGACATCTAGTTTTTTTTTAAATTGCAGACACGGAGGTAGCTATCAATTAATTGTCGACTTATATTTCAAGCTAAAAAAAATTACCGAACGTAATAATTCCTGATTCTTGTTGTATACGCTTGCATAAGCTAATATAGCGTGAATGTTATTAAAAAAAATATTATCTAGGCTTTTACAATTAAAAAGGAACTATATGTACCTATAGACGATTATATAAAACATAGGGAACATGGCTGTATACGTATTTCCATTGCGGTAGAGCTATTTTTTTAAAATTACTTCCACCCCAAGGCTCGCGATGAGTTACTTTCAACCCTCTATCCAGATAATCAAAGACCTACTTTCAGAGTACGAGAAATGAAAAATTAATTTAAGTTCATAGCCGCTGATGTTGGCTCACGTGACCAACGTTGTGTGTGAGTTAGCGCGATTCATTTGTTTAAAACGTTTTTGCCCTATGGACTAACGTCATAAATGGTACAAGTCCGTGTCAAAAAAAAAGAAAAAAAGTTCATAACTCACACCTAATAAGAATTTCAGCCAGTACGAAACTACTTACGAGGTATTAGAGGTATTCAGCCCAACGATAATCACATTACAGGGCTCTATAACGAAGTTTAACCCGACTCAAGAACCGATGTATTGACATAAAATTGATAACGATTTAACGATGAATCAATTTGCTTCGGGATAGTAATTGTCTCTCTAGGGACTGCGCTATGGACCTTTTTAAACGAGTTCGACTTAGTGCAAAACCTGGGAAATTACGGCTTCATTGAGTCTTGGTCTAGACAATGTGAGTTAGCAAGTAACTAGGTAAAGGAGCAACCACACCGCTGCGAATACGGCGTGACGTGTTGTAGGCGTCACGTTTTCTCACCGTTTTTCCATACATTTTGTTGCGTAAACGCACCGTCGAAGGCTTTTACGCACTGTATGGTCGCACCTTAACACGGAAGAGTAAAATCAAAAAGGAATCCTACTAATATTATAAATGTGAAAGTTTGTGAGTATGGATGTTTGGATGTTTGTTACTCTTTCACGTCAGAACGGGTGGACAGATCTCGATGAAATTTGGAAGATTACAGTCTGGAATAACACATAGGCTACTTTTTATCCCGGAAAATTGCGTAATTCCTGCGGGATAGCGATAAACGAATTCTATGCAGACGATGTTGCGGGAAACAGCTAGCACTCAATATTTTATTGCACATAATGGTTTTACAGGTGTTATGATTTAAACTAAGAAATAACATTGTGTACCCTGTTGGGTGCAGCAATTAATTAAAATTATAATTATAAAAGCTTACATTTTATACATACCTATTCTAATTGCTTATATAACTACTACAAGTATTAGCAAGTGCACTACCGTGCATTGCAGACTATCTCCGACTATAATATGTTATTTATTAGTAAGTACATTCGTTTTATAAATTATATTGTCTACTATATATTCTTTATCAGTATAATAAGCTGTTCCAGTAAACAATTGTATTAATTTATTAATAAAAATTAGATCTCTTGTTTCATCTTTCAATCGTTCGGGTAATTTATTATAAACTAGCTTCTGCCCGCGACTCCGTCTGCGTAGAATTATACATAAAAACCTTCCTCTTGAATCACTCTATCTACTAAAAAAAAACCGCATCAAAATCTGTTGTGTAGGTTTGAAGATATAAGTATACATAGGGACATAGGGATAGAGAAAGCGACTTTATTTTATACTAGAGAGTGTAGTTTGAGTTTCGAAGGAGTTAGCAAAATCTTACGGCGTAGTTTTTCATTACGTTCCCTCGGAATAAAGAATAAAGTTATGAAAGAAAAAATAAGTGGTAGTTACTTCAGAAGTAAGGGTTCATATCGTATCTTATACCGGTCCACTATATTTTCGAGCCTTTAACGTCGTGTGATATCAATGAAAATTAATTTCAATTTTGTATTTCCAAACCAGTCGTCCGCAAAATTTTAAAGTGGTTTAAAAAAATCAGAACACGTAAAACCGACGGCCAAAAAGCCCGAATCCGAGGAATGGGGAATTATTTAATCTGTAGTCTGTAGTTCCCTTTTTCCGCTCTTTTTACTTTTTTAATTAACAGCAATTGTAGGCGCTGGAATCGGTTTAATTCGGCCTCAAGCCGTGCCGCGACGAAGTTAAGCCCCGTAGATACTGAGGGATAAACTAGGAGTCGACTGCGCTGGATACAACTTACTAGTAATTATTTATAATTGCAAAGGCGTAATTAACATGAGTTGTGCGTGGAACGAGATGAGGCAAGCAGTTGACAAATAGTTTATGAAAAACTATAGTTCCTCTTCATTCATTTTCTACTCTGCAATGCAAATCAGTGGGCTTATTACCTAACTCGCTCGGAATCGCCATCGTGTTAATTTTGACAGTTCATGTATGGGCTGGGTTGACAACTGGCATCGGAATCAGCTAGCTGTCACATTCATACAAGAACTGTCAAAATGAACACGATGCCGAGTGCGAGCGAGTTAGACAATAAGCCTACAGGTCTCGCCACTTTAGACACAACAAAGTCATAATTAAGAGGCCATGGAAAGTTCCGAAAGCCATAGTAGAGCCATAGACAATGCGTTTCGTTCCAATCAATCGCTCAATTTCCGTCGGCTGATGAAAGCATTTCGAGCGGCTAACTCAGTTGCGCAATTACGGGTGTCCTCGGGAGCTCTATTTTTAGAAAAACTGGAACACAATACTTCTTTTATACTCATTGCCATAGTGCTAGTTCAGGGAAATAATCCAAGCAATATTGTAAGAAAATGAGAAAGTTTGTTTATGGATTTTAATTAAATTTAGCACACAGTTGACAGGCTTTGCGTGTATACAAATACGTATGTGCCACACAACAGAAGTGACTGTGTAATAGTAATAGGATGTGTGACGAAAACTTGTAATTTAAAAAACACGAAAATGTCTTTGACTGATTTTAAAATCTTACTTCTTAATTAAAGCAAAATTTTGAGAATATTACGCAGCGCGCTTGCAGAACGAACCCAAAATTAAAGTCAGTTACAAAAATGGACGAAGAGAAACGAAATGTAACATTATATTTTGAACCGCCATTTTGTTTTCCACAAAAGAAACAGACTCGCCCATTTACTTATTCTAATTTTAGTGAAACAATACATACATACATACATAAATCACGTCTTTCTCTCTTACAGGGTAGACAGAGCCTAAGGTGACAAGACCCAAAGGCCACGCTTAGCCTGATTGTGGGCGTATAGGTGGAAAGAGGAATCAAAATAGTGATGGGTAGCTAGCCGCATCGCCTATACCAATATGATTCCTATGCCCATTCCCTCGATGGCCTTTTACCATCTGCGCGGGAGGAGAAGCAACTGGTACATTCTATGTTTTTTCTTTACTCCCAGACCAGCGTGGAAGCTAGTGGAAGCTAGTGAAACAAGACAAAACTAAATCAAGTGTACACACAGAAATACATAATTTATGACATGCAAATTGCGAAATTGATTTATGATAAGCAAGGCAGCCATTTTAACACTAAACATCTGTAATCAAAATATTAACGTATTAATTATGCTAACGAACTTCATAGGCCGAATAGAATCTCTTGGCGCACAACCGTTCTACAAGCCACGCCAATTTATACCCAAACTGTGACGCACTGAGTTGAATTTTTAATGGGGAATAGATTTTGCGGAGTCGTTTACATTCTAAATTCGAATTGAGGCGTTCGGAAGCGGCCATTCATAATTATACAAATAGATGACGTAAGTTGTATTTTCATCTAAGTGCCTTTTTTTTATATAATCTGATTCTATTTTGGAAAAGTCATAGTTGTGCGAAATACGAGTTTTTAAATGCACTCGAGAAGTTTTTTTATTAGTAATTAAATACAGTTGTGTTGTCAATTTAGATTATACGAACTAATGTGAAATCATTGTTTATTAAAAAAAAAAAAACGATACTTCGTATACAAACAAGGGCTGCAGTGCTGCTGGAAAAACTAGGGTAAGTATAGGAAATACTTATTTCCGACTGCGATAGATGTAACGCACAATAAATAGTAGAAAGCGAATACAAATCAACGATATATTAAACGATTCCTAAAAATCGAACAGTAGCTGCTAATGTTTTTTTCTCGAATCTAAAAACACGTGTGGCTGCCAGTACTTTCAGCAATTTATTTTTAAACCCGCTTAACATGACATCATAATTATTATTTCCAGCCAGTTTCGGCCACAACAGAACATCAAAACGTGCGTTGCAAGCACCGACTATCGATATCGTGTATGACATCGAGCTCGTAATTCGAATAATTCGATAGTCGGTGTTTGCCGCGGGCGACTCAGTGTTACCAATTACGAATGGATTTGTTTACACGACGGTTGTACTGGTGTGTTTGACAGGGCTTGCATTGTAAAGCTAGCTTCCATTATTAAAAGCAGTGAAATTAATCCTATTTGGTACAAGCCGACTCCTACAGATAAGTTAAAACATTTTTAAACTGTTTTAATTCACTTTTAGCGGTTAAAAACGAGTTTTTCTTTTAATTTCATCGGAAAATTTGTCATTTTCCTCATTTTAAATTTTAAACTATTTTCATGATTTTAGTAAGACAACTAGTATTTCTTGCTGGCCACATAATAATTCGTAGTAAAGAGGTGCAGAATCCTGTTCATAAAACGCTACAATTCGTAGAGCTGCTACGTCGTAGCCTCGTAGCGCGTAGCCATATAGAACAGACTAACAATAGAGAGGAAACCGTAAACAAAAACTTTGGAATAAAAATTTAATCCTACTTCTATTTTGTGAAGTCTTTTTGAATTAAGTGCTATATTTTGTTTTTTCTATTAACGAATAAATAGTTTACAAACTTCGTAATATATTATTTATTGTTAGTTTGTTGTAGGTACGTAATATTAAGCAAAAAACAAATTAAATTGAGGGAAGAAAAATATGTGAAATTACGAGCTCATCCATAAAGGGATCCGTCCCAACTATAGACCGAATTAAAAGGCAAAACAGTAGAGCAGGCTGCCAAAAAAAAAACAAAACCTAGAACAAAATTGTCTACGCTCTTCTCTTTAGTCTGTGCACGTCGCCAGTAAAAAGCAAACGGAAATCGTTCCTCACACTTGTTTAAACTTTTTAATTCCTCCAAAGAATTTTAAAAGGCAAAGGAAACATTATTGAACGGAATACTGGCAAGTTTGCCAACTCGGTGCATTATTTAGCAAAGCTATTTGCACTATGACCGGATACTCGTAACAATATATTTTAATAACGCATTTAGGTTTTTTACTCCTGAAATTAGGCTTTCCTTGGTTTCTTTGTGGGTCAAAGTGTAAAAGAAAGCGGAATACAGGAGGTAACATTTAGATTGGTAAGTATGGGAAAATCTAAAAGTACAAAGTTATACGAAGATTTGTTCTTAGGGACCATGTTATCGATTTTAGTAAAAAGAAAAGTTCTGCACATACATTAAAAAAATTACTTAGTTCGGGATTAAGCGTTTTCCAAAAAAACCACATGAACAGATTTTCCAGAATTTAACTATTTTGGGTTTTTCATACTCACGATCGTTTACCCTATCGATCCTTATACAAGAAAAAATGTGTCCCAAAATTTACATTCCAGTTTGTCACTTTTTAAATATATGTAGTATGGAACATGACGAACAGAAAAATAAGTTTCATACTTAAATCTGGGACACACTTTTTCTTGTATGAGAATCGTTTTTTAGATAAATATTGAAATTCTGGAAAAAATGTTCATGTGCGCTTTTTGTTGGAAAACGCTCGAATAGACCCCGGATGTTTTGAAAATAAAACTAACACATCTATACATATAATAAAATCGTTGAGACCAAAAAATCTGTACATTGAAGATTTAAAAAAAAAAACCGACCAGGGTGACTTAAAATCGGTAACTGAACATATTAAAACCATTTTTAAAATTTTTGTTTGTTTGTTTGTTTGTTTGTTTGTTTGTTTGTTTGTTTGACTGAGCATCACGTAAAAACTACTGAACGGATATTGATGAAATGTTCACAAATCGATTTCAATAAATTCAGAATAGGATATAGGCTACAGAAATTTTGGAAAATTTTGGAAAAAGGGGGTGAAAAGGGGGGTTAAAGTTTGTATGAAAAAAGAAAATTAGATTATTCTAGAACCATGAAAATCAGAATAAATACTAAGTAATAAAAATAAAGAAATTCCTGTTTTAGCATTTTTTTTAAATCTCATCCAGAGACGCAAAAAAGAGGGTTTTGTGTTTAAAATTAATTAACTTCATACACCTATATAATAAAAACCAATGAAGTGTAACCTTTTAAAATTGCTGTATATTACTTCCAATTTAACACAGGTAAATATAATTTCTCAGTTTTCTTGAAATTTGATTTTTGAGGTGATTACGCACAAAATAGTGGAACTCAAGAAAATCAGCTTTTCTCGGTATAAGTAGTTGGTAATAATTACAAACAAAATAATACTACGAAGAAAATAGATAGATACTAATGTACATAAGACATATAAGCGGAAAAGTGTGTCAATTGTGAAAAAACATAAATAAAATAGTTACATGCTTTACAGGTATTTTTTTCAACGAAGTCATTTTTGTCAAACCTAAATCAACCTAAATTGGCGTCCTAAATTGTGTTCTTTACCTAACACCTAAAGTTCAATATGCAATACCGTTACTTTGTTTTTATTATTTATGTTTTCGAACGCACTCTTATTTGAAAACCTGATAATTATTATGAGGGTGGCGTGAAACGCTTGGCTGTATGGTCTTAGTACCTTTGCCTATAAAAGGGCGCGTTTACGCCTGCGCTACGAACATGTCAGAATTTTATTGTGAAAAGTTGGTGTTTTTAGTATGAATCTGACAGCGAGCGAACCTAAACTGAATCGCATTAAGACATAATGGCAAGGCCCCTGTAGGTAATTAATTTGTAGAATGATAATAAGTGTTAATAATCTGTAATTACGTACTTAAGCCAAGAAAATAAATTAAAAAAGCTTCTGCTAGAAAAAATTGAGTCGCAAAATATTAATTAAAACAGAAAACAGATTAGTAAAGGAATTGTTAGTCGTAAGGTAAAAACAGGTAAACATTTATGTATTATTTGGTTAGAATAGATTTAATTTTTTAAATTAATCAGGGTACAAATAAATATCGTTAAAGTGAGCGCAGTATTCGCCAATAAGCGTCATAGTTTGGCGAAATTAATAGTGATGTAACTAAAACTGTACTTAGCTTTTTTGAATAAAGAAACTATAAACAAAACTATAAATAAAACTATTTGTAAAATAAGGTATAAATAAATGTGATGAGTCATTAACCAGTTTACACCTGTTTTTTTTCAAGATTCCGTGTCGCAAATTATTATTTTCATTACGTAATTCTAAAAGTATCTCTATACTTTCGTACACACTTTCAGTGGTTCCCGTGACGAAGTTAATAGTCATAATAATAATAATTTTGATATCGAGAAAAGCCGTAAGTATCACAAAAACACACGCGGACGAAGTCGCGGGCAACAGCTAGTATCTAGATATGGATTGTGTAAGTCTGAAGCAGTTTACGGTACAGTAAAATGGATTGTTTTCATCCATTTTAGACGTCATGTTTCATAGTTAGTGTAAGATATTGATAAAATGTGTGAAATCGAGAGGCGCCACAATCTTATGCCTTACAGTACAGACCGGCGGTTGTTTTTGCTGCCATTCACGTGTCCATTACGCGCGGAAGGTGAACTAAACGAGACGGACCAGACCGGCGGTCGAACCGGCGCGTTTTTTTAAACGCTCATAAAATTGGAAGAAAATTTTGTATGTGAAACAAGAACTTCTTACTGGCTACTCCTGCGACGCAGCAGTGCTTGCGCTGCTGTGCTCCGGCGTCGTAAGGACGGTAAAATTACTAGCATATTATGAAGTACTTCATTTAACTCCCGTGTGCTGGCAACTTAACTACAATGCTCCGAGGTTGCGGATGTCTGAGGTCAGTGGTGATAACTTACCATTAAGTGTCATTCTTGATCTTGATGGTTTGCTTTTCATGCTATTTCAAAAAAGGTCTGTGCTTATTGTATGAACTAAAGCCAGTGGGAGGTCGCCAAGGTAGGGAGCGGTAGGTGGGGCGGAAATTCCCAAACGTGCATTGCACAGGTGCTGCGAAGAGGGAACTCCATCCTTGGGTGGTCGTGGGGCGTCGCGGTGACACCGAGTGCTCCCGTAACGCCTCATATACGAGCGAATAGGGAATCCGTGTGGTTTTTAGTAGGTATGCCTGCTGTTGCGGGAGAGCCCCAGATACCCCCGGTAACCCCGTACCGGGCGGATGGATAAGGCGCATTTTCAACAGCACAAAATGGGAGCGGTAGGTAGCGGTAAGGTGACGCATCACAATTTGTAAGCGCTGCTTACCTGGGGACCTCCAATGAACGCCAAGATGGGGATATAAAAGAGATTGTGAATGGTATCATGAGTGTAAAGTATAAGGTGGTAAAGTTTATATTTTATCGAATCAGGCGTTACTTTGCGGAGATCCATTTCAATGAACAACAAATATTAACATTGCTACTCCGCTAGTTAAGGAGACACAGAGGTAAGGTATAAATAGGTAAATAATTTTTTTTCATTGGTAACTTTATGCCATCGACATGGAAGTGGTAATTGAAGGTAATTGTAAGGAGCACGATGATAGAGACAAACAAACAATTCGCGTAAACATACATATATAAATCATGTCTTTATCCCTTACCGGGGAGATGGAGCCTAAGTTAACAAGACCTTTTTTATCTATAATTTTTGGCAAGACTTGATTACACTAATGGTGACTATGTCAGCCTCATAGGAAACCACAGGTACCTATTTCAAATTCTGCCTTGCCCAGAGTCCGAGGCTCTGGAGCCAAAGGCATGTCTTACAAATTTATATAATAGTACTGCGTCATATGACAAAGGGTAACAAGAAGTTAAGACCACGTTTAGCATGATGTGATCGAAAAGTTAGACTAAAACAGTCCTAGCGGGCCAACCGCCGGTCTGTAATCTCAAACAACGGACCGTAAACGCTAACTTTTTCAATAATTCGCTCCGTTCGGCGTCGCAAGCGCAATTAAACCAAAAGAAACAATGGCGGCGCGAACAGCCAGAAAATTAAAAGATTAGAAAAATTTAAAATTCATTCCTTGTCCGGGATTTGTATTAAGGCCGGACGGTGAAAGTTGTTTACTTTTACGGTGGTCTTAATTCGGAGGAAAACTGAAAGTGGCTGAAGATATCAATAACTAATTTGGACTCTTTCAAATAAACTCCTTTGCAAAAAGTCACCTTTGTTTTATTTTGATTTTTGAAGGCTTACCCACCTGCTATGGGTGGTGTAGGTGTATAGCACGCGCCACGGAATGACGAGGATCCGGGTTCAAACCCTTTCATATCTTTACTTTTTGTATTTTTCTATGTGTTCTAATTTTCAGTGTCGTTTGAAAAAAAAAAGTATTCAATGGAATCTCTCTTTTATTTAGTAGAAGTTACAAAGAATAAGTCCCTGTCAAAATTTTCATTATTTTTAACTAGCTTTTTTGCTGACAAATGCATCGTTATCCGTTCTATTGTATTATAATATCTGAGGTCTTCCTCCATGGGTGATGGGTAGTCGTCGAGGAGTCTTTAATAAAACACACCTTTACTGTTCCACGTCTAGATCTGTATTAAATATTCATAGGTTACATTATGTATAATGATGATTAATGTCTCTACATATCAGGAATCATTTAGCCTAAATATTGGAGATGGTATCTCTACACCACACTATAATCCGTTCTCTGCGGAGACGATCCTGGCTGGGTCACCAGAACTCCACTACCTGATCATTGTATTATCATCCGACTTATTCAAGGATGTAAAATTTCAGCCTAATCGGTCGAAGATTATCTGCTTCGAAATTGAGTCGCAAGATCCCACCCGGACAAATATACATACACAAACACACATACACTTAATTTAAGTTTACTCTGCTTAATTTAATCTCTAGTTTATATAGTCTAGGTACTTTTTATTCCGAGAAAGTGCATAGTTCCCACGGGATAAAGAAGGGTACAATACTTCACATTCATTCACAAATCACGTCTTTATCCCTTATAGGGTGGACAGAGCCTAAGGTAACAAGACCTACAGGCCACGTTTAGCAAGACACTGAGGGCGTAGAGGTGGAAAGTGGAATCAAAATAGTGATGGGTTGCTAGCCACATCGCCTATAACATGACTCCTATGATTTTCGCCCATTCCCTCGATGGATTTTTACCATTTGCGCGGAAAGAGAAGCAACTGGTACATTCTATGTTTTTTCTTTGCTCCCAGACCAGCGAGGAAGTATAGGTATAATACTTAATTAGCTATAACCAAGTTGCTGTGTAAATAAACAGTTTTTTAAGTAATCCCATCTCCAGTCTTCGATAAAGAACGCCCTGAGCCGCATAAGGACTTCTGTTACGACATTCAGCCACAAAAAACCGGCTGAATATTAAAATATTCACTGCCCCAAACTTTACATTCGTAACAATAATGGCTAGTAAAAGTATGCAAACATAGAGGAAACAAGTAATTAGAGTGGTTAGAGAGCTTTCCAGATGTGGCAACACATCTGTCTTTTTCGACATAACCGTGCCAAAACATTTTTTTTCCCGGTTATTTTTCTTCTATCTTCTACGTGGAACAAATCCATTTAAGTAATTAGGATTTTGATTAAATATTTACTTTTTGGTTTTTATTAACTTTAAGAGAGTTTCTTCTCTTCCCGTGCAGATGGTAAAAGCCCATCGAGGGAATGGGCGAAAGTCGTAGGAATCATGTTATAGTCGATGCGGCTAGCAACCCATCACTAATTTGATTTCGCTTTCCAACTATACGCCCTTAATCATGCTAAACGTGGCCTTAAGATTTTGTTATCTCTATAGCCGCATCGCCTATAACATACTTAATTCCTAAGACTTTCGCCCATTCCCTCGATCAATCAAACTTGAGTGCAGTCATTGGCAATTTCGGCTTGGAGTAATTCTGCATATGAATTGCATGACGTTTCCACTCTATTACATTGTTTGCTCTATGGCTGCAAACTTTACAGCGTTTAAAAACGTTCCCCGAACACGCCCTCTAAAACGAAAGTACGAATTCGGAGCAAAACTCCAAGTTCCCTTCACAAATATAATTAAAACATTATTACAGTTCCAAAGTCGCGAACCGCGGCCCGCAAAATATTTTTATTATTCATCAGCTCCCAAGATTCTGGGAAAGTGGGAGAGTGTTAATTTTTAAACCGCAAGGTTGTCTTTGAGGTCAACGGTTTTAAATGTCACTGAAATGGAACGTACTTTAAGTACGTACTGTTTAATTAATTTATGTATTGGGCTGCGACTCGGGTTACCTCCACGTGTGTACCGCGTTTGGGAAAGCGTAGTGTGGGACGCCCTGCGACGCGTTGGACGGAGGACAGCTGGCAGTGGCTGGATGAGGGAAGCCCAGGATCGCGAAAGTTGGCGCAATATGAAGGAGGCCTACGTCCAGCAGTGGACGGACAATGGCTGTAGATAGATAGATAGTGGTCAAGAGCTGCGGTGCGTTTTTGGATCCGTCCGCGGAAGAGCAGTGCTTGATCGGGTACACCCTGGGCATCGGCTAATGATTTCCTGGCAGTTTCTGAGGGATATCATTGACCGTTGGCTAAGAGTCCGACAGGGGGGGAGGGTCTTTGACCATTACCGTACAACGTTGCCGACATTTTGTTACAAGATTTTTTAATTACATTTTTGTTACTTTGACATTGGCGAAGTTGTTGTCGCTATAACGACTTGATACGCTACAAATAAGAAGAAGAAGAAGAAGATTTTTTTTTTTAGTTACACATAATTCGGGCTCTTTCTATTTATTGCTTTGTTTACGGATTATGTAGTATATTTTATCTGTAGATCGTTTCGTGGGTCACAGACGGTTCTGGCTGAAAATCAGTGCTGCAGTCTAACACCTCAGCGTAATGCTGAGCCAGCGACCGTTTCACTTTTGCGAAGACACACAACGCTGATTGCATAGGCCTCCCCCATAGACCTCCAGTTGCCTAGGTTGGAAGCTTGCATCCACCGTGAACCCGCGACTTTGACCAGGGCATCCGTCCTTGGTGGACGTCCTACGCTGCGCTTGCCGCGCGGTCTCCACTCGAGAACCTTTCGGCCCCAACGACCTGTTCTCCGTGCTATATATGCCTGCCCAAGAGGAAATTATGACTTTATTTATACTGACATTATTTAAAAGGGTCGCGTCCCAATCTTTATGGATGTAACAGCATCCGCACTACGTCCACACTTATCTCGAACTGGACTGTAACTATGTTTATTATTCATTTCACGTACCGCGCAGATTGGTGGATTTAGAGAAAAGCCACGATTTTAGTTAAGATTGCCGCTCTCTTGAATCACAATCGACGAAGATTAAGAACTGAGAAAATATCCAACTGGAAATTTTTACGGTTGTTGTTTTTCATCAGCTCCTTCCGACTTATTATACACGGCGTTAACAACATTCTTCTATTGATACCCTTTCTCAATATCTAGACAACAAATAAAAACTGAAGAAATTACAAATTTTTGAACTGTGTTCATATTAAATTTCTAAATGACACTGAAAGTTAGAACGTAGAAAAATCCGAAAAGTAAAGCTATGGCCGGGAATCGAACACCTGAAATCACCTGAGGATTGCAGATGCATTGCCAAACTAAAGATAGAATACCTCATCGCCAGTAGTTTCAACGGCTATCTTACTCTCCTCACTGGAATTATCGTAAGCACTGCTGCTTGGCAGTAGGATTAGCGAATAAGTTGCTAGCGATGCAGTCGGGCCATGCCGTGTTTTTTAATCTCAAACTAATTACTAAAACTAGCACTGTGTGCTGTAAACATTGGAGAAAAATTTTCAAAATCTCTGAAATGGTTCAATGCCTAAAAATCTGAAAAACTAAAGGCGCCTCATTTTATTGTAAGGAGGTGTATGTAATTTTTTATGTTTTCGATCCTCATAGCCAACAGAGTCTTCCGGCTAATATGATGTTAAAATAAATCGACTTGGCTTACCGATTGAATCGACATTCCCGTGCCTCTATTAAAAAGCTACAAAAGCATCATTTACAAATTATAACTGACACTCATTAACGCCTAACAAATAGAATAAACACTTTGTCGAATAAAATCAATTATTTACTTAGCTTTCAAATCAAAACGAGCGTAATGCAATATGCAGTGATGCAATCCGCATCTCATTAAAATATTTCATCACATTAATGAAGTATTAAAATTAATAGCAATTTGATAACTTTATACGCTGGTAGGTATTTTACATACATACATACATAAGTCACGTCTTTATCCCTTATGGGGTAGACAGAGCCTAAGGTAACAGGACCTAAAGGCCACGATTAGCATGATTAAGGGCGTGTGGAAAGGGGAATCAAAATAATGATGGGTTGCTAGCCGTATCGCCTATAACAAGATTCCTAAGAGCGAAACCCATTAACTCGATGGGCTTTTACCATCTGCGCGGGAAGAGAAGCAACTGGTAAATTCTGTTTTCTCTTTACTCCTAGACCAACACGGAAGAAATTATTACTGTTATTATAATAATAAATGGCTGTGTCCTTACAGGGTAAATTTTTGTCAGTATATACAATACATATTTTATTGGATCAGGCGTTACTTTGCGGAGGTCCATTTCAATGAACAAACATTTTTACCTTGCTACTCCGCTACTCAAACGTGTAAACGCGGAGTAGCGGAGTAGCAAGGTAAACATTTTTGCTCATTAGTATATACATACTAACATCTTTGTAACATTTGCAATAAATAGTTTGAGTTTGAGTTTAGATAATTTGATAGCTATCCTTATCATACACACCAGAGGTTCCCCGTTCAGTTAAAATAATGAGACTGGGTACATTTTGTGTACGACTTTGCCGAAACGCAGTGCCGGATTAGCCACGTAGCAAGAGTAGCAAATGCTACGGGCCCCGCGAATTTGGGGGCCCCGCGCTCCAACGCCTGTCTGACCGTAATAAAAAAATATTAATTTAGATAGGAGCGTAAAATATCTTTGTAACAGTTTTGTTTTATTTAACACCCTAAACTTGAGAACCTAAAATATTTTATTGAATCAGGCGTTACTTTGCGGAGGTCCATTTCAATGAACAAAAAATTTTTACCTTGCTACTCCGCTACTCACGTGCAAAATAACCAAGCCTGTGTGAAATATATATGTTTTTCATGCAATCCCTCGCTCCACTGCTGCCAATAAAACACATAGGTATAAATCCCACAAACTTAATTATCCCTTACACCACACAAACACTGACGCGTTTCGATCCCTCTACGGGATCATTATCAAACTTTAATGAACACAACTGTTACACATGCAAAACCCTAACCGTTAAATTTTTAAAATTTTTAACTAATCCTGCACTGCCGAAACGAAAGCGCTAATACGGTTTCCCCTTGAACCCTAACTCCAGAGCGCAGTTGAAACTTTTCCCAGATCCACACCGCCGCCATTACGGTGCATAATTGCAATTTCTCGACGCTTCCTGGGAGTAGCTAATTAAATAGCTGCCGACATCGACGTTTGACGGCATCCATGTGGAGAGCTTGCTTTTTAATTTTCCGTTGGAATTCACAAGTGGCAAGTGCGGGTATGGTATACAGTGGCGTGCACAGTTTTGTGACAGGTCAGACAAAAAAGTACCTAACTACCTAACTCACCAAAAAGGCTTCTTGTCGATTTTGTTGTCAAGCCGGTTAATTATGACGTAAGGGATTAACCACCTCAAATATACGAAAACAGATGGCAATTACAGCTGGGCAGTCTTAACTCTGAGTCGAGGTTTTTTGCATCGGCCAGCCGGCATTTGGAGTCAATAGTGACACCGAGCTCAATAAATGTAAAACATAGATATTTAGTTTATAAGTTCTATGTATTCATCCTCTTCTCTTGTTATATAATTAGCATGTGTGGCTTGTCTGTAAGTGTTAATTATGAGATTAAATAAATGTAATGTATTCACGGCATTATCTCATGCGCTGGAGTTTCACAATACTTGGCACGCAAAAATCGTTTTGGCTTGAAGCTCCGCTCCAAAACACCTCGGCCTCTGTATGTATGTTTGTTTATCGTTATCCTCATAACATAAACACGGCTGCGATGTTGCGAACGCAACAAATGAGCCAAGAAACTACCTTCACAACTCTTATGTGTTCACAGTAAACATTACTGGGACAAACTAAATGGAACTTACTTTGTTACACATACAAAGCACTTCTATTACATCTTCCCTGACGGGGTAGGCACTGGGATGCCTAAGGTTATGTGGGACTTCCCCCCCAAAGGGGTATACCCAAACTAAAAACTCTGGCGTTGCCTCAATCCGGTGTGATGGGGACGCAGTGGGATGCCACTAGGGTTTCACCATAAACGCCCCCCCCGGTGGCCCCGGCTTCCGCCAGGACCGCGCCAAGAAGGGGAGGGCCCGTACGCTGGGGCCGGGGGTAGACAGAGCCTAAGGCAACAAGACCTTGTGGGATTATAGGTGGAAAGGGAAATCTAAATTAATACTCCACAAAATATGGGTCATAAAAAAAGCCACGATCGCGATGAATTTGAAAATGAAATAATCAATGCAAACCAACAACCAAATCTATAGTCACAAAAATAGCCCATGGTGTTCTATCTCAGCCCTCTAGGCTGACAACGCATCTGCAAACCTCTAATGTTGCGGGTGTCCATGGGTGGTGGTGCTATTCACCATGGCGACCCACTTTCTGGTTTTCCTTCCTTGTCTTGTAAAAAGTCTGCCACTAAAAAGGGCAAACGCAGTCGTTAATGATTCGTTAATTCTAAATTTAAAAATATTGCTTGCTTACTGTGGTATCTTCTATACACTGTGTTCCTCACTCTGCTCCAGTATAAGTAGGTAAATTGCATTCATAATACCTCCTCAAAAGCACTTATGACGGGAGTTGCGTTAAGCTTATCTGTACAATTTTTTTCCGCCATTTCTCGTGAGCGGCATCTTTAAGTACAGTTCACCAATTTTCTGGTTATTAAAGTACATAATTTAATTTGTCTATAAAATGCTTCTCGAATGACATAAATGTCAGTATGACAAGGTTCACGAGTCATGACGTTTTTTCATGACTAAGAGGGTAGCAATCCCTTAATTAGCCTTAGAGAAATTAACCGCTAAAGCTGCGATTTTTGTATTCTTGGCCGGCACAAAGTCGAACAGAAGGTCAAAATGAGCAAGTAAATATGATAAACTAGCTGCTGCCCCCGACTTCCTCTGCAAAGAATTCGTTTATCGTTTTCCCGCGGGAACTACGCAATTTTTCGGGATAAAAAGTAGCCTATGTGTTATTCCAGACTATAATCTAATCTCTGTGCCAAATATGATCTGTCTAGTCATTCTGGCGCTAAAGAATAACAAACATATATACATCCTCACAAACTTTCGCATTTATTATATTAGTAAGAAGTAGAATAGAATAGAACAGAATAGAATAGAATCGTTTTATGCAAGTCACAATACAATACAACAATGCAAATACTCTTTATTGAACACCGCAAATCAGTACAAGACAATACAGAAACAAAGAATAAGGTAGACAATAGGCGGTCTTATCGCTTAATATTGCTATTAACCACTCTACCAGACAACCAATGTGGAAATAATAATCATAAAGTAGTACAGATGTGACACCCACACAGTATGATAGGACAAGTAGAATAGTAGGATTATGATTGACATTGGTTATAATTGTTATGTCTTTGCTTAGCACAAAATGCTTAGTAAAATTAAAGTAGCTTTATACCAAGTTGAGGTCTAAGGAAAAACTATTGCGAAAAAATAAGTAACTAATAAAGTATAAGAAACAAATCACTAATTTGTCACGGAATCGGCGCGTTTAAAAAACCACTCTAATGGTTCCTCTATGCCTTTGTGTATTGGTTCTAGGTCGGCTCCATTCGTAAGTACTCTATGACACCACACGCCGGATCCAAGGAACCAAACAGAGAGTCGATATAATAAATACGCGAACTTTGCAAAAGCACTCTACTCTTTTTATTCGGTTCTCGTTGAATATGTATGAGATGAACTCCAGAAAGTTTTTTTGTCCTAAGGTTTTGATGCAAACGTTTGAATTGTGGTCACAGAAGTAATAAGAGGAGTAGAGATGTCATGCCAAGGTCTGTGGAATGGAACGTAAGAGGGTGTGAAGGTGACGGACGATATTATGAGTGAGACGACGAATATTCGATTAGCAGAATGAGGTGTTCTTCCATAGCAACCCATCACTATTTTGATTCCATTTTCCATTTATACGTCCATAATCTAGCTAAACGTGGCCTTTAGGTCTTGTCACCTTGGGCTTTGTCTGGCCCGTAAGGGATAAATACGTGATTTGTGTATGTGTATGTATGTTTATGTACGAATGAGGTGACGTGTGAAAAATGTTTAGGATTTAGTTTGATTCACTCTGCGGTACGACTTTGAAATGTAAATACGTAAATAATTTAAATAAATATTTTTCAGTGGCTAAATTAGCTATCTTTTAATAATTGAGTCCCACAGGTCCACACAAAAGTGGTGAAAAACTGCATCTGTGCAACCAAACGCACATCAAAACCATTCAGTGTTGCCAACCTCGAAAAGTCCGGTCGCTGAACTCGATGTGAAAAGTAAATACTTAAAGCGCTAGTTTACGTTTTTTTAATACGACAAAGATGGCAAAGAAACCAGTGGGTCACCTGATGAAGGAACACCACCCATTGTCAACTGCCAGAGGGGGTTACAGATACTTTGCTAGCCTAGAGAGCTAAGATAGAAAACCCCATGTGCCAGTAAGTCACCGGCTGTCTTCCACGCCAGAGCACAGCAGCGCGAACACTGTTGCTTGGCTGCAGGATTAAGTAAGACCTTGCGCGAGTTTCGACTGCTATGGGTTTCGGTCGCAGAACCGTTAAGTCACCAATATTTTTGCTATACAAATTGGTTGTTGCGTTATCTGTAATTTAAAAAAAGTAAAAGATATTTCATGGCTTAAAATTACTGCTTTACGTGGACACTTTGTCGGTGGATTGGCCGCCGCCGTAGAGCCCTTTTCGATTACAACTTGTCAGTCTCTCCACTGCGCCCCTCGCCGGATATTTCGATTGCTTTCATAGGAAATTACTTTTGTTCTTCTTTTTGTTCTGTACTAATGCGATCGGATATTGTCTGTGGGTACATCAATAAGCAATTACTGAGACGGTACGTGAGTTCATTTTATTGGTCTTAAGCAATGAAGATAATCGAATCTAGTGATTGTATTTGTTTTAACTATAAAGTAAAGTTATTGTTCATAAAACACATACAAAAGGGGAATTAAAAACAAATTAAAAACGAAACTAAAACTAATCTTAAAATAAAATAATTAAAAAAGGAGGGGGCCCCGTGGCATAGTACCAGAGATAAATAAATAAATAAATAAATATCTTGGGACAAATTACACCAATTGACCTAGCCTCAAACTAAGCAAAGCTTGTACTATGGGTACCAGGCAACGGATAAACATACTTATATAATGTAGATAAATACAATAATTAAATACATACAACATCCATTGACTCGGGCACAAACATGCATTCGTATTCATCATACAACTGTCTGCCCTTACCGAAATTCAAACCCGGGACCTCTAGCTTCATAGTCAGGGTCACTAACCACCAGGCTATCCGGTTGTCTTTCTGCTGAGAGATGCTGGCAGTATTCCCCCTTTGGACAGCGACACTAACACGCTGTCCAAGGAAGCTGCCAGCTCTGCGGTCATCCGTAGCGTCTATTAGCCTCTTCGAAATATCTTTGAAGAAGCTAATATAGCGCTGGGGCTCCACGGACCAAGGGTCTCAACACTGAAAGGGACAAAGTTATATTCGGTGCTGAGACCCCTATATTTTACTATCTTGCCTAATTCAACCGCGCCTGCTCTTCGTGGTTCCGCGAAGGTGAGAGAGAGTGATTCGGAAAAGTGTAGTATGATAGTGATCGTTCTACGTGACATAACATTATGTTGTAAATGTGAAAGTAGGCGAGGTTTTGACTCGAAAATATAGTCCTAATTAATATTTAGCCTGTAACATTATTTCAAGAAAATAACGCAAAACGAAGACTCCTCATTGCAGCTTAGTAGCTGCGCTCCCCTAAGTGCCAACATATCAACAGAAGCACAGTAAAAAGGCAGAGCCACATGCGCCCAGCGCTAATTAGAAAAATCCACGTAATCTGCAACAATTACAGCAAATTATACTAAATCGCTGCACCTGCGTCTGAGATATGGCGCTGGGAAACGGCTCAGGAGTTTTTGTCCACTTCGGATTAGAGTTCAACTTGTATAATAGAATGGTGCCGCTATGCGCCGACAGATGGCGCTATACGAGTTTTAAACTTGGTATCGAAATGTCGTTCTACAAAGCATATGTGCGACCATAGGCTTATTATCTAACTCGCTCGCAATCGCCATCGTTTTCATTTTGATAGTTCATGTATGCCAATTGTCGCATCGGAATCAGCTAGCTGTCACATGCATACAAGAACTGTCAATGTGAACACGATGGCGATTGCGAGCGAGTTAGGTAATAAGCCTACTGTTTTAACTGAGGGAATTTAATCGAAGGAAAGTAACTGTTTTGGAAGTTAATATACAGTATGGTTTTAAGTAAGAGTTTGGGGTGCGAGTCGGGTTAGCTCCGCGTGTGGTCAAGAGCTGCGGTTCGTTTTTGGATCCGTTCGAGGGGAAGAGCAGTGCTTGATCCGGTGCACCCTGGGCATCGGCTAATGCTTTTCTGGCAGATTCTGAGGGATATCATTGTCCGTAGGCTAAGAACCCGACAGGGGGGAGGGGTCTTTTGACCGTGTTCTACCGTACAACGTTGCCGACATTTTTGTCACAGATATTTGAATCCCATCAAAACAAAACTTGTAAAAAAACCGAGTCTTGCAACTCAATTCTTCTACCGTAAAAAGTTGTGAGATCCAAGTAATACCAAGTCGGTTAATTTATTCAGTCCCTACTAAAGAGACCTCCTGTCTTAAGTTATTACTTAATTAGCTAACCTAACAACATATAAATGCCGATATCAAAATTAAAAATCGTTTATGTTATAAATAAATAAATTGACTTGGCATTCGCATTAACCCATCAATTTAATATAATCTGTATTACTTGTGAGAAAATTTGTGTTTTATACATAGTCAATACCAAGTCCAATAATCTTAAGCTTTTAGGCAAATCCGCAATTTTAAGTTTTTTTTAAAGAAAAACCACGTATGTTATGTTGAATAACGTGCCAGTGAAGGCTTTGAGAGAAAAACGCATTCTCGCGTTCACCCGAGCGAGACAAAAGCCAGTGGGGTAAGGTTAGTACTCGTACATTACTCGGGTTCTAAGGTTTTGAGAACTACGTTGGGTTTTGTAAAAGGAAGCCTGCACTTTGCGCATGACAGAACAGAATAAAATGAAATAGAAAATATTTCGAATCGAAAATTGAAAGAGGAGTGTTCAATCAAACTAATTCAACCATGTGCTAAAATATCTCCATACAGTCTCCCTCCAAACAAAGTTACCCTCACTGCATACATATTCTACTTTTAATTACCTACACTGTACATGTTCTATTTTTAATTACCTATGCTGTACATGTTCTACTTTTAATTACTTACACTGTACAATGATCTACTTTTTATTACCTATACTGTACATGTTCTACTTTTAATTACCTACACTGCGTACATGTTCTACTTTTAATTACCTACACTGCATACATGTTCAACTTTTAATTACCTACACTGCATACATGTTCAACTTTTAATTACCTACACTGTACATGTTCTACTTTTAATTACCTTTACTGTACATGTTCTACTTTTAATTACCTACACTGCGCATACATGTTCTACTTTTAATTACCTACACTGCATACATGTTCTACTTTTAATTACCTACACTGTACATGTTCTACTTTTAATTACCTACACTGCGCATACATGTTCTACTTTTAATTACCTACACTGCATACACGTTCTACTTTTAATTACCTACACTGCATACATATTCTACTTTTAATTACCTACACTGCATACATGTTCTTCTTTTAATTACCTACACTGCATACATGTTCTACTTTTAATTACCTACACTGCATACATGTTCTACTTTTAATTACCTACACTGCATACATGTTCCACTTTTAGTTACCTACACTGCATACATGTTCCACTTTTAATTACCTACACTGCATACATGTTCTACTTTTAATTACCTACACTGTACATGTTCTACTTTTAATTACCTACACTGCATACATGTTCTACTTTTAATTACCTACACTGTACATGTTCTACTTTTAATTACCTACACTGCATACATATGTTCTACTTTTAATTACCTACACTGTACATGTTCTACTTTTAATTACCTACACTGCATACACATGTTCTACTTTTAATTACCTACACTGCATACACGTTCTACTTTTAATTACCTACACTGCATACATGTTCAACTTCTAATTACCTACACTGCATACATGTTCTACTTTAAATTACCTACACTGCATACGTTCCACTTTTTGTCCACGCTACGGTTTTAGGTAACTGTCACGGTCACAGCTTACAAATGACCCGGCTCTAAGCAAGTTTCCTATTCTCGAATCTGAAACTTGTAATCGATGTTCCTCCATTAGTCAATACGTATTGTTGTAAACTCGCTCCGCTTTTGTTTCTCGGAAGCTTCGCGGTGCTCGGCGGTCAATTTAGCATCCAATTACGCCTAGCTTAGTGAGAAAAATTCTCGTGTAATCCCGGCCTTAAGACGCGGCGTGAGGGAAGAGCGAAATGAACAATAAAAACTACTGAAATATTTTATTGAATCAGGCGTTACTTTGCGGAGGTCCATTTCAATGAACAAAAAATTTTACCTTGCTACTCCGCTACTCACGTGCAAAATAACCAAGCCTGTGTGAAATATATATGTTTTTCATGCAATCCCTCCCTCCACTGCTGCCAATAAAACACATATAAATCCCACAAACTTAATTATCCCTTACACCACACAAACACTGACGCGTTTCAATCCCTCTACGGGATCATTATCAAAGTTTACACACAACCGTTACACATGCAAACCAACGTCGTACTGAATCTAAACTGTATATATAAGCATAATGTACCTACGTTCATACGTTTTCCCAAAGTACCCTATTATTTATGATTTTTATTATCCATTAACAACTACCTTCAAAAACATTTTTCGACTACCGTAAAAATAAATAGGGTTATGTATTTTACAACAACATTTTTTATTCATTAATTATGGAACATGTATTTTACAACAACATTTTTTATTCATTAATTATGGAACATGTATTTTACAACAACATTTTTTATTCATTAATTATGGAACATGTATTTTACAACAACATTTTTTATTCATTAATTATGGAACATGTATTTTACAACAACTGAACTTGCTTTCATCGCCGTTATTGCGTGTTCATTTTGGTGAACAAGTGAACTTGCTTTCATCGCCGTTATTGCGTGTTCATTTTGGTGAACAAGTGAACTTGCTTTCATCGCCGTTATTGCGTGTTCATTTTGGTGAACAAGTGAACTTGCTTTCATCGCCGTTATTGCGTGTTCATTTTGGTGAACAAGTGAACTTGCTTTCATCGCCGTTATTGCGTGTTCATTTTGGTGAACAAGTGAACTTGCTTTCATCGCCGTTATTGCGTGTTCATTTTGGTGAATAAAAAATGTTGTTGTAAAATACATAACCCTATTTATTTTTACGGTAGTCGAAAAATGTTTTTGAAGGTAGTTGTTAATGGATAATAAAAATCATAAATAATAGGGTACTTTGGGAAAACGTATGAACGTAGGTACATTATGCTTATATATACAGTTTAGATTCAGTACGACGTTGGTTTGCATGTGTAACGGTTGTGTGTAAACTTTGATAATGATCCCGTAGAGGGATTGAAACGCGTCAGTGTTTGTGTGGTGTAAGGGATAATTAAGTTTGTGGGATTTATATGTGTTTTATTGGCAGCAGTGGAGGGAGGGATTGCATGAAAAACATATATATTTCACACAGGCTTGGTTATTTTGCACGTGAGTAGCGGAGTAGCAAGGTAAAATTTTTTGTTCATTAAAAACTACTGAATTCATTAAAAAAAAACCCACGCATGTGGCGAGTAGTTACCTAACATCATTTTGAAAAAAGAGCTTATATATAGAAACCGAATACCTAGTTTTTATAGTTAGTTAAAATGTAAATACAAAACTAAAACTACTATTAAATTAAAATAACTAAATTAACTTTAAAATTAATTGTGAAAGTGTGGTGGGCCTCTTGGCAGGGTGCCCGTCACGCAGGCAGCGTTCCCGCGCTGAACTGCGATTGCGAAGCACGCACCGTTCTAAACATAGGGTAAGATGGGGGAATGGCGGTCACTTAAGCAGTAATCCATTTTTTATTTTATCTTTGGGACTTACGGTATAGGTAACTGACTTTTTACATAGCTTATGTAATGGGCTACAGATATATATTAAATATATTATCAATGTGTTGAGGGTATCTTAGTTTTTAATCATTTTCTAAAATGCTTCTTTGACCACTATTACCCGCCGTTTGGGGTATTACCGGTCATTCAAAATTAATACAGGTTTGCATTTAAAATGTAGTAAGACACAATAAAACGGAATTTTATTCATATTATCTTTATTTATTTTTATTATTTATCAAATCAGAACAAAAACATGTTTATATTTGAAGCAAATTTAAACCTTTTTGATTATGAAATAAATCATTTTTTTTTCCAACTACAAGAGCGCTCCTCTGAAATTATGATGATGTTTTTTTAGGACAAAACAAAGACAGTATTCATTATTTATACTGAAACATCATATACAATCAAGTATATGATGAGGCAGTATAATATAGACAAGCGAATTATAAATTGGGATATAAATTCCATACGGGGTAATACCGGTCACCGACCGGTATTACCCGCCAAAAACTATTGCCATTACCCCAAAATACGTTAACGGTTTCTTTGGTTAGTCACGAAAAATCTAAGTAACATTCATAAAATCTAAATAGCACACTGGATACAGTAGTAAATACATAGTAATTAACCTTAAGAACTATATTGATAGATTTAAATCACTTTAAGCTTACCTTTCACTGAATTTTCGATTTTATTACATCAAAACACGTCCGAACCATTACGCAGCTGTCAAACTCACTGCGGGCGAAGTAAAATGCCGCCGCTTGGTAAATAAGGTTACTCGGCCGCATACTAGATGGCGACACTAGTAGAGATAGCAGAATGTTTTTGGAAGTATTAGATTTTGATGCGACCGCTATTGCCCGCTGACCCCCATTCCCCCATCTTACCCTAACTCAAATCCTTCAACGAGGGAAGCCTTTGCCTTTGCCTTTTTACAGTTGATTACAGTCCCGGCAGAAACTAAAACCAAACCTTATGTAATGTGATCAGAATGATTAAAGTGTCATTTAATAACGAAACAATCTGGTTCATACTACAAGGTTCTACGTTTCACTTTCTCAGATTGAAATTTCAACATTGTAAAGTAAACTATGTCTAAATTAAACTACCCGAAAAAGTGAAAACGCTATATTAAAGTAGGTACGTTGTTGTAAGTTCCACCGCGGCCGAAGGGTTCGGCTGTTTTTTGGCCGAAATCAAACCTTTGGCCGACACCTGGCTTTTAAGTCGAAACCGGCCGAAACTGTAACCGAAACTTCAGCTGGAGACTAATAAAAATAAATAATAATAATATATGTTTTATTTCAGGCAAAGTACACCCATATATCTGATAAAATATTTCACGTACCAATATACACAGTCACAAAATACTACATACAAAAAAAAGTGTAAAAATGCACAAAAAGTAAAAAGTAAAAATAAAAATCAATTTGGGTCTCATCACAACACAAAACGCCGTAACAAAACAAAAACAACAAGCGGTGTGGTCACTTTTGTGTTTCACTTTTGATGTGACTCTAATGTTCCTTATAGTCTAGGTATGTTGGAAAAGGACTTGTCCCGCTATCTCCTGTCCCTTTCCAACCCTCCTCGGTTCCGAGCGGGCATCAAAACACAATTGTGTCGCTCGGATTACAGGCTCACGCGCCGGCATACTTATTGATTGCTTTCACCGAATTCGTTTAATTAATTAATCTCTCAATGAAACACGGGCAATGGAATTTCGGGCAAAGGCATTTTAAGGCTTCCCTCGTTGAAGGATTTCAGTTATGTTTAGAATGGTGCGTGCTTTGTAAATTTTGTAATAGTAGTTTATGTGACTGTTTTATAATGAAGGGCATTAAAACACGGGTTTGGGTTTATGAGACGAAGCGAAGGTGAGTTTCGTAATGAGATCAAACGAGTGTTTTAATGCCTAATTATAATACAGTCGCATATATAACTTTATCTAATATCATATTATAAATTTTCTACAATAAACATTTTCACATCAAAATACGTAGGTAGGTAACATTATTTTCTGTTCTTTGGAAGTTCGAAAGAGATGAAACGACTGACATTTATATTTCCTTCTTCAATTCTAAGACAATAGACAGAGATTTTGTTATTTAACATGTTCAAAGTTTGAATATAATTAGAGTATCGATATTGATACTTTAATGTAAATATTATAATACAACCAGACATTAGAGTATCGTACTCTAAAGTAAACATAATAATACAACCGCAGATACAGGTTTCTTAATGTAGGCTATTTTGCTAATCGTACCTGAACATACTTCAGGGTAGTTATGATATGGATGTAGATAAAGTGTATTTAATTATGCTCTGGATACAAGTACCTTCGCGGGCGCTCCCCGACACGGTGGACAGACCTCATCAAAACTGTGACGCACTCCAGCATAAACGATTGCTCCCACACTGCCAAGCATCGAGATACTTGGCGACGCGTCGCGAGAGCAGCGGTGGCGCAGGAATCGACCGAAACATGACCACGACCACTCTGTCAAGAGTGCACGACTAAGAAGAAGACAAGTACCTACAATTTTATTATTTATCCCCCATCGCAAAAGAGGGGTGTTATAAGTGAGTGTTTATGTCTGTTTGTCTGTGGCATCGTAGATATTGATGTATTGTGAGCACACCGTCTACCGCGGCACAACTGTTCAACAAAAAGTTGTTTTCCCTCGTCTCTTTGTCCATTACCCCGAAACCCCCTATTCCCTGCATTCCCCGCATTCCCCTCACGGATCTATTGTTTATTTACCGTTTTAAAAGCCCCGATCTGCAGTGCAAGCCCCTGGCCGCTCTCCAAGTAATTAAGACTGACGGATCCTGGCGGCTTAAATGAAGGATTTGCACTAAATCGATTATTGGAGGTCTGAGAATATGTTTCTTTAGGAGCAGATGGTTTTGGATGTCCGGTATCGCATTTAAATGGTTTTAAAAGCATTAAAAAAATTATATGCGCGAAAATCATGTCAACCATGCCATTTTGATTCCCCTTTCCACCTATACGAATTTCTTTTATCAGGCAAATAGTTTAGCTAGTCTATACTATCTATACTAATATTATAAAGAGGAAAGTGTTTGAATTGAATAGGCTCCGAAACTACTGAACCGATTTCAAAAATTCTTTTGCCGTTAGAAAGCTACATTATCACTGAGTAACATAGGCTACTTTTTACCGCGGGAAAATACCTTTTCCTACGGGAAAATTAATTTAACGCGGGTGAAGCTGCGGACGGAAGGTAGGTAGGTATTAAGAATTGCAACTTGTCAACTTAATTTTACAGGAACTTGATTGGTGTTTTATTTTAATTTATGTGAAATTGTAATTAAATGTAAAATTAAAACTTTAGGTACATTTGTATTACAAATAGAATAAATAATTTTTAGCTAAGTTACTATTGTGGTAAATTGCAATGCCCTTGCAGGGTTCACGTTTTTAACTGTGCTTTATTATAACGTGTGAGCAATTATTAAATAAATAAATAAAAAAAATATGTATGTATGTATGTATGTATAACTCTTTATTGTACATAAAACACAAGAAAAAGATGAATACAGGATAACACACATGCACAAAGGCGAACTTATCCCTAAAAGGGATCTCTTCCAGTTAACCTTTGAACGATTGACAGGACATAAGTATTAGGCAAGAGTAGACACACAGAAAAAGTAAAAGAACCGATCGAAACTCAAAATAATCCTAAATGACTAAAATTTAAATAATGTAAGATATAATAATAAACTACACATAATAGATAAATACGATAAACTAATACACAATAAATAAATATACAACATAATATATAAATATATAAATACACACACAAGTTACAAAACACATCACATTCATTTAAGAGGATCCATCGAGCCAATACGCCTTCAAGCGACTGCGCAGGGTAGCAACAGTCTGCGATTGCCTGATATCATTTGGCAACCGATTCCAAAGTCGAACAGCGTGCATGGAAAAGGAATTGGAATAGAAAATACGTCCACAATCATGATAAACGTGGACTTTAGTCTACACTTGGTCTACACCGTAAGGGATGTGTGTATGTTAAAAGCACCAGTGTTATCATAGAGGTTAAAAAACAAAATTCTGCTACCAGATTATTGTATTGTCATCTGACTTACACAAGTATGCAAAATTTCAGCTCAATCGGATGAAGAAATCTGCTTCAAAATTGTGTCGCAAGATTCCACCCGGACAAGCATACCTACGTTGCAAGTTAATAAAAAGCTCGTAATAAATAAAACAGACTGTTCCGGTTGCTTCTCTTCCCACGCAGATGGGAACAGCCCATTGAGGGAATGGGCGAAACTCATAGGAATCATGTTATAGTCGGTGCGGCTAGCAACCCATCACTACTTTGATTCCCCTTTCCACCTATACACCTATATAATCATGCTAAATGTAGCCTTTAGTTCTTGTTACATTATCCTCTGTCTACACTGGATAAAGATGTCATTTTTGTATGTATGTTTAATATGTCATCATCATCATCATCATCAGCCAGAAGACGTCCACTGTTGAACAAAGGCTCCCTTAGAACGCCACAATGAACGACAACTCGCCACCTGTATCCATCGGTTTCCCGCAACTTTCAAGATGTCGTCGGTCCACCTAGTGGGCTGAGTGTTTGTATGTTCGGTTAGGTCAGTTTGTTGAACCATTCTGTTAGTTTTTCATTGTATTGTGAAATCAGTTATTTTATTCTTCTAGGTACTCGTTTATGGTGTAGTAGCACTTTTGAACTAGAAAATCTTTTAGTGAACTTATACATTTTTTATCATTTGTTTCGGTTTTAATGTGGATAGGTAATTTGTTATGTATTTTTACCGACATAGCGTATGTTCCATGAGAATGCATTTTGAGATAGGATGATGGCAGTGATAATTTATTTCTTTGGCGTAGTGAGTAGGTAGTTTGGTGTTCATCTCGCTGTGTAAAGTAATCAGGATATTTGCGGACAAACTTACTTATTTCTAAGATGTACATGCATGGCACTGTCATTATTTTATGTGTTTTGAAATGGGGCTTGCAGCTTTCGGTGTTATTAATGTTGACCAAGATTCGGATAAGCTTCTTTTGTGCGGTGAAAAGTGTTATTGCGTCTGTACTGTTTCCCCACAAAATGATTCCGTTGCTAAGCCAGGCGTGGGCATAGGCATAATAGGTGAGTTCGTGGATCCCAGCAGTCAGTGTCCATGTCTCACAAGCATATGTCATGGTACTACGCACTAAAGTAAATTTAAGGTATAAAGCGTTAAAATTTAATAGCACTCCTTAATAGTCATTTAGTTAGTACGCGGACTTGCCAAATTACCTCCTATCCTCGCCGGATAATGAATATTTGATACAGCCACCGTATTGGGGGCTTGTCGCTTACTCAAACTCACTTTCAGTTTGGATGAGGCATTAATATAACGTTATTTCCATAGCCAATTTGTGTCTAAGCCACGCAAGTAAAGTTCTCAAGTATAGAGTTAGTTCAGTACTCGTAAGCTATTTAAGCTTTCTCTGTTACGAAGTTTTAACTTGGTTACGTGAAATGTTTAGGTATTTTTCTTCTTCAGTATGCTTAGTGTAGGTTTGCGGACACAAAATACGTCTCGAACGCGTTTGCGTTAAAATGTCAAATACTATGAGAACAGTTTGTTGCTGATTCGATCCGCAAGTGGCGCTGCCAATTTTTCCATAGTAATTGAGACGTATACGTGAACGCGTTCGAGACATTTTTTTATGCAAAAACTTACTAACTAGATGCTAACTAGAGGCTCTGTACTTTGTATAAATTAATTTTAACACGTTATATATACACAAATACATAGATCACGTCTTTATTTCTTACGGGGTAGACACTAGACAAAGCCCAAATTAACAAGACCCAAAAGCCACGTTGAGCATACATGAAGGCGTATTGGAAATAATCAAAGTAGTGATGGGTTGCTAACCGCACCGCCTATTAGACGATTTCCAAGATTTTGCATCTGCGTGGAAAGAGAAGCAACATTACATTCTATATTTTTTAAAGACGCATTTCAGTGGCAAATAAATGATTTCTGAGTATCTTGTCCACATATTTTGACATAATTCATAATTCATAATTCATTTATTGCATAGTAATCACGTCGTACATTAGGTCTTACATAGTATAATAATTAGATACAAGACATGAACCCTGTTAGGGCACA
Organism: Pandemis cinnamomeana; assembly: GCA_932294345.1. NCBI lineage: Eukaryota > Metazoa > Arthropoda > Insecta > Lepidoptera > Tortricidae > Pandemis > Pandemis cinnamomeana. The sequence goes on from OW028712.1 coordinate 1,725,796, forward strand.
GCAATTTATACATAAGTTTAATAGGAATTGAAATGAAAAGTTATTTTATAAAACTTTGTAAAACATCTCTTATGTGTTCGCGTTAGCGTCACAACTCCAGGTCGATGACCTCTATATATGTATAAAAGTGCACTAGGGTGCAGAGTGCATCATTAGCTTAATGACGTTGGTAGAACATTTAAAAGCAGGTCATTCTTGGAGCGTTAAACCACTCGCCAGCACTGTCTAAGTCCGTAAGGGATAAACACGTGATTTTTGTATGTACCTACTGCTAAAACTTACACATACACAAATCACGTCTTTATCCCTTACGGGGTAGACAGAGCCTAAGGTAACAACACCTGCAGGCCACGTTTAGCAAGACACTGAGGGCGTAGCGGTGGAAAGTGGAATCAAAATAGTGATGGGTTGCTAGCCGCATCGCCTAAAACTTGATCCACCTTATTCATAAACGCTCTGTAGGCCTCTGCTAACTTAGCAATCGTTTGTCCTTATCTGTCGCTTAGACACTTAACTACCTTTCACAGATAAGGACAAACGATTGCTAAGTTAGCAGAAGCCTATAGAGCGTTTATGAATAAAGGGGTAAGTCTAAAAAATGCTTTTCAAAAACTGTCACGGCTTTGGTAAACAAGATTGTAACGTCGCGCGCGCATTCATGAGATCTATTTAGATGATACCGTATCCACTTCAATACTACACAGCGTCCCAAAAGTGGACTGGTTTACGTAAGTAATTATGTTGGATACTAGCCAAATAATACAGCGCCGCGGCTCCGCCCGCTTTTGGCTGCGGTCTTCGGCTGAAATGGAAAACGATCCGTAATTGGTTTGAAAATGGATTTTTCTACCTGCTTTTGTTTATGCTTACTGTTCTTACCTTAGTACAGTCAACGTCAAAAGTAAGTGATCAAAATCAACATTTCAAAAACATCTTCTAGCATGACGTGCCAGATATTATAACAAATCACACCAGTGTCAATTTTAAATGAAGTTTTAATTAGTCAGTGATCAAAAATAACAACACCGAGAGTGACAAATCAATGTTTCAAAATAAAATAATAATACACGATGTCAAAATTATGAATGTGTCAAGTAATTAACAAAAGAAAAACAACAATTCGTGTGTCTGAAATGTCCGAATGAAGGCTCGATAAAAAAAGGATTTATTTTAAACACAAACAAAAATCAAGCCGATGTATTAAGACCTCATTTCAAACTTTGGCGGACATGAGAGGTGTTATAGTCGCTTCGCATGTTTGTCACACGAATATAACCGATATAAACCGAACATCTGACTTGTAATCCGAGGTGTCCCATAAACCCGTATTCTATAGATAGATAATCTCTTTAATTTGAAACATTCAACAACTGTCACTCCGGTTTCAAGGATCGAAATAATAGTGATCACTTACTTATGGCACATTTTGTGTTCATTTACTTCTAATTAAACTACAATACCTAGTCAGTAAAATTTGACTCAATTTAATGTTTATATTATTTTGGGAGCCTAATTCATCAGTTTCTTTTGCTGTTGACTGTAAATTACCCGGCCATGAAGATTACACTTCGGTCTTTGGAAAGAGACAACTGACGTCACGTAAGTTAGAGCGAGAGAACGCTCTACGCCGAAGTTAGCCGAGAAGACCGATGTATCTTTATGGACAGACTTTGCGTTTGGCTTTAGAGGTTGTGTTTGTTAATGAACAAGGACTTTAATAATGACGTCGTAATGCGATTCAATTCCGAACCAAAGTTGGATCAATCGCTGTCAGATCCATACTAGAAGTGTCAAAAATTACAACTAGAGAACCGGATTTGAATATCATAATTAGGTTTTGCCGCTACGTCAAATACAAGAGACGTCACACAACACAGCAGTCCAAGAACTGCTTGACGGGGTGCGAGTCGGGTTACCTCCACGTGTGGTCAAGAGCTGCGGTTCCTTTTTGGATCCGTCCGGGGGAAGAGCAGTACTTGATCCGGTGCACGCTGGGCTTCGGCTAATGATTTCCTGGCAGTTTCTGAGGGATATCATTGACCGTTGGCTAAGAGCCCGACAGGGGGGAGGGGGGTCTTTGACCATTACCGTACAACGTTGCCGACATTTTGTCACAATATTTTTTAATCATATTTTTGTTACTTTGACATTGGCGAAGTTGTCGTCGCTATAACGACTTGAAACGCCACAAATAAGAAGAAGAAGAAGAACTGCTTGACGGCAGGATGAGCTAGCTGTAGCTAGTCATAAATAATGAAAGAGTTTTAGGTTTTCGTAATATTATTTTTTAACTTCAGAAGATAAATGTTTATCTGTCGGCCGGCTATCTGAATTCCTAAACTAATATTTCTGTTACAAAATCAAATTGTTTCAGACTTATAAAAGCGTCGCTATATAAATATTATTCCATTAAGTACATTACTTTCATTTTCTCCATGAAGTATTCATTGAAAATTTTGATAGCCTCTAGAGAGCCTAATATTGGTACCTAATTTATAATCAGGCGTTACATAGCAAAGGTCTATTTCTATGAACAAATTTAGAAAAAACTGTTTATTTCACAGAAAAAAAAACAAAAAACGTGCCATTATGCTTAACCACTAATCCCTTATTTGTGGGATTGTTACAGTTAAGGAGCTGCTACATAACTACCATTTTAACTACCACACGCGCAATACAGCCAAGCCTATGTCCTATCCACTACTCCACATACATAACTTCCATGCCGGTCTGGGAGCAAAGGAAAAACATAGAATGTACCAGTTGCTTCTCTACCCGCGCAGATGGTAAAAGCCCATCGAGGGAATGGGCGAAAATCATAGGAATCATGTTGTCAGGCTAGCAACCCATCACTATTTTGATTCCATTTTCCACCTATACGCCCACAATCTCGCTAAATGTAGCCTTTAGGTCTTGTTACCTCAGGTTCTGTCTACCCCGTAAGGGATATAGACGTGATTTGTGTATATGTGTATGTATGTTAGTCTTAAAACGAGAATTTAACTTTACAAATAGGTCACCATGACTTTTATATGTTGTGATGCAACCAGTACTTTTGGAAAGACCACCATCAAAGAAACTTGGCAGACGTTTTTGTCCAGACCGACGCTGAAACTCCTTGGTCGACAATATTGACGAGCAAAAATAATGGGTCCACTTTGCATGGATTAGCGTGGTTTGCATAAAGGGAGCTTTGAGCCTGAACCCGCTGAATCAGGCATCTGTCCCTCTCATAATGTATTAAACTACCTGTGACAACACTGTCTTCATAACCCTACGGGAAACATAGTAAAGCATGAGGGACCCACAGGTCCGTTCTGTACTAACTGAATAAAAAACATTGTTTTACTTTTATTTCGTTAAACACACACACTCACATAAATCATTTCTATATATCCCTTACGGTATAGAGAGAGCCTTACAAGACCTGAAGGCCACGTTTAGAATGATTGTGGCGTATAGATGGAAAGGGGAATCAAAATAGTGATGGGTTGCTACCCGCATCGCCTTTAATATGATTATTGAGATTTTCGCCCATTCCCTGGATGGGCTTTTACCATTTGCGAGGGAAGAGAAGCAACTGGTACATTGTATGTATTTTCTTTGATCCCATTATTGTTAAAAACCGATAGGGGACTAGTTGGAGAGCCTGACTGCAAAGTCCTGGGCCCTTACTATACAATACAATACAAATACAAAAACAAAGAACGAGGCAGACAATAGGCGATCTTATCGATTATATTGCGATCTCTAACCGACAACCAATAAAACAACGAAATAAGTCGGAGACAGTTTAAGTAGGTGGCGGAAACAAATAGACAGGATAAAGGCAAGGATAATAAAAACAACAATACTAACATAAATATAATACATAGCTAAATAAATAAAATAATACATACATACACACATACCTACTTATACACATAACATTATTGTCTAAAATACTTAAAATGAACAAAAAATTTTACCTTGCTACTCCGCTACTCACGTGCAAAATAACCAAGCCTGTGTGAAATATATATGTTTTTCATGCAATCCCTCCCTCCACTGCTGCCAATAAAACACATATAAATCCCACAAACTTAATTATCCCTTACACCACACAAACACTGACGCGTTTCGATCCCTCTACGGGATCATTATCAAAGTTTAATGAACACAACTGTTACACATGCAAACCAACGTCGTACTGAATCTAAACTGTATATTATAAGCATAATGTACCTACATTCATATATTTTCCCAAAGTACCCTATTATTTATGATTTTTATTATCCATTAACAACTACCTACAAAAAATTTCCCGACTACAGTAAAAACAAATAGGGTTATGTATTTTACAAAAACAATTTTTATTCATCAAAATGAACACGCAATAAAGGCGATGAAAGCAAGTTCACTTGATCATTAATTATGGAACCACTATTGTTGTACCTAATTATCTCCAAATTAAAATTTTTTGTTCATTGAAATGGACCTCCGCAAAGTAACGCCTGATTCAATAAAATATTTAAAATACTTAAGTTTATATTGTAACATTTTCCCCAGACCTAATAGTCTAGAGGTTACAAGACCACAGATGATACAAAGTTATTTTATTTATTTATTTATTTATTTATTTTATTTGGGGCATCAACAGCAATACAGTACATTATAATGAGACTTAGGTACTAAACATCAAAATATATCTTATCATGAAATCGTCACATCATCAAAATAGGTAAGTACTTTGGATAGTGATTAAAAAAGCACCTATGAAACATTTTCTACCTTTCCACCTTTTTAATATTGCCGACTCCAAATGCCGTTTAAAAAATGATCTCATTTCTCGACAAATATCACAATGTCAAAGCATCCCTGGAGCGCTCACAAACGCTTCTACGTCCGTCAATCGAACACCAAAATGTTAAATTTGCTCCCGAAATACCGAAACAAGCGAAACTTTGAGAATGTCGAAAGGGCCATAAAATTATATTCTGCTATTGTGCTAACGAGAATGGCCCTTTCAATAGAGGGTCAGGAGCGGCAATAACCCGGCTAACTTTACTAGTAGAACCAACAATAAGTAAGGCGATATTCCCGGAATGACGTCACAAATCCCGAGGGTTACGCATAACAGTAAAACACAGGCAGGACTACGAATTCGTTTCTTAGTTTTGTTCGCCACATTAGAGGGGGATGGTGCTATATTTTGTCAGCGCGTGTCGGGGTATGAATGGGTGTAGCGAGGTTTTCAGAATAAGAATAATTGTGTTGTGATCATACTTTTTTTTCGCATTAGAAAAAAGGTTGACGTCTTTTTATTGAAAAAGCAACACTTTTTAAAAATAAATAACAGCAAGTTACGACTTAAAAATACTGAAGTATTGTTGCTGCGGCCGGTTTTGAAATAAAATTGACCATGACAGCTGGTATACATGGAAAAAATCCCATGTCGGGATGGTTAATTTTAGGTCACTATCAAAAAATTGGTAACGACAAATATTTGATAACTTTTAATTTGACATATTGGGGCACCTTTGTGCCCGGAATGATGCGGGGCGGGTTGTTTAGTTAGGCAGGTAATTTAAGGTAGTTGATAGGTAATTAAAAATTTTGCTTCTATATTTTTTTAATCTGACTTAATTTTGGATTGGACAATATTAATCTTATTTAAATTTTAAATTGAAACTTAAAGTTACCAAGTTTTCATTCCTATCGTAGCGCATAGAGACACGGGTAACTTGACCGTAATAGTGGCGTACACCCCCCTGCGCAGGTCGGTGCGCCCCCCTTGGGTGGCGCGCTCCCCTCTTTGAAAATCCCTGTTAGGGAATGTACACTGTCGAATCTACATTTAGACTAACGTTGCGACCTACTTAAGGACGCGAGATTTAACAATTACTTAACTTTTAAAATAAATTTTAAAATTTAAAAACGCCAGCGCAGAAGCTGTTGAACCGATTTATATCAAAAATGGCTAAAACTAGCTTTCGAATGAAAAAACTACAACTTCTGTGAAATAATCGTAAAAAGACACCAAAATGCGACGTTGCTAGCTCAGTAGGAATAAACCCTCTTAACTTCTTCATTCTTCCTACGCACTCTCCATCAAGAAAGTGTAAGGGCTAACTCGCTTCTACAGGCCCCTATTTCATCGTCTCGACAATAGTCGGTGACAAATGACAATTCGAAATGCAAGGCGTAGCCAAAATGAAGCCGACGAAACAAAACCAGCGTAATTCTTTTCGAGTTTGTAATGTAACCAGAATTGTCACTTGTCAGCGACAATTTCGCGTCGGTGAAATCGGAAGACGAATGAACTACATAATAATCCTAATAGAAACTGAGCGCAATTTCTATAGAAACAATGTTTTCACAAAGTCAAAACAATCAGCCGACTCAATTTCACGGCACACTGGCCCTAAAGTGTCCGGGTATACCTGCACCGGTCTGCCGGATATCCGGCTTTAACCCGGATCAAACGTTGAGGCACCATGATGGCCGCAAATTGACTGCCACTAAATATTGTATCGAATCTGTAAATAAGATGGAGGTAAGCCGCTTTGGGCCCTCGAAGGTTTTCGTGTGATGCCAAGTTTTCGGCAAATTGGTTGTGTTTTTTGAGCACGAGCTTTTTTAATGTGTTTCAAACGTCAATGATGAATTTAAGTGGATTGGTGGTACGAAGGCTTTTAACTGTAAGAAGTGTTGACAGTGACAATAGTGTCATTTATAAACATATTATAAATTAGTTCGCTTAGGTCTAAAGAGGTTGCGTTCACACTTCAACAGTCAAACTTATAACCCCTCGTTTTGTACCAGGGGTTAAAAAAAGGTACAACAGGTACAGGTAATATAACTATTTTTAATTTTACGGATCTATGGAGGATAAAATAAGAAACTAAAGTCGACTGCTCTAAAGCCAAGACGCCAGTGTTAAAGTTTTAATGAGGTCTTCCAAAGCGAGTTGACGTGTTGGACGTAAACTTTAGGTTTTTCTTCCAAGTCGAAAGCACGATGGCAAGTCAAAGGCACGTGCGCCATGCAATCATGTGGCGATTCAGAAAACTTCGAGCACAATTTTGGTACTTGTTGCAAAAAGAGTAAGAGAGAAGAATAAAAAACATGTAGTTTATAATGGCTGTTTAATGATTTCTTTTTACTTTACAAGATTTTATTTAACTTTTAATGTGTGTAGGTACGTGTATATTTGCCGGGTGGAATCTTGCGACTCAATTTTGAAGCAGTAATCTTCAACCGATTGCGCTGAAATTTTGCATACTTGACTAATTCGGATGCCTGTATAATAATCTGATAGTGAAGTTTTGGCGACCCAGCCAGGATCGTCTCTGCAGTACGACTAGGAAACTCTTCAACGGTTGGTCCGGTTGTCTTGAAATTTGGTACGTATAGGTATGTAGGACGGATGACAATGCAAGTACAGTCAGCAAAAAAACTTGTAATTTTTAACAGAAACGTATTTGATTTAAGTATTAAAAATAACACTTTTAAAACATAAATGAACCACTTAAAGGGTTAGGCCGCGGAGCGTTTCAACCGTCCCATCTTTATGATATTGGGATTAGCAAATAGGTCCAGGGATTAGAAACAATTATCTATAGCTACATAGACGAACATACGAACCTGTCGCTAAGAGAGATATTGGGTTGGTTTTAGTTGACATATTGTCTTGTTTCCTTAGGCTCAGCCTACCCCGTAATAAATGTATTACAAAGTTTCGACGCGTTAATTACATTTATTATAACCATTTGTTGCGGTAATGTGGTTACATTTTTGTTTTCAATCAGTAAAAGTAATTACGTTTTTATATGTATAATTAGTGTCAGATTTCTGATGATTTCAAAACACAATGGATATTAATTTATGGAGCAAAATAACGCCCGATTCAATTAATTAATCAGCGGCATAACATAGTAAGTACAGCAGATATTACTATAGATTATATATTTTCTCTTATTCATAAACTATAGTTAAAATGTTGTATGCTAGTTAACACTCGTTTGTCTTTCTCTGTCACTTTAACATTCACCAGACACAGACAAAACATGCCTTTAAAGGTAAACAATTTTGACTTGTTTTTACAAAAAAATTGCTTTGCTTTTCAATAATAAACACTTTTTACATAAATCGTAGCATTCAATATAAATGAAATAAACGGCTTTACACCGTTGTTATTAACAGTATTTTTCAGATTGTTCACCTTTTTCCAAATATCACAATTTTTCCACTCACTTCAGAACAGTGGTCGGCAGTATCCCATTCTATCTCTCCTATAACCAAACGGGCACTGATACGGTATCGCCAGGATAAACTTCAGATTCTTCGCATCCACGCAGTTCCCCTTCCCATCGGCCACCGATCCCTGAGGACACACCGATGCCCCAGAATCGGTACCGTTTTTTATCCTTCCGTGGTATTTAGGGTCGATTTCTTCAACGTCATCTTTCGGATCACCCGTTGGTTTTTCATCAGTTTGTGCTTCATCAGCATGGCGTTTGTACACTTTATCCCAATAAGATCTCTTGAATAGTCCAATAATATCGCCAAAGAACTCTGTAACAATACCAGGCTTGTCCTCAATCCCGTATTCGGGTTCTTTTTTGAACATCGTCCTTATTTTGTTCACCAACACGTTAGCGAGTATTTCGTTCCACACCGTGGATTTTTCCGTCGAATTGTTTTGTTGTAAACTCAGCAATTTCCTTAAAAGTAACTTTTGTTCGCCATTATGATCCTCCCTCTTCTCGATTACGAAGTTGTCTGTGCCCCCCATAAGTATTATTAGGAGTACCAGCGACGCGGCCCGCATTTTCGTATTTTCTTTTATTACAATGGCGGCACAACACTGCCGGCAACTAACAGATTGAGTTTACTAGATAATTCTGATAAGGTGCGCAGTTAATGCGTACAGTCAGGAACAACCCACTTATTCGTTTAAGACTTGTCTGACGTCACTACGGTATAGCATGACATCGAACCCTATTCACGTGAGAGAAAATTGTGCAACGTTCAATGCTGGGCCGAGGAACAGTCAAGTTATAAAAGGTCCACCGAGCGCCGTAATGTAAATCTAGTTGTATTTTTCTCTCGTGTGTGTGGAGTTGTTCAAGACGTTTAAGGTGCTATGAGTCATAAATTTGTTTTCTGGAAATAGACTATGAAGGTATTTTAAGGGCAATCGCTTGAGCAGAATACAAGGAAGTTTACGACGACGCATTAAAAATGAAAAAATTAAAATGAACATTTTATTTTTGCAAAAAGAGCCCTTGGTGGCCACCAAGGGCTCTTTTACATGTCTTTTTTGAAACTACCAGCGCATTTGGAAATACCATCATTACCAAAAAGAATGCGCCGCAAGAAACTTGTCCAGAAATATTTTTTTTCGTTTACTTCAGTTATAAAACTGATGTATAAGGTCCCCGGGCCTTAAATTATATTAGTCTATAGTACAAATGCTCTCGATCGAGGAAAAGAAGAGTTCAGGAGAATTTTGATACAGTTTGCGACTAAAATACTGAGATCAGTAGCAATAGATTTTGGTTATATTTTCGTTCCTTGCACTCTGTGCAATTTTTATTACTAAAGAAATTTGACCAACTTCTAATCAAAGGATGGATGATAACGCAAGCAGCGAACAAAAATTAAAGCGTGTATCAAAAATATTTTTAACCAAATTTTAATTTTGAAACTAAACTTGTCCTTTCGATGGTACTTTGTTGATAATTGATAGTGATAACGATAAACAAAGTAAACAGACAATGACGTAGCGTAAACTAACTGCAGAAGTTGCAAAACAGTATAATCTTTATAGTTCCCGGCCAAAATCGAACCAAGGACAATCGATAAGGAGATTATAATCGATACATTAAACCGCTTCAAAGAAAATTGATCTATTTTCGTGGATGACATCATCAATTTTATTGCGGTCAGATTTGTTTTAGCTTCTGCCCGCGACTTCGTCTGCGTAGAATCACTATCTATTTATAAAACCGCATCAAAATCCGTTGCGTAATTTTAAAGATCTAATCATACATGGGGACAGACAGCGGAAATCGACTTTGTTTTATACTATGTAGTGATTTTAATTTCATTTATAATTTCAAGTTGTAAACTAACGGGTCTTGTTTTTTCATAATGAATGAAACTTAGATTCCAGGAACTGACACCACACACACACACACACACAAACACACACACACATAAATCACATCTTTATCCCTTACGGGGTAGACAGAGCCCAAGGTAACAAGACCTGAAGGCCACGTTTTGCATGGTTATGGGCGATTAGGTTAGGTGGAAAGGAAAATAGGGTTGCTAGCTGCATCGCCTACAAAATAATTCCTATGCCCATTCCCTCGATGGGCATTTACCATCTGCGCGGGTAGAGAAGCAATTGGTACATTCTATGTTTTTTCTTTGCTCCCAAAGCAGCATGGAAGATCACACACGCCGTATCATCACTACATAGTATAAAATAAAGTCGCTTTCTCTGTCCCCGTGTCCCGATGTATGCTTATATCTTCAAAACTACACAACGGATTTTAATGCGGTTTTTTTAATAGATAGAGTGATTCAAGAGGAAGATTTATATGTATAATACATGCATAATATACCGTGCGAAGCCGGGGCGGGTCGCTAGTTATGTAATATACACAGATGTAGCATCGGTACGTGCCCTCGCCGTCGGCCGATCAATTACTATATTGAAAGTGTGTGGATCCAATTTCACGGCTGGCCCTTTGGCCCGCCATCTTTGACGCGAGCAAACACGTGCCAGTATGGGGAACTTGCACATAATATTACACTAGCTTCCGCCCGCGATTACACCAGCGCAGTATTAGACTAAAGAATTGACGTTGAAAGTATATTCTGCAACGTATTACGTTGCGACTCTAGGCAGCGTCACGTGTTTATTGCTATACCTAGGGAACTATGAAAATTTCCGGGATAAAAATTTGCCTATGTTTTAGTTTAGGATACCAGCTATTTTGGTTCCAAATTTGATCCAAATCCACGCAGCCGTTTCACCGTGAAGAAGAAACAAACATACACACTCACTCACATCGTCGCAATATTAGTAGGAAAAGAGAGAGAAACATTTATTGACACATATTCGATACACAGAGATTAAAAAAAGAGACAGGTACAGTACATTTGGGAAAAAAAGAAAATAAGCGGGCAATAATTTTATACTAAACTAAAAGTGAGAATAGCGTCGCCATGGTGTTCTGATGTTAGATGTCACTGTCTGTGAAAATTTCAGTCGTCTAGCTGTCACGGTTCGAAAAAAAAAATTTTAAACTGTTTATTTCTCAGAAAAAAAACCAAAAACATGCCATTATGCTTAACTACTCCCTTATTTGTGGGATTGTTGCAGTTATGGAGCTGAATTAAGTGGGTAGGTACACTTTTAATAAATCTAGTAAATTTAATCTTTAATCTTGTTAGGTTTTACTCTTCTTCTTCTTCTTATTTGTGGCGTATCAAGTCGTTATAGCGACGACAACTTCGCCAATGTCAAAGTAACAAAAATATATCTAAAAAATCTTCTGACAAAATGTCGGCAACGTTGTACGGTAATGGTCAAAGTCCGCCTCCCCTGTCGGGCTCTTAGCCGACAGTCAATGATATCCCTCAGAAACTGCCAGGAAATCATTAGCCAATGCCCAGGGTGCACCGGATCAAGCACTGCTCTTCCCCCCGGACGGTTCCAAAAACGAACCGCAGCTCTTGACCACACGCGGAGGTAACCCGACTCGCACCCCATGTTTTTACTAACAATTGGCATTGTTCATTTTTTTTAAGCTGTGCTTTTAACACCTTTATTTGATAAAATGGACTATTTCAAGCTACTAATTTGAATATTATGCTTTTACGTAGCTTTGTTAATTAATAATAAATATTTTTTCGCTGTTTGATAATTCGTGAATTTAGACAGAATCCCAATCGCCTTCGTTCGGCTGGCTATAAAAAAAAACGGCTTTGTCTATGGTTTTGTCGATTTGACAGTGACACGTGACAGTTGCCGTAGCTAAACTTTATTTTTTATTTTTGTGGCAAACATTCGATGCTGGATTCTGTCTAAGAACCGGGTCGTTCGGTCAAACAAAGGTTCAAAGTACTTTTACAAAAATATCTGCAATCATAAAGTATTTTTGAAATCGGACAAGATAAATCGGATAAATGATGGTTTTCCTCGAAATGGTTTTCGAATTGGAGCATACTAAAAAAAATGAACAATGCCAATTACATTTATAATTTTGTCAGGAAACTTATTAAGTATACAAAGCAGTGTGGACGTCCATATTCTCTGGCCATACACGTTATTACTTTTAGGTATAACATAGATACAGCCTATCGACAGACGGACAGTGAACTTGATAATAGGGTCCTTTTTTACCCTTTTGGCACGGTACCCTAAAAAAGAGGATTTTCGGTGACTGGATTAGCTACCTGTTATCATAATATGCCGCCGCGAATCCCAGTTCACAAGCTTGACCTGTCACTAGGGATTGCAATCCCGCAGCTCATTCAATCCCGCGGGATTGACATGCGGGATTCAACAATCCCGCGGGATGCCGCGGGATCCCGCATATTTGAAATTGTTCACAATGATTCAACTTTTTGTCACGTGTATATAAGATAAAGTATTACTTTTTTAATATTTAGCCGCTAAGTAATATAAATGTAATTTTAGCCCTATTATAAGCCCCTATTAAAAAGTATGCTTAGTTGGTTTGGTCACGTAGAGCGGATGGATGAAAGTGGACTAACTAAACAGATCTATATGGGGAGTGTGAATGGTTGCGGGAGGGGAAGGCCTAGACCGACGTTCCGAGACCAAATAGGAGACGTTTTGAGAAAAGGTCAGGTCAGGAGTACCCGAAACCAACGAGCATGTATGAAGAGATTGATGTATGTGGATGAAGGGAAAGAGGTATGTCAGGATCGTAGTAAGTGGAACAAAGTAGTCTCTGCCTACCCCTGTGGGAAAGAGGCGTGGCGGTATGTATGTATAAGCCCCTATAAGATCGAAACATTAGTACTTTATCTTATTTAAAATAATGTTATCTATTAATAGTGTGTCTATTTATTGCTTTGTTTACGTAAAAGTTTACGGATTATGTAGTATATTTTATCTGTGTATCGTTTCGTGAGTCACAGACGGTTCTGGCTGAAAATCAGTGCTGCAGTCTAACACCTCAGCGTAATGCTGAGCCAGCGACCGTTTCACTTTTGCGAAGACACACAACGCTGATGATCTATTTTTCATGTCTGTGTTTATTTTTCCTGTTTATTTTCTGTAAATGTGTGTGTCTCTTATATTTGTGTGTCTTGTCTTGCAAAAAGGAATAAACGTCTTTTTTCTTTCTTTCTTTATGTTATAAAATCGAATTTAACCCGCTGGTTTATGTTTAAAAAATCATGTTTTATGAATTAAACAATAAACATGTCTTGCATTATCCAACAAAAAAAAAATATTTTGTAACATTTTAGCGGCAAATTTAAATTTGCGGGATCCGCGGATCCGCGTTTTGAAGGTGCGGGAACCCGCGGATTAATAAGTGGTGCGGGATCCCGCGGGAATGCTGGATCCCGTTTTGCGGGATTGCAATCCCTACCTGTCACTCGTTAGAAAACAGTCCTTACCACTTGACAATAAAGTCTAAGCTTAAGGTCATCTTTGTAGCAACTGGCTGTAGCTATGAACTTAGGGAAAAAGCAGAAAATATTTTCATTCGGTGGATTTTCTGAGATGTAGTTTTGATTGATCTTTTTGAAGGCGTTTTTGAAATGAGGTGGTTTTTAGTTAAGGTTTGTTGATAAAGGAATCTATTGTACTTAATAGTAGTTTATTAACATAGTTGTTTCTTTAGTTTATTATACTTTGGATGAGAAACTTTATAGATGGCTGTTGAAATTTGAGTACTGAACTCCCTTGGCAGTTTACAAACTCTCGCGGGAATTCCTAAAAGTTACATTGTAGACTTTGTTTACGGATTTATTTTCATTTTTTTATTACGGATTTTTTATCCCGATATTTCCACAGATCGGGATTTTTATAATTATGTAAAATCCCGAACTCGACTGCTGAGTCTGACCAAAGGTTTTCTTGCAACATAATTGAAAGATGCAATGACATTTTTGGGTAAAATACCGGGTGATCTGGTAATCTCATGGTTCAGGGGTTTTACCATGATACATTAGCATCGCACATTATGGAATAATGCGATTCAATCCCGAACCAAAGTCAGATCGCTCAAAGTCAAAGTCAAAAGTATTTAGGTATTTGCCAGAATACAGTACAGGAAGGTCTTACATGGGGTTTTTTTGACAGTGTATTCAGCCTGCATGCAGGTGTGCAAATATTTTATTGAATGGCGATTAATTAAATAAAAATACAAATTATCCGGCTCGCTGTCAGATCCATACAAGAAGTGTCAAAACTGACAGCTACTTAAAACGTAAAATTGAATCGGCGTTTCATCGCATTAAGACGTCATAGTAGCCCCAGGTTTCTTTTCTAGTTTGTTCACAAATTCAATCAAAGCGTCTTCAAGTCACGACAGGTCAAACCAAGTTATCATATTTAACGGCTTTTTAATAAAACAAAATTTGATGAATAAAAAGTTTAACAACCAATTCCTCGAAGCACTGCTCCGCCAATCAGGTCGGTACACGAGTTTGTGCATAATGTAGGAGCCCCGCGGGCCCAGGGTTGCTACTGCACTAATTGCCATAAACTTAATTCAATTTAAGTTTTGAGACAGTTCATTTAGTTGGAAATACACGTGTAGCTAACTGTGCAAGTAGCTGGCGCCTCTTTTGTGCAAGTTACTTGTGATCTTGAGACTTTGGAGTATGCGCTTCTAAAAACTATGCAAGCTACTTAAAGACTTCTCGGCTTTATGTACAAGTAGTTCTTATTTGATGTTATGCCCACGATAGACGGACGCATGATTTTTATTAAATGTAGTTAACACGTTTTTGAATGAACAGTCACGGATTGGTTGAGCGTACATATAACGCTGTGACGGTGAGGCGATTGCTTGTGGCTTACAAACACATTGCAAAGGATTAGCCATGTCAATATGACAGCGTCCCGAAGTGGGTCAATTTAAATCCTTGAGTGTACATTCAGCGTCATATAGTAAGTAGCATTCAAGATCAGCAACAGCGATCAACAACAACAGTGACTGATATTTTGGTTGCTACGCTACCAGTGGCGGTTTGGGAGTTACAGTACCTACTAATGTCGCCTTGAATGTTACTAAGTATTTGGCGATGTGCGTGGATGTCCCGAACAATTGGAACACTGGTTGAGTCACTGTTAAAAATCATTTTGGGTATTTCCAAATAAATGATGATCTTGACTGCTACTTACTATATGACGCTGACTGTACAATATTAATCTTAAAAAACACTAGTCCCACCGAAGACGATGAGTGAGAAGCGAATGTAGCTGGCTCTTTCTAGTAGGGAGAACATTTTCGCCGGCGGTGTGAACAGCCAGCGACGTCTCTTTCACTGACACTGGATTTATATCTTCTGTTCGTTACTTGAGCGAGAAAATAGTCGATGGTTAATCGCTTCCTCGCCTGTGGAATGCCTTTTGCTAGTGTTTTGAAACATTCGATTTTGTTTATTGGGAATATTGGGACCGTGCGCGACGACAGCGCCACGTACAGGCGGCCATTATGGACAATATTGTCACCGCTGTCAAACAAGAAGTAAGTAAATATTGTGAAAAATATTAATGAAATCTTGTGTTATTTTACTATATTACACAATTTTGGACAATGGTAGTCAGTAACATTATTGCCAATAATATTAAAATTGTTGTTTTCAGTGAAATTTTAGAGGTTAGGTAACTTACTTTTTTTTCTTACGGCTAATATCCACTTATATCTTTGGTCTCTTTTCCACCATGGTCTTGGAAATTGGTAAAATTTACAGTCGCTATTCTTCTTGGTGTTATTACAATTCACAACAACACATCTTACCAGGACCATATTTTATCTCAAAAACGATTAGAAAATGTTTACTGCAATATGGATTTGACAGCTCAAGTCAGCGACAAAATAGTCAATTTTAGCCGTAGCGAGCGCTGTGATCGTTTAGGCTACCCCCTCCACCCGCTTTGCACTCTGCCAATTGGGCAAGCGACAACCCTGGCGTTATCGGAGTGAGAGAGAAGATTCAATCGGTTGTTGCATCGCCAATGTTATCGGCCGACAAACGACGCCGTTTGCCGTGCCGAAGTCGAACGACGCTAAGGATGTTCACCAAAGATATCGATAACGGCATATGCCAGAAAAATGATGATTACATCGATACATTAACATATATTATTATGTAACTTAAAATTAATCGTTCTCGAGTGACGCGATTACGTGAGCCTCAAATGTACTCATTGTGCCTATGAATGTATGTGTCTCGAATGGACGACTTATTAATGTTCGTAAACTAAAACTAATCCTTACTAATATTATAAATGCGAAAGTAACTCTGTCTGTCTGTCTGTCTGTCTGTTACCTTTTAGTTTAGTTGAAATTTGGTATACAGATAGTTTGAGTCCCGGGAAAGGACAAAGGATAGTTTTTATCCCGGAAAATTGCATAGTTCCCGCGGGATAGTACAGCCCAAACCACTGGAATTTTTCAAATTTAAGGCGGAACAAAGTTCGCCGGGTCAGCTAGTCTTAAAATAAAATAATTAAAAAGGAGGGGCCCCCGTGGCCTAACACCACAGACGCTGGCAGCATTCCCCCTTTGGACAGCGATACTAATACGCTGTCCAAGGAAGCTGCCAGCTCTGCGGTCACCCGTAGCGTCTATTACCCTCTTCGAAATATCTTTGAAGTGGCTAATAGCGCTAGGACCCCACGGACCAAGGGTCTCACCACCGAAAGGGACAAAGTTATATTACTGATGAGACGAGGCTAGTGTGTCTACGCACGTTGCATCCCACACCAGCACACGTCCCACACTCCACGGAATCATAGATATACCGTCCGGTCTCTTGCCGTCGTCCCTAGCGATGCCCGTTGGACATTACGGAATTATTCAGATGAACCATACATCACTTAAAACGAGTTCGATTCACTAACACAAGTAGTGCGTGTAAGGATGTGATATTTGTGTGAAGTTATATAGAAAGGGTATTTGGTGTGACCACTAAGCTAGCGATAAACCACGTGTTAGCACAAGCGTTTGCTCTGTTGACTTAACATTTGTTTGTTTTTATCCGTTACTTAGACATAATGCCTTGGTCAGACACAGACAAAACATGCTTTATGCTATTATGTAACAGTTTCCACGTGTACTTCTAAATACTTGCAAGTATGAAAGGATAATTCTTTGGTACTTCAAAATTTCGATACCTATTTCCATATTTTGAACAAATCATCGATATCGATACCCATTTGCATTTTGTACATACATACATTCATACAAATATCACGTCTTTATCCCTTACGGGTACCAAAACCTTAAGGCCACGTTGAGCATGATTAAGGGCGTATAGCTGGAAAGGGATTTTTTTTTTTTTTTTACTACAAATCAAAGTAGTGATGGGTATCTATCCGCATCGTCTATAACATGATTCCTAAAACTCGCCCATCCCCTCGATGGGCTTTTACCATGCGCGGGAAGAGAAGCAACTGGTAATTTCTGTTTTTTCTTTACACCCAGACCGGCATGGAAGAATTTGCATTTTGTTAATATCGATCAATTTACTTGTTATATCGTCCCGTATACCATCACTGCTCCGCACGTACGTAAGTAGGTAAACGTGAGGGAACTTACAAACGCGAAATTACGGATGATACTGAAAACCGGTATTATCTGGTAAAGTTGCGTAAACGATTGAAATTCATTCAAATTGATTAATCATCACTCAGTCTTTAGACGTCCCATTGCTGGGGACAGGCCTCCTCTTAGAAGGAGAGGGCTCGGGCTATAGTTTCCACGTAGGCCCAGTGCGGATTGGAAATTTCACTCACACCATTGAATTGCTTCGCATGTTTGTATGTTTGGTTTACTATTATAGTATACGCGATATAGAAAGAAAGAAAGAAAGAAGACATTTATTCCTTTTTGCAAGACACACAAATATATGAGAATATAAGGGAATTTTATAGAAAAAAAAACAAGACAAAAAACACAGACGGTCGCTGGCTCAGCATTACACTGTGTTAGACGCCTGCAGCACTGATTTTCAGCCAGAATTGTCTATGAATCCCGAAACGATACACAGATAAAATATACTAAGCAATAACAAAGCGATAAATAGATAGAACCCAACTTATGTGTAACTAAAATTCGCACACAATCATGCTAAATGTGGCTTTCAGGTCTTATTACCTAGGCTCTGACCCGTAAGGGATAAATACGTGATTTATATACATTATAAGTACTAGCTTCTTCCCGCTACTTCGTCCACGTAGAATTAGCAATTCGTTGGAAAAAGGTTAGGTCAGGAGTACCCGAAACCGACGAGCATGTATGAAGAGATTGGTGAGTGTGGATGAAGCGAAAGAAGTATGCCAGGATCGTAGCAAGTGGGGCAAAGTAGTCTCTGCCTACCCCTGTGGGAAAGAGGCGTGACGGTATGTATGTATGTTACATGCGCTTACGCGAAAATTACACTATATTCAACTAAATAAAAATTTTCAACGTAAGTTAGTAATGTATCATGAATAACGTTACATTTAGGTACTTTGTTTTTGTGAACTGGTTGTGTGTATTCTGAGAAAGTTTTTAACAAAAAACGTCAAGCGCGAGTTGATTTAAGTGTTGAAATGACTCGATTGCGATGAAATTCTTGCACGCTGTTGTGTGAGCTATCCCACGGGAACTCTTTAATTTTCCGGGATCAAAAGTATTTAAAATGTTGACCGGGGATATCAGGTACAACTATGCAAAATTTCATTTAAATCGGTCCAACAGTTTTGAAGATTAGCAAACGCAGACATAAATCCACACACCCATCCATACAGACAAAAATTATAAAATCTACTTTTTTGATGAATTTATTTAATGGACAGAGACGAACGTTCTGCTGATATTTATTATAGACTTTCTAATGATATGTAGTATAGATAGATGTATGTATGCTAAACATGTAAGACGAAAAGGCCCATAAACTTGTCATGTAGTTTGCCCTAATTAGCGAGATTATAATTTATTCGGTTCAAAAATTTATCCTCAAACCGGTAAATGAGCGCTAAGTTTCCTAATTATTACCTTCCTAAATTATTTGGCTGGATTTAATTACGACTACGGCCTTTCGAACTCGTTAGGGAAGCCTCGTTACTGAAAATTTCTATTAACTTTCCAAAAATAAGCCTCTTATAATTTTACATAATATTTTTAAATGGGCAAGGAGTTTGAATTTTATAGATATACAACATTTACATTCATCTTTTATCTTTATATACATACCTACATAAATGAGGTCTTTATCCCTGACGGGTAGACAGGGCCTAAGGTAACAAGACTTAACGCCACGTTTAGCGTAGGCGTATAGGTGGAAAGGGGAATCAAAATAGTGATAGGTTGCTAGCCGCCCATACCCTCGATGGGCTTTTACCATCTGCGCGGGACGAAAAGCAACTGGTAAATTATATATTATGAATCCATTATACATTTAAACTTTATGTATTCTGATCAGCACCCAAAAATACACGCGGACGAACATAGAACCTTCTCATTTGAAGTCACTTATGAAATAAATATTCACAAACTCTGATATTACAATCATAGTATCTCTGTGGTGTTAAATAAATGTTTGCAAAAAGAAAACAAAAGAAAATCAAAAAGATTAAAATTTCACATTGTACCCAAACCATTATTTCGAGTATCAGTAGTTATGACATTCTTTGACAGGTCGACGAGACATTACAATCGCAAGGAAATCTTAGGTTACATTCATCAATTAATATTTATTTATTCTAATTTTAAGTAACATAAAGACGAGTATACATTGCTGGGCCCAGTGGAACCGTTAACGGTTAGATTTCCAAACAAATCAGCGTTCGAAAAAAAAATGGCGTTGCATTCAACAGTCGCACTAACGACATTGTTCCGGCCCGGACCTCCGGCTCCATTTCACGGATCACTACACGTACAAGTTTTCTATTCCATGCCGAATAAAGGGGATTTTATTAGATTAAAAACACGTGTGTTTTGTAACTTTCGGAAAGATTACAATACAATGCAATACAAATACTCTTTATTGAACACCACAAATCAGTACAAAACAATACAGAAACAAAGAACAAAGTAGACAATAGGCGGCCTTATCGCTTAATAGCGATCTCTACCAGACAACCAATAAGATAGAGAAATAAGTTGGAGACACTTTAAGTAGGTGGCGGAAACAAATAGACAGGATAAACGCGGAGATAATAAAAAAAACAATACCAACATAAATATAATACATAGTAAAAAAGCAATAATCCATACATACACACATAACATTACTGTATAATACTTAAGATAAAATAAATGTGAGAATGTAACAATGAAAAATAAGAAGGCCGTAAAACAGGAAAAAGATTTGATCAGAAGCAAAAAGAAAAGATAAGGTACTAAAGACAGGAAGTGGATTAAATTAGTGATAAATAGTGAGATTTAAGTTGGTTTTTAAAAATAGGTAGAGTTTTAGCTCGTCGTAGGTCTGCAGGAAGGAAATTCCACAGACGGACAGATTAGATGTAAAAAATAATCGTTGGAATCGCAAATAAATAAAGTTTATTTGTATGGCAACATTATATGTTTTTTCTTTATTGTAATCAGAAGATACTTACAACAAAATATATTATAGACAAACCACAAAGCGGCCATGGTTTTAGATTTATGCGTGTTTTGCATTTCCAACGAGCCTATTATTTTCTTAAAGGACCGGCAGCGAACTCTTAACGCCCTTTGTTGTTGGTGTCTATGGGCGGCGGTGATTGCTTTTCTTCAGGTGACCCGCATGTTTGACCCCTTATTATATAAAAAAAATCTGGCATTTTGGTAAGTTGTATGGAATTTTTTATATAATTTACACATTTATTACGTTCTTATTTTTTTAAATTCAAATTATCCAATTTATTTTCGAATTCACAGAGGTTCCATTCAATAAAAATGTCAGTATCTAGAAACAAAAGGATGAAAACATAACCAATACTACGCTCCAATGAAAAAGGAAAAAATTGCCTTTAACCAAGCCCGGTATCTCCAGCATTGTTAACCGGCCACTAATTACCGCCGCAACTGTCAGTTACCGCCGTTAACGAGCGCTAAGCGATGACTTGACAGCGAAAAATAGTTCGCCGATGACCTGTTGGAGAAAATTATTTTCTAACTTGTAATGGAGGAAATTTCTAGAGAATAAGTGATGGGTTTATACGAATAATACCTACTAGGAAGTTCTACAATTGCATTCACAACCCTGTTCAAAAACAGCTTGAAAACTTACATACAAACCTACATACATTATGATACATACCTTCCATAACATAGAATGCAGCGGTTGCTTGTCTTACCACGCATAAAAAAGCATATAAAAGCCCATCGAAGGACGGGCAAAAATCTTAGGGATATTAGCTGATGCGGCTAACAACCCATCACTATTTTGATTCCCTTTTCCACCTATACGCCCATAATCATGCTAAACGTGGCCTTTAGGTTTTGTTAACTAAAGTTCTGTCTACCCCAAAAGGGATATAATAGACGTGATTTGTTTATGCACGCATACATGAATCACGTCTTTCTTTCTTACACTGAAGAAGTCGAAGTGCTTCAAAACACCGGGGCCGGTGAAAGTAAATAACAGCTTGTAAAATGCTGTCAAAAGTGACAGTTCACGTTTTTTTTTATAATAAGCTAGTTCTAGGCACGAAGCTTATCAGCCGTAAAATTTCACTCATGTCATATCGACCACTTAAAAAGTTAACTTTTTCGATTAAGACGTCTCGACTGTCGAAAAACAAAATTGCAACTCTTATAAAAACTTTACTTAGCCAATTAGAAGCATAAAACTTATTATAGTTATGAACTTATGAACCTTAGACTAGGGTGGGTAAAACATTAATTCTGTGTTAACAACGAGTCACCCTGTGCTACAATATACGCCATTTTTAGCACGCAAGCCTGTCGTAAAATAGTTTTACGCTTCTTGCCTGTAATTACGCTGCTACGGACCCGTGGGAAATTATAACGCGACCCTACGACTGTTACGTTGTCACAACCCGGTGCAGATGTGTCGGGAATGCATTAAGAGTGACTAGCTACATATTAGACAAGGACGGAAGACGTCTCGTTACGCGTGGCTTATGTATGTTCAATGTTTCACTAATGTTTGACAAACGTTTGATCGAATGCATCGTTTGACAAGGACTTTATTTGTGAACGCTGTATACAGGGTGAGCCCTGTAACAAAAGCAAAATAATTGAATCACAGCTTCTGGTGTTTATTCCCAGCCCATTTCGTTGTACAACTTTTAAAAATATTCTGTGTTGCGATTTTTATTATAGTTTAAAGTTTAATTGGACAAGCAATGTATTGCTCAATCCGTCATTTAGTAATGTGACAGGCGATGTTATTTAGGCTATTGGATGCCTTACATTGAAAATACCATTTAATTTATTTAGAACTAGCTGTTGCCCGCGACTCCGTCCGCGCAGAATTCGCTTGTCGCTGTCCCGCGGGAACTATGCTGTTTTCTGGGATAACAACTATTCTATGTCCGTCCCTGGGACTGAAATTAACTGTATACAAAATTTCAACTGATTATGTCTGTATGTTTAATGTAACCGCGGCAATATAAGGTCAGCACGCCAATTTTACTTAATTAGATTTAACTTAAAGTTGTTGTGTACCAAGCTGCATAAGTTGTTACAGTTTTTAAACTATCCCACGAGAACTTTTAAATTTTCTGGGATTACAATTATCTAAAATAATGACCAGGGATATAAGGTACCACCACTCATAATTTCATTTAAGTCAAGTAAGTAAGTGAACACAGACATAAATATACACACACACCCATCCATACATACAGACAGAAAAAGATTATAAAATCTACTTTTTTGTGCTTTATTACTCTTCCGTAACCGTTACAACTCTATTTTTGATGAATTTATTTAATGTACAGATACTAACTTTCTACTGATTTATTAGTATAGATAAACATAATGATACAATTACTTAATTTTTGAAAGGTGCAGTACTAAAATTTTTTGCTCCTGGCCCACCCGGTATTCTACTAACATAACTATAAACTTAAGGTCCGTATTAATTAAGGTCCGTCCGGATCGCTACCACCATCTTACTCGCTAATCCTGCCGCTAAGTGGCAGTGCTTGCACTGCTGTGTTCCGGTGTGGAGAGTAAGACAGCCGGGGAAATTACGGGCACAAGAGGCATTTCATCTTAGTCCTCTAGGTTGGCAACGCATCTTCAATTCCTCCGGGGTTGCGGGTGTCTATGGGCAGTGGTGATCACTTACCATCAGGTGACCCACTTGTTCGTTTGCCTTCCTATTCACATAAAAAAAAAAAAAAAAAAAAAAAAAAAAAAAAAAAAAAAAAAAAAAAAAAAAAACTTTTTTGGAAATCATGTTATCCTGCCGGGGTAACCCGCTGCTGGGCAAAGGCTTCCCTTTTTCTCCGCCACTCGTTCCGGTCGAAGACATGCTCCTGCGTCCTGCTACTCTACTTGACAAGCGTCCAAGTGATCCCGCCATCTTCCTTTCGGTCAACCTACGGCCATACTACCAACTACGACCAACCGATGGCCATACCGCGGTACCCAACCACCCAAAGAAAAAGCATCAAATATCCTAAAAAAAACTAAATTTAGCTCTTGGGTGCCTATGTACTCTGCAAAGGATAAAAAGTTAGTTTTAAACCTCTTCCATGCTGGTCTGGGAGTAAAGAAAAAACATAGAATGTGCCAGTTGCTTCTGTTCCCGCGCAGATGGAATTCCATCGAGGGAAAATCGAGTGAGCGAAAATCTTAGGAATCACGTTATAGGCGATGCGGCTGGCAACCCATCACTATTTTGATTCCCCTTTCCACCTATACGCCCACAATCATGCTAAACATGGCCCTTAGGTCTTGTTACTTTAAGCTCCGTCTACCCCGTAAGGGATAAAGACGTGATTTTGAACCTTAATAACAATTTGCAAGGATTTAAAAACCATTTGACAAAATAATGACAACCAGGCAGGAGGCTAAGACTAAAATCTTTATGGATAGTCTGAATCATCTACGAAATTTGCTGAGTATATACTCGTTTTCTTAATCTAAACTCAAGATACTGCCTTTCTATTTCCAGAGAACCCTGACGGAGTTTTTACGACGTCTCGTTTACGTGTCGTTGAACGAATTATGGACTCGTCTGTCTCTTTAGGGAACATACCCAAACTACGTGACCCTTTTTTTCGTCTTTTTTGACCCCCTCCCCCCCCCTCGGTGACCAAGCGTAGTATATGCCCAGACCCCCTCCCCCCCCCCCTAGTTTTCACGTAGTATATTTTATCAATATTTTTTGCGTAAAGTTACAAAATAATGGCTTTTGTTTGTATTTTCTTATACGGCCCCTAAAAGTGCGTACTTTGAGAATGCGTACCTATAATTGCATACGGTTCATTACGTTCTTAAAAAAAAAATATTGACTACGTGACAAGAAACCAAACCCCCCCCCCTCCCCCCGGTGACCATGAGTGGTACTTTGAAGACCCCCCTCCCCCCCCTAAATCGGTCACGTAGTTTGGGTATGTTCCCTTATGTCGTTTCTCTAAAACATCGGCGGTGTGTCGTTCGGATGTCTTCAAGCAAGTAACTTTGAGAAAGGATGGCTAAGGAATAGGTACTTCTAAAACAGTTTTTCATTTTAAATCTAGCTTATAACGTGATCTAGTGGTTGAAATTGCGGATAATTACTAAATTGCTTTGGGAGTTTACCAGAATTTCATGGGGATTTACAAAAGTTGTACATGGGGCTTTAGTTTTATGTTAGGTGTTAGGTTTTATGAATAAATGAATTAATTTAGTGGAATAGAACGATATTATTGGGTTAAAGGGAAACCTAAGCGTTATTTCTAAAGAAGGAATCAGCTACGAACATATCAAATTTTATCTTATTAATTATGACTAGCTGTTACCCGCGGCTTCGCCCCTGTACCAGATTTTTATTTCTTCAAAATATTGTTGCATTAGAACCTTCTCCTGACAATAAAAAAAGCAACAAAAAAAGAATTAGCGAAGTCGGTCCAACCGTTTACGCGTGATGCCGTGACCAAGGGAAATAGGGATTCATTTTTTTTATATGAGAGAGAGAGACAGAGGGATAATCCAATAGTGAAATGCGGAACTTTTTACACGCTCAATTTTAACATAGGACTCACTCGCTTCCTTCGAGCGTCCGCTCTGCGAGTGAATTCAAGACTTGTCGTGCGTCGTAGAAGTTTTGATGACCTGTCAAATATCCGGCCATCGGCAACCTTCGGCCCCATAAAACTACCTTGTAAAAATAACTGCCGCTTTTACGACCGCCGCTAAACTGTTGCGTCGATAAAACTTTATCTTCAATCCATATCGTCTAACGACAAAGGGAAAGGGTTCGCATCAACTTTTTTATGTCGTACGTGAGTGAAAAACTCGCAAGTTTACGTTTTGTTGAGCACTAGCACTTACTGACTTACTGGCGTAGACGTAAACTTTTACGTTTTCTAGAAAGCTGTCAGCGCGCGTGACGTAGGGTCAGACGGTCGGTGAAAGTCAGGTTAGGAGTTTGTAATGACTTTGAGATTAATGCGTTTTACGTTAACTTTGGCACTTTGAAATAGATTGAAAATTTGAGGTTATCTTCCACTAAACTAATTTGTGTCGCCCGAATGAACATACTATATTATAAAAGCGAAAGCGTCTGTCTATTTTCATCCGAGCTGTTACCACTTCACGCTTAATCATCGGAACCAATTAATTTGTAATTTGGTGTGGAAATAGTTTCAGTCCCGGGGACGTAGGTTAATTTTATCCCAGATAATCGCATAATTTCTTTGCAGATGGAGTCGCGCTAAACTGCTAGTAATTTTTTTATTTTAGTAAATTTTATTATGCATTCAAGTATGACGGTGTGCAGTGTACCTATGAAAAACTATTTTTAACTACCGCAATAGTTTTTAAAAGTAACAAAGAGTGAAGTTGCGTTAACAGTAGTGAAACCTAATTTTCCTTCTACTTTCTCCGGCCACCTGCAAAAACCTTTGAACGGTGAAATTGCTCCGAGCTCACTATGTGGTACAGTTGCGCTCACTGTTTGACATTCAACGCTTGTGCCGTGCCGACCGTACTTTGTGTGCATAGAAAATATTCACACATGTGCCCACGACTGTACCTGATGTGGGAAATATTCAGTGGGGCTTGAGGAAAGCGTTGGGCAGAACCAAGAGGAAAAGTAGTTCTTTCATTTAATTCAACCGTATTTAAAACTACATGCAGACTTTTATATAAGTTAAAGAACATGTGCTTTATAATTTAATTGTGATTAGTGCTTATAATGGTGACAACATAATAATTATTGTGGCTATTATGTAAATGGATTAGCGCTGCCCTCGTTCAACAAAAACGACGCTAGTCATAGATTTGCGAAGTTGTCTTAGTAAAGTCAATTTAAATAAAATGACGAAAACGTGCCCATGGCCAGAATTGGGGCAACTGCTTACCGTACTACGCTGTATTACAAAAAAACCATTCAAAATTGTAGTTACGACTTTCAAATTTACAATGACAACTTTTGTTTTAAAATTGCACTTTATTTTAGACTACCAGTCTCAAACAAGCTGTCTCCTTAAATCTTCGTAGCTCTAAGGCGTTCCTTTGAGCAAAGAGCCGAGACTTTCGTCGCTCCTCAAAACAAAATATTTCCAGATTAAACATGGCAATAACTGCACGCGAAGAAAAGGTTCCCGACGGCTGGCCACGTGAATATTTTATAAAAATCGTTCGGTATTCAAATGAGAATTCTTAAAATGAAAATCAGATGCAACCGGCCAGTATTCCCA
Source organism: Pandemis cinnamomeana (assembly GCA_932294345.1). NCBI lineage: Eukaryota > Metazoa > Arthropoda > Insecta > Lepidoptera > Tortricidae > Pandemis > Pandemis cinnamomeana. The sequence continues at coordinate 1,752,860 of OW028712.1, forward strand.
ACGGTTGGTTTTGTGTTTCAATTTAAATAAAGGGATGAGCTTCGGCTTACCAAGGAACAAATATCTGTTTTTTTTCGAGTTTTTTTTTACAATCTGCTTTACAACGTAGGTATGACTTAGATCATTACCATATCAGCCTAATGTGTAAAGAATTCGAGACCAGAAAGGTGTGTTTTTATTTATTTATTAGGTTGTATTTATAATGCAGCGTGGAGTTGGAGTAGGGTGAATCTTAAAACAGCGTTAAGTTTAGGTCCGGAAGAGTTAGTTAAAATTAAAAAATAAGACGAAAAAAACCATCAAAAATTATTCACACCAGCAAAAAGAAAATATTTTGCAGTTTAATCCCTACTAATATTATAAATGCGACACTAACAAACTGTTTGTTTGTCTGTTGTTACATGCACTTTCACGCCTAAACCACTGAACCGATTTCAATGAAATTCGTTATACAGATTTCAGTCCCGGAACGACATAGGATAGTTTTTGTCCTGGAAAATAGCATAGTTCCCGCGGTATAGTGATAAGCAAATTCTGCCACGAGCCGCGGGCAACAGCAGAGTTTGATTTTGGAACAAATTTTGTTCTAACAAATGATTAAAATGAGTTGGCTGGGATAGTTCATCAACAAAATTATATTCCATTTTAATTACTTGCCTGTGGCGGATTTTAGTACGCGTCAAAACCGCATATTTCACGATACCCTAGCGGTAAAGGTACCATCGTGGTATGGCAGCAGCATGGAGAAATTAACCAATAGAGTTTAAATAACAATAACCCGCGACTTCGTCTACAGTCGTCGCTATCCCGCGAGAGGGCAATTTTTCAGGATAAAAGTGGGCTATGTATTATTTCAGACGATTATACATCTTCAGCTTTCACGCTGGTCTGGGAGTAAAGAAAAAACATAGAATGTACCAGTTGCTTCTCTACCCGCGCAGATGGTAAAAGAACATCGAGGGAATGGGCGAAAATAATAGGAATCAAGTTATAGGCGATGAGGCTAGCAACCCATCACTATTTTGATTCCATTTTCCATCACCCACAATCTTGCTAAATGTGGCCTGTAGGTACATGTTACCTTAGGCTCTGTCTACCCCGTAAGGGAAAAGACGTGATTTGTGTGTGTGTATGTATGTATCTATTGGTTAATTACTCCATGGGCAGCTGTAACGGTTCAGCCGCGATATGAAAGCGGTTAGGATGCGGTACGGACGGGGTGTGGTCGCTCAGTGGATGAGCCGTGATTAGCTATTTACAAGTATTATGAGTTTACATTAAATATTTATGACATGAAATATTAATACGACAATATAATTCCTTAGATTATCGCCCATTCCCTCCATGGGCTTTTATCATCTGCGCGGGAAGATCAACTGGTACATTCTATGTTTTCTCTTTACTCCCAGACCAGTAGGCTTATTACCTAACTCGCTCGCAATCGCCATCATGTCCACTTTGACAGTTCATGTATGGGCTGACAGTTGGCATTGCAATCAGCTAGCTGTCACATTCATACAAGAACTGTCAAAATAAACACGACGGCAATTGCGAGAGTTAAGAGCTTAAGGAAGGTTAACGGCCTTAAATGAACTGTACACAATTCAAAACAAATTTAACACCAGTAATCATTTTAACAGCCCACTTTAATACACGTTCTTGGCGAAGCGAGAGCCTATTTTATTTGGAAACCCGCAACATAAATAACAGTACACAAATCAACGCATTTTCCACTAACGATGCAGTGTTTTGACCGTAGAATAATTGTTACACGAACACATAAAACTAGCCACGTTGAAATGCAAAATTATGGATGGCCGTAAGGTCCCCTCACTACTGCACATATTCAACTGCTATATAATAAATCGACTATCCGCGCGGCCTCTACACTTCGCATTGCATTGCTTAGTTTATTCGACTCGCCTTCAACCTGTTGCGTTGCTGACGAGTAATGGATGCTGCGCTTCAGTTAGCTGTCGTGGACAATCATTGTTAATTGTTGGATTTGGTCCAAAATGCATAAAAGTGTACGCCCTCCGGGACCATTAAAAGTTTGCGAGGCCCTCCGCGCTCGTTCTGTGAAATTGTATGAAACGTATTGTTAACATTAGTCAAGAGTGGACACTGAATGCAACTATGAAATAGTTTGGTAACGCTTGTTTATGAATCGTGTTCTTTTTGTTTGTGAATGAATTCAATTCAACGCAGCGATTGTGTCACTGATATATGGCGTGTGTAGGCTTTGAATTAAGGCTATCCCATGAAACAGCGCTTGTCATTTTTGAAATATGTTTTTTTCTTTTACATTACACTTCAAAACGCCACTGCGTGTTCAAAAAAATAGTTTATTGAAATGAATCAATAATTTTTATTCCTGATTTTTATGTTTACTTTTACGGTTTTACCGTTAGAAATTATTATAAATTTATAAATGTCACTGAAAATTAGAACACAGAAGAATCCGAAAAGTAAAGCTATGGCCGGGTATCGAACCCGGATCCTCGTCATTCCGTGACGTGTGCTATATACCCCTACACCACCCATAGCAGGTGGGTAGTCTTCGAATTTTTCTACCTGTTACTAGCTGTCACGTGACCTTGTTACTATGCGATTTTTTGTCGCTAAGCTGTTTGAATGACACAATTACAATCTTGTGTGTGTGTGTGTTGTGTTTGTAAACCGTTTATTTATACTGTGGTGTATCACCTTTCGTGAATATTTTTTTAGTGTAGGGTCGCTCCTTGGCTATTCAGTGAAACAAATGGAACTTTACAGAGGTTTATTGTTTACAATATCCAAAGAACAACGTAGTCTCAGGGATAACGTGAGCTTTTTAAGAGAGTTCAGGGCAGAACGGCACTATTGACTTATTCTTTTCACACACACACGCCCAAGGAGCACTAGTACTCCCCTGGACGGACACGAAGGTGAGGACGACGCTGCCAGCGCAGAAGGGGCCGAAGGCGAGGGTCGCAGTAGAGGCGAGCCTTGGGTCAGGATGTCGTCCTCGGGCAGAAGCGTGTCTTCCGGTAGGGTAGTGGTGATGTGCGTTATGCAGCTCAGCAGTTTCAGGCTTTAATTTAGCCCCGATCTGGGTCCCTGTAATTTTCTCGGTGTCAGAGGCGGTCTTCTACGACGAGGGCCCAGGCAGCTCTTCGACGTCCACCAGGGGTAGTGCGTCAAAGAGTCGGCTAGGTCCTCGAGTAAGACTTAGGAACAAATAGGCGAATTTGAATAAGGTTGAACAGTCTGTGTTCGCCGTTAAATTCAAAATGAAGCTACGTTATAATTCAAATTGGAGGCCGTTGGCCCTACGGTCAACGCGCCCCGACGAAACACTTAGACCTAATTTATTAACATGATTTACATTTGAAATTACACTTAGAATAAAAAGCAATAAAATACAATAAGACACCTTGAGCACTTAGACAATGATAATTAATTTACTCACCATATAACTGGGGATTCCGTACTCGTAGCTTTTATTCTGAAGATTTGAAATAGAGTGTGGATCCCTACGGCGCGCGCGAGCTTTTATAGGAGGCCGCGGTTCCGTATGTATAACTATACTTAATTAAGCGCGACTAGTGATGTGCCACCTAGGGTCTTACGGCAAGTCGTCGATTATCGATCTTTGATTCGACTTTTTACAAGTGTCACCGTCTACCGCGTGACATTCCCCTCTTTCCCGGTGAGAAAATCAACCTAAGTTGATTTTCGGCTATTAAAACTTAGGAGTTATCTATCATACCTCACGCTCACGCTCATCATTCATACTTCTACAAGTTAAAAGAGATAGAACAATAGTATATGCCTACTCCGACCCCTAGGTAAAGGTTGTACTGGAAAGGAGATCTAACTACACATATAGATAACGACTGTCCTCGGGTTACCGGCCGCCCGTAGTACTATTGTAAACAGGTGGAATAAGGCTTATGATTTCGAGTTTCCAACACCGCTCGGTTCCTGAATACAGCTTAGGTAGGGGACTTTACAGAAGTCAGTAGTACTGGTATTAGGCTTAGTTTAAAACAGACGATTCATACATGTGAGATGACCATTCGCGGGTTTCACGACGGTTTCTTGCCTCTAAGTTAGCGCAAGTATCATGGTTGCGTAGCAGCGCGCGGAATGTAAACATCGTTACGAGGTCGCTACGAGTGATTAGATTTTAGTTTAAGCGGCCGGAACGTGTTGCTCTTGCGCTGCTACTAGCGGAATGCGAGATAATTGCGACGGCGCAAGGGGGAGGAGTGATCGCGGACGCCGACCAATGAGGTCATTGCGCGCTGCGGCTCCGCCACGGGCCGAACGCTATCTACGAGTAATTAACCTGTTGGTTTTAATTTGATGTCTTTAATATGCCACGCGCCTAAATTCTTTCCAGATAAGTCCTGTAGTTCAAATACTAATGGTGAACGTTTTTTAATGATCTTACACTTTACAAATTTCGGTGCTAATTTCTTACAAAAGTTAGCGGACTTATCGCTGAGGAAATATGTACGCTTCCATACTAAATCGCCTTCATTAAAGTGCGCTGGTTTACGGCGTGAGTTATACCTCTTAATACTATTCTGATGTGCATTGTATAGCGCGTGCTGGACTTTGTCGAATGTTTCTGCTAGGAATCCTACGTTTTGCGCATAGGCGTCGCGCGGTAAGAATAGTAGTTCATTACCCAATTCATTATCGACGTAGTGTGAACCGCACGTTACCAATTCTCTGCCGTGTACTAAGAAAGCGGGAGTGTAACCCGTCGCCTCGTTTATGGAGTTGTTTATAGCGAATTGTATTTTTGGCAGATTAATGTCCCATGACCTGTGGTCGTTTTGTACAAAGGTAGATACACAAGTCATTATCGTTTTGTTATAACGTTCTGTCAAATTAATATGAGGTGAATAGCGTGCTATAAGAAACTGATTAGGTACCTTATATTTATCGAGGAAGGATTTCAGCTCGCGGCTGGTAAAATAAGTAGCATTATCCATATATATGGTTTGAGGGACACCATGAGTGAGGAAAACTGAGTCTTCCAGGTGCTTAATGACTATAGCTGAGGACGCGTTACGTACAGGAAACAAAAGGCAATATTTTGAAAATACGCATGTCACCACAAATAAGTAGTTATTTTGCTTTCGTGTAGTAGTTAGTGGACCCATGAAATCCAAGGAGATAACCTGGAATGGACGTGAGCAGTGTTTAGGACGACCCATCTCACCTAGCGTAGCGTGAGTTGGGTGTTTATAAGCTATACAAGTGTCGCATGACGCAATGTATTTAGACACGTCCTTGTACATTCCTTTCCAGAAATAATTGAGAGCCAAACGATGGTAGGTTTTGAACGCGCCTAGATGTCCCGCAGTAGGTACATCGTGATTTTCGCTAATTATTTGGTGACGTAGTTCCTCTGGTACTACTTCCTTCCATGTGAACTCGTTAGCAAATCTAGTGTCAGACTTCGTTAATCTGTAGAGGGAGTTGTTTACTATTTTATAGTTAGGAAAACCCTGTGGCGCGTTAGTACAGCTGTTGTAAAGATCTAAGTACCACTTGTCCTTTGTCGTGAGATGCGCGTTTGCAAGTGTTAACGCTGACACTGGCACGGCTCTAGATAAGGCGTCAGGAACGACGTTGTCTTTGCCGCGTCGATGTAAGATCTCAAAATTAAAGGATGATAGTCGTACTCCCCACCTAGCTAAACGGCCTGTAGGATTACTTAGAGATAAAAACCATTTTAGAGATGAATGGTCAGTGTAGACTTTAAATGTGCGACCATTCTCGAGATAACAGCGCCAATGCTCGAGTGCGACTAGGACGGCTAAGGTTTCGCGTTCTGTAACACTGTAGTTTCGTTCCGCCTTTGACAAGGAACGACTCATGTATGCGACTGGATGTTCTTGACCGTTAATAGTTTGGCAGAGCATTGATCCTACGCCTAAATTACTTGCGTCTGAGTGTACCTCGAATGGTTGCGTATAGTCCGGGCAAGAGAGGACCGGAGAACTAATTAGACAAGACTTGAGTTGTACAAACGATTGTTCAGCTTCGTTTGTCCATGCAAATGGTGGTGCATTTTTTTTAAGTGAAGTCAAGGAATTTAGTGGGCCTGCTAATGTGCTAAAATTAGGAACAAATCTACGGTACCAAGACGCGGTGCCTAGAAATCTTTTCACCTCCTTTGTGTTCGTTGGTCTGGGGTAATCTAGAATCGCGGCTACTTTATCTGGGTCCGTGCGTAAGCCTTGCTCGTCTACCACGTAGCCTAAGTACTTTAATGAGTTCCTAAAGAATTGTGTCTTTTCATAATTTATAGTGAGACCTGCGTGTTTTAGCTTCGCTAGGACTTTTAGGAGCAAAGTTACATGATTGTCATAGGAGTCGCTGACACAGACTATATCATCGAGATAACAGAATACTTTGTTGTCGAATTCAGGTCCAAATAGGCTATCTACTAGTCGCTGTTGTAAAGCTGGTGCGTTCGTCAAACCAAAGGGCATCACTTTGAACGAGAAGGTACCACGTGATGGTACAAAGAAAGCTGTCTTACACTTATCTTTTTCATTTATAGGTATCTGCCAGAACGCCTTCGATAAGTCAATGCTAGTTAAGAATTTCGCGTCCCTAAGATTGTCTAATATCTCAGATATGTAAGGAAGACTGTACGCGTCCTTTTTAGTTACCGCGTTCAATTTACGGCTGTCGAGACAGAACCTAGGTTTGCCATCCTTCTTCCCTACTACTAGTACTGGCGAGGACCACGCGCTCTCGCATGGTTCAATAACATCCAGACGCAACATTTCGTCGACCTGTTCGTTTATTATGTTGAGTTTCTCCGGTGACATTCTGTAGGAACGTTGTCTAATTGGTTCGGTAGTGCCCGTGTCAATGTTATGTACAACTAAGTTAGTACGGCCGAGACCAATTTGTTCGTAAGAGATGTCGCGAAACTGTCCTATAATATTATCTGCCTGCACGCGCTGAGCCTCTGTGAGGTTAGTGTAGGAATGCAGTGCCTGAGGTCGAATAATTCTGTCTGGATGCTTAGTGACGGTCTCGCTTGCCGCTAAAGCACTTACGTATTTAGGACAAACTTTGAAAGACCGCCAAAAGTTTATCCCTAGTATGACAGAATTATTGACCTCGGGCACTACGTATGCCCTTATAGAGTGAGTTTGATTCTCAAAGGTTATGTCGAGGTCAAAGTATCCTATACTACGCAAGCGCCGGCCAGCAGCCGCCTCTATGTTAATGTAATCATCAAAACGCATGGTATGCCCATAGGTAAGTAATGTGTTATGATAATCTTTGCCAAGCACCGTTACGGCCGCCCCCGAGTCCAATAAGCAGTGTGGAATTCTCAGTTTGTTTATATAGATAGTTATGAACGGTCGCGCGTCGCGCGGCCCTAAGTCCTGCTGCGAATTGTTTTGTTTATGTGAGTGGGGCGAGATCGTCGTTACCTTATAAGAATTAAAAAAAGTGTTAACGAAATGCAGCCATTGTGACCATTTATTAGCCCTCCTAATGTAACGACGTCCTCGCCACGAACTTAGTTTTTTGTTTGCGAAGTGGGTCTAGGTATGTGTTTATTACATGTAGTGCAATCAGGGAACTTCACCCCCACCTTGCCACACTTGAAGCACAACAAGGTCCGTGGTGCTTGACAAGTTCTTAATGTGTGTGTATTAGATTTACACCTAGGACAAAATTTATTATTGTTAGTGTGTGGTGCTTGTGACAAAATATTCACCGGGTATCGGTGTTTAGTGTTAGTGTAATTATGTTTATTAGCGCTGTTACCCGAGGATGGATGCTGATACCTATCAAAATGCCTATTTTGATGTGAAAAGGTTTGTGATTGTTTATTTATAGCTAGCTCAGGGATTAGTGTACCTGCCGTAGGGCGCGGTGGCTCTTTATAGCTAGACATTCGAGCTTGAACTAGTTCGAATTTGTGACAGACGGTACGGAGTTCATCTATAGTGGTCACTGAAGTAGCTGTAGCTAATACTGCCGCGAAACAGGGCCTAATATTATGCAACAAAATCTCTAACTGATCATCTTCAGTCATAGGTACAGTTAGTCGTGAAAACATTGCGTGCATAATAGCTAAATAAATTGTTATGTTTTCGGAGTCGTCTTGAGTCCGGGCGCGAATTTCCGCCTTTAATTTATAATCGTAGTCTGGCTGTGAGAATACGGATACGAGTTGTTTAGACAATTCGTTCCAAGTGGTAATCTTATCTTTAACCGATCTATACCAACACAAGGCCTCGCTCTCAAATATCTCAGTCGCGTAAGAAAGGAATTTGTCTGGTTTAATCTTCCTAGCTGAGAGAAATTCGTTTACACGAATGACGAAAGCGCGGACACAAGTTTTTCCACTGTAGCGAAGTTTTGCAAAATCAGAGGTTATGCCGCGGTCACATGTTACTGATATATTTGGTGGTGGTTGCGCGAAACTATGAGAAGAAGTGTTCAATTGTTCTAGGTTGTCCTCACTTTCCAAAAAGGTTTCCTCACTATCTTGATCAAACTTAGCACGTATAGTAGCTAGTTCCTTTGATACATTTTGAAAGCTAGTTAAGCATGATTTCAATACTGCCTCCGATTCGGGTGTAGTAGTAATTATTCTCCTAAGACGATGGTAGATATGACTGCACAAATTGTCTGTACGCACGAATAAATTATCGTCAAACTTTGATTTGATTAGGGTTAAATTTGACTGCGCTTTTGCTAAACTTTCTGCTACGCCTTTTAGGTCGTCGACGGGGTCTAGTCCCGATTCTAATATATCCTGGGCCGGTAAACCGGGTGCTAGTTTCACTATTTGACCGCGTAATTCTTGTACTGTAAGTGCCGGTGTAGTTCCGCGAATAGCCACCTCATAAGATAACTCTGTTTTTTGTAGCGATAAATACTTAATATTGCGATGTGCCATTTTTAGTACACTAAAAGCTGTAAGTTACCCGCGATATTAGAATTTATTCAACCTGTTCTCCGAAGTGTGCGCGTTAAGGTGCGTTTATAATTTTAAAATAATGAAATGGAGTTACAAGACGAACCGTAGATCGATAAGTAAGTGTTGAAGGAAAGTGCGACTTACGCGTATTACCCTAAGTGCCGCAACGTATGGCTGCGAGTCGTATTAAACGTTGGTAGAATTGAACGTTAAGTAGTTAACTCAGTTGTAATGGCTAGCCTGTTATTGAAACACGTAGCGCGTTGTAGTTAGTTGTCTAAATGCTCAAAGTATGCGCAGGTATAGGTAAGGTGCTAAAATAATTCGATTATTGCAGTAAAGTGTTAAAAATCGCGAGTTGTTTGAAGTTAAGTTTAAAGTTTTCTAGAAGTGATGCTAAATTTGATTAAATTAATGTTCTTGTCGGTACAACTAATTAAGGTTGTTGTTAGATAATTGAGTGGTTCGTTATAAATTTGAAATGCCAACTGTGGTAGTTATTATGTAGTTAATGTGTATTTTAAATTGACACTGGTCGCGATCGAGCCGTTGACGCTTGCGTATTTGAATCTGCTAAGTGTCCTAGGCACACGGGTGCGAAAGAGAGCGCGCGGTCGTTGCTAACACAACGGAGCGGTGCGGAAGGAACCGTTGATTCGAATAATTAGGGCGCGAGCGGATGTGCCAAGCGCGAGTGGATTTTAAATTAACGGTTCAGTATTTAAAATATTTGACCGTTAATATTTTAAATTTAAGTACATACGTTAGGAACCGTTGATTTCAAATTACTGCTAGTGAATTTAATGTTTGTTTACGTTAATTTAAATTAAAATTTAGAAAATAACCACTTGTTACCGACAGGAACAACGTTTTTTACGACTTCTACGTAACCGAACGAGAAAACGGCTGAGCCTATTCTTAAGCCGAGCTCAGACAGCGAACGAATTGTTACTGCAATAGTCGGATTTTACAATAAAATAAGTATAAAAGTATTTAGAAATGACCGAAGCCAACTCTTTGAGTGCGTGTGCGGAAGAAGTGCTAAGACCTGAACTGAACTAATGGGTGCCGCTAGTGCGCGTATAGAAAAAGTGCTAAGAACTGAACTGAACTAACCAAGTTGGGCGCCGACTATCACCTTTCGTGAATATTTTTTTAGTGTAGGGTCGCTCCTTGGCTATTCAGTGAAACAAATGGAACTTTACAGAGGTTTATTGTTTACAATATCCAAAGAACAACGTAGTCTCAGGGATAACGTGAGCTTTTTAAGAGAGTTCAGGGCAGAACGGCACTATTGACTTATTCTTTTCACACACACACGCCCAAGGAGCACTAGTACTCCCCTGGACGGACACGAAGGTGAGGACGACGCTGCCAGCGCAGAAGGGGCCGAAGGCGAGGGTCGCAGTAGAGGCGAGCCTTGGGTCAGGATGTCGTCCTCGGGCAGAAGCGTGTCTTCCGGTAGGGTAGTGGTGATGTGCGTTATGCAGCTCAGCAGTTTCAGGCTTTAATTTAGCCCCGATCTGGGTCCCTGTAATTTTCTCGGTGTCAGAGGCGGTCTTCTACGACGAGGGCCCAGGCAGCTCTTCGACGTCCACCAGGGGTAGTGCGTCAAAGAGTCGGCTAGGTCCTCGAGTAAGACTTAGGAACAAATAGGCGAATTTGAATAAGGTTGAACAGTCTGTGTTCGCCGTTAAATTCAAAATGAAGCTACGTTATAATTCAAATTGGAGGCCGTTGGCCCTACGGTCAACGCGCCCCGACGAAACACTTAGACCTAATTTATTAACATGATTTACATTTGAAATTACACTTAGAATAAAAAGCAATAAAATACAATAAGACACCTTGAGCACTTAGACAATGATAATTAATTTACTCACCATATAACTGGGGATTCCGTACTCGTAGCTTTTATTCTGAAGATTTGAAATAGAGTGTGGATCCCTACGGCGCGCGCGAGCTTTTATAGGAGGCCGCGGTTCCGTATGTATAACTATACTTAATTAAGCGCGACTAGTGATGTGCCACCTAGGGTCTTACGGCAAGTCGTCGATTATCGATCTTTGATTCGACTTTTTACAAGTGTCACCGTCTACCGCGTGACAGGTGTGACCACAATACAGAGATATAGCCATAGCTTTATTTTTCGGATTTTTCTATGTGTTCTAATTTTCAGTGGCATTTAGAAATTTTAAAAATATTTACCTCGCTACCTACTCCGCTGCTCACGTGCAAGAAACCTGTGTATATGTTCTTCATGCAATGACAGGCTTGGTTATCTTGCACGTGAGTAGCGGAGTAGCAAGGTAAATATTTTTAGTTCATTAAAATTAAATAGTCATTGTTGTGTCTGTGTCACTCTCTGTTTTCACTCCCTCGACAGTCCAGTAATTAGTTGAAACAAAACGTTCACCGCGCATTTCTTCAAGGGTTTAGGGTCTTGAATCATCGTAGGACAATTATATTAACATTGTATTGTCCGGACACCGTTAAAGGGCCGGCACTATCTCACTAACCCCTTGCCTTAATACAGGCCCAGTGAAACTATTTTAGTGCTATGGGCCAAGTTCCGCCGTCCACGTTTACGAGTGACGTTGACGATCCTGCAATCTTGATTGCCAGAGGTTAATGTTTCATATCGAGTTATAGACTGCGTTAAAAGTGACACGCGTTAGTAGCAGTTAAAATGCAGTTCCGCAATGTTATGTGTTGGTGCTTGTATACATGTGTGTCTGGATTGTAGCCCCCAAATGGTTAATCCGATTTTGATTCGAATTATAAGTAAAAAGTCAGTCTTCTTTCAATAAAAAAACATTTCATTATACATTTTTTGCGGTTATGTATTTACACATACACATACATAAAACACGTCTTTATCCTTTACGGGGTAGACATAGCCTAAGCTAACAAGACCTAAAGGCCACGTTTAGCATGATTGTGGGCGTATAGGTGGAAAAATCAAAATAGTGATAGGTTGCTAGTCGCATCGCTTATACACACATACTTTTCCTCCATGTGATATATGCATTTATCCGATTCAAAATATGCCATACACCTAATTCTCAATGTCTCGGCTGTCACAACTTTTACAAGTAGACCGAAGTAGAGGGTATTCCACGCGCGATTTTTGATTAGATCCTAGACACAATCACAGTACGCAGATATCTATTGTAACGCGGCTTCAGGTTTATTCTATTTAAAAAAAAAATATTGTGCGAAGGTAGTAAATATGCTTAAGATTGTTGTTGAACTTGGCTGCACACTGGCGTGCCCCTCGGTCCCTTTGTCGAGCGGCCGGATTAACGGGGTCGTGACGGGTAAAGGGTGTGTCGAGTCGCAAATGAATGAGTTCCTGAATTGTTACAAAATGTCGGTTACGTTTATTTGTTTAGAGCACCGTAACGTAAGAATAGAAACTAGCCTTTTCATAATAGTGGTAATAATATTATCCACATACATACGTACATACATACATATCACGTCTTTATCCCTTGCGGGGTAGCAAAAATCTTAGGTATCACGTTGTAGGCGATGCAGCTAGCAACCCATCACTATTTTGATTCCCTTTCCTCCTGTACACCCACAAACATGATAAACGTAGCCTTTAGGTCTTGTTACCTTAAAAATGCCGCATCAAAATCAGTTGCTTAGTTTTAAAGACATAAGTGACAGACAGCGGAAAGCTACTTTGTCTAATACTATGTATAGTGGTGATGTAACTAGGTATGTTACACCAATAAACTGCCAATAATAGGTAACTGGTATACAAATGTGTCGCCGCCCTTATTTTCTTGTCCCTCAAATTTGGGTTGAATTAACATACTTTTCATAAAATTGGGGGCGAATAAATTCAGTTTTAAAGGTTGCGGAAATCATTCGTGGGAGTTTGACCAGCTGCCGCTTATGCGGAAAGGACCTTGGTTTTAAATTAATAAAAAAAAAAATAACCTGTTGGCTTACTACCTAACTCGCTCGCAATCGCCATCGTGTTCATTTTGACAGCTCATGTATGGATTAACAATTGGCATCGGAATCAGATAGCTGTCACATTCATACAAGAACTGTCAAAATGAACACGATGGCGATTGCGAGGGAGTTAGGTAATAAGCCCACTGGTCGCGCAAACATGGTCACAGAAAACCGTATCGGGCGATTCATGGATCTAATATCCTATTGTGCAAATCTTAAGGTTTTAAATTCTCTGCCAGCGTCTGCGATGGATTCGCTTATCGCTATCCCGCGGGAACTATGCTATTTTACGGGATGAAAAGTATCCTATGTCCTTCCCCGGGACTGTAATTATCCGTGTACCAAATCTCAATAAAATCGGTTCGGCCGATTTGCCACGAGAGAGCAACAAACATCCAGACTTACAAAGTTTCGCCTGTATAATTTCAGTAAGATAATATAAGATAAGATGATTATCATCATTATCATCATGTCATCCCTGACGTATCCGCGAAACCTTTGGTTTTAAAGGTGCGGTTGTACGGCAATCATGCTAAACGTGGCTTTTAGGTCTTGTTAACTTAGGCTATGTCTACCCCGTAAAGGATAAAGACGTGATTTATGTAGGTATGTAGTACGGCGCATAGTACAATCCAAAGAGTTGCAGGTATAAGTGTAGGAAGGTTTAAGACGAAGTCTTTTAAGCAGCCAGGCAGCCCAATGGTTTGACCCATGGCCTCCAAAGCAGAGGGAAATTTAACTCTGAAATTGCTTTTCTAAGATTTTCGCCCGTTGCCTCGATAGGCTTTTACCATCTGCGCGGGAAGAGACGCAGCTGGTATGTTCTACGTTGTCTTTGCTCAGACCAGCTTGGAAGAATGATTATTATTACAATTTAATTTCTAACGGTAAAACCGTAAAAATAAACATAAAAGCGCCTTCTCTCGTCCCGGTGAGCAGTAGATGTTCCACGGGAGTATGTAATTGTGTCGTACAGACACATCATAGCGACAAAAATTCGCTTAGTAGCAAGGTCACGTGACAGCTAGTAACAGATAGAAAAATTCGAAGGCTTACGCACCTGCTATGGGTGGTGTAGGAGCGCACGCGTCACGGAATGCCGAGGATCCGGCCATAGCTTTACTTTTCGGATTTTACTATGTGTTCTAATTTTCAGTGTCGTTTAGAAATTTTATTATTACAATGTCAATATTTTATTTTCCGAATAATCAACTTTCCTACCATAAATAACTTTCCCCGTGACTCGGGGTCGGTGTCATTTAGCAGTGTTATTTTCGGATGAAGCAGAGCTCCCCGGGGCACCAATGTATCATGTTCGCGACTTGTTACCTTCTTTGCTATTATTTTGATCAAATATTTTTTACTAGCGACCCACCCCGGCTTCGCACGGTATATTATGCATGTATTATACATACATAACTATAAACCTTTCTCTTGAATCACTCTATCTATTAAAAAAACCGCATCAAAATCCGTTGCCTAGTTTTAAAGATTTAAGCATACATAGGGATATAGGGACAGAAAAAGCGACTTTGTTTTATACTATGTAGTGATGATTGTGAAGTGATTTCTAAACGACACTAAAAAATTAGAACACAGAAAAATCCGAAAAGTAAAGTTATGGCCGGGAACTACTATGTAGTAAAGTGATGATAAGTCCTCCGCCACGTCTGTCTGTCTGTTCGTATTAACTCTAATAATAAATAAGAAACGTTTATCGTTTAAAGCAATTGTGAACATTTAGGATTTTTATAAATTTCAACAGTTTGCCCATTTCGGATGTAGAGTCATTCGGGTCAAGAGCACGCACTTTTTTTTTGATGGCCTCCCAGACCTATAAAGAATTATATAATTTGCATGTTATGATATTAAATCTGTAGAATATTCAATAAATTTTCACTATTTAAGTAAATTTTCCATCAAGATTAATTAGTTTTAGCCCTACAAGGGCTTAACTGGAAACTTTTCCAATGCGTACTCTTGACCCGATGTGTGGGTAAAATTACGCAAGTCTTAGGGTAAAGTTACGCACGCGGGGTAAACGTACGCAGTCATTCGGGTCAAGAGCACGCATTTTTTTTTTGATGGCCTCCCAGACCTATAAAGAATTATATAATTGGCATGTTATGATATTAAATCTGTAGAATATTCAATAAATTTTCACTATTTAAGAAAATTTTCCATCAAGATTAATTAGTTTTAGCCCTACATAGGCTTAACTGAAAACTTTTCCAATGCGTACTCTTGACCCGATGTGTTCGCCTTCATTATTTGGTCATCTGAGATGAGGGTCCGCTGAGGGGCCTTCCTTATGTAATTTATCGGCATTTTGGTGTATTCTGAAAGATTGAACAATTTTTGATATTTTTATTTCATTTGGGGTATAAGTACGCAACGGGGGTAACGTACGCGTGCGTACTATTAATCTCGTACTCTTACCCCAATCGGCAAATATACCAAATAATTAGTCACAACACACACGTTAAATACTTTTTACGAATATGATAAACTTACATAAAAACTACATTAAATGAACAATAGAAATATAGTATACTTACTGGCACAGAGCTATCCATTTAACTACAGCACACTTTTCCGTGGCTCAAAAATTAAACGAAATAAGCGTGCTACAAGTATTCGGCGACGTGTCGCGACCAGGGGCCTGATTTTTGGAAAGCACATGTGTGAAAACACCACTCGAAAGTGGTGAAAAATTGTGCTGAATTTGAGATACGAGTAGCTTAGAAAATACTTAGGGCTCTCATTAATCTTGTGACCTAGTCAAAAATTTGATTAGAGCTGTAGTTTTGAAGATATAAACAGATTTATACCACTTTCGAGTGGTATTTTCATACATGTGCTTTCCAAAAATCAGGCCCCAGTACTTAGATTGCGTCGGCGCGGCTCGTGGCTCCTAAACGGCGACAGTAGCGCCACTCTGTTTTACAAACACAGACCTCGGCCCCCCCACCCCTGTCGGAGATCGGACCACCGCGTACTTTTACCCACCGCGTGCTGTTACCCCGAATGACTCTAGGTATAATATTTAGGTTGTTATTATAATTCCAATTACAAAACGCCGCATTCAGCATATCAACAGCCGCAAATTTATCATCTTAAGAACTAGCATAACGAAGAACCAACACAGGCTATTTGTTATCTGTTGGCATAATTAATAATTGGTATAATTGCGAACAAATAAGGCAATAAATTTAACATCGCGCCGACTCACAAACATTTGACGCCGCATATTTAGACGATAACCGGAGTAGGAATTGGAAGGGTTGATTTTAGAGTTTACGATTGTTTATTATTATTATTACAACTTTATTTAAATACTAGCTCCTACCCGCGACTTTGATATACGGGATGACTTTAAAATGTTTCCATACTGGTTTTGGAGCAAAGGAAAAACATGTAATGTACCAGTTGCTTCTCGTCCCGCGCAGATGGTAAAGCCCATCGAGGGAATGGGCGAAATTCTTAGGAATCATGTTACAGGCGATGCGGCTAGCAACCCATCACTATTTTGATTCCTTTTTCCACCTATACACCTGCAATCAAGCTAAACGTGGCCGTGACGTGATTTGTGTATGTATGTATATATTTAAAAAGTTATAATGACGAAATCATCTATGTATGTATAATGTAAACTCTTTATTGTGCAAAATAATCGTAAAACTAATTCAATTGACATACACTGAAAGCGAACGTATCCCTTTAAGAGATCTCTTCCAGTCAACCTTTGAGTGGATGAGTAGATCATCAATTTTTATTTGCGTTTACTGCTTCCAATCACTGTCTTCACCGAACGCCATAGCACTTTTAAAATGATCAAAGTAGCCCCAAAATCATCAAAGTCCCGGTTAACGGTAGGACCTATAAATCGGATGACAATAATACAATATTAGTGATGACTTGATTTTTGGGGGTGCGAGTCGGGTTACCTCCGCGTGTGGTCAAGAGCTGCGGTTCGTTTTTGGATCCATCCGAGGGGAAGAACAGTTCTTGGTCCGGTGCATCCTGAGCATTGGTTAATGATTTCCTGGCAGATTCTAAGGGATATCATTATCCGTTGGCTAAGAGCCCCGGGGAGGGGTCTTTTGACCGTGTTCTACCGTACAACGTTGCCTGTCGGCTGTTTTGTCACAAGATTATTGAGTATTTATTGCTTTGACATTGGCGAAATCATCGCATCGATCGATGGGACCATATTAGAAGGAGAAGAAGACTTGATTTTGAACTATAATAAGATCACAATGCAAAGCCTTAGCAAAAGTTATCAATGACACTAACCCGCGCCTGCTAACATAATCGAAATAAATTTAAAGACACCTTGTACGGTCAAGTACAAAAATAAGTATCGATAGGAACTTCTCAAAAATATGTCCCGCAACCTTATTACGCTGGCGTAAGAGCGTATGGTAGGTACTTATTTTTGAAACTTTGTCTAGTTACATATTATTACACTTGACTGTACTTGTGGATAATACAAGTTCTGACTTGTCCCGAGAATTTAGACAACATACCACACAAAGTTAGAAAGTGAAGATAATAATTATTAATTTCCACGTTTTGCCCAGCGCTCGAGAATCTGAAGTCGGCGAATAATTAGCATTTTAATTGTCCCGGCGTAAACAGGGCGAGGCTTTGCCGTGCCGGCGCTTTGTTCGCTTCTAATAAATAAACACGTTCATTTCATTATATCCCAGCGTTTTATATTTTGTTTATAGGTATTTTTGGCGTCGTAGGACCTAAGCCTGTGAGTTAATTGAGAGAACTTTATAAATATCACAAATGTCACAAATCTTCAAGCAGCCAAGGGCTCTTTACATGCCTTTTTTGAAACTACTAGCGCATTCGGAAAGACCATCATTGCCAAGAAGAATGCGCCGCAAGAAACATGGCAGATTTTTTTTCAAGATAAAATACATTAAGCTACTACAATAGGTACTTAAATTTTACTTATATTAAATAGATTTATGAAAGAGATGTGTAAGGTCCCCGAGCCTTGAATTATATTAGTCTACAGGGTGTCAGAAAACCCTTTAACGATAATTCACGAGCTTGTTCGCTATATTGGTTTGAACACCCCTGCAAAGTATGAGACATTAATTACAACTAAAAAAAAAAAATTATAAAAAATAATTTAATAGCTTTGATCAGTGTGCCACAGGCTTAAGCTACTCACATGCCTACTCATAGTTCTACACGTCAAACTATTGTTGTTGACTACTTCGGCATACGGAAGTTTCGTAAATCAGCCAATCAGCCTAAATAAATTAGTTCAAAATCAACCAATCAGCTATCAAGCTTTCGCAACATAAGCGACACACAATGTCCGGTAGCGTAACTAGTTTTATACCGGGAAAATTAAACTTTTGCTGTGAATATTTAGAAGTACCTACCTACAAGCCAAAAACCTAAAGTTGTGAGCATTCGCATATTTTGTACCTATTTCTTGCTAATCTTATGAAGTAGGTTACTTAGGCATTGATTACAGACCTTCAGTTATTGTGTCCGTTTTAGTCACTCACATGTCAAATCACATTACCACTCAACGTGAAGTACCCCGTAATCACTTACAGTACACACTCAAACATCATTTCGCTTTACTATTTTAATTTAATACAAATATTTAAAATAATTACAAAAAATAATAAAAATTGCCACTCAATATCAACTGACGGCCGTCAGTTTTATTTGGTTTTATAATCTTTTCCACTAAGGAAAGGCAAAGGGATCAAAGCCCGACAGCCATGTCTGATGTAATAGTGTTTTTGTCAAATCCTGTCACAGCCCTGACACTACTAGTGGTATCCTAACAGCTCTTCATGCCTTCCCTAATTGCCAAATTCAACATTTTTCAAGTTATTTCAAACTATTTTTAACCCCCAACGCAAATAGAGGGGTGTTATGAGATTGACGTGTTTTTTGAAATGTAGTATCGTTAATACCCTTAACATCAAGTCACAATCGCAGGGAGAGCAGCGCTAGCCTTTTACTTCTACAGGATAAGGTCTGCATGATATAACCGAGTGTAAAAGCGGCGCCCCACTGCTGCGCACGCTGTGCACGGACACGCTGTACACGTTACCCACATGGGTCCGTTGTTCATTTCGTACGTAGCGTGTGCGTGCGCTGGCTGTAGAAACAACCACCTACTACTAGAGCGCTGGTGGGTCGGGCGCGGCAGCCGCACTACCCGCTCGCACCGCTCTCGGTCCCTTTGTTGTCGTACCCTGCGCCCCTGTAACCGCGCGGGAGAGAACTCAGTTAAGCGGTCGGTCTATAGCAGCGGATACGGAGCGAATATGTACCCACGTACATAGCGTGATCGTGCGCTGCTGTGGGGTGTCGCCTTTATTGTGAAAATTGATAAGACATAACGAAGACGAAGTCAAATTTAAGGTCCACGCAGTATGTATTGTTTCGGTACTTATCCATATTAATTCGCAATTCTTAATTGTCGACTGTGTAACAAGACTAACTATTTTCAATATGATCATTTTTCTAATTCAGCAGTATTCTCGCTTGTCTATAATCGATCGCCTGCTTGCACCCACTAAAAGGTAAACTGGTAGAGATCCTTTAACAGAGATAAGTTTGTCTTTGTTGATGTACCTATCTTATCTTTCTTTGACAGTTGTTTTTGTTTCATTATTTTTGTACAATAAAGCATTTACTATTTACTACTACTACTACGAAACCCTGGAACATAAATCGACAGTAAAGGACATAGTGGACAGCGCGCATATTACATAGTGATAACGGTTCGCAACCGGCGAGCGACCCTTTGATGTAGACGCCCAAAACTGACTGGGTGTAAAGGACAACTATGCGATTCTCTAAACGAGACTCATGATTATGAGTGAACGGATAAATGAGCTTATTGGTACACAATAATGATTTGATTCTTTCGGGTGCCACACGCCCGATAACAAGCAAGACACATTGTCTGCCAAGCGCAGTGATGACTTCATGAATCAGAGTATGAATAAATAAATAAATAAATAAGAGACTCAAAAGCCATCCCACACTCACATTCATGCTTAAGTGTTCACGTCCCACAAGTAGAGAGTGAAGCTACCATAAACAAACAGCCACCAACCTCTTACAGAGGGCGCGGGCGATCACGCGGTATTCACTCAAATATGAACAGTCAAAAACATTTGTCAAAACATCGTGTTTGTAATTTTCGATGTAGAATTCAATTTTAGTTTATTTTATGTAAAAAAGAGAAATAATCTAAATAAAACTGTGATTCTTTGCCGATATCCGCTCAACAATTAATGTGTGTGTGTGAGAGAGTGTTTAATAATTGTGGCTTTAAGTGTATTACGTGATTTCGTATTGATACAGAATAATGTAAGTATAATCATAAGCCACAATTACAGATATCCATTTTATTCCATTTCCTAACACATAATCCTTTTAAAATCATCTCTAGGTACTTTTTTAAAGCATACAAAGAATTGTAATTAGATTACAATTATTTTAGCAATTCACTTCACACGCACGTTAACGTTTGCCAGGTCGTACTGTGGATTTTCTGAAACGAATCTAGAATAATTTAAAATGATCATTTATCATTAAGGAAATCCGATCAAAGTTTTATGGTAGTTAGTTTGAAAGCAAGTGCTAGTGAAGTTTTAGTTACAAACAATAAGGTTTCGAGTAGCGCTACTCACGTAACTTATGAATGAAAAGGTACACTGAGAGCATAGTCCTAAAATGCATCTTAAGAATCGTTAATTAAAGGGTTAATTAATTAACCACGAGCGTCAAACTTTGCCAGGGTGTTTAGATAGACTTACCTGACAATTCTGTAAAAGGAAGTTAAAGGGTTTTCTGACACCCTGTATAGTAGAGGTAAAGTCTCTACTAGTCAAAGTAAAATAAAGTATGCAAAGAAAGAAAGAGAAAAAAAACCCAATAAAAATAATTTAAGTTCAGTGGAGGTGTAAACGCCACCGTCAAATAAATTAAGTGGAGACATCTGAAATGTCGAAGAAAAAAAAACAAATTTATGAAATATACATTTTGTGTCTATTTTACCAATTCGACAGTTGCGTCGGTTGTAAGCGGCTTGCATCCACCGTGAACCCGCGACTTTAACCAGGGCATAAGTCCACCTCCATACAATTAACTGTCATCAGGAATAAGCCATATTCATAAAGACAGTTAAGGTTCTTCCATGCTGGTTTGGGAGTAAAGAAACTTTCTGCGCAGAGGAGGGCGGAAATCTTAGGAATCACGCTATAGGCGATGCGGGTAGCAACCCATCACTATTTAGATTCCCCTTTCCATCTAAACGCCAACAATGCTATACGAGGCCTTTAGGTCTTGTTACCTTAGTCCCGTCGGGACTTCCCAAACCTGCACTGCACAGGTGCCACGAAGAGGGAACCCCATACCGGGGTGGTTGTAGGGCGTCGCGGTGACACAGTGCTCCCGTAACGCCTTACATACGACTGAATAGGGAATCCGTTTGGTTTTTAGTGGGTATGCCTGCCGTCGCGGGAGAGCCGCACATAGCCCCGGTAGTAAAGTTTACAGAAAAATGGCCGATCTAATGCTGTAGGTACGTTAGTAACAGTGCCACGCCTTGGGCTGAATAGGAATTAAATTAAATAGCGCTAAGGTATTTTATTCACGAACTACGAAGAATACTTGATTAAAAACGTAATTATAGAAACGATTCCGATTTAAAAGACGAATATTGTTAAATTAAATGCTTTATTCTTCGGCCGTAGGGCGGGAAAGCATTAACAATATCTGTGCATAGCAGGGGCACTCAAACTTAGACCCAGAGCCAGTGGCGTAGCTAGGTAACCAAGGGCCCTGGTGCCGATAAAACAATGGGGCCCCATTATTATCAAAAGGAGGCTTTATCAACTAAAAATATTAAATATAAAAAAAAAGAAGAAGAAGCTAGAATCTGAACTGAGTCACTGAATCGTTTATTTTTATGCCCGTTCGTCTCTTGTGCGACCCCAGAAAAGGATATGCACGGCGTCAAAAAGGTTACCTAATTCTAAATCTGAATTTGCCACAAGATTTTTGAATACTGTATGTATAACTCTGACATTGGCGAAATCATCGCATCGATCGATGGGGCCATATGAAAAAGAAGATGAAGAAGTTAACAGAAGTTAGCAGAAGCCGAAGCGTTTATAAATAAGAGGTTTAAGAACTAAAAATACTAATGTTCTGGAGTGCTGTTGCCATGGGTGTCACGGCATACACTTTGGGAGCCCCTGACGGAGCCAATATAATATTCCTATTATAGTAGCACCGACCACATTAGGAATTCCTTTTGGCAGTCCGACGCCAAATGTTCCGAAACATCACAGCGCCTTTGATGTCAGCCTTTTTGATAATGTTTAGGGACAAAAAAAGGGAATTATTCCAAAATGGAATCATATTATGCCTTGGTTTGGACAGGATTAGAGGGAATACTTGATGGCGGAATGTGGTTTACATACATAAATCACGTCTTTATCCCTTACGGGTTAGACAGAGCCTAAAGTAAATTTCTAAATATCACTGAAAATTAGAACACAGAAAAATCCGAAAAAAGCTATGGCCGCGAATCGAACCCGCATTCTCGTCATTCCATGACGCGTGCTATACTCAACTCATACACCATATTTAGCAGGTAACCTAAAGACCTTAACCCCCTACCCTAAACCCCCCTAGGGAGCCTAAAGTAACAAGACCTAAAGGCCACGTTTAGCATGATTGTGTATGTGTATTATTGATGAATTGAATTGTATATTATGTGGAAAGGGGAACCAAAATAGTAATGGTTTGCTAGCCGCATCGCCTATGACATGATTCCAAAGATTTCCTTTGGCTTTTACCATGTGCGCAGGAAGAGAAGCTACTGATACATTCTATGTTTTTTTTTCTCCCAGACCAGCTTGGAAGGATCCCAAACCTCGCTATTTCTGACATCCACACAATACCGCATGTAAAAAGTACAATCCCTAAACATTATTTACATCTGTTTGCGAGTTTCGACACCTAAAATGTATTCATGGTGTGCCAATGTAAATCAGTTTCCCCCTTCAGCGCGTTTACTCTTCCCGAGTTTCCCCTTTTTGTGATTTTTACGATGCACGCCCTCTATTTCTGTAACTTGTAAATATTAATAAGGTGACCTTACTTTTGAATAATAACTGAGACCCAGTGCCATACCTACCCAGTAAAGTGATCGTACGTACTGGAGAGATAGGTAGGAATGGGGACTATCGGTCTTTGCTCACCAGTTGGCGCCACTATTGACTAAGATCCAGAGGTATAACTGTCAAAGGCGACTTTATAAGATCGGCGCCGAAACAAAGTTATTTAACTTTGTTTCGGCGCCGAATCGGCGCGTTGAATCTCATTAAGTTTATTAATTATAAATAATTATCATATCGTGTAGCTATGCCGTAATGTTGTGCAGTTCCGTTTTGTTCGGAAAAAGAATCCGCTATCAAAGCGTTCACATTCATCGCCAAATAATTCATACTTGTCTTTGACTACGTTGCGGACTTTAATTTGTTGAGTCGCCGTGGAACGCTGTCATAAGCCGCTCCTAAATTATTTCGAATGTCAACTGTCAAAAATGAAATGAAAGTGTTGCCAACGAAAATAAGACACATATTCACAGTGGGTTGCACATCAGTCCTCGAATGTACAATGTAGATTAAAAGTGAAAAGAAAATAGTCAATAAATTTTTAGGGCTGTTGTGAGTTGGGACCATTTTGTGACAATTTATTTATCTATGAACAAAAAATATTTACCTTGCTACTCCGCTACTCACGTGCATAACCAAGTCTGTGTGAAATGTATATGTCTTTCATGCAATCCCTCCCTCCACTAATGCCACATAAAACACATTATGAATCCCACAAACTTAATTATCCCTTACAC
Source organism: Pandemis cinnamomeana (assembly GCA_932294345.1). Taxonomy (NCBI): domain Eukaryota; kingdom Metazoa; phylum Arthropoda; class Insecta; order Lepidoptera; family Tortricidae; genus Pandemis; species Pandemis cinnamomeana. The sequence continues at coordinate 1,776,718 of OW028712.1, forward strand.
CACACAAACACTGACGCGTTTCTATCCCTTGATTGAGTAGCGGAGTTGCAAGGTAAATATTTTTTGTTCATTGAAATGGATCTCGGCAAAGTAGCGCCTGATTCAATAAAATATTTATTTATCTGTTGTTTTTAATTTTTAATTAAAGAAAAAAAAAAGAAAGAAAGAAAGAAGAAATTTATTCCTTTTTGCAAGGCACACAAATAAAAGATAGGTAATATACACAATTTTATAGAAAATAAACAAGGTAAAACAAAAAAAAAACATACGACATAAAAAATAGATCATCAGCGTTGTGTGTCTTCGCAAAAGTGAAACGGTCGCTGGCTCAGCATATTATTATTATTATTTTATTTGTTGTTTTGCGATTGCCATAATTTTTTTTTCTCTTTTTCAAAACAACGTTCGGACAAAAAAGTGATCTTACTAGGTTCCGTTTTTTCCTTTGGCGGTACGGAATCCTAAAAACTGTCAATGGTTGTACAGAGCCCATTGTTTTCTGCGACCATGAACCTAATGGGTAATTTTTTTTTTCTTTTTTAATTTTTTACAAATGGCCTCAATCGGCTTTCATAACGACACGTGCTCTGCGCCTGCGCTTCGTATTGTCGGTGAGCGCCGCATACTGATCCGCAGGACAGAGTACTGAAAGACAGACACTTCAAAATAAATAATAAAAAAAATTAGAAGGGTGGCAAACTTGCAACCGATGACCCTGATGCTAAGTGGCCACCTCCCGTTAACACGCGCAACACTAGAGGACTCCAGATCCATTGCACAGCATGGAGAGCTAAGACAGACTGACATAAATATTCTGTTTTTAGTATTCGTTGTTATAGCGACAACAGAAATAGGTACATCATCTGTGAAAATTTCAACTGTCTAGCTATCACGGTTCATGAGATACAGGCTGGTGACAGACAGACAGACAGACAGGGAAATCTTTGTAATAGGGTCCTGTTTTTACCCTTTAAAAACCCTCTTCCCGCTAGTATCAAAAGAAAGCTCTGCAGTTCTCCTACTCTGTCATTAAATCGAAAGCTTTCCCAATGTTCTCGCTAAGCCTGCCCGATGCAAGACACGTCCAACTCGAATTTACAGGCAATTCATTCGATATTGGATTATTAGGCACTGATCTTTTTAAAATTTCCCGACTTAGACGCTTTTCCCGTCCGGCCTGTCCCCAATTCCCAATTCCGCGGAATGAGAAAGTAATGTAAATTGATCGGATTATACGTGGCCTGGAAATATAATTCGCGCCGTTTATGATCGACTGGGGGCTTCTGCTTCACCTGCGAATCAATAAAACGAATGCGTTCCACGACTCAAGATCCTCATTTGTTTTTGAGCTAAAACCCTAGGCAGCACTGGCCATTTATAAGGATAACAAATCCTTATCCTCACTAATATTACAAATGCTACGTCCTCTGTCTCTATGTCCATGTATTTGCAGTATCTTCTTCCACTTCAGCATGTGTCGGAGCACTGCAGGGTGCAATCTTCACGGTGGAACCTGTATTCGGAAGTTATCTTCACATAATTGTTTCCTCTTTCTTAGTCCTCTTTGGGGTCCTCTCTAGGTCTTTGGGGGAGGCCTATGTCTAACAGTGGGCGTCCTATGGCTGATATGATGATGATGATCAGGTTTATTGCTGTCAAAAATGGGGTAGCGTACAACACTAATCAAATACTCCGTAAAGGCTCGGTCACTCTTGTTGACGCAAGACAACATACTCAACTACAGACATACGAGTATACTATGTTGAAGACAGTTTACCAACGGATGGAGACATTCCACACCCAGTTCCAGTCTTCAACAGCAGAGCATAATTCGATGTAGGTATAATATGTATAATGTTTTCACACGGCTCCTGTTTACTTCGCGCGAGTCACGACAAAGCTTCGTTAATACAAGCGAAATATGAATTAATTCTTAAATGCCTTCCGCGCACATGTGGGCTAGTGATGGGGCGAAGAACATCGATAAATTTATCGTTTATTTACAGTTTTATCGAAGTCATGACATACAAAAGATTATTTTGCAAATAAGCCGCAAATGGCTAAATAGGCTCTTCTACGTGTATGCCAGATGTAACCCCTGGCCTAACTGCCAAAGGATACGCTGCAAGGAACTTGACTGTTTTATAAGTTACCTTTGTTTTAATCTTTTTCAACCAACAATGTGGTTTAAACAATAATGGTATAAAAAAATTATACGGATCATAATAAAAACTAAATTACTCTGTTTATTCCTCTTTCAAAAGATCTTATGTTAGTTGCTTAGTTGGTCTCTGGAACCTTTTCTCATAATTTCGCAAGAATTTCTTTGGCAGGTTTATGGTAAGTCATTATGACATTTACAGTGGTACGCGACTCATTTGTTTTAAGTATACCTTGTTTTTTTTTATATGAATAGGAAGGCAAACGAGCAAGTGGGTCACCTGATGGTAAGTAATCACCACTGCCCATAGACACCCGCAACCCCGGAGGGATTGCAGATGCGTGGCCAACCTAGAGCAGAGAGAGAGGTAGGGTGCAGTCACAATCATCTATACATATAATAAAATCGTTGAGACCAAAAAATCTGTACATTGAAGATTAAAAAAAAAAAACCGACCAGGGTGACTTAAAATCGGTAACTGAACATAATAAAACAAATTTTAAAATTTTTGTTTGTTTGTTTGTTTGTTTGACTGAGCATCACGTAAAAACTACTGAACGGATATTGTTGAAATGTTCACAAATCTATTTCAATAAATTCAGAATAGGATATAGGCTACAGAAATTTTGGAATTTTTTGGAAAAAGGGGGTGAAAAGGGGGGTTAAAGTTTGTATGAAAAAATAAAATTAGATTGTTCTAGAATCATGAAACTCAGAATAAATACTTAGTAATAAAAATAAGGAAATACCTGTTTTAGCATTTTTTTTTAATCTCACCCAGAGGCGCAAAAAAGAGGGTTTTGTGTTTAAAATTAATTAACTTCATACACCTATACAATAAAAACCAATGAAGTGTAACCTTTTAAAATTGCTAAATAATACTTCCAATTTAATACAGGTAAATATAATTTCTCAGTTTTCTTGAAATTTAATTTTTGAGGTGATTACGCACAAAATAGCGGAACTCAAGAAAATCAGCTTTCGTCGGTAGAAGTAGTTGGTAATAATTACAAACAAAATAATACTACGGAGAAAATAGATAGATACGAATGTACATAAGACATAAAGCCGGAAAACTGTGTCAATTGTGAAAAAACATTAATAAAATAATTACATGCTGTACAGGTATTTTTCAACGAAGACATTTTCGTCAAACCTATATCAACCTAAATTGGCGTCCTAAATTGTGTTCTTTACCTAACACCTAAAGTTCAATATGCAATACCGTTACTTTGTTTTTATTTATGTGCTATTATTCACAACGCGTTCGGTTTTTGAACGCACTCTTATTTGAAAACCTGATATATTATGAGGGCGGCGTGAAACGCTTGGCTGTATGCTCTTAATATTTTTGCCTAAAAAAATCAAAATCAAAAGGCGCGTTTACGTCTGCGCTACGAACATGTCAGAATTTTATTGTGAAAAAAGTTTGTGCTTTTAGTATGAATCTTAACTGAATCGCATTACGACGTCATGGTAAGGCCTCTGCAGGTAATTAATTTGTAGATAAAGATAATAAGTGTTAATAATCTGTAGCCACCTACTTAAACCAAGAAAATAAATAAAAAAACTTCTGATAGAAAAAAATGAGTTGCAAAATATTAATTAAAACGGATTAGAAAATGAATTGTTAGTCGTAAGGTAAAAACAGGTAAACATTTATGTACCTATTATTTGATTAGAATATTGTATATATTTTTTTAAATTAATCAGGTTACAAATATCGTTAAAGTGAGCGCAGTATTCGCCAATAAGCGTCATAGTTCGGCGAAATTAATAGTGATGTAGGTAACTAAAACTGTACAAACTTAGCTTTTTTTGAATAAAGAAACTATAAATTAAACTATCTTGTAAAATAAGGTATAAATAAATGTGATGAGTCATTAACCAGTTCACACCTGTTTTTTTTTTCAAGATTCCGTGTCACAAATTATTATTTTCATGACGTAATTCTAAAAGTATAGTTTCGTACACACTTTCAGTGGTTCACGTGACGAAGTTAATAGTCATAATAATAATAATTTTGATATCGAGAAAAGCCGTAAGTATCACAAAAACACACGCGGACGAAGTCGCGGGCAACAGCTAGTTTTCTAATAAGGCTTTTGCTAAGGCCTTCTAGTTCAACGCTGACTCTGTTTATAACCTCACCCACTTAGTATAAGTTTAAGATTTTTAAAGGGTCGGCAACACGCATGCTAGTTCCTTGAACTTGCAATCTTGCTTCTTATCCAAAGGCTACGAAAGCCTACCATCAGGCAGGCCTTACGCATTTGCCAACGACGTCGTCAACAAAGAACTCAGAAAACCGTCGCCTTAATTTTGGACTGAAATCGTTTAATACACCGAAAAACGTGCCTTCGACTTTCGCACACCAACGTACTTTAAATTTAATTGTAGAACGTGAGCCTTTAACCTCGATATCCGTGCCCCGTCCCTACTCTAATTGTAAATTTCCTTACGAATAGAATTAGTAGATATTTAATTAAAAGTTGTCTCGCGTTCTCTCGCAATTTGCGGTTGACAGCCGCTCCTACCGTTTACGTACCGTGCACCCGTCCAATTGCTAAAAACACTTAATTCTCCATGCTAATTTTGAAAACACTTCGTTCTCCACTTTTTTATCCCCGACGAAAAGGTCTGTGTGTGTGTCTGTGGCATCGCAGCTCTTAAGCGGATGGACCGATTTTAATGCGGCTTTTTTCAATAAAAAGCCAGTTTTCTTGCGGTGGTTCTGAGCTATATTTGGTACAAATCGGTCCTGCAGTTTGAAGAGTATAAACTCTTTTCCAAAATGACTTAAGGCATTTTTGGCATAACTCTGTGTTATTTATTTATTTATCTATGATTAGTCGATTAATGCTTTGGGGTTATTAATTTTTAAAATTTAATGTTTTAGAGTCTACTGTTCGTTTGTTTCAAGATTATGCCCGTTATGTTATCATCTCTTATAACGGTATATGCTGAGACGATGATGTCAAAAAATTGTTGTAAAACCGCTAAACATTCAGCACCCTGTACAACTAAATAATATACCCATGAACAAAATAACATCATAGCAAGATGACACCCACCCTGGAAAGGACTACATTAAAATTGCTCCACCGTCAAGAGCCTAGCTCTAAAGTTTAAGAAGAAGGGATACGTTTGAGACGCTTTGCGACCTTACCCATGGCTATGAAGAAAGAAAGAAAGAAAGAAAAAAAGTTTATTTATGACAATCAGAAAACATCAAATAAAATAAAATAAATTAAACACACGTAAAACAATACAAATAAATTGTCACAAAATGGTCCCAGCTCAGCATTTGCTGGCCTTACAGCATTACAGCTTACAGCCTTACAGCTTACTTAAAAAGGAAATAATGGAACAAAGTAAGCATAGACAACCACATCACAGACAATAGAAAAATAGAAGAAAAAGCAGTGAAGTGAAATGACAGCACTGTATTGACATTGACAGCCAAGCAGAGTAACTTTAGGTTAGAAAAGACATACAATTAAAAAATGAAATTAACCAATTTACAAACCTGCTGTATATAACAGTAAATAACTGTTCTGAGTAGGTAAACAAAGCGTCAACGATGTTTTTCATAGCTCTAGCCAACCTTCCGAAAATAAAACTATCAAAGTTAGTCGTTCAAACAGTTCGTAATGAGATGCGCTCGACGCTTGGCGGAAAAAACAAAATCATTTCACACACAAAGTTAGCCGTTGCGCGCGGGTTGGCAGAAATGTGAATACAATTTCTAAGCGACACTGAAAATTAGAACATCCTTACTTCCTTACTAATATTATAAATGCGAAAGTAACTCTGTCTGTCTGTCTGTTACATTTTCACGTTTAAACCGCTGGGCCGATTTAGTTGAAATTTGGTATACAGATAGTTTGAGTCCCGGGAAAGGACATAGGATAGTTTTTATCCCGGAAAATTGTATAGTTCCCGCGGGATAGCACAGCCCAAACCACTGTAATTTTTCAAATTTAAGGCCGAACAAAGTTCGCCGGGTCAGCTAGTATAGAAAAAATCGAAAAGTAAAGCTATGGCCGGGAATGGAAACCGGATCCATCATTCCTAAACGCGTGTTATACCGCTACGCCATACATAGCAGTTAACAAAGAGCAAAGGAGCAAAGATCTAGAACCAACTTCCTGCTGCAACATTCCCTGAGCGGTACAATTTAGGGATTTTTAAAAAACGAGCCTTCCTGTTCTTGAAAGGGCCGGCAACGCACCTGTGATTCCCCAAGTCTTGCAGGTGTCCCTGGGCGATGGTGATTACTTTCCATCAGGTGACCCGTCGGCTCGTTTTCTCCCTCTTATATATAAAAAAAGGTGAGTAAGCCTACGAATTTTTCTATCCGTACCAGCTGTCAAGTGACTTTGGTACTATGCGAATTTTCCTTTGTCGCCAAGCGTCATCCTGTTTGAATGTCTGCACGACACAATTACAAACTTCCGTGGAACATCTACTGCCATAGCCATGGCTTTACTTTTCAGATTTTTCCATGTGTTCTAATTTTCAGTGTCGTTTAGAAATTCAATTTCTTACGGGTAAAACCGCAAAAATAAATATAAAAATCAAGAAGTAATTAATATTCTTGATTCATGTCATAGAAATATGAATAGTTTGGTCAACGCGTTTAGTTTGCCTTTAGATAATTTTAGACGTGGAATAAAAATATACTATGTGCATAGGCTCTAAGGAATAGTAGATTAATCGAAAAGGGAGGAAAATCAGGAGATATTGAAGAGATTAAGACATTGGACTTGAGTTAATTCCCCTTTTCATTTCGACTGCAAGGAATGTAAAAAAAGTTTTTAACGAGCAAAAGAAATAGGTACTGTTGTTCCAATTTCAATCTGTTTTTTCTTAATTTTCCAATTTTTTTTATGTTTAAAGGGCAAAGTTTTCACACCCATTGTCGAATTCGCGTTTTAAAATTTAATAATTAATTTGCTAACTTTTCATGTCTGTGTTTTCTTTTTCTTGTTTTTTTCTATAAAATTGTGTACATTCTTGAATACTTGTGTGTCTTGCAAAAAGGAATAAATGTCTTCTTTCTTTCTTTATTTCTTTAAACACTGTTTCTACTCAAATAAAGTTTTAACGCTGAAATATATTTTCACGAGTTCCTCAGTCCAAGACCAACCTTTGTTACGAACCGACGAAACAAGCATAAACTAGGGTCGCAATAAAACATATCCGTTTGCAGCATATGCATGTATACATATACCAACAAACTAACTAACGCTGCACAAATAATGTTTCTATTATGTATGTGAGTAGAGACAAAACAGGACTGAGCTTTCGCGGTACTCGTATAAAATTGCGAATTGCTGCAAGTTAAATTCTCGGGTAATTACATACATACCGTCACGCCTCTTTCCCACAGGGGTAGGCAGTGACTACTTTGTTACACTTGCTACGATCCTGACATTCGCTTCATTCACATTTATCAATCTCTTCATACATGCTCGTCGGTTTTGGGTACTCCTGACCTGACCTTTTTCCAAAACGTCTCCTATTTGGGTAATTGACAATGATTTTGAGTTGTAAGAAGTGCAATGCGTATTCAATGTGTAAACGGAATTGTCACATGTCAACGACAATTGTCACTCGGTGAAATAGGTGCCTGATGTTAAGGAATCACCAACACTCATGGAGACCTGTACTTGAGCACTAGAACATTGTCAGCCTAGAGGGCTAAGATAGAATACCTCACATGCCAGTAATGTCACAGGCTGTCTTAATCACCACACCGGAACACAGCAGCGCAAGCACTCCTGTTTGACGGCAGGATTAGCGAGAAAGACGGTGGTAGCGATCCGGCCGGATCTAGCATACTAAATAAAGGAGCAACCACACTGCAGCGTATACGCGGTGATGTGTCGCATGCGTCACATTCTCTCTCCGTTACTTCATACATTTTGTTGCGTAAACGCACGGTCGACGTCTTTTACGCACTGGTGTGGCCAGTGGCGTAACAATAGGGTGGCAGGGCTGGCAAAATGCCACGGGCCCCTGACCCAAGAGGGCCCAGGCCCAAGAGGCCGCGTGCTCAAAAATATTTAAATGAAAATGAGTACAACGTGTCGATTTTTACTGATAGGGCCCCATCAAAAGAATTTGCCACGGTCCCCATGTGGTATAGTTAGTAAGGTGTGGCCGCACCTTAATTCTACCAAGTTGCCCGTAATGCAGGTGCAAATGGCTGCCAACCGACAAAGGTGCCGCAGAGCTCCAAAACATTTCTCTAAGAAAAAAACCACCGAAAACAATTCGGGGGCTCGCAATGCCTGTTTATGGAACAAAGAGCAAACTTCCCCGTCCTGTTTGGGGCCCGAGTTTCATCAAAGTTTTCTTACATTCATTTCCATTTCCATTTTTAGCACGCGGTTAACTTAAAGTGGTTAGTAATGGAAGGGGCATTCGTTTGGTATAATACGTATTGATATACTGTTTATTGTTTTATCCATGCTGATATGGGAATAAAGAAAAAACGTAAAATGTACCAGTTGCTTCTTTTCCCGCGCAGATGGTAAAAGCCCGTCGAGGGAGCGAACTTCTTGAATCATGTTTTAGGCGATGCAGGTTTCCATCTATACGCACACAATCATACTAAACGTGCCCTCCTGGTCATGTTACCCCGTGAGGGATAAAGACGTGATTTATGTTTGTTTGTTTAGTTTTTTAAAATGAACGACACCAAATACTTAGGTCTGAGGCCTCTTAATCAACCCTAAAGATGCCTCAAAAGGTTTCCATACAAATTGCCGTTCGAATTAATATTTGAAAAATCGCCGGAAATACTGGCCGCTTTTAAAAACGAGAGACTGTTAATAAAAAACAAAACACTACCGCCGAAAACAAGCACCTGCAAATCAAAAATAAAACTGAAGTCAAGAGCGTATCTTCAGAATTAATTCAACAGTAACAAGATTTCGGGTGAAATTACTTAAGCGCTTTACTTTCAGTAAATATTTATAACTCGGCATAAAGCGGGCTTATCAGGTAATCTGGAGAGCCAATGGGAGGGCGCTCATTACCGTATCTTTGAGGAGTTAGGTGCCGCCGGGGACTTAGAACATTCTGGAACAGTTTACTTTTAACATTTTAACCTCACGTCCTTGCGCAATTTCTTAAGAACTACCTGATAGAAAGAATTGCTGATAGTAAAAAAAAAGTGTATACCTAATATGAACTAATATTATAAATGAGAAAGTGTGTCATCTGTCTGTCTATTACCTTACCTAAGCCGCTGAACTAATTTAGTTGGAATTTGGTAAGTTGATTTCCCAGGACACATGTTATTAATTATATTAAATTTCTAAACGACACTGAAAATTAGAACACAGAAAAATCCGAAAACTAAAGCAATGCCTAGCTATGGCTATGTCGTATATACACATCATTTAAACAGATGACGCTTAGCGACAAAAATCGCATATTAACAAGGTCACGTGACAGCCAGTAGCAGACCCAGTAAGAGTACCTGCTATAGGTGGTGTAGGGGTATAACACGCGTAACGGAATGACGAGGATCCGGGTTCGATTCCCGGCCATAGCTTTACTTTTCGGATTTTTCTGTGTTCTAATTTTCAGTGTCCTCCAGAAATTTAATTTCTAACGGTAAAATGGTAAAAGTAAACATAAACAATCAAGAAGTAAATATTCTTGATTCATTCGATAGTGTTATAATTATGTTCGAATCACAACACTACTTGACGTTGCCGTCTTAAGCACGCCACTCCTGTTATAAAAAATCAAGACTTACAAAGTATATGAAGGATGAGCTTATCATCCTGAGACCAATTACGTTGAACGATATCATCGGATAGGTTGGTTGAAGTTTTTTAATACAACGAAGAAGGCAAACGAGAAGTAGGCCATCTGAGGGTTGGTGAGAACTACCCACATGGGGTATCAAAGGCTTACAATGGTCTAATGATAGAATGCCTGATGTGCCAGTAATGTTACAAGTTTTTATGCCTTATGAGCAGACATCCCTGTTTTAGTGAGGTCAGACATATCTTATGGCCTGAAACTAAGATTTATTAACATCTAGCTCTGTTCTATGTCTTTGTGCCATTCTTAAAGCCAAAGACATTAACTTTGAGGGGCGCCAACCAGTGTACTAAACTTTAATAACGTTTTCAAATTGAGGCGAACCCTAAATTGCCACAGGTCGGTAGTTTAAATGAGGTAAAAAGGGGGTGTCGTTTCTCGCAACCAGTTTACAAGAAGTTAGTTTGACTCATCCATTACGCTTATTAGCTTTCCCTCTTAGATTCCTTATCCAATGGAAATTTAAAATAACATGTCCTCGTTCCATGTGAAAATATATTTGGTACAGTTCCCAGCAAACATCTTTAATAAACGATATTTATTTTATCCTAATGGAACATGCAACTGAGCACATGGCTAATTTTACAGCTAGGTACAATGCAATAGAACTTTGACACTCAATTACAATTTTTCGGTGACAGACCAAATTTTACAGTGTTTTTTTTTATTTATACAGAATGATTCTGGCAGTGGCCTCGTCCTAGACAAAGTGCTAGTGGGCGTCGCGTCGTTCTACGACACCGACTCGTGCGCTAAATTGCGACGTGCTGTGTACACCAACGTCTTCCCATTCGTGGATTGGATCAAGAACATTACCGGAATTCCATGAAATTCCGCGAAAATTTCCTGTCCAGTGGCTGTTCTGAAAAACCTATTCTTGTTCCAATTAGTGTTAAGAATGTCAATCTTGGTAGCGAAGAATATATGGTGGTGAAGGTGAGGTTTCGTAGTCTTATCTGAATGTGCGTGTGTGGGATTCACCAACCCTCAGATGGCCTTCTCGTTTGCCCTCGTATTAAAAAAAAAACTTCAACTGAGGTATTCGGTGATATCGTTCGACGTTATTGGCCTCTGGGTGATAAGTACATCCTCCTCAAACTTAGTTAATTCCGAATTTTGTAACAGGCTCTAGTGCTCACGAAGACGGAAACGCTTAGTCCCACTTTTGAGATTTTTGACATAATCATAAAATACTAACTCAACTGCAACTGTAACTCCGTCTACGCAGTACTCGCTTATCGCTGCTCCCGCGGGAATTACGCGATTTCCGAGATGAAAATATCCTTTGTTGTTTGAAACTATCCCTATGCCAAATTTCGTTTAAATCAGTTCAGTGGTTAAGGCGTGAAATCATCACAGACAGATAGAGCCTGACAGACAGACAGAGACACTGTCACATTTATGATATTAGTAGGTATAACTGTCCAGGTATGCACTGCGCTGTTTGCGTCGACTAGCTGTTGATTTTATTTGATTTATGACACTATTTTATCACAGAAATGTTAAGGACATTCACGTTTTTATTAGTTTTGTATAAAAGAACCGTTGTACAGTAAATTTTATCAATTCTTACAATAACAGTCATGTTTTTTCTAACGATCTGTTTAAGTATATTTGTCCTATTGCACGCACACGATGAAGGTACGAAAGTATATTGTCATAACGGGATAGAGATCGCGATTGCCTGTCATGAGCCCACGATATTTAGAAGCAGTTTCTTGCATCATGATAACAGCTGGCTAATCTGAAGAAATTGTGAAGGCATTCCCTTCGGGCGGCAGCGACTTGGACATCCCCACAGGCTCTGGCAGACGTCAAAAACACGCCAACGCGACCAGAATCGGGTCGATTGCCAAGGCCTTTGAATTTTGACGCAAATTGCCAACGGGCCAATGTAGAGTACCGAGCACGGTCTACTCCGATTTTTAAGACTACTCGTAATTTCTTCAGTACAGCTGTGAACGGTACCGCCGGCAAGAAATTAAAAACTAAAATGTTTGTTTTTTTATTCTAATAGGAGATTTGTCATCTCGTGTCTACGATGGTGATAAAGTCAATATAACGGAGTATCCTTGGTCTGCCATTATCTATATAAATGAAAATTTATTGTGTGGAGCTGCAATAATTTCTGACCGATGGTTGGCCACGGCTGGTCATTGTTCCAAATCTTTGTAAGTTATTCGTTATTTTATTTGTTTTTATAATTATTTAGAGGGGCTCTTAATAACAAATAACTTGATAATCTATTAATAATTATCAGACTTGTCTCGTGACATAATCATACATTAGCATACAAATATAGAAAATATTTTCTCCCTTTGCTGGCTTTTTTATGGATAAACCATCCAACTTTTATTCATATTTTAATTACAAAAAAATCATAAAATGCTCGTGTCAGTGAGACAGGCAGACGCGATGAAACTATAACGGTTTCGTTTTTGCAATTCTGGCTACGAAAGTCTAAAAAAAACCGATTGTCTGCAAAGTTGCTTTACGAACAATAGTTTTACGTGGTAGCATCATAAATAAACATATTCGAACTGCTAGCTCTGACGTCACGCGAGAAGGTCGTGCCTCTTTATCGCTTGTTCCGCGCTCTCGCTTGCACACTCTGACATCACGCGATGCAATGAGTCATGTTTTTTCGTGAGTGCAGGCGGCATCCATCGATTTATAAGACGTTATCACTTCAAAATTGTTTCTTGCAGGTATATTTTAAAAATAATGACGGTAGGAGTCGGAACAGATGTAATGGGCAAAGGCGAGCGTTACCTTGTTGATTTAGAAGTACGACATCCAGACTATATACAACGACCGATGCGTATGGACATATCTTTCAATGATATCAGCTTGTTCAGAGTTAACAGGTCAATAACCTTTAGCGATAAAGTGCAGCCGATAAAACTGCCTCAACACAATTACGAAGTCAATGTTGTCTACAAAACTGCTGCCATGGGACAAGATGAGGTGAGCACTACGATTTCTTGACATTAGTATAAAACAGTACATTCATTACACTACTACAAAGGCCGGGAAGCATGGGATTGTTGGCTGCAAATAAACTTACAATGAAATATTTAAATTAAAACCTTCAAGAAATGAAACTGCAAAATATAAAAACCTCGTTTAGGTATTTTTCTTTTTTTTAATAAATGTAGTGACAGACTATTATGACACCAGAAAGCAAATATTGCTTATACCTAGTTTTTTTAATGGCTGACGGCCGGCCTTGGCCTACAATGTTGAATGAGTGTTTTCCAAAAAAATATTCACATGAACATTTTTTCCAGGATTTACCTATTTTGGGTTTTTCTTACTCAGAATCGTTGAGCCTGTCGATCCTTACACAAGAAAAAATGTGTCCCAAAATTTCCATGCCAGTTCGTCACTTTTTTATTATAATAATATGGGTATTATTTATTTATTTATTTATTTGTTGTCAATTCATTTATTTTCTAGACTGGCTTTATGGGAGTCTTAAAAGAAAACACTCTACGTTCCTATAACATCAGCGAATACATAGACACATTCAACCAGACCGCGGTAGAGCCTTTCCGAGAAATCATGATGAGGGCCTGCCTCGACACGAAACGGGACGACGACAAGCCTTCAATGTGCCGCGTGAGTTTAACTATTCTTTCCCCCTTGAAGTAGAACAGCATCAAGGCGACTGACTTCAGAAGCCACTTAGATGTGATCCGGTCCTTGAAGTTCATACTCCACTGTATGTTTACAAAAGTTACAAACAGCTCCGTCGGTGGGAACAGCTGTGCCATTCAGTGCATGCACTTTGAGCTCTGCACAATGCGTTCATAAATTAATGTGATGAAAGCAATTGGTGGAATCCTTTAGACATTTCTCAACACTTGCCTGAAGTAACATAACTTTCATCACTCGATAGTTTTGAGAAGCTCAAGGGGCTTTAGTTCCTCATATCTGTAGGTACTGTGACTGGTAATATACTTTCCCTCTCGTCCCTGGTGAGCAGTAGTTCCACGGTAGTTTGTAATTGTGCCGTACAGACACATCATTCAAACAAAAAGATGACGCTTGGCGACAAAAATTCGCATAGTAACAAGGTCGGGAGACAGCTAGTGAAATTCGAAGGCTTACCCACCTGCGCTATGGGTGGTGTAGGGGTATAGCACGCGTCACGGAATGACGAGGATCCACGGGCTCGATTCCCGGCCCTCGCTTTACTTTTCGGATTTTTCTATGTTCCAATTTTCAATGCCGTTTAGAAATTTAATATACTTTCTGATACTTACATAATCCATGGGCATGCGCTGGCAAGAGCTGGAGGTCCCTGCGCGACATTGTCTCAAATAGATAAATAATGCTGAGAGCCCTACTTCACGGATTAGAGGATGTGATGATGATGATGATACTTGTAACGCTTGAGTTTTTAGTGGAACAAAAAAAAGATGAAAATTTCTGATTACTAACGTCTAAGTCAACGACCAAGAGTGTCTTCATTACTAAGCAAATTTTGCAGTGATTATTTTTATTTGTATCCACAGGGTGATTCTGGCAGCGCCCTCGTTCTGGACGACACGGTGTACGGCTTAGCGTCGTTCGACGACACCGACTCGTGCGCTAAATCGCGACGTGCTGTGTACACCAACGTGTTCCCATTCGTGGATTGGATCAAGAACACAACCGGAATTCCATAAAACAACTTTGTCTTTACCCATTACACCGTATCACACCATAACCGTATAGCGATGTATCAGGCCATATACTCATCTGCGACTTAAAAAAACAACGGATTGCACTCCGGGAGTGCCGGTAGAAGTGAAAACTACACACTCGCGCAAACGCCCAGCGCCGCTTAAACGACCTAGCAGTAACTCTCCCTTCGTCCTACGCATTTTCGATCAGGGTCACGTGACCGGACGCGAGTTTATCATTTTTTACCCATTTCATAAAGTACACAACGCTGTTAAAGAAGTTTTCACTTCAAAATAGTACATTCAAGCATGGTTTTCTTCAAAATTTACGTTTTTCTATTAATTTTTAAATCAATCATGCTTTGGATAAAAGATTAGTAATCCTGATATTTTCTAAGCCTGTGTTTTGTTGTGACTTCGTTACGTTAATTTTTTATGATTAAAGAGTTTACGACCGAAAATGTGTAGTTTACTTAATTATTGAGTACTTGGATTCATATAGCATGAAAGTTATTTACAAAAAACTGTATAAAATGGGTGACTAGTTTTTCTAAAGCTTAACCCATCAAAAACATAAATGTGAAATGATAGCCAAGTTCAATATTAAAAATATGCATCTTTATTGACTTGGCCGACAAAATAATTTATTATGTATATGCGACTGCCAAGTTCTGAGTAGAATATCCTGCATTTATTTCACTTGGGATGTAAACTTACTCTTTAAAACAGTAACAATATTTTTTACAAGTAAACAATGCATCAAAATAGCATACTACTAGCGCCATCTAGCGGCGGAAATTAAGGCTAATCAAAACCTCGTTTCAGATATACGCTTAAATATTATCTAGCTTATATTTATGAGTATTTACACCTGATTGGCTGAAATACCAAGTTCATATAGCATGTCGTCTAGAGGTCGTCTTTTCTTGAATAATATTGCTACGCAGTCAGTGAATCAGCCACAAAAATTCCGGTTTTTAAACGTTAATATATCAGTATCTCTCAGGGCTACATTTATGAAATTATGCATTTTAGGCAAGCTTAAGTCTGAATAAATGTGCCAAATTTCATGTATGTCGGTTAAACAGGTTTCGAGTTGTGAAGAGGTCACAAGTAGCTCGAAATGGTTCGTGTAAATATACACACGGCAGCGTCACCAGTTCTTTTCACTATGAACTTGGCTGACACGCTCCCGCGTGTCTAGATTGTTCAGATAGACTCATTCACTAGTTAAGTTAGCCTTGTCGCTGCTGAAGAATTCCCCGTGGGAATTTATAAAAATCTGTCCATATCTTCTATGCAAAATTCCAAGATACTAAATCCAATCGTAAAAAAAGCCTTTTAAGTGCGATTCAGACCTACCCCGTACAAAAACAAACGAGTTCAGTATACAAACCCAAAAATTACGTTTTTATTTGTTTTAACACAAGTAAAAATTATTCATAAAAATAATTCTTCCATGCTGTTCTGGGAGTAAAGAAAAAACATAGAATGTTACCAGTTGCTTCTCTTCCCGCGCAGGGCAAAAGCCCATCGAGGGAATGGGCGACAATCTTAGGAATCATGTTATAGGCGATGCGGCTAGCAACCCATCACTATTTTGATTCACGTTTCCACCTTTACGCCCAAAGTCATGCTAAACGTGGCCTTAAGGTTTTTTTACCTTAGGCTCTGTCTACCCTGTAAGAGATAAAGACGTGATATGTATGTAAAAATTATGTTTTTAAAATACCTACTTTTAAATAAAATATTCAGATACCTACCTGCATGCGGTCAAAGGCACCTCACATTTTACGTCTACGAACTATTGATAAAGTTTTGATTTATGGAAGTATTTTATCACAAAAATGTTTGAAACAATTCACATTAAAGTACCTTCTAAATATTTAACCTTATTATACTTAGGTATGAATGTGGATTATAAAAGAAGCATAGTGCGGTAGGTATGTTTCATCCATTCGTAGAATAACAGTCATGTTGTTTCTAACGACCTTTTGTAGTTTTTTTGTCCTTTTGAACGCACAGGATGAAGGTGAGAAAATATTGGATAAATTAACAAATTAATATTAAGACAGTAATTATTAATTTTGTATTTTTAACTAACTGAAAAAAAGGAGGATTTAAATTTAACTGTATCAAGTTATTTGTGTATAACTATGACCGTCAATATTTACGCCGTCTACATAATACATACATACCGACACGCCTCATTCCCATAGGCACTTATAGAAAGTACACAAAAGACTAACAAGGGTACAAGAAATTGTATTTATTTTTGTTGAATAGGAAACGAGTTCTCATCGCGGATCTTTTATGGTAATAAAGTCAATATAACGGAATACCCGTGGTCCGCTATCATATTTATAGACAATGCTTTGCACTGTGGAGCTGCAATTATATCTGACCGTTGGCTGATGACAGCAGGCCACTGCTATTTGGCTATGTAAGTAACAGCTTTTTTAAGCTGTAGAAACTAGTAAAATTAAACAATTTACATTATAGTAAAAATTCAACACGCAGCGCTGACAAGAGCAATGACACGACTCTCTTTTGTTTTAGTTTTCTTTTAGCGCTGCGTGCAATTAACTTTATTTGTGGCCAGTGCCAAAATATAATAGTTAAATAAAAAGGTGGCTGCCTAAATAGGTGCGTCGCCTATAGCTTTGGTGTATTATTTGCCAGTTTCTAATTCTTATGGCCTTATAAAAGACTTAAAATTATTTAAGAGAAAGTTGCACACGGTCTAATAAAAAAAACACATTTGCCTTGCTTGTAAAGTGGCACCTGATTCGATAAACTATGTAAATACGCGTTTTTTGCAGATACCCATTTAACACAACCAAGATAATGGTCGGAACAGATGACATGCGAAACAACATTGGAGAGCGTTACCTAGTAGATCTAGAAATACGGCATCCAGACTTCATACACAAACCGATGGATATAGACATGTCGCTCAATGATATCAGCTTGTTCAGAGTTAACAGGTCAATAACCTTTAGCGACAAAGTGCAGCCGATAAAACTGCCTCAACACAATTACGAAGTCAATGTTGTCTACAAAACAGCTGCCATGGGACTAGACGAGGTGAGCATTATAATTTTACACAGAATAAATCAAAGTCGCTTGCCGCCATCTGTATTTTTTTTGTTCCGATTTTCATCGGCCATCGGCTATTCAGCTATAATCAGATTTTTAATTCAGTGCGAGTTTCAGGAGGTATTCCAGTAAATATACTCTTCTCCATTCTCAGTGTACTTGCCATCGTTTTAATCTAATCGTGTTTTTGGCACTGTCAACCAGTACAAATTAACTCGCCAGAGACCAGTAGGCTTATTGTCTAACTCGCTTGCAATCGCCATCGTGTTCATTTTGACAGTTCATGTATGGGCTGACAATTTGCATCGGATTCAGCTAGCTGTCACATTCATACAAGAACTGTCAAAATGAACACGATGACGATTGCGAGCGAATTAGACAATAAGCCTAGTGGTCTCTTGCGAGTTGGTCTGTATGCTTTTGGAGCCTTTCCTTGTATTTTGTGGCATATTTATTAATCTCCTCCTTGACGGATGGCATATTTAAGTATTCGTGTATTTCCACATTTCGTGGACATGAGTTTTGATGAGTTTAACGTTAATCGATCACAATTAAATGCAGGACCACCAGACGCCATGTTTAAAAAACCAAGAGTCCACAGACTATGTCGTTCAAAATACTTTGAAATTATGGTTTGAGGTTTTTCAAGTAATTTATCATTTTGTAAGACCATTTAGGATTAAAAACGATTTAAAGTTGGTTCACAAATCTGACTGCAAAAACAAAAGCTTGTAGTTATATCGAAATTTTAAGCTTAATTTTTTTCTAGCTTGGATGGAATGGAGTTCTAAAAGAAAATATTCTACGTTCCTATAACATCAGTGAACTCATAGACACATTCAACCAGACCGCGGTAGAGCCTTTCCGAGAGATCATGACCAGGGCCTGTATCGATACAAAGCGAGACGACGACCAGCCTTCAATGTGCCACGTAAGTTCATCAGAGACATTTGCTTCATCACAGAACTACAGATATTGAAGCGGATGTAAGTGTAGCAAAACCTATGAGAACCCAGCGTGCCATTTTTTAAATACCGTAAAGTCTGGTTACTAATCCAACGTTAGATTAGAGAATACACAAATGTGATGCACAAAACTTTAATGGAATCTTTTAGGCGTTCCTCCACGTTTTCCTGAAGTAACATAACTTTCTCCGCTCAATAGTTTTGAGAAGCTCAAGGGGCTTTAGTTCCTCATATCTGTAGGTACTCTGACTGGTAATATACTTTCTGATACTAACATAATCGCTGGGCATGCGCTGGCAAGAGCTAAAGGTCACTGCGCGAGAATACTTACATAATATTTTACTTCTTAAAGAATCGCGTTTCAAAACAAACGCTTGAGTTTTTAGTGGACCAAAAATAAATGTGAATTTCAGATCCAGCTTGGCCTTTATTTAGAGCAAATTTTGCAGTGATTTTTTATATTTGTATCTACAGGGTGATTCTGGCAGCGCTCTCGTTCTGGACAACACGGTGTTCGGCTTAGCGTCGTTCGACGACACCGACTCGTGCCCTAAATCGCGACGTGCTGTGTACACCAACGTCTTCCCATTCGTGGATTGGATCAAGAACACAACCGGAATTCCATAAAACAACTTTGTCTTTACCCATTA
Organism: Pandemis cinnamomeana; assembly: GCA_932294345.1. Lineage (NCBI taxonomy): Eukaryota > Metazoa > Arthropoda > Insecta > Lepidoptera > Tortricidae > Pandemis > Pandemis cinnamomeana. The sequence continues at coordinate 1,796,111 of OW028712.1, forward strand.
CACCGTATCATACCTTGACCGTATTGTGAATGTATCAAGCCGTGTACTCATCTGCGACGTAAAAAAAGTATATTTAAGCATACTTACACGTTTTCCTATTAAATTTTAAAACAATAATGCTTTGGATTAAGTGTGCTAGGTAACTATGTCTGACCCTGATCTTTTTTAAGCCTAATACAGGCTTTGTTGCTTCGTTACGTTCATTTTTTTATGTAAAATAAAGAGTTGACTACCTAAAATGTGTGATTTACTTAATTAATTTGCCTCTGCTGAAGAACTCCAGATCCCGTGGACATTTATAATAAAGTGTCCATTACGTATAATGCCAGGGAGCAAAAATTGCTTATAGTTTTTTTTAATGGCTAAATGCTACGGTACTGTGTCACAAAAGTGTGTCGAACCGAAATGAAGAAGAGCAGAATTTATCGGCCTAGGCCGGCAATGTTGTATGAAATCCCATTAAATAACTCTCATCTAGTCGCATCTGAAACGTGACACTTCGCGGCCTATTATAAGGAACACAACATAAATATTTCATTGCATGTTTGAGATAATATTAACTTAGAAATGCCATAGGTTAACATGCTTTTTTTATCATAGACATTAATTGGTATTTAGTTTTATTGAGCTAAAGCTTGGTTTGTTACTGACTGTGTTATTTTTTAAGCCTGGCAATAAATAGTTTACTTACCTACACGGATACATACCTTCCAAATGCAAAGTACACCCCACTTCAACCTTCCAGTATAATTCGGACCTGCAATAACTGTAAAAAAGTTATGTTAATACAGAGCACATATATCACGAAAAAAACATGGCCAACTTCTTTACTATTCCTGAAACTCCGACATAAAAACACCCAAAACAATAATAACATTTGAATAAAGAACGCGTAAATCCTCCATGCGAATAACGGTCGTGTCGTTCGAGATTCAAATTCACTGACCGGCCTAGAGTACTCTCTGAGGGGTGTAGCGTGCACCATAAAATACCCGAGGAAGGCGTTAAAAACTTTCACGGTGTGAACATTCGGAAAAGCAAGGGCAACGTTTTCAGTATGCTTAGTGTAAGTTTTCGGTCACAAAATACGTCTCCAATGCATTTGCGTTACAATTTCAATTACCTAGTACCTACGAGTACTTAACTCTCAGCTGTGTTGGTTTTAGGGCACAGCTCCATACAAAGTTGCCTATCGCCCTTTCAACGCTATAGATATAATTATTGGTATTGTTCATTTTTTTTAGTATGCTCCAATTCGAAAACCATTTCGAGGAAAACCATCATTTATCCGATTTATCTTGTCCGATTTCAAAAATACTTTATGATTGCAGATATTTTTGTAAAAGTACTTTGAACCTTTGTTTGACCGAACGACCCGGTTTTTAGACAGAATCCAGCATCGAATGTTTGCCACAAAAATGAAAAAAAAAGTTTAGCTATGGCAACTGTCACGTGTCACTGTCAAATCGACAAAACCATAGACAAAGCCGTTTTTTTTATAGCCAGCCGAACGAAGGCGATTGGGATTCTGTCTAAATTCACGAATTATCAAACAGCGAAAAAATATTTATTATTAATTAACAAAGCTACGTAAAAGCATAATATTCAAATTAGTTGCTTGAAATAGTCCATTTTATCAAATAAAGGTGTTAAAAGCACAGCTTAAAAAACATGAACAATGCCAATTATGATCCTTCAACATTCCGGTGGATATGATGCTTGGTGGGCGTTTAGATGAAATTGGTTCGTTTACAAAATAATATAAGAATTAATAATATTTGATTCGTCATTCTACTTTGTATGTATTCAAATAAAAATAATGTTGGTCTTAAAAATCCACTAATTAAGATTATATGAAATGAGTTTTTCATGAATCGATCATTCTATGAAATGAGAATATGAGAAACAATTTCTGTGGAACAAAATTCTATAAAAATATTGTCTACAATATAATAGTGTACAACCGAGTAAAACCCCATCGAGGGAATGGCAGCCAGCATGAAAGAAATATATATTTTTGATTTCTATTGGAATTCGGTAAACATTTTTCGAATACATCGTTTATTTTATGCCAACCATACTTTGCTATAATAACTGTGTAGATAAGGATGCGCGGTTCGTATAAAAAGGTATGTATTATTGTGAAGTTCATTGTGTTCTCCATTACTCGTAACAAATGCAAAAAGTAAAAATGTTATTTTTGACAATAAGTCTTACTGTTCTCGCGATTACACAAGCGAGGTATTATAAAGGTATGTCTTTCCATTGTATTATAGTTTTTTTGTTATTATTGAGTAAGGTTTCAGCATAACATACTCGTAAGTAAGGCTGGTTTTAGTCTCACGCCAAACGCACGCGCACCGTCAGCGCTAATGGCCGAGATACATGAACTTCTAGGACGCGTTTTTGAATGTCGCGTAGCTATCAGCGCCACCGTGCGCGTGCCGTCAGCGTGAGACTAAAACCAGCCTTACATTACAATACAATACAAATACTCTTTATTGAACACCACAAATCAGTACAAAACAATACAGAATCAAAGAACAAAGTAGACAATACATTAATGTGTACGCGGGCGGCACGTGGCCCAGCAGACGATATTTTATGTACAGGAGCGTTACCATGACGTCTTAATGCGATTCAATTACGATTTAGTTTGGGTTCACTCGTTGTCAGTTCCATACTAAAAAAACAGCTAGAACCTGGGGGTGCGAGTCGGGTTACCTTCGCGTGTGGTCAAGAGCTGCGGTTCGTTTTTGGATCCGTCCGAGGGGAAGAGCAGTGCTTGGTCCGGTGCAACCTGGGCATCGGTTAATGATTTCCTGGCAGTTTCTGAGGGATATCATTGACCGTTGGCTAAGGGCCCGACAGGGCGGAGCGGACTTTTGACCGTGTTCTACAGTACAACGTTTCCGATATTTTTGTCACAAGATTTTTAAATACTGTATTTATTACTTTGACATTGGAAATCATCGCATCGATCGATGGGGCCTTATTAAAAAAGAAGAAGAAGCTAGAACCTGAACTGAGTCGGAATTGAATCGCATTAAGACGTCATGGTAAAGCCCCTGTTGACAGTACGTATTTCAAGTTTATTTCTAACAGTTATTGTTGTTTTTTTGCCCATTCGCCCCTTTTGTACCTCCCAGGAAAAAAATGTTGGATCCTTGGATATGTACGGTCAAGTACAAAAATAAGTATCGATACGAACTTCTCAAAAATATGTCCCACGTCCTTATTACGCCGGTGTAAGAGTGTATGGTACTTATTTTTGAAACTTTGACTAAATACATATTATTACACTTGACTGTACAGCGTCAAAAGGGTCACCAAATTTTAAATCTGAAATTGTGATCAAAACTTTCACAAGACAAGTGTTCCATCGAATTAATCCAAATGCCTGCTGAAATGTACTAGGATAGTTCGGCCATAGCTTTACTTTTCGGATTGTTCTGTGTTCTAATTTTCAGTGACATTTTGAAATTTAGCATAGTTCTTTAAAAAACCTTGGTAGCCTAGTGGTATGACCTGTGGCCTCTCATGCAGAGGCTCGTGGGTTCAACCCCGGGCACCACTAAATTTTCCGGAATTTATGTGCGAAATTACATTTGAAATTTACCATGCTTTTCGGTGAAGCACACATCTGCGAAGCAATTCAATGGTGTGTGTGAAGTTCCCAATCCGCTCTGCCTGAGAGGAGGCTTGTGCCCAGGAGTAGGACGTATGTAGGCTGGGGATGATGATGATGAATCAACTAACATTTTACAGGAGATGAAGTATCACCCCGTGTTTGGGACGGCAAAAGGGCGAATATACTGGACTATCCATTCTTTGCCGAACTGAAGTACGAGGGAGATGATGATTGCGGTGCCGTCATACTTTCCCCCAGTTGGCTAGTCACGGCAGGACACTGTTACCTTGATCAGTAAGTATTCATTAACCCCCTTATTCATAAACGCCAGAAATTTATTTAGTTAATTGGATATGATCGAACGAATGACGAGCGGTTAGCTGAACGTTACAACCCTTTGGAGCTGTACTACCTTCTCATGTAGAAACTTACACAAATATTTATGAAGCGCTTTCTTGGTCGACTATATTTTGCTGTTGACAGAATTGGCATTGTTCATTTTTTTTAAGCTGTGCTTAATACAGCCTTTACTTAATTTACTTACACACCTTTATTCAATAAAATGGACTATTTCAAGCAACTAATTTGAATAATATGCTTTTACGTAGCTTTGTTTATTAATAATAAATATTTTTTCGCTGTTTGATAATTTGATAAGTTAGGCACGATCCCAATCGCCTTCGTGGAGCAAAAAAAAAAACGTTTTTGTCTTTACGTCAACGTCATAAATCTGTGAATGTGTGTGTGATGTCAACGTCAGCCAATGCTCAATGTGGTCGAATCGTTCCGTCTGTTGGTGTTGTTATTATTTTCAGTGCTGTTTTTGCTTTTCTCGTTTGACCACAGAACAAAACGTTTGATCCCTGTACATCTTTCCTGAATCCTACTTACATTAAAGTGATTTTCGCAACAATACATTGTGTAAACTTTGAAATATTCCACATTAGCTTGCGTACACCATTCCTTCCGCAAATTATCTCTTTTTTCTTCTTCTTCTCTTCGATTTTGTAGGCCTATTGTTCAAATCGTTGTTGCACCCCGGCACAAAACGTTTTTCATAAATATCCATTGTGTATTTCACAGTTTCATACTTTGAATTTGCTTTTATTTCTAATGTTTGTAGATTATGTAGGAATGTAATGTTATGATGTAGACGTGACAGTGACAGCCTGACAGTTTCCGTAGATTAACTTTTTTTTCATTTTAGTGGCAAACATTTAATGCTCGATTCTGCGAAAAACCGGGTCGTTAGGTCAAACAAAGGTCAAAAGTACTTTTACAAAAATATCTGCAATCGTGAAGTATTTTTGAAATCGGACAAGATAAATCGGATAATTGATGGTTTTCCTCCAATAGGTTTTCGAATTGGAGCATACCATAAAAAATTAAGAATGCCAATTACGAAATATCGCCACGAAAATTGTAAATCCTATGTCTGGCTTAATTCTTTGCTCGTATTGGATACCCACGTTGTATAGAAGTCAAATGTTTTTATTTTTACACACACACATACAAATTACGTCTTTATCCCTTACGGGTAGACAGAGCCTAAAGTACCAAGAACTATACGCCACGTTTAGCAACACTGAGGGCGTACAGGTGGAAAGCGGAAACAAAATAGTGATGGGTTGCTAGCCGGATCGCCTATAACATGATTCCTATGATTTTCACTCATTCCCTCGACGGTTACTATCTCCGCGGGAAGAGAAGCAACTGGTACCTACATTCTTTGTTTCTTCTTTGCTCCCAGACCAGCATGGAAGTAATAAATACAATTTTTAAAGTAAATAAATACGTATTATACGCAGTTACCAAAAAGCCAGCCCCAGTGTGTCGGTTGGAGCAGAAGATGACAAGGACGCAACACGTTACGAGGTGGACTTCCAAATACGACACCCAGACTTTAAGGAGCTAGAATTACAAGGCATGGGTTTTGCTGCAAATGACATTTCATTGATAAGAGTTAAAACACCGTTGGTACTCAGTGACAAAGTCAAGCCAATACAACTGCCCCAACACAATTATGAAGTCAATGCTCTCCATTCGTTTGCTGGAAGGGGAGATGACGAAGTAAGTATTATGATGTCAGTAACTATGCCTTGCTTTGTGTGTGTGTGTGTGTGTGTGCCAAGAGGTTGGTTAACGACATTAGATTGCACTTAAGTACAGTCAAGTGTAATAATAATGTATCTACACAAAGTTTCAAAAATAAGTACCATTCGCTCTTACGCCAGCGTAATAAGGTTGTGGGACATATTTTTGAGAAGTTACTATCGATACTTATTTTTACACTTCACCCTACATAAAATTGTATGCGTGAGATTTATTCAGCCCAAGACCTCTCAGTTTGAAAGGAGGTTTATGTCCAACAGTACCAAATGTGGAAAGGAAGTCATCCTTTTCTTTTACTTGACACTGTGATCGAGGTCGTTGGAGAAACTTCATGGCAGCTTTCTTTGGATATTAATTCGGAGGTTTCTTGCCTTATACACCACATTGCTGTTCGGGGTTCACAGTTGGCAATAGATAGCGTTCGCCAATTCTCAAATCACATGTGGACCACTAAACTATTTTTACATGAAAGCCGCCATGAAGTTTCCCTGACCATGACCATGTATGTATACAGTATAACAAGAAAAGGGAGAATAATCATCACTGGTTGTTAGAGTATAGCAAGCTAATACCAGTAAAAGGGTAAGAATTCTTTAAACGACTTTTTATTTGATATACTTAGCTGGTAGTTCAAACTGACATGACATAACAAAATCTTCTAAAACAAACCATAGACGAATCTAGTTATAATAAAGAAACATGTACCTCTTTGATGTAAAATACAATCCTAACACTGGTCCACATTAGGTACTGTGTTGGGCACAAACCTCCTTTTAGAAAGATGGCTTGGGCTGAATATTTCCCACGCAGGCCCAGTGCAGATTAAGGACTTCACACACCATGTAACTCTTTTTCTGTGTGCAGATTTTTTCTCACAATATTTTCCTTAGCCTAAAACCTTGTGGCAATTTAAAACTGTTATAAAAGCAGTTCTTGATTTGAATTTAACTGTCTTCTAGACTGGGAACCCACCTAAATATCTGATGGAAATAACTACGCGTACCCACGACATGAATGAATTTTTCAAAATGTTCAATGAAACGGATGAGTTAGAGAAGTTCAAACCAATTATATCAAAAGTTTTGGTCTACGCGAAACGCGATGAGAATTTGCCTTCTTTATGTTATGTAAGTTCTACCTGACTTATATTTAATTGTAAATGCAATTGTGTTTGGTTCTTTGTTTTTTTTTAAGTAGCTGAAGCACCAGAACGACGTTAGCCTTAGGTGGAAAAGTGTTATAGGCCACTATTTAAAATGCCAGCGCCAACTTTTGGAAAATTTGCGAAGTATACTCATTAGGTAGATATAAATTCTACGTGAGTGAAACCACGTGCAAGAGTTAGTAGGTGATTTCATAACGACACTTCACAACATCCTACTAATATTATAAACGCGAAAGTTTGTAAGTATGGATGGATGGATGGATGTTAATACTCTTTCACGCCAGAACGGCTGGACAGATCTAGATGAAATTTGGAACATAGATAGATTATAGTCTGGAATAACACATAGGCTATTTTTTATCCCGGAAAATTGCGTAATTCAAGCGGGATAGCGATAAACGAATTCTATGCAGACGAAGTTGCGGGAAACTGTTAGTATGTCATTATACGACCAGATAGCGAAGCTAGTGGTTATAGAACCTTACTTGACTACGCAGCTTAGAGGGTTCGATCTCCGATTGGGGCAGATATTAAGTAATATATATTTGAGTAGGTATGTATCTTTCGAGTCCGTATCTTTTAAGTACGTATCTTTTCAGCATGCATCCTTTTATTCTTTACCTACAGGGTGACTCCGGTAGCGGTCTTGTCCGAAACGGCACCCTCGTCGGCCTCGCGTCATCTCTTGGCAATTTCGAAGCAAGCTGCGCGGAAACCTCGGGTATTCTGTTTACCAACGTATTCCCGTTCGTGGATTGGATTAAATCTGTTACTGGTTTACCGTAAAATTAGGTATACAATAGACCGACCGCTTAAATGAGGCCCCGCCCCGGTGCAGGGGCGCGGGGTGGGACGACCGCGGAGGCCGAGAGAGGTGCGGGAGGCAGGCGCACTACCCGCCCGCACCTCTCGGCCACCTTTGTCGTCCTACCTTTTTAAGTGGTCGTCTATATACAATAAGGAACCCCTGGTTCCTAATGAAAGATTTGAGATCATTCAACGCATAGGTACAAGTACAATTTATGAGTGGTATTAGTACAATTTAACAGAAAATGGAATAAATAACGGATTTTATGCAGAGCCGTAGGCTGGCAGGAGTCGTCTGACATATGGCAGCTAGCGCCACGTCAGACCGTCTACCAGCCAGCCACCTTTGAAAGAGGTTTGTTCCCGACAATACAGTATGTAACAGAACGAGATACTTTTAAGCAAGCTTTCAGCTCAGTTTCTAGAAATCTTCCACCTTGTATATTGTAAATTGCATCACTGCTATAGGCTTCTGTATTGTTTACTATTTGGTGTCCAATAAAGATTAATTTATTGTATTGTACTGTGATTTATTTAGAAGTATCCTCTTAGTCGTTTCACTCTTGGTATTAGATGCTATCCCTTGGGATCTATCCCATCCACGCCGCAACGCTGCTTTTTGGGACCAATGCTTTCTTTATTCGAAGACAGTCAAATTGTAGCAGGAAACAGACCGAGACAGGGAATCCTACGTCTTGCTAGATTCTTCAAAAGAACAGAACATACGTGCAAGATTCTTGGAAGTCTTAAGTTTAGATTGTGTGTCACACGTCACTATTGTCTCAAGCAGAGATGTTACGGAGCTTCGACTCCGGTTCCGTTATGTCGGAACTTCCGATTATTATTATTACACCTTTGGTTTCGACTTAGGCTCCGACACTTTTAAATCGAAGGTTTTAATCGGAGGTCGAAGCATAACATTGCGGCAGGGGCGGCCTTTGTCGACTGTTATGAACAGGTTCATACATGTCGCGCGGGGAATCCCCCCGACTCACACTACGTGTACTCTATCGTCAATTATTCGACCCTGGCTCCGACTCCGATTCCGACTCCGATTCCGACTCCGATAAAGCAAATTTTAAAACTCCGACTCCGCCTTCGGTTCCGATAAAACTACCTCCGTTACATCCCCGGTCTCAAGTGCCAGTCCTGTTGCTGCCAGCACTTAACGCAGGCATTAAGCAAAGTGTCACTGTCTGGTTCGGCTGTAATACGCCAATATTATGCGTGAACACGGCCGGCTTGAGACAGCCCTGGAGTTGTGAGTTCTAGATAGTGCTAAGGCATGACGTTGATGCCTGTAGCCTGCACTGATACATCCTTATATTCCTTATCCTTACCCACATTATTAATGCGAAAGTGAGTTTGCGAAAGGCCATCGAGGGAATGGCGACGATCTTAGGAATCATGTTATAGGCGTTGCGGCTAAACCGTCACTATTTTGATTCCTCTTTTCTTCTATGCTACAATTGTGCTAAAGTTGGCTTTTAAGTATTGTTACCTCGGACTCTGTCTACCCCGTAAGGTGTAAAGACGTGATTTTATTGCGATGAATTTTTGCATCATAATTAGAAGTCCTGAATAAATGATACGATTGTTTTCAGCTCAGAATATTATATATTATTATACTGATAAGCAAAAATAACGGGTCACATAATTATCATACAACTTCATCCTCTCATCTACTCAAAGGTTAACTGGTAGAGATCCCTTATAGGGATAAGTTCGCCTTTGTGCATATATTAATGTTATTTTTATTTTTTTGTGAATTGTATCTGTTTCTTTATATTTGTACAATAAAGCATTTACTTACTTACTTACTTACATAGTATACTTTGTATGGGAAGTGATCCTTTATTTTTGCTTGTCTGTGTAGATCCCGCTGACGCGCGACAAACGTATTCTCCGCAGATGAAGCCGCGGGCAACAGCTAGTAGGTACATAGATAAACCACGTCTTTATACCTTACAAAGCAGACAGATCCTAGGGTTACAAGATTCAAAGGCCACGCTTAACATGATTGTGGGCGCATATGTGGGAATCAAAATAGTCGCATCGCCTATAACATGATTCCTAAGACTTTCGCCCATTCCCTCGATGGTTACCATCTGCGCGGGAAGAGAAGCAACTGGTAAATTCTGTGTTTTTTTAAAATCCTAGACCAGCGTTAATAATCCTATTATCATTATTTGAAGTATCTATGCCGAATACACCGAATGCAAGAGCTAGTCCTATTAGTAGAAGTTATCACATAGATATTTTTTGCAGGAATTCATCCTGTAAATATCTATGTTTGCATTCGAATGCAGGTAGTATGCAGATCTGAGACTGAATATATTGACATTCAAACATGCAGAACTACTAGTCGCACGTAAAGCCTTTGATGTTTCAATGGTTGTTTGCCTGTCTGTCATGCCATGCCTTTATACATACATACATACATACCGTCACGCCTCTTTCCCACAGGGGTAGGCAGAGACTACTTTGTTCCACTTGCTACGATCCTGACTATTATATTATATGTAAAATATACTATTAGTATCGAGGGAATGGGCGAAACCATCGAGGGAATGGGCGAAAATTTCAGGAATCATGTTATAGGCGATGCGGCTAGCAACCCATCACTATTTTGATTCCCCTTTCCACCTATACGCCCACAATCATGCTAAACGTGGCCTTTGCGTGGCGGTTTTGTTACGGCTCTGTCTACCCCGTAAGGGATAAAGACGTGAATTGGAATTGAATCGCATTGTGTGTCTTGCAAAAAGGAATAAATGTTTTCTTTCTTTCTTTCTTTCATTAAGACGTCATGGTAAGGTCCCTGTGCCCAGCAGTGGGCTCGATTATTTATAAAAACCACTTGCATTTTATTACTCTAGGAGTTAAAAACCATACTCAACCCAGCGCGTGTGGGTAAGCGATAAATGATAACACTTTGTGAGGGCATAATAACTTGGGGTTTCATGTTAATGTGTTCTCAGGGCGAAGGTTTTACACGTTTAGCGGTGAAGGTATCATTTTGGTTGTGTTTACTATGTGTTAAGGCGAGGGTGTAAAATGCTCGATTAGATGGCACTTTAACCTGTAAAGTTTTGAGGACAGGCAATTTTATAGACTTCGATTTGAAGTTCCTGAATTTCAACTTTGCGACCTCGTTAAATGAATTGAAAAGGAAATGTAGGAAGTATCAAATGAATCAAGAATTGTTACTTCTTTTGTACGGTTTTACCGTTAGAAATTTAATTTCTAAACGACACTGAAAATTAGAACACAGAAAAATCCGAAAAGTAAAGCTGTCAAACTCGGATCCTCGTCATTCCGTGACGCGTGCCCACCCATAGGAGGTGGGTAAACCTTCAAATTTTTCTATCGGTTACTAGCTGTCACGTGACCTTGTTACTACGCGATTTTTTGTCGCTAAGCGTTATCTGTTTGAATGATGTGTGTGTAAGGAAATATAGCCGCTTTTCACGCTAAAACTTTTGAACCGATTCAGTTGAAATCGGTGTACAGATAGTTTTAGTTCCGGGGATACATAGGATGGTTTTCATCCCGGAAAATCACTCAGTAGCCGCTAGTTTCCTATATAATATGACGTGGATTCGCTTAAGTCCTGTCAACGGATTCCACGCAATAACTCCATCTGGCTTGCTATAAATCTGACGGTTTATGTGGAGACGATTGTAAAAGTGTGATTGCAGCGAAGACATGCCTGTCTGTACTACAAAGATGTTCCAAGCTCAAAGAGAAAAAATTGTAGTGCTTGTACGGTCAAGTGCAAAAATAAGTATCGATAGGAACTTCTCAAAAATATGTCCCACGACCTTATTACGCTGGCGTAAGAGCGTATGGTACTTATTTTTGAAAATTTGTCTAGATACATATTATTACACTTGACTGTACATATATATTGTTTAATACTATAGCCGACAGACGGTTAAACTTCCATGCTGGCCTGAAAGAAAAAACAAAAAGTGGCCTTTAGGTTTTGTTACCTCAGGCTGTAAGGGATATAGATGTGATATGTGTATGTGTATGTATGTAAGGGTACTTTTCTTATGTTTTTGGGGAGAAGTACTTAAAAACTAAAAAAATAGTCTTACGTAAGGCGCCTCTTAGTTCTTCCGCTGTGGAATTTACTTAGCTCGCGTCCTATGGAGGTGGTAAAACTTGTTTTCAAAACAAACGGTCCAAGTTTTTGAAGCATTAATGAACGTGGAATAGACGCCGCTTAGCCGCGAAGTTTGTCGCTGGCACATGAGAAAGATTAAAAGATACGGGTACACACTAACCTACCTAAACTAGGTCTCACACTGGGAGGCGAGGAAGAGTCTATACGACAAGGAAGGCAAATGAGTAGGGTAACCTAATTCTAAGTGAGCATAACCACTAGAGAATTGCAGATGCGTTGACAGAGGGAGAAGGTAGATACCTCATGTGCCAGTAATTTAATCGGATGTCTTACTCTCCACGCCTGAACACAGCACCGCAAAAACTGTGGTGAACTCTGCCCTCCTAACTTAAAGTGCAATAACTAGGTTCAAGCTACTTTCGAGAAAAGCGCGGTTAAAGATTTAAATTTGGTTTTCTTTGTATCTTCATAATTACGGATCCTATCGGCATGAAACTTTCACTAAAGATGCATTGGCTGCGGGTAGCACAAAACTAATAGTCATGGCGGTCTTTTGGAAAATACAACAATGGTTTTTTTCCGGCTGATAAATAATGAAATGGGCGAAAGTCTTAGAAATCATGTTATAGGCAATGCGGCTAGCAACCCATCACTATTTTGATTTCCCATTCCACCTATACGCCCTTAATCACGCTAAACGTGGCCTTATGGTTTTGTTACCTTACCTGTCTACCTCGTAAGGGATAAAGACGTATATGTATGTATGTGTTAACACAGGAACTGTTACTTGCCAATTTTCTAGGCCCGAGGCTTATTCAGTTTGCCTCGAGCCTCGCGAGTCAGTCCGGTTGGTGCGACCCCTCATATTACCGCACGTACGCTCATAATGCGAGCAAATTGAATCTCACGAAAGCGCGAAGTGATTTTATGCCGCCATAATGAAAGCATAAAACCGTAAAGCCTGGGTTAGAGCTCTCCTGGCTCAAGTGACACAGTACCTTATAAAAATAAAAATCAAGGTCCCATAAAACCATAAAATTAGAGTTCTGCGAACGATAAATCAAAGCCGGCTTAAGGTCTTCGCACATTAAAACAACTCAACGGAGACTCGACTCTATGCTAGACATTGAAATTGAAGTTTAATTTCAAAAAATTATTATAAAGTAGTGTACAACGAGTGGCCTACGCATCGTACACTAAAGGTCAACCCCGACACGTTTGTCACGCAATGACCACACGTCGTCCACGCAACTACCACACGTCGTCCACGCAACGACCACACGTTGTCCACGCAACGACTATGCGTTTGCGACTGACGCGTGACGGGCAACCATTTTCCAAATGAGTTGCGTTGTCCACTCGTTGAGACCGCGTTGTCCACTCGTTGAGACCGCGTTGTCCACTCGTTGACACCGCGTTGTCCACTCGTTGACAACGCATTGCCCACTAGTGACCATTGGGTGGATCAACTAGTTGACTACTCATCGAGAGTGTGAGTTGAGTTGGTGTCGGATTGGCGTGGAGTTGTTTTAATGTGCGAAGACCTTTAAACTATGTGGTGAGTGCCATAATAAAGAGATCTCTCTCCAGGCAGATGTTATGCCTGGGGACCGAAGTCCGAAGGAGAGTTGAAAGTTGTATTTATGCAGCCGCATTGAGAAACTTCGTTAGCGGCATGCAGAACGATGTGACAGCTGTCATTAGAACTGGCGCTAGCCACTCGTGTCGTGATAGTTATGTAGAGGCCAACTAGGTGGCGCTAGGGTCGCTACAACTACGCCTTGCCGTCTGTACAGTCACACACATGCATAGACGTAGCTAACAGGTTGAACAACACACTAGCACGACACCGTCATGTATCCAGTCTAGATAAAGGGTGATATCAAAGTCTACCTAATTATTTTCATACATACATACATACATAATTCACGTCTTTATCCCTTACGGGGTAGACAGAACCTAAGGTAACAGGACCTAAAGGCCACGTTTAGCGTGCGTGGGCGGTCGTAAAGGGGAATCAAAGCGGAAGCCGGGGCCACCGAGGGGGCGTCTGTGGTGAAACCCTTGTGGCATCCCACTGCGTCCCCATCACCCCGGATTGAGGCAACGCCGGAGAGTTTTTAGTTCGGGTTTATCCCTTCAGGGAGGAGTCCCACATAACCCTAGGCATCCCCGTGACTAGGGCACCCATAAAGATTTCCTCTCCGTTAAAAAAAGACTCTGTCTACCCCGTAAGGTATAAGACGTGATATATGTATGTATGTATGTATAAATAATGATGATGATGCTACTTTTATTGTTAAATCGTTCTTTTTTAATCAAACTGGCAATCTAGGCAGTATCGGCCCGAGTAAGTGTATATAGTCTACTTTTAACAAAGAAACGTTCTGTTTACGCGAGTAAATATTGTCGGTTGTAAAAGTTGGCGCTCGTAAAGCAGATAAGTCGATGGAATCAATGGCGCTCGTGGAGTGCGTGGAGCCAGGCTTATTACGTAACTCGCTCGCAATCAGCATCGTCTTCATTTTTGACAGCTGATTCCGAGATTGGTTTCAAAATGAAAACAATCGTTCCACGTAACTCGATCGGCTTGGCATCGCTTTCGAAAGTGATTGCGAGCCATTTTTGAAAGCAATTGAACGAATGATTTGCCAAAAAGTCCTGCCTGATAAGCAGTACGTCAAAATAAAAAATAGGCTGCATGAATCTGTGGTACACAATGACATAAGTAGCTAAAAAAAAGCATCGGCTAAGTGGCGCCGTCTGTGAATTGTTGGTGTTACTCAACCATACATGGGGAATTTCAATAAAAATGACTATATATTTTTTTTCCCAGATTTTCGAAATTATTGGGCTTATTTCTACTCAGAATCAACAACACTACTAAATGTTGTATGAGAATAGTACATTATGATACAAGTGTGCTATGTTGGTAATTACACACGAGGCGTATTGTACGCGCGATGTAATTAACACCTTGGATTTCTTACTGATATAACTGTCCGAACATTGTCCGAACATATTTTAGTATTTCCAGCGACGGACACTACATTTCTTTATTACTTGAACTCGTAATTTTTAAAGTAATAAAATAACAAAGTCTGAATCAACAATATCAGTGAAAAATGGCGGCAAATATTATTTCTCCGTTCCAATCCGCACGCAGCACTCGCGCATGCGCGCTGTGCACTTAGCACGCGCACGACGAAGGCACTGACAACAGACTGCTAAAGAGCCTAAAATTAAAATTATAATAAAATAATTAATCAATGTCTTAAATTTGCAAATTATGGTCACTCTTTAGATAAAAATGAATAATTTGTCGAACTTAAATGTTTATTTATCATCTTTAACCTAAAATAGTTTAATATTCACGAAAATATTCCTTGTTCCTATAGATACTGAACCGTTTGCTGAGATTTTAAAAAAAGTTTATATTACCGCACTCGTGCGGTAATATATTACAGCACTTGTGCGTAATAAGCTGAATTATGAGTTTAAATGCGGTGCAATAAGACTCAAATTACGAGCAACTGTGTTGAAAATTAATGTTAATGGTTAATGAAATTCCCCGTGTATGGTTTAGTAACACCAACAATTCACAGACGGCGCCACTTAGCCGTTGCTTTTTTTAGCTACTTATGTCATTGTGTACCACAGATTCAAGCAGCCTTTTTTTTTATTTGTTATGTTATGACCTACTGCTTATCAGCCGTATATAGGGGCCGCCGAATGACTGAGTAAAACGTTTTTATTTTTATAAAATATATCGTTCGATGGAAAAATCTGTAACTTTTTTCTGTAGCTAAGGATGGTTATTCCTATCAATAGAAAAATCATCGAGCACTTTTAAAATAATCATCCATTCCCAATTGCCAGGTAAAATTTAATATTTTGTTGTGACGTTTTCCTTTGAATGTCGATCAAAACGATAAAAATGGCAAGAAGTAAAGTAAAATAAGCCCGCCTTTGTACCTATATGTATCTTAATTTCTGTCAATTGTGTTTGTATATTTTAAGTAAGTAAGTAAGTAAGTAAATGCTTTATTGTACAAATATAGAGAAGTAGAGACAAATCACAAAAAAAAGACCTTAAATATATGCACAAAGGCGAACTTATCCCTATAAGGGATCTCTACCAGTTAACCTTTGAGTAAATGAGAGGAGCATTAAGCGAGAAACCGACAAAGAGTGAGTTTAAAATATCCATATAGTGAAAGCCACAATAGAGCATACATCTCAAAATACAACAAACAATTCATAAATAAACTACTAAATATCATTAAACACGTGCATTCAATTCTGAAGCGAAAGAAGTATGTCAGGATCGTAGCAAGTGGAACAAAGTAGTCTCTGCCTACCCCTGTGGGAAAGAGGCGTGACGGTATGTATGTATGTATGTATGTATTCAATTCTGTTCATTCAATAAAATGTTTACTTAGATGCAAGTAAATAAACAAAAATAATCATCAAGGGGAGTTGTATTCGAAAAGGAATAAAATGAAAATAAACTTCGCATTTGTAATGTTGTATTCTTTTTAATTTAAAAAATAACTAGAAATTTCCTAATAAGTAGCTAATTCTTAACAATACTAATAAGTACGACACTAATCGTCATATCCAGCCAATCATATCGCGAATCGCGATCGTATTCGTCGTCCAAGTTGATTGTGATTATGATTCCGACTGCGACCGCCTTGAAACATTGGTATTATGTAAAAAAAATATTCCGATTACCCTCGCAATCGCTTTGAAAAGCGAAAGCAATTGAATGGACCAAAAAGTTTTGTTTTTGCAAACATCTTTAGTGACGAATGATTTTTATTAAATTAATTGACCCTAATTCTAGCGTTTTCATTCACTTAGATAACTAAATTAGATACTTGGTCTTGGACCAAGACTCTTGGTTAATTGAAATATTAATATCCAAATAACAAAACATATCATTTATAATCAAAAACTCTAAATACAGTGTGAACGAAAATAAACGCAAACTTAATTTAAAAAAAAACATCTTGTCAGTGTATCTCTCTAATCGGTGGTCAGTTGTCAGTGTCTTCCCAACAATCAACAAACTAAGTAAGTTCGGTTTACATTTTTAACTTTGTTTAATTGCTTTACTGTGTATTTTAATCAAGGTATTATAGCTAAATTGATAGAATACAATAATAAATTAACCCTGGAGTGATTACATCTGGTACGAGAAGTTAAGAAAAGTTTCCAAACTTGTTTGTTGTACTGGGTCAATTGGTGTAATTTGTCCCAAGACATTTATTTATTATTATTTACCATAAAATCATTTTCCCTCACGAACTATAATATGTCCCACACTTATTATTATACAACAAAAACAGCGGTAGACAATTCGATAGCAACAGGCTTTCCCCTCAAGCCTACGAACGAACTACGAATATCGAATTTTGGTGTATAAGAATTATTAACATTTTAGGAGCCGTCGTGGACATGGCCAGCAGCTGCATGCATGCATGCAGAGGAAGTTGCAGGCAGAAACTAGTAATAAATAACTAAAAAATGATATACGTTTTTTTGTTAACTACCTTTTTTAAATCCATTATTCCAGCAACTTTCCTATATAATATGACGTGGATTCGCTTAAGTCCTGTCAACGGATTCCACGCAATAACTCCATCTGGCTTGCTATAAATCTGACGGTTTATGTGGAGACGATTGTAAAAGTGTGATTGCAGCGAAGACATGCCTGTCTGTACTACAAAGATGTTCCAAGCTCAAAGAGAAAAAATTGTAGTGCTTGTACGGTCAAGTGCAAAAATAAGTATCGATAGGAACTTCTCAAAAATATGTCCCACGACCTTATTACGCTGGCGTAAGAGCGTATGGTACTTATTTTTGAAAATTTGTCTAGATACATATTATTACACTTGACTGTACATATATATTGTTTAATACTATAGCCGACAGACGGTTAAACTTCCATGCTGGCCTGAAAGAAAAAACAAAAAGTGGCCTTTAGGTTTTGTTACCTCAGGCTGTAAGGGATATAGATGTGATATGTGTATGTGTATGTATGTAAGGGTACTTTTCTTATGTTTTTGGGGAGAAGTACTTAAAAACTAAAAAAATAGTCTTACGTAAGGCGCCTCTTAGTTCTTCCGCTGTGGAATTTACTTAGCTCGCGTCCTATGGAGGTGGTAAAACTTGTTTTCAAAACAAACGGTCCAAGTTTTTGAAGCATTAATGAACGTGGAATAGACGCCGCTTAGCCGCGAAGTTTGTCGCTGGCACATGAGAAAGATTAAAAGATACGGGTACACACTAACCTACCTAAACTAGGTCTCACACTGGGAGGCGAGGAAGAGTCTATACGACAAGGAAGGCAAATGAGTAGGGTAACCTAATTCTAAGTGAGCATAACCACTAGAGAATTGCAGATGCGTTGACAGAGGGAGAAGGTAGATACCTCATGTGCCAGTAATTTAATCGGATGTCTTACTCTCCACGCCTGAACACAGCACCGCAAAAACTGTGGTGAACTCTGCCCTCCTAACTTAAAGTGCAATAACTAGGTTCAAGCTACTTTCGAGAAAAGCGCGGTTAAAGATTTAAATTTGGTTTTCTTTGTATCTTCATAATTACGGATCCTATCGGCATGAAACTTTCACTAAAGATGCATTGGCTGCGGGTAGCACAAAACTAATAGTCATGGCGGTCTTTTGGAAAATACAACAATGGTTTTTTTCCGGCTGATAAATAATGAAATGGGCGAAAGTCTTAGAAATCATGTTATAGGCAATGCGGCTAGCAACCCATCACTATTTTGATTTCCCATTCCACCTATACGCCCTTAATCACGCTAAACGTGGCCTTATGGTTTTGTTACCTTACCTGTCTACCTCGTAAGGGATAAAGACGTATATGTATGTATGTGTTAACACAGGAACTGTTACTTGCCAATTTTCTAGGCCCGAGGCTTATTCAGTTTGCCTCGAGCCTCGCGAGTCAGTCCGGTTGGTGCGACCCCTCATATTACCGCACGTACGCTCATAATGCGAGCAAATTGAATCTCACGAAAGCGCGAAGTGATTTTATGCCGCCATAATGAAAGCATAAAACCGTAAAGCCTGGGTTAGAGCTCTCCTGGCTCAAGTGACACAGTACCTTATAAAAATAAAAATCAAGGTCCCATAAAACCATAAAATTAGAGTTCTGCGAACGATAAATCAAAGCCGGCTTAAGGTCTTCGCACATTAAAACAACTCAACGGAGACTCGACTCTATGCTAGACATTGAAATTGAAGTTTAATTTCAAAAAATTATTATAAAGTAGTGTACAACGAGTGGCCTACGCATCGTACACTAAAGGTCAACCCCGACACGTTTGTCACGCAATGACCACACGTCGTCCACGCAACTACCACACGTCGTCCACGCAACGACCACACGTTGTCCACGCAACGACTATGCGTTTGCGACTGACGCGTGACGGGCAACCATTTTCCAAATGAGTTGCGTTGTCCACTCGTTGAGACCGCGTTGTCCACTCGTTGAGACCGCGTTGTCCACTCGTTGACACCGCGTTGTCCACTCGTTGACAACGCATTGCCCACTAGTGACCATTGGGTGGATCAACTAGTTGACTACTCATCGAGAGTGTGAGTTGAGTTGGTGTCGGATTGGCGTGGAGTTGTTTTAATGTGCGAAGACCTTTAAACTATGTGGTGAGTGCCATAATAAAGAGATCTCTCTCCAGGCAGATGTTATGCCTGGGGACCGAAGTCCGAAGGAGAGTTGAAAGTTGTATTTATGCAGCCGCATTGAGAAACTTCGTTAGCGGCATGCAGAACGATGTGACAGCTGTCATTAGAACTGGCGCTAGCCACTCGTGTCGTGATAGTTATGTAGAGGCCAACTAGGTGGCGCTAGGGTCGCTACAACTACGCCTTGCCGTCTGTACAGTCACACACATGCATAGACGTAGCTAACAGGTTGAACAACACACTAGCACGACACCGTCATGTATCCAGTCTAGATAAAGGGTGATATCAAAGTCTACCTAATTATTTTCATACATACATACATACATAATTCACGTCTTTATCCCTTACGGGGTAGACAGAACCTAAGGTAACAGGACCTAAAGGCCACGTTTAGCGTGCGTGGGCGGTCGTAAAGGGGAATCAAAGCGGAAGCCGGGGCCACCGAGGGGGCGTCTGTGGTGAAACCCTTGTGGCATCCCACTGCGTCCCCATCACCCCGGATTGAGGCAACGCCGGAGAGTTTTTAGTTCGGGTTTATCCCTTCAGGGAGGAGTCCCACATAACCCTAGGCATCCCCGTGACTAGGGCACCCATAAAGATTTCCTCTCCGTTAAAAAAAGACTCTGTCTACCCCGTAAGGTATAAGACGTGATATATGTATGTATGTATGTATAAATAATGATGATGATGCTACTTTTATTGTTAAATCGTTCTTTTTTAATCAAACTGGCAATCTAGGCAGTATCGGCCCGAGTAAGTGTATATAGTCTACTTTTAACAAAGAAACGTTCTGTTTACGCGAGTAAATATTGTCGGTTGTAAAAGTTGGCGCTCGTAAAGCAGATAAGTCGATGGAATCAATGGCGCTCGTGGAGTGCGTGGAGCCAGGCTTATTACGTAACTCGCTCGCAATCAGCATCGTCTTCATTTTTGACAGCTGATTCCGAGATTGGTTTCAAAATGAAAACAATCGTTCCACGTAACTCGATCGGCTTGGCATCGCTTTCGAAAGTGATTGCGAGCCATTTTTGAAAGCAATTGAACGAATGATTTGCCAAAAAGTCCTGCCTGATAAGCAGTACGTCAAAATAAAAAATAGGCTGCATGAATCTGTGGTACACAATGACATAAGTAGCTAAAAAAAAGCATCGGCTAAGTGGCGCCGTCTGTGAATTGTTGGTGTTACTCAACCATACATGGGGAATTTCAATAAAAATGACTATATATTTTTTTTCCCAGATTTTCGAAATTATTGGGCTTATTTCTACTCAGAATCAACAACACTACTAAATGTTGTATGAGAATAGTACATTATGATACAAGTGTGCTATGTTGGTAATTACACACGAGGCGTATTGTACGCGCGATGTAATTAACACCTTGGATTTCTTACTGATATAACTGTCCGAACATTGTCCGAACATATTTTAGTATTTCCAGCGACGGACACTACATTTCTTTATTACTTGAACTCGTAATTTTTAAAGTAATAAAATAACAAAGTCTGAATCAACAATATCAGTGAAAAATGGCGGCAAATATTATTTCTCCGTTCCAATCCGCACGCAGCACTCGCGCATGCGCGCTGTGCACTTAGCACGCGCACGACGAAGGCACTGACAACAGACTGCTAAAGAGCCTAAAATTAAAATTATAATAAAATAATTAATCAATGTCTTAAATTTGCAAATTATGGTCACTCTTTAGATAAAAATGAATAATTTGTCGAACTTAAATGTTTATTTATCATCTTTAACCTAAAATAGTTTAATATTCACGAAAATATTCCTTGTTCCTATAGATACTGAACCGTTTGCTGAGATTTTAAAAAAAGTTTATATTACCGCACTCGTGCGGTAATATATTACAGCACTTGTGCGTAATAAGCTGAATTATGAGTTTAAATGCGGTGCAATAAGACTCAAATTACGAGCAACTGTGTTGAAAATTAATGTTAATGGTTAATGAAATTCCCCGTGTATGGTTTAGTAACACCAACAATTCACAGACGGCGCCACTTAGCCGTTGCTTTTTTTAGCTACTTATGTCATTGTGTACCACAGATTCAAGCAGCCTTTTTTTTTATTTGTTATGTTATGACCTACTGCTTATCAGCCGTATATAGGGGCCGCCGAATGACTGAGTAAAACGTTTTTATTTTTATAAAATATATCGTTCGATGGAAAAATCTGTAACTTTTTTCTGTAGCTAAGGATGGTTATTCCTATCAATAGAAAAATCATCGAGCACTTTTAAAATAATCATCCATTCCCAATTGCCAGGTAAAATTTAATATTTTGTTGTGACGTTTTCCTTTGAATGTCGATCAAAACGATAAAAATGGCAAGAAGTAAAGTAAAATAAGCCCGCCTTTGTACCTATATGTATCTTAATTTCTGTCAATTGTGTTTGTATATTTTAAGTAAGTAAGTAAGTAAGTAAATGCTTTATTGTACAAATATAGAGAAGTAGAGACAAATCACAAAAAAAAGACCTTAAATATATGCACAAAGGCGAACTTATCCCTATAAGGGATCTCTACCAGTTAACCTTTGAGTAAATGAGAGGAGCATTAAGCGAGAAACCGACAAAGAGTGAGTTTAAAATATCCATATAGTGAAAGCCACAATAGAGCATACATCTCAAAATACAACAAACAATTCATAAATAAACTACTAAATATCATTAAACACGTGCATTCAATTCTGAAGCGAAAGAAGTATGTCAGGATCGTAGCAAGTGGAACAAAGTAGTCTCTGCCTACCCCTGTGGGAAAGAGGCGTGACGGTATGTATGTATGTATGTATGTATTCAATTCTGTTCATTCAATAAAATGTTTACTTAGATGCAAGTAAATAAACAAAAATAATCATCAAGGGGAGTTGTATTCGAAAAGGAATAAAATGAAAATAAACTTCGCATTTGTAATGTTGTATTCTTTTTAATTTAAAAAATAACTAGAAATTTCCTAATAAGTAGCTAATTCTTAACAATACTAATAAGTACGACACTAATCGTCATATCCAGCCAATCATATCGCGAATCGCGATCGTATTCGTCGTCCAAGTTGATTGTGATTATGATTCCGACTGCGACCGCCTTGAAACATTGGTATTATGTAAAAAAAATATTCCGATTACCCTCGCAATCGCTTTGAAAAGCGAAAGCAATTGAATGGACCAAAAAGTTTTGTTTTTGCAAACATCTTTAGTGACGAATGATTTTTATTAAATTAATTGACCCTAATTCTAGCGTTTTCATTCACTTAGATAACTAAATTAGATACTTGGTCTTGGACCAAGACTCTTGGTTAATTGAAATATTAATATCCAAATAACAAAACATATCATTTATAATCAAAAACTCTAAATACAGTGTGAACGAAAATAAACGCAAACTTAATTTAAAAAAAAACATCTTGTCAGTGTATCTCTCTAATCGGTGGTCAGTTGTCAGTGTCTTCCCAACAATCAACAAACTAAGTAAGTTCGGTTTACATTTTTAACTTTGTTTAATTGCTTTACTGTGTATTTTAATCAAGGTATTATAGCTAAATTGATAGAATACAATAATAAATTAACCCTGGAGTGATTACATCTGGTACGAGAAGTTAAGAAAAGTTTCCAAACTTGTTTGTTGTACTGGGTCAATTGGTGTAATTTGTCCCAAGACATTTATTTATTATTATTTACCATAAAATCATTTTCCCTCACGAACTATAATATGTCCCACACTTATTATTATACAACAAAAACAGCGGTAGACAATTCGATAGCAACAGGCTTTCCCCTCAAGCCTACGAACGAACTACGAATATCGAATTTTGGTGTATAAGAATTATTAACATTTTAGGAGCCGTCGTGGACATGGCCAGCAGCTGCATGCATGCATGCAGAGGAAGTTGCAGGCAGAAACTAGTAATAAATAACTAAAAAATGATATACGTTTTTTTGTTAACTACCTTTTTTAAATCCATTATTCCAGCAACTTTCCGTGCTGGTCTGGGAGCAAAGAAAAAACTTAGAATGTACCAGTTGCTTCTTTACCCGCGCAGATGGTAAAAGCCCATCGAGGGAATGGGCGAAAATATTAGGAATCATGTTATAGGCGATGAGGCTAGCAACCCATCACTATTTTGATTCCATTTTCCACCTATACGCTCACAATCTTGCTAAATGTGGCCTGTAGGTACCTTTTAGGCACCTTTGGCTCTGTCTACCCCGTAAGGGATAAAGACGTGATTCGTGTATGTGTATGTATTATTCCAGCAATACAGATTTTGTTATAAGTACTTGTTTTTATTATTCATAATAATGTAATAAAGCCCAGAGGCGTCTCTAGCCCTTGTGGCGCCCGTGTGCAACCAGTAGGTACCCTGGCGCCCTCTAGTCTAGTACATACATACATATATACCGTCACGCCTCTTTCCCACAGGGGTACGCAGGGACTACTTTATTCCACTTGCTACGATCCTGACATATTTCTTTCGCTTCATCCACAGTCATCAGTCTCTTCATACATGCTCGTCGGTTTCGGGTACTCCTGACCTGACCTTTTTCCAAAACGTCTCCTATTTGGTCTCGGAACGTCCGTCTAGGCCTTCCCCTCCCAACGAAACCATTCACACTCCCCATACTATATCTGTTTAGTTAGTCTACTTTCATCCATCCGCTCTACATGCCCAAACCAACTAACTACTACTACCTAGTCTAGTAGGCGCAATTTAATCTTCAATTATCTGTTTTAAGGCTGATTTCACGTTGAAACAAAAGTCATTGTGTAAATTTAAATAGAGTAGCCTTTCTTTGCTACCGCGCCGCCCCCGGCGTCGGCCATAACACGGGCGCAGGGTCTTTGACAGCGCCGGCGCCGCGAGCGACGCATCTTTGGAGGTGTCGCATTAGAGGGCGCTCGGCGCCCCCTTAGACCCGGCGCCCGTGTGCGCCGCACACTCTGCACCATAGGTTGAGACGCCTCTGATAAAGCCTCAATAAAGTTGATTTATTAGTATTATTTGTGGAATTATTACTACATGGCTACGTATATGTTCGAAGGCGGTCACCCGTTAGTCAGATAACATTTGGCAGTCTGGTGGAGAGCTGTGGATGAGACTGGCACAGGACCGGGCAAAGCGGCGTGTAAATAAAGAAAGAGGTCTTTACCCAGCAGTGGGTGTGCACAGCACATCGCTGCAAGCTATGCCCTGCCGGAGCGCAGCCGGCGACGATATTATTCCGTTTCGAATACAACTCCCCTTGATGATTATTTTAGTTTATGTACTTGTATCTAAGTTAACACTTTATTGAATGTACAAAATTAAAATATAGGTACAAAGACAATTGACTAAAATTAAGATACATATTATATGTATAGGTCTGTACAAAGGCGGGCTTATCTTACTTTACTTCTTGCCATTTTTATCTTTTTGATCGAAATTCAAAGGAAAACATCACAAAAAATACTCAATTTTACCTAGCAATTAGCAAGGTGCCTTTGTAAGTCAATTATTATATTGATAAATTATAAACTATCAAAAAAATCCAACTCAAGTTACTTCCATTATTTCAAGACGGGGACAATTTAGCTCTCGCTTTGGATTGACAGCTTGCCTTGTGCTTCAAAACAATTCTAAGCTGTCATTTTAGTTACGTGGAACGAATTTGTGGCAAACCATTCGTTCAATTGGTTTAAAATATGGCTCACAACCGCTTTCGACTGCGATGCGAAGCCGACCGAGTTTTTAGAACGATTGTTTTCATTTTGAAACCAATCTCGCTCGGAATCAACTGTCAAAAATTCCGTAAAACTTGGATGTGCGAGCCTGCGTTCGAACCCATAAACCTCTGCTTGAGAGTTACTAATCTATGTATCAAATCAGTCCACATCCACCAATTAGTTACTATTACTTAGATTGAGAATGTTAAGATTTAATTGACAAGATTTTGGTTATGAAGAAAGGTTTAATCGTTAAAGAGAAAAGAAGGTTCAACAGTTTGTTATTCATTGTGAAAAGAATTGAATCGGAAAAATAGATTTTAATAGGCGTAGCGAGCGAGTTAGTATATTGGGCGATCGGCGCAGGCGTAGTCTCAGCAACAGCGGGCGGTCCGCGGCGTCAGCGCCGGCAGGGCGTAGCTTGTAGTGGTGTGCTGTGCGCGCGCATAATGCAGCGTCACACACCCACTGCTGGGTAAAGGCCTCTTCGTTTACATTACCACATTGGTCGATTACTTTGGTTTTAAGGTATTGTTGGAACTCTGCCTTACATTGCAAGTTTTTGAAGGCGGCCCATCCGAGTGATTCGTCTAGCGATCTCCATGGCTTGGCTGTTCCAGCAAGATAAACAATGCCCCAGAAATAAGAAGTCATGTACTAATTCCACAAATAATACTAATAAATTAACTTTATCGAGGCTTTATTACATGTCACTAGTAGGGCCGACAACGCACTGGCATCGCGTAAAGCGCTGCGGGTGTTTATGGACAGTGGTGATCATTTAACATCAGGTGACCCACTAGTTCGTTTGTCTGGCCTCTCTAACATAAAAAAAAATATATTTTTAATTAATAAAAACAAGTACTTATAACAAAATCTGTATTGCTGGAATAATGGATTTAAAAAAGGTAGTTAACAAAAAAACGTATATCATTTTCTAGTTATTTATTACTAGTTTCTGCCTGCAACTTCCTCTGCATAGAATTAGCAATTGACACGTTTATCGCTATCTTAATATTATATTATCAGTCGTTTCAGTGTGAAGAAAGAACAAACATACACACTCACTCACTCACTGAGATCCTCACACTGTCACAAACATTCTATAGCCTAGTAAAGGCTGTCAAAAACGCTGTTCAAGGTAATTTAGGCACAGGCAAGTAATTTAGCCGAGCGCGCGACCAGCGCCTGCCTCTGCCAAGCTGGTGAGCCGACTGTAATTCTGCACTCTGAAAATAATACATAAAATTATAACATAAGACACTCACTTAGTTATTGCCATAAAGTATTTAAGTGTTCTACTTCTGAGGCGTAATTTTTGAACATTTTGAAGTAATCACAAAAACATCCGTTATTTTCTTACACCGGACCGGTGTCCGTCGCGCCGAGGAGAAGCGGTGGTGCATCCGGCGTAAATTGTTTGCCGGACCGATGTCCGGTGCATGTACACACATTCATTATAATTCATACACCACCGTGAATCCGGCAAAAAAACACGGTGCGTTATCCGGTGAAAAAAACGAACGTCTACAAGCGCTCTTACGCGTTATATTATCGTCGCTTGTAATATGAATTAACGTAACCGCCAAATGGCGATTTTTCAGGAGAGGCCAAAAACTAATTTGCAAATTAGTAAAAGTGTTGTAACTTTTTATATACCTACTTATCCTATTGGAATTATGTTTATAGCTTTTATCTTACATTTGTGAGATCTTTTAGATAAATGGGGTCTTATAAAGACAGCTATTACAGTTTAGAAAATCGCATGGCGGTTACGTTAATTTTTTCATTTTTATGTGTAGTTACATCAAGATGTATTAAAAAAAATTAAGATCAGTTTAAGGTATGACACACTTAATTTCTTTTAAATACCGTAACGCACACAGTTTTCAAAATGTGGACTTACATTATAAAGAGTAATTTATAGCAATTTCAATCTTATTCACTTGTAATAAAGTCTGAAATACAAAAAAATCTTCTCGTTTAGTTAATTTATGGCAGGTTTGTATTATGAATAAAATAGGTTTTTAAGTATTAAACAGTTTAAAACTTTACAACTGAGTGTAAAAAAAAGTTTTGAATCTCTTTAAATGTCAATAAGCAGTAACTTTTACCTGAGATCATCAAAAACACCTAGCTTTCTATAATATTTGGTACTTTTCTTTATTATTTATCATCGGTTATAAGAGAACAGTTATAATAAAACAATTTTTAGTTATAATAGTATAATAAAAATTTACAACAGTATAAAAAATCTTAAACCTCTTTAAATGTCAATAAGTAGTAACTTTTACCTGGGATCAAACAAAAAAAAACACCTTGTTTTCTATTATTATTTGCTACTTAACCTCGTTTTGCTTTTAATCGACACAATAAAAAACAGTTATTATTAAATTGTAATAGGTTATAATAGTTATTATTAAAACTTTACAACTTAGTATCAACCTAGAAGACTTAAACCTCTTTTAATTATCAATATATAGTAACTTTTACCTGAGATCGACAAAAAACATCTAGCTTTCTGTCCTATTTGCTATTTTTCTTTACTGCTTTTTATCGCTTTGTTTTTTCTCTCCCTTTTTCAACAGTATCGGTGTCTTTAACTACTACTTCAGCTTTCCTTTTTTTCTTTTCCTTATTTGTCTGACTGCTTGCTTTTTGTATGGGTTCTTTTTTATTTACTGTGTTTTTTTCGTTGCTTTCATCTACTTCCTCACTTTGGTCTTGGGTTTCACCGTCGTTAGTTGGAACTTCATCTTGAATAATATCGTCTGAATAATCTGTCTTGTCCACATAAGGGAGCTGTAAATAATCTTGCACGTATTGTTTAGGTATCACCTCGTCGTCACAGCTTTTTAAGGTCCATGTACTTTTTTGTAGAAATTGGCAATCGTTGCACATAAAGTTTTTGCAGAGAATCATTGGATGGATTGTTCGTTACACCCGTGCATTAGACTGACCTTTCCCTTTTCCCTTTCCTTTCCCTATTACTTTCTTTGTCCCTTGACCCAACATTATTTTGAATGTATCACCGTCATCCTTCATTGTGTATTTAACTTGCAATTCATTTAAGTTTGTTTTTTTTTACTGTAGCGATCCTAATATCTTTCAGTCTGAAATGTTGATCTGATGTTGTTTTTGGAGTAAATATTTGATTGGCTATAATCTCCCAGTTACATACATGCCGGTAGATTCGATGCATAGTGTCATAGAACGTGAAGTTCGAAAACTTATTGTGTGGAGCCCAGTACAATGGCCCACTTTCATGCTTACAGCACGAAAGACACCGCGTCCTTATATTGTAAACACCTTGGACCACACCGACTTCATAAACTGGGAGATTATAACCAATCAAATATTTACTCCAAAAACAACATCAGATCAACATTTAAGACTGAAAGATATTAGGATCGCTACAGTAAAAAAAACAAACTTAAATGAATTGCAAGTTAAATACACAATGAAGGATGACGGTGATACATTCAAAATAATGTTGGGTCAAGGGACAAAGAAAGTAATAGGGAAAGGAAAGGGAAAAGGGAAAGGTCAGTCTAATGCACGGGTCGTAACGAACAATCCATCGAATGATTCTCTGCAAAAACTTTATGTGCAACGATTGCCAATTTCTACAAAAAAGTACATGGACCTTAAAAAGCTCTGTGACGACGAGGTGATAGTGATACCTAAACAATACGTGCAAGATTATTTACAGCTCCCTTATGTGGCAAGACAGATTATTTAGACGATATTATTCAAGATGAAGTTCCAACTAATGACGGTTAAACCCAAGATCAAAGTGAGGAAGTAGATGAAAGCAACGAAAAAAACACAGTAAATAAAAAAGAACCCATACAAAAAGCAAGGAGTCAGACAAATAAGGAAAAGAAAAAAGGGAAAGCTGAAGTAGTAGTTAAAGCCATCGGTACTGTTGAAAAAGGGAGAGGAAAAACAAAGCGAGGAAAAGCAGTAAAGAAAAATAGCAAATAGGATAGAAAGCTACATGTTTTTTGTCGATCTCAGGTAAAAGTTACTATATATTAATAATTAAAAGAGGTTTAAGTCTTTCCAATGTTGATACTAAGTTGTAAAGTTTTAATAATAACTATTATAACCTATTATAATTTGATTATAACTGTTTTTTATTGTGTCGATTAAAAGCAAAGCGAGGTTAAGTAGCAAATAATAATAGAAAACTAGGTGTTTTTTGGTTGATCTCAGGTAAAACTTACTAACTACTTATTGACATTTAAACAGGTTTAAGATTTTTTTTATACTGTTGTAAAGTTTTTATTATACTATTATAACTAAAAATTGTTTTATTATAACTGTTCTCTTAAAACCAAAGATAATAAAGAAAAACTATAGAAAGCTAGGTGTTTTTGTGAATCTCAGGTAAAAGTTACCGCTTATTGACTTTTAAAGAGATTCAAGATTTTTTTTAACCTAAGTTGTAAAGCTTTAAGTATAATTATGAAACTGTTTAATACTTAAAAACCTATTTTATTCATCTTACAAACCTGCCATAAATTAACTAAATGAGAAGATTTTTTTGTAGGTCAGACTTTATTACAAGTGAATAAGATTGAAATTGCTATAAATAAGTCTTTATAATGTAAGTCCACATTTTGAAAACTGATCTTATTTTTTTTTAAACATTTTAATGTAACTACACATAAAAATGAAAAAATTAATGTAACCGCCATGCGATTATCTAAACTTCAATAGCTGTCTTTATAAGACCCCATTTATCTAAAAGATCTCACAAATATAAGATAAAAGCTATAAACATAATTCCAATATGCTAAGTATATAAAGAGTTACAACACTTTTTCTAATTTGCAAATTACTTTTTGGCCTCTCCTGAAAAATCGCCATTTGGCGGTTACGGTAATTCATATTACAAGCGACGGTTATTATTATTATATTAGCAAGCGAGGAGCATTGCGTTTGGTTTGATTTCAAAGTTTTTTAT
The DNA here is from genome assembly GCA_932294345.1 of Pandemis cinnamomeana. Lineage (NCBI taxonomy): Eukaryota > Metazoa > Arthropoda > Insecta > Lepidoptera > Tortricidae > Pandemis > Pandemis cinnamomeana. The sequence goes on from OW028712.1 coordinate 1,826,381, forward strand.
CTAGCTTTGACTTTAGCATAACAGTCTATAAGTTATAATATGCCACAAAATGGGTAATGTAAGAGTTATTTTGAAACAGACGAATGACTTTTCTTTAACGTTGGTCAACACATTAATACACTATCAAGCATTGACTTTAGCGTAACAGTCAATCAGTTATAATATTCCACAAAACGAGTAATGTAAGAGTCACTTTGAAACAGACGAGTCTTACATTAATGACTTTTCTTCAACTTTGGTCAAAACATGAATACACTATCTAGCTTTGACTTTAGCGTAACAGTCAATCAGTTATAATATGGCACAAAATGAGTAATGTAAGAGTCATTTTGATACAGATGAGTCTCTTACATTAATGATTTTTTTCATCTTTGGTGAATACATTAATACACAATCACAGATTCGTCCTTACATTAACTTATAATAAGTAACTTATGAAAAATGTGCCATACATTAAAAAAAACACGGTAAAATGAAAAAAATGGTCTGATTTTGGTTAACGTAACTGACATTTTTTTCAAGATATCGAAATTTTAATAGCAGCAATCGAAAGGTCATCAAATTTGCTGTCGAACTGTATACTCAACTCAATTTCGACATTTTGGCGGTTACGTTAATTCATATTACAAGCGACGTTATGTAATATTGTGTATGGTCTTGTTACCTTAGTATTTGTCCTTCCTGTAAGTGATAAAGGTGGTTTATGTATGTATGTACGAATTCGATGTTTTCGCATTAATTTTAAATGCGGCATGCAGCTGCTGCACGTCTGCGCTGTGGTCACTCCGTATCCCCGTAGCCGGGGTCCACAGAGCTGCTGGCCATGTCCACGACGGCTCCTAAAATGTTAAAAATTCTTATACACCGAAATTTGATATTCATAGTTCATTCGTAGGCTTGAGGTGAATGGCTGTTGCTATCGAAATGTCGACCGCTGTTTTTGTTGTATTATAATAAGTATGGGACTAATTATAATTCGTGATAGAAAATAATTTTATGGTACAACAAACAAGTTTGGAAACTTTTCGGTACTTCTCATACCGCTGCACTGGGTGCTTTAATAAACCACTGGAAGCACTACACATCGTATATCAAATGCACTGGATGTTTATACACTAAAAGAGAGAATCGCCAATCGTATATGAGTTTAAAAACAAACGTTTATTTCGAACAAACATTTCCGACACGATGTGTTCTATACTAATCTATTTTCGTGAGTATAATGCTTACGGAACTGTAATCACTCCAGGGTTAATTTATTATTGTACCTATTCTATCAATTTAGCTATAAAACGCACAGTAAAGCAATTAAACTGAGTAAAAAATGTAAACCAAACTTACTTAGTTCTTTGATTGTTGGATTTGTCGGGAAGACACTGTCAAGATGTTTTTTTTTTAAAATTAAGTTTGCGTTTAGTTTCGTTCACACTGCATTTTGTATTTTTGGTTATAAATGATATTTTTTGTTATTCGGATCTTAATATTTCAATGAACCAAAACAACGTATTTAATTTAGTTATTTAAGTAAATAACAACGCTAGAATTAGGGTCAATTGATTTAATAAAAATCATTCGTCGCTAAAGTTGTTTGCAAAAACAAAACTTTTTGGTCCATTCAATTGGTTTCGTTTTTGAAAGCGATTCCCTCGCATAATTGGAATCATTTTTTTACGTAATACCAATGTTTCAAGGCGGTCGAATCGTAATCACAATCGTCTTCAACGATGAATACGATCGCGAGCGAGTTACGTAATAAGCCTGCAGGGCTGCTACACAAAGCAAAGACAATAAAATATACTTGACACCATCTTACCTAAACAATAGTTTCTGTCTGTTTTGATCCTTTTAACCTATACACCTACAACACGGGCTTAGGCAGGTTTTAGCATTGGGGGAGCGAATGTTAATATCTGAACTTCTCGGGGGGTTATAACCCCCAAAATCTGCAACGCCAGTGGCCCACAATCATGCTAAATGTGGCCTTTGGTATTTTTTACCTTATGCTCTACCCCGTAAGGGATATAGACGTGATTTGTGTATAATGTTTGTGCCCAACTAGTGGACTGTATATTATAAATAAATAAATAAATAAATAAATATCTTGGGACAAATTACACCAATTGACCCAGCCCCAAACTAAGCAAAGCTTGTACTATGGGTACTAGGCAACGGATAAACATACTTATATAATGTAGATAAATACATACTTAAATACATACAACATCCATGACTCGGGCACAAGCATTCGTATTCATCATACAACTGTCTGCCCCTACCGGGATTCGAACCCAGGACCTCTAGCTTCATAGTCAGGGTCACTAACCACTAGGCTATCCGGTCGTCAAAATATTATAAATGAAAGTGGCTTATGATGATGAACTGCTTTTTATAAGTATAGGAATAGAACTACATAAGATGAGAGACCTCGCGGCAGCACCTCCTACCGTGGTTCGTAAGGAACTGAATAAGTTATAAAAATTGAGATGCTGCTGCCATAAGGTTTACAACTGCCAGCAATAAAATACATTTTGGTAGTAAAAAGTAGTTTATCCTCCACATTGTTATAATATCATTTCGTTCGTAACTATCATCCGTTAACATAATCGTCATATTTTTTACAAGCTTTTTTGCTAGCTATACCCAGTTTTTGTTGTTGACTGTACTTGCGTTGTCATCTCTACATTACATATCAAATTTCATCAAAATTCTATTATTGTTTCAGAAAACAAAACACCGCGATGACATGTAATAAAATTACTAATAATTACTATTATTACCACGTTATTATCAAAACAGGCATACAACCCTAGCCAAGTAAGTTAAAGTGTTATAACGTTGAAGCTACGTCAGAACGCATAAAATTCTGAGACACGACAGCGGCACTTAACCATTACAAATCGATAGAACACGACAATGTTGTGAGTACGTATCTATACTGACTGGCAAAAATAACGGATAGCCTTCAATACATAGTCGTGAAAAGAAACCAGGTGCCCGATTTTTGAAGCCACATGTGTACATGCCACTCGAATGTGATGAAAAATTGTGCTGAATTTGAAATATACCTAGCTTAGAAGATACTTACAGCTTTCATTAATCTTGTGAACTAGTCAAAAATTTGATTAGAGCTCTACAGCAGATATAAACCGATTTATACCACTTTCGAGTAGTACTTTCGAGTGATGTGCTTACAAAAATCGGGTCCCTGCTAATTCACGATCTGTAGGCTTATTACCTAACTCGCTCGCAATCGCCATCGTGTTCATTTTGACGGTTCATGTATGGGCTGACAATTAGCTGACAGCTAGCTGTCACATTCATACCAGAACTGCCAAAATGAACACGATGGCGATTGCGAGCGAGTTAGGTAATAAGTTTACTGGGCACTCCTCTCAGGGCTTGGGCTATAGATACCACGGGGGCCCAGTGCGGATTGGGAACTTCACGCACCATTGAGTTGCAACTGGAACTTTACAGAGAGTGGTGACGCGTGTCATTCTGAAAGTGAGCACAAGTGGTGCCTGCAAACCAGTAATTTGCAGTGTAAGTCTGGAAAGGCTAAACGGTAGACTAATTAAGAGCTAGAGTTCGAGACTAATTGCGTTAAAAGTCGCCCCGGCAGTTGCACTGCATAAGCAAGTTCGTAACAATGGCTCATAGAGGAAGTAACCAATAGAGTGGTGATAGGAGCTATTTAATTGTGGCCACACATCAGTCCTTTTCGACCTACTCAAAGTCAAACTCAAACTATTTATTGCATAAAATATTGTGACGAAGATGTTAACATATGTATACAGTTACAAAAATTCACCCTGTAAAGGCACAACAGTTTATTATAAAATAATCTTAAAACTAAAACTTATTATTATAGTAACAGTAATAATAATACACTAACATATTTTTTCCCCGATTTTACCTATATCTTCTACATGGAATATTAAACCTATTTGAGCAATTAGGTTTTGATTATACATTTACACCACCTGCTTTAGTCTATTCTGTACTGCGTTCTATTACTAAGGTTGTCTGGAAGAGATCTGTTGCGATAAGGCTGCCTATTGTTTACCTAGTGGTTTTCTCTGTGTACCTGTTTTCTTTGTTGTTTGTAATGAGGTTTTCAATAAAGAGTTATTGTATTGTGTTGTTACTTTTTTGTTTTTATTAAAATTAATCGAGTTACATTCACTATGCTGCATAACGACTGAACATTAACTATCCATATTAATGATAATAGCTGCTTGATCAGCTTTATTTACCCTTTTGATCTCCGGCTAGCCAATCAGAGTACAGTAATCGCCAATTTCAGCTTGACGTAATTTTATACCATAAAATAATATGAATTGTATTGACGTTGCTCTATTAGGTTGTTTGCTCTATGCAATGGCTAGACGTAGTGTCTGATACCTACAATAATTTTGTGTTAATCAAACTGACTGTTTGTCTGTGAGCAAAGGAAAAACATAGAATGTACCAACTGCTTCTCTTCCCGCGCTAGTCGTAGAAGACCGTCGAGGGAATAGGCGAATATGCTATCAATCATAATTATAGGCGACTCGGCTAGCAACCCATGGCGCCCACAAAATCATGCTTAACGTGAAATCATCATCATCATCAGCCTGAAGACGTCCACTGTTGAACAAAGGCCTCCCCCTTAGCACACCATAATGAACGACCTCGCCACCTGCATCCACCGGTTTCCCGCAATTTTCAGAATGTCGTCGGTCCACCTAGTGGGAGGCCTGCCAACGCTGCGTCTTCTGGTTCGTGGTCGCCACTCGAGAACTTTGAAACGTGCAATAAATGAAATGAAATAAATGAAACACGACACCACGACACGACAACAGTTGCCGCCAACTTACTAAGTAAGCGCTAGATGGAGCTGTCTCCTGGTTAAACATGCTAACGTTTGTTCGTCGCAAAACGCTTAAGTTAATTTTAAGATTTGGTCAAATTGCATACTGAATCAACAAAACTGATCCCGATTCTCCGGGTTGGTAAAGGACCATACTACCTAGCCCCATATCACAATCTTGCTAACCGTGGCCTGAAGCTCTGATCACCTTAGGCTCTGTCTACCCCGTAAGGGATAAATACGTGAATATTGTATTGTTTTGTATCAAGACAACATGTAATTTACGTCGTGTTACCCTAGGCTCTGTCTACCTCTTAAAGGATAAGGATGTGATTAATAATAATATATGTAGATAGATAGATAGATAAAAAAATCATTCGATACTACTTTCGGTATTATTTCGGTATTATCACTCGGTATTACTTTCGGTCACAAAATACGACTCGAACGCGTTTGTGTTAAAATGTATGAGTATGAGAACAATGAGTATAAGTATGAGTACTATGAGAACAATTTGTTGCCGTTTCGATCCGCAAGTGTCCCTGCCAATTATTCCATAGTAATTGAGACGTTTACATGAACGCGTTCGAGACGTTTTTATATGCGAAAACTTACACTAGAGCCTCTGATTGCGCATCGCATCGGTCTTCTTGGCTTTTCGACTCTAGCGTTGTCTCGCTCTAACTTACGTGACGCTAATTGTCTCTTTCTAAAGATCGAAGTACAATCTTTATGGCGGAGTGCTGGAGTTGATTAAAATGAACCTCAAAACAACAAATGCAATGAAAACAGTTCTAACTCTTCATTTATTTCTGAAGCATGCGCCAAGTTCTAAAAGTCTAGCACAGTCCCCGGATATTCGTATGACTGAGTTTGATTTTTTATTGAATGAAACAGTTAAAGCTTCCAAAGTTGGAAATAACTTCGTGCTAGGCGATAAATTTTTAAAGTTCTTCAAACGTGTGAAGTCCAACAGGAAGAGACGACTAGAGATGCCAAATTTCTTGTGTGTGTAGAAATAGTTTTATGACTTGTGACAAATAACTTCAACGCTGATATAATATATAAAGGTGGCGGCTGACTAGTAACCTTTTCTTGTAATGTATCGTTCACGGCGATCGTGTTACATTACAGCTACGCGGCGAACGCTCGCCTTGAGCGCTCTGTTCGTTTGTGCTCCATTCTGTTTCAAAATGTCGGACCTGTACTAACTTGTAATGTAACACTCAAAGGGATTCGCGTAAAAACCGACAGCTGCGTGGAGCGCGCGGTGCTCGCGTCGAGCGGCTCGGCTCGCTGCACTAACTGCTGTAATGCTCGGGTTGCATCATGTTGCATTACACCGAAATGTTACAAGTCAGTCGCCACCTTTAGATTTAGATCTATTTATTTACTAGCGACCCGCCCCGGCTTCTACCGTACAACGATGCCGACATTTTTGATTTTTGAATACTGTATTTATTACTTTGACATTGGCGAAATCATCGCATCGATCGATAGGGCCATATTAAAAAAAAGTAGAAGAAGAATATTCAGTACATTACAGCGATTTAAGTATAGTATTATTATTGTGTATTAGGGTAATCCCGAAAATCGGATAATTCCGAAAATCAATAAAATCAGTAATATTCATATTTAATATTTTAAAAGGACTTATCTTAGTTACATAACCCATTAACAGCTGTAGTCATTAAATAGGATTGAAACATGCAGATATTTCACGAAAGTTTAACAAGCCGTATCTTGAAAACAGTTAAACATCAACATGGTTAATATGAGTGAAATATAAAGTACTAAACAATTCCTCATTTGTTTAATAGTACCTCGTTCTGTTTCACCCTTCATAGTATATTTACCCACTTTTACGGTAAACCAGTAATGGATTTAATCCAATCCACAAATGGGAATACGTTGGTGAACATAATACATTGCGGTACCCCACAGTCGGCACTCAAACTAGAGGAAGACGCGAGGCCGACGACAGTGCCGTTCCGAACAAGTCCGCTGCCGGAGTCACCCTGTGTAAGAAAAAAACGTTATAATTTAAATATACATACATACAACAGAAATCATGCCTATACTCCTCAGAGCCCTAGCCAACAAGACAAAGGCCATGTTTAGCTTGATCAAAGTCTATAACATGATTTCTAAGATTTTCGCATTCCCACGATGGACTCTTACCATCCGCGCGGGCAGAGAAGTAACTCACAAGTATGGAAGTACTTAAAGGACGAATATTAAGATGTACCGTGTGTTAATACTCTTGCTCCGACGCATCTTCCAAGGACCCAAAATGTTGCGGGCTCTCGGCGGAAGACTTCAAACGCCGAAAGTATAGCTCGCTTGGAGCCAGTTATATATTTGAGGAGTTTGGAGTCGATGGGGGCCAAGCGCGCACCGTATGTAGATATCTCGGGGCGCCTTATAGAGGCCTCACGTGACCAGAAGGCTTACCAATATTTCGCTCATAGCGAATAAGCATTGCCATACAACGTGGCAATGCTGCTAGTCGTCTGGGCACCCTCCCCTTTGGTGGGGTTTGGGAGTTATTTTACGTTTAATTTAATTTTAGTTTTAGCTAGGTTAAGTTTTGACTGTTTTTTTTGTAATTATTTGTTTTTCTTTATCAATAAAATTAATATTTAAATATATTGATCTTCCGACAGCAAACATTCGTACTTTTAACTCATAGTATCTGCTCCAATCGGCCATCGAACCCTTTGAGCTTCGTAGCCAGGTAAAGGTGTGGTCGTGTTTTATGAAATGTGAAAGTATTGTTATGAAATTACTAGCTCTTGAACGCTCATGCGTTAAATTTAGATCAAGCCTTTTCGTTTCAGCTATAGTTTTCGTTTCGCTGCCGCCGGAGCGAGCGCTTCAAGAGGAAGAACTACGAAGTAGTCCGAATCGTATCGAGCGTTATTCGACTTTTATAGGGGAGTTATCAGTTTGGGTAACTTAGATCAAGCTACTAAATATACTTAGTGTATTTTTCACGTGATTTGGATACTTCAGCTTCGTTGAAAAAGGACAAAAAAAAACCGGTCAAGTGCGAGTCGGACTCGCGCACCGAGGGTTCCGTATCATTATCTATAAATATCTAAAACCAGTGTAAGCAGAGCCCTGTTCCAAAGCAAAATGTACGCAGTGTGGGGTTACTTTATATTGGTCACTGCTATATACAGACATACATACACATTTACGGTTTTCGCAATTATTCTTTAATCTGTGCTATAAGACCTACCTTCATACCAAATTTCAAGATTCTGCGTTCACGGGAACTACCTTGTAGGTTTTGATTCCCTTGAGAGTTGAAAATTTGCGGAAATTTGCGGCATAAACGGCTGTATCTTTTGATTGCGTTGGCTTAGAAGTTTGATTTTTTCACAGCTTCAAGGGACAGTAGACCTGAGTAATTGATATAAATTTCAGCTTCATACCTCCACGCGTTCCTGAGAAAAAGGGTCTTGACAGACGGACGGACGGACAACAAAGTGATCCTATAAGGGTTCCGTTTTTTCCTTTTGAGGTACGGAACCCTAAAAAGAGCAAAATCGCATTTACAACTAAAATATTAGTTATATTTGTATAACTTACGTAACAAATAGAAGGCATGTCCCCATCGCGTCTCGTGCAGATCGCAACACTTGACATAAGTGGTCTTAGCTGCTGAAATTCTTCTGTTTCATTGAAGACTTTCAAGAATTCATTGATGTCGTGGGTACGCGTAGTCAGTTCCATCAGATATTCAGGGTTTTTTCCAGTCTAGAAGACAGTTAAAACAATACAAATGTCGTTCGAGAGAAATTGCTTTACGAGATTGCCGCATGCTGTCCAGAGAAGGAAAAGAAAATGGTGAGCAGTAGATGTTCCACGGGAGTTTTTTTTTTATATGAATAGGAAGGCAAACGAGCAAGTGGGTCACCTGATGGTAAGTGATCACCACTGCCCATAGACACCCGCAAGCCCGGAGGGATTGCAGATGCGTTGCCAACCTAGAGGACTAAGATGAAATGTCTCTTGTGCCCGTAATTTCCCCGGCAGTCTTACTCTCCATACTGGAACACAGCAGTGCAAGCACTGCTACTTAGCGGCAGGATTAGCGAGTAAGATGGTGGTAGCGATCCGGACGGACCTTGCACAAGGCCCTACCACCCGCAAAAAATTGAAATTGAATGATGTGTAACGACGCTTAGCGACAAAAATTCGCATATTAACAAAGGTCACGTGACATCTAGTAACGGGTAGAAAAATTCGAAGACTACCCACCTGCTATGGGTGGTGTAGGGGTATAGCACGCCACGGAATGACGAGGATCCGGGTTCGATTCCCAACCATAGCTTTACTTTTCGGTGTTTTTATGTGTTCTGATTTTTACTGACATTTAGAAATTTAAGTCGAACTTTACTTACTTCGTCTTTTCCCAAACCAGCGAACGAGTGGAGAGCATTGACTTCATAATCGTGTTGGGGCAGTTGTATTGGCTTGACTTTGTCACTAAATATCAACGGGGTTTTAACTCTTAACAGTGCAATGTCGTTTAGAAGTAGCTGTATTCCTTGTACTGGTTTAGAGGTATAGTCCGGGTGCAGTATTTCGAGGTCCACCTCGTATTGTGACGCGCTGTTTTCATTTTCTGCTCCAACCCACACACGGGGATCGAGTTCCTGGTACCTACGTAAAATATTTAGGTTCAAATTTAAAAAAAAAAGCAATTTAATGCATCATATTGTTTCATTTGTATAACAAAAATAATAAAAAAATAATTCGATTTTGCATACATACATACATATATCACGTCTTTATCCCTTACGGGGTAGGGTTTAGCATGATTAAGGGCGTATAGGTGATAAGGAAAATCAAAATAGTGATGGGTTGCTAGCCGCATCGCCTATAATATGATTCCTGAGACTTTCGCCCATTCCATCAATGGGCTTTTACTATCTGCGCGGGAAGAGAAGCAAGCGATTTTATATCATTTTGGAAGCTGATACTCTCCAAACTGCTAAACCGATTTTTACCAAACATGGCTAAAAACTAAACTTTATAATGAAAACCACAATAAAATTGGTCCATTCACTTGAGAGCTACGATCTGTCAATCTTTTTGAGCACTTCGAGTGTTCATCAACTTCTGATGCTGACTGTACATACATACTGTTACCGACTCTTTGCTGCATGCTTCTTGATAGGTTCTTTTACTTTTAAAATGTTGACTTATGACTTGTGTTGTGTCACCCTATGAAAAATGAATGTACGTTTTGGAAAAGATACGCTTTTTCTTTATCGAAAATTAAGTCCCGTGTCCGCGTAGCGGACATATTGGTCCACCGAGCCGGATATCCTAGATCTGCTGACCGCCCGACATACCCGAACCTGAACCATGTCGCGGCCAGAGACCCGGAGCCAGTTCAAAAGAAATCGAACCGAACCTGAACCAAACCCTTTGCCAAGAGAAGAACCGAAAGAGAAATCAAACGCAAGTAAAGTGAGCCATAGTAAAAATTCGAACCACAGAAGTACAGTCAGCTCGAAAAATACGTGTCATAGCATAATACTTCTCCGTAAACGGGAAGCCGAGTTAACGGCTGCGAAACGATTGTTGCAGTTGGAGAGAACGATTGTTGAGAAAGAGCTTCAAGTTGAATTGGCACGTTTAAGTGCACAAGGTACCCGACTGTCTGTCTCCGATAGACCAAGTCGAAGCCGAGTACAGGAATGGATGACGTCTGAACTGGATAATAATTATCAAGAAGAACCCTTAGAACCATCGATCTCCGACGAACACGCTCAGATCTGTCAACCGGAACGGAATGATACAGCAGGAACTGGGCTAGCAGAATTGACCGATATTCAACTGCTGGCACGGGAAATTTCGAAACTCCGAAAACCTGCTGAGGGTAGTGAGTTACCATTTTATGACGGAAGTGTACACGAATGGCTGTCGTTTAAAGCCGCCTACGTTGAAATAAGCTCCACCCTGACCTGCACCGCGCTTGTCTCCAGGCTACGACGCTGCCTGAAAGGAGAAGCTAGAGAAACCGTCGCTGCCCTATTGCACTCTCAAGTCCCGGCAAGCGAAATCATGGAAGCGTTGGAGTTACGCTTCGGTCGCCCAGAGCTAATACTGCTGGAAGAAGTGAGAGCGCTTAAGGATCTGCCGAAGCTCAGCAACAGTACCGAGCAGTTGAGCAAGTTCGCGTGCAAGGTGCGAAACTGCGTAGCTACCATAAAAGCGCTGAATAGACCCGAACACCTCCACAATATTGAACTCGTTCAAACTCTGAAACTAAAAATGCCACATCTCAAGAATCGCTGGATTACTTACGCTGTCGAACATGAACATGAAGACGAACCAGAACTCATCAAGCTGTCGAACTTCCTGAAGAAAGAAGCAGAATCTGTCTCTAAATATTGGACACACGAACCCTTACGATTACCGACCCATTCCAATAGAGCCCACTACACGGAGACAGAAGAATATGATGAAGACACAGATCATTGTTATGCCACATGCCAGTATCCATTCATTGATCCTGCTGAGACTACTTGTCCTTACTGTAAGTCTAAAAACCACAATTATTTAAAAGATTGCGACAAGTTCATCCCACTATCGATTGATGACCGCTGGAAATGGGCTAAAGAAGCCAAAGTATGCTTCAAATGTTTGAAGCCGAGACACCGAAGAGAAACCTGCAGAGCTAAGTCTTGCGGCGTTGACGGATGTCGTATGACGCATAGTCACTTACTCCATTCTCCGATTGCGCAACTAGTTGTAAAAACCGAGCCTCCAACAGCACCTGAACCGCAAGTCGAAAAGTTAAAACCGATAAGTGTAACTATAGCAAGCTGCAAGGCCACTCCGAATGCCCAAGTACTACTCAAGATCATACCTGTAGACGTACATGGGCCGCTCTCATCCAAACGAACCTACGCACTCTTGGATGAAGGAAGTACATCGACTCTTCTCAAACAAGAGCTTGCGCGAAGTATTGGTCTAACGGGAGAAGTTAAACCACTGACCGTAGTTGGAGTAAACTCTACTTCGACGGAGCTGAACTCAGAACTTGTCAATCTCAAGATTACAGGACCCTCGAACACGCCAATTGAGTTATTCGGCGCCAGAACCGTACAGAACCTGCCACTCTCGCCTCAGACCATTACTAATGTAAGTCAGTACAGCTATCTACAAGACCTACTTGAAGCTGAAATCTGCTACAATGACGCCTTACCTGAACTGTTGATCGGTCAAGACAACTGGCACGCCATTATAGGCAGAGAGATCCGTCACGGACTGACAAACGAACCCGTAGCCTCGCTGACGGCATTAGGCTGGGTAATACACGGCTGTTATCGCACAAACGCAGTCTCTGTTAACCTTAGCTTAAATACTAGAGAACCAGATGGAACGAAAGTAAGCAATATAAATAAACAAAAGAAAATCTATACACAGAATTTGCCTGACATTGTAAATAAACATACGACAGAAAACAAAAGAGTGATAATGAACACGGAACAGACTACGAATATCATTGTAAAGGAGAAAATGTGGAAAACAAAGAAATTAAAGCAACGAAACTAAAAATAACATTAACTTAGTTTACGACGGATTTGCTGAATCTTGCAAATCAAAACGACCGCCTAAGAAGAAGTGGTATCTGCCACACTTTGGCGTACGGACTGGAGACCCGTACAGCAGCACTACGATGAACGTCCAGAAGAGTCGGCAAACTATGGAATCCTAATGCTGATCCTGAATGCACCAGGTGCATTGCCGGGGAGAATATGTTACCGACTCTTTGCTGCATGCTTCTTGATAGGTTCTTTTACTTTTAAAATGTTGACTTATGACTTGTGTTGTGTCACCCTATGAAAAATGAATGTACGTTTTGGAAAAGATACGCTTTTTCTTTATCGAAAATTAAGTCCCGTGTCCGCGTAGCGGACACATACAGACGGCCTGAAGCGACTTTTCATACTATGTGAAGATCAGTAACCCTCACAACGAAGCTAAATATTCTCTAGCTGTATAGTAAGGGCCAATAACCTCTTAACTAATCGGCCGTCATTCGTTTGATCATACTTAACAAAGTAACTAGGTCATACTTAACAAATTGACTGGGCCGTACTTAACAGAGTGACTACTACGTAATGCGAACTTACGAAGGATAATAACAATGTCCAGCCGTGACCAGCCAACGGTGGGAAAGTATGGCGGCACCACAAAAATGGCGGTTCGTATAGTTAACTCTGGCATAAAACGGATAGTCCCGTATATTGGCCCTTTTGCCGTACCAAACACGAGAGGATAGTTCATTTCCTGGAATATAACATTCAATTAAAAAAAAAAAAACATAGCCCCCCCCCCTAAGAGTAAACAAGCGTAAATAAAAAAAACAATGTCATGCCATAGTTGCCTTACATCATTTTGGAAAAGACCTGATACTGTTCAAACTGCCGGTCAGATTTTAATCAAACATGGCTAAAAACTACCGCAAGGAAACTGGCTTTCGGATTAAAAAACTGCATCGATATTGGTCCATCCGTAGAGAGCTAAGATGCCACAGACTACTAATACTCTTGTGAAAGTTTTCATCATATTTTTGGATTTATAATGAGGCCGTAAATATCGTTACCTTCATGGAAAAGTCATGAATCTGCAATGATACCTTTTCATTGCTATGTACGGAGTAAAGTTGCGAATGTGCACTATCTTCTAAATAAATTAACACACAGCGTTTCCAAGGCGAGGGTTTTAAAATATACGAGTTTTAAAATTTATGTGTAGGTGCCTACATTACCAATTAATACAGAAATAGTTTTAAAAAAGAATAGAAAATGAAATTTTGAACTTTTAAAACGCTCTCCTGATTAGTAAATTTTTTGCAGATTCGTGACTTTGCCATAACGGTGACGACATTTTTTAATGGCATAATAACCAATGCGTAAACCACCTCAAAAGTAACTATACATTATAATACAGCGGAAGAGGTATACCTTCATGCTTCGCGTGTGTAATAGCGAGAACAGTAAGACTTATTGTCAAAAATAATAACATATTTACTTTTTTCACTTGTTTCGAGTATTAGATTAGAACACAATGAACTTCACAATACAAATACATACCTCTTTATACGCACGGCTGCACAATTTCAAAACCTAGTAAGTCTCAAAAACTCAATTTTGGGATTTTTGCTTAAAACGTGGTTTCTAGCAAGTGCCTATAGGATACAGAAACATTTAGAGGCCTATCTCGCTCAACTTCAGAGATACGAGTACTGCAAAACCTAGTAAGTGCCCAAAAAAACTGACTTTACAATTTCAAAACCTAGTATGACACAAAACCATTTCAAAAACCTAGTATGGGACATGCACTTACTAGGTTTTGAAAAAGTCAGAGAGACTTACTAGGTTTTGATATGGTCAAACGAGTTTAATTGCAACTTTTTGGAAAGTAGTATGTGTTTGTTATTTGAAGTTACTAGGTTTTGTAAGTCAAATGTTATAGGTACGTTGTTCTTTATTTATTTTGACGCGTCAAGGTAGGCAGCACTGTGCTCCCGTGCCAACTTCATGCTATTGCGCTGGAGCTGTTTCGAACTCGTTTAAACGCGTCAGTCAGTTGCCTGCCAAGGTTGAGTGTGCTTGCACGTGTTATGTTATGGAATTAAAGCCTCAAAAAAGACTAATATAATCGATAAACTAGTACCACTGATGCCACATACATACATACATACATACATACATACCGTCACGCCTCTTTCCCATAGGGGTAGGCAGAGACTACTTTGTTCCACTTGCTACGATCCTGACATATTTCTTTCGCTTCATCCACAGTCATCAATCTCTTCATACATGCTCGTCGGTTTCGGGTACTCCTGACCTGACCTTTTTGCAAGACGTCTCCTATTTGGTCTCGGAACGTCCGTCTGGGCCTTCCCCTCCCAACGTAACCATTCACACTCCCCATATAGATCTGTTTAGTTAGTCTACTTTCATCCATCCGCTCTATATGCCCAAACCAACTAAGCATACTTTTTTCTATCCTAGTCCCTATATCCTCTTTCACACCAGCACGTTCTCTTATCACACTGTTCCTTATTCTATCTTTCAGAGGTATACCTTCCATACTCCTTAACGCTCTCATTTCTACTGCATTTATTCTACTTTCATGCTTCTTTTGCCATACCCAAGTTTCGCCACAGTCCCGAAAAATTTTTTGGACCAATCTCCCTGTCAGTAAATAGTGCCATTGATTTGATAACAAACGAGGGCCAAATTTCGGAAAATGATTAATATTATGGAAAGACCCTGGTGCCGCATTTTTTATTTTTTGTAATATTTTTTTTGTAATGAACAACTACTTAGCTGAGGTTTGTTTTATTTAAATTGAAAAAAAGGTCCATATATTAAAACTTAAATGATTAAATCTCTTAATCATGCCAAAGTGGCAACACATACTAGGTTTTGAAATTGATCGGTTCACTAAAGTTTTTATTTGAGTTCAATTTCAAAACCTAGTATGGCACATAAAACATGCAATATAGGTTATTAAGTGTATATATATATACCAGGATATTCGGCTTAATCTAATAAACCAAGAAAGTATCACTTTTGGAACGAATATTGCAAAATTTTGTACGGCTGAGACAAAACATGTTTTTTCGCTCTCCTGTAAAATTAGCTTAATGTCCCTTACTAGGTTTTGAAATGGTGCAGCCGCGCACCACGCATCCTTATCAATGCAGTTAATGTAGCAAAGTATGTTTGGCATAAAAATAACACTTCACACTGTCAAGAAACCGAATTAGATAAGCGGAGGTGACTGCCAACCTTCACAGTTGGAGAAACACTCCAAATGCGAGAGAACTACTTACGCAATTTTCTGAGACGAAAAGTAACCTCCAGGCTGCTGTTGCTTCCATAGTCTGGGAGTAAAGAAAAAACAGAATGTGCCAGTTGCTTCTCTTCCCGCGCAGATTGTAAAAGCCCATCGAGGGAATGGGCATAGAAATAATTTTTTAGGCGATGCGGCTGGCATCTCTATTTTGATTCCCCTTTCCACCTATATGCCCACAACCTTGCTAAAGGTGGCCTTTAGGTCTTGTTACCTTATATAGGCTCAGTCTATCTTCATTACCTACGAAGATGGGCCCAGCGTACGGGCTTTCCCCTTCTTGACGCGGTCCTGGCGGAAGCCGGGGCCACCGGGGGGCATCTGTGGTGAAACCGTAGTGGCATCCCACTGCGTCCCCATCACACCGGATTGCGGCAACGCCGGAGAGTTTTTAGTTTGGGTATACCCCTTCGATGCGGAGTCCCACATAACCCTAGGCATCCCCATGCCTAGGGCATCTATAAAGTTTTCGTCACCGTTAAGAAAAGGCCTTGTCTACCCCGTAAGGTATGATGTGATTTATGTGGATGTGTAAAAGTAACCTATCTGCTATTCCATTATATCTACCGTTCTAGTGTGAAAGAGTAACGAATATCCATACATACGTTTTAAAATACTTTCGTATTAATATTAGTAGAATTTGCACGTGTCTTTTTCTGCGGGCGGTACCGGGTGCCATGAATAGCGTGCGTTGATGACGGTGTCCGTCATCAGTTAACTTTAACGTCATTTCTTGAAGCATTTTTTAAAAATATTTCCTATTATAATTACCCAAGCCGTCATTATAGAGTTATTCGTAAGTGTTATTTTATGTGCGTTTCTAGAGACACTTGCTTTTTTATACCTCGTAGATTGTGATACTTCCATGCTGGTCTGGTAGCAAAGAAAAAACATAGAATGCACCAGTTGCTTCCCATTGAGGGAATGGGCGAAAATCATAGGAATCATGTTATAGGCGATGCGGCTAGCAACCCATTACTATTTTGAGTCTGTAACTATAGACCGACCGCTTAACTGAGTCCTCGCCCGCGCGGGTACAGGGGCGCAGGGCCGGACGACAAAGGGGACCGAGGGGTGCGGGTGGGCAGTGCGCCTAAGTGTCACAGCTCATACTTCCTTATTGAAACAGACCGTAGTTTTCACTTCAAGCCCATATCTTTCCGTGCAGGGGTGCGAGTCGGGTTACCTCCGCGTGTGGTCAAGAGCTGCGGTTCGATTTTGGATCCTTCCGAGGGGAAGAGCAGTGTTTGGTCCGGTGCACCCTGGGCATCGGTTAATGATTTCCTGGCAGATCCGTTGGCTAACAGCCCGACAGAGGAGGAGTCTTTTGACCGTGTTCTACCATGTTGCCGACATTTTTGTCACAAGATTTTTGAATACTGTATTTATTACTTTGACATTGGCGAAATCATTGCATCGATCGATGGGGCCATATTAAAAACTAGCTTCTGCCCGCGACTTCGTCTGCATAGAATTATACATAAAAACCTTCCTCTTGAATCACTCTATCTATTAAAAAACCGCATCAAAATCCGTTGTGTAGTTTTGAAGATATAAGCATACATACGGACATAGGGACAGAGAAAGCGACTTTATTTTATACTATGTAGTGATAGTGAAGAAGATGTTCCCGTGCAAGTGAGACGCTTAAACTCCCACGGCTGTAAAATACGCTGTAAACTGACTGCGGAAGTTGCGAGCTTGTTATAGCCGCCCTTAATGCGCGAGGCCCGCTCAGCCTGAACGGGTGCAAATGCATATTTTCCGCATTCTGTGTTGTGTGTGTGGCGATTGCTAGCGGGAGGACTAGAGGAAGAACACATTGCTGTTTTTAAAGTAATACATAGAACGAAAAAGAAAGAAAGAAAGAAGACATTTATTCCTTTTCGCCATACACACAAATATAAGACACCACCATTTTTAACCGACTTCAGAAAAAGGAGGAACCTCAATTCGTCTGTATTTTTTTTGTTACCTCATAACTTTCGACTGGGCGAAGCGATTTTAATGATTTTTTTTATTTGAAAGCTGGTGCTTCCCGTATGGTCCCATTTCGATTTGGCTCAGTTCTGACACTGGCACCCATGAGAAAACCATATGTCTAAAATTAGCATTAAGTATGTGTGCGACAAATCGTTCGTTTCATTTAAACAGCGCTGTCTCATACGAGCAGCACGTTTAGTAGGTCTACCCATATTCAGAAAAAAATGTTAGTGTACTCCAGATTCACTAAAAATCAAAAAACAAACACAGCCATGATAAATAGATCATCAGCATTGTGTTCTAAAATCGCTGTCACTGCCGCCCCTCCCTATGCGGAGGTCGGCATACTGGATTCTTCGCTAGTGCGAGATTCGATTACTCGCCACTCCACTACGCCCGGGCAGGATTTGTCGCGGCATGTCTTTACATTGCTATTGTTGTTCTTCCACCTTATTTATTTACATACAATACATAAATCGATGGCCCAGACGAATAAACGTGCAAATGTCATTTACTTGTAACGACATTTGCACGTTTATTCGTCTGGGCCATCGAAATATATCACGTCTTTATCCCTTACGGGGTAGACAGAGCCTAAAGTAACAAGGTAAAGGCCACAGGAACTAATGAAAACATGACTTTTAACATAGCTCGACAACAATATTAAAAAAATCCAGTGACAAGTATCATTTGTCATATTTTGCATGATTGTGAGCGAATAGGAAAATAGTGATAGCTAGCTGCGGCGTGTATAACATGACTTAAGATTTTCATCGATTCCGTTGACGGCCTTTTACCGTCTGCACGGGAAGAGAAGCAACTGATACATTTCTATGTTTTTTCTTTGCTTGGGAGGATATTTATTTACGGGTAGAAAAAAAACGTTCACCACAATCCAGCTTCTAAACATTCCACCGCTGGGCACATGTCTTCTCTCATGTCTAAGTTGCTCTATTTCCCAACCGGGTCCAGTGCGGATTGAAAATCTCATACACCATCGTATTATCTCCAAGATGTTATTTTTCCATTGACTAATTTCATTTTCTAAAGAAGAGGCCGGTGGTACTACACGAACAAAAAAACGCGAAAATGACGTATTACGAGACCTCAAACAAATTGAATCCAGACCCCCCGTAGAACTTTCTCACGGGGTGCGAGTCGGGCTACCTCCACGTGTCTGTGGTCAAGAGCTGCGGTTCGTTTTTGGATCCATCCGGGGGGAAGAGCAGTCCGGTGCACCCTGGGCAACGGCTAATGATTTCCTGGCAGTTTCCGAGGGACATTATTGACCGTTGGCTAAGAGCCGGACAGAGGGGAGGGGGTCTTTGACCATTACCGTACAACGTTGCCGACATTTTGTCACAAGATTTTTAATTATATTTTTGTTACTTTGACATTGGCGAAGTTGTCGTCGCTATAACGACTTGATACGCCATGAATAAGAAGAAGAAGAAGAACTTTCTCACAGCAAACGTCGCAATGGTTTTCCTTGTCAATTCAATGTAACGGGAAATATAACATTTACAGTGAGAAGGTATCATAGTGGGCCAGGAATCACTGTTCGGTACACAGACTAACGCAAAGGGATTGATCTGATTTCTCCAAAATCAGACGGGTGAAACCACAAGCACAGCTAGTGCTTATCCTTTCGCACGGTTCATTGACACTCATAATGCGATAGAATTTCAACTCGATCAAGATAAAGCTATGGAAACTAGAATAAACAGCCAAGTTCTCAAGAATCTCTCATAAATGGATCCGAGTTCAATGTACCCCATTTGAACCCGCATTTCTGCTCACAAGTTTCACATTCCCGCTTTCGGCGGAATCCGTGGTTTTATTGTTTTTGGTACAGAGACCTTTGAATGCAACCCTGCCTTTTATTGCTTAAACACTTTATACCTGAGCCATCATCATCATCATTGACTAGTAGAGGCTTTATCATCTACTAGATTTATCTATTAAAAAAAACCGCATGAAAATCCGTTGTGTAGTTTTGAAGATATAAGCATACGTAGGGACATAGGGACAGAGAAAGCGACTTTATTTTATACTATGTAGTGATAGTGATACTATAGACTAATATAATTAAAGGCTGGACCTTATACATCCCTTTTATAAATGTATCTAATTTAAGTAAATTTGTAATGTAAAATACACTTTGAAAAAATTACTTTCTGCCAAATTTCTTGCGGCGCATACTTCTTGGGAATTGGTATTTCCGAATGCGCTGGTAGTATCAAAAAATACATGTAAAAAGCCCTTGGCGACCAATTTGCAAAAATGAATTTTGAAATTTTGAATTATCATTTAACCATCATTAGAAAAATTCGAATGTGTAGCGGTAATAGCACGCTACGTTTTTGACGGGAGAAAAAGTTTCAGCGCAAATTACAATACTGCCCGAAGTCGCGGGCAAAAGCTAGTATGTAATATGAATTAACTGTGCGCTTCAACTTTCTTACGTTACGTATCGTTACGTTACGTTACGTTGGGAGGGGAAGGCCTCGACGGACGTTCCGAGACCAAATAGGAGACGTTTTGGAAAAAGGTCAGGTCAGGAGTACCCGAAACCGACGAGCATGTATAAAGAGATTGATGACTGTGGATGAAGCGAAAGAAATATGTCAGGATCGTAGCAAGTGGAACAAAGTAGTCTCTGCCTACCCCTGTGGGAAAGAGGCGTGACGGTATGTAAGTAAGTAAGTAAGTAAGTAAATGCTTTATTGTACACATATAAAGAAACAGATACAATTCACAAAAAAATAAAAAACATTAATATTAACTTATCCCTATAAGGGATCTCTACCAGTTAACCTCTATGTTTGTATGTATGTTAAACTTTGTTATTTTGTTTATTAAATTTTCTTAACTAGCCAATCACAAAATATCTAGCAGCCATTTTAAGTTCCAATAAAACTCAAACAGCGTTAAACTTGCTTAACTTTGAATCTAAGGTCCTTTGTGTCTACTACTACGTGCTAACTACATGAAATTATCAGAAAAGGGTTCCACGGCTCGCTGTGATCTAATTGCAACGCTGTGACTACTGCTACCTCCTTCCATTAGTAACCTCTACCACTATACCTTCAACCCTAAATAACAAACTGGTTTCGCCTTCATCCTATCTACATTGCTGGTTTCGTTCTCTTGCTCCAACCAAAGCAACGGTGTTAACAAGCAATGGTTCATGAGCTCTTGTGAGGGTCGGGCTGATTTTCAGTCGTATGCAGGTCCACGACAGATGTCTTCCAGGTCACGTTTGAATCATTAAAAGTCTAGACAGAAAGAGATTCAATTTCTTATTAAGTTATTTAGTCTTCGCTTATTGAGTTTTTAGGAGTTTGTCTACTGATGTGTTTAAGAGGTTGGGAACGAAATGAGATTGTTTGAAGTTAACAAGTCTACCCTTAACAAGCCAAAGAACTTTATTAGTTTATTATTGATCGCTGGCCTTTGCTTGGTCTTTGCTCTCTTGAAATTATAGAATAGAGTAACCAAAAATTCTTTCTTAGTATTAGGTACTATAATGATCTTGAAGAAATATGTTCCTACAGCTTATCAGCTAGTCAGTCAGTATAAACATACTACATACATTCATATGGTACGGAACACTTGGTGTGCTAGTGCCGACTCGCACTTGGCCTGTTTTTAATACAACAAACGAAACCGGCTCAGCCCGCGTTTCAGCAGGCACTCGGAACCGGGCTAGAAAATGACGTTAATTTACATCCAAAATGCAAATTAGAGCAATCAGCAAAGTTTCCTCACAATTTTGAATTTGGAACAAAAAAACAGCCATCTTCCTTATAACGAGTCTTATTCAAACAAAATTTAATTGGCGCCGTTTCACGCAAACAACTGGCGAATCGAAACCAATTATCGTTTTCGCGTTCGAATATCGAAAGTTCGTAGCAGGTGCATGTAACGTTTTCCGCGCAAGGGGTAAGCGGGGGCGGGCACCCACTTTCTTAGTTACGTAACACGTAACGTACCAGTGCGATAGAATTTAACGACATTAAATAAACTTGAAAAGCCCCACGTATTAATCGAGTAATCGTAGGTAAATGAAAAAGTAACTCAATATTATATCTTACATAAAAAACATAGAATTTACCAGTTGTTTATCTTCCCGTGCAGATGGTAAAAGCCCATTAAAGGAATGGGCGAAAATCTTAAGAACCACGCTGTAGGCGATGCGGCTAGCAACACATCACTATTTTGATTCCCCTTTCCACTTACACGCCCATAATCATGATTGCGTCGCCTTTAGGTCTTGTCACTTCAGGCTGTGTCCCTGGCGCCTACCGGCGAGGGATGGGAAATGCTGGGAGCTATGGTGCACCGGACCAAGCACTGCTCTTCCCTCCGGACGGATCCAAAAACGAACCGCAGCTCTTGACCACACGCGGAGGTAACCCGACTCGCACCCCTGTTCTGGCTCTTAAATATGCTCCGCCCGGAACGCGCCTCTGTCATGTCCGCTTGCCGCCATCTTCTGGGTTGCCATCTATCAGAGTTGGGCGTTATCTAGATAATTTCTTATCTAGACAATTATTTCAAATAAAATTATTTCAAATAAATTTATTCGAAGATAAATTCATTCACAAATAGTGCGTTGACAACTTTTTTATTTAGATAAATTATCTAGATGAAGATAACCGTCCTCGTTTGTTATTGAAGTAAGCTTATAATAATAAATGTATACAGAATGTCACGTCGGGTCAAACCGTCACACTGACATTCATCTTTTATTTAAAATCCCAACTAATTTATGTAGATAAAAATGAAACTGATCTAGATAAATTAAAAATAACGGATTATTTAGTTACTTCAAATAAAAGATGATTTAGTTATCTTCCCGGTTTTCCGTAAGATTTCCGTAGATTCCCCAACTCTGCTATCTATAGGTAGTATATTAATTTTTGGATTACAACCGCTTCTTCTCGTGACTAAAGCCTCTAAGCACAGGCGTAGCTGGTGGCGAATAAATCACGATTGGCCCCGTTGGCTCAGTCATTAGTGGGCGACCGCGAGTCCAGTTCGGATTGAATTGTGACCGTGTTACGTGGGATTTGCGACTATTTCTCTTGGTCGGCCATGCTGTCCTGGTATCTGGCGTTCATTTAGCACCGTGTCTGTTTCGTTAGTCCATTTCGGCTCCATGCTTAGTGTGTTTTTGATAGTGATACGGCGCGACATTTTGCCTATTCACCATTCCAATAGATACGCCTTTGTTAACAAGCCGACTCCATCTAATATGATGCTTCCGACCGATTTCGGCCATGGCGACCACTTCGACTCCTAGTTAGTATGACGCTCATGCGCCCGGAGATGGCTTATATAGTCGATCTTAGCGGTGAACCTCGCGCACAATGAATGCACACCGTTGACATAATGGTAGCGAATGGCAACCGTGGCGAGTCTTCAGTTCATCGCGTTTAGCGTCGAGGTCAGCTAAACGCTGCTCCTCGAACTCGCGAACCTTGTCCTACACCAACCTGCGCAAGCGGTCAATTGCGCAGGATATATTTGACGCACACACTCGTCCTCCCCCTCCTCGATTCAGTGGAACATCTAATAATTCTTGTAAACAAACACTACATACATTATATCACGTCTTTATCCCTTACGGGGGGCAGAACCTAAGGTAACAAAACATTAAGGCCACGTTTAGCATGATTAAGGGCGTATAGGTGGAATGGGAAATCAAAATAGTGAGGCGTAGCTGCGTCGCCTATAACATGATTCCTAAGTCTTTCGCCCATTCATCGATGGGCTATGTTATTTCTTTACTCCCAGACTAGCATGGAAGAATGTATTTTTTACGTAAGTCGGGTTTTATTTGTTACTTTATTTACGTATAGGTTTTTGGTTTATCTAGTTCATTTTATTTTATCTGTGTATCGTTTCGCGAGTCACAGACGGTTCTAGCTAAAAATACAACTGCAGGTGTCTAACCTCAGCGTAACGCTGAGCCAGCGACCGTTAGCGAGCGGTCGGTTTGCTTTTGCGAAGACACACACTGATCTATTTTTCATGTCTGTGTTTTGTTTCTTTTCTATAAAATTGTGTGTTTACTCGTGTATTTGTGTCTTGCATAAAGGAATAAATGTAAGAAATCCTGCACACATCTGCAAAGCCATTGAACGGCGTGTGAAGTTCCCAACCCGCTCTGGAACTGGGAACTATAGCTCAAGCCCTCTCATTCTGAGAGGAGGCTTGTGAACAGCAGTAGGATGTATACAGCCTGAAGATGATGATGATCCATTTTTGATAATACATGGTGCTACAAAAATAAAAAAAAACATATTAATTAAAGTCCAGATCGCTTCCGTCTTATCCCCTTATTCATAAACGCAATAGGCTTCTGATAACTTAGAAATCGTTTGTCCTTAAAGTAAATATCAAAGTCCTGTGAAAGGTAAATGTCAAAGTGACAGACAAGGACAAACAATTGCTGGATAAGCAGAAGTTTATAGAGCGTTTATGAATAAGGCTGTTACTGGCTAACCTTAACGTTGCTCTGTTCGGGCGTGGAGAGTAAGACAATGTATTCCAGGCGCCATTTGTTTGATTTCTATGCTATATATTTAAAAAAAACATACACTCAAATCCGTCCATCCGTTTTAGCGTAAAGAGACACTCAGAGACACGCTCACAAGCATACATAAAAGCATGATTAATGAAGTCTTTTAATTGCATTATTCAAACAAGCCTTTAAAATAAATGGCTCAATATTTCTTTAGAGAAAGAAGCTAACGTTCATTACTGTCGTATTGGTGCTTTGCCAACCGTATTGTGGGCATGAACTCATTTTGGCATCAGCCTGAGACCGCGCCCCTTAAGTACCTAATCCAAACTGACCGCACAATTAAAGTAAGCTCGAGCCAAATGTTAGACCGACCGGTTAAATAAGTCCTCACCCGCGCGGCTGCGGGCGGGGTAGGACGACAAAGGGGACCGAGAGAGGTGCGGGCGACAGGCCCCCTTTGTCGTCATCCCCCGCGCCCCTGCACCGCTCGGGCGAGGACAGGACAGGTCCGAAACATCACTCGACTTTTAATAAGTGAACGGGTAACCCGTCTGCGTGATTACTGCTGAATTTGTACTTTGGAAAATCCCATGCAAAAATCCCGCGGGATTTCTTTGGTTAACAATTCCGGGAATTCAATAAATGACAGTATTGTCAAGGTAAGACTGCTATGAAAGCCGCTTTCTAGTACAACGTGCTTATTTGAATGCTTGCTTACATTTGCGAAATTGCATGCTTGCTTGCTTGCTTTCTGAAATACTTATTCACGTGAGTGAAGCCGCTGGCAAAAGCTAGCGACATTAAATAGTTTTCTTAATTACTTTTTTACTCACTAACATACATAAATCACGTCTTTATCCCTTACGGGGTAGACAGAGCCTAACCTTGTCACCAAGACCTAAAGACCACGTTGACCATGATTGTGGGCGCATGGATGGAAAGGGGAATCAAAACAGTGATGAGATGCTAGCCACATCGCCTATATAACAATGCCCCCTAAGATTTTCGCCCAATCCCTCGATGGGCTTATACCATCTGCGCGGGAAGAGAAGCAACTGGTATATTCTGTTTTTTCTTTGCTCCCAGACCAGCTTGGAAGAGTCACTAACGCCATTTTATTAATAGTTTCGTTATTTTTATGAATAAAAGATGAAGTCTGTAATAGTCTAAGTGTCATTGGGTTTACCGCTGCCGACGGTAATGACTTTCTTTTAAATGACCTCTTCCATTATATCATTGCCACTGCCTTGCTTGCAAATAAATCACAGTTGCGCGGACGGTGCGAACAAAGAGTTACGGAGAGCAATGTCACTATGGCAATCGTATTTATTCTACTTCTTTGTGCTTCATTATTTAACTAGCTTCGACTTTAATTTAATTAAGATTTAGACTTAAGAACTGTCGTTGATAGTATATTCTGCAATAATTATTTACGTCGCGACTCTAGGCAGCTACGACCTTGGACATGTTTTTGGGTATCCCGCTGGAATTATGCAATTTTCTGGGATGAAATGAAGCCTATGTTTTAATCTAGGATACCAGCTGTCTCCGTTTCAAATTTGATCCAAATCCGTTCAGTCGTTTTAACGTGAAGAAAGAACAAACATACACTATAACTTTAGTTTTGAGTGCCGTTATGGATATTTATATATGGTGCTATGCATTTTTCGGCTTACTTTCGCAATCTCTGGTCTTAGATGTTGTATTTGTCACGTTTGGGTCACAGAGGTTTTTTTTTTATCTTTACTCAAATAGTTTATCGTAGGTATAATGTTCTGCAAATATCTCTTTAGACTCTTAATTATCAAATGCAGGTCATAAATTGTTTTAAATCATACCAGAAGTACGTAGACACATTTTTATGCAAACATTTTTTCACAACTTGTAAGGAAAAATGTATGGATTATAGACTCTCACACATAAAAAAGAATACTCAGTTTCAATTTAATTACGGTTTGAACTACTTCACTCACATCTTCATTCCTCATAAATTTTCGCATTTATATCTAATATTAGCAGGATAATAGTTAACTGTGGCGAGTTGACCAAAGAACTCGATTACCACCGAGTTTCTTTATCAAACTTCGTTCCTTCATTCTTTCTTCATGTAAGAATAGGGTAAGAAGAAGTAAATACTTAGGTGTTTTTTGCCTCAGGTTATCTAACGGAGACTTTCTCGTGACGCCACTGATAGGTAATACTTTTGTGTCTGGTTTGAGAAGCAAATTAATGGTGTATGGTTAACAGCCTAACTTGAAACGTCGACTGATTGTAATTGGTATCGAATTCTACTAACGGAGCAGCGTGGCTAACCATTGTGACTTAAACTCCTAAGACACTTACACGTACACACGGCAATATAATCAGGTAAGCATCTACGCACGCTCGCGTTGTATCTATCCTGCTTACCGAATAGCTTTGCTGTGTGTACATTCAAATATCAGTATGATTATCGGATGCTCACGATGTTTTCCTTCACCGGAAAGCTCATGGTAAACTTCAAAAGTAATTTCACACATAAATTCCGAATAACTCAGAGGTGTGAGCTCGGGCTCGAACCCGCAACTCTCTGCTTGAGAGGCTACAGGTCAAACCACTAGGCTAGGTACCACGGCTTTTCGATAAAGAATGTATCCAGTATATTCGGAAATTACACAAGCAACCGCTGTCCGGGACAGATGCTGTGCTGTCGGTGTCTGGAAAATCCAGGTTCGGAAATTGTGCTCGATTTGAACCGTTGCAACGGAGTAACAAAATACACAATATCCTTGTAAAATATTGCTGCGTGTCGAATATTCGCGAACGTTCTGAATTTGAAATATTACGTACTGAAAAAATAACTGTTGTCATTTAAAAAAAAATATTTTGATACAGTGGCGTAACTATAACGTCTGGGGCCCGCGGCAAATTCGTCAGATGGGGCTCCTTCCTCAATATAAAGAAGTGCATCAGCGTCCTTTCTGTGCTCTAAACTAAGCCAGTTTGGGGCCCCGTAGAGCTAGGGGCCCCTGGCATTTTGCCTATAGTTTACGCCACTGTTTTGATACCGCTAGAAAGTGGTGAAAAATTGTGCTGAATTTGAAATATGAGCATAGAAGACAATTACATGAGAGAGAGAGAGAGAGAGAGAGAAACATTTATTTACAC
Organism: Pandemis cinnamomeana; assembly: GCA_932294345.1. Classification (NCBI taxonomy): domain Eukaryota; kingdom Metazoa; phylum Arthropoda; class Insecta; order Lepidoptera; family Tortricidae; genus Pandemis; species Pandemis cinnamomeana. Next base: position 1,853,794 of record OW028712.1, read on the forward strand.
ACATTCGATACACGTTGATATATAATAGGAAGAAACACAAAACACTTAGCAATAGTACCGATATGGTGTAAAATGGGCCCCACTCAGCATAATGTTGCGGCAAGCCGCAACGCTGTTTTTCAGTAGGACCCAGATAAAATTAAAAAACTAAACATATAAAATACACATTCACTGTCATCCCTCATTAGTTTTGTGAACTAGTCACAAAAATTAGAGCTGATGTTTTGAGGACAACCAAAGTCATACCACTTTCGAGGGAGACTTTCGAGTGATGTGGTTTTGAAAATCGGGCCCCAGGGTGTAATAGCTCTATGCTAGGTATACTTAAGTAATAATTAAGTACAGTATTGTTCAGTCGTTACAAATAAATCGAAATAATGAGACACGTTTGCTTTTATAACAGTTTGAGGCCATCTATCGGTGATATTCCAAACTACTATCTAACATACAAATCAATAAAGTTTTCCTATGTATGTCTAACAGCTTAGACATTTCAATAGCGACATCTATTTGATACAGTGGAGAACTAACTAAGATCATCGATTAGTAATTAAGTAATTGACTAAGAGTATTCCCGAGCCCCAAGACAGATGGCTCTGATGTTAATTCCTTAACACGACTGTAGGCAACGCACCTATTTAGGCAGCTACCTTTATTATTAAAACATTATATTTGGCACTGGCCACAAATAAAGTCAATTGCACGCAGCGCTTAAAAGAAAACAAAAACAAAAGACAGTCGTGCAATTGCTCTGGTCAGCGCTGCGTGTTGAATTTTTACTGAAATTTAAATTGTTTTATTAATAAAGGTAGCTGCCTAAATAGGTGCGTCGCCTACAATCCGCCCCCTAATTAACTTTATTTGTGGCCAGTGCCAAAATATAACAGTTTCATAAAAAAGGTGGCTGCCTAAATAGGCGCGTCGCCTACAACGACCTTAAAAATACTTGGACGTATTTATGGTGGGTTTTTGTTATTTTGGACAGTAGCGAAGACGTTATTGCATTTTAGAGACTTTAGAGCCAGTGCTTCTTGGCTGTTATCACGCGGTCATTTCTCTTCCTGTCCAGTGAAATCCCGCCTTTATTAAATTCAGTGTTTGTTGAGGAAATACCATTAAAGAAGTTAGCTACTTATCTTCAAGACGAATGGCGCTTAAGATTTTTTAAACCACATCAGTCAGCTACCCATTACTATTTTGGATCTCCTTTCTACCTTCGCGCCCAAGATCATGCTAATCATGACCTTGGTCTTGTTACCATGTTAGATATAAATCTTCCTCTAGAATCTTGAAGTGGAAGCGTGCTGGGCCCATAACCTTTTATAATATTAATTTAAACACGTTTTCATGTATAGCAGATATAATCAGCACAAGGGTTAAAACAAGAGTACGACATAAACTTGTCAGTCAATAATAATGACATAATAATTGATGGAATCAGCCAGGTTACTCTATAGCAATGCAACCTCCAACAGAATCACTATCCATTAAAAAAAACGCATCAAAATCCGTTCTTCCACGCTGGTAAGTAAAGAAAAAACAGATTTACCAGTTGCTTCTCTTCCCGCGCAGATGGTAGCCCAAAGTCTTAGGAATCATGTTATAGGCGATGCGGCTAGCAACCCATCACTATTTTGATTTCCCTTTACACCTAATACGCCCTTAATCATGCTAGACGTGGCCTTAAGGTTTTGTTACCTTAGGCTCTATGTACCCGGTAAGGGGTAAAGGTACCAAAATTTGTTGCGTAGTTTTAAAAATCTAAGCATACACAGGGACAGACAGACAGCGGAAAGCGACTGTTTTATACTATGTAGTGATTAAAGCTCTGATGAAAACTAATTACAAGATAGATCTTGTTTTTTACAAACTACCTTCAAGCTCTTACAAAGGCACAACTCATTTACAGCTTTCCGCGTAGAACTTAGGCACTCGACACTCGGAACTTGCAAAGCTCTGTAGCGGAATCGAACTTTTTTGATTTAGAACTTTGTCCCTCTAGCACGTGTCATATTAAAACGTTAAACTTTATAGCACGGTTCGCGTAAAAAGTTGAATCATAATTTATGACAAAGTTGTAAGGCTATGGTTGGAGTTGTCAAAATTCAAAATTTATTTTTGTAAATTTGCCGCCATGGGCAATACAATTTGGTTCAATACTTGAATTCTACTTAATTTAAAGACATGATGAAAACTATCCTATGTCCTTCCCCGGGACTGAAACTATCTCTGTACCAAATTTCATTAAAATTGGTTAAGTGGTATCCACCCGTCGTAAGCGTTCATTCCATCGACATCATGTTGATGAATGGCAGTCTTCGACGGTGCGGTTTAATCGGTATTTTTTGCCACGAACTTGCAAAATCTGGAACGAGCTTCCCGCTGAGGTCTTCCCATCGAGTTACGACCTGGGTGCCTTTAAGAGGCGAGTGTAAAATTTTCTGCAGGGCCGACAACGCACTGGCATCGCGTAAAGCGCTGCGGGTGTCTATGAACAGTGGTGATCATTTACCATCAGGTGACCCACTAGTTCGGTTGTCTGGCCTATCTAACATAAAAAAAAAGTGGTTTAGACGTGAAAGCGTGACACGCGACAGAGTTCGTTTCGCATTTATAATATTAGTAGGGATTGAATGCAAAATTTTAGCTCAATCGGTTGTAGAGTTCAATTCAATTTTGTATGAGTTGTTTTGACGTGAAATGACATAAAATATTATAATCATTATTGACATGACTATAACAATAATTATTATGTTTCTAAACGACGTTAAAAATTTGAACACAGAAAAATCCGAAAAGTAAAGCTATGGCCGGGAATCGAACCCGGATCTTCGTCATTCCGTGATTAGTGTCCGACCGAAACACGATTTTTAGCCGAAACCGAAACCGAAACCGAATATTCGGTTTTTTTCTGATTTCGGCCGAAACCGAAACCGAAACCGAAATTTTTGAAGACGTATCAAAATATTCAAAATTACTGTACAAATCGTAAGGAAAAGGTTATTGCAAGGATTTCTTATTTGAGAACGTTTCTTTTTTTGTTAAACAAAATAAAACACGTTTATTTTTAATGAAAATAGATATAACTAGGTACATGAAACTACCGTGAGACTTTAATCATAATTACACAAACGGATAACAAATGAGATTATGTGGAAATGAGCAGCCAGATTTAACAGTAAATATGTAGGGGAGAGTGGGTAGGATTCGTACACCGGGAGCATTCGTACAGAGGTGATATCCCCGTTGTTGAATACAGTGGCGTCTTCACGTTTGTGTGGGTAACTCCCACTCATACGCATACGCTACACACGGGGTGGCGCAACAGTGCGGCCGCCGACTTCGACACGACAGGTTCATTCATGTTTTCGCTCCAAGTAACTTTATTTTGTATTCACCTTGAAACACGTTTAAATCTTATAAATTTTGCTCGAATTAGATAAAGTGATTAATATAGTTTATGATTTGATATCGAGGTTTTATATGTAAACAGCCATTTTGGGATAACTACAACGGTTATTTTTATTTCAAATTTATTTGTTAATTTGTTGGGTTGGGTTACCTTCGTACAGTTGTCAGTGGGGTAGATTCGTACATCAGGTGCAGATGTTAGCGTCGTACAAACTAATACTGAACAAGTAGAACAACAAGATCTACCTCCTGAATTAGCTCATACATCAACTTCTTTACCGCCACTCCCATTAGAACCCGCAAAAGGTGGCCAATCAAGTTCTACGGCTGATCAAGACCAAGGTCTCTCACGGAGCTCAGTGCCTGTATCACCTTCTTTACCTACATCCGACGACCGGATAGCCTAGTGGTTAGTGACCCTGACTACGAAGCTAGAGGTCCCGGGTTCGAATCCCGGTAGGGGCAGACAGTTGTATGATGAATACGAATGTTTGTGACCGAGTCATGGATGTTGTATGTATTTAATTATCTATTTATCTACATTATATAAGTATGTTTATCCGTTGCCTGGTACCCATAGTACAAGCTTTGCTTAGTTTGGGGCTAGGTCATTGGTGTAATTTGTCCCAAGATATTTATTTTATTTATTTATCTACAACTCCGCCTGCGACTTTGCCAGCTGTAGGATTAATAACTCCAGAAGTAATCCGGCTCTACCCCAAAGTGGACAGAAACTCGTCGAAAAAGTCGAATAAAGGAAGACAGCCAGGAAAATCGAGAATATATAAAGAAACTCCGGAAAAAACAAGGCTAGAAGAAATAGAGAAAGTAAAACAGTTGAAAAGGCTGATTTGGTGTCAATCAATGATAATATTACATTAAATAAATGGTTTTTTCTCTGATTGTACGAAGGTTCCCCACTATGTACGAATGTACCCGACGGTATGTACGAAACTACCCCACGTGTGGGGTAGTTTCGTACGTTTCCCATTTTTGAGAAAAATCACTGTAGCATCGCCACGCTGCTTAATATCCAAAAGACACTTAATTATTATTAAAGCCAGATAAGTGATGTATATAGCAGCATTGAATTTATTAAAAAATTGTTAACATTTATTTTTTTATGTAACATACAAAAAAATGTGTACGAATGCTACCCACTCTCCCCTATATTAAAGGAAAACTATAAAAACAGGCCCTGACGTGTGTACGCACGTCAGTCTCTCAATCACAATACAATGTTATTGTTATGTCTAAGCACAACATTCGGTGTTGCTTAGACAACCGTTTAAACACTTACATACATGTAAATAGATTATATTTACAGCCAGTATATAGTCAGGCGCTATACAGCCTCTAATACGCCCCCTTAATCTATTACATGATACAGACATACACACATACAGACAAGCTATAAAACACACAGTACTTGCCTGTACTCTTCACATTATTACAAATAAAACAAAACATACAAAACCTAAACCTAACAAATGAATAACCGCATAACCATCAAGAAAAATAAATTAATCTAATACCTACACAAAACAATTCAAACATAAAACAATTATAACAACAACTATACGTCCGCCCCCTTATTAGAATAATTTATCAAAGAAAACTGTCCTAAAAACTCTTTCAGTTTCGGGCTGTGCACGGACTTAGTTAGAATGTCAGCTATCATTTTATCGGTTGCCATGTACCTGATCTCTACTTGATTTTTCAGAACACATTCCCGTATAAAATGATACTTTATGTCAATATGCTTTGTTCTGTTATGCATCATTTTGTTAGTTGCAATTTTGTGCGCAGACTGGTTGTCGTTGTAGATTACAACCGCCTTTTTACTATCCACAGTTAAAAGAAGACTGTCCAGTAAACTACGCAGGTAAAGCGCTTCCTTTGAAGCCTGACTAAGTCCTACGTATTCTGCTTCTGTGGAAGACAAGGATACGGTAGCCTGCTTCCTACTCTCCCATGTCACGACATTCTTACCTAATTTAAAAATTAGACCAGTGAAAGATTTTCTATCTAGCGCTCCACCCCAATCTGCGTCTACATAGCCTCGTAAGTCTAGATCCCCCGACTTCTTAAAGGTAAGACAGAGGTTAGACGTACCCTTCAAATACCTAAGGACTCGCTTTGCGCATTTAAAGTGCGTTTCATCGTAACACGAATTAAACTGCGAAAGTGCACTTACTGCATGCGCTATGTCCGGCCGCGTATTACAGGCTAAATAATTAAGACATCCTATCAAACTTTGATATGGCAGATTACAGTGCGAATCAGCTGACTTTTCGAGCTTGATTCCCACCTCCATTGGAGTACTAACCGGTTTCGCATCAGTCATGTTAAAGTCGTTCAATATATTTAAGATGAACTGCTCCTGATCAAGATGAATAACATCTTTATCCCGCCTCAGTCGCATTCCTAAAACATGTCTAGCCGCGCCTAGATCTTTCACTTTAAACTTTTCAAGCAAACCAGTTTTTAATTTTTGCTTTTCGCGTTCACAATTCCCAAATACGAAAATGTCATCAACATAAATTACTACCACTAGCCTCTTGTTATTTTTAAGATGCTTCTGGTACAAACACGGTTCTTGTATTGACTGAATAAAACCTAACGCTAGCATCTCTTTGTCTAATTCGTTGAACCAAGCATTCGATGCTTGTTTCAACCCGTACAATGATCGCTGAAGCTTGCATACTTTGGTTTCTTGACCTTTGGCTACTGCTCCTTTAGGCTGGAGCATGTAAATGTCCTCTTTAATCTTTCCGTATAAGAAAGCAGTAGTAACGTCCCATTGGTCAATAAACCAATCGTATTCAACCGCTAGTGAAAATAACATTCGCAATGTAGAGCTTCTAACTACAGGAGAATAAGTTTCACCATAGTCAACGCCACGTACCTGCGTAAAACCTTTGGCTACCAATCTAGCTTTGTACTTGGTTACCTTGCCATCGCTGTCTTTCTTGACTTTGAATACCCATTTGCATTGTATTGGCTTCTTATCAACTGGACGGTCGACTAACTTCCAGGTTTGATTCTCCTTCAGTGATTGTAGCTCGTCGTCCATCGCCTTCTGCCACAAACCACTATCAGGCCTCGCCAACGCTTCTTCAACAGTCAATGGATCGTCATCTATCACGCTTTCCATCGCGTACATGACGTTACAGCCATAACGATCGACTGGATTACGCTCCCTTTGAGGATACCTCCTTTCAATCGGTTGAGGTAACGTCACTTCCTCTTCAGCAACTTCCTCTTCAGGTACTCTCTGCTCTGGTGCATTCGGTACACTCTCCTGATCGACAACGTCACTTGACGAACTGTTGTCATGCGCCTCCGAAGTTCCAGCTCCACTGTTGCTGTCATTGCGTACACTAGACTGAACAATCGACTCTGAATCCAGGCTTAAGCGTACGACAGAATCGTCACTTTTCACGTCTTGAAGAAAAACATTTTCTAAAAATTGTACATTTCTCGCTGTAGTGATTTGCCTTGTCTTCGGATTCATTAAACGATATCCTTTCTGATTATCGGGATATCCAATAAATATCGTCGGTTCCGTTTTCATGTCTAGTTTGCGTCGCTTCTGTTTTGGTTTCAAACTAAAAGCCAAACAACCAAAGATTTTCAGATGACTCACATCTACATCTTTCCCAGTCCAAAGCTTCTCAGGTACAGCATCGCTCAAAGCTGTCGTTGGACTTCTGTTCTTCAAGTATACGACTGTATTAACAGCCTCTGCCCAATACTTTTTGCTCAATTTTGCTTCGGATAACAATGTCCTCGCCTTCTCAATAATGGTACGGTTCGCCCTCTCCGCAACAGAATTTAGCTCTGGTGTATAGGGCACGGTCGTCTGGTGTTTAATTCCTGCAGACTTCAAAAATTTATTAAATGGACCATTACAATACTCTGTTCCACAGTCAGATCTAAGGCATTTTATTGACCTACTCGTCTCTTTCTCAACTTCCGCCTTGTATTCACGGAACTTATCGAAAGTTTGACTTTTATTTTTCAAAAAATAAACATGCGTCTTCCGAGTATAATCGTCAATAAATAGTAGGACATACCTCGAACCTCCGAACGATGGTTCTTCCATCGGTCCACAAAGATCAGAGTGCACGAGCTGTAAAATCTCGTCCGCTCTCGTACCTTTGTTTTTAAAGGGAATCTTGCATGTCTTTCCCTCAATACACGCAATACATGGTTCAGTCAAATCACAACTTCTAAATTCCATTCCCGTAACAAGGTTTTTCAATTTATTCATGTATTTTTCGTTTAAATGCGCCAGTCGTTTATGCCAAATGTTCGAAATATTTTCATTTTGTTTTGACAATGTCAAATTGACGACGTTGTTTTTGTTTTCTTCCAACTCGTAAATTCCGTCAACTTCATGACATCTTGCAATAGGTCGATTCTGTCTTTGAATCGTGCAACCTCCTTTGTCAAAATTAATGCAATAATTCTTCTTGGTCAAATCGCTAACTGAGAAGTTCATGGATAAATCGGGAACATGTAAAACATTATTCAAAGATAATTTCTGTTCCTCGCTGACTTTAGGTTCAGCGTTCCCTCGTCCTTGCACGCGTAGCTTTTCACCATTCGCTACCGAAATTTTCATGTTGCCGTTCTCGGGTTTGTAAGACAACAACCTGCTCTTATCGTGAGTCATGTGATTTGAACATCCACTGTCGAGATACCACTTGTCTTTGTTAATCGCCTCCTTTGCATTCAGGCAGACATTCGCGGTTCTCTTCCGCTCTTCGCATTCGGACGCCTTGTGTCCCTGCTTATGGCATTTATAGCACTTGTAAACAAACTTCTGCTTACGATCAACGGGTTTAGTGCGAGATCTGGCATCGTTCTGTGCTCTTCTAGTGATTAGGGCTTGTTCGTGGTTTATGTTCATCTTGCTCTGTCTACTTCCTTCTTGCAGCAATTTCGTTTTGATTTGCTCGTACGTGATCTCGGTACCGCTGTTGTCTACAGCCATGATGAGGGGGCTGTACTCAGGGGTCAGGCCACCGAGCAAAATCGATATGATCCAGTCCTCTTGAATCGGTGAATCAATATCCGAAAGTTGCTGTGCAAGAAACGTAACTCTTGCAATGTAGCTTTCAATGCAGTCAAAATGTTCTAACCTGCTACTGAACAGCTCTCGTTGAATGCAGATTCGTCTTCCCCAACCTTTGTCTTCGTAAGCTCTCTGCAGATTACTCCAGACATCTTTGGCAGATTTGGCATTGTAGACGTGAGTAAAGCACTCCGGTTCCAACAACAAACAAATCGTTGTTCGTGCTTTCCTGTCGACATCTTCGTCTACCACATCCTTTGAAATTACTTCCCACCAGTTTTTATTTTCTAAGTAATTCCTCACCAAGAATTTCCAGTTCGGGTAATCAGACGAACCCTTCAATTTTCTTATTCCGCTCATGCCAGTCGAACAGCTGTTTTCATCTGACATTATGTCACGGAGAAAATTTTCACAAGCTTGAAACCACTTTTATTTCCACTTTAATAACTTTCACGTTATTTCTGGACTGCTGAGGTCCTGGGCCCATAACCAAATGAGATTATGTGGAAATGAGCAGCCAGATTTAACAGTAAATATGTATATTAAAGGAAAACTATAAAAACAGGCCCTGACGTGTGTACGCACGTCAGTCTCTCAATCACAATACAATGTTATTGTTATGTCTAAGCACAACATTCGGTGTTGCTTAGACAACCGTTTAAACACTTACATACATGTAAATAGATTATATTTACAGCCAGTATATAGTCAGGCGCTATACAGCCTCTAATAATAACTCACGTATAAAAAGTCGAGTGATGCTCGACATGTTTCGGACTATTTTGTAGTCCTTCTTCCTGGATCTTAGAGTACATATTTCAATTTGTACTTTTACTTTACGCGCCCGAATTAAGCCGAATGCTCCCGATGCGAGAGCCGCGAGAGGCCGCGAAGTAATTTCGGCCCGGCCGAAGGTTTCGGCCGGATTCTGGCCGAAACCGAAACTTCGGCCGAAATCACTTTTTTGGCCGAAATTGGCCGAAACCGAAACCGAAACCGAAACTTCGGTCGGACACTATCCGTGATGCGTGCTATACCTACCTCTACACCACCCATAGCAGGTGGGTAAGCCTTCGAACTTTTCTAACCTGTTACTAGCTGTCACGTGACCTTGTTACTGTACGACACAATAATTATTATGAATAAATGAGTAGGTATGAGTATGCAGACATCTGCTTCAAAATTGAGTTGCTTGCAAGATAGCATCCGGACAAATACACATACAAACACACATACATTGCAAGTTAAATAACAGCCAAGTTGTTGCCAAGCTTTCGCAAAATACTTGAGTGTCGACACTAAGTAACCTAACCCAGTTGTACCAAGTACTTGGCTGTGAAAGGAATTAGCCAAGCCCTTAGTAATGAAAGTAGTTAGCCAAGTACGGCTCCAACGAAGGGAGTAGGTTCTGCTCCAGATGCGGTTAAAAACCGTAACGCACACGCCAATTACTTTCGCTACTCCGTGTGTGTTCACACCGACACGTAACTACGAAACTTTTGAAATACCAATTCAATTATTATGTCAGTTTAGTTACAACTAGCCTTCCGTCCGCAGCTTCGCCCGCGGTAAATTAATTTTCCCGTAGGAAAAGGTATTTTCCCGTGGTAAAAAGTAGCCTATGTCACTCAGTGATAATGTAGCTTTCTAACGGCAAAAGAATTTTTGAAATCTGTCCAGTAGTTTCGGAGCCTATTCAATGCAAACAAACAAACAATCAAATTTTTCCTCTTTATAATATTAGTATAGATGATCACTGTTTCGTTACAATCATTTAAATTACATACATACACATATATACATACCGTCACGCCTCCTTCCCATAGGGGTAGGCAGAGACTACTTTGTTCCACTTGCTACGATCCTGACATATTTCTTTCGCTTCATCCACAGTCATCAATCTCTTCATACATGCTCGTCGGTTTCGGGTACTCCTGACCTGACCTTTTTCCAAAACGTCTCCTATTTGGTCTCGGAACGTCCGTCTAGGCCTTCCCCTCCCAACGTAACCATTCACACTCCCCATATATATCTGTTTAGTTAGTAGACCGAGCCTAAGTTAACAAGACTTAAAAGCCACGATTAGCATGATTGTGGGCGTATAGAAAGGGGAATCAAAATAGTGATGGGTTGCTAGTCGCATCGCCTATAACATGATTTTCCATGCGCGGGAAGAGAAACAACTGGTATATTCCGTTTTTTCTTTGCTCGCAAACCAGCATGGAGATCATACTCTTTGTGTTGTTATAATTTTACTTTAGTATAAATTTTATAATACGTTCACCTCGGTGTGACACGGGACTGTATGGAAAAGCTAAACATCTTGGTAATCACAATTTTAAATTGCGCATGCATGCTTCGTTAAGCCTCAATGCCTAAGAAAACGCGAAAAGAGTTTAACATTGCCTCGATGCCTGGGGAAATTATTATATGGGATTTTAAACGCATTCACTGCCATCGACGCATGTGTGCGTTTTCGTGACTTTCGCTCAGTGCCTCTGTCATGATTTAGAGGCATGATGTGCGTATGAGGCATCTGAAGAAGTCTCGGGTTTGGCAGCTGGGAGATAATACGTTTAAAACATAATTATAATATATTATGTTCGTGTCGCTGCCGCCGGGGCGAGCGCTCTTGGAAAAAGGACTTCGAAATAGTCCGAAACATGTCGAGCATCACTCGACTTTTATACGTGAGTTATCCGTTTATGTGTAATTATAATTATAATGTTGTGTTCTTATTGACAATGAATTAAACAATGTGTTGCTCTGTAAACAAACATTTATTTGCATGAGTTATATGCTATGAGAAACTTACACACTATTACGCTCTAAACTTAAGTAAAACTCACCTGTAAACAAAGAAACGACATTTATTACTCACAGTGTCATTCTCTTTATTCATCTTTTTTAATAATCTAAACAACTTAAATGAGGTTTAGTCTTAACTGCCGTATCATCTTTTTACAATGTTTTTATAACCCCAAAATATTCCGCATTGACAGCACTGCTTTACCGACAGTACGTAACGTTCAACCATAACACCACGCTGCTTTACTGACAGAGCGAGTCGCGGCCAAATCCAAACCAAAGAAATGTTCTATCTATTTCTTTACAAACATTAAAGGAAGAAAGAAAGAAGACGTTTATTCCTTTTTGCAAGACACACAAATATAAAAGAATATACACACATTAAAGGAATAAAGACGTGATTTATGTATGTATGTATTGTATGTACACACATTTATAGAAAATAAACACAGACATGAAGAATAGATCATCAGCGTTGTGTGTGTCTTCGCAAAAGTGAAACGGCTCAGCATTACGCTAGGTGTTAGATACCTGCAGCACTGATTTTCAGCCAGAACCTTATTAAACCAAACCTTAGGGTGTTTCATTTGTTTTTTTATACGACAAGCAGGGCAAACGAGCAAGTGAGTTACCAGATGGTAAGTGAGCGTCACGACTAACAGACACCCGCAACGCTAGATTACAAATGAGTTGCCAGTAGAGGGCTAAGATGGATCACATGCCAGTAATGTCACCAGCTGTCTTACACTCCACGCCGGAACACAGAGCGTGAGCTGACTGATGCTAGGCGGCAGGATTTTTCAGTTTCTTCCTTTTACCAAACCATGTCTAAACACGTTCATAAGATTAGTTCCCTTATTATCCGCTAGATGTCGCTGTACCGGCAATAAACTAGCAAACGTTTGTTTGATACAACTTGTATAGATTTAAGTGCTACCTTAACTTTTGTGAAAATTTGTGTGAGGAATAAACGTACGTCTGATTATCATAAGTCTCTGTGTTATTATTTTCTGCTTCATGAAACCTTGGTGCTGTATTCAATCTGCCAACATAATAATCTCAGGTTTTTGAGCTAATCCGACAAGGAAAACAGCCACTTGACGGATTATTTTGTCTCTATTTGTAGTATGCGAACAAAAAGGGATGGCTAGGATAGATTGGGGGGGATTAACTAGCATTAACATTTAAGTGGCGAAACGGAATTTGATAGTAGGGATCTGTGTGAAGCCCTTCTTGTTTCTGTAATGAGATAATACTCACTATATTGAATAAACAGTTAGTTGGTCTGAGCATAACTGCTAAGTTTCGTATTCTAATTAACCATCATCATCATCATTATCATCATCTGTAGCCTGTATAAGTCCCACAGCGGCACAAAGAAGGCTCCTCCCATAGTGTGAAGGTTCTAACTAAATTGAAGATGAAGCTAAAAAATATAGCTGTCGGAGCTTAAAAAATTGTTACATTATACTGTACTTTTTCTTCCATGCTGGTCTTTGAGTAAAGGAAAAACAGAGAATTTACCAGTTGCTCCTCTTCCCGCGCAGATGGTAAAAGCCCATCGCGGGAATGGGCGAAAGTCTTAGGAATCATGTCATAGGCGATGCGGCTAGCACCCCGTCACTATTTTGATTTCCACCTATACGCCCTTAATTGTGCTGAACGTTTTTGTTACCTTAGGCTCTGTCTACCCCGTAAGGGATAAAGACGTGATATATGTATGTATGGATGTAATTATTTTTTATCTTTGTAATGTGTATTATAATTAATTGTACCACGTCTCTGTTAAGTTCCATTTATCCAAAGTGTCAGTTACTTATGATGACGTCTCTGTCTGTTTCAAAGTAATAAATAGAGATAACTGACACTTAAGGTAACTGGAACTGGTGAAACAGGCTCTAACTCATGTTTATGCAAATTAATTACTTGTATTTACTTTAGCATTTAAAATATTAAAAGGATTGCTTACTCATGATATTATACCTAAGGATAGGATGCATACAAAGTGTAAACAGAAAACTCTTTAACGTTAAACATCAAAAGTAATTATTACTCGAAGTTAATTCCGTGCATGGCGGGAAGAACTTGATAACTCCACTTACACGATTTTTTTTTTATCGTCGCAATGGCTTCCTACAGCATTGGTTTTGTAGGAAAAAAATTGACAACTCGATATCTACGATACTTTTAGAGATATTGCCTCGTGAGTATTTGAATATATCCATACGCTGCGTATTTTATTTAACGAAACGAGATATATACGCGATGAGTCACAAAAAAATATATAATATCGTAATATATCCTTACATCAACTTATGCTCAAAAACCGATCTAGCGTACGTAAATTGACAAAACAAGATATCAAAGCGACGACTAACACACTATTACGTTAACAAATAAATATATCGTTTTATCTACTTATATTCAACTACTGGTAACTTGATATGTTAACAATTAATATTATCTACTTAACAATTAATATATTGACGTTATATTTCGACTTATCAAGTTACTCACGCTATGCACGGAATATGATATCTCGTGTTATCTTAGTAGTTTCTCATTTATAGACCGGGTCAAATCAAAAATATGTTCTTTATTGAATAACTTGTCACATTGTGTCATGTCTCATACTGATGTCGCATACTACTTTTCCCGAGATATATAAGAACAGGGGTGCGTTCAGTTTGATCACCCGACGACGCCCGACTACGCACTGGCCCGTTCAGTAAGTCAGTGCGATCATCGGACGATCACACCGGTCACCCCATAAAATAGATGGGTAAAAAAAGCCCAGACGTCACTTTGACAGTTGAAAAGCGGCAAAATGTATAATTCGAACGCTGGGGATATAAACTTATTATTACGAATACGAAATCGCATACCATCGACATTTAAATTTAATGTGAATTTAATTTAAAATGGGAGATTCAATGAAGACGTTAATGATTCAAGATGAAAAGGGACAGAAATATAATAATATAATATCAAAGATATCAGAAATATAATATCAAAATAAATATAAAATGAATTTCTATTCAGGAGCAAATATTTATTTTATATTTATTTTTAATTGACACTTTTGACAGAAGAACGTCCCAACTCGTTCGGTAAGTGTGTTCATGATCGGACGATTTTCATCCGACTTTAGTTACTGAACGTAGCCCAGAAGTCGTTCTAATTTTTCTTTTTTTTTTCAAATTAGGTAGTGCAAAAAGTGCGCTTGCATTCCCAAATTATTGAAACTTTATTACGAACATTTTTATTACATTTTTTTTATTACAAACGATTAATGTGTATTATTGATACCCAATTCTATGGTGAATAAGTTGATAAGTCATCGGTGAACATGTTGATAAGTCAATTATTATGAATAATAAGATAGTAAGAAAGATAAACATAACCATATTTGAAAAACCATCTAAAATTACTCTTAAATCAATTTAGACATTTCAATTACACTGAAAAACTGATTTTTAGGAATTAAATTAAATAATGTTTTCACTGGTTTGAGCACTAATGTATGGGTAATAAGTTGATAAGTCTCTGGGTAGTATGTTGATAAGTCTAATATCTTACAAAATAAGCAGAATTTACGAGAACACGTAACATAATTTGAAAGATTACATAAAATTATCCATAAATCAAGCTATAGAGATGAGTTCGAGATAAAAACGGATTTTGGAGAAAATGACAAACTTTAAAATCGCTGCCCTGTAAAATTGCCATTTTGGAGTTATCAAGTTCTTCCCGCCATGCACGGAATTACTTCAAGTCATTACATGGCCCAATGATTAATTACTTTCAGGATACCGCGTGAAAGACACAGTCCCGCCAGACAAAATGGCACCGAAAACGAATAGAAAAACAAATTACATACATTATTTACAGAGTCATCAATAAGAAATCACATCGAGTTCGTGAGATTTTCATAGAATATTCTGGAAAGTTGTCTATGGGGCTAAATCATAAGCGGGAGAGGGATTGCCCTTGCCATGACGTCTTAATGCGATCAATTCCGATATTTTATTGAATCAGTAGGCTTATTATCTAACTCGCTCGCAAACGCCATCGTGTTCATTTTGACAGTTCATATACGTGCTGACAATTGCCACCGGAATCAGCTAGCTGTTACATTCATACAAGAACTGTCAAAATGAACACGATGGCGATTGCGAGCGAGTTACACAATAAGCCTACAGGTGTTACTTTGCGGAGGTCCATTTCAATGAACAAAAAATATTTACCTTGCTACTCCGCTACCTGGCCTACGCTCCCCGCCTGGGAACTTTAGTCCAAGCCCTCTCATTCTGAGGGGAGGCCTGTGCCCAGCAGTGGGACGTATTAAGGCTGAAGAAGATCATAATAGCTACTAGCTCAACTTTGTTAACCCTTTTGAGCTTGGGCTGGTCAATAAGTGTGCCAATTCCGGATTGTTTTTCATGTGAATTGTATGACTTTTCCACTCATTAGGTACTTTGGTAGTAGATCAGGTACAGTCAACAAAAAGGACAGTTAGCAGAACAATAAAAGAACTACTACTTCTTCTTTTTCTTATTTGTGGCGTATCAAGTTGTTATAGCGACGACAACTTCGCTAATGTCAAAGTAACAAAAATATAATTATAAAAATTTATAAAGTTGTACGGTAATGTTCAAAGACCCCCTCTCGTGTCGGGGTCTTAGCCAACAGTCAATGATTTCCCTCAGAAACTGCCAGGAAATCATTAGCCGATGCCCAGGGTGCACCGGACCAAGCACAGCTCTTCCCCAGACGGATCCAAAAACGAACCGCAGCTCTTGACCACACTTGGTCTGTATTACTGTATTTTTATATTTTTTATGTGCAATAAAGAGTTTACATACATACATACATACATACTTGGAGGTAACCCGATTCGCATCCCAATAAACTAGCTTTGCCAGTGACATATTCGCCAAAAACAAAACGCTATCACCTGTCAACCGTGCCAAAACCCCATACAACCCCCGAGCGGGTATTAATAAAAAGTTTTTTCATGTAAATAAATAATTCAGGAATATCACGACCGCGGCCGGAATTTTTTCAACTTTAATAATGTTAAGGCTCAAAATGAATCGTAAATTGTAACTTTTATCGTTAAATCTTTGATGTGGGAATACGTTTGTTTTTTGTTTGGGAGAGTTCGAGTGCTTAGGCCGAGTGGCAAGAAAAATGTAGATTTCATCATTAAACTGGTTTAAACCGGTTAGCTCCGTACATTTCGATACGACTAAACTTAGTTTAACACTAAATGGTGATAGAGGAATTGTTTGCGTCTTAACTTCCTGACTAGGCTTAATTTAAATGTAAGTTTAGTTTACTCATCTCCCGACAAATGGCGCTGTACCGTCCGACGCGAATGCTGAATCGCGCTATCGTTTGTCCGACCTACAATGTATAAGAAGAAACATTAATGCGAGTTGTTTTCTATGTTTACCTTTAAAGAGCGCCCTTTTTGATTTAGTCTTGGGTACAAACAGGTATTCTATCTTAGCTCTAAACTGGCAAAGCATGTATCATCCACTATTGTTTTGACCCACTTGGTCGTTTGCCTTCCTTCCAGTGTAGGCAGATATCGGAAACCGAAATTCACTGCGGTTTACGGTTTAGTTACAGGTTATTAAACCTATAAAAACCGGTTCTCGCATCAATTCAGGTTTTTTGAGCGAAATTAACCGGTTAATTTGGGTTAAAACGCCAGCTCTTGTCATCTCTTTCAAACATTCTTTGTAGCCTGCGCATGCAGAAAAGAGATAGAAAGAGCAACGCGGGGTGACTCATCGCTTTGAGTAAAACTGGTTTCGCACCGGTGAGCCCGAGCTCCAAAATTACATTCTTCGTATTTATAATTCGGTGACCGGTCACCGGAATTATTTTAATACCTTTAATTTAGTTCCTTCCGTTAACCGGTTTGTTGAACGGTACTAACCGGTATTTCAATACCGGTTCCGATCCCTGGTAGTAGGTATGTTAAAAACGGTCTAATTTCAAATTTAGAAACCAAAACGCAAACAACAGCCAAGACAGAATCTCTTGCGTCTGTGACCCCCGACATTTCCCAAATGCAAGCCACAAATCAGCGGGGGACGGTGCAATTTGTTCATTGCCCTGTCAACGGTCCCTTGGTAAATACAATTATGAATTTTCATTTGGCTGTGGAAGGATGTTGTCGCCTTAGGGTGACGACCTTCGTGAGACGCTGACGGATTGCTTAAATATAATACAGCAACCGCTTTATATCTAAAAATACCTATCAAAAGGCCAATTTAATAATACGCTGCGCACAAATTGTACGAACTTCTCAAAAATATATCCGACCCATTTTAGCCATTTCGACGACGTGGTCGGCTAAGTAGGTAACCCTGCCTGCGAAGCAAGCGTCCAGGGTTTGAATCCTGGTAAGGGCATATTATTATGTTTGTGTGATGAACACGAATGTTTTGGTTCTGAGTCGGATATGTGTATTTTTTCTCTATATAAGTATGAATATCGTTGTCTAGTACCCATAATACAAGCCTTACTAGCACTTACTTTGGAACAGGTCAATTTGTGTAAATTGTTCCCTAATATTTTATTATTAATTATTTATTTATTACATCAGTGTAAGTAATAGAGAAAGCCTAGGTGTAGGTATAGAAAGGGAATTTGAAACGGATTACAAGACTAACGAATTATAAGTTAACAAAAGCTTGACCAGGACTAATGAACAAGTAAATTTACACATTTACGGGGTAGACAGAGCCTAAAGTAACAAAACCTTAAGGCCACTTTTAGCACGAAAAAGGGCGTATAGCTGGAAAGGGAAATCAAAATAGTGACGGGTTGCTAGCCGCATCGCCTAAAACATGATTCCTAAGACTCGCCCATTCCCTCGATGGTCTTTTACCATCTGCGTGGGAAGAGAAACAACTGGTAAATTCTATAATTTTTCTTTACTCCCAGACCAGCATGGAATATAAGTTGTGCTTTGATATTAAAGTTTACATGTTTCCACTGTGAGCACGAAACATCAAATTATAATGCAATCAACATCGTTTTCTGCAATTGATGATTTTTTTTTTCTATTCGGAAGAAAAAAACTAAATAGTAAGTGTTAATAAAACACTGGCCACTAAGACTGATTAAAAGTAAAGACTATTCACCAGCCAAGTATAAACGTAACGTTGCTCCGTCTTCAACGGACACATTCCTTTTTCGAATCCGCTTCAAAACTGGCCAGTTGTTGACAAATACTTTTCCCATTTACGTCAGACGCCAATGATTCCTCTGTGTATTTTACAGCGTGGACACTTGACTATGAGGAGTAATCGAGTTGACTGCAGGAGTTATGAAGAGAGGGCGCCGCGGCGGCGCCAGGCCGGATATCAGCCCCCCCTGCGGATACGGGCGTAGAGATAGCAGAGTCACTAGAAAAATAGAGGCAATAATAAATACGTTGGACGTCCCGAGATCAGTAAACGTCATAAGTACTGAGTAAATATTGTAGTCAAGCTCTCACTTTCATGGGTTTGATACTTGAAACGGCCGATGGTAAAAACTGAATGTCGTTCTACAAGTTCACGAACTGTATATTACTCTAGAAGCTAACGGTTGTGTTGCATGATGATAAGTGTGTGTGTGTGAAGCTCACACTACAATATTATTCATTCAATCGTCCGTCCCTCAAAGGTTGACTAAAAGAGATCTCTTAAGGGGATAAATCCGCCTTTGTACATGTATCTCAGCGTTTGTCAATTGTATTTGTTTTATGTTTATTTCGCACAATAAAGAGTTTACAAATTATTGAAAAAGGAATAAAAACCTACAGACAAGAAACGTTAACAAAGCTATGAGACTTAACCTTTTCGCCGCCACGGCAAATACAAGAGACGTCACCCATACGCCAGACTTCTTTATTGCGATGCCTTTAGTTGAACCTAAACCTAATTCAAGCAAGATTGCTTTTGCATTGAAGTAATGGACGTATATTATATAGGTCGTTGGCGTTGAACCTGTGGTGTTGATATAATTGTGGCGTTGGCGTCGAAAAGGTTAAAGAATCTAATACTAGACATAATATTAGCCAGAGAAAAGTGAACTGTAGGTTGACAAGTTTACGCTGTCCAAAATTAATGAATTTCAAATTTAACATAACCGAAAAGCAAATCAAAAAATTATACGATAGGTAGGAATAGTTTTAGTTTTCTTATGTGTGTCTTTTGAACCATCTCTTCTGTTAGTTACGTAAAATTGTAAATAACAGTTTTGATAGTAACTAGGTATAAAAATGACCAAAAAATATTTACCTCCGCTACTAGCTAGCCGCTAGTGAGTAGCGGAGTAGCAACGTAAATATTTTTTGTTCATTGAAATGAACCTCCGCAAAGTAACGCCTGATTCTATAAAGTAGGTATAACACAAAAATTGACACCTAAATGATAAAATAAAAACCTCAAAAGCTTTGATGTTGCGATATTGTTCTGCCGACGCTACCAAGAGAGGACTCATTCTAAAGATCTTCCGATGAACTCACAAAAACTTATTTGAAGGAAGCTAGGGAGTAGTTTATTTTTATGCGGCACTATTGTTTAGTCATTTCTCATTTGGCTCAGCATTGCTGGCTTTATGTGATCTATTTATTGCCTCGTCTTTATCTATTTTGTTTTCGGCTGTATCACTTTGTGGAAACGATTGGCCTTTTATACATGTTATTTTGATGATATTCGTGATTTTCACATTAGAAAGAAGGACCATAAAAAACCATGAATAAGTTCTAAACACTAGCAACTTCAAGGGTTTTTTTATTGTAACTGGCCGTTTTTTATTTTTAAAAAGTCATTTTCAATAAAAGGACCTGTTAAGATTGTTTACATACATACACATACACAAATCACGTCTATATCCCTTACGGGGTAGACAGAGCCTAAGGTAACAGGTACCTACAGGCCATATTTAGCAAGATTATTTAAGAAAATGGAATCAAAATAGTGATGGGTTGCTAACCTCATCGCCTATAACATGATTCCTATTATTTTCGCCCATTTCCTCGATGGGCTTTCACCATCTGCGCGGGTAGAGAAGCAACTGGTACATTCTATGTTTTTTCTTTGCTCCCAGACAAGCATGGAAGACCATTGTTTTTAAGATTGTTTACTTTTTTCTAAAGTGAACAAAAAAACAAAGTAGTGAGGCAGGCAAAAATATTTTCATGGGACAATTTCATACTAGACAACGGATAAACATACCTTATATATATTTAAATAAATAAATACCTTCTTAATTACATACATATTATATAACATCCATGCTGGCATTACTCCCATGCTGGTCTGGGAGCAAAGGAAAACAGAATTTACCAGTTGCTTCTCGTCCCGCGCAGATGGTAAAAGCCCATCGAGGGAATGGGCGAAAGTCTTAGGAATCATGTTATAGGCGATGCGGCTATCACATCACTATTTTGATTTCACTTATACGCCCTTAATCATGCTAAACGTGGCCTTATGGTTTTGTTAGGATCTGTCTACCCCGTATGGAATAAAGACGTGATATATGTATGTAAGTAAGAAAAACTATTTTTTTTTTTTAGCATGGTATATGTCGAAAAAGACATGTGTTGCCACAATTGGATTGCCTTTAATGCACTCTAAGTTCGTTTTTTTTTATGTGGTCTGCCCACTGACCTTCGATCCAATCTTGGAAAGTACGTGGCCAACAGAAAATAGTAAAAGCCCTATTAGATTTACTGTTTCTACGTTGTTTTAGGTTCAGAAACAGACAACGTCGTTTTTTTTTATAAATGTAAATAAGTACTGGAGAATGGTTTATATTCCATTTTGTAGCATACCAGACATGTAAATATTTTCGTTGCCGAAAATAATTGCCTTTTGTTTGGTGAAGTTAGCACAGACACAGAAGAATTTACCAGTAGAGTAAAAATGACATGAATTTGTAGCAAAAAAGGGCCAATCTCCTGTGATAATTGTTGTACTCTGATTGACATTAAAGTTCGTCAAGTTTATGATTGCTATCGATAGTCATTATTAGTTTGCTGTAATTTTATAGTCCATGTGGCACCCATACTTTCATATTACAAAATACAAAAGTGTGTCTGTCGGTCTGTCGGTTACTTTTTCACGCTTAAACCGCTGAACCGATTTAGTTGTAATTTGGGTTAGAAAAGGTTTAGTTCCGAGAATGGACATAGGATAAGTAGTTTTTATCCCGGAAAATCGTATGGTTTTTTGGTTGGGCAAAAGCAGCTTTTGTAATTCTGTCATGGTTAAGCTAACTAGAAGTCAATAATTTTTACGAGTCAGAAAGTTAGTAATACATACATAAAATCACGTCTTTATCCATTACATGGTAGACAGAGCCTAAGGTAAAAAGATCTAAAGACCACGTTTAGCATGATTGTGGACAAATGGATGGAAAGGGGAATCAAAATAGTGATGGGTTGCTAGCCACATCGCCTTTAACGTGATTCCTAAGATATTCGCCCATTCCCTCGATGGGCTTTGATAGTTAGTAATGTATGTTCATAATTACTGCAATATTTTATAAGTAGTTTCATTCCATGGTGAAGATCAACGAAATATTATCGTGATCAACCAGTGCTAAGAGTGAAATATCTGTAATACTTGGTATGTCATTTCATTAGTCACTCTTTTGCACATAGCCAAAAGAAATAAATACAATATTAATAGAGAGCAGTACTAAGGCACTAATTAAATATGCTGTAGAATGGGACAGTTCTAGATATGGATCTATTGGTTAATTGTTCTCGGCACAGACACCAAATTAGCTAACTAAATAAAAATACTGAAATAGAAGTATAATTGAAGGTAATGCTGGAAATATTCGCGGCTGGGTCGCTAATGAAACGCGATTTATCATTCCCGCTGCCAAATAAAACCTTGGGCAAGACGCGTGGTACAAGTGATAGGATAATCAACAAGAACTTTTAAACCGGGGACTCAGGCGAACTGTAACCGTAAGTGATGCACGTTACAGTCAACAAAACCCTAGTTTAGAATAGAGACGATAGAAGAGTAGAATAGAGAAGACGGACGCGCGGGCCGATGGTTCCCTACAATTTGTTTAAGTTATTGAGGGATAACGTATATATTATGTGGGTCACATAGCACATAGTTTTGGAAGCCAGTTTTGTGATAAAAATCGATAAGACGTACCTGTAATCGCGCTGACTTACACCCAGGAAATATTTTTTAATTTTGTATACTTGTATACGTAAGTTGTCCAAAATGATATTTAATTTAAGTCGCCATTAAACATTTTTACGAGCTCTCATTTAACGGTCATTTAAAAACTAGAAATTAAAATTAACAAACATTTAAGTATCTTTAAATTAATTGCCGCTTTTAGCTCATAACTTGACCACGGCGGCGAAGACGTGAACTCAGAGAGCTCGCTATAACTTTAATTAGATTGCAGAAAACAAAACGGCGTCGGACTTTAGAAAAATACCCGACACGAAACAAGGGGGCTACTCCGAAACCCAAAGTTCGTATACCGCCCCTCTCCCTCTCATGTTAAGACTATTAGCGTGAGCAGAACGGCACGAAAAGAATTTCTAATTTATCATTTCGGTGGATAGTTGCAGTGCACTCTTGATTATCGCGGACGCGCTAACGTTAAAACAGTGTTGGCAAATTCGTTGTTTTATTTTAACCCTCTGTGCGGATGGATGATATAAATTTTAAGAAAACAAAACGCTGTCGGACTTTAGTAAAATACTCGACACGAAACAGGGGGGCTACTCCGAAACTCAAAACTCGTATACCGTCTGTCTCACTCTCAGGTAAAATACTATTAGCGTGAGCAGAACGGCACGAAACAAACTTCTAATTTCTCATTTCGGTGGATAGTTGCAGTGCACTCTTGATTATCGCGGACGCGCTAACGTTAGAGCAGTGTTGGCAATTTCGTTGTATTATTTTAACCCTCTGTGCGGATGGATGATATAAATTTTAAGAAAACTAAACGGTGTCGGACTTTAGTAAAATACCCGACACTTTTTAGGGGGCTCTCTCTCACTATCATGTAAATGACTAATTAGCGTGAGCAGAACGGCACGAAACGAACTTCTAATTTCTCATTTCGGTGGAGAGTTACAGCTAACGTTAGAGCGGTTGGCAATGTCGTTGTATTATTCTCACGTGATGCCGCAAAATATTTAATACTAAGCCCAATCGCGGCCAGCACGTAGAGGTATACTCCCCATTTGTCCTCCCGCTCGGCCCGCCATGGATCCTATTTCAACAAGCGATTATTGGCAGCCAATATCGACGAGGCACGTGGGGCGCAGCCGGTGCACTCCGCGTGACCTAACGGGTCGGCCTTTTCAGGGACCTTTTTTTGTGGATTTTTTGGTGCGAAATGTTGCGAGTGTTTTAAATGCTTTAGTGAATTGGTTAAAATACATACACATACACAAATCACGTCTTTAGTCATTACGGGGTAAACAGAGCCTAAGGTGGCAAGACAAAGGCCACGATTAGCAAGATTGTGGGCGTATAGGTGGAAAATGGAATCAAAATAGTGATGGGTGATAGCCGCATCGCCTATAACATGATTCCTAATAATATGTTCGACCATTCCCTCGATGGGCCTTTACTCTATGTTTTTTCTATGTTTTTTCTTTACTCCCAGACCAGCATAGAAGCATGGCTATCACGGTTCATGGGATACAGCCTGGTGACAGACAGACGGACAGTCCGGTTAAATTATTGAGACATGAACATGGTGGTACATCCTATTAATCTTATAAATGCGAATGTAAGTTTGTTTGTTACGGTTTCACGCGAAAACTACTCAACCGACCATCATGAAATTTTGTACACATGTTCTTGGAGGTATTAGAAGTAACATAGGATACTTTTTATTAAATGTATTGAAATACATCCTATGAGATGAGTGCGAGATAACTTGTAAGGGAAAGTTATTGTACGAAACAAACCCAATGATAGTTGTTCTAAAACTGACTTTATTCACGATTAACAATAAAAATATGCTTAGACAGGCGTGCCGATGTAATAGATGTGTACGTAAATAACTACAATATTATTACCAAATGACCTAGCTTATGAATCATTGACTTCACACTTATTACCTATCGTGCGGTATCCCGTACATTAAAAAAAAAAAATTTTTTTGTCATCACTCTGACGTTATCTGCGCGGACGAAGTCGCGGGCAAAAGCTAATATTCTATACTATTAATATCGACCTAAAACCGGCAAAAAAATCACGAGTATCGTATGTAAGATTTTTTTTAATAATAAAATAAAATAATAAAATAAAAGAAATTTTTATTTACCAATACAAGAAAAAAAGTACATTATCAAAGCATTAGGCACATACAAGTATTAGGTAAATAGGACAGGAGATTCAGCAGGCATGCTGGTTTTCAGTATCCAACCTCATTAAAAACTAACTTAAAATCTAACTAAGCTAAGGTAAGGAAGGTTCGCTGCCAAAGCGACAGATGACGAAATAGCTTCTTTCTGGTTCTAATTTACATCATTAGGCGAGGTTTTTATTTATTTACATATATAGGGGCAGATAATATACATTATCCCTAACATGAAGATTTCTGCTTTTCCAAAAGCCATTGCTTACTCAGTCTTTTGAAGGCATATAGCGATTGGGCCTTTTTAATTGGTGGATTAATGTTGGTTGGTTTAATTTCACTTAAATGTCTAATTATTACATTCTGTATTTAGTAATACTTAATCTATGAAAATTTCAACTGTATATCAATCACGGTTGATGAGCTACAGCGTGGTGACAGACAGATAGACGGACAGTCGTATGAAATTACTGACCCATGAATATGGTGTAAATGGGCCCCACTCAGCATAATGTTGCGGCAAGCCGCAACGCTGTTTTTCAGTAGGACCCAGATAAAATTAAAAATAAATCCCTCTAGGCCATCCCATAGTAGCTATTGGGGGTATCTATGGGTAGTGGCTTACCATTAGGTGACCCGCTTGCTCGTTGGTCTTCCTTGTCGTATATTAAAAAGAAACATTTCGGCAAAAACTATTCCAGCGCCTATAAACTTTTAAAGTCAAAAAGCTTGCCAAGTCTCAAAAAACAGACATGTACGGGAAGCCATAAAAAATAGGCAAGTTCCAAACTGAAACTACAAACTCGCAAACCGCTGATCTGAGCTCATAAATAAAGAGAAGTTGTCGCCAAGTCCCGGTTACATCGGCATATGATTCGCGGCCGACTAAGCAATCAAAAGTTGTACGCAGCGAAGAATACATCGTGCTTTGCAGTTGCGTTTTGAAACGCTTATAGTACCAGAATAAAAACGGGCCAAGTGCTATAATAGGTACCATAATTATATTAAAAATTTAAAAAAACCATTAATCGTGTAATCAAAGCGTAAATTTAGAAAAGACCTCGCATTCTGTGTCATAATAACATTGAAATAAGGCATGTATCAGCGTGTGGCTATACAGTTTGTTTAAGCTGCGTAGTATTGCCTTGGTGATACGCAATGTTACGTCAAAGGAGCTATGTCTGTTCGACACATAATGTTTTCAGTAAAAAAATACGTAGTCTGTTTTAATTTTACACAATATTTTTTAAACTAATGGTTGTATACATTTTTAAAATGTTATATTTTTATCTTTACCCTACCTAAATATTTCAGGGTAGTCCTTTTAATTTACAAACAACTGTTACCTTGCTATTCATAAAACTACACGTGAAAAGAAACTACGTCTGCGCGACACATAACAATATTTACATGCAAAAAGCATCCTATTGCTTCCGTACGTCACATTGATGAAATGATAACCAAAAAAAACACTTACACATGTAAGTAAACATTATTATTTATGTGTTAAACAGACGTATCTGCTACGCACGTGTGATTGTGGAGTAATAAAACCTTTTTTTAAAGTTCTCCACAAGATAACACCTAGAAATCCCTTATAGGGATAAGTTCGCCTTTGTGCATGTATTAATGTTATTTTTATGTTTTTGTGAACTGTAACTATCCGTTTCTTTATATTTGTACAACTAAAGCATTTACTTACTTACTTACTGATTTAGTCAACTATTTTTATTATAGTTTATTACAAACACAGTTTACCCCCTTTTCGGGTAATTACCCCACATAACCTTTGTCCTATGTCATTGTATTGAGGTCAAGTGTCAATAGAAGACGGCCCGTAGCCGATACAAAACGTATTGGTTCTGCAAGCTCTTAGCTCAATGGCTACGAGATGTGCTACGAGCTACGACGTGCTACGCCGTAGCATTGTGTTTAGAGTGGCTCTGTATTGATTACGTCGTCACGAAGGCGATAACATGGTTGTACTGGTTAAACGTTTGTCTATTTATTAAGCGTGAATTGCATCAGTTACTTTGACAATAACTTCTTTTTTTTTTAATATGGCCCCATCGATCGAATACATAGTGTTCAAAAATCTTGTGACAAAAATGTCGGCAACGTTGTACGGTAGAACACGGTCAAAAGACCCGTGTCAGGCTCTTAGCCAACGGATAATGATATCCCTCAGAATCTGCCAGGAAATCATAAGCCGATGCCCAGGGTGCACCGCACCAAGCACTGCTCTTCCGAACGAACCGCAGCTCTTGACAATAACTTAAACCATAACCAAGGATTTTGACATAGTATTTCATAGGTTTTCTATCAAAAATTGTTGGTTATGGTTAGAGTAATTGTCAAAGTAATTATTTAGCGAAAGTCACGCTAAGTAAAAGATTTTATAAAAATGATGCCTTTTTTCTGTCAAAAATATGTTTTAAATATTCACTTCCAGTAAATTTATAAACGACACTGAAAATTATAGAACTCATAGAAAAATCCAAAAAGTAAAGCCATGGCTGGGAATAGAACCCGGATCCTCGTCATTCCGTGACGCGTGCTGTACCCCTACACCACCCATAGCAGGTGGGTAAGCCTTCGAATTTTTCTATCGTGCCTACGAAAATTCGCGTAGTAACAATACTACGCGAATTTTCGTCGCCAAGCGTCATCTGTTTGAAAGATGTGTCTTGGTTTCTAGTAGTCAGATTAACTTGAAATTGAGAGAAACGATGAGCGGTTATTTTCGCCAGTGTAAAAGTCCTACGAATCGACTTCTCTAGTGAAAAAAAGTGGTACCAGTGGAGTTGTCATGCAAAAAGTCAGTTATTGTGTCCCAGGAGCGTCCCAACTTGGTTAGTTGCGGAATTGTGATTCCGTAGTTTTTCTGGTGTTTGTTTTCCGCAGAACTAAGCAAAAACAGGGCAGTTTGTTAGTTAACGAATGCACTAGTAGTACTAGTAGTATTTTGACCAGTAGAGACTTTATACATCTCAACTATAGAATAATGTAATTTAAGGCTCGGGGACCTTATACATCCCTTTCATAAATGTATTTAAATTTCTAAACGACACTGAAAATTAGAACAGAAAAATCCTAAAAGTGAAGCTATGACCGGGATGTGTTACTTTTCGGATTTTTCTGTGTTCTAATGTTCAGTGTCGTTTAGAAATTTACCCCCTTATTCATAAACGCTCTATAGGCTTCTGCTAACTTCGCAATCGTTTGTCGTTATCTGTGAAAGGTAAACGTAAAAGTGACAGATAAGGACAAACGATTGCTAAGTTAGCAGAAGCCTACAGAGCGTTTATGAATAAGGGGGTAATGTCTAACGGTAAACCCGTAAGAGTAAACAAAAAAAATCAAGAAGTAAAAATTCTTATTCATTTTTTGATGGTAAATGTATTTAATTTAAGTAGAATTTAAGTATTGTAGTAGCTTAATGTATTTTATTTTGAAAAAATGACTTTCTACCAAGTTTCTTGCGTTGCATTCTTCTTGGCAATGATGGTCTGTCCGAAATGCTGGTAGCTTGAAAAAAGACATGCAAAAGAGCTCTTGGCGGCCAATTTGCAAAAAAAAATGATATTTTATTTTTATTTTTTGACTCACATTGAAAATTAATAGCACAATAAACGGAACATTTTTTTTCTGAATATATACATGAGTCATGCTTTACGGGGTAGACAGAGCTCAAGGTAACAAGACCTAATGGCCACGTTTAGCATGATTGTGGGCGTACAAGTATGTATGTAAACTCTTTATTGTGCAAAATAAACAAGACAAAATACAATTGACAAATACTGAGATACATGCACAAAGGCGGACTTATCCCTTTAAGGGATCTCTTCCAGTCAACCTTTACAAGTAAAAGGGGAATCAAAATAGTGATGAGGTAACTACATAGGTACATAATTATATGAATCACGTCTTTATTACTTACAGGGTAGACAGAGCCTAAAGAAACAAGATCTAAAGGCCAATGGCTGAACTTGTTACCTTAGGCTCTTTCTACCCCGTAAGGGTATTAAAATGTTAGTGTAAATAAGTTAAATGCTGATTGCTAATATTATTAACATTTCGGTCACAGTACAATTGCCACAATCCAACTGTAACAATGTGCAACGAACAATCCATTTTAATCCTACCCTCAATTTTACCAATAATGGAAGCGATTTGAAACGACCAGTTTGTGGTGTAAATGGTCCTGGAATACACAGTTTGGAATGCGCGTCCCAATAATAAACGCACTGATAATTCGTGTACTGTATGCCAGTTAAATACGAAATGTTATTCTAATAGTTTATGATTTTTAGTAGATAGTTTATGATTTTTATTTAATCCTTTTCTGTTGTATGGCCTTCTTATTTTTCATTGTTACATTCTCACATTTATTTTATATTAAGTATTATACAGTAATGTTATGTGTGTAGGTATGTATTATTTTATTTTATTTATTTAGCTATGTATTATATTTATGTTGGTATTGTTGTTTTTATTATCCCTGCGTTTATCCTGTCATTTGTTTCCGCCAGCTACTTAAACTGTCTCCAACTTATTTCTTTTATTGGTTGTCTGGTAGAGATCGCTATTAAGCGATAAGACCGCCTATTGTCTACTTTGTTCTTTGTTTTTGTATTATTTTTGTACTGATTTGTGGTTTTTAATAAAGAATATTTGTATTGTATTGTATTGTATACACAATCAACTACCATCAAAAAAATTCAGACTACAGCAAAAACAAAAAGTTATGTATTTAACAAAATCAATTTTCCTATTCATCAAAATGGACACGCAATAAAGGCGATGAAACCAAGTTCACCTGATCGTTGATTGAACCACTATTAATTGTACCTAATTATTTCCAACTGCTCCAATACATGTATCTGTAATCCAAGTAGGTACCTATTTAGTAAACAATACACAATACAATACAAATACTCTTTATTGAACACCACAAATCAATACAAACAATACAGAAACAAAGAACAAAGTAGACAATAGGCGGTCTTATCGCTTAATAGCGATAACTACCAGACAACCAATTAAAAAATATTAGAGTTTAAAAAGTTATTACTGCTCAGGACCTAGAAGTAAGTGAACACACACACACACACACACAAATCACGTCTTTATCCCTTAGACAGGGCCTAAGGTAACAAGACCTACAGGCCACGTTTAGCAAGATGGTGGGCGTATAGGTGGAAAAAGGAATCAAAATAGTGATGGGTTGCCGCATCGCCTATAACATAATTCCTAAGAATTACGCACATTCCCTCGATGGGCTTTTACCATCTGCGCGGGACGAGAAGCAACTGGTACATTCTATGTTCTTTGCTCCCAGACCAGCATGGAAGTAAGTGAAGTAACCCTGTATATATCCCTGATAACAATTAGAAGTAGAATCCAATATTCACTTAAATCTTGCTGGAACGGGGGAAAGGGACAGGTAAGGCGTTAGTTCTCGCCTCCCTTGAATTTAATTTGACCTTTCAGCCTAAATCTCCGAAATTAACGGCCGCTGGCATATCGTCCTCGATTACTTTTACCTCCTACCTTTACTCCTAAATTCCAAATTTCATTTCACTTCGATTTTATTGGAAAAGTTAAGCTATATAGCTCTGCGAGCGGTACCGTCGTTAAGGTTGCCAAGCACACATTACCTTTTTTGACGTGACAACGTCTTATAAATTGGTTTGCCGGGTGACACTTCAAGAAACTGCGTTACGCTCCGCTCACGTTATGCGCTCACAATGACAGTCGTTGTCACGTAAAACTTTCGCCCGTATACCGACTTTACAGGCAACCATTTTTTTTATATGAATAGGAAGGCAAACGAGCAAGTGGGTCACCTGATGGCAAGTGATCACCACTGCCCATAGACACCCGCAACCCCGGAGGGATTGCAGATGCGTTGCCAACCTAGAGGACTAAAATGAAATGCCTCTTGTGCCCGTAATTTCCCCGGCTGTCTTACTCTCCACACCGGAACACAGCTGTGCAAGCACTGCTACTTAGCGGCAGGATTAGCGAATAAGATGGTGGTAACGATCCGGACGGACCTTGCACAAGGCCCTACCACCCGCAACCAACCGCAAACAAACCTTAGCCAAATACATACATACATACATAAATCACGTCTTCAGAGACTAAGGTAATAAGACCTAAAGACCACGTTTAGCATGATCGTGGGCGTATGGATGGAAAGGGGAATCAAAACAGTGATGGGTTGCTAGCCACATCGCATATAACATGATAGATTTTCGCTCAATCCCTCGATGGGCTTTTATCTGCGCGGGAAGAGAAGCAACTATTACATTCTGTGTTTTATCTTTGCTCCCAGACCAGCATGGAAGTTTGGCCAAATGTTTGTTGTTATTTTTACAAATTGGCTGCCAAGGGCTCTTTAACATGTCGTTTTTGAAACTACCAGCGCATTCGGAAAGACTATCATTGCCAAGAATACGCCGCAAGAAAGTTGTCAGAGAGTCATTTTTTCTAATCAGCCCACATCCCAACTGCTGAGTAAAGGCCTCTTTATTTTCACGCCACTTTGCCCGGTCCCGTGCCAGTCTCATCCACAGTTTTCCAGCCGAATACCAGATGTCACTTGACCAAGGGGTGATGGTCTGCCCACTGATCTTCGACCCAATCTTGGCCACCACTGTGACCCTCTCTGTCTGTGTGTGTAAGTCTTAAATTATAACGGAATTTTTAATTGTGGTGTGAGTATTATGAACTGTAATTGCCCGCAACAAATTAAGTTAAAATCCTTCCAATCTGTGAGTATCAAGGTTTAAAACAGAGCTCAAACTCTACTTGTCTGTCGCGTTTCTTTTATTGATCCCTGAAGTTTATTAGTGAAATTTCACCTGGAGCATTGGGCATTACTCGAGCAAAACAAAAGACAAGCGGCGGCGGACGGCAATTTTAGGGGTTACTCCGAAATTTGATTTTGTCTCTCTCACTCTCAAATTTATGACTATTAGTGAAAGCGGAACAACACGAAACGAACTTCAAATCGAATTTAGGAGTATAAGGCCAGGGGCCAGGAGTTACAAGAGGATTGTTTAGAACTATTGATCAACGACTTAATATTGAATTAATGAGTCCTCGCTCGCGGGGGCACAGGGGCGCGGGGTATGACGACAAAGTCAGGGCCGGACCGTGAGTTTAGGGGGCCATGGGCTACTACTTAGGGGCCCACCTAATTACTCAAAGTATAAGAATTTTTTTTTTGACTTTGACTTGGCTTAGCTGGGGGTCCCTTGAACTCACGGGGCCCTGGGCTGAAGCCTAAAAAGGCATATGGTAGATCCAGCCCTGGACAAAGGGGACCGTGAGAGGTGCGGGCGGGTAGTGCGCCTGCACCTATCTCGGCCCCCGCAGTCGTCCCACCCCGCGTCCCTGCACTGCGCAGCCGAGGACTCATTCAAGCCTATACACCATCTTACTGGCTAATCCTGCCTCCAAGCAGCAGCATTTGCACTGCTGTGCTCCGGTGTGAAGAGTAAGACACCCATAAGAGGTTTTTACATTTTATGTTATAGTCTTTGAAAAAGGGTTCTACAAAACGGACTGTGCAGAATCGCCACCGTTCCTACACCGGACCGGCGCTGCCGTAATTGTATCCGACGCACAAGTTGCGCCGTAACACCCAGCCCCGCCCACTCCAATAATCCTGGTCGCGTAAAAACTTGATTGCTTTCATCATTGACTGTTTTTAGGGATTTGTACCTTGGACGGAAAAGGCTAAACCCTTAAGGGATCACTTTGTGCTCGTTCTATCCGTCTGTTAGTTCCCACTTTCTCAAGAAGGCAGAAGTCATCATTATCAGCGGGAAGACGGCCACGGTTGAACAGTTGTCTTTCGACCCGCATTCACTGGTTTCCCGCAAGGGGGCTTATTCATAAACGCTCTGTTGGCTTCTGCTAACTTAGCAATCGTTTGTCCTTATCTGTCACTTGATATTTGCCTTTTACAGATAAGGACAAATGGTTGCTAAGTTGCATTTATGAATAAGGGGTAAGTCGGCCGTCTATAGCTGCGAAAAAATCAAACTGTTTTTCTTCTTCTTATTTGTGGCGTATCAAGTCGTTATAACGACGACAACTTCGCGAATGTCAAAGTAACAAAAATATTTAAAAAAATCTTGAGACAAAATGTCGGCAAAGGCCCCCCTCCCACCCAGCCAGCTGTCAATGATATCCCTCAGAAACTGCCAGGAAATAATTAGCCGATGGCCAGGGTGCTCTGAACCAAGCACTGCGCTTCCCCCGGACGGATCCAAAACCGAACCGCAGCTCTTGACCACACGAGGAAGTAACCCGACTCGCACCGAGCGACCGTTTCACTTTTGCGAAGACACACAACGCTGTTGATCTATTTTTCTTGTCTGTTTTTTTTGTTATACCTTGTTTGTTTTCTATAAAATTGTGTATATTATCTTATATTTGTGTGTCTTGCAAAAAGGAATAAATGACTTCTTTCTTTCTTTTTTCTTCTTTTCACCCCAAATCAAACTGGTAAGTTGACGCAATCAAAAGACGCAGTCATTAAAAAAGGTGTTTCAACACATGCCGTGGAATCATAACCTAGAGGATACTTTTATAATTACACATAATCGGATAACTCACGTATAAAAGTCGAGAGATGCTCGACGTGTTTCGGACTATTTCGTAGTCATTCCTCCTGGAGCGCTCGCCCCGGCGGCAGCGAAATGAACACAGTGTTAAGGACTACGAAATAGTCCGAAACATGTCGAGCGTCTCTCGACTTTTATACGTGAGTTATCCGTTTATCTGTAATTATGATTAAGTCTCACGGTAGTTTCATGTTGAAAGGATACTTTTAGTTGTCCTAGAAAGTTTTGAAGATAGTTTTTATAGTACCAATGAGAAAAGGCTAAAAATCTGGTGAAGCCTTTTGGGTATGACACAACTGCTAGAAAAGAATTTAGAACCATGTTTTAAACCCAGATTTACGAGCGAAACCTTCAAGAAACTTTCTTAGTTTGTTCCCGGACTCCCAAGTAATCTAATACAGGTTTCATAGAGCCTTATACCCTTGCTTATCTTCCCTTCCAATATAAAAGTTAGCATACCTCGCGCTATGTACTCTGAGGTTGGATCCCATTTACAATCCATCAAGGCCACCGACTTTTATAAGTCTACCTCCGCGACCTGTTTCCACCCGCGACTTCATAGGACTTCCCTGATTGTTCCTTCAACAAATAAACCAAGAACAAACTCATTTAACTCCCATATTGTGTACGGCATCCATTGAGAATGAGATGAAGTCGTAATGTTGTTTGAAGTTAGCCGAGTATCGAGCCAAGTCGAGTGGAATACGTAAAAAGTTTCACCAACTCGGCGGAGATATAAATTACATTACGCGTAGGTGTTTTTAATTGCGTGAGGGGGGTTTACTGAGGCCAAAAGAGCGATGTGTCCAAAATCTGGACTAGTATGGCTCCCACACAGTACGTTTCAAGACTTTCAACACAAACCTCACCCCACATGCCTCAGCTCCCACACCACACTTTTGAACACTTGTGACATAGTGTGGGAGCAGCACATACATATAGAAATCACGTCTTTTTACCTTACGGGGTAGACAGAGCCTAATGTAACAAGTCCTAAAAGCCACGTTTTAGCATGATTTTGGACGTATAGGTGGAAAGGAAGGGGAATCAAAATAGTGATGGGTTGCCAGCCGATTAACATGATTAACACGATTTTTGCCGCAAAACCACGTTTAGCATGATTGTGAGCGTATAGGTGGAAAGGGCAATAAAAAAAAATGTGAACAAACATGACACACTCACTCACATCGTCACAAACTACATTTAAACGTTTTCCAAAAAAACTCACATTAATTTGTTTTACACAATTTAAATATCTTGGGTTTTTCTTACTCAGAATCATTTACCCTATCGATTCTCATACAAGAGAAAGTGTGTCCCAGATTTAACTATGGAATTTATTTTCCTGTTCGTCACGTTCCATACATACCTATATTAAAAAAGCGACGAACTGGAATGGAAATTTTGGAACACATTTTTTTCTTGTTAAGGATCAATAGGGTAAATTCAG
This sequence comes from Pandemis cinnamomeana, assembly GCA_932294345.1. NCBI lineage: Eukaryota > Metazoa > Arthropoda > Insecta > Lepidoptera > Tortricidae > Pandemis > Pandemis cinnamomeana. The sequence goes on from OW028712.1 coordinate 1,888,556, forward strand.
AGTAAGAACAACCCAAAATAATTAAATTCTGAAAAAAATGTTCATGTGGAGTTTTTTTTGGAAAATGCTCATTGATTTTATAATAAACTAGCTTCTGCGTAGAACTATACACAAAAACCTTCCTCTTGAATCACTCTATCTATTAAAAAAAATCGCATCAAAATCCGTTGCGTAGTTTTGAAGATATAAGCATACATAAGGACATAGGGACAGAGAAAGCGACTTTGTTTTATACTATGTAGTGATGATAGTGATAGTGATGCGGAACTAGACGGTTAGGTAGTTAGTTGCTAGTAAGATAGGCAACAAGATATCACTTCCCCTTGCTTTTAAAACCTCGTTATCTCAAAACTATCGCCAACTTATTAATAACGAGTTTCTGAAGCGTCAATAAGGAGCTTGTTTTTTGTGTTTACAAAAGCCTGGCGTAAGACCGGCGAACTTTTAGTTTTTCCTCGAAAGCTGTCCGCTGTGCAACGTGATTTATTCTCAAACTTCGACTCCGCCAACTTAGAGCTATCTATAGGTTCTTGCTGAGTTATAGGGCACAGCGGTAAACAGTCAAGTCACTGTGAAATAACGCTAAAACGGGAGTCACTCATTAAAAGGTACTCTTGCGATGCGCTGGCTCGCAATAGGTTAGGTTTGTTTAGTAACGTTTCTGAAAGGTTATTATGTAAGAAAACAATAAAGGGTTGGCAAACGATGCATTTGTCAAAAGATTCTCGGTCAAAATGTTATTTAACTCATACATAATAGTAATTATTATTCAATTAAGGCATTTACGTAGATTTTAAGCATTTTTTTGCCTTTTTTAATATTTTATTTACCTTGTAGCGAGTTTGATCTAGTTAAATCCTGCAAATGAAATTCGTACCAATTCCAGTAGTCGTATTAACTTGAAATTAACATAAATACATACATAAATCACGTCTTTATCCCTTACGGGGTAGACAGAGTAAGGTAACTAGACTTAGAGGCCACATTTAGCATATTTGTGGGCGTATAGGTGGAAAAGGGAATCAAATTGAAATTTGGTATACATGAATAAATACGATAGCTGCCAACAGTCAACAAAAATTATAGCCAATAGAAAATAATCGGCAAGTGAATACGTAATCCAGTGTTAGCAGAGCCCTGACTCCTAAGAAAAATGTAGAAAGTGTGAGATAATTTTATGTTGGTTACCTACTTGCATAGACAGATAGACATATAAATATTATATTTTCGGTATTATTTTGTTATAGCGGCAACGAAAAAACATCATTGTGAAAATTTCAATTATGACAGACAGACAGACGGACGGATAGACGGACGGACAGCGAAGTCCTAGTAACAGGGCCCTGTTTTTAGCCTTTGGATACGGAACTCTAAAAACTAGCTCAAATTTAACCAAAAATGAATCTAACAAGTTACCAAAATAATATTCAGACTTTCACAGCATGTCGTTTCTCAACGCGACCGCTCCAGCCGCTGCAAGTTGCCGCCAGCTTGTAAACTATCATTATTCAGCCAGCAAAAGCCCGGTGCGAACAGCTTGCCGCACGCGAGCTTGCATGCGTTGCAAGCAAAACATGCAAATTAATTACAGGAAAACTGGTAGTACTTAATTAGTTAAACTAGTTTACCGCTGTTCAACTTTGTTGCGCAAACATCCTCCGTCATATTTATGAATGCGCTGTGGAGTTTTACTTAGTTATTGTTTGTATTTGTGTTAGGAACGCATGGCTTTGCTCGGTTTGGTGCATAACGTCTGATTCCCCGAATGTCTAGTCGCCATACGTCCATTCCCAGAACGTCTAATATTCGCAAGCAGTGGCGTAGCTAGGTAACCAAGGGCCCTGGTGCAAATAAAAAAATGGGGCCCCACTACTATCTAAACTGGTTACGTTTTAATAATAATAGTTCGATCGAGATTTTCTGGTAAGGATTCGAGGGCCCTCTGGGCTTGAGGGCCCCGGGGCACTGCCCCGCCTAGTCCCTTGGTAGCTACGCCACTGTCCGCAAGTCTATATCTTCGAATATCTAACCGCCATACGTCAATTCCCGGAATGTCCGGAAAGAGTAATAAACATCCATCCATCCATACTTACAAAATTTCGCGTTTATATTAGTAGGATAGAAAGACAGCCTAGTTATGCTAAGTGACCTACTTTCAACTTCTTAAACAGTACAGCTCGCCAAAAGAACAACATAAAACCGCAAACGTAAAATGGAACGTGCCGTTTCACTTTGAAAATTGGAACTACGCAATCTAAAATCAGTTACCTAATATTCGATTTAAAAAATGACACTACTTTAAGATAATGCCGGCGTTTACATTGGACCAGCACGTATTGGACGCCAATCTAATCAACCACTGCGGCCGCAATGCATAAGCGGGAGCTGTCGCTTTAAAGTTTCATTTTTATACACCGCAACTTTGTCTGCATAGAATTCGTTTATCGCTATCCCGCAGGAATTACGCAATTTTCCGGGATAAAAAGTAGCCTATAATAATAATAATAATAATAATTTATTTTATTGTCCAGAACTGTGTACAATGGTTGTTACATAGAATATTTAGTTTCAACAGCTTAGGTACCCATTTCGGGTGTATAATATTTAACTTAACTTAAATACATTTACTCGCGTGCATTAAGATATTCACTTAGATTATAAAAACATTTACATAGCAGCCACTCTTTTAATTTTTTTTTAAACTGTAGACCTTCCAGTGATTTGATGCAATCCGGTAAGTGATTATATATTTTGATTCCGTTTACATATGTGCTTTTTTTAAGGATATAGCTAGTCGCCGGAACTGTACACATACTATATGTTATTCCAGACTATAATATATCTATGTTCCAAATTTCATCCAGATCTGTCCAGCCGTTCTGGCGTGAAAGAGTAACAAACATCCATCCATCCATCCATACTTACAAACTTTAACCCAGAAGGCTGGCAGCACTGCCACGATGCACGGCAATGCTTATTAGCTGAGCGAAATATTGGTCAGGCCTCTGGTCACGGGAGGCCTCTATAATGCGCGCCGAGATATCTTTGTACACACGGCGCGCGCTTGGCCCCCATGGCCCCAGAGTTTCGACTCCAAACGCCTCAAATTACAAATTAAATTAAATTTAACTTATTCTTGGTACCATGCATTACAGGTTACTAAAACTTATCTATATTTATTTTGCGAGTGGCAAATCAAAAAATTCACTGTAATCATAAAAAAAGTCAGATTGGCAGTCAGCTCCACATAATTCACTTGGTCTCTGGCCAACTTGCTCTGCTGCACTTGTGATTCTAGTCTATTCCCAGATGTTTTGCAGCCATTTTTTCATAAAAACGATTCCGCTTTTCGCTTCTGCATTGACACCGGCTACAATTTCGCTGGACTACCTCCAAGTGCTTACTATATGCTGCCTCGGAGGTTAAATATATATAGAATAGTTGTATACACGTCTGATTGCAACCGGTACCGCTAACATAGTTATATGCTGGTCCGAGGTCAACTTAGACTCCAATTGCGTTAAAGCAAAATACACAAGTCATCTTTGACAAAAATGTGACTGTTTTTTATATCATAGGGGGGAATTACTTCCATGCTGGTCTGGGAGCAAGAAAAAAACATAGAATGTACCAGTTGCTTGTCTACCCGCGCAGATGGTAAAAGCCCATCGAGGGAATGGGCGAAAATCATAGGAATCAAGTTTTAGGCGATGAGGCTAGCAACCGATCACTATTTTGATTCCATTTTCCACCTATACGCCCACATCTTGCTAAATGTGGCCTGTAGGTACCTGTTACCTTAGGCTCTGTCTACCCCGTAAGGGATGGAGACGTGATAGATGTATGTATGTATGTATAGGGGGAAAACGAGCATGCGGGTCAGCTGATGGCAAGCACTCACCGCAGCCCATAAACACTCATGACAGAGGGCGTTAAGAGTGTTGCCGGCCCTTTAAGAAAATAACTGGTGCGCTTTTAGGGTTCCCTGTGCCGCGCGGGTGAGGTCTCAGTTAAGCGGTCGGTCTATGCCTATTTCGCACCCTTCGTGGAAGAAAGACGTAAGTCCTATTAAGGTTCTACAGGAGTTACGTCTTTCTTCCACGAAGGGTGCGATTTCTGTATTAAAATGTTAGTGCGTGATTCAAAATAATGACACCATTTTTTCCGGCTTGGACAAATTAGTTGGACCACGGGTCGGTAGCTGAATAATACATGGTGTACTAAATTTCTAAATGTCAGTGAAAATTATAACACATAGAAAAATCCGAAAAGTAAAGCTTTGGCCGGGAATCGAACCCGGATCCTCGTCACTCCGTGACGCGTGGTATACCCCTACACCACCCATAGCACGTGGGTAGACAGGTTTTCTACCTGTTACTAACTGTCACGTGACCTTTTTGTTACTATGCGAATTTTTTGTCGCTAAGCGTCATCTGTTTGAATGATGTGTCTGTACGACACAATTACAAACTCTCATGGAACATCTACTGCTCACCAGGGACGAGAGAAGGCGCTGTTTTTCAAATGATAGGTACTATCAAATGAATAAAGAAATTTTATTTCTTGACATTCTTGATGGTGTAATAACTACTACCTACTACTAACACACGGAATGAATCAGCCATTTTTAGCCATAATGTAGTTTTCTTTGTCGCAGCATCACAAAAGGTGCTTCTGGCAGTAGTTAAGCTCTTACGACATAATCTCGTCGCAGAAGTCTGCGACAAACGTGGCTTCAAAGTCCTTTGTCGCTGTCGCAAAGAAGTCTGGTTACAGTCGCGATCACGAAAAAGTGTATCTTTATACATATTTACTTCCGATTGTCTTTGAAAGTAAATAAAAGATGCTAAAGCAGTTTTTACAATACACTGGCGGTTAACCATGATTTTGTCTGCAAATAATTTGTTTAATTGCGTGTGTGTGTGTGTGTGTGTGTTGTCAATCACTGGTCAGTCGTTTGTTAAAAGGCGTTTAAAAGTTTTTTCGTAACAAATATTAGTTTAGAGGTTTAGTTACATAGTAACATTAATATGCGGTAGTTAAATTTACATATACGAGTAGCTCTTGCACTGCACGACGGCGAGTGAGCTTTATTTGTGGTAAACACGTATCTGCACACTTGTCGAAATGTGCGTGTCTTAAGCAATTTTTGCGCGAGATTTCTCTTTTTTCACAAGCTTTATATTAACTTGCAATTTTGAAGCAGATATCTTTAACCGATGAAGCTGAAATGTTGCATAATTGAATAAGTTGGATACAATAATCCGGTAGTCGAGTTCTGGTGACCCGGCCAGAATCGTCTCCGTAGGAGGGAACTCTTCAACGGATGGTCCGATTGACTTGAAATTTGGTACACACATGAAGGATGGTTGACAATGCAAATACAGTTAGCAAAAAGTACGGTCAGCAAAATGCTTGAATTAAAGCTGAAATTTTTGACATACATACATAAATCACGTCTTTTTCCCTTATGGGATAGACAGAGCCTAGGGTAACAAGACCTAAAGGACACGTTTAGCATGATTGTGGGCGCATATAGGTGGAAAGGGGAATCAAAATAGTGATGGGTTGCTACCCGCAACGCCTATAACATGATTCCTAAAATTGTCGCCCATTCCCTCGATGGGCTTTTACCATCTGCGCAGGAGAAGCAACTGGTACATTCTATGTTTTTTCTTTGTCCCCAGGCCAGCATGGACGATTTTTTTAACAAAAACTTAATTATTTGCTTACCACACTTCCGCCTTCCTGTCACAATTCTTCATAAAAAATTGTGTTTTTGCTAATGTGCGTTTCGTGTGTCCCGATGTGTATCGACACACTTTGATGTGCGCTATGGCAGCCACAAAAAGCGTTTCCAGCGAGAAGCGAGTTCCATGAAAATTGGTTTTGGAAATGAAAGAGTAGGGAAGCTATTTAAATGTCATGCGAAGACCAACATTCTGTAAACTGCCAATTTACTGAGAATACAATATTTTTAGGTACGTTAGTAATGGTTTCTCTTTCTAGAATTCATATTATTAATATAATATACATGACATTACAATGTAATAATACATACATACATACATACATACATAAATTACGTCTTTATCCCTTACGGGGTAGACAGAGCCTAAGGTGACAAGACCTAAAGACCACGTTTAGCATGATTGTGGGCGTATGGATGGAAAGGGGAATCAGAACAGTGATGGGTTGCTAGCCACATTGCCTATATAACATGATACCAAAGATTTTCGCCCAGTCCCTCGATGGGCTTTTACTATCTGCGCGGGAAGAGAAGCAACTGGTACATTCTATGTTTTTTCTTTGCTCCCAGACCAGCATGGAAGAAAAAAAATGTAATAATAAATAAATAAATAAATAAATAAATAATGTTTTTAGTTATATAAATATGTACCTATTTTTTTTAATTGTTTTATCTGCCATCAGTCGCAAGACTATAATCAGATCTTTTGAGAGTTTAGTGGCGATTGTGAGGAGGTGGACCATCGACCAACTCTCACGTCCTTAAGGGAACACATTAGCCCTTTTTAGTCGTTTGAGATTGCTAGGCTCCAGCAGTTCCTTTACTAGCGGGTTGGGATGAAGGATATATGTACCTATAACAAGATAAATTAATTAAACTATAATGTAATTTAATTTCTAACGGTAAAACCGCAAAAGTAAACGAAAAAATTAAGAAATAAAAATTCTTGATTCGTTTGATAGCACTTATCATTTGAAAAACAGCGCCTTCTCTCGTCCCTTGTGAGCAGTAGATGTTCCACGGGAGTTTTAATTGTGTCGTACAGACACGTCATTCAAACAAATGACTAAACTTGGCGACAAGTAGTAACAAGGTCACGTGACAGCTAGTAACAGATAGCAAAATTCGAAGGCTTACCCACCTGCTATGGGTGGTGTAGGGGTATAGCACGCGTCACGGAATGACGAGAATTCTAATTTTCAGTGTCGCTTAGAAATTCATATTTTTTGGTTTCAAATATGACACGTTTCTTCCATGCTGTTCTGGTAGTAAAGGAGAAACATAGAATATACCAGTTGCTTCTCTTTCTGCGCAGAAGGTAAAAGCCCATAGGCAATGCGGCTAGCAACCCATCACTATTTTGATTTCCCTTTCCACCTATACACCCACAGTCATGCTAAACGTGGCCTTTAGGTCTTGTTACCTTGTCTCTGTCTACCCTGTAAGGGATAACGCCGTGATTTATGTATGTTGGTAAGTATGACACTACCAACATGAAATGCCCCGTGAGCTCCCAAAAAACATCTTTATAATTGCACATTAATGGCTAAGTGAGCTTTAATCCCCATCACCTTTTCCCGAGTTGCCGTTACCTTAATTCACCATAAAGAACCCTAACAATGGAATTTAAACAGCTCGCCGTTTCAGTAAATAAGGCAGGTGGATGAGCGTAAGTGCGACCCTGCTTAACCCTTCCCTGGAAACAGGTTAAGGAGATTTATTTTTGTTTACAACGCACATAGTAGCGTATAGTGGCGATCGTTGACTCCCAGCTGAAACAACGAACCGGTTGAGCAAACGGTTTACGGTTTATCAACGAACAAAACGTTTCGAATGGTCATTCTTTAGATTTGGTTTTTATTTTTTACTAGCTGACCCGGCGAACTTTGTTTACGGATAATACATAAAATAAACAAGCCTACGGTACACGCTATGGCCAGACAAATCTAGATACAGACCAAATATGTACAAACCTACATAAATATAAACGTATAAACATACCAACTACTTGACTATATACAATTACTTGTGTAGGACCTAAGCAAGGTACTTTCGGATTGTTCAAGCCACTATACTCGCTTGCAACCAAGCAATGGTTCTTGCGTAGAGTCCGTCGTGATTTAAAAAAATTCCTACACTGATAATGGTCACTCTCTCATTTGAAATTTACCATGAGCTTTGCGGTGAAGGAAAAGTGAGAAAACCTGCATACACCTTCAATTGCCTGAATTCAATGGCCCAAGCTCTCATAAGAGGTCTGTGCCCAGCAGTGGGCGCATAGGCCGGAGATTATAATAATCCCAAGCCAAACACCAAAGGGTTCCCAAACACCGTCCCTAATCCCGTTTCTCTGAATTACGGTTGTAATTAAAATGAATCTAGCGATTACGCCGGTCCATCGGTCCGTCTTGTAATTTCGTAATCTTTTGATGTTTCGCGATCCACAGTATTAATTAGACATGCTAATCAGTTAGTTAAGGCAATTTTTCAATAAACGCACCTAATTGATTAGAAGGTGAAAATAAATATAAAGTATGAAATTTACTAGCGTTCTTGTCGCGTGAAATGACTTCAAAGAATTTCAGAATCTATGTTTGAAATAGGTACACCCAGTTCTCAAGATGATGTTTTTTCCAATTTTTTTTTTCAAAGTTAGTTAATTTTTTTACTAAATGAAATGAAATAATTGGTTTGGCTTCAGACATGGTAAAAAAGTGATCTAGTATTTAGTGTTGATGTCCAGCGACACTAACCAAATAATTGGCATGCAAACATAAACTTTTTTAAAGTAGTTTTTGGTAGTTTGAATAAAGAAAAATAATAACTTGCACAGGTGAATAAAATACTTCGCTGAATAGTTTAATAATGCTATGCAAAGCCTTGTTTGTTCTTATATTATTTAATATAGAGCAACTTTTTTAACGACTACAAAAGTCGAAGTCAAAGGTCGATTTTCGTAATTAAATAATTAAATTGTTTACCTATGATTATTGGCACTGTTAAGGCTTAATGTTCTTGAATCTACGTGTGTACGTAAGGTATGTTTTGGAACATCGCTGTTGCCAACTACATTATACAAGTTAAATGTACGATGAATCCAAAGTACATAATACGCGATCAGTAGTACTACATCTTCAAAGTAGCTACACTCTTGAGAGAGTTGTCAATTTTTGAGAATAAGGAGCCTGATTTTTGCAGTGCGCTGTTAGTTTAAAAAAAATAGACGTAAAAGAGACATTATTGGTAGCCTAGTTGCAAAATAAACGGCTTAGGTTTATTTTGAAAGCACATTGCTCGAAAGTAACGTACTTCCATGCTAGTCTGGTAGCAAAGGAAAAACATAGAATGCACTGGTTCCTTCTCGTCCTGCGCAGATGTTAAAAGCCCATCAAGGGAATGGGCGAAATTGTTAGGAATCATGTTATAGGCGATGCGGCTTGCAACCCATCACTATTTTGATTCCTTTTTCCACCTATACACCTACACTACAATCATGCTAAACGTAGCTTTTAAGTCTCGTTACCTCAGGCTCTGTCTAGGGATATAGACGTGATTTGTGTATGTATGTATGTATGTATGTATTACTCAAAAGTGATGAAAAATTGTGCTGAAATTGAAATACCGTATTAAAATAGGTACAATAATTAAAATAGGTAGTTAGGCCTCTGTGTTAAAATAATCTGGTTTCCTGACATGACTAGGGTTGATAATATTTTTGCTGTTTTGATAATTAATTTTACTTTTACAGGGTATTTTGTAACACATTGTAGAGCAGTTTAGTAGCAATACGATTTTTACAACTTTCTAAAATCGGCTCTCTTATGCTTTTTTTGAAAAATATGTAGGTATGTTCTTGTCTTCTATGCTGGTCTGGGAGCAAAGAAAAAACATAGAATATACCAGTTGCTTCTCTACCCGCGCTGATGGTAAAAGCCCCGAGGGAATGGGCGAAAATCATAGGAATCATGTTATAGGCGATGAGGCTAGCAACCCATCACTATTTTAATTTCATTTTTCACCTATACGCATTCTTGCTAAATGTGGCCTGTAAGTATCTGTTACCTTAGGCTCCGTCTACCACGTACGGGATGAAGACGTGGTTTGTGTGTGTGCTCGTGTGAAGCACTGTTTCCCCCAGCGCTGTGGCATCTTTAACCGGTATCTCTCGTTTGGATAACTCTGGCCTGGCTCCAAATAATTACGCGTCCGGGCTTTGCGGTTGCAACAGCTTCTGTTATTGTCTTCTCTATGAGGACGTTATTGTTGCTATTTAAATTAAATGCGGGGTGTGATTGGACGGACAAAAGTTTTTAACCTTTTCAATATTAAAAAGTTACGAGGCGTCACCCGTACGCATATTCTTTATAGCGATACCGTACAACCTATACTCAATTGGGATTATCTAAAAAAAAATACCTATCCTTTTTATATTTTTTTTGTGTAGAATATTCAATTATAAGAAACTAATTTCAATATTTTCTCATATAACTCGGTATTTTTTTCACTATTAATTATTGAAAGTATTTTGGTTGATGACGTCAGAGTTTCCATTGCCGGTATCACACATCTGCTTATTGGATAAATTGGTCATAAAACGTATGTGAAGCGCCGCCATTAACGTCTTTTCTATCTGTGGTGAAGTTGGCAAACTGTCATAAGTATCAATGTCAACATGATTCAACAATAACACAGGAACATTCACGCGATCTTCTCCTATGAATTTTATATTTTCACAACCGTTACACATACCATAACATTCTGCGCGAAGCAGAAAGGTCCATAAACACATACCAGGTATGATCGAGACAAAACAGGACCCGGAAATAAGTCAGTAAACTCAGTAGGCGAAAGTAAACTGAAAACGTAATATTTTCGCTCTTCATTAAAATATTTAGCGGAAAATCTTTCATGTGAGCGAAGCACATCGCTGTGTGGTTACACTCTTGCCTAATTATCTACCGAAAGTGCTTCTAAATCTAAACTATAATACAACAATATGAAAGTAAACGGTGGAAAAAACAAGAATGACAGTAACAAGATTGCCCATTTGCTTGTCATCTGTCATAAGATGAATGAAATGTCAGATTGCGGGTCCAAATTGAACTCCGTAGTATAATCCACGCGTAAATAGCATAGAATTTGTAACCTTTGCAAATAAAGTACATTTTGGACCGTCTACATCATGTCTGGGAATGTCAAATGAAGGTCATTGCTTATTTTTCATGTAATAAATTCATTATAGTAAAATAAAATAAAGTAAATACAGAAAACGATTTAAAAAGCATTTATCTCGAAATGGTTTTCGATTTACTATACATTGTAAAAAAATAGACAATCCCAATTGAACGAAGGTTGCTTTTGCGTTAAAGTAAATACACACATAAATACTGATCAGCAGCCCCGACTAGCTGTTGCCCGTGGCTTCGCCTGCAAAATTTAAAATTGTCGCTACACTACGGAAACTTTGCAATTTTCTGGGATATAAATGGACGGTTGCATTCCTAAATATCATCTTGCCAAATTCAATTTTGATCGGCAAAGCCTTTGATCGGCGAAGGTAGTAAACAGACAGTCAGACAGTTACTTGCATATTTTTATAACATTACTAATTTATTACCGGTTCATTATAAAATCATAAACCTTCACCGCTAAACAAAGCATGCGGGACCATAAATCATTATCTACAAAATACTTTAACAAACGAGGGTAGTTACAGAGATACTTGGCGGTGAGCCAAAGAGATCATCAAAATATTTACTCTGCTAAAATTAGGTAGGCCGGTTATGATGTCAAATCCACTAAAATGGGACGAACGATAAGTCGAATTAAGAGTTAACAAGTAACTATGGACAGATCTGGATGAAATTTGGAACATAGATAGATTATAGTCTGGAATACCACATAGGCTACTTTTTATTCCGGAAAATTGCGTAATTCCTGCGGGATAGCGATAAACGAATTCTATGCGAAAGTAACTGTCTGTCTGTTCCCTTTTCACTTAAACCGCTGAACCGAATTAGTTAAAATGCAGTCTACAGACAGTTTCAGTCCAGGGGAACAAGATAGTTTATCTTGAAAATAGCATAGTTCCCGCGGTAACGATAAGCGAATTCTGAACGCTTATAGCTATATAAAACCACCAAACATTTGCGCTATTCGGCCATTCATCAAAACCCCTACATCATTGTCATCAACAGATCCTGGGTGCCGTCAGGAGCCCACAATAGGCATGCCCTGCATATTAACCGTCAAGGTGAAACGGGTCCGCGGGAATTATCTGCGAAACTATGTGTTGAATACGAATTAAGTAATGATTCAGCTACTTTGAACCTTGTTTTGTTGGGGGCTAGGTTAAGCGACGATTGTAGCGTTTGATAATGCGTGTGACAACACTTGACATGAAGGATTATTTGAATTTTGATATTAGGGTGACTGGAAGACAGTTTTATCTGAACACGTACCGTTTAGTTTACATTAGCCTATTTACGTTCGTCGTTACATAGACTACAAGCGCATGGAAAAAAACATGTGAAATTAACCAGCGTGAATGAAGCTTAGAAGGCTGTTACTATATCATAAAATAACTCTGAGCGCTATGCCGTCATTTCTGAGCGGTACAGATTTTTTCTCATACATTGAAAAAAAATGCACTAACTTCCGGCACCACCACTTTAAAGCGGCACTAGGTTTTTCGACATTTTTTTTTAATCATCTATATGCTATAAAAACCCCGTAAAATAATAATTAGTCGTAATTCCTCACTTGTACATGAGAAATTCCATAAAGGTACCGCTCAGAAATGACGGCATAGCGCTCAGAGTTATTTTATGATTAGTAACAGCCTTCTAAGCTTCATTCACGCTGGTTCATTTCACATGTTTTTTTCCATGGGCTTGTAGTCTAACAGGGTTACAGTGCTTTTGCTGAAAAAAAATGAATAACTTTCCTTTGCTCCGCGATATAGTGAGGTCAAATCATGCAAAACAGCCACGTTCCCGTCAAACCCTATTCAAGCAGTCAATGTGTAAGAAAACAACGACAACACAAAACAAAAAACAACGGAAAATCAGCCATGTTTTCCTTCACCGAAAAGTTGATATTAGGTAAATTTCAAATGTAATTTCACACATAAATTCGAAAAAACTCAGAGGTGCGAGTCCGGGATTCTAACCCACGACCCTCTGTTTGTGAGGCCACAGGTCAAACCAGTAAGCAACCACGGCTTAAGGAAGGATTATTATGATATTTTAAAAACTTTATTTTTTAGTACTGTAGCGACCCTAGCGCCACCTAGTTGGCCTGTACATAACTACTACGACGCACGAGTAGCTAGCGCCAGTTCTAATGACAGCTGCTGTCACAGTCTGTGCGACTGTCACATCGTTCTACATGCCGCTTACGAAGTTTCTCAACGCGGCTGCATAAATACAACTTTCAGCTCTCTTCCTTCGGACTTCGGTCCCCAGGCATAGCATCTGCCTGGAGAGAGATCTCTCTATTGTGGCACTCCCCACAGTACCAATGCATTTTTTACTACCAAAGTAACGTCCCTTTCCGTAACAATTATGAGTAAGAGACAGGCTTTCACAGTTCATGGTACACACAGCAAAGCGAATCGGTGAGCACCCTAGTTATCCAAGTGTGTCATTCTATACACACATCCGCACTTATCCGCTGCCTTATTACGCACACAACAAAATGCCCTATCTGTGCTAATTGTGTTTTCTGACTACCTTCACGCATAGTTATTCAAACCTGCTGGTATTTTGCCGCCTATTGTCTACTTTGTTCATTGTTTCTGTATTGTTTTGTACTGATTTGTGGTGTTCAATAAAGAGTATTTGTATTGTATTGTATTGTATTGTATTTTGTTCAATGGAAGCATAATTTTGCCACCAGTATTATAAGCGTGGTGGCTCAGGTGTATTGACCTAGGGTTATGAAACCTAAAGAACCGGGTTCGAATCCTGCACAAGTGTATCTTTTTTGTTTTCAATTTTAAATTACTAATCTCAAAATAAACTCATGTTTACCTAAAACAAGAAAAAAAGGACGTAAAAGAATAAAACAATAAAATGCAATTATTGATTCAAATTGTTTATTGCAACATTTAATTTTTATTGTATTAGCCTCTATTTGTGTTATTATTATTATTACCAAAAGTAATTAAATTAGCTAAATAAAACTGCACACTTTTCCTTATAGAATAATATTCATAAAATAACACACTTTAGAGGCCAGTATGATTTTATGTTTACTAAAAAGTCTTATGTCACTAACATAATAATTATCTTGCAAATTGAATACACAACCATAATAGGGCTATTTTTAAGATGACACATAATTAATATCTTAAATTCTGGTTTATTAGGTTTAAGTCTGATAAAGATGAACGAAACGTTTTATTTGCGGACGTGTAAGTCAGTGGTGAAATGAATAGACATGTTAAATGACAGCCATTAATAATAACATCATTTCACACTGGGTTATAATCTCCACTTTGAAGCGACTAAGCTACCTATCTCGATTTGGTTTGGATTTGGACACCAGGGCCCATCGATGAGATCCAACCCCATAGCCTAAAGTAACACTGCCACTCGTTCTGCACTGTAAAACATTACTGTGTTTATATATTTAATTAAGTTAATATATTTCGTCTTCATCACTAAAAATCACTACATTTGACTTTGATTGATGTAATAATCAAAGTCAAGATATTCACGAGCAAAGGTTTCTTCTATGCTGGTCCGTTAAAGCATGTTTTTTGCTGGTCTACGGCAATGCAATCCTGCAGCATGCAGATGGTTTCGCACAGGTTGCAACGTAGCATTGTGTCTTGTTGCTGTGAAATGGGTCACTAGCGGGTGCGGCAACTACATAATGTCCAAATCAAATGGCAGGAGATGAGGCTTCAGGTTTAGGCCCAGAACGAATATTTTTATCGTGTCCGAAGTCTGCGTAAGGGTGAATCCATAATGGCACAGTCTTCCGCTGCAAAATAAATGAAGTTTAAATAAAAACATTTTTCGTCAAAGAAAGTTGTTTAAAACATTACCGATAAAATAATAAGTCATTGTTTTTAACACCGTTTGTCTACTTACCCATATCAAAAAACGCCTAGCGATTCCTTATATAAATAGTTATATTGTTTTGCTCTTTTCAACAAAGATAAATGAAAATCCATGTTTTGCAAATCACAAGGTATTCGAAAGGCAAAATTAAACAGTTCGTAAGTATAACACACGGTTCATCCCGCAGCTAATAATGGCTGCCAGCGGTGACAAAATCAGTTGTTTGTTCACAAAATCATATTATTAGAAATTTGAGGGTAGAAAACACTTTATATTGTTTAAGACGATAACGACCAAAATAGCCATCAGCTAGCAACTTTTAAACTCCAGTAAAAAGAGTCATACCTATTAATAATTATATTAAAAGAAAACACAATGCGTTTGCGTTTTTAACATATTATATAAGAGTAAAATTAAACATGCAATAGACTGCAACCACCATAAAATTAAATAGTTACGGAAAAAAATAAATTATAATTTCAACCTTATTTCAAAGCTCATAAAACAGCTATTTACACAAATTGCAATACAGTAGTCGCAGATTGAACATAATTCATAAATTCACCATATAACTTGCATACCTCGGTGGCCTAGCGGTCAAAGACAGGTCGAAGATTTGACTTCTGCTTTAGTGAACCGGGTTCGTATCCGAAGAAAACGGAATATAAAATAGTAATAATAAAATGACATTTTTGGATGTTATTTCGATGGCCGTGCTGGTTGTGAGGAATATTGCTTTGGAATTGGAATCTCAGACTTGTTGAGAAATAATAATATAACATCGTCGCATCAGTGAGATGGTAACTACTCTTCGCTAGTAATTATAGTTCAATGCGTGGGATTGCATAAATTTGAAGATTCAAGGTCGAAGGAAGCTTCGATTCGGTTCTCTCGCTTACACTGGGGATGACAATATCCAATGTAAGATTAGGTAAAATATTTTTAGGACAGTCTAAATAAAAAAAATACTTTTACATTATTTTTGTAGAAGTAACTGAAACCGGAGATATTGCATTTTCAGCCTTTGAGTGTGACACGATACCGGCGGGGATTATTTTCATTTAATTTGTAATTATTTTTTACTTATTTTATTATAAACTAACTTAAATAGTTGTAACTTTCTTCATTGTTATTTTATAGTTAGTTGTTGTTTATTCAATAAACAGGTAATTTACAGTGACATTGCTCATTCATCTTGTTGCTAAAAAATCTGTACTTAGGGGGTAGATTTTATGATCGAACTCACTCACACATTCACATGTCATAGATTCTACTTAACGTTCATGTCGATACTCAACACGCATAGGCGTGTGCGTGGCTGTGCTAACCGCATTATTTTGCTGTGTGTACATCAAAAACCTCCTGCAGAGCAAAGCCGATCAAAAACTACAAAACTTGTACCAAATTCCATATATCTCACAATATTTCATCGTAACCCAACCAGGTAATTCTCTACCCGATTTAATGAGAATTCTTACAAAAAGTACGACATAAATAAACCCCTACTGTGTTATGAAGGAAAAATACATAAAATGTAACGCAGTCTCTTGGAGTGGTACAGATAATTTCGGTACAGAAAAGGCAGGTCCTTAGGGAGCGGGGCACTTAAAATGGTGCTTTAGTAAATAGTACTTCAGTACGTCGACGGCCGGCTATCTAAACGACGTTCTGCTCGACGTCTTTTTGCGGGTTTGTGCAGTTGTTGACGGGAGATTGGGAATGTTTTTAAATTAGTGGAGTTTGTAATTAGTTTCGGTGAGCGCTGGTGGTTGAAGCTGATTGTTATAGTTGTTTTTATAGATGAACGCTAATTGCGAAGAATGTTTTGTTGTGAGTTTTGGTATTGTTGTTAGAAGCGGGAGTGAAAGTTTGAAATGTTTTTTTAAAAGCTTACTGAAAATAGCAGACATTTCAAGTTATTATGGTCTTACCTGAATGTAATAAGATGCTTACAAGTTGTTTTATAAAATTAACAACATAAACGTTAGACCTTTGAAAAAAAAAATTGATGGTAACTACTGTCATAGAGAAAACTTTAAAAAATGTTGACACATTTTGTTTCTGTCTTATTCAGTTGCAGCGTCTTAAATAGCCTAAGCAAAGTAACTTCATAAATTCATTATAAAAGTCACAACACTTACAAAAAACACAATAGCCACTTTTTTGCAAAAAAATGTTGTTTAGGAAAACCCACTATTTCAGCATTTGGGAAAAGTAAACACACAAGCAACACAAATGTTTGGCTTAGACTGACCAAACCCTAAACTTGACTTGTGATTGTTGATGTTGAGCTGATATGTATTTATATTTGTTTTTAACCCCCGACGCAATAACAGGTATGTTCTAAGTTTGACGTCGATGTTTGTCTGTGACCGTGTCTATGTCCGTGTGTGAGTGTGTGTGTGAGGTGTGATGACGTTTTTACTATTCGAAAGCTACTTTCTTTGCGGTTGTTCTTAGCTATGTTTGGTTAAAATCGATCTAGCAGTTTAAGGACCGCTTTTCCAAAGCGAAGTAAGGCATTTTAGGGATATGATTTTTTTATTTACGTATGATTAAAATTACCTCTACTCGCTTTCACATAATCTCATTTGAAGCCCAAACGTTCTAGGAGCTGACAGACAGTGCAAACATAGATTGAGCGCCATTTTACAGGCCTTACGCGAATTACATGTGACGTAGTTAGCGTGTACCGTAATTGAGGGAAGCGACGCGGCATACTAATAGAACTGGAACCGGTACGTTCGCTAATTAATCACGGTACGCGTTTGGAAATATAGCCGGATGCACTGGATTTTTATCTGTTACAATTTGGTGCAACTAGAGTCAGGGGCGTGCAGTGGGTTCTGACAGAGGGTAGGCGTATTGACAACAAAACCCGTATTCGGACACATTTACGTATGCTTACAAACAAGCACTGCTTATATGCCTGTAAGGGATGAACGCGTCTGACTAGAGTGAGTGTGAAAGAACGAAATTTTTGAATTGAGATGAAATAAACAAACATTTTAACAAAAAAAAACCGACTTCACTGCGCACTAAAAAGAAAAAAATAATTGCATAATATTCTTCTACAACTTAATAATCAACTTACTTTTTCTACTTATCAATATATAGGTACGATCTAATGTTGTTACAATTATTGTTATTTCTGGAGTCGGTGTCAGCCAACGTACGCTTGTAACTACATACATAGTTACAGGTGAGATGTGCTTGTGTATAAAAGGGGTATTAAAATACATAAAGTTTAAAATGTATAATGGGTTAAAATACATAATGGTTTATAATATATAATGCGATTTTCTCAGAAAGTTACAAATTAACAGGATTGTTATAAAACAAACCTAACCTAACCTAAACCAATCTATAGATTACGATATCAAAAAAGTTCATTTAGCTAATAGTTTTACAGAAAATTGCGTTATACATTTTGAACCATTATGTATTTTAACCCATTATATATTTTAAACTTTATGTATTCTGATCCGCTCCCGTATAAAAGTTAATTTGTGAAAAAGTATTTGTTAAAGTATTCTTGTATTATTGTTGCTAGGTATATTGTAGTGTTTCCTTGGCTGACACCGACTACAAAAATAACAATAATTGTAACAACATTAGATCGTACCTATATATTGATAAGTAGAAAAAGTAAGTTGATTATTAAGTTGTAGAAGAATATTATGCAATTATTTTTTTCTTTTTAGTGCGTAGTGAAGTCGGTTTTTTTTTGTTAAAATGTTTGTTTATTTTTTGATTTTTAGTGAATCTGAAGAACACTAACACTTTTTTCTGAATATGGGTAGACCTACTAAACGTGCTGCCATTTCAATTTGGTCCAGTTCTGACAATGGCACCCCTGAGAAAACCGTATAAGTCTAAAATTAGCATTATTAAGTATCTATGTGTGCGACAAATCGTCCGTTTCATTTAAACGGCGCTGTCTCATAATATGAGCAGCACGTTTAGTAGGTCTACCCATATTTAGAAAAAAATGTTAGTGTACTTCAGATTCACTAAAAATGTATCAAATATTGTAAATAATATAAAAGTCGGTTTTTTTTGTTAAAATTTTTGATTATTTTTTGATTTTTAGTGAATCTGAAGTGCACTAACATTTTTTTCTGAATGGGTAGACCTACTAAACGTGCTGCTCATATATGACAGCGCCGTTTAAATGAAACGGACGATTTGTCGCATACATACTTAATGCTAAATGGAGGTCTAAAGGAGAGGCCTATGTCCAGCAGTGGACTTGTAATGGCTGAGATGAATGATGATGACTTAATGCTAATTTCAGACTTATATGGTTTTCTCATGGGTGCCATTGTCAGAACTGGACCAAATTGAAATGGGACCACACGGGTAGCACCAGCTTTCAAATTAAAAAAGAATCATTAAAATCGCTTCGCCCAGTCGAAAGTTATGAGGTAACAAACATAAAAAAAAAAAAAAAAAAAAATACAGACGAATTGAGAACCTCCTCCTTTTTTTGAAGTCGGTTAAAAAATGACGTTGTTTATCCGAGCGTTATTTGATAATGTGTTTTGATGAATCATATTCCTTGTTATTCTGCGATATCAGCGAGGAGGAAAATTAATACAG
The DNA here is from genome assembly GCA_932294345.1 of Pandemis cinnamomeana. Lineage (NCBI taxonomy): Eukaryota > Metazoa > Arthropoda > Insecta > Lepidoptera > Tortricidae > Pandemis > Pandemis cinnamomeana. The sequence continues at coordinate 1,907,978 of OW028712.1, forward strand.
TTTATTAAGAGAAATGTTGTGTTACATTACATAAACATGATACATCAAAAATCATGACAGATGGACGGACGGACAACACAGTCTTCAAGGTTTCCATTTTTGCCGATTGAATTACGGTACCCTTAAAAAACCATGTGAATTATACATGCATACATACAAAAAGAAGAAGTGAAAGAAGTGTTGTGGAAGTGGCTTTGACTTGTGGTCCAAGGGGTTGAGGGTACCAGGCTACGAGGAAGATCGCCTATGAGGTGAGACCAGATAAAAGCGGCAGTAAATGGCTCGTCATAACTACATGAATGCACGGCGGCCATCAGAGAAGAGTGGCGGCGTGTTGTGAAGCTTGCCTCCAATCCCTGAAGTGACCACGACCACTCTGTCAAGAGTGATACTGACAAGGAAGAGAGACTAACACACAAATCACGTCTATATACCTTACTTAGTGTTTGTCAATTGTATTTTGTCGTGTTTATTTTGCACAATAAAGAGTTTACATACATACATACATACATACATACTTAGACAGAGCCTTTTTTTTTTTTTTGATCGGAGAGGATGGCTTTATGGATGCCCTAGGCACGGGGATGCCTAGGGTTATGTGAGACTCCCCCCCGAAGGGGTATACCCGAACTAAAACCTCTCCGGCGTTGCCTCAATCCGGTGTGATGGGGACGCAGTGGGATGCCACTAGGGTTTCAACCACAAACGCCGCCCCGGTGGCCCCGGCTTTCGCCAGGACCGCGCCAAGAATGGGAGGGCCCGTACGCTGGGCCCCCCATCCCTTAGACAATAAGGCCGTGCAATGCAGGTAGGTAATTACTTAGACAGAGCCTAAGGTAACAAGACCTAAAGGCCGCGTTTAGCATGATTGTGGGCGTATAGGTGGAAAGGGGAATCAAAGTAGTGATGGGTTGATTGATAGCCGCATCGCCTATAACATGTATCCTAAGATTTTCGCCCATTTTCCAAAAAAAAGTCAACAGGAACATTTTTTCCAGAATCTAACTATTTTGCGTTATTCTTACTCAGAATCGTTTACCCTATCGATCCTTATACAGCAAAAAAAGTGTTCCAAAATTTCATGTATGGAACGTGACGAACAAGGAAATAAATTCCATAGTTAAATCTGGGATAGTTTTTCTTGTATGAGAATCGATAGGGTAAATGATTCTGAGTAAGAAAAAGCCAAAATATTTAAATTCTGGAAAAAAAAATCATGTGGACTTTTTTTGGAAAACACTTTCGCCCGTTCCCTCGATGGGCTACTACCTGAGCGGGAAGAGAAGCTATTGGTACCATGTTTCTTTGCTCCCAGACCAGCATGGAAGCTGAATTATACCCTTAAGTTTGCATACCTACCTATACGCCCACAATCATGCTAAGCGTGGCCTTTGGGTCTTGTCACCTTAAGCTCTGTCTACCCCGTAAGGGAGAAAGACTTGATTTATGTATGTACTAGCTGCTGCCCGCGACTTCGCCTGCAAATAATTTGTTTTTCGCTATCCCGCGGGAACTATGCAATTTTCCGGGATAAAAAGTAGTTTATGTGTTATTCCAGACTATAATCTATCTATGTTCCAAATTTCATACAGATCTGTCCAGCCGTTCTAGCGTGAAAGAGTAACAAACATCCATACATCCATACTCGCCAACTTTTGCATTTATAATATTAAAATAGGTTAGGATGTATGTATGTAAGTTTGTGTGAAACGGCTACTAAATTTACAGTACTGTCCCACTATCATAAATCTGAGCCATTTATTTCACCGATACCACGCTGCATTAAAATTTGCATTTCACGAATATCAGTTTCATAGAAAACTCGCTTCGCATAATAACACCCACCCGAGGGAATTGGTGTTCAATTTACGTATTCGTATCTGGTAGATTTCAACGGACAAGAACTGCATAAAACACCGTATGTTACGTTTGAAGTTATGATTTATTGAATAGAAAGTTTACTGGGAAACGAAGCTTGGGCTCAAAGAATTAGCAAGCTGAAGTGGAAGTGGGCCGGACACATCTCGCGAAGAACCGACAACCACTGGGGGAAACGTGTTCTTGAGTGGAGACCGCGACTCGGCAAACGTAGTGTAGGACGCCCTCCGGTCAGGTGGGATGACGATCTGCGAAAGGCTGCGGGCAGATGCTGGATGCGTCAAGCTGGAGACAGGGCGCTATGGCGCTCATTAAGGGAGGCCTATGTCCAGCAGTGGTTGATATAGGCTGATGATGATGATGATGATGATGAAGCTTGGGAATAACCAATTAGAATGGTAATAATGCTATCCAATTGCGGCGACACATCTCTTCCGACTTACGCCAACGCATTTTTTGCTGTTCTTTTTTCTTTTACCGGCGTCAGCGAAACGATCGTTCGCTCCAGGAGGAAGGGCTACGAATTAGTCCGAAAAATGTTAGTAAGTAAATGCTTTATTGTACAAATATAAAAAAAAAGACAAATCGCAAAAAAAGACCTTAAATATATGCACAATAAGGGATCTCTACCAGTTATTCTTTGAGTAAATGAGAGGAGCATTAATCGAGAGACCGACAAAGAGCGAGTTTAAAATATCCATATAGTGAAAGCCACAAATAGAGCGTACATCTCAAAATACAACAAACAATTCATAAATAAACTACTTAATATCATTACACACATGCAGCTAACAGATCTGATGCTCTTGAATATGCCTTGAAACAAAAATGGCAGTGGGCTTGACACCTATGTAGACTGAAGGACAAACGATGGTCACTAGGTAACTGACTGGAAAGGACCCGTAGGAAAAAGGCATGTCGGGAGACCCAAGAGACGATGGGCTGATGATATACAGGAAATAGCAGGAAATAGGTGAATGGAAGTAGGTCAAGATAGGAAAAGATGGAAAGTGTTGGAGGAGTCTTTTACCCGAAAGGGGTCTGATTTAATTTAATAAAAAAAACTTTACATTACTAACATTAGTCATTAAGAATTTATTTCACTTAACAACACTAAAACACAGTTGAAATATAAAAAAAAACAGGATTAACAAAGCTTTATTATTATTTATACATACACACTACATACAATATGAGTACACACATACAATACTTAAGGAGATGGTTATCCGTTTGAGTAACTATGATTGAGTCTCACTCTATTTTCATGTTGGAAGCTAAGGCTAAAATTCATTCGACTACTTTTAAACCAGGGTAGTTTCTCGCTATATTTTTGGCCACAAAAAGTAATTCCCGCGCACAGTGTTCTGTTAATAACAGTGCTAAGCCGTGTAATGGCAGATAATCTCGCCATTATGGATCTCGAGAGCTACCAACCAGGATTAAGGGCACCACGTGAAACAATAGCCATCATAGTTATACATAGTTATACATAAATCACATCTATATCCATTACGAGGTAGACCTAGCTTAAGGTTACAAGACCTAAACGCCACGTTTAGCATGGGTAGGGTATAGGTGGAAAGGGGAATTAAAATAATGATAGGTTGCTAACTTTTCGGTGAAGGATAATTTCGTGAGGGAACCTGCGTGTGCGAAGTTCCCAATCCGCACTGGGCCTGTGTGGGAACTATAATCCAAGCTCTCTCATGCTGAGAGGAGGTCTGTGCCCAGCAGTGGTACCTGTATAGGCTGAAGACGATGATGATGAAACTATGCTTAAGGATCTTTTGGGAGCTGCCGACAATTCTTTTCTCAACGCAGTAAACCTTTTACACGCATGGCCGCTCACCGCTGACTTTAATAAATCACCAACAAAATACATCCTAGTTAAATTTTTCCCTAGGCCAAGCAATTAATTACTTTCCTTTGTGCTGAGGAAAACAATAAGAATTGTTAATGAGCACTGGCCATTCCCGTTTCTTTTTATTATTCTTTATCGTTTCAGGGTACTCGGCACAAGGATGTTTTTGAGATTTCGGGGATTAAAATATTAATTAGGTACTTCTTTTATCGTTAAATATCTGGACTTTGTTTTACGCTCACGGCTTAATGCGAATTCAATTACAAACCAAAGTTGGATCGCTCGCTATCAGGGGCCTTACCATGATTCAATTCCGATTCAGTTCAGGTTCGCTCGCTGTCAGATCCATACTAAAAATGACAGCTAAAACCTGGTGAGTCTTCTTTTTTTTTTAATATGGCCCCATCGATCGATGCGATGATCTCGCCAATATCAAAGTAACAAATACAGTAGTTGTGTTTTGGTTTCCACCTTAAGGAGGGGAGTACAATCGACCGTCATCATACCTACAAGAGGGGGTTATTTTTGATTTGTGCCTCGAAGTCAAATAACCAGAGATGTCACATGTGATTTTAACAGTAAAATTATATGCTCACTAGCTGTTGGCCGTGGCTTCACCCCCACTCCAATTTTTGCTTCCTTTTTCAAAATTTTGTTACATAAGAACTTTTTCGTGACAATAACAAACACAACAAAACAAAATTGCGACAGTGGTCTAGCCGTTCACGCGCGATGCCGTGACCAAGGGAAATCGGGATTCATTTTTTTATATACCTACGTAGAGTGACATAATATATTTGAGAGTGGATTAAGTCTGATATCACGGTTTTGTGCAGACAAAGCAGAGGATAAAAAATTGTATAAGCAATTATAATTTCTGAGCTTTAAGCTTGCAAAGCTGCTTTACATTAAACTTTGACGCATAAAACCTTCGCTGTTAATTAAACAAAAGGTTATACTTTCAAAATTTTCTGCTTTGAAAATGTTTTATTAAATAAACTTTTAGTAAAGCCAAGTACTCATCTGTGTGTTGTAACGTAACTGTTACACGTTACAACACTTACGGTTACAGATTGCAGATGAGAACCTGGCTTTATGTGAAAACATCGAAAATATACCTTTGGAAGAGCTTATATACATACACAAATTTATATAAGCTAAAGCTTACATACTTACAAGGTAGACAGAGCCTAAGGTAACAGGTACCTACAGGCCACATTTAGCAAGATTGTGGGCGTAGGTGGAAAATGGAACCAAAGTAGTGATGGGTTGCAAGCCTCATCGCCTATAACATGATTCCTATGATTTTCGCCCATTCCCTCGATTGGTTTTTACCATCTGCGCGGGTATAGCAGCAACTGGGACATTCTTTGTAAGACCATGATTAGCAATAATAATATGCCGCAAGCATTTTTTTTACTACATGGTCCTATCATGGACATACCATCGAAGTTGGCTTTCATCGAGTTTGAACATCAGCTAATATCATCGCCAACATCAGCTTGAAGACGTCCACTATGTAGTGTGAACTGTACCACACTCACCCCCTTATTCATAAACGCTCTATAGGCTTCTGCTAACTTAGCAATCGTTTGTCCTTATCTGTGAAAGGTAAATGCCAAAGCGATAGATAAGGACAAACGATTGCTAAGTTAGCAGAAGCCTATAGAGCGTTTATGAATAAGGGGGTTACACTCTCCCAGTATGTAGCACTATATAAGCGTAAGCTAAATCACTACATAGTATAAAATAAAGTCGCTTTTTCTGTCCTCATGTCCGTATGTATGCTTATATTTTCAACACTACACAACGGATTTTGATGCGGGTTTTTTTAATAGATAGAGTGATTCAAGAGGTAGGTTTATATGTATAATACATGCATAATATACCGTGCGAAGCCGGGGCGGGTCGCTAGTGTATAATAAAGGAAAGTATTAAATCAAAACTCGTCTACATTAGTTGTCTCCCAACGCCCATCCTCACATGGCGACCTTGCCAGGATCACAACTATAACAAAGGCCTCCTTAGAACGCCACAATGAACGACAACTCGCCATCAGCAACTGCCAGCTTCCTGCAACTTTCAAGATGTCGGTCCACCTAGTGGGAGGCCTGCCAACGCGTCTTTCGGCTCGTGGTTGCCACTCGACAACTTTTCTCCCACAACGGTTGTCTGTTCTACGAGCGATGTGGCCTGCCCATTGCCATTTAACAGACATACTTTTCATCAGTGGCGTAGCTAGGTAACCAAGGGCCCTGGTGCAAATAAAAAAATGGGTAGTTCGATCGAGATTTTCTGGTAAGGATTCGAGGGCCCTCTGAGCTTGAGGGCCCCGGGGTACTGCCCCGCCTAGTCCCTAAGTAGCTACGCCACTGCTTTTCGGGCTATGTCCGTGACTCTAATTCTTGGGCGAATCTCCGTATTCCAGATTCTGTCGCGCAAAGAAACTCCGAGCATAGCTCTCTCTACAGTTCTTTAAGCGACTCTGAGCCTTTCCAAAAAGCCAGCAATCAAGGACCACGTCTAAGAGCCATAAGAAGTCTGCTAATAATAACGTAAAATATAGACCGGGAATAGTGACACAAATTACTGGGTCATTTGTACCAGTATGGCGGTTCTTCGGGGGTTTTAGTACGCAATGACAAAAAGAAAAATGATGGTCATAGCGCTGGTACCGCTATACTGGTACAAATGACCCAATAATTTGTGTCACTATCTCCCAGTCTTATAATAATATGGTTGTTCATTAAATTTTCTTAATTTCGATTGAAAATTATGCGTCAGTTTTACCTTCTGTGTAAATCCTCCGGAACCCAGCTAAGTTAAAAGTGAAAGCATTTTTTGTATTGCGTGTTCATTTCCGAAGTATCTTGGCAAGGGGAGATATCCAATGAATTGCGTATTGTTAGCCTTAAAAATAAAATAATTCTGGTTTCCTATAAGAAGTTAAAAGTGGGACGGGGCTGCAGTGAGTTTTATTTTTGTTTGCAAGCATTCGTCTGTTTAAGCCAACAAAAGAACCAAGTCATATTGATTTGTAGAGCTACTAGCTGCTGCTGCCCGCGACTTCGTCTGCAAAAAAATTGTTTATCGCTATCCCGCGGGACCTATTAAATTTTCCGGGATAACAAATAGCCTATGTGTTAATCTAGGGTATCAGCTATCTCCGATCCAAATTTTATCCAAATCCATTCAGTACTTTTTACGTGAAATAGTAACAAACATCCATCCATACTTACAATCTTTCGCGTTTGTAATATGAGTTGGATGTGCGCGCCTTTTCTTTATTTTTTTTGAGAAATGAATAGTGAAATTGAGCTTTAACTTTTTCTGAGTAACGTCTCAATTGTCATTAAAAATTGGCAGCGCCACTTGCGGCATTAAACGGCAACTAACTATTCTGGTATTTGACACTTTAACACAAACTTTTTAAAGACGCTGGGGTCCTAAAAGAACACGTCAAATTAAAAAAAAAACAACCCCCCACACGTTAATCGAGTAATCATAATTATGTGGTAAATAAAAAACAGTTTTTTTCTCTTCCGTGCTAGTCTGGAAGTAAAGTATAGAATGCTTCTCATACAATTACTTCTCTTCTCGCGCAGATGGTAAAAATCCATCGATGGAATTGGCGACAGTCTCAGGACTTCGCCAATGTCAAAGTAACAAAAATATAATTAAAAATCTTGTGACAAAATGTCGGCAACGTTGTACGGTAATGGTCAAAGACCCCCTCCCCCCTATCGGGCTCTTAGCCAACGGTCAATGATATCCCTCAGGAACTGCTAGGAAATCATTAGCCGATGCCCAGGGTGCACCGGACCAAGCACTGCTCTTCCCCCCGGACGGACCCAACAACGAACCGCAGCTCTTGAGCACACGTGGAGGTAGCCCGACTCGCACCCCACACTATATATTATTAACAGTATTATACTTGTAAAGTGGTAAGAAGTACTTCGAGCTTTTCAATAGATCTGTGAGGCGGCGGGATTATAAATCCATCAGACGACTTTAATTACCTTTTTTCCACAGAATCTGATCTTAACGTAAAAAAAAACTATTTAAGACACTTTTAAACGCGCTGGTTCCAAATTGTACGACCATTTGGCTGTTCGTGATGAATGATCTTAGTCAAAGCAAATTTTTATGAATAAAAACTGTCTTATAATGAAATTTGTTTCCACTTCCCGGCCGCTGAACTGTGCAGTAAAGCATGTAACGAGTAACTTCGTGTACTAGTTTTGCTACAGTAAGGCATACATTTCCGAGCATGGTGGAGAAAAACTTTATTTTTCCTTCTCGTATTTTTTTAGTTTTAAGTACCCTATTCTTTGCTCAGCCTTTCATTACTTACCTCTAAGACATTAAGTTAACTTACAATCGAAATAATACGTTGAAGGGTTGGCTTCACAGTATCGTTTCATTAACGTGCCCTGACAAAGGGAAAGTTTCATTCCAATTGGAATCTTTTCCCATTCTTTACTCGGAAATTTCCATTTAATAGGTTTTATGATGGAAAAAGTTTTTGTTGCCAACCTTCGAGGCTGATTAATAAAAATCCGGGGGAAGTTCTAAAGAGATTATTGTGGCATTATTACTTTTGGGTTTGGAATTGATTGAAATGGATTCGGGAAGTTGGTGCTGCCCTCTATCGAGAGATACAATTGGTTTATCCGATTTATTTGCAACACTTAATCCTCTGTAAATCAGTTCTATCTACGCACATTATCATTAGTGCTCTAAAATACGTTCAGAAACAGTAGGAAAAGACTAGCATTATCACAGGGGAGCGAGTCGGGTTACCTTCACATGTGGTCAAGAGCTGCGGTTCGTTGTTGGGTCCGTCCGGGGGGAAGAGCAGTGCTTGGTCCGGTGCACCCTGGGCATCGGCTAATGATTTCCTGGCAGTTCCTGAGGGATATCATTGACCGTTGGCTAAGAGCCCGACAGGGGGGAGGTAGGTTTTTGACCGTATTACCGTACAACGTTACCGACATTTTGACACAAGATTTTTACTTTGACATTGGCGAAGTTGTCGTCGACATAAAGACTTGATACGCCACAAATAAGAAGAAGAAATAAACTTTAAAATTTATACAAACCTCCTGACAAGTTATGAATAGTTTATGTTGGTAGTAAACCAATCGCGTAACGTTGCGAACAGGAGGTTAGCAAGTTAGTGGTTCACAAGTTAACTGAACCACCTTAATGAGTGCGCATGACTGCTGCGACCGGTGGTACAGGACAACGTCAAGGTTTAACTGTTGGTTAAATTTTACATTTCTAAACGACACTGAAAATTAGAACACATAGAAAAATCCGAAAAGTAAAGCTATGGCCTCGTCATTCCGTGACGCGTGCTACACCCCTACGCCACCCATTGCAGGTGGGTAAGCCTTCGAATTTTTTTATCTGTTACTAGCTGTCACGTGACCTTGTTACTATGCGATTTTTTGTCGCTAAGCGTCATCTGTTTGAATCCCCCCATTGTGATGATATTTAATAATATACTACTACCGCTTTCATTTCGATCCGTGGCTAAAGACATCACACAGCGCAAAGGCTAAGCTGTCACCACATCGTGCTACAGATTAGAAAGGAATAATTAACCCACAGTTAATAGATTAACAGTACTGGCCAGCAACTCTTATTAAGTTAGTAAGTTAGAGCGATGCGCGGACGTAGTTAGTGAGTTTAGAGTCGACGCTTCAGATTCTAGTTCAACTAAATAATCTATACTGCGTTTAAATCATGAAACAGCCTAAAATATGACCAAGATAGGTATTCTAGGGATGGATGTTAGCAGAAGCCGAGGCCATCTAGGGGACGTTTGTGGTGACAACTTCACAGGCATCCTACGTTGTTCCCATCCATAGATGAAATATAATGTAGTGGAAACCTTGTTCCGTGTACAAGATAAACAAAAAACAATCGCGAAAAATTTGAGTTAGTACATAAGTGTAAAACTGAAGGGTTGCTTAGTTGGTTAACCCTTATTATCACTCTAAAATTTAATTATTTTCCTCTACATCCTGACATCGACTGAGGGTATTACTGGAGAGGTTTCAGTTTGGGTATACCCCTTCGTGTGGAAGTCCCATATACCCTTGCAATCCAATAAGGAGGTCATCGATGAAGGTATTCTCGTCGTGTCCAAAATAGGCATGGATGGCGTTTTTAACAATTGTATCGTGTCTCAAACCAAAATGGCTACTGCCAACATCAAGTATTAAAACAGCTACTTTCTTAGTATTTTCATGTAAAAGAGAACGCATACATTTTTCATTATTTCGTTTCTCTCCGGAGTATAATTATAATATTCCGTTTGAGCCGAAGTTGTGGAAGATCCCTATATTAAATATCATCTTTTATGTTTCGTTCATTTGGAAAGCAGTCTTTGAATACAGACGATCGCGAAAAGCTTTGTTCTGATGAACAAATATTGTATATTCTTCATTTTTTCGATTCCTATGTGAAATCGCGTAATCTTAGCGAATTTTCGCTTTTTCCTCGAAATTTATCCTATTGCACACTCGTGACTTGCTCTAATTAAATGGAAATCACTTTGAGAAATTAAAAGGTTTTTATTGTTTTTGTGCGAACGAAGCTTCTACGTTTTAACTTGAGCAAAAAGTTAATGCTTTCGAGTGCTCGGATGTCCGGCTGACAGTTCTCCTATACAGGGGGGTTACTATGCGATTCGATTCCGATTCAGTTAAGGTTCAAAGATAATGGGTGAACATCTAGGAATCATGTTACCGGCGATGCGGCTAGCAACCCCATCACTATTTTGATACCCATTTCGACCAATTACGCCCACAATCATGCTATGTTTATCCCGTGAGGGATAAAGACGTGGTTTATGTATATATCACTTCACTACATAGTATAAAACGAAGTCGCTTTCTCTGTCCCTATGTCCCTATGTATGCTTATATCTTCAAAACTACACAACGGATTTTGATGCGGTTTTTTTTAATAGATAGAGTGATTCAAGAGGAAGGTTTTTATGAATTCTACGGAGTCAAAGTCGCGGGCAGAAGCTTGTATTTTATATGAAGATTTACATTTACTTTTCCATCGAATTTGCAATTGCGAGCCCGAGTTATCAAGGAGCGGCGCGAGTCGACATTTAAACTTTTCTCATTACAACGCTTTTTAAGAGAAATAATTTAAAGAAAAGTGGCAAGGTGAGAAGGCGCATGTAGAAAGGAAAGAGACAAGCGCGAATCGCGCTTCAATTTTGAAGGGTTCCGCATTACAATTGAGTCGTGCGGAAAACGGAGATTCAAAACGATAAGTGCAAATTGTCTTTCATTTGTAATAAGAACATTTTTAATTACACAAAAACGGATAACTCACGTATACGATAACTCTCCTCTTGGTCGTTAGTGGTCGTTTCGTAGCCGCCGGAGCGAGCGCTCCAAGAGGAAGGACTACGAACTAGTACGAAACATGTCGTGCATCACTTGACTTTTATACGTGAGTCATCCGTTTTTGTGTATTTATGATTGACTCTCAAGGTAGTTTCGCGTTGAAAGTTTTTTTTTTTTTAAACTAATTATACCTAATTACGGGGAGGTAAAGTTTGCTTATCTGTTTATGTGTTTGAAAACGAATAAAAAAGTACACTATCCATGATTAATCTTTCTTAGCTTGATATAAAGTCAGTGCATGCAGTGCAAAATACACCTCCACTTGACAAGGTAAAGTTGACAGTTGCGAGTGACAGAAAAGATGCTTGGCGGTTAAAAGGTTAACATAGGTAATTTGACCAATGTTTGACCACAGCAGGCAGACAGAAAGCACACGATACTATTACTAAGGCCTTGGCCATTCTCTCCCGCTACTTGCTGTGGACAGTTGCCCATCGCCCGCGGCATCTATTATGCTGCGTTCGTAAATGTTCAAGCGCGGTCGTTCTCGCCCGCCGTTGCCCAATCATAACGACCAACATCTAATCTAATCTATGTATATTTGTAACTCAAGAACCACTGCATCGATTTTTATGATGATAATTTGTTGGATCTGTCTCCAACCCGAATAGCAGATTAACAAAAAAATATGCAAAATTGACTAAAAGAAAATAATGCTTTGTACGCAACGCCATCTCTGATGACGTGACTGAAACTAATTCTAAGGCGAAACAAAGTTTGCCGGATCAACTAATTGTGCACAAAACGATAATGGCTCTTATTTTTATAAACGGAACCCTGCAAAAAGTGGAAATAAAATGGAAAACAAGTCGACAGGGGATCTAATTAAAAAGCAGTTGAGATGTATCTTCGTTATATTTTTTCGTTTAAGGTTTTTTGCTGAGTCAAGGTGTTACGATGTTAGCGTTAAATAATCGGTACGATAAGCCATTTACGCCAATGGGGACTATCGTTTCTTTGCTCACCAGTTGGCGCCACTGTTGACTAAGGTCCAGAGTTATAGCTGTCAAAGGTGACTTTATAAGATCGCCGCCGAAACCAAGTTTTAAATCTTGAATCTCATTAAGTTTCATCATATCGAGTAGCTATGCCGCAATGTTGTTTAGTTCCGTTTTGTTCGGAAAAAAATCCGCTTTCAAAGCGTTCACACTCATCGCCAAATAATCCATTGCGAGAATTTCACGAAGAAGATCACTTTTCAACAGGTAAATGGAAGAAATTATAATTTACATCACGAAGCCCGCCAAAACCAGTGAAAAGTCAATGTTATTGGACCTCAGGCGACACTAGCGCCTCTAGTGGCAAATTCACACGCGATAGTATGTATGTATGTATGTATAACTCTTTATTGTGCATAAAACACAAGAAAAACATGAATACAGGACAACACACCTTAAAATACCTTAAAAGGGATCTCTTCCAGTTAACCTTTGCAATAGCCCATGATTGAGGTTCTTCCATGCTGGTCTGGGAGCAAAGAAAGAACATAGAATGTACCAATTGCTTCTCTTTCCACGCAGATCCCAAACCCGTATTGGACACACCCCTGTAAATATTTTTCAGGACTTTTTAACCATTGATAACAAAACTGTTTCCAACTATCTTTGTATACAAGATCTAACCGAACCACCTTTTATACAAAACTAGCGACCCGCCCCGGCTTCGCACGGTATATTATGCTTGTATTATACATATAAACCTTCCTCTTGAATCACTCTATCTATTAAAAAAAACCGCATCAAAATCCGTTGTGTGGTTTTGAAGATATAAGCATACATAGGGACATAGGGACATAGTGACACAGGGACAGAGAAAGCGACTTTATTTTATACTAGCTTCTGCCCGCGACTTCGTCTGCGTAGAATTATACATAAAAACCTTCCTCTTGAACCACTCTATCTATTAAAAAAACCACATCAAAATCCGTTGTGTAGTTTTGAAGATATAAGCATACATAGGGACATAGGGACAGAGAAAGCGACTTTGTTTAATACTATGTAGTGATAGTGAAGTGATGATAGTGACTATGTAGTGATTACGATCAAAAACCTTCCTCCTAAAACACTCCTGTTCAATCAAACTGCCCGAACCATTGGCCTATATATTCCATAATAACAATAACTCTAAGTCCTGTACAAACGTGTTTTGTATCTGAAGAAACATTTATTTTTCGTTTTTTCCCCGTGAAATAGGAACAGTGGGAATCTTATTACGTTTCTTTATTTGTTATATTAAGCCAATTTTCCGTTTAATTGATAAGATAGGTAATTGGATATTATAATGCGATATCCTGTTATTGAATTTGTTGAGCTATTGGAAACCAATATGTTTTTCCTTATAATAAAAATATTGTTTTCTAATTCAGAAATCACGTAGGCAGGTATTTCTTAAAATAGATATAGTAGCACAAAAGTTTCCCCTGAGTGAACTATAATACCTAAGCCTACCTAGAGAAAGCTGAAAGTTTGTATGGTTATTTCTATTCACATGACATTATAACTCTCATTATGACTGGTTGTCTGGTAGAGATCGCTATTAAGCGATAAGACCGTCTATTGTCTACTTTGTTCTTTGTTTCTGTATTGTTTTGTACTGATTTGTGGTGTTCAATAAAGAGTATTTGTATTGTATTGTATTGTATTATTTCTGTTAGTCTTTGCTATTAACACGGCTGCTTTCACTCGGTTGGCATTCGTCCGGGAGTACTACGCAAACTCTCTGCCTTCTTTCGGCAATTGCTGTGCTAATTGCCAGCCGAATAAAATTATAAGCCCTTAAATTACGGAACGAAAAATTTACTTAATCGGGTTGCAGATGGGTTGCCAGCCTAGAGGGCTGAGAATACCTCAGTAGAATCATCATCAGATCAGCCGTAGGACGTCCACTGTTGGACATAGGCCTCCTACTATCAAATGAATCAAGAATTTTTACTTCTTGATTTGTATGTTCACTTTTACGGTTTTACCGTTAGAAAGTAAAATTGTTAAATTAAACGAACTTACCTGAAGTGAAGTTCTATTTCAATTTTACGAAATTCACCATCATGGAACACTATGCAACAATACGGAGTATTGCGCCAATGCTTCACAGTCCAAAGTAGTTAAAAAAATGTCTGGAACAGCTCCTCTTTCCCGATGACAGATGCCCTGCGCTCTATAATCACTAGGAGTTTAAAGCAATTACGAACAACCCTAAACCTGGGAAACAATTATGTTGTTTGGGATAGGGAGGGACCTTCCATGATGGTGAATTTCGTAAAATTGAAATAGAACTTCACTTCAGGTAAGTTCGTTTAATTTAACAATTTTACTCATTCACCATCATGGAACACTATGCAGATGTTCAAAGCCGGGGTTGTGAGTGCAATCTAAAGAAAAAAAATCATTCGCATTATTTAAAGGAATGTTTATTCTGAATAACAAAACTATTTCTTATAGGTAATAGATTCTCCATATCACACATTAGGTATTTCTAATTTCCCCCTTGGTAACTTAATCAACTTAAACATTTAAAACTAATGAGGGATAAAATAACAAAAGATAAACTTTATGTAACAGAATTACAATAACATTGTTTAAATTATCTTCTAAGTTCTATTATAGATTTATTGCTCACTTGCATGTGTGAGTAATCAATTATTATCTTATAACATATAAAATAGCCTTTATGACACAGAATTGCAAATAACATTGCTTAGATTATTATTATCTTCTAATAAAGGTCTATTATAAAATTTTGCAAAAGTGCTTGAGTTATGAGACCACCCTGCACATTTTCTTATAGCATCTATTGTCATTCCTGCTCTCAGTGCTGCAGAAGTGGATGCATGTCTTGTACTATGCGATGAGAAGATATTTGTGTCTATACCTGCCTCTTGTAGAGTACATTTTATCCACCGTCCAATAGTTTGAGTAGAAACTTTTTTGTATGGTTTCTTGTAAGTAATAATGAGATCTTTAATATTTTGTCTAATGGGCCTTGTAAATTCTATATAAGAGGTAATTGTTCTGACTGGACAGATTTCTGGTTTTTGATTATAGTATGGCAAGTCTAGTAATGGTTGATCCATGCCCCGTCTAGATGTTTTGATTAGATCCAAAATATTAATAGTGATTCCCCTAACGGTGTACTTTATATTGTCTAATTTTATTAGTGACAAGGTTTGAACCCTATGACCTGTAGTAAGGGCTAAAATAGTAACAAGCTTCTTAGTAATTTTTTCAGCATTTATAGCGTCATTAGGGAACCAGGTAGATAATAGGTTTAATACCGAGCAGGGATCCCAAGTTGTGGTATATCTGGGTTTCAAAGGCCTTACTTTGTATACCCCTTTAAAAAAGCGTTTAAGCCTGTCATCATTACCTATTTTAGGTCCTATGAGTAACGACAAGGCAGATCTAGAGCTATTAAGCGTGCCATATGAAGCCCCACAATTGAAACGTTCTGTTAAAAAAGTTAATATATGCGGCACTGATCCCTCATAAGGCAGGATATCATTATTAAAACAGAATTCCCACCAAAGTTTTAGAGCTGTGTTATATTGTTTAAATGTACTGAGTGCTAAGGAGGATACCATAATGTTCATAGATGATTGAGGTACACCTCTTCTTTTTAAGGCTTCGCTGAGAGCAGCCCTGCAGCCAGGGTAAGATTCTTGTGTAATGGATGGTGCTCTCTGAAATAAGACGATAACAATGTTTTACTAGGTTGAAATATGATTGGAGGCGACCGTAATAGAGAAGAGAATAGTGGGAACCAGGGCTGCGTTGTCCAGTATGGTACGACTAAAATGCCAGTAGCATTGTCATTTTTGATTTTTTGTAAAACCCTTAGTATTATACTAAAGGGTGGGAAGGCGTAGAAATAATATTTCGTCCATTTAATTGTGAACGCGTCAACCGCTATAGCGTCAGGATCCCTTTGCCAACTGATAAATTTCTTGCATTTATTATTAGATCGGGACGCAAAGAGGTCAATTTCTGGTTCCCCAAATACAGTCACAATTTTCTTATACGCTTCATGTGATAATTCCCACTCTATTGACTGTTTTCTTGACTCATGGTCTGCTTCTATATTTTCATTAGTGTTTATGTAAGAAGCAAATAAAAATATGTTTTTTGATTCACACCACTGCCAGATTTCGCGTGTAATACTGTTTAAGTGAGTATATTGAATTCCTCCCATTCTATTTATATATGATACTGCAGTGGTGTTATCAATTCTTATAAGAATTTCACAATTACTAAGTTCATTTGTTAAGCATTTTAACCCAAAGAAGGCAGCTTTCAGCTCTAAAAAATTTATATGACACTTTTGTTCATCCACAGTCCATAAACCTGATGACCTATCTTTATCACGGACCGCACCCCACCCAGACCTGGAAGCATCAGTGAACAGTTCTGTGACAAAATTATATTGCCTTATATCGTTACTAGATTTACTAACATTGCTAATCCACCAATCTAATTCAGACTGTAAATACTCCGGGATTTCCATGTGTGCATCATAGTTTTCATTGTGATGTTTTAAGGCTAAAAATTTTTCCCTTTCAAGGAGCTTGGTATATACAAGCCCATACTTTACACCAGGACATGCAGAGTTCAGTAATCCCAGAAGTTGTGAAAACTCTCTTATCTTACAATATTTTTTCTTTTTAAAAGTCTTCAACAGGTCAGTGATAAGGTCAATTTTTGACAATGGGAGTGACATGGTCATACTTTCAGAATCCAACATAAATCCTAGGTATTTGCAGTATGTAGTGGGTACAAGACTACTCTTTTTTGTGTTAATAACAAAACCTAAGGATCTTAACACATCACAAATTTTATGAATATTGTTGTGACAGGTAGTATAATCATCACTAAAACATATTATATCGTCCAGGTATATGGATAAAAAAATATTTTGTTCTCTTAGATAGGACACCACTGGTTTCATGATCTTAGTAAAAGCATATGGGGCTGTGCAGAGACCGAAAGGAAGTGCATTAAACTGATACAATTTATTATCGAATTCAAATCGGAGAAATTTCTTACTATTGTCTGCGATTTTTATAGAAAAGTAAGCATCTTTCAAGTCTATTGTGGCCATGTAACAATTTTTTGTTATCAGTTTACACACTGTACGAATATCCTCTATTTTGAAATGTTCAGTTGCAACATACTTGTTAAGGCTCTTGAGATTTAATATGAACCTGTTATCACCATTAGGTTTAGGTATAATAAATATTGGTGACACATATTGGTCATTGTGTGGTTCACATTCACAAATAGCTCCTATTAATTTAAGTTTATTAATCTCTGTTCTCAATTCAGTAATTTCTCTATCTGACCAATAGCGGATACAGTCCATTTTAGTCCTTATAGGTACCTCATTAATAAATGGGATATCATAACCTAAGACCCATGTTAAAATGGTATTATCATTAGTAAGCAACTGCCAATTATCGTAAAATCTAGCTAAGCTACCTGCCTGTACCTCCGTTAACGCCGGTGTGTTGCTCTTGCCTGTTGGTACTTCGAAGCTGGACGTCGGTGGTGATACTGCTGCTGCTGGTTCCTTGGTGGCCCGCCTCTTGCTCTGTTCTCTCTCTGGGGCCACTTCTGAGAGTTCTGAGGCGGGCCCTTCCAGTTTAAATTCGGTTTAAACGAATTGTTAGCCTTCGGAGGTTGCTTTTTGGCTGAAACCGGATTGACTTGCAAGAGTGAGCCATTTCGTTCCAGGGCTTTTGCTGATTTCAGACGTTCCCCCAAATTCTCTCCAAAGAGGTATGTGTCTACTGTGACATTAGCAGCCGCTTTTTTCACAGAATTGTGTAAAGGGCTTAAGGCGAAATGTTTCCTGACAAAATTGTCATAGTGATTCATGTTACATAGGATCTTTGCCGAGTCATTAATGCCCTCTATGAGTTTGACACTATTTAAGTTGCCCTTCATGATATCCGTCAACATGGACCCCATGCATGATAGCACCTTGCCTACCAAATTTTGACGATATTCAAATTTCTTATCACGCTTGAGTGTATTTTCAGACAATGCTGCAACGAACTCAGGATTAAGCTTAGGTGCTATGGCCATTGGAAAGTTTCCTGGTGTTCGATACTTATTGATCAACTTGGGCCAATTTTCTTTTGTAATTCCTTGTTTCAGAATATTGTTCCATCTATTCACTAACTCTTGTCTTATATTTTCTCCTTTTTCTTCGGTGATTTTTCCGTCCTCACCAAGGGCTAATATGAATTCTTCGGGCAAAGTATCCTCCAGTACCGGAACTTCTGAAATTGTACACCATTTATAATTAAAGATTTTTTGTGTTGTCAGCACTGTCCCATAACTTAGTGGCCTCAAATAGCTATGGGTAGAATTTTCTACCCTATATAATTTAGCATACTGGCCTAGTCTAGCCTCTAAATGAACTAGCTCTATAATAAATTTATTTTTTAAATTAGAATACACTCAATTTCATTAAAATTTCACGGCACTATAACGCCTAGGTCTCGTCTGCCCTCTCGTGACAGCTCTATAGTTATTTAGACCTTCATCACTTAGATGAAATAATTAGGGGTATCAGTATGTTTGTTATGTTTGCCCTCACGTGACAACTCTAAAATAACAAAATAATACCATCAAGCCTGATAAATTGAACAGGTAACCCACCTGGATCCTCATTACTGTCTTCAGGTTCTCCAGATTGGGGCTCCAACTCTTGCTCGATTTCCGGGGTAACTGATCTTGGTGTTGACTTACTAGGGCCTGCTTCGTTGATTATAATCAGCTCAGGGGTAAGTGTTCCTGATTGTGATTTATTAGGCCCTGTGTCCTTGGTAATCTTTGCCAATTTTATCTTTTTTCTGTTGAGTCTTGCTTCTAGTTCTCTGATCTGTTCTTCCATTTCTTCGGGGTCTTGATCCGCTTTTCTTTTCTCTCTCCCCATTCTCGTTATTCACTTTCACTTTAGAACACAACTACTAACACTTACGATAGGTATAGAATTTTAGCGTTGTTTTTACTAGTTACTGGTTACTGGTCAAAGTAACGATAACGGACATGATATGATACCCGAAAAACGCGGCAAAACGGTAAGAAAAATTAAAAAATATATATATATAATGGTCATAGACAAGGAAAATAAAAATAGGAGTGTGAAAACCGGCTAAACAAAAATCTGTCAAAATAAAACGGCGATGTTCGCAAATACAAGCCAAAGGCTAATATTATTGTTTGTTTCCCTATGAAATAGGTACTTGGTATTATTTTATTCTAATTAAGAATGGATAAGACGTACCTGATAACTCATAAATGAAAATATAGTAAATAATACCGCCAAACAAATCCTTGTCTTCGTCGACATTCCCATCGTATATCCATTTTTTGACACATATTCTCTTATCCACACACATCATGGGCAAGAAAAAATTATATTTCACTTAATTTTACACTTTAAAACACGATAAAATAATATTAAATGCGAAAAATATTGGAACAACGTGAAGTCTTTTTTGGCACAAAAAACCATAGTGATTATAGAGCGCAGGGCATCTGTCATCGGGAAAGAGGAGCTGTTCCAGACATTTTTTTAACTACTTTGGACTGTGAAGCATTGGCGCAATACTCCGTATTGTTGCATAGTGTTCCATGATGGTGAATGAGTAAAATTCTAAACGACACTGAAAATTAGAACACGTCGAAAAATCCGAACTATGCAGATCTATCTGGAGAGTGTGAATGGTTTACATTGGGAGAAGGCCTAGACGGACGTTCCGAGACCAAATAGGAGACGTTTTGGAAAAAGCTCAGGCCAGGAGTACCCTAAACCGACGACGGGGTAGACAGAGCCTAAGGTAACATATACCTACAGGCCACATGTAGCAAGATTGTGGGCGTATAGGTGAAAAATTAAATCAAAATAGTAATGGGTTGCTACCCTCATCGCCTATAACATGATTCCTATGATTTTCGCCCATTCCCTCGATGGGCTTTTACCATCTGCGCGGGTAGAGAAGCAACTGGTATATTCTATGTTTTTTCTTTGCTCCCCGACCAGCATGGAAGAATATAGGAGCAAGATTACTTTTACATTTTATTCGCGTAAACACAGAAACAGCAAAAGCTGGACCATTTGATGAAAAGGTAATATTTTTACGCTTGTATAATTTATGTTCGCGTTTAAAAACCACGTATCTGAGCTAAAAAGGCCCGGCACACGTTTTTGCATACAAATAACTAAACCGACGCCAAATGGCCAATTTGTCGTTACCAATTTAGAGAATCCATCAAAATTATGAATATGCATGCGATACAACGAAACGCGTATATCAAAAAGCGGATATCTCACGTTTTCGTGTTTTCCTTTTTTTACATTTTCCCCGTGTAAGCCTCTGGTAACCAATTCATTAATATTCCGCCTGCGGCCGCGCACATATCCGTCGCTTGTTGCAAAAGCAGACAAATCAAAAAGTTTCCAGTTTTTTGTGTTATGCAGTTTCGTTTTTGGCGGTACGTGTTTTGTTTTTGTGTCGCGTTTTGCTTAGGTTTTTGTGTTTGGAGTGGGTTGGTGTTGGCTGACATTTTGGTATGTTATCGCCTATATTGCTACCTTGATTTCAGTAGTGAAATGATTGGCTGTTTTGATATAATTACTTAGTACTGGGTGTACCCGCGCGCTTTGTCCGCACAGAATTAAATATTGTCTATGTTGCTAAAGGATAATGTGCCATTCTATTGTTGAAAGAATTTTTGAAATTGCTTTAGAGAAAAAGGTATAAGTGTTGGTGTCTAGATCCCTAGTACACGTTAGAGGGGTAATCTAGGCTTGATGGTTCCTTCAATAATAAGCGGACTGTATGAAATGTACTATAATTAAAGATCGAACTTATAAATTGCAAACAAGTGCTAGCGCGACGCGACACAGATGCGGCAGCGTACAGTTCTCGAGCGAAGTGATTAGCGAACAGCTGACGGCCGGGCGCGATTCCGCTCTCCCCGCGACGTTACGTTTTTTTTTTTTTTACTACGAACTGACCAGTGATTGGCCCCTATCTCACTTGGTGGAAGGTGCAGATGAGCCCAAAGGTGTAACTCACTGGTTCAGTAATAGCCTATTCACTCTAGCCTTGAAGAGCTCTAGATTGTATCTGTCCGGAAATACAGACGATGGGAGCGAATTCCATTCCCTAGCAGTTCGCATTAGGAAGGATGAAGCAAACCGCCTCGTGCGGGTCAATGGTATGTTGACAACAAATGGGTGAAAACGCTCCCCCCGCCTGGAAGTCCGTTGGCGAAACGGAGATGGAACTATAAGGTCGTGCAATTCCTGCGCACACTCACCAAAATGTATCCGATAAAAAACAGAGGCGAAACGTCGAGGCGGCCTGGCGATACGGGCGTCAGGCGTTTGGCCTTAACAATAAGTGAGCAAAAAACTACCTCGTTACTCATGAGGTAGGTACATACGTATCGTAGTTACAATCAGTAAAACCAGCGATAACTTCTTCTTTAAAAAAAAAAAAAAAAAAAAAAAAAAAAAAAAACCGCACTGGTGCCCCTACCACCAAGGCTTTCGGTTTTTGCCATGCTTATTTTGTTTCTTCTTATTATTATTGTTATTATTGCCATTAACGGCTCGGGTTCGAAGGGACTCATAGTTAATAATTAGTTATTGATGTTGGCCCTACCCGGCCTTTTTAATTGAATGTGTCTGCCACGCCGTGGGAAGGGCGCAGGCTGAAAACCAGCGCTGCTAGTTTACTGGCAGCTCATGCTGAGCCTGAGCCTGTTGCCACCAGCTGTTGTGTATTGTTTTCGTGTAATTGTGTTATGTACATATATTGTTGTTGTTTTTGTTTTTTTTCAAAATTATTATTGTGTGCATCTTTTGGATAATTATGTATCATGTCTTTTTTGTGTTGTGGCAATAAATATCTTTATTATTATTATTATTATTATTATTTTTCAATATGGCCCCATCGATCGATGCCATGATTTCGCCAATGTCAATGTAATAAATACAGTATTCAAAAATCTTGTGACAAAAATGCCGGCAACGTTGTACGGTAGAACACGGTCAAAACACCCACTCCCCCCTGTCGGGCTCTTAGCCAACGAGTAATGATAACCCTCAGAATCTGCCAGGAAATTATTAACCGATGCCCACGGTGCACCGGACCCAGCACAGCTCTTAACCATACTCGGAGGTGACCCAACTCGCACCCCAGCAATAACTTAGAATAGCGTTTTTTATTTTTTGTTTTTTGTATCCTAAAATAACCTGTAATATTATATAGCGAGATAAAAATTATTAAATTATTCCAGAGATTCAACTTTTTACATTCCATTCGTCGAACCGTTATAACGTGAAATACTAAAAAACTTCATAAACCAAAAAGCCGAAACAGTTTCCGACAAAATCAAAAAATCTAAATTTTATTTTTCCAAATTGGCCGCCAAGGGCTCTTTTACATGTCTTTTTGAAACTACCAGCGCATTCGGAAATACCATCATTGCCAAGAATGCGCCGCAAGAAACTTGGTACAAAGTCATTGACATTGAATGCAGCTAACGGTGTAGGTTTAGTGCTTTTGTGTAGGTACGCGTCATGTTATATTACTTTATAATAGACTTTCCGTCGTTATCGTCACTCAAAAGGGTTGCGGCAGAAAACCAGCGTTGCGACTCCCGTCGCAGAATTATGCTGAGCCGCAACCTTTTTGACGCTGGACAGCGACACACTAATTGTTATATTTCCTTATTTTTTTTTTGTTTTGTTTATTTTTAGTTGGGGCTGTTGTTGTCCTATGCGTCAAATAAATGTATTTTCTTTCTTATTTCTTTCTTCTTTCAGCTAGTTTTCTGGTTCACAACAACCAACACGACATAAAAGCGCTACCCAGGCATTAAGACAATACGGCGAAAGGCTTCACTCTGCCCCAGAACGCCGGCGTCGTTTAAACCCCTCGGCTTTTAACCTGTGCCATAAAATCCACATTTTTTCTACATTTAACCATTGGATTTCCCTGCCGTTTCGATCTGAGATTGCAAGAAATTGTGCTACATTGAAAATAAAGCCGGCTCCCCCGCCAACCCAAAAGGATCACTACCGCGCAATGTTAAAGCAAGAATTCGCGTGCGGCCTCTTTTCCTCTTTAAACCTTGAGATCTAAATCAGAGTTGAAAATGGTGGGTCTTCTTTCGAAATTTTTTCATGACGATGTTTAAGGAAATACTTACATTTTTATTACAATTGAGGTTGTTCCCGTGATGGTATCTTGCTAACGAATATTATTGTGAAATATTTCTGCCAACTTTTCCTTAATGTCTGCCCCAATCTTGTTGATTTTTCGTATAATTTCCTTTTGTGGAGGCAATGGACTAGAACAAACTGGTACAGTTGATGAGGCGGATTCGTAGGAAATTTTACAAGCTTTCATTCAATCCGCAATGGTTAATGTTCCTATACAAAATCGTTCTATGGTTAAACCATTCACTTTTATAAAACTTTAAGAGATATATATCGAAGATAGATAATTATCGGGATCCGGACATTAAATGAAATTGTTTTGGAAAGTTATCCTGAAGTCTACTATTGTAGCAAACTCAATACTAAAACCGTATTACAAACTTCCACTGCAACTTAGGTAGCGTCAATATCACAATCCACAGTAACGAAATGTAATTAAATCTTTATTTCGTATACAAGAGGAATTAAAACAAATTAAACTATTAAATTAAAAACAAAACTAAAACGAATCTTCAAATAAAACATTAAAAAACAGACGCTGGCAGCATTCCCCCTTTGCACAGCGATACTAATACGTTGTCCAAGGAAACTGCCAGCTCTGCGGTCACCCGTAGCGTCTATTAGCCTTCGAAATATCTTTGAAGAGGCTACCTCTAGGACCCCACGGACCAAGGGTCTCAACACCGAAAGGGACAAAGTTATATTCGGGGCGGAAACCCCTATATTTATTTAACTTGCCTGATTCGGCCGCATCTGCTCTGCTCGACAAATGACAATCGGTTTCCTGCGCAACCACCTTAGACCCTGACTAGCGCGTATGGCAACACAAGCGTTTCAAATGTACTATTGCCAATCCACCCGCATTCATAACGAAGCTCCTGTATTAAGTAAATAACCGATGTTCATTATTCGACGTATACATACACCTAATGTGCAAGGTCTCTTTTATCTATATTTATAAAAGAAAGTCGTGTTAGTTACACTATTTGTAACTCGAGAACGGCTAAACCGATTTGACTGAAAATTGGTGGGGAGCTTAGAACCAGGAGACGGATATAGGATACTTTTTATCCCGATTTTCCCGCGGGATTGGAAAATCCCGAAATGTTGTACCAATTAAAGCTACATTACATTTGGCATACCTACATATTATTCCTTCATTAGTATAAAGGTGCACTACAAAGGATTTTTTCAAATTTTCCACGGGATAAAAACACGAGAAACACGATTTCAATACCGGGATCCCGGGATCCCGGTATTGAAACAAAAAGTTTCGGTATTAATACCGGTATTGAAAAAGTCCGGTATTTGGAAGCCCTAATCGCATCGAACATTTCAATAGCTTCTAAAGATCACAATACACCTAATGTTCAGTGACATCCAAAGCTTTGGACTTCAAAGCTGCACTTTAAAAGCCCAACAATTAAATATTGAAAAGCCTTTGTACTGAAATATGTAATTAGCAGACGAATGTTCACGTTTATTGGGCTGAGACGTGCAAAGTGTTCCGTGAAAGTCTTTGTAATTTATGAGGAACTAGCTTCTGCCCGCGGCTTCGCTTAAAGCATGAGCATTTCAAAAAATCAAGCAAGCAAGCATTAAAGTTAAAGTTATTATTATTACAAGCTTTATAGGGGTGCGGGTCGGGTTACCTGCACGTGTGGTCAAGAGCTGCGGTTCCTTTTTGGATCCGTCCGGCGGGAAGAGCAGTGCTTGATCCGGTGCACCCTGGGCTTCGGCTAATGATTTCCTGGCAGTTTCTGAGGGATATCATTGACCGTTGGCTAAGAGCCCGACAGGGGAGAGGGGGGTCTTTGACCATTACCGTACAACGTTGCCGACATTTTGTCACAAGATTTTTTAATCATATTTTTGTTACTTTGACATTGGCGAAGTTGTCGTCGCTATAACGACTTGAAACGCCACAAATAAGAAGAAGAAGAAGAACAAGCTTTATACTAACCATCCTGCCATGCATGCATGCATCTCTTCCATGCTGGTCTGGGAGCAAAGAAAAAACATAGAATGTACCGGTTGCTTCTCTTCCCGCGGAGATGGTAAAAGCCCATCGAGAGATTGGGCGGAAATCTTAGGGATCATGTCGTACACATAATAATAATAATATAGCCTTTTTATTCCGAATTCGCTTCAATTTCAGTAAGTATGTTGTTGTTGTTTTTTTTTTATTATTATTATTTAATTGTCGCGTAATTCGGCGTGCCTCATGGCATAGGCCTCCTCCGTGTATTGGAGGGTTTGGGCTATAGTTCCCGCGCGGGGATTGGAAACTTAACACACACCATTGAATTTCTTCGCAGATGTGTGCAGGTTTCCTCACGATGTTTTCCTTCACCGAAAAGCTCATGGCAAATTTCAAATGTAATTTTCGCACATAAATTCCGAAAAACTCAGAGGTGCGCGCCCGGGATTCGAACCCACGACGCTCTGCTTGAGAGGCCACCGGTCAAACCACTAGGCTACCACGGCTTTTTTACAACAGGTAATTTATTGAAGTTTTTCACCTTTACGGTTATACCCAGTGAATTCGCACGGGGTGTTTCTTACACTTTGTATTGCAGAAGTACCTAGCAACGTCGTCAATGTAAATAATAAATATTTTCTAAAATGTCATTGTTGCCCGAAATAGGGAAGTTAATGCGTAACTGACAGCTCTTTTATCCTCAATTGGGAGGGAGCGTGCAGAGAGAATACAAATCAGCCTGTCCTAAACATAGGCTCATTTATTGTTTAGAGATCAATGGCCATTTGAGATGTTCCCATTGGCTTATTTTGAAACCCTTTAGTCGCCGAGTACCTAAATCGCTGTCTGCCAATTTCGCGTTATGCCAAAGTGACATTTAATATAAGCGTTTCGGCTAAGCCCATCGGGGGAATGGGCATAGGAATCATGTTATAGGCGATGTGGCTAGCAACCTATCACTATTTTGATTCCCCTTTCCACCTATACGCCCACAATCATGCTTACCGTGGACTTTAGGTCTTATTGTTACCCTAGGGTCTGTCTACCCCGTAAGGGATAAAGACGTGATTTATGTGTGTGTGTGTTTCGACTAAGTTCGTTTTTATCTATGTCGCAATAGGTCTAATCCTCGTATTGTTCATTTAGAGATACGACTTTGTCGCAATAGGTCTAATCCTCGTATTGTTCATTTAGAGATACGACTTTGTCGCAATAGGTCTAATCCTCGTATTGTTCATTTAGAGATACGACTTTGTCGCAATAGGTCTAATCCTCGTATTGTTCATTTAGAGATACGACTTTGTCGCAATAGGTCTAATCCTCGTATTGTTCATTTAGAGATACGACTTTGTCGCAATAGGTCTAATCCTCGTAGTATTGTTCATTTAGAGATACGACTTTGTCGCAATACGTCTAATCTTCGTACTGCCCATTTAGCAATACGACTATGTCGCAACAGGTCTAGAGTCTAGACAAAGGAAACATAAGGTAGGTCTAGGTTATGTTAAGTTATTATCGGCCCGAAGGGCCAAAAGCACGCAAAAAAGGAGCGCTGTCGACACTGTTTTTGTACAGTTTCTATCGACGGAACTCCTATTTCTGCTTGCTTTTGGCCTTTCGGGCCGATGAAAATACGACGATGTTAACATAACCGAAACCTATTAATTAAAAAAAAACCGCAACAAAATATTATTATTATTATTATGATGCTTTTTGTGACAGGCACATCAGAACAAATGACAATCGTTAGTGATCACCATCACTTTATCATCACCCCTGTAGCAGCATTAGGCCGCTCCCACTTAAAGCAAATTTTCTATTCGAATATCTTATCCATTACCCGATTCTATTTATTCGGGGGATCATCCCGCTCAGGGGGTTCCTCTTTATTATTTCATAGAGCCCAATTCGTCTTGAGGGTTGACGGAGCCGATGTAGGTCGATGGGGTTCTAAAGAGGCTGATGAGGATATTGAAACATTACGTGGTCACAGTCATCACTGCTTTCAGAAAACAATCATAAGCTAACCTGTTTGCTATCAGACATTGTTCGGAGTTAGGTGTCATGTTTTCACATTAAAACATAGACGATACATACATTAAAGTGAACAAAAAATTTACCTACTCCGCTACTCACGTGCAAGATAACCAAGCCTGTGTGAAATATGTATGTGTTTCATGCAATCCCTTCGTCCACTACTGCCAATAAAACACACATAAATCCCACAAACTTAATTATCCCATACACCACACAAACACTGACGCGTTTCGATCCTCTACGGGATCATTATCAAAGTTTAATGAGCACAATTGCTACACATGCAAACCAGCGTCGTACTGATTCGAAACCGCATAAATAAGCATAATGTAGGTACCTACCTACATAATAATGTAAAAATGTATATACCTAAATTACATATAGGTATCTTAATTACAACTGTCATTTCTTCCATGCTGGTCTGAGAGTAAAGAGAAAGCACAAAATTTACCAGTTGCTTTTCTTCCCGCGCTGGTAAAAGCCCGGGGAATGGGCGAAAGTCTTAGGAATCATGTTACAGGCGATGCGGCTAGCAACCCATCACTATTTTGATTTCCCTTTCCACCTATACGTCCTTAATCATGCTAAACGTGGGCTTAAGCTTTTGTTACCTTAAGCTCTGTCTACCCCGTAAGGGATAAAGACGTGATATAATATATGTATGTATGTATGTATGTACGTATTTTGTATACCGTATTTCAAATGCGTCAACATACCTTACTTGTGTTATTTTTTATCTGATGAAAGCCTTCCTTGTCCAAGCCTAAATTTATTTCTCCCTAATTCCCTCATCTCATAGTACGGTCACAATATATCAAATAAATAACAGGTATTTCCCAGTCAATATATCAAAACCTCAATCATATAAACTCTGATTACAATGTTATTTGATATTGAATTATATCGCAATTGAAATAAGGTTCGTTATCGTGATGTTTGCCCTTTTGCCCGGAGGGGATTTTGCTGAACAAATACGTAAATTCCTTCCAATAAGGGAAGTAAATCGCCTCGAATCATTATTTAGATTTTTTCTCAATTTAACGATTGATGTCGGAAGTCTACTGACTTGTATCGTAGGACGCACTAATCCCTACTGGGACTCACCATGACGTCTTAATGCGATTCAATTCCGATTCAGTTTAGGTTCGCTCGCTGTTAGATCCATACTAAAAATGACAACTAAAACCTGAACTGCACACATTCTCCGTACAAAATTTCATATACATAAATCACGTCTTTATCCCTTACGGGGTAGATAGAGCCCAAGATTACTAGGCCTACAGGCCAATTTTAGCATGATTGTGGGTGTATAGGCGGAAAAGGGATTCAAATTGTGATAAGTTGCTAGCCGCATCGCCTAAAACATGATTCTTAAAATCTTCACCCATTGCTTCATCCATAGAATGCACCAGTTGCTTCTTTTCCCGCGCAGATGGTAAAAGCCGAGGCAAAAATCTTAGCAATCATGCTATAGGCGACGCGGTTAGCAACCCATCACTATTTTGATTCCCCTTTCCACTTATTTCCTTTCCACAATCATGCTAAACGTGGCCTTTAGGTCTTGTTACCATACCCCGTAAGGGATACATACGTCATTTGTGTACGTATATATGTATCATCACTACATAGTATAAAATAAAGTCGCTTTTTCTGTCCCCGTGTCCGTATGTATGCTTATATCTTCAAAACCAGTCAACGGATTTTGATGCGATTTTTTTTAATAGATAGAGTGATTTAAGAGGAAGGTTTATTTGTATAATACATGCATAATATACCGTGCGAAGCCGGGGCGGGTCGCTAGTGTACCATAAAATGTTCACGAAGCGACTAAACAGCTAAATTCTTTTGCCATTATATATTTTCTCCGTTACGGTTTCCTGTCTTTGTTTGCTATGAATAATTTACTTAGATTTTATTTGTTGTTTTACGTAACACGATATAGAACATTTTCCTTCTCCGATATCGAGATTCGGGTCTTCCGACGACTTTAGAAAACTTGATGCCAATGTGTTTTTTGTCATTCTGCCGCATGAACGAATGTACTCAATTATATTTTTTAATATCTTTTCTCGATGCTTTATGTCGTAACTAGCTTCTGCCCGCGACTTCATCTGCGTAGACTTAAGAACTGATGTTGATAGTATATTCTGCAATAAGTATTTACATTGCGACTCTAGGCAGTTACGACTTTGACATGTTTATCGGTATCCCGCGGGAACATACAAATTTCTGGGATAAAAAGTAGCCTATGTTTTAATATAGGGTACTAGCTAACTACGTTTCAAATTTGATTCAAATCCGTCCAGTCGTTTTAAGCGTGAAAAAGGAACAAACATACACACTCACTCCACTCACAAACTTTCCCATTTATAATATTAGTAGGATAATACGCCATTTTAACTTTTTAGCCGCCATTAGGCAGTGTAAATTGTACCTTCATTAGACAAGATAAAGTTGACAGTTGCAGGCGACACTAGAGCTGTTTGGCGGCGAGAAGGTTTAAACGCGTTAAAAATCTTTCCATCGGTCGAATGTTCTCGAGTCTCTCACTCTTACATCATCTGTTTCATTTATACAAAAAAAAATATTCGATTTGATGCCAAATATACCTACATAATTTTTAACAGGTGCTGATATTAGTAAACTTCACATTTTTATGAAATCTATATAAAAGAAAGTCGTCTTAGTTACACTAATTATAACTCGAGAACGGCTGAACCGATTTGGCTGCAAATTGGTAGGGAGGTAGCTTAGAACCAGGAGACGGACATAGGATACTTTTTATCCCGATTTTCCTATGGGATTGGAAAATTCCGAAATGTTGTACTAATAAAGCTACAGACGTTAAATTGCATGCCTACTTACACATTATTCCTTGATTAGTATAAAGATGCACTTACTTACAAAGGAATTTTTCAAATTTAAGGCGGTACGAAGTTCGCTGGGTCAGCTAGTAACTATTAAATGACACCTACACAAACAATATGGCTTTCAATTGGTAAAAGAATTACAAAAATCAGAGATTATCTACAAACTCATAAACTCACCAACTCTACCTCTTTATATTACTTACCTATTACTTTTGACTAAGGAATTTCGATAGTTTTGTAAATTCGAGGCAAAAATTTATTAATTTGCAATCATAGACTTAAAATTTTAATAAAAACCACAATCAGTCTATGCCAGCATGATGACATTATTTCGGCTAACCCTCAGGCATTGTCGATATCAAATTATAAGCCATCAGTTAAGGGCATGCGTACCAACAACCAATTTCAGACTCATTATTAAATCCATAATACAAGCACGAATAAAGCTAGTATGAATAAATTAGTTACACACATGTGTAATGGAGGGTAAACAGGTTATTATTTCCCCACCCATTTTAACAAAAGAATGTGCACTGACAAGCGTTTCAGTTAGCTTATTTTTGTGCTATTTCACCGAAGCTTTACTTGCCGGGCAGTGCACTGATTTCAAGATAATGGCACAATCCTACAAAGTTATTAAATGACTGTGGTCGCTCCATCTACAGCACTTGACTGAGGTCGCACTCAAATGAACACATCGCACACAACTAAACTACATCTACAGCACTTGACTGTGATCGCACTGAAGTGCGAGACACGCACACAACTAAACTTCATATACAGCACTTGACTGTGGTCGCACTCAAATGCGGAACCCGCACACAACTAAACGTCATCTACAGCACTTGACTGTGGTCTCACTCAAATGCGAAACACGCACACAACTAAACAGTATCCACTCATAGGCTGTCGGATTATTGGTGGAGAGGAATACATGCGTTTCCATCTTCTGTCATAAGTACATTATTTTGTGCCTGTTTCCTACAAACTAGAAATACAATAAACTTAGCAGCGATAGACCCTCTCAGTGTATTAAAAGAACAAAAGCCAACTACCTGGTTTAGTAACAGTTTATTCACTCGAACTTTGGTCTATTCCCCTAGGTTGTATCTGGGGCCAAATTTTTGAAAGCAAATCATCGAAATAGTCTTCCAAAAGTGGCGACAAATTGTACGCTTGAAACAAGAGTCGAAAAGATAACTACGGTGTTTAAATCAAACTCAATGTTTACAGTTTCAAAATTGCGAGACTAATACTTACGCTAAAAAATCTTAACAGCGCGATGCAGGATTGTCTCTCGCCCGAGACAGCGCCATCTGTTGCGATATAGGTGAACTAATGCCTTACAAACTATTTCTTCAACGGCTTTCATTAATCTTATCACCTAATCGACCATTTTATTGGAGCTGTAGTTTAGAAATACATAGATTTAACCACTTTCAAACTGTTTAGAATGTGCTTCCTAAAATCGAACTGTCGCATGGTTATACTGGCGATCGCAGCTAACTCCATTCTTCAACAGTTAGCACACTCAAAATACGGTATAAAAATATGATTTCGTTACTCAAAGTGTAGAAAAATCGAATATCTGACCCTTAACTCGACGATTAATCCACATCAGGGCGGCGGCGTGAAATTGTTCGCGGACGCGGCACCATCCTCATAATATGTCAGCTTTGAGCTCATGTGCATGATAAGAGCTGCAATGAATCGATTCGATTGGTGCAAAGCTTCCACACTTTTACCTATCATGGTGTCCATACTTGTATTATTTGATTTGTTATACTTACGACCACATGTTTATCACTATCCCGCGGAAACTATGCAATTTTCAGGGATAAAAATTAGCCTGTGCTAATATAGGGTACCGGCTATCTCCGTTCCAAATTTTATCCAAACCCATCCAGTCGTTTGCGTGTGAAGAAGTAACAAGCCAAGCATACACACTCACACACAAACTTTCGCCTTTATAACATTAGTGTGATTGATTGTAAAATTAGCAAGATTATCAACTTAAAAATTACCTTCTGGCACGCCAAACCAACTTCATTTAATTTTTCAGTAACTTTCACTTAACCCTTTACTCGGCGTGAGGTGTCCTTCAACTCAAGTCAGAAAGTTAACTAAAGTTTGTTCCAGGTTAATAACTTACGACTTAAAATACTCAACATAAATCACACCAAGCTAACGCCTCCACACGCGCTCGTTCCGCGTTCAAACGCAAGGCATCAACTGTTTATTTATTTGCGCCTAACTTCCGAAAGTATTTACCAGAATTGCATCGCTTATCTACCTTCCCGAAACTTGGGAAAAACCTCACATTCCGCTAAGACCATAATCTTTATCTAAGGCCTTTTGGGCAGCGGTTAGCACCCTATCAATTGGGCGAACCACCCCCTATAAATTGTTGAGATAAAATACCACTTTCAATCACCCACCCTTAACTTTTTGCTGGAACTTTGTTTGAGATTTTTTCGGGGTATCGATTTGTT
Organism: Pandemis cinnamomeana; assembly: GCA_932294345.1. Classification (NCBI taxonomy): domain Eukaryota; kingdom Metazoa; phylum Arthropoda; class Insecta; order Lepidoptera; family Tortricidae; genus Pandemis; species Pandemis cinnamomeana. The sequence continues at coordinate 1,940,770 of OW028712.1, forward strand.
GCAGGCTATTTGGCTTGTAAGGGATTCCGATGTGTGGAACGTTTCAGGTGTGAAATTGATTGTTAGATACCGCTTTTTTAGTTGAATAATCCTACGAAAATAAATGCGAAAGTTTGTATGTATGCATGTTTGTATGTGAAAGGTATGTCTGGGGTCTAGCCGGGTCTAGACGGCCGGAACACAAAACACACGTCCGTTGCTTAGCGAGTTTAATCCAGAAAGCAAGAAATGTGAAACTACTATACAAAATCTTAGTCTACCCACATGCATCACAGTATGGATGTTTTTAACTCTTTTATTCATTTGCAAACATATTTTTTCATTTTCATTTTCATTTTTACTCCATCTGCGCAGAAGTCACATCGCTATTCCGAGGGAACTAAGAATAAAAGAATAAGACTAATAATAAAAGAATAACTAAGCTGTTTTCCGTGACAAAAAACTATCCTATGTAAGGACTGGACCTTCCCCGGGACTGATACTATCCAGTTTGGACACGAAAGCGTAACAGACAGAGTTTCTTTCTCATTTATAATATTACTAGCTTCTGCCCGCGACTTTGTCTGCGTAGAATAATACATAAAAACCTTCCTCTTGAATCACACTATCTATTAAAAAAAACCGCATCAAAATCCTTTGTGTAGTTTTGAAGATATAAGCATACATAGGGACATAGGGACAGAGAAAGCGACTTTATTTTATACTATGTAGTGATAGTGATGATAGTGATAGTGACTAGCGGCCCGCCCCGGCTTTGCACGGTATATTATGCATGTATTAAACATATGAACCTTCCTCTTGAATCACTTTATCTATTAAAAAAACCGCATCAAAATCCGTTGTGTGGTTTTGAAGATATAAGCATACATAGGGACAGAGAAAGCGACTTTATTTTATACTATGTAGTGATGATAGTGAAGTAGGCATACAGCAAAGATTCGTCAAAACATCCAGCCTTGCGACGGCTGTTTGCCGTGTCATGTCACAACTTATTTATCCCGCGTCCCAGCGATTTATTTATCAACGTAGCAACCCATAAATCGTTTTATCCACCTTTCTAAAAATGATAAATACAAGATGAATCGCTCGGGAGCGCGTTCCCCATTTGTCCTAGGGCTAACCCAGTTTGATTGATGGCTGGCACAGTCGATCATGTAACCGCTTCAAATCGGACACACGTTCAAATATATCTTATTTATAATATGGAATGTGGGTCGCTTCATAATTTTATAAAATATAGAGATGGGCGCATGTCAAAGAAACGGTCTTTGTAGTCGGCGACTATTATTTTTAATGTTATTTTTAAACAAAAAAGGCGTTTAAAACCACTGTAACTAAATTAAAGTTATTTATATACGTACTAGCTTCTGCCCGTGACTTCGTCTGCATAGAATTATACTTATAACCCTTCCACTTGAACTCTATCGATTAAAAAAACCGCATCAAAATACTTTGCGTATTTTAAAGATCTAAGCATACGAGTACATAGAGACAACGGAAAGCGACTTTGTTTTGTACTATGTAGTGATAGCAATGATTGTAACAGGGTAAAAATTACTTAGAAAATGTTGCAAAAACACTGTCGAATATGTACCTACCCACAAGTTTAGTAAACGCATGTGTTGAAATGTGCGTTAGCCGAAGGCGGACGACTTTATCCGAAGTTGCGACGTATGTTGACAAGCGCCCAGAATGATCGGCCGACTAGTCGGCCGACTAATCGGCATCTTTAGACCGACAAAATCAGGTACACAAAAACCGTAGTCAGCCCATCACTAATAAAACAGCATCCGAATTAATGTTACAAAATAAATGTTCTGTTGTCCTTTGTTACAGCGAAACGGGACGTGGCATGTGTAACCTCAGTCTATCAAAGTCGGACATGCAAATTACGGAATGGTTCTCAGTCATTTTAAAAGGTACGAGGGTCAGTCCACTTGACTCTGAGTCTTTATTGAGTCTGAGTTAGATACTTAGTACCTAGTACATAGAAAAAAATACATTTAGTGTCTGTAAAGTCGGTTTACGGACGATAGTTGTACGTGATAACGTCATAAAGAAACATTGATGAAAACCGCTAGCTCTGACGTTACGCGGAACGTGACAACGTGACACTTTTTCGTGCGTGCAGCCGGTGCTCATCGATTTTTAAGATTTTTGAGCGTGTGTGTAGTTTTCATTTCTGAACTGAGAGAAGTAAGAGAGCAGCGCTATAAAAATTCGGGCACTGCAGGTTTAATACACTGCTTCTTAGTCTAGTAACCATATTAGTCGAGAAATTAGCTCGTTCATAATCACAGGTAATGTCCTGACGGTCACTGACCTGATCGAAAATTCGTAAGACGGAGGGAGGTTGCTGCTGGGTCGTTCAAGCGGCGCTCGGGCGAGTGTGCGTGTGTACTTTTCACTTCTAAAGTGAAAACTACACACACGCACACTCGCGCAAGGTGGAGTTTCCTCTATGCAGATGCAAATAGTGGCCAATTTTCGACGCAATTGTAACATTTTCACTGTCCATTGTACGAGACCGGTGCAAATCTATATCAGCGTTTAGTAATATACAATTTACAGGTCTCGCACGACGCATTTGACGAACATTACGAGTAGTACCTAGTACAGTACAGAACATGTACTAGTTTCCAGTTTCAAATGTACAGGGCCTGGAAATATGGCAGGGAAATTAAGTAGCCCCATTTTTAACACCAACTTTACGTCCCTGATAACACACACACACACTGTAAAAGAGAGAGAGAGAGAGAGAGGGGGAAAGAGAGACACACACACATCCCTACTAATAAAAATTACAAGTCAACCCGCAGACGCGTTCTCCTAATGCGCGAAACGAGACGGTTTTATAACATTTTTACGATTCCTCCTTATCTCCAGTTATGAGGGGAATCTCTGATTTGCATAGAAAATATTTTATGTCATCGTAACAATTTGCTACCGTAATGTTCGCGCGTGTTGAAAAAAGTCAGCAACTTCATGTTTTTGCCCGAAAAAGGTTTTGCGTGGAGCCGGGCTCATACTCAAGAGATGTATTTGGTGTTTGTTAACTTTTCGGGGTCTGTTGGCACTGAGCCGTTTAATGATCTACATCAACTTTAGAAAGTTCTTCCATGCTTGTCTGGGATTAAAAAAAACAGCATTTACCAGTTGCTTCTCTTCCCGCGCATGGTAAAAGCCCATCGAGGGAATGGGCGAAAGTCTTAGGAATAATGTTATAGGCGATGCGGCTAGCAACCCATCTATTTTGATTTCCCTTTCCACCTACGCCCTTAATCATGCTAAACGTGGCCTTACGTTGCCGACATTTTTGTCACAAGATTTTTGAATACTGTATTTATTATCTTGACATTGGCCATCCACGGGGCCAAATTGAAAAAGACGAAGAACTTGTATTGTACAATAGGCAGATAAAATGCAGTGTTTTTCTGTGAACGTTTAAAATCACTTTTCACTATCCAATAATGGCAATAATCCATAGAGTCATTCGGGTCAAGAGCACGCACTTTTTTTTTGATGGCCTCCCAGACCTATAAAGAATTATATAATTGGCATGTTATGATATTAAATCTGTAGAATATTCAATAAATTTTCACTATTTAAGAAAATTTTCCATCAAGATTAATTAGCTTTAGCCCTACATAGGCTTAACTGGAAACTTTTCCAATGCGTACTCTTGACCCGATGTGTGGGTAAAATTACGCAAGTCTTAGGGTAAAGTTACGCACGCGGGGTAAACGTACGCAGTCATTCGGGTCAAGAGCACGCATTTTTTTTTTGATGGCCTCCCAGACCTATAAAGAATTATATAATTGGCATGTTATGATATTAAATCTGTAGAATATTCAATAAATTTTCACTATTTAAGAAAATTTTCCATCAAGATTAATTAGTTTTAGCCCTACATAGGCTTAACTGAAAACTTTTCCAATGCGTACTCTTGACCCGATGTGTTCGCCTTCATTATTTGGTCATCTGAGATGAGGGTCCGCTGAGGGGCCTTCCTTATGTAATTTCTCGGCATTTTGGTGTATTTTGAAAGATTGAACAATTTTTGATATTTTTATTTCATTTGGGGTATAAGTACGCAACGGGGGTAACGTACGCGTGCGTACTATTAATCTCGTACTCTTACCCCAATCGGCAAATATACCAAATAATCAGTCACAACACACACGTTAAATACTTTTTACGAATATGATAAACTTACATAAAAACTACATTAAATGAACAATAGAAATATAGTATACTTACTGGCACAGAGCTATCTATTTAACTACAGCACACTTTTCCGTGGCTCAAAAATTAAACGAAATAAGCGTGCTACAAGTATTCGGCGACGTGTCGCGACCAGTACTTAGATTGCGTCGGCGCTGCCCGTGGCTCCTAAACGGCGACAGTAGCGCCACTCTGTTTTACAAACACAGACCTCGGCCCACCCACCCCTGTCGGAGATCAGACCACCGCGTACTTTTACCCACCGCGTGCTGTTACCCCGAATGACTCTACAAAGCTAAACAAACTGTAAGTTAACAACGTTAAAGCTTGCTTGCCGTAAAAATCAAACGCAGTAAATCACTCGATGTTTTTTAAATCGATTACAACTTGTGTAATCTAGCAGAAACCCGCGCAAACGTATTTACGCTTAAATCGGTTCTGCGTGCAATCTCCATATTTATTCACGAGCGTGAATTTATCTGTAATCATCTGTGCCAACGTTTATGTGAAAATTTCTGTACATTCGCCACAGAATGTCATGTCAAGGTGGCGAGAGATAAAGGCAAGCTGTCATTATGTACAACCATCGAGGAAATGGGCGAATCTTAGGAATAATATTATAGGTGATGCGATAGCAACTCACAATTTTGATTTGATTCCCCTGTCCACCAGTAGGTACGCCCACAATCATGCTACACGTAGCCTTTAGGTCTTGTTAGCTTAGCTTAGGCTCTGTCGACTCCGTAAGGGATGAAGACGTGATTTATGTATGTTTGTATGGGTAACATCTCCTATTCGATATTTCCACATTATACACAAATCACTATTATCCCTTACGGTAGATATAGTCTAAGGTGACAAGACCAAAAGGCCACGTTCAGCACGATTGTAATATATGTAGAAAGGAGAATCAAATTAGTGATGGGTTGCAAGCCGCGTAAGATAATTCCTAAGATTTTCGACCGTTCTTTTGCCATTCCCTCCATGAATAAAACGCATTTCCCCATTATTTGTCCTTATAAATCTCGCATTTCCACAAAAAATCTCACGCATCCGAAATCACCATTAATCGCGTTCCTCATTCCGGTCTCTTGATCAACAGATATCTCCACGTATATTCAACTTCAAAAATCGTGTCCATCCCGTATAAATCATTTGAAAAGCATCCTCTATGTATTTGTCAACGTTTCCTTGGGTTCCTGACTGATCGGCACTCATTAGCAGGGATCTTGGGCCATTGAGGGCAGGCTTATTTGTATGGGCCCTGATAAATGGGATTGTCTGGGGCACTCCATCATAATGTAGTACAAGCTAATGTAAGTGGACCGTTGTGGGGGCGCAGTGTTGCCAGCTGCGCCGGTTTTGCCGGGATATGCCACCTTTTTTATGTTAGAGAGGCCAGCAGTGGTGGATTTACACTAGGGGCAGTCGGGGCTAGTGCCCAGGGCGGCAAATTTTCTAGAGCAGCAAAATTTGAAAATTTTTATTATTCTAATTTTTAAGAAATAAAGATATCAAAACTATTAAAATAAAATTTAAGTCATAGGGCGGCATTTTCTTCAGTGCCCCAGGGCGGCACAAATTTAAATCCGGCCCTGGAGACCAGACAAACGAACTAGTGGGTTACCTGATGTTAAATGATCAACACTGTCCATAGACACCGCGCTTTACGCGATGCCAGTGCGTTGTCGGCCCTGCAGAAAATTGTACACTCGCTTAAAGGCACCCAGGTCGTAACTCGATGGGACCCCAGCGGGAAGCTCGTTCCAGATTTTGCAAGTTCGTGCACAAACAAGTTTTATACGACAAGGAAGGCATACGCGCAATGGGGTTGCCTAATGGTAAACGAGCACTATGGGCCCCGCAACACTAGAAGACTGCAGATGCGCTGCCAGTCTAGAGGGCTAGGATAGAATACCTCTTGTGCCAGTAATTTGACCAGCTGTCTTACTCTTCACACTGAAACGCAGGATAAGCGAGTAAGATGGTAGTAGCGATAGTAGCGATACATAATTCACGTCTTTATCTCTTACGGGGTAGACAGAGCCTGAGGTAAGTCATAAGTCATTTATTCGTCGCTTTCATGGTGTACATTGGATCTTACTAGCTAATAAATTTCCCAACATGAAACCCTGTAGCTGTAGCTGTAGGTAACATGACTTAAAGACCACGTTTAGCATGATTGTGGGCGTATGGATGGAAAGGGGAATCAAAACAGTGATGAGTTCTTAGCCACATCCTACTAATATTATAAATGTGAAAGTTTGTGAGTTTGGATGTTTGTTACTCTTTCACGCCAGAACGGCTGGACAGATCTGGCTAAAATTTGGAACATAGATAGATTTTGGTCTGGAATAACACATAGGCTAATTTTTATCCCGGAAAATTGCGTAATTCCTGCGGGGTAGCGATAAACGAATTCTATGCAGACGAAGTTGCGGGCAACAGCTAGTCGTCTATATAACATGATCTCTAAGATTTTCACCCAATCCCTCGATGGGTTTTTACCATTTGCGACGAAGAGAAGCAACTGGTACATTCTATGTTTTTTCTTTGCTCCAAAACCAGCGTGGAAGAACGAGGTCCTACCTTCCGCAAATTTTTGAAAGCTCACTCGAAAGTGCCATTTGAAGTAGAAATAATTTTATTGTGTATTGCTCCAAAATTACAGCTCCAATTAAAAACTAGTTGAATAAATTAACTAGCGCCGTGATTTGTTTTAGTTTATTTATTTTCAAATTTCTACTTTTGTAGACATTAATGTGCTTTCAAAAATTCCGACAATATCGTCCAGAGTGTCGACGACCTAACCCCAGGCCTCATTCTATATCACAATGGCGTTCACCATTCCTTTCTCACGGTAAAGAATGAGGATAGAAAGAGATGGTGAATGTAACGCCTCAGTCTGTCTCAGTTTTTAATGTAGTAGCAAATTTGGAACATAATTTAAATCCTTTTCTTAAACGAATATTTGATGATGGAAGTCGAATTAGAACAAATGACTGATGCAATTGATCGAAATTTTACCGAGCGATTGTCCGGATTTTTCTTCTCATAAAGTGGCAACCCTGTGGGGGAGGGTACGTTCGGTGTTTCTTGCTGAAATATTGAGGCGGAAGGTTTCTAGTTTCTGGTAAGGACGCATTATACGGTAGACAAGATTACAGAACAGCTACCTTTAGGTATTGGAGAACTAGCTTCTTCCCGCGACTTCGTCCGCGTCGAATTATACATTAAACCTTCCTCTTGAATCACTTTATCTATTAAAAAAACAGCATCAAAATCCGTTGCGTAGTTTTAAAGATATAAGCATAGATACGGACCAGACAGCGGAAAGCGACTTTGTTTGATGCTATGTAGTGATGACAGCAAACAAAAGAAAACGGATGCAAAAGGGACGTGAATTTATGTATACCTACTTCCAAATCCGAAGTTCGTATTATACAGCTACTGTCGCTCTCTTTCTAATTTTAAAAGCTATTAGTGTGTGCGAGACGAAACGATTCCAATTCTATTTTGGAACTTGGGTTTTTAATATTCTCATAAAAATGTTGCCACGTTCAAAAATTTTACGTAGGTAGCAAATGTTTTATTGTCGAAATCTACTTCAATTATTTCGTTTCGACATTCATTGTTAAGGCAGACATAAATAATGGGGCGTGTGATTCTTTATTCATTGATTTCACATTCGAGAAGTTCACCCGAAAGAATTGAAGCAGTGCAGGTGCTGTTTGGCGTCTCATCGAAACTTTGCAGGATACCGGTTTCTATCAAATACCGGTTCTTGGTACACGCCTTTTAAACCGTTCACTGCCAGTTGTCATACGCAAGACGCCAAGTGCCGCAAACGCATATATGCGTTCGAAAGACTGTTAACTTGTGACAGTGGCACTGGACGAAATTCATGTCAACGCACACAGTGGCGTAACTATAGGGTGGCAGAGGTGGCAAAATGCCACGGGCCCTTCGCTCTACGGGGCCCCGAACTGGATTGGTTTAGAGCACAGAAGGGGCGCTGATGCACTTCTTTATATTGACGAATTTGCCACGGGCCCCAGACGTTATAGTTACGCCACTGACCGCACATATGCGTTGCTATCAGTAAATGTGTTAAGACGTCTTATCTGGTCAAGGTTTAGGCCTCCTAGAGCCGCCAGTTGCTTATGGGTGATGAGGCAGTCATAGTTATGCGGTTTTTTTTTGTTCAGTCGAAAACTTTGTCGGGGAAGAACAAATACAAAAACAAATTAAAAAACCATCAGCTAGCACTTTATTTGGTCCAGTACCAACTAATAATAACACTATCTGTATAAAAAATATTACAAACAAAAACAAGAAAACATATACTTACCTACTTACTTGCATTTTGTGAAATTTACATTAGGAAACATTATTGCATAGTAACTCAATAATATCACAAAACGGGCGATTTTTAATGATTATAAAAAACAGAATGGAAACAGGGAAAATAGATGATCTGCCTATTTCATAAACGTGACAGGCAACAAGACAAATGACTGACAATTCGAATTACATTTCTGGTTTGAGAAGTTCTTTATTGAACCGGGTTCCACATCGGATACGAATTTGCCGAAATATCAGAGTCACATACCTTTCACGCTTATGAAATAGGGGCCTGTCACCTGTTTCTCGAAGCTACAAGTTACAATTTCACAAGTGCAAACTAGCAACACTGGTCTAATCAACCAAGCAGTAGTTAGCATTTCACCAATGTTAGGTACCTACTATAGACCCCTTAAATGAATTCTCGCCCGCGCGGCACAGAAGCGCGGGGTAGGACGACAAAGGGGGCCGAGGGGTGCGGGCGGGTATTGCGCCTGTCGCCCCACCCCGCGCTCCTGCACCGCGCGGCCGAGGACTCATTTAAGCGGTCGGTCTATAATTTAGTCTTGCAAAAAATAAAATTGTAGCTTAAAGAAACGGTCACCACCCATGGACACACGTAAAGCCAGAGAATACGATATTATCATCTTAATTGCCCGAATCGAACAGTTTGTCGTTCCAAATCAGTGCATCTACTGGCAGTACTGGCACTGACTTAACATTCACTGCATTGAACGCATATACGCGTGTAGCAAACTTTAGCCCGATGTCTTCAACGCTAATGTGAGTTCTGGCGTTAATCAGATGTGATTTCATACATTGTCGTTACATTTTCATTTATAAAACCTTACACCATTATTATAAACGTTTCTATGCGTTAATTGTACTACTGAGCGAAGTCGGCACCTGACCTAAAGAAAAATATACCGGCAGTGAATGTGTTAACACGTGTATTAAAATTACAATAAGCTTCGATATGTACTTCATATTCAGTTAATTATAAACTTTTATCACCGTATGTAATACCCACTTGCAAGCTCCGAAGAAAAAGTAACAAATAAGCAGTGATATCGCTAGTGAAAAGATATAAGCATGGTCTCACGTCAAGAGAACTCACTGGGCGAGTGCGGGGTATGAAGCGGCGTGCGGGCGCGGAGCTCACCCCCGCTTCCCCCAACCCCGATACGACTAGCTCGCGCGCGGACTGTAGGGTAATGTAATGACTAAAAAACCTGGGGAATTAAAAAAAATGTGGCTAAATGTTTTTTAAGTACCTTTTCTCAGATTTTGGAAATTTTAGGTTACTATCGCTCAGGATCAAGATTACAAAATAGTATCCCCAATTTGACATACTTAGTAATGTTTGCTGTCGGTAGGACCTGGGGGCCACATTTTTTCTAGTAAAATAAATATTTAGTCAAGTTTTTTTTTTAATTCCACACCTACATCAGGTGCCATAAACATGTCGTTGTGTGCGTTGGAATGATATCATAATTATAACATCTGCACTATGCACTTTATCAAAACGTGACAAAGTCCATGATTTGATTAGCTAGTGTTGGCGACTGTACCAAATATGCGAATATACTTTCAAATAAACCCATTAAAATTATCACACAAGAAAAACTTAAATTAGTGCATTTATTTAGCATTTTGTACAAAAAGACACAAATCAGACGCATTTTGTATTAAATTATATAACCTCGCATTTTTATCATTTTATACTCTAGATAAAGAATTGCCTATTTTTTTTTACATTTTGAGACATCGCATCGGTGATCTATGCGCGAATGCTCAAAAACAGCTCTCAAAGGGAAATCGTTTTGCCAGTACACTGTCGAGCGGCTCTTTATATCTTGAGTGTAAAATGATCGATCGATGCTTTGACACCTTGTAATCCAGAACCCAGCCCAAGTAAAATGCTAAAGAATATAAACTGGAATTACAGATGTCAAAACTTAGAGGCCATGCATAAATTACATCAAATATTAAACTTAGGAGTATATGAAGATGATGATTTGGAAGTAATGAAATTGTGAAGAGATGATAAAAAAAACCTAAATAGTTCACTGAAGGGTGCGAACTAGAAAGATTTTTTCCTAGCTGCTCCCAGTGTAGTTATCCCTTACGGGGTAGACAGGGCCTAAGGTTAATGTGTTGTATTTCATACATGGCCTCACAATTGTTTGTGATCAGTTCAGAGCTCGTAGTGTAAATTTTTGTTGTAACAAACGTCTCGAATGTCTTCTGACGCCAAGCAAAGCTGGGCGTCTATAAAACTCTGAGAGATGAGACCTAGCTAGATTGACCCCAAAAACCCCTATAAAGCAAATTCAACGAAATCATTAAAGCCCTGTTCGAGAATTCCTCGTTTAAACATACTAATCCTTTCATTTGGCCGAATTTCATATGCCATAATGATTATTTGTCATTAACTATTTTTCCCTGAAACAGTAATTTTTTTCACCTTTGAAGTGGCCATCCTGTAGAACTCTATAGGTTAGGTTAATTTTATAGCAATTCTGAACAATCAACAATTTAAAAAACAAAAAATATTTACCTTGCTACTCCGCTACTCACGTGCAAGATAAACAAGCAAGTGCAAAATATAAATGTTTTTCATATATAAACAGTAAGAGAAAAAAATATTATGGCAAAAGTATATTATGGCTTATAAAATTATGACAAACCATAGGGAACCTTAAAGATTTACGATAGATATTGTCGTTACGTGCCACTAAAAGCACTGCCAATTAGCCCACAGAAATTGAGACGTTAACGCGACGTTCGAAACTTTTATGCCAAAAATAGACACTAGACACTCAGATGGTACACGTGTAGTCATAGCATGACGACTGTTGTTCCCGTCGTTCGTCGTTGCCTATGCGTATGTTGGACGACGAAGGATTGGACTCCCATAGCCCTGGTGTCTCGATTATCTATGACAAATAATATTATACATTTTTCACAAACAATAAAATTTTAATCTATCACCAATACTGTATTAGAACAGTAGTAGTCTGTGAAACTAGCTTTTTGAAGAATTCGTTTATTGCCTAAAGGAATTATGCAATATTCTTTAACCGGGAGTCAAACTCTATACCGATTTAACATAAATCGGTGTTCACATTTGCATTTTTTCATATTAGCAAGGACAATTTTTGATTTGTTATTATTATGTACCTAGTGAAGATAGCTGGAATGTTTGACTAAATTATATAAGTGTCCAACAAACAGGAGTTTAGAACGCGTAATCGCTAGCAAGGTAAGTAATCGGTTTTAGATCACGGAGATAGAACTTAACTAAGAAAAATAGGTCTTATTGGCACAAAGTACATAACATAACAGAATCGAAACCTAAAGTCTAGTTTACGAGTTACTAACTACTGCTCACCTTTTGCACCAGTTCTTCGAAGGCCAGGCTGATCCCCTCATGGGTCTTGGCGCTGCTCTCGATAAAGAGCATCCTGTGTTTTTGTGCAAACTCCTGTCCCGCCTCTCTCGTTACTTGACGAGGCTACAAAAGAAGTGCCAAAACAGTAATTTTATTTTCAACATGAAACTACCGTGAGACTCAATCATAATTACACATAAACGGATAACTCACGTATAAAAGTCCAGTGATGCTCGACATGTTTCGGAGTATTTCGAAGGGGCGAGCGCTCTTGGAAAAAGGACTTCGAAATAGTCCGAAACATGTCGAGCATCACTCGACTTTTATACGTGAGTTATCCGTTTATGTGTAATTAGTAATTTTATTACTATGTGAACTTTGTCGCCGAGCTCCATCTATCGGTATAATGTATACGACACAAATACTAACTAACTTCAACAAAACACCTACTCATCTAAGACGAGAGATGGCGCTGATTTCAACGATAGATAATACCACTTTTTTATGGTTTACCCGTTCAGAGAAATATTCCTAAACAATAGTGAAAAGAAGAACACAGAAAAATCCGAAAAGTAAAGCTATGGTCGACAACTTAGAAATGGTGGGGAGTTGACATCCATTACGAAAGGGGGGGGGGGGGGGGGGGAGAAAAACGGTCAAGTGCGAGTCTGATTCGCGCACGAAGGGTTCCGTAGGTCCCATAATCTCTACAACTTTTGACACTATTAATTATAACCTATTTTTAATGAACGTTTTTTCTATGGGAGCCCCACTAAAATATTAATTTTACTCTGTTTTCTTTAATAGCATTACAAACCAACCTTGTCAATTTTATTTCCAACAACTAGACAGACAATGTTCTTCTTCGTGGAATAAACTTGTAGTTCCTCAACCCATTCTTTTAGTTTCGCTAAAGTCTTTGGTTCCGACACATCATACACCAATATAGCCCCATGAGCTTCCCTGTAACAACATTAAGTATACATACACACATAAATCACGCCTTTTCTCTCACGGGGTAGACAGAGCCTAAGGTAACAAGACCTCAAGGTCACGTTTAGCATGATTGTGAAAAAAAAAATTTTGTTCCTTTCACACCGAGAAACTTGAAGAAAAATCAATTCTGAACATAATTAAAGAGCAACCACCATAGAAAAAAAATTGTGGTTTCACAATTACCGACTTACAAAAATTGCATTTGCAAAAAACACTAGCTTTGAACAGAAAAATTTCACTTTGATTCTTATCAGGGAGCAAAAGTTACTTTTCTGAATTAAAGGTGTGAGAGGGTTAATTTAGCACCCATAACGCAAAAATATCCTTTGATTCTTTATACAAAATGATAGTTCGCCTTTGTGCATATATTTAAGGTCTTTTTTTGTGATTTGTCTCTACTTCTCTATATTTGTACAATAAAGCATTTACTTACTTACTTACTTACTTACTTACAGTAATTTCACCCAAAATGAAAGAATGACTGCACAAGGTCTTATCACCCATACATTATGAGTAAATTTTTTTTTTTTTTTTTTCATGTTGGAGAGGCCAGACAAACAAACTAGTGGGTCACCTGATGGTAAATGATCACCACTGTCCATAGACACCCGCAGCGCTTTACGCGATGCCAGTGCGTTGTCGGCCCTTAATTAGTAATAGTGTATCAATTTGTGCGGGCGAGCCATTCCTAACCTGTAGAAGCTTGAGGTCAATGTCCTGTACCGCTCCTGGCCCGCAGTGTCCCATATCCCGAGCTTCACCTTTACTCCGTTCACTTCCATAACCTTACATTTGTAGTCAACTCCTATAGTGGCCGGGAATGAGGCGTTGTAATCACCAGTTGTGAACGCCAGAATTATACTGCGGGCAAAACGGTTGAAATATACAAATCGTAGAATCATACATACACAAACAGCGTGGAACGGTCCAGTGGGGAAAGGTAGACACCGCCCACTGGCTTGCTGGGCTGACGAAATAGTAGAGGCGGGAAAAACTGGGTTTGGAGGGCCCAAGATAGAACCTCATGGACGTCTCTGGAAGAGGTCCTTACCTCATAGGTTCTGGTGTAAATGCACTAATAGTGTATCGTACAATTATTATTTTATTATTAATTTCTTTTTTTTTATGTCAAATATTATGTCTAGCATGTAATTGTAAACCAGAAATAAAAGGCTTTTTTATATTTATTTTACATACACAAATAGCTATATATATACCCCTTATGGGTAGACAGAGACTAAGGTAACAAGACCATGTTTAGCATGATTGTTGGGGTGGGATGGAAAGGGGAATCAAGCTAGTGCTGGGTTGCTAGATCCATCACCTTTAACAAAATACTAATAGAAAACTCAGCAGAAATATAGTTTGAGTTGGTTGTGAGAATAATAAATAATTTTAAGGAGTTAAACAATAGTACATTACATACTGAGGGTAGAAAAATAAAGAATGTCTCAGATCTCAGTAACATGTCGCACAATCCGAAGGTGAGGGTGATAAACATGTGACTTGAGGCTTGCTTTATCAACGCTAAAGCTGTGTACGCAGTTTTGTCTCACTCTGGCCAGAAAGTGGAAATTTTTGCTCGCATAGCAGGCGGTAAATTGCTTCTTAAGGGCCAAGGCGACATACTGTACATAGCAGTGCCAGCATAAACAAGTAAATATAAGATAGCATAAGATTGTACCCGTGGTAGAAAATAAAGGTTACAGGATTGTAACAAATTAACATAAAATATCAAGTGGTATGTTTAGAGCTTAACTTAACACAACTTTGATCTTATTACTTACTAAAAATATCGTACTTTAAGACTTGACGGTTACCTATTTTAATTAATAGGGCCAATAATTAGCACCGACGGCTGGAGGATTCTTAGTAATTTAATAGCAAGAACATGATGAAATCCAATTCAATGCAAGTATTAACTTCGAATCAATCATGACTCACGATTTCCTTGCCCTAGTTGAAAAATGTTCTTTGTCCAGAAAAGTTAAGAAAAACTGTATTTTACTTACCTAGATTTACCCACACCACTCTCCCCGATAACTAAAATCTTTAAAGCGGTCACGTAATCCATTTTTATGAGTGTACAATCGCTCCAAAGATAGAAAGCCTATTCCAAAAAAGACCAATTAGTATTGCTACTTCCGCGTTACGAAATGCGATAAATCCTTACAAAGAGTACTTGTTACACGTTAAATTCTACAGTGTACTAACTAAAAGCACGTTTAATCACAGAATATTGTACAAAACTTTGATATTTTAATTTTTAATTCACACTAAATACGCACATCGCAATAAAAATATTGCAAACATCTGACACTTTGGCATTGACGTTTGAATGACGTTTCGTTTGGTTGCGTTTCGTTACTGCCTTCAAATGTTTAGGTTTTTGGAACTTCTAATATTAAAGTTAAAGTTAAGTAAAGATTAAATCAAATGTAATAAAAATTCAAATCTCTTCTTTAGCACACCAGTAAAAGTAATTTGTTTGGAATTTGCCAAAAGAAATAACGTTGAGCATAATAAGTTCGAGAGCGGTACAATAGTTTTGAAGACAAAATAAACAGAAACATACAAACTCAACAAGACAAGAAATTTTACTAAAGTATTTTACCAAAAGGAATATAACTAAATAACATAACTGCAACATAAAAGGTTGGTTAAATTCCAGTTAAAATTGTACCTCCAGCATTGGTCCAAAACCAGGGCGGGGTCAGGCTAAAGGTTATGCCCTTCAAGTTTCTTAAGCTGCTACTTACAAAGTTTGAAAGCTATGAATTAAAATGTTTAGGTACCTACGTAAAGTTAAAGTTAAAAAACGCGCTGTCCTTTTCTTCAGTTAGGTGATAGCTTTTCACAGAAATCTAATGATAAGATAAATGCAGGTACTCAGTATCTCCATGTACTGTTGTTTTAAGTTCCATTATACAAGATAACATTGTTTATAATGATTGAATGAATTGTGTTACAGTCGGATAAAGTGGTATTATCAGCTCAGTAATAGATAATGCTTGCGTCCACTACCTCATTTAGGGGCACGGCAGTGTTCCTACTAAGTGGAGCAATAACAGTATGATTAAAATGGCCTAAGTATATTAATTGTGCCTACGTTTTTGTAAGGGTGGAATAACGTCATGGTTTGAACTCATGTCACAATGTAATAGTGTGTAATATTCGTATCTGCCTGTTTATGATCGAGTTAGTCAAATTTAATTTTTATATAAGTGTTTAAATTCGGTTGAATGATCAATCGCTTCGTACCTAGTGACTAAAGAACAGAGAAAACATTTTTTTCACCGGGGCAAATATTAGTAAGATATGAAAAATACGACATACCTAATATATTCAAGTCTGGGATGTTTCAAGGGATGTTTAATATTTAAGTATGTACCTTTTTACCAATCAACCAATGTCAATATTGTTACCGACTGTTATGTAATGTAGGTAACGTAGTGGCGCCAATAATCGACACTTTAAGGAGATGGTGTGTTTTGTTATAAAATTTTAAATACTTATGATATTTTTAGAAGGAAATTGACATTTCAATATGATGAAATATATCCTTGAGATATGAATGGGCTATATTTTTACTTTTAAATAAATATGTAGTAGAAAAAAAACCTGAAAAACCGTTTTTACTTCAAAATCTCCAGTGATCGACACTTGAAACTCCAAACGCCGACACCCAGTTATCGACAACTACCAGTTATCGTCACCTAGTTATCGACTATAATTCACAATGGGCACTTGCATGATCACCACAATTGGCAAAGTGAGTGTAAATAGGATTGGAATGTTGGTTAGATAAATCCGTAATGAATTAAAATGAACAGTTCAATAAGTATTTATTTATTGTCATCTATGTTCACTCATTCTTATTTTTTTTAATTTATTCAGCAGAGAACAAACTCTTAATTAATTACAAGTTCCAATTATTAATATTTTATTCATTATTATTATTTCGGTTAGTTATCAAGCCAAATGTTTGGGAAAAGCGTTAAAAATCACATAAATACCTAGTATTTAGTTATCAATTAGTCGTGTTTTTATAATAGCATTAGTAGTTTTTAGTTATATAATTTCAGCAATCTACGTGGGTATATCTTAGGTACAAGTAAATTCAAACAATAATAAAACGGAAAAAGTAAATCAAATCTTTTTTATAACATAGCATATCTTGATGCTTTTAATATGTGTTCATAATAAAACGAAGAGCATCAAAATACGCTGTAAGTAATGATTATTTTTTTTTCATAATCATTATTTCGGTTAGTAACCGTATCACTTTCCTGAAAAAATATATAAGTTTAGTTAACAATTAGTCGTATTCATAATTAAATAACTACCCTGTAGTGTCATAATAACCTAGGTAATAGTCTATATGATATACCTTGAGTGGAATTAAAGTCAATCAAAAACAAAACAGAATGTATAACAATTAGGAACTGCAGTATTTTCCGATATTACAATTTCTTGAGAACAGAACAAAGTCTACATATTATATTAAGACCATCAAGATACGCATTAAGTAAAATTTTTGTTCATAGTCATTATTTTGGTTACTAACCAAATTACTTGTCTGCAAATAATATTTCACAATAACATACCTAAGTATTACTTAACAATCAGTCGTATTTATATTAGATAGTTAACTAATACAATTTGAATGCCTCTTCAAGAACGACTGAAATCACTTTTTGATGAGCCTGTTGTTTGGAAAAGGATTTGCTGTACATACATAAGTTTTAATCAATAATTATTTTTCACACACTGCAGTATTTTTAGCCAGCGGGGCATAGATGAAACAACCTAATAGAGTGAAAATGTCGTATAATTAATATGAAATTATGAAATGAATTGAAGCTAAGCCAGAATTGGCGATTACTGCTCTCAGGTTGGCCAGCCGAAGGTTAAACAGGTCACTAGAATTAATAAAGCAATCATTATGATCGATATGGATGGTTAATGTTTAGTCGTTATGTGGCATAGTGAATGAAAGTCGATTATTTTTTATAATAAAAATAAGTCGGGTTTTCCTTCCTGACGCTATAACTCCAGAACGCACGAACCGATTTCCGCGGTTTTGCATTCGTTGGAAAGGTCTCGGGCTCCGTGAGGTTTACAGCAAAGAAAATTCAGGAAAACAGCATAGTTCCCGCGCGATGGCGATAAGCGAATTCTGCGCGGACGGAGTCGCGGGCAACAGCTAGTTTTTTATAAAAACCAAAAAGTAATTTTTTTAAGTGACTTGGTTCCACGTAGAAGATAAAGGAAAAAAAATATTAGTATGGTATACGTCGAAAGTCAGCTGTATTGCCATAATTTGATAGTCCTTATTACCACTTTAATTGGTTATTTCCTTGATGGTCAACGGAATTATAATTTTTAGATAACGCTAATATCCATGTTTCCAAAATGTATTGTTCTGATTTTGTCAAGATAGTGCTTGGCCCCATAATAGCGCATCCAATTGGCGGTTTTCCTGTGATTTTGTCGTGAAGAGTAATCCCAGGTACTGCGATACGTTTAGCAGCAGCTGCAACCTTCACAGTTCCTCACAGCCTCGAAAGCTTTTCCCATTTGGTCAGAAATGTAAATTTTTCTTGAAGGCATCTGTAAGAACCAATTTTCGACATAATTTGGTTCCAATAATCGACACCACGTCGATTACTGGTATCTCGACGTTTATCAATCTATTTCAAATACTCACCAACTCAGCAAAGGAAATAGAACCTTATGTGTATGTAAAGAGACACTTTAAAAAAATAATTGCTACCGACACTTGTCGATAATTGGAAAAAGTCACTTTTTCAGATCCAGTCATCGACAACGGCAATAAATGCTAAAAAAATAATCTCTAAACTTTGGCTGTAATAAAAACCGATCCTCCGATTGCTATAATAACCAGCGGAAAATACCAAATTCAAGTGAGTTTCAATACATCACGATAATAAACAAAATATTGTACTCACCTCCTTAACGATTTCTGTAAGAAATTCCGCCGTATTCACGAAAACACTCGCCGTGCTTAGTTATCCTCCGGCCATTTTAAAACGCAACGGCCGATTTCTTTCATAATGTCACCGAATGAAAGTATGAAGTGTCATCTCTACGGCACAGTATTGCCACATTATGAAATCGGTATACAACTCTTATTTTCTTTGATCAAAAAAAAAAGTGTCGGTAACTGGTTCTTGTCGGTCATTGGCGCCACTACGTTATTATTTATTTTTATTTATCGAGCCTGCCGGCCTTGTATAAATACCTACTACCGAATTTTAAACGTTCAAGTATTGTAAAACTTGGCCTAATTTTAACCTGAAATGTACCGTCCAGTTGCGTATCTTCGCCTGTGCTACCTATCTTCGCCCAATTTGACATAAGTTAACACTACCGAAATGTTTTTAGTGCTAGCCTTACATAAAACTGCTAAATATAAAGTATTTTTCATGGCGGTCAACATTCTTCGAACGATCTGCGACTAACTTCTCACAATTGATGTTCAGTGAGATTTTTTCGCGACGCCGACCACGTGTTTTTTTTTACCTGCGTTTTAACTTTGGTTTTAAACAGTGATATTATAGACCAGATAATGTTAAACTTTTTACATGATTATATCGTATAACTATTTCTTTTTCATGTGACACTAGTATTTAATGGCTAACTTACGTCTAGAAATCACAATTGGATAAAACGTTGGGGAGGGTATTTATCGTTCAACTTGTTGCCAAATTTCGCCTGCCCCTAGGGTTGTCAAATTTATTGTAGCACATTAATTAGTGGATGATATTACTTGTTTGCCAATTTAAATATTTTCTTTTGTTTTGTTTTACGGAAATGGCTTTAACGATTTGGAGGAAAGTTAATAAGTAGATTAAATTAAATAAATATTTTATAGGCATAGGTTGATTGGATTTCAATTAAAAACATATTATAGCAGAAAAACATACGTTTTGTTTAAGTAATAAAAAAAAGTTTGAAAATTTTTTTTTTATTGTAAACCATTACTCCCCTTTGTTTGGCATGTTGGGTAGTTTTTGGCAGCCCTAGCATCGTTTTAGAAAATGTATGAAACAACTTCAAACTGCAGCCAATCTTCGCCTACCACACATTTTCTTTAAAATATGCCTAGTCCGGTGTAGTTAAGCTTCATATTGTATTAACACAGTCCAAGTAGATAAGACTTAACATGTGTAAGTCATGGAAAAGTTTAGTATTAGCGGTAAGGCATGCCATAGGCGAAGATAGGGAAAAGTACCCATACTTCGCCTATTGCCTTTGGGGCCATTTATTACCAAGTTAACGAGTGAAATTCAAAGCTTTAGTGATTTATACTGATAGCCAGGAGTACTAAAAAAGGTTTTTTTTGCGACAATGGACTAAAATTCTTTCAAATATGAAAGATATTTTGGAAAAAGTGTCAAAATCCAGGCGAAGATACGCAACTGGACGGTATGTATTTCAGCACCATGCGATTAATATCTTTACCCCTAAGTTCCTAAAAATAGGTTGCAAACTTTCTGACAGATAGTTGATAACTGGTACAATCAGCTTCAGATTTAAAAAACGTGAAAACACTTGCGTGAAAACTTGAAAGACTTCCATGCTGGTCTGCAAACAAAGAAAAAACATTTATAATGTACCAGGTGCTTCTCTTCCCGCGCAGATGGTTAAAGCCCATCGAGGGAATGGGTGAAAATCATAGGAAACATGTTAACCCATCACTATTTTGATTCCACTTTCCACCTATTCGCCCACAGTCTTGCTTAACGTGGCCCGGTAGGTCTTGTTACCTTAGGCTCCGTCGACCCCGTAAGGGATAAAGACGTGATTTGTGTTAACCATCTGCGCGGCAACTGGTACATTCTATGTTTTTTCTTTGCTCCCAGACCAGCATGGAAGGACCTAACAATGAGTCCTAACATTTTCGCCCATATGAAACGTCAATTCTATGCAGGAGCGGATTAGGGAGGTATTTTTGTGTACCTACTTTTGACAGTACATACCTACTTCAAGTTTATTTCTAACAGTTTTATTGTTGTCTTTTTTGGCTTGTTCGCCCCTTGTGCCCCCAGAAAAAAACCTGGATGCACCTGAATTATATGCCAAAAAAAAATCCCGAATAACTTCCTGTACAATAATTTTGGCCACTTTGCAGTACAAATAAAATTATTTCCCAGTTTACTTTAGCCACAGATAAGATCTACATCGATTTAGTCATAACTCCGCATTGTTCGCGATGGACTACGGTTCGCCCCAACGAATATCTCATAGCCAGTCCCACATCCGATTACGAAAGATTCTTAAACGAAATAACAACTTAGCAAATAAAGATCAAGGTATAATTTGGAGTAGCGCGTGATCATTCACTTGTAACATTACGTTCCGATAAACCTTGATAACGAATATTTTCAAATGAAACCAGCGTGACGATGAACTGCCTTACTTTTTAAAGCACTATATAACGGCCATGATGTTCTGTGGCTGTTACTCGAGTACTCACACTTGCAGTACAAGCTACTAAAAGCGAAATAGCTACGCTATTAAAAGACCCAGTGAACAAAATTATCACCATGTCCATTGCTGGTAAATACGAGAACTACAAGGCTGAAGATGTGGACGATCATCTGGCTGCAGCCGGTAAGAGTTACAAAAACTTATTGCTTGCATTTGTGGGATTATGTGGGCGTGGGTTATGGTACTCAGTCTATCAACCCTTAGGAACTGTCACCGCTATTCACTGCCAGGCGCGCTACAAGGATAGTCAATAAAATGCAGAGTTGCGGGTGGTAGGGCCTTGTGCAAGGTCCGTCCGGATCGCTACCACCATCTTACTCGCTAATCCTGCCGCTAAGTAGCAGTGCCTGCACTGCTGTGTTCCGGTGTGGAGAGTAAGACAGCCGGGGAAATTACGGGCACAAGAGGCATTTCATCTTAGTCCTCTAGGTTGGCAACGCATCTGGAATCCCTCGGGGGTTGCGGGTGTCTATGGGCAGTGGTGATCACTTACCATCAGGTGACCCACTTGCTCGTTTTCCTTCCTATTCATATAAAAAAAAAAGTTCGGATACTTGTTATATTAACTTTCACAACGTTATTTAACTACGAACTAAACGTGAGCTGAGGAGACTACAGTCTATACAATGAGCTGAGTAAACTATGCTTTACATGAGCTGAGGAACTTGCGATCTACACAAGAGTTAGGGAACGACTGCCGAAGCGGGCGCTTGGTCCCGCTAAACCCAGCTAAAAGGAATTTGCTTACACCGCTCTTATCCCAGTGCACTTGCACTATGATATGAAAGTGTTGTATGCCCCTACACATTTGTCTCCCTTAGCGTCCAAAGTCCGAGGTTGGTTATTGCGGAACAATCTTTACCATGCTTATTTAACATCCCCGTGCTGCTACTGTTCGCCTGGTGACTGGTTTTCTCTCTGTTAAGCTGTAAAAGCCACCTGAGCAGTGGCGTAGCTACCTAGGGACTAGGCGGGGCAGTGCCCGAGGCCCTCAAGCTCAGAGGGCCCTCGAATCCTTACCAGAAAATCTCGATCGAACTATTATTATTAAAACGTAACCAGTTTAGATAGTAGTGGGGCCCCATTTTTTTATTTGCACCAGGGCCCTTGGTTACCTAGCTACGCCACTGCACCTGAGACTAATAGCAACAGTCTGTTAGTAAAAAATGTACGAATTACATTTAACTTTATTGTGACTTATTACCGCCTATCATTATGGGAAGCCTGTTTATTGTCTGCCCAAACAGGTTAAATAGCGCCAGGGAAGAACTAAAATCGCCTATCTTACAAATTTTAATTATTGTAGTTTGAGTTCTATTGAGAGAACCAATAGATCCTATCTTACATTAATCCGAAATTACAAGATAGGAGGTCTTTGTTCTTCCCCGTCGATAGGTTAACTTTGTCCCTATTCCAAGGGTTGCTGGTGGTATTTAAAGGGGCGGTCAGGCCCTAAAACTACACAAGAATGGTGTAGGTATTATTTTGAGTTGAGACTCTTTTGTTCTGTATGCGTAGGTACATTAGCTAGAGGTTTTATAAGGCTTTTTTCTGGGTCACCAACAGAGTATCAGACTAGGAGATGATTAATTGATTATCTTAACATCTTACACTTTCTTCGCAGGCGTGTCATTCGTGGGCCGTAAAATGTTTTCCATGTCATCTCCTATCATGGAAATCGTCATCAACGGTGACCAAATGACCATCAAGATTGCGACACTGCTTAAAACAAAGGAAATGACCTTCACGTTGGGCCAAGAGTATGAGGAAACGTTGGCTGATGGAACTAAACTGATGGTAAGAATGAAAATTGCTTTGGTCATGTTTGACCACTGAGTAGTGATGCAGATTAAGAAAGTGAAGTAATAGGTAAAGACCAAGTTTTAGCTAAAGTCCAATTTCCAATCCCTTGCATGCATTGAAATAGAGCAGGGCACAGTTGAGAGAGAAAACAATATGTTACTAAATTCTTGGCACACGTATTTTTAATTTGACTAGTTAGTAAGCTTGGATAAATCGTTATCGTCATCAGTTTATAGCAGTCCATTTTGAACAAAAGCTTTTCCTAAAACACGCCATTTTATCCTGTTTTTGGCGTGTCACATTTTAAACTTGGCCAGGTAACTTCTGCAAATAGTCCTACTAAGCTTGTCGAACCTCGGTCTCAACTTGAGAACTTATCAGCTAGTCAAGAGTTCCTTAAAGCATTTCATTAAAGAAACTCCGAAAAACAATAACGTGACATAAATTTCTAATTTTCAGAGCGTAACTACAATCATCAACGACCACGAAATGGTGAGCGCATCAACGGTCAGGGAATCAGGAGTGAAATTCACGCGCCACCACCTCTTCACCGATGACGAATGCATAGTCGTAAGTTCATCTGCTCTTCATCTTTACATCTGTGGAGTTTGATCACAATAGAGTCTCTCTTCAGGCAGATGTCATGCCTGGTTTATAGTGAGGGGAGAGGTCACAATAGTGAGAATTCTCCAGGTATAGTTTTTATTGTTCATGATTACCGCCTTTGTGCATGTATCTCAGTGTTTGTCAATTGTATTTTGTCTTGTTTATTTTGCACAATAAAGAGTTTACATACATATATACATACATTTGTGTAGATTGACCACTATAGAGACATTTACCTGCACCCAAGGTTTTTACATTCCACTGCTGAATACAGTTTTTTACTCAGAGTAGGTACCAGTTTGCGAACTTAACGCTGTTTTCCTTCTTTCTGCCCGCTGGAAATTTACATACATAACATGAATCACGTCTTTATTAGAGCCTAAGTAACAAAACCTAAAGGCTATGTTAAGCATAATTTTTAACAAAATTCCTAAAAATTTGGACCCATGCTTTTCTGTTGGGGAAGACTATGCCAAACCACTAGTTTCATGTGCTATTTTCTTTTCAGACTATAACTACCGATGGAGTCGCAAAGCCTGGCAGGAGGCATTACAAGAGAATCAACTAGGTTTCAAAGTCGTGGAGATCAAACATAAGATAGAAGTGGAACAGGTAGTGACAGTATTAATTGGAATAATGCCATGTATCTATTCAAGGAACTTATAAAATAAATGGACAAAACAGAGAATTTTTCTTTTCATTTCATGAGGTGAAGACACAGACCTGTATGCGTGTACCTGTGTGTATGTGGGTTGATGCAAGTCTGGCAAAATGTACTTACAAGAATCGAGCATTTACTGTAAATATTTGGAAAAAAACTCCTTGGCCGTTTGTAATAGCAAACAATAGAACATAAAAACATTGCTTGTTAAATAGTTTAAGACAAGAATGAGATGCTATGTAAGTACCTATGTATGTTTGTTTATAAAATTGTGTATATTCTCTTATATTTGTGTCTTGCAAAAAGAAAAAAAAGTCTTCTTTCTTTCTTTCTTTCTTACTTTGTAAATCATTTAAACGTTTGCTGAATTAAGAAGCTTGTTTTTTTGTTACACTTTTCTATGACATCTACACTACAAATAACACTGAGGTAGCCAAGTTGTCTCGTTCGAGATTTTCTCGCGAAACCAAGAAAATATCGAAGTAAAAATTCATTTCTTAGATATTTTACAAAGTTCTCCGGGCGGGTCGTTGCGGTGGAAGAAAATAAAGTTTCTATTGCTTTTGAATAAATAAAACGTTTCAACCGCAGATCTATACAGTATACGGACGGTTAATAAATTTATCAATGAACATAGTTTATTGTAAACTTGGAATGAAAGTTGCAGTTTCGCTCTCTGAGGATCCTGAAAGTTACTTTTGTTTTCGACCTTTTGTTTCTAGGTGACCACTTTTGTGCTTATAAATAGCTTTATCTCATTAAAACATACCAGTGGCCAGGAAATGGATCTGACAGCGAGTGAACCTAAACTGAATCGGAATTGAATCGCATTAAGACGTCATGGTAACCCGCCAGTACACAGTCAAGAGATTCCTATGGTTTTAACTTTTACTATTCGATTTAGCCAAAATTGTTCAAGAGCTCTTCATGCTGCTCGTTGGAAACGGAATCATTTGAAGGGGTTGCTTTTAAAATTATTTGGTGAAAGGTGGTATCAAATGGAGTGGAGCACTTTGCTGTGACTCTTATCCGGCATTTCTTGGAGTGTTCTTTGGATTCTTCGCGTGTGCGTTAGCGTTACCTGAGCTCGTGCACAATGGGCAACAACGATTAACTAACCTATAACTTTTTATTCATTTCGCATTATTTTATAAATAAAATATCGCACTGGTAAGAAGGCATAATTTCAGCCTGAGTCACAGCTTGTCCTTTGCTCCGAGACCACCATAGAAGAACAAGTTTTGTGAAACATCTAAAATCAGTTTGTTTATTGTCAAAAACAAATTCTTCCATGCTGATCTGGGAGCAAAGAAAAAACATAGAATGTACCAGTTGCTTCTCTACCCGCGCAGATGGTAAAAACCCATCGAGGGAATGGGCGAAAATAATAGGCTGAGGCTAGCAACCCATCACTATTTTGATTCCATTTTTCACTTATACGCCCACAATCTTGCTAAATGTGGCCTGTAGGTACCTGTTACCATAGGCTCGGTCTACCCCGTAAGGGATAAAGACGTGATTTGTGCATGTGCATGTGCAATAACAAATCTGGTTTTATTACTCGGTAAAAATCAAACATACAAAAGCCAACATCTGGATAGTCGAAACATAGAGGTAACGATGACATTGTATTATGGGCTAATCGGTGAACAAAACTTATAAGATAATATTTTATCGATAACTTAGCACTGAATCATTATTATGTCATTGATTTTCTGATATATCTCGTACGTATCCGGTTGAGACTAATATCGGCTCATTCACAGTTCGATTCCCGTCCATAGCTTTACTTATCGGTTTTTTTATGTTCTAATTTTCAGTGTCGTTTAGAGGATATTTACAGCTAAATTAATTATACCTTTTCCATGATCAGATCACACATAAAAGGCATTGATAATCTAGTGATTTGACCTGCGCCCATTCAAGATGTTTTTTGTTTTAAACTTAATAATAATAAAAATCCTCTACTGCTATTGTCCCAAAAACCCTGAAATCAGCGCTCAAATTATTAGATCTTCACGACAACACCTTCATACATACATAGATAAATCACGTCTTTATCCCTTACGGGGTAGACAGATCCTAAGGTAACAATACCTGAAGACCACTTTTTAAATAGTTTTGGACACCCGCTTTACAGTACGCCGCTTCCATAATCCAACTTCCCTACCGATACATAACAATCAAGAAGATAACACACACAACCGTCCAAAAAGAAATTTACGCACACAATCAAATGGTACCATGATACTTGGCGTACACCCGTATCATGGACCAAAAAAAAGCAGACAACATTGTCGAGATCAAAAGTAATTGATTGAAAGGTTCAAAGGGTTGCCATTGCAGTTCAAAGAAAGCGGCCAGCATAACGGGAACCTTTGAACCAGGCACGAAATGGGGGGGATGTTTTAGGTTAATTTTTAAACATTTTTAACTTACTTCTTAAAAAACAACTTTCTTAGTTGTCGTTTTCTTTATAGTTATTTAGTTCTTAATAGTTTGTATATTAATAAAAATACTTGTTTTGTTCCAATCAATAATGAAATAGAAATAGAGTCAAAAGCAATGTCAAGGAAGAAGGTCTATAGACCTTAGATGGTATTTATTTTGGTATCTAGTACCTACTGAGACATTCGTGTTTTAGTGTTTTTTATTGTTATTTAGTTTTTAATAATGTATATTAATAAAATTATAATATTACTATATTCTTAAAAAAAAATACCTAAATAATAATAACATTGTGGGACATTTTGACACATTTGAAATAATAGGAATCATGTTATAAGCGATGAGGCTAGCAACCCATCACTATCTTGCTAAATGTGGCCTGTAGGTACATGTTACCTTAGGCTCTGTCTACCCCGTAACGGATAAAGACGTGATTTGTGTATGAGTAAATGTATGATTACGATTTAAAATTATTTTACAGAAGTGTCCAATCAAAGTAAACCATCCATCTGTTCAGTATTCAGGATTAATTTGAAGACATACCCCCTTATTCATAAACGTTCTGTAGGCTTCTGCTAACTTAGCAATCGTTTGTCCTTATCTGTCACTTTGACATTTACCTTTAACAGATAAGGACAAACGATTGCTAAGTTAGCTTCGCCTATAGAGCGTTTATGAATAAGGGGGTTAGTGTGTAAGCAACAATGATGATCATGACTGTTGATAATTGTGTAGTTTCGCCCTTCAATGTACTTCTAGCATGACATATTTATGTCATGTGTACCAAAATCCTAGCAAATGAAAAAAACTTGACAAGTCACGACACCGACTTGAAGTAGAGCAAGTGTAATATGTGATTTGAAACCAATACTTTGATAAAACATTGAAAGAATCCTTATCCTTACTATTCCTTACTAAATCCTTCCTTCCTTATATATATATATATATATATATATATATATATATATATATTAATATTATAAATGCGAAAGTAACTCTGTCTGTCTGTCTGTTACCTTTTCACGCTTATACCGCTGGGCCGATTTAGTTGAAATTTGGTATACAGATAGTTTGAGTCCCGGGAAAGGACATAGGATAGTTTTTATCCCGGAAAATTGCATAGTTCCCGCGGGATAGCACAGCCCAAACCACTGGAATTTTTCAAATTTAAGGCGGAACAAAGTTCGCCGGGTCAGGCTAGTACCATATAAAAAATGCACTAGATAAAATAATCATAAAATAACGATGATTTACAAAAAAAAGTTGTAAGACTCACAGCAGGATTGAACAACCGGATTATTCGATAAGAATGTATGATTTTGTGAATGAATCATTCGTTATTTTATCTTTTAAGTATATCTACTTCATAACGCGTTGCTAATTTGAATTGCTGGATAACGGTAACTTTGACCAATCCGTAGGCTTATTACTTAACTCGTTCTATATCGCCACCGTGTTCATTTTGACAGTTCTTGTATGAATGTGACAGCTAGCTGATTCCAATGCCAATTGTCAGCCCAAAGGGAAAACATAGAATGTACCAGTTGCTTCTCGTCCCGCGCAGATGGTAAAAGCCCATCGAGGGAATGGGCGAAATTCTTTGGAATCATGTTATAGGCGATGCGGAACCTATCCAATCCACCTATACGCCTACAATCATGCTAAAGAAGAAATGCGATATGCTCGAGAAGAAATGCGAGAAATAAGGAACGAAATTGCTGCGTGCAAGACTACAGTGACACAAGTCGTTGAGCGAATGGACAAAATGGACAAGCGCTTATTGGATCTCGAGGCAATTGTGGAACAGGTGAACGAGTTGAAATATGCGAATGAGAATTTGAGGAAGGAGCTCTCCGACAGGGACCAGAACTTGCTAGCGCTTATTAGCGAGTTGAGGTCGTCTAATGAGGATTTTGTGAAAGAGCAGAGCGATAAAGAACGGAGCATGCTAGCACAAATCGAGTGTTTGAGATCGGCTAATGAAAGTTTAACGAGAAATCTCAACGATAAGGAGCAGAATATGCTAAGTAACGACATTGAGATTATTGGTATGCCCGAGAAAGAGAATGAAAATCTTGTGCATTTGGTGTGCCTGCTTTCGAAGAAAATTGGTGCGACTCTTGATGAAACTGAAATTGTGGATGCGTATCGCGCTGGACCGAGTCGTAAGGTGGTGAGTGGCGAGGCACCGCCGCGCCCGCGTCCCGTCGTGCTGCGCTTCGCGCGGCGCGCGGTCAGGGAGCGCGTTCTCAAGGCAGCGCGCGTGCGGCGCAACGTTACTACTGCTGATATGCAGCTGCCAGGCAGACCGTCTCCGGTTTATTTCAATGAGAGACTCACTAAGGCGAACCGTGATCTATTGGGCAAGGCTAAAGAGAAAGCTAACCAGCAGGGATGGAAATATGCCTGGACTAAGAATGGAAGCATTTTGGTGCGGCAGGCTGAGGGAAGGCAGGCTCACCGACTTTACACAGAGGAAGATCTAGATCGGGTTTTTAATGCCACTCGGATTTCAAGTGATCTGTCATAACCCGGGGCCTGTTGTTCGCTTACTATTATATATTATTTGCATGAATTACCTTAATTTTGCATTGTATATGTTTAAATTTTTTGCTGTTCCGCTGAGTTTACGTGTCGGTGGTATTATTTTCGTATGTTACTGTGAAGTTTACACTATAGAGAGCTGTTATACATATGATACTTTGATGCTGGTGTTTTTTCTTTTGGTCTGTGTGATATTTTTTTTTTGGCAGAGATCGCTCTGTGGCGATAAGGCCGCCTATTGTTGCCTTGTAATATTCTGTATACCTTTTTTCTGTTTTGGTTGTTATATGTGGTGTTCAATAAAGAGTAATTGTATTGTATTGTATTGTATTTTTTGCTTTGTAATTGTACTCGTTGGTTGGTGCATGTTCAGTGACTTTGAGCCAAATACCTTTCTTGATGATATTCATTGCGTTATGATTTTTATATGGTTTAAAAGAGAAAAAAAATAAAAAAGGAAATAAATTAATTTTGGGACTATTAAACATAAGGTCTATAAATACAGGCAAAGACGAGTTGTTGTTATCCATAGAAGAGTTGAAACCGGACATCTTAGCCCTTAATGAAACCTGGCTGAAAGATACCGAAGATAAGTGCGCGCCAGTGGTGCCGGGCTACATATTTAAGCATGTTCCGCGCGGTGGCGGGGGCCGCGGAGGCGGAGTTGGCTTCTACGTGCGGCGCGGGCTGCGCGCGCGCGTACGGCCCCATCCGCGGTCGACACTAGAGCAGATGTGGCTTGAGGTAGCTCTCCCCGGGGGACTACGAATTGCAGTCTGTTCCGCTTACAGGCCGGAGACTGTGTCGGTAGATTGCGCTATCGACGCGCTAAGCGGATCTATAAGTGCATTTGCATACTGCAATAGCACTTTTATCATGACAGACTTTAATGTAGACCTATTGCATCCGGAAAGGGCACAGGCTAACGAACTCTTAGCTTTCTTTGTGCAACAGAATATGGAGCAAATCGTGCGGGAACCTACGCGTGTTACGACCCATTCAGCGACACTATTGGATCTTATTATAACTGATTCGCCTTCGACATGCAAAAGTATTACAGTGCACCATAACCCATGCTTAAGTGACCACGCGTTGCTAATTGCAGAAATTAATATAAAAAAACCGGTAGAAGTAACACGATTTATTAATAGCCGGCTTCTACAAAAGATAAACGAGTTGGATTTTCAATCAGATCTTTGTAACCTTCCTTGGGATGATGTTTTGAATTGCCAGGATGTCAACGATATGGTTAATAACTTCAATTGTTTACTTGGGATGTTGTTTGACAAGCTCGCCCCTATAAGGAGAGTCAGAGTAGGAGCTAAACCACGTCCGTGGCTTACAGATAATGTCAAATTCATGATTTCGTTACGGAACAAAGCTTTGAAAAGAGCAATAACTTCGAAAATGGATCATCACCGGGATTATTATAGAAGCCTTCGTAATCTTGTTAGTGCAACTATAAAGAAGGAAAAATCGGCATTCTTTACATATTACGTCAACAGTAATATAAAGGAACCTGTAAAAATGTGGAGCTTTCTTAAGCGTACGTCTATACTGGGTAAAAACGATGTAGATATACCGTATCATCTAAACAACCCTGAAACTATCAACGATTCGTTTATGGATATTCCGGGAAACGGACAGATTGACTTGGACGTCTATAGTTATTTTATGACAAACAGATTTAGTAGCAATAGGTATAGCATATCAGAGTCCACCGAAGACGAGATCTCAAAGATTATTGATGGTATTAAAACGAACGCGGCTGGAGATGATGAAATCACGATACAGATGATTAAAATGACTTTGCCGTTCACGCTCCATATAATTACAGCTATAGTCAATAAATCCATTTCTTCTGGTGTTTTCCCGGATGCATGGAAGTTAGCTAAAGTGAAGCCGTTGCCGAAGGGGTCGACCATTGACTCGTGCAAAGATCTGCGACCAATTAGTATACTGCCAGTTGTATCAAAAATACTCGAACGTGTGGTTTGTACGCAGCTGACGAGGTACCTGGAGGATAACAAAATATTGCCTCACTTGCAGTCTGGTTTTCGTGGCGGTTATAGTACAACAACGGCACTTGCACATGTGACAGATGATTTGATTTCAGCGTCAGATGAGGGTAAGGCTAGTATTCTAGTGCTGCTAGACTTCTCTAGAGCATTCGACTGCATCAATAGGGAATTACTGTTGGCAAAAATGGCATACTATGGTTTCTCGCTGTCGGCTAGGAAATGGTTTTTTTCGTATCTTACGGGCCGAAAACAATTCGTTGTAACTGACAATGAGTTAGGACAAGAGGCTAAATCATCACTGAAAACCGTGAATAGAGGCACACCGCAGGGTTCTATCCTGAGTCCGGTTATATTTACTCTTTTCACGGCGGATCTTAGCACGTGCCTCAAGCACTGTACTGTCCACCTCTACGCCGACGATACCCAGTTATATTTTTCCTTTGACCAGCGGGAAACGGGTAGGGCTGTTGAACTGATAAACGAAGATCTGGATGGTATATATAGGTGGGCGAATAGTAATAATCTTGTACTGAATCCGGCTAAATCCAAATACTTGGTTCTTGGAACTAAGTATCAATGTCAGCGAGTAATTGATTGTAATCCGAATGTAAGCATTGATGGCCAGAAGATAGAGAGAGTGCAAGCGGCGAAGAATTTGGGTTTATTGATGGACGGCGAAATGAGATACAAGGAACACGTTAACTCAAAAATCAAAAACGCCTTTTACAGGCTCAAAGTTCTTTACGGTATTAGAGATTATTTAACCGAGCCTGTGAGGTTAATGCTAGTGGAATCGCTCGTTCTTTCGCTTTTTAATTATTGTGATGCAGTGTATGGACCGAGGCTTTTGGAAAAAACGTCGCAGGCAATACAGAGAGTACAAAATGCATGCGTGAGATTTTGTTATGAAATACCAAGGCGGGCCCATATTACCCCGTACCTCAACGAAAAAAGGATTTTAAAGATGTCGGCAAGAAGGGTGCTGCACTTAGCAAGTTTGGTTCATAAAACAGTGTACAAAAAAATACCTGAATATCTTTTTGGGAAAATTACATGGATGAAAGACGTACACAATTGGAATACACGTAGCAAGGAACAGTACAAGGCATCCCTTCCCAAACACAAAACGGTTGGATTTCGGGGTGGTTTTAAGTTCGCAGCAGCAAAGATCTGGAATGACCTGCCTCCACCATTACGCAAAAATATGTCCCAGACATCCTTGAAACGCAAATTGAGTACATTATTTTTAAACAAACAAGTAAGTACTTATTAAAATCACTTGCTCTGGAAGGGTATAGGGCTCGATGTCATGCCATGCACGCTTATTTATTTAATTGTACGATGGATTGTTTAATTGTTTTAATTACTTATTACTTTGGACTGCTCTTTGGCTTTAATCTGATGCATTTTGTTGGTTTTGTGTAAATTCACCCAAATTGTTTTACTTAAATTTTTCTCTTTTTTTCTTCTTTGTTCGTTCAAACTTACCCGCGTAATGAAATAGGATTTACAAAGGAATAAATAGGGTTGGGCTGAAAATCAGCGCTGTGTGAGTGCGCGCTCCCGCGGTGCGCACCCGCAGCACACGCTGAGCCCAATCCAATTGCCACGCTTGGTTTTAAGTTTGATTTACTTTATATAAATGTATGTAGACTCTATTTGTGGTAATAAAATTCTATTCTATTCTATTCTATTCTATTCTATTCTAAACGTGGCCTTTAGGTTTTGTTACCTCAGGCTCTGTCTACCCCGTAAGGAAAACAGACGTGATTTATGTATGTATGTTAAATCTTACGTATAGATGAGAAAATTGCAGTGTATTCTTTTTAGAATAATTATTTCTTCTGAGCATTTAGTTTTCCTGCATTGCATCACGCTTTGTTATTAACACAGGCGTTAAGGTGTTGATTAGCATTTTGCGCACACGCGGAGTAAAAATAGGATTTGATTACGTATCGATAACAGCTGATAATGATTTCTTTGATTTATCTGCTGCGTACTAATTGGTATATATACGCGGCGTTGTCCGCTGGACCGTTATTCTTTCGAAGCAAGTTTAAATTACAAAAAAAAAATGCCTTCAATCACCGGAAAATACGAATTGTACAAGTCCGACGACATGGAACCTCATATGGCTGCATTAGGTTAGTATTTTACAAGCTGTTTTTGTTTTTTTGTTATTTATTGCAAACAAATTAATAATTATACAATTTAAAAGCTTTATAACAGCTGACGAAAACTCGGCAGAGTTTATCTGCCGCTGCTGTTACTCAAATGAATTCCTTAAACTAAGCAGACGAGTTATTGTTGCGCTACGTTACAGTTTAGGTAAAATGCTTTGACAGTTGGCATTGTTCAATTTTTTTAAGCTGTGCTTTTAACACCTTTATTTGATAAAATGGACTATTTCAAGCAACTAATTTGAATATTATGCTTTTACGTAGCTTTGTTAATTAATAATAAATATTTTTTCGCTGTTTGATAATTCGTGAATTTAGACAGAATCCCAATCGCCTTCGTACGGCTGGCTATAAAAAAAACGGCTTTGTCTATGGTTTTGTCGATTTGACAGTGACATGTGACAGTTGCCATAGCTAGACTTTTTTTTTTCATTTTTGTGGCAAACATTCGATGCTGGATTCTGTCTAAAAACCGGGTCGTTCGGTCAAACAAAGGTTTAAAGTACTTTTACAAAAATATCTGAAATCATAAAGTATTTTTGAAATTGGACAAGATAAATCGGATAAATGATGGTTTTCCTCGAAATGGTTTTCGAATTGGAGCATACTAAAAAAAATGAACAATGCCAATTCTCTTGCATCTATCTATTGGGGTTGGCACACACCTCATTATGAGTTTCCGATATTAACTTGCAACGTATGTATGTATGCTTGTCCGGGTGGAATCTTGCGACTCAATTTTGAAGCAGATATCTTCATCCGATTGAGCGGAAATTTTGCATACTAGAGTAAGTCAGATGAGTGATGAATTTCAAAAAATACATGTATAAGAGTTCTTTGTAATGTAAATAACATACATACACACCATCACGCCTCTTTCCCACAGGGGTAGGCAGCGACTACTATGTTCCATTTGCTACGATCCTGACATGCTTCTTTCGCTTCCTTCACATTCATCAATCTCTTCATCATGCTCGTCGGTTTCGGATACTGCTGACCTGACCTTTTTCCAAAACGTCTCCTATTTAAGAAAGAAAGAAAGAAAGAAAGAAAAACATTTATTCGCGATATATGTATACTGGGTTACAAAAACAAAGAAAATAATTATATTTGGTCTCGGAACTTCCGTCTAGGCCTTCTCCCAGCGCAATCACACTCCCCATATAGATCTGTTTAGTTAGTCTACTTTCATCCATACTCTCTATGTGGCCAAACCAACTAAGCATACTTTTTTATATCCTAGTCACCATATCCTCTTCCACACCCGCAATTCCCTTATCACACTATTCTTTATTCTTTCAGTAATACACCTTTCATACTTCTTAATGCTCTCATTTCTACTGCATTTATTCTACTTTCATGCTTCTTTTGCCATACCCAAGTTGCAAAAAAAACTTTTTTAACTTAGAATTTTGCTTTTTAGGTAATACGGTTTGAGCTAAGCCTTAATTAAATCAGTCACTCATGACTTTTACAGGCATACTATGTGAAACATGTCCTTTGTTTCTATTTTTGTTTGGCGACGTAGTTGGCCTAGTTGGTAGTGACCCTGCTTGTAAAGCAAGCGTCCCGGGTTCAAATCCTGGTAAAGGCATATATTTGTGTGATGAGCACGAATATTTGTTCCTGAGTCATGGATGTTTAAATATGTATATCATTGTCTAGTACCCATAACACAAGCCTTACTAGCGCTTACTTTGGGACTAGGTCAATTTGTGTGAATGTACCCTAATATTTATATTATATTTTTATTTTTACAGGTATGCCATACCTGTTTCGTAAATTAATATCAGCAGCGTCACCATCCATGGAAATTACCGTCGATGGCAACATAGTGACCATTAAAATTGTAACTGCACTCAAGACGAGGGAAACTGTTATTGTGTTGGGCGAGGAATACGACGAGACTGTTACCGATGACTCAATATTGAAGGTAAGTTCGGATGGTGGAACAATTCTTTGGTCGGATAATAGTTTGGTTTAAATTGAATTTATGACGAAACCATCGACTTTTCAACACACTTACACATAAATCACGTCTTTATCCCGGAATAGACAGAGCCCAAAGTAACGTTAAAGGCCACGTTTAGCTTGATTGTGGGCAAGTAAGTTCCTAAGATTTTCACCTACCTATATTATTCCCTCGATGGACTTATGCCATCTGCGCGGAAAGAGAAGCAACTGGTACATTTTATGTTTTTTCTTTGCTCCGAAACCAGCTTGGAAGGGAAAATTATAATATGAAATGGCAATAGGTAATCATTTTTCTTTGTAACTCTCTAAATATTATCAAAAAATATATTATACTAGCCGTTGCCCTCAACTTCGTCTGCATAGAATTGGTTTATCGCTATTCCGCAGGAATTACGCAATTTTCCGGGATAAAAAGTAGCCTATGTGTTATTCCAGACTGCAATCTAACTATGTTCCAAATTTTATCCACATCTGTCCAGCCGTTTTGGCGTGACAGAGTAACAAA
This sequence comes from Pandemis cinnamomeana, assembly GCA_932294345.1. Lineage (NCBI taxonomy): Eukaryota > Metazoa > Arthropoda > Insecta > Lepidoptera > Tortricidae > Pandemis > Pandemis cinnamomeana. The sequence continues at coordinate 1,976,987 of OW028712.1, forward strand.
CATCCATCCATACTTACAAATTTTCGCGTTTATAATATTACCAGCTTTTGCCCGCGACTTCGTCCGCGCAGATAACGTCAGAGTGACGACATAAAAAAAATTTTTTTTTAATAAAAAGTATCCTATGTTACTTCTAATACCTCCAAGAACATGTGTACAAAATTTCATGATGATCGGTTGAGTAGTTTTCGCGTGAAACCGTAACAAACTTACATTCGCATTTATAATATTAGTAGGAAGTAGGATAAGTAGGGATAGTAGGATTGAGTGACAAGCCGTGTGCAGTTATTACCAATTGTTTTTTTTTTAGAGTGTAACTAAAATAATCAACGACCATGAAATGGTGACCGAATCCGTGTTTCCTACAACGGGAGTGAAGACTACACGCCATTACTTATTCACCGATACGGAATGTCTGCTAGTAAGTTTCCAATCTATTTTGTCATAAGAAAAAACATTTTCAACAGTCAGTCAATAGCCAACACAGACTGTTGGCTTCTGCTAACTTAGAAATCGTTTGTCCTTATCTGTCAATGAACAAAACATTAACCTTGCTACTTCGCTACTCAAGTTGCTGCTTTGCTGAGTAGCGGAGTAGCAAGGTAATTTTTTTGTTCATTGAAATGGACCTCCGCAAAGTAACGCCTGATTCAATAAAATACTTATCTGTCACTTTGACATTTACCTTTCACAGATAAATACAAACGATTGCTAAGTTAGCAGAAAAATTCTATACGTCACTGAAAATTAGAACACATATAGAAAAATGCAAAAAGTAAAGCTATGGCCGGGAATCGAACCCGGATCCTCGTCATTCCGTTACTCGTGCTATACCCCTATACCACCCATAGAGCAGGTACCTTTGGATTCTTCTATCTGTTACTAGCTGTCACGTGACCTTGTTACTATGCGATTTTTGTCACTAAGCGTCATCTGTTTGAATGATGTGTCTGTACGACACAATTACAAACTCTCGTAACTAAGTTAGCAGAAGCCTATAGAGCGTTAATGAATAATGGAGTATGTGTTCAACTTTCTTTAGGTTGGTTAGGTACACTAATTTTATAATTTTTATTTATACTTAAATAATACAAGTCTGTTTTAAAATAATTATCTACAAAAAGCGTTACCGTAAACCAGCACGTCTAGCACGAGAGCGTACAAGAGTCGCGTCGCGCGCGAGTTAGATTGCCCGTCCTTTTCTTACTGTACCAACAAGAAAGAGACGGGTAGTCCAACTCTCGCGCGACGCGACTTTCGTGCGCTCTTGTGCTAGCGGGGCTGGGTGACTTTTATTTACGGGGTGACTTTAAAAAGTACTTAGTTATAATGACGAAATCATTAATTTTTATTTGCGCTTACTGCTTCCAATCGATGTCTCCACCGATTGCCTTTGCGTCTACGCGCCAAACAATCACCGCATATGGATAACAAATTTATATAAATTTTAAAACGATCAAAGTGGCCCCAAAACATATATATTTTTTAATTTTTTTCTTCTAAAACGTATGTCAAAAATCGTCATCAATTTAGAAATTCAAATTTTTAATATTATTCGCAGTAAAAAAACGTACCTAATCAAAATCGTATTATTTATTTTTCAGACTGCCACCACAGACGGAGTCGCAAAACCTGGCGTCAGATATTACAAGAGAAAGTAAATTCTGTCTGTTACCACAATTGCTTAACGCGTGCCAAGTCCTATTCAGCGTTAAGCATGTATGTATGTATTGTATTTTTACCAAGGTGACCTGTCAGCTGCAGCTGTAACAAAAGCACAATGACCTCCTCAGAAATTTCTCACTCAAACTTCCAACATTGTCAAAACGTGGAGAACGCAATAAAAGACGGTGAGGTACAACTTTTATTGCCATTCTTGGTTCACACAATGAATACCGAATAAAATAGAAGACAAGTTTGTGACGTTTTATTTCATAATAACAAAATAGTTACTCCTGTTACGTGGAAAGAATGGCTGTGGTGTACTTTCGTAACAGCAACAAGCCAAAGGCGAGATATACAGAGCGACTTCTAAGTCGTGAACGGAAACCACATTTTCTGATAAAACTGTCCAAGACATGGAGCTCTATTATGAATTCACAAGCGGGTGGTAGGGCCTTGTGCAAGGTCCGTCCGGATCGATACCACCATCTTACTCGCTAATCCTGCCGCTAAGTAGCAGTGCTTGCACTGCTGTGTTCCGGTGTGGAGAGTAAGACAGCCGGGGAAATTACGGGCACAAGAGGCATTTCATCTTAATCCTCTAGGTTGGCAACGCATCTGCAATCCTTCCGGGGTTGCGGGTGTCTATGGGCAGTGGTGATCACTTACCATCAGGTGACCCACTTGCTCGTTTGCCTTCCTATTCATATAAAAAAAAAAAAAAAAAAAAAAACCCTACTTAATGATCATCATCTTCTGGTCACCCTACTCGGCCCAGAACACGTGGCTAGTTTGCATTTTTACCGCGAATTTAAACTCTTTTTATTTAATTTTCAATCCGAAAAGATCATGTTATGACGTGCAACAGATTTTTATTGTCAATGATATTTATCATTATCACCAGTTTCCAGCCAGTAGTATGTAGAAGCGTTAAGTAATTAATCAATAAGTTAACATTTCAATCAAACGTAGGGTGACCAAAAGTTGTATGTATGTATAACTCTTTATTGTACATAAAACACAAGAAAAAGATGAAAACAGGATAGCACACATGCACAAAGGCGAACTTATCCCTAAAAGGGATCTTGTGACAATTATAAACATTTAATTTTGAAAATTAAAGTCAACAGTGAACAAAAAACCCTTTTGGGATTTATATGTGTTTTATTGGCAGTTTAGTGGAGGGAGGAATTGCATGAAAAACACATATATTTCAAGAGAAGCATCACATTCTATGTTTTGAATGATGTTGTCAGATTATTACAAGCTTGGTTATCTTGCACGTGAGTAGCGGAGTAGCAAGGTAAACATTTTTTGTTCATTGAAATGGACCTACGCAAAGTAACTGATTCAATAAAATATTTAAAGTCAACAGATTCACAAAGTATTGTAATATGCAAGTATTTTATACCAAGTTATTTCTGTTCACGACCTAGAATACTTCTTTTTTTCTGGATCTCGTTATTTTCTCACAGTATCCGGATCCCATCTAAAACTACTTCCCGACCCTTGCCCTAGGCTCTGTCTAACCCACAAGGGATATAGACTTGATTTATGTATGGTATGTGAAGCAAGTGAGAAGTTATTTCTCCGAGGCGACTTTTGAGAACTAACCAATCTAATTAATTGAGCCATTAAGTATTTAGTCTGTTTTTTTTATATATAAGAGGGGGCAAACGAGCAGACGGGTCACCTGATGGAAAGTAATCACCATCGCCCAGGGACACCTGCAAGACTTGGGGAATCACAGGTGCGTTGCCGGCCCTTTCAAGAACAGGAAGGCCGTCAAAATTGCTTGAATAAATAACTCCCTAGTGCAAAAAGTGTTGAAAAAAGGTTTCCTTTTAAAAATGTGGGTTAGATACCAAACGATACCACACTTTGACAATAGGCTCCCAGTGAATGCATTCTAATGAAATAAAGAAACGTTTTGTCCCGTCTCTCCATTCAGTCGAGAGTCGAGACCTATATACGAACACAGTAAATTTATCAAACCAGTATTGCAATTTTTAAAAGTCATCCACACCGAAGCCCCGGACCCACCAACGCCCTTTTCTTACTAATGCTTACGATCTACAATGTAATTTCGAAACATTTCTTTCGTCCGAGAAGTGACGGCAGCCAGGGAGACCATGTTAGAGATATGGGCAGAGTACGTGCAGTACAACAAGCAATTAAACACCAGTTGATAGCTGCTGGCATGGACTGTATCTAAAGTAAATGGAGGATAATGGAAACACCTTCTTAACGTATTTATATTTCATTATTTGAAGGCAAATATATAACAGTTTTTCAAACACAATAACAGCACAAGGCAAACTAACTGAAGCTACTTACATTGACACATATTATTAAAGAGTAAACAGGCTGCAAGCCAGCCAGTAACCAACACCCCAGTGATGACGATTATTGAAACCAAAGAGCGTTAACAAGAAGTGAAGTAGCGAAGAACATGACAATATTCTATTTTGTGGGTAGTAATACCTATTGCAAGGTCCGTCCAGACCGCTACCACCATTTTAATTGCTAATCCTGCCGCCAAGCAGCAGTGCAGAGGAGAATAAATTAGCCGGTGAAATTACTGGCACATGAAGTATTCTATCATAGTTTTCTACGCTGGCAACGCATCTGGAATCCTCTAGAATTCTACGGGTAGTGGAGATTATGCCAATCCGGTGACCCAGTTGCTCGAATGCCTTCATTGTCGAACAAAAAACCTCAGTTCCGTATAAAAGTTAAATTAAGGATTTTGTTTAATACTATATTGAATCAGTGGTTATTTTGCAAAGGTCCATTTCAACGCCGTTTTGCACAGGTTTGGCTATTCCACGTGAGTAGCAAAGATTTTCACAAATTGCCGTACTGGTTTTAATCCAGTTACCGTGGTGCAGGTTTGAATAGACACGAAGTCTATTGCACACTTTTATCGCAATCTGTCGCTTCCCTTTAGAAAGTTCATGCATTTAGTATATCGCTCATGATATCTGTGAAATACTAATGTGTTAAACCACTTTTTACATAAAAAATAAGCTTACTGCTGCTGCCATGCTACTATGCTGGTCTGGGAGTAAACAAAAAACATAGAATGTACCAGTTGCATCTCTTTCCGCGCAGATGGTAAAAGGTCATCGAGGGAATGGGCGAAAATCTTAGGAATCATGTTATAGGCGATGCGGCTAGCAACCCATCACTATTTTGATTCCCCTTTCCACCTACCCTCATGCTAAACGTGGCCTTTAGGTCTTGTTACCTTAGACTCTGTCTACCCCGTTAGGGATAAAGACGTGATTTATGTATGTATGTATGTATTTACTGAGGTAGGATTTAGAAAGCTTTCTCTAGAAGTGTTTTATTTCAAGAATCTCAGTTTAATGAAAAATTTCATACACATAATAACCGAAATCATAGAATTTTACGATCTTTTTGTATCTTCGCTGACGTAGCGCTCTGAAATATATTCAACACATAATCGTTACATTAAAAATAATAGCGGCGAAATGATTTTATATCACTTTAGCTGATGGCTCAAATGGGAACGATATTATGTATATTATTTAAAAGATTTCCATTCTCGTCTGGGAGTAAAGAAAAAACAAAAATATCAGCAACGTTGTACGGTAGAACAAGGTCAAAAGATCTCTCCTCCCTGTCGGGCTCTTAGCCAACGGATAATGATATCCCTCAGAATGTGGAGGAAATCATTAACCAATGCCCAGGATGCACCGACCCAGCGTTGCTCTTCCCCTCGGACGGATGCAAAAACGAACCGCAGCTCTTGACCACACGCGGAGGTAACCCGACTCGCACCCCATCTAATACTATTCCATCCCGATTCTTTAACTGTCGTTTTGGACACTGCTATTTGGATCTGACAGCGATCGATCCAACTTTGGTCCGGAATTGAATCGCACTAAGACGTCATGGTAAGCCCAACGTCCACAATTTGATCACTGAAAGTCTGTCTAGGGCCTAGACTCTAGGCCTTCCCGTCATTAATTTGAGTTTATTTTGAACTAAACTTTATTGCTCATTGATGACTCTGAGTACAACAGTTAATTTGAAGTATTATTTAGTTTTGAACGCCTTAAAACCAAAATAGCATCCATTACCAAACTTGCCCATTGAAAGAAGACATGAAAGTAAAAGCCTTCTATCATCTTAGACTTATCGTAAACCAAAAATTACGCCCCAACTTGGACCTTATTTAGAGAGTCAGAAGGAACTTTTTTTTATTGGACGTAAACGTAATAGTCATAAAAGATATTGCGTTGTATCGTAACGCGGATTTTTACGTAATTCTAAGTGAAGTTTTTACGAGTGTACTCGCGCCGCCCAATTTAAGTTTCTCGATCGTTGATCCATTTTAAAATGAGTTTTGTTGAGTTTTTGGATGAAGTAAGTTGTGTTGTTTTATGGTTTTCTCCATAATTTTATTGAATCAGGCGTTACTTTACGGAGGTCTATTTCAATGAAAAAAAAAAATTACCTTGCTACTCCGCTACTCACGTGCAAGATAACCAAGCCTGTGTGAAATGTAATGTATGTTTTCCACTTCCACTACTGCCAATAAAACACATAAAATTATCCCTTACACCACACGAACACTGACACGTTTCGATATCTCTACGGGATCATTATCAAAGTTTAATGAGCACAACTGTTACACATGCAAACCAACGTCGTAATGATTAGAAATTGTATAAATAAACTTAATGTGCGTACATTCATATACTTTCGCAAACTACCCTTTTATTTACGATTTATATTGTGCACAAACAACTACCTTCAAAAAAAATCCGACTACAGCAAAAACAAAAAGGGTTATGTGTAGCCGGTTATAACTTTGTCACTTTCGGTGTGGAGACCCTCTCGGTCCGCGGGGTCCTAACGCTATTAGCCTCTTTAAAGTTATTTAAATACTATAATGTTGCCAGCGTCTGTGGTACAATGCCACGGGGGTCCTTTTTTAATTTTTTAATTTCAAGATTAGTTTTAGTTTCGATTTTAATTTGTTTTTAATTTAATCATAGTTTAATTGGTGTGGAGAGTAAGACAGCCGGGGAAATTACGGGCGCAAGAGGCATTTCATCTTAGTCGTCTAGGTTGGCAACGCATCTGCAATCCCTCCGGGGTAGCGGGTGTCTATGGGCAGTGGTGATCACTTACCATCAGGTGACCCACTTGCTCGTCTGCCTTCCTAATCAAATAAAAAAAAAAATAGAAAATTGTTTTTAATTCCCCTTTTGTATTTGAAATAAATAATTTTAAAGTTGCTTGAAAGTAAAGCAGGAGGATTTTGAAATCACTATCACTATTGGCTACGCGTTAGTTGCGATAACACTTCAATGGTTCACAGTATTTTACTGTTATATAGCTTTCTGGAGTGGTCGGTTTCCGCAACATGTTTCGGTGCCTAACTATGGAGCAAAGCGCGTCCAAGGGAAGAACGAAAGCGAATAGTCATCTTTTGTTTTGTTTCTTCTTCTGTTAAATTTGTTTAGGTCTCTTAATTTTCTTGTCGGTTTATTTCAGCAGGTGGATTAGCTTCACTGAACCCGTACAAAGGTTTTTAATTTACATTTAACCAAATCACCAAACCAAACCAAATTTCTTAACCAAATTAATACATATAACTAGGTAATGTTTAATTTCATTGTTGGTAAATCATTTTTTCCTTTCTCTTTTTGTGCTTGTCAGTAAGTAATTTCTGCTCTGTAAAACTGCATACCCTGTGGTTATACTCCTACGGTAATTTTGACTGGTTCTCGCGATACAGGCTCGACCTAGTGCGAGAACCGCTGCTAAACTTTAGTTCTTAATGTGTCAAGGTATCAGTTTCTGTGAATTTGTTTATGGCATGTAAAGTATTTTGGAAATAAATGATTATCTTATCTTATCTTATTTTTGGTTTAAAGTTAGTTCCACTCTTCTTGATGCGGATCACTTTGAACAACTTTGAAACATTCTGAAAGACATCCACAGAGCTATTTGGTCAAACTGACTCGACCTTCTGCTGAAGAGGTTCCAGAACAATTATAAAACGCCCTGGGCCCTTACCATGACGTCTTAATGAGCTTCAATTCCGATTCAGTTCAGGTTCGCTCGCTGTCAGATCCATACTAAAAATGACTGCTAAAACCTGCCATCATCATTTCCGATAGGTACATTACATTACAGACTGAAAAAAGCCTTGGTGGCTCGTATTGGTGGGGGGGTCATCGTTGTGGTGTGGCCTCTCAAGCAGAGGACCGTGGGATCGAATCCCGGGCTCGCATCTTAACATCGTGAGGAAACCTGCACACATCTGCGAAGCAATTCCATGGTGTGCGAGAGTTCCCAATCCGTTCTGAAAGCCTGTGCCCAGCAATGGGACGTATATAAGCTGGAGCTGATGATGATGTTACAGGCTGAGAAGTGTCAAGAATCTCATTCAGTTTGTGGTCTGATGGGAGATACTTAGAACCCACTGTCGCCTTCACCTTGTCCCGTCTCATGCTCTGCAGCGTTACCATAAAGAGACCGCTTTATAGTCCTCTGCAACGGTACCGGTATAAACCGGTATCGTCGAATGCAGTGTTGACTCCGGCGCGTGCAGCCGGTGCTTTGCAAGATGGAGTGTGCGGCGCGAACTACACTTAGTTAATGATCGTTTGTTGTTTGAACTTGATTTGCTATCCCATTTGTAGTGATAAAGTATTTGCTCCCGACTATGAAACCGGAGAGTTCAAGCAGACACACAAATTTGTTTAGTTAATCTTCTTTCATCCATATTCTCTCGTTTACCTACCATCATTTGACAAACTTATTTTCTTCGATGCTGGTCTGGGAGTAAAGAAAAAAGCCCATGGAGAGAATGGGCGAAAATCTTAGGAATCATATTACAGGCGATACGGCTAGCAACCCGTTACTATTTTGATTCCCCTTTCCACCTATACACCCAGTCATGCTAAACGTGGCCTTTACGTGGTCTTGTTACTTTAGGGTGTGTCTACCCCGTAAGGGATAAAACGTGATTTATGTGTGTATTTATTTTAATGCTGCCAAGTTAGTGTTTTTTTAAATGATTAAGAGATTGTTACAGGTAGGGTTGACAGGCAGCCAAACGAAACCGTAGGCCATTGTAGAACCTTTTCGCAATCAAAGTTGGAGTACTTTGACACTGACAGGCCCAGGTCTTGTTACCTTAGGCTCGGTCTACCCCGTAAGGGATAAAGACGTGATATATGTATGTATGTATGTTAAGCAAAAGGAATGGAAAGTATGATGAAGATTGCAAACATAATCTAGATCGTTGAGAATCTCGAATGTTCACAATCTAGATGACTGTGTTAAGTTTGTTGAAAATTTTCGAAAAGGAATAAGACTTAGAGAAAGCAGTCGGATTAGCTCTTGTTCCATTTCCTTTTCAGTATAGTTTATAAAATAAACGCTGGCTCGTTCTTTGTTGAGGGAAATAATGAAATTGTTCACGACACAAACCACTTACGACAAGAGTTGCCTTTACAATGTACATCATACATTTGAAGTTTGCCATGAGATTCGCGAAGGAAGGTAACGTGAGACAACCTGCATACGCATGCAAAACAATTCAATAGTGTGTGAAGTTTCCAGTTCGGCGTCGGAACTACAGCCCAAGCCTTCATACTAAGAAGAGACTTGTGCCTAACCGTTGGAAAAAACATAAAATAACAAATTCCAAAAAAAAACGAAGTGACACTGAAAATTAGAATACATAGAAAAATCTGATAAGTAAAGCCATTGTCGGGAATTGAACCCGGATCCTCGTCATTCCGTGACGCGTGTTATACCGCGCCTACACCACCCATAGCAGATGGGTAAGCCTTCGAATTTTTCTATCTGTGTACCCCGTAACTACACACGACACTACGACACTACAGTTAAGCAACTATTATGATCGAAATCAATAGTAAATGCTTGCCCATTAATAACGCGGCGTAGTGACTGAAACTCATTTGTTTTTTGTATAAAATGTGCGCTGCCTCCTCCAGTTAAAAGTGCTTCGAGTTCACGGGGAAATTGAAACGATTTCTATTTAGGTATCGTACTTTACTTTTTATCTAGCGTGGACAGGGTGGCTTAAAATAATTCAAACAGTTTTTAGAGAAGTACTTGCAAATAGCCGGGTAGTCGGCGCTCTTGGTCGCCTAGTCGCCGACTATGACAGTAGACGGATATAGAATCAGGCGTTACTTTGCGGAGGTCCATTTCAATGAACAAAAAATTTACCTTGCTATTCCGCTACTCACGTGCAAGATAACCAAGCCCGGTAAAATTCTTGTTCATTGAAATGGACCTCCGCAAAGTAACGCCTGATTCAATAAAATATATATATTTCACACAAGCTTGGTTATCTTGCACGTGAGTAGCGGATTAGCAAGGTAAATTTTTTGTTCATTAGTAGACGGATAGTCGGTTTTACCAACTAGTCAGCGACTAGTCGGCACATCTATCAAAAACGTCCTTGGCATTCCAAAACCGAAGACTAATTTTTCACTCGAGTTATGTGGTGGCTTAAGTATTACCAACATAAGGAACAAGCGCGATTCGATTGAATAAGAAACAAATAGCGACTCAGCATGAACGGTCAATGGAGCGGTTGAACGAAAGATCGGGTGAATGGATGACCGGTTGAACGAACTGGCCGAATGGGACGGCGATTTTGATTCGGGTCCCGATTTTGGGCGTGTATTAATCGTTCTGAGACGTGTTACTTTTTTTTAAGAATACACCAAAACGTGAATAACTGCGTGCGTTTTTAAACAACGAATGCAAACGAGCAAAATGATTCCTGATAGTAGAGGAACACACTTAAATCACGTATTTATCCCTTACGAGATAGACAGAGCCAAGACCTAAGGGCCGCGATTGTGGGCGTATGGGTGGTAAGGAGAATCGATGAAATACATACATACATATATCACGTCTTTATCCCTTACGGGGTAAACAGGTAACAAAACCTTAAGGCCGCGTTTAGCATGACTAAGGGCGAATAGGTGGAAAGGGAAATCAAAATAGTGATGGGTTGCTAGCCGCATCGCCTATAACATGATTCCTAAGACTTTCACTCATCTGCGCGGGAAGAGAGCAACTGGTAAATTCTATGTTTTTTCTTTACTCCCAGACCAGAATGGAAGAATCAATAAAAAGCTTCTAATATTAATAAAAAAATTGTATTCATTAAAAAAAACCGGTCAAGTGCGACTCGGACTCGCGCACCGAGGGTTCCGTATCATTATCTATAAATATCTAAAACCAGTGTAAGCAGAGCCCTGTTCCAAAGCAAAATGTACGCAGTGTGGGGTTACTTTATATTGGTCACTGCTATATACAGACATACATACACATTTACGGTTTTCGCAATTATTCTTTAATCTGTGCTATAAGACCTACCTTCATACCAAATTTCAAGATTCTGCGTTCACGGGAACTACCTTGTAGGTTTTGATTCCCTTGAGAGTTGAAAATTTGCGGAAATTTGCGGCATAAACGGCTGTATCTTTTGATTGCGTTGGCTTAGAAGTTTGATTTTTTCACAGCTTCAAGGGACAGTAGACCTGAGTAATTGATATAAATTTCAGCTTCATACCTCCACGCGTTCCTGAGAAAAAGGGTCTTGACAGACGGACGGACGGACAGACAGACGGACAACAAAGTGATCCTATAAGGGTTCCGTTTTTTCCTTTTGAGGTACGGAACCCTAAAAATAATTATTCTTAACAACATTAAACAAAACTGGGGCGTCAACCGTAACAAAAGAGTAAATGCAGGTCATATCAGACCTTTATTCAAATTCAGCCATCGAATCCAGCTTTCGCGTCTGAAAGCGTTTCATTATTCATTTTAAAACAAAACTCACTTTTCAGATGGAAATTTTAAAGCGTTAATCAATAAACAGAGTTTAGACACGGGACAATGAGATGTATAAATAATGTCGCAAGCATTTATTTAGCTGCCGGTGTGCTTTTGTTTCTTTGTGTGTGAGAGAGAGTGAGAAATAGAGGGAGATATATATAAGTAAGTAAATGCTTTATTGTACAAATATAAAGAAACAGATACAATTCACAAAAAATAATAATAACATTTATATATGCACAAAGGCGAACTTATCCCTATAAGTGATGTCTACCAGTTAACCTTTGAGTAGATGAGAGGATCATTAAACGAGGGACCGACAAAGTGTGGGTTTAAAATTTCATGTGAAAACAGTAGTAGAGTTAGCAAAGTAACGTCGGATTCAATGAATTAACAAACAGTTCTCATAGTATATTATTTATCATTTTTAACGCAAAGGCGCTTGAAACGTCTTTTATGACCGAAAACTTACACTAAGCGTACCGGGGTCTTACCATGACATCTTAATGTGATTCAATTCCGATTCAGTTTAGGTTCGCTCGTTGTCAGATCCATGTTATAAATGACAGCTGGCAAGGCCCCTGATCCACTCAAGAAATGTCAAAAACGACAGGTAAAAGAATCGCAATTGAATCGCATTAAAACGTGAAAAAACCTCTGGTCCTCTTTAATGTTAAATCTTGATCATGTACTTGAAGTCCATCTGCTTAACGTGTAAATGAAAAGCAAATCACTATCATCATCATCACTATCACTTCACTATCACTACATTACTATCACTACATAGTATAAAATAAAATCGCTTTCTCTGTCCCCGTGTCCCGATGTATGCTTATATCTTCAAAAGTACACAACGGATTTTAATGCGGTTTTTTTAATAGATAGAGTGATTCAAGATAAAGGTTTATATGTATAATATAAGCATAATATACCGTGCGAAGCCGGGGCGGGTCGCTAGTCAATATATATATAAATCTGCTAATCGTTTCGTGAGTCATAGACGGTTCTGGCTGAAAGTCAGTGCTGCAGGTGTCTAACACCACAGGGCAATGCTGAGCCAGCGACCGTTTTACTTTTGCGAACACACACACAACGCTGATGATCTATTTTTCTTGTCTGTGTTTATTTTTCCTGTTTATTTTCTATAATGTGTGTATATTCTCTTATATTTGTGTGTCTTGCAAAAAGGAATAAATGCCATCTTTCTTTCTTTTTTTTTTTCTAATTGTGAAGAACTAAGTAAAAGATAAAGGTGCAACCACACCGGTGCGTAAAAGTTGACGGTGCGTTTACGCAACAAAATGTGACGACTATGACACGTCACTGCGTATGCGCAGCGGTGTGGTCGGCCCTTAATACTAGAAGATAAGTACCAAATTGTTGCGATACCGTAATCAGTTGTCACAGCCAATCGAATGCCTATAAATTTTATCAGTCTACAATCAGTCGTGCGTCGGCGCATAACCCATCAAAGTTCGCAATTTTCACAAACTTTCATTCCATTTCTTGTAATCTCGCAAGTGATTTTTGACCCACTGCCGGTAGTAATTTGGCATACTGTAAGTCTGGTACAATAATCTTGAAGTGAAATTCTGGTGACGCAGCCTGGACCGTCTTCGCAGAAGGGAAACTATTCAACGGTTTGTTCATATTCAGAATATAGATGACAATGCAAGTGCAACTAACAAAAAGTGCAGTCAGGAATAAAACTTGTATTAAAATGGAAATTTTATGTAAACATTTTCTTATTTTGTAACTGGATTTAGTGGAATTTTCTACAGTCCTTCAAGAGGCCATAGTTCAACGCACTCTCAAAAGTACTCGTATGTAATCGAAATTAGCGAATACTATCTACAAGCGCCATCTTGCATTGTTTAGTTACTTAACATAAGGTATTTTTTTAGTTTTTCTTTTTATTAAACACTAGCTTCTGCCCGCGACTTCGTCGTTCGAAGGTTTTTATGTAGAATTATACATAAAACCTTCCTCTTGAATCACTCTATCTATTAAAAAAACCGCATCAAAATCCGTTGTGTAGTTTTGAAGATATAAGCATACATAGGGACATAACGACATAGAGACATAGGGACAGAGAAAGCGACTTTGTTTTATACTATGTAGTGATTCGTTTGTCCTCTTCGTTTAAATCGTTAAAAATACCTTTTGACAAAACATGTAAATGTATTACAAGATAAAGTTATTGAACTAAAACTAAAATAAATCTAAAAACTTACTCCCCCGCGGCATTGAGCCAAAGAGCTGGCAGCATTTCCCCGCTGTATACTAATTCGCTGTGCGAGGAAGCTGCCAGCTCTTTGGTCTCCGTTGCAATCGATCAGCCTCTAAGACATTTCCTTAATTAACATATGCGCGCTGGGACCCCACAGGCCTATGGTCTCAAGCTCGAATGGCAGGAAGTAGATTTCGAAGCCGAAACCTTTATTCTTCACCTTTTTACTAGTTGCGATGTATATTTTTCGGCAAATATGGTCTTTCAGAAAACGGTCGAAGTAATAAATAAATAAATAAAAAAGACATTTTGTGACCTTTTTATGGAATAATATTTTGATTTGAATTGATTTCGATTGTTACCTAGAGTTTATCTAGCGTTTTAGTTCTTATGTTTTATTAGATGGACAAGTGTTTAAAAAGCGTGTTTGTATTAAGAAAGGGAGCAATGGGAGACAAGGACGAATCGAAAAAGAAGATGAAAAGGGACTCGCCTGGTGGCGAAAAAGCAGACAGCAGCTTAAAAGATTGGTTTAATATGAAATTGAGGAACTCCAACAAGTAAGTTACCATATGAAAATGAGGTTTCACTAGTTACTCTAGATATACTATCCTCATTATATTTTACAGGCACTACATTTAACTAACAATAGTGGGAACACCCGTTTTAGCGTGGTTTGTGCCCCATGTCGACCGCTTTCGTGCCCTAAGTATAATTACCTACTTATTCTGTGCCACAGCGCTCAGACAACAACATAGCATTGTGCTGACGTCAATTGGGACCGAGCGCGACGACAGCGCCACGTGACAGGCGGCCATTACGGACATTATTGTCACCGCTGTCAAACAAGAAGTAAATAAATATTGTGAAAAATATTAATGAAATCTTGTGTTATTTTTCTATATTACACAATTTTGGACAATGGTAGTCAGTAACATTATTGTCAATAATATTAAAATTGTTGTTTTCAGGGAAATTTTAGAGGTTAGGTAACTTACTTTTTTTTTTCTTACGGCAAATATCCACTTATTTCTTTGGTCTCGTTTCCACCATAGTCTTGGAAATTGGTAAAATTTACAGTCGCTATTCTTCTTGGTGTTATTACAATTCACAACAACACATCTTACCAGGACCATATTTTTATCTCAAAAACGATTAGAAAATGTTTACTGCAATATGGATTTGACAGCTCAAGTCAGCGACAAAAATGTCAATTTTAGCCGTAGCGAGCGCTGTGATCGTTCAGGCTACCCCCTCCACCCGCTTTGCACTCTGCCAATACACATAATAAGCAATTCGTGCAACGTTCCAATACTTTTTGCGACAAGGAGCAACAAACAGACACATAGATAAATAGATATTGTGTCTTAAAATTAATCCAGGGTACTTCTCTTCTCTTCTTTTATGTCCCAAATAGGTAAGATTGACGGAGCACCCCTATATGCTTTTGGGGATTCGTCAGTTGCGGTTAACAATTGATGTTTCCATACAATAGTCTGTGTGGGAAAAGCACGTCCGCAATAAGGGGGCCCAATTTGGGATAAAAATACGACAAAGACCTGTAAAAGAGTATTTAATCCATCTAATCGACACCGAGAGCGTTAGGAAGTATGGAAGAGCGTTAAGAAGTATGGAAGGTGTATCACTGAAAGATAGAATAAGGAATAGTGTGATAAGGGAACGTGCTGTTGTGAAAGAGGATATAGTGACTAGGATAGAAAAAAGTATGCTTAGTTGGTTTGGTCACGTAGAGCGGATGGATGAAAGTAGATTAACTAAACAGATCTATATGGGGAGTGTGAATGGTAACGTTGGGAGGGGAAGGCCTAGACGGACGTTTCGAGACTAAATAGGAGACGATTTGGAAAAAGGTCAGGTCAGGAGTACCCGAAACCGACGAGCATGTATGAAGAGATTGATGAATGTGGATGAAGCGAAAGAAGTATCTCAGGATCGTAGCAAGTGGAACAAAGTAGTCTCTGCCTACCCCTGTGAGAAAGAGGCGTGACGGTATGTATGTATGTATGTATGTAATCGACACCTGCTGATCTTACGGACAATTTCGAAAAGACCTTTAATTTTGCCCTTCGTCATTTTCCAGAAAGAAGAAACCCTCGGCCTCAACGGATCACTGTGATTCTTTCGATTACGATGACCCAAATCTGCCACCGCTACAACCTCTGCAGCCACTTCCTTTCGACTCACTAAGACAGATCTATGAGATGAATGGCAACAAGCACATGCTTGTTTTTAACCACATGAAGTATGAGCCAACAAAACACTACAGGTAACTTCTGTTTTTCAATCGTCTTTTCTAGGGTCTTAAAATGTTTATACTTAGAGTCACAAATGTGTCGATCATAATATAAAATTATCGGTTCTGCTTCACCTTTTCTATTTATTGACTTCAAAGTTTTTTTTTTTAATGCTCCAAGGGGTAGTAGATCTGGTTATTTAACAACAATTTCGAATTGGACCTGGACAAACGGGTATATAAACAGACAATGTGATTTTATAACGGTTCCGTTTTTGCCGACTGAGGTACAGAATCCAAAAATAATAAAATAACACACACACACACATACACAAATCACGTCTATATCCC
Source organism: Pandemis cinnamomeana (assembly GCA_932294345.1). Classification (NCBI taxonomy): domain Eukaryota; kingdom Metazoa; phylum Arthropoda; class Insecta; order Lepidoptera; family Tortricidae; genus Pandemis; species Pandemis cinnamomeana. The sequence continues at coordinate 1,993,357 of OW028712.1, forward strand.
TTACCGGGTAGACAGAGCGTGAGGTAACAAGACCTAAAGACCACCTTAAGCATGATTTTAGGTGCATAGGTGGATTGGGCATCAAAATAGTGATAGGTTGCTAGCCGCATCGCCTATAATATGATTTCTATGTATTGTATTTCGCCCAATCCCTCGATGGGCTTTTACCATCTGCGTGGGACGAGAAGCAACTGGTACATTCTATGTTTTTTCTTTGCTCCCAGACCAGCATGGAAGTTGAAATAAATAACAAATTGGATAATATCAAATTATAATCAATTATGCAAACCATTATGTTGCAGGAAATACAAGGATGGTCAGCCATCGCCTCGCGAGTACACAGACCGAGACGTAAGAAGACTGCGAGAAGTTTTTTCCAATGAATTGGGCTTTCAGTTTGATGTCCACACCGATAGTAAATATTGTGACATTTATGAATCCGTAGAAGAGCGTAAGTATCCGTATAAACGTATCATCAATACAAGGTTTTTCAGCATTTTCGCAAAATATTCCAGCCAATATTTGGGTTAATTTGACTGAAACCCCTACAAGAACTTTTCTTTTAAAATTTTGATTCCCAATTTAGCTCCATCTGCCTTTGACGCAGTCCACTTAATAATAATGTTTCTCTCCCTCTCTCTCTCACTTTGAAAATCAATCTATAATTATGAAAACATTTATCGAATATCCTGATAAACATTTAGTGGCGTATTAAGTCTAACTATCCCAACAACTTGGTCCCTATTTCACCAATTCGACAATTGTCGGTGATAAGTGACATTTCGAATTGCAATGCGTGGTCAACATGAAGCCAACTGGCGTAGATTTTTGTCGAGTTTGCAGTTGACAATTGTCGCTTTGGTGAAATATTATTGAGCAATGTTACGAGCTTCTGTATAAGTTTCGTTTCATTTTAGTGTTTGTTCTGTGACTTTGACTATCATATGGAACAGGATTATGGGCTAACTTTTGTGGTCAAAAGCCTTTCCAATAATCTACTGAAGGAACTGGTAATGTCACTCAATGAGCAATAGAGAGCATGCATGGTGTATTTTAGATTTTAGATTTTTTTGATGAAGCAAAAAGCGTACGTTTTAAAAACTGTTGAAGCTGAATTTGTTTCTGCTCATCGCAGAGAAGGTGATAACTTTAAAGGAGTTTGACAATGTGTTATGTTGTTTACAGTAAGCTTACGGGATCATCGCAACACATCGTGTGTTTGTGTGGTGATAATGACACACGGGGACACAGATGATAAGCTCATGGCGAAGGACCAGTCTTACGACCTAGAGGTGGGGTTCGTCAGTAATGTCAAACATAATCCTTATTAAGAAATTGCGTTCCCTTATGGATCTAAATCCCCTTAATTTGTTAACTATCTCAGCTATCAGTATCATAAATTGTGCTGTAAGATTCAATGAAGGAGGAAATAAAAGCCAGAACAAACCGTGTTCTTTCGTACGTATTACCCGATATACAAGAAATCACCAATAACGTAAGTAGATAGTGTCAGCTGGGACGTTTCTCAATCATAAATGAACAGTAGAAGCAGTAGAAGCCTGTAATCAGCAATATAAGCCTCGAAATGATATCAATGATGGTGATAATAAGCTCATATTTTGGACTTATCTTATAGTTTTGAAAAAGAGCACACAAATCAAATCAATCAAATCGCGAATGAGAATTTTGGGGATGAATTTGTTTGTACAGATCATGGTAGCGCTGCTGCAGAAGGGCAATGAGTGGTTGCGGGGCAAGCCGAAGCTGGTCATTGTTCAGGCGTGTCGTGGAGGAGGGGTCGAACCGGCTGTACATGTACTTGACAGTTCCGATGGCAAGGTGTTCACATCGACGCATGCTGACACTCTGGTGCTCAGATCTTCTGTAGAAGGTAAAGAAATACAAAGTCAATTTGAAGATACTTCTCTTTTTGAGTTAAACTCTTGTCTGCGGAATCTATGCAGCCTTCTACGTCATCTTGATTCGACACAACCTCTACGCTTTCTTTCACCTGGTTCAAGAAGGTTCTTCTTCACCTTCCTCTTTTCCGTTTTCCTTCAACCTTTCCCTCTTTTATGTTTTTGATATATTCGTAGCGTAGTAACAGGTGTCCCAATATCTTCTTTCTTATATTTACGAAGGTTGTCAATCATTATTAACGCAAAAAATTATTCAATTATTTCAATACTGTTTTTAACAACAGATCTTCTTTCAGGCTACGTGTCATGGAAAGACCAGGACGGCTCTTGGCTCATCCAAGAGCTGTGTCGTGTTGTGCACGCTACACATCCGTATCTGGATTTCCTACGCATGACCTCAATGGTTACCGCACTGGTCGTTTACGAGTAAGTTCCACGTATCTATTGATCGGTTTTAATAGGAACAGACATTGATAGACAGAGAAACCAACGGAAACAAGATAATTTTTTTTTTCTTTAAGAGTTTTTAAAACTCTAAAAAGTAAAAAAAACTTAATAGCTAGTGTTCCATATGTAAAGTTACATCCACAAGTACCACCTGCTCAGATCTGTTCTGTTCTCCAGTCCATTGTCCAGCTCTGTAGCGATAAGGCCGCCTATTGTTACCTTGTAATATTCTGTATTCCTTTTATTTTGTTTTGGTTGTTATGTGTGGTGTTCAATAAAGAGTTATTGTATTGTACCTTTTAAAAAAAAAACTTTCTACTCGGTTAAAAGGTGGCTTAAAGCCAACGCCGCAACGGTGGCTTCCACAGCAGTGCACGCACACGCTACGCACGAAATGAGCAATAGACCCACGTGGGTGACATGTAAAGCGTGTCCGTGCACAAGCGTGCGCAGCAGTGGGGCGTCACCTTAAAATTTTGCTAATTTTCTTTCAGTCACGAAGCCTACACCAAAAATCAGCATACAAAACAAACTCCGGAGGCCCGATCCACACTGACAAAACTGCTGTACTTCACAGCATCCGATCCTAATGCAGGCGCAGAGACACAGTGATTAATTCATGAATTTAATCCCGGACGCACAACGACTGTTTAATTCTTTTATCGCGTGTTTTTTTATCTTTGTACATTAAATAATAATTAAAGGACTTGACTGTTTCTTTCAACATGAAGCTACCGTGAGACTTAATCATAATTACACATAAACGGATAATTATTTCGTAGTCCTTCTTCCTGGAGCGCTCGCCCCGCTGGCAGTGAAACGAACACTGCGCGCCAGCGCTCTGTTCGCGCGGCTGCTCGACGCAACTGACAGCGGCGCACAACTACCCTCGTTTTCATCGTCATTTTTATTATTATCAAATGTAGGGCAGCACACAACACTGATCACGTCACTCCGTAAAGGTTCGCTCACACTCACCGTTTGGTCAATATTTAAAACAGTTTCCCAACTCGGGGGCACCGACCATCCGCTATCCCGGTTGGTTGCAAGCGCTCCAGGAAGAAGGACTACGAAATAGTCCGAAACATGTCAAGCATCACTCGACTTTTTATGCGTGAGTTATCCGTTTATGTGTAATTATGACTTTACTGTTTGCCAAGTGAAAGCATTTTAATTTGAGTACCTATTGACCAGGGGCGTGCAAAGGTTTCTGACAGAGGATAGGCATATTATTGACAACAAAACCCGTATTGGTACGAAGCGTGGCGGGCACATTTACGTATGCTTACAAGCACTGCTTATGGCTGTAAGGGATGAACGCGTCTGCTATTGACCGCACCGCTGCAAAAGCTGTGTGTCACCAAACCACACTGATATTGAAAGCTAGGATTGTATAGAATTCTAAGAGATAGCTAGTAGTGACGATCTGTTCTCATAATGCGGGCAAAGACGTCTCAAACGGACATTCGTAACGTTCCATGTATGATGGAACGCGGTCAGTCAAGTAAAAGGCAAGGCTACTAATAGCACCACACACACCATTATACCTAACAAGACAGAGTCTCAATTTGAATGCGACAGCGATTCGTTGCGCTTTGTGAATCGGGTACGGCCAAAATGTCTATGCGCTCATACAGAGCTTAAATGCGAGGATTAGAGTTGGGTTTTGTTCGTGTTTTAGAAGAGTTAAAGTTGTGTTAGCTCTGAAAATGCATTGGATATGTTACAATGTTGCGGTGCAGTGGAAGGACAAACTTGCAGCGTAGATCATACCCATTTTGACCGTCTGTTGTGATCGTGCTTTATGTCGTTATTTATGGTACTGGAAAACGTGAAAATCAGCGTTAAATTTTAGTGTGTTCCGTGACGTAGTGTGATCAATCTTTTAACCTATAACACTGTTTTACGGTTCTGTACTTCCTTACCTAAAGGAAAGGGACCCTATTGAGACTCCACTGTCAGTCTGTCTGTCTGTCACCAGGCTCATAAACCGTGACGCTTTACTATCTAAGTGAAGAACAGAACTTCCTGCGCTGTGGGAATCTAAATTTTGAGAATTAATTCCTTGTTTGTCTCTATACAAAATTTTAGCTTCTTAGATAAGTCTAAGATACGAATTAGAAGCGACCTTTACCCATCTGATTAATGGGTAAAAAGTAAGTAAGTAAGTAAGTAATTGCTTTATTGTACAAATATAAAGAAACAGATACAATTCACAAAAAAAAGCAAATTTAACATGTTCAAGAACATGTATGGTGAGTGGGTTGGCTAAAAAATTTGGCCAGACTCTGTTTATTCAGAATCCAATGTAAACAGAACCCTGTTCCTAAGCAAAATGTACGCAGTGCGAGGTTATTTTATCTTATCCTAGACTACTTCAAGAGTTTTAGTTTATGCGTTTATTTGAAACTAAACTATCTACTCGTGAAAATACCTCGAACATTCTAAGATTATCGAGAACAAACACAAACAAAACTAAGAAAGAAAATAATTATTTTAGGAATTTCTTATTCGAACTTGGAAAGAGAAAGAAGAACAAAAACACTTGATCCCAAAATAAACATACACACAAAATTTAGAAAAAAGAAACATTCCTATGTTTTCTAGAAAAACATGGGAGATACTCAATACAAATGGAACCTTAAGGCTTTGTGTTAAGATAATTTTTATACCAGTCCGTGTTGTAATCAATGTAGGGAGTCTACACGTCACGGCTGACTTATACATCGGCGTAGACATTGGTCCCACGAGCCCTTTGTAGCAGATAGGGACACCAATAATTTAAGTGTCCTCAGGACATTTTCACTAAAGGTTTTCGTATTGCTTTTTGATAATATCCGAGGGTATTGACGAAGTATTTTTAGTTAGCAATTCTTATTTCGGACAAGTGTAAAAATAAGTATTGATACGAACTTCTCGAAAATAGGTCCCACGACCTTATTACGCCGGTGTAAGAGCGTATGAAACTTATTTTTGAAACTTTGACTAGATACATATTATTACACTTGACTACATACATAGCTAGAAATATTTCGTTGAACAAGTTTTTTTTTTACACATTGATTTGACGCATGGGGAAGTGTTTTGGCGTTGGTTACGCCTCGAGGAAGAATGAAAAGGCGGACGTTGTGTGCCTTCTTCCTTTTTTTTTAATATGGCTCGATCGATCGATGCGATGATTTCGCCAATGTCAAAGTAATAAATACAGTATTCAAAAATCTTGTGACAAAAATGTCGGCAACGTTGTACGGTAGAACACAGTCAAAAGACCCAAACTGTCGGGCTCTTAGCCAGGAAATCATTAGGCGATGCCCAGGGTGCACCGGATCAAGCACTTGCTCTTCCCCCCGGACGGATCCAAAAAGGAACCGCAGCTCCCGACCACAGGTGAAGATAACCCGACTCGCACCCCTACTTAATCTTAACAAAGATACAAAATCAGCATCTCGTGGGAGGGAAAAACTCTCTTCTGACGGACGTACTGTCACTGACAAACGTCATCACTCAAGATGGCGGCGTAGACTAGTCGAGAGTTGCAACTGGTCGGACCGCCGCCACAGTGTCAAAAGTTGCAAGCCAAAATGATAAATCGAGGAAAACAATTTGAAATGTGAATATTTTACGCCCTAATAATTTATAATTATAAAAACAATTTAGGCTAGGATGTAAAATTATGATATTGTATAATAATACCACAGGAAAGGATTTTACAAGACATCTATACTACTTGACTACAGTCAAGTAGTACAAGTCATCGCTAGCGCCGGTCGGTCCCCTTTGTCTTCCTACCCCGCGCCCCTGCTCCATACGGGCGAGGACTCATTTAAGCGGTCGGTCTAGAAGGCCATTTGTTATCGAGTAAGTGAACTTTTACCGTAACTTACTTTTTGTTACCAAAGCTATTTTATGATTTTTCTTCCATGCTGGTGTAGGAGTAAAGAAAAAACAGAAGATACCAATAAAAGCCTAAAAAGCTGATGGTAAAAGCCTATGGAATGGGCGAAAATCTTCGGAATCATTTTAGAGACGATGCGGCTAGAAACCCAACACTACTGTTACTCGCTAATCCTGCCGCTAAGTAGCAGTGCTTGCACTGCTGTGTTCCGGTGTGGAGAGTAAGACAGCCGGGGAAATTACGGGCTCAAGAGGCATTGCATCTTAGTCCTCTAGGTTGGCAACGCATCTGCAATCCCTCCGGGGTTGCGGGTGTCTATGGGCAGTGGTGATTACTTACCATCAGGTGACCCACTTGCTCGTTTGCCTTCCTATTCATATAAAAAAAAAAAAACACTATTTGGATTCCGCTTTCCACCTCTATTCGATCACAATCATGCTAAACGTGGCCTTTAGGTCTTGCTTATTTGTGTTTGTGTGTTATCCTTGAGGAGTATCCTGTTTCTCTTGTTCCTGGTCACAGTACACAGTGAATTGATAGCACGGTAGCACACAACGAGTGTATTGGGAGTACTTCGCACGCCGTTAACGAAAACAAGCAATTCGTATGGATTATAGGGCGTCGGATTTAAGACACGGCCCGTTGTTTAAGCTGATTTATATAAAACCGATTCGGCTCAGCTGATGCAAAAAAATATTGTAAGAAGTATTGGGCTAAATGGGGAACAATTCTGTAATTCTTGTTCCTTGTTTGTATGTATGTATGTATAACGGGAACTTAACAGGGGGTGCCGAAACAGGCCTAAGGTCACCTCGCAGATTGAACAGGAGTCGACTCGCACCAAAATTTCCTCTGACGGAATATTCGTAAACCCACTAACATGATCACGTCAACGACTTGTCTCCATAAGCAGCCGAACTCAATAATCGACGTCTGTCATATTGGCGAGAAGAAAATATTATTACCATGTCCCAAACTAACTGACACTTGGCGCTCAGTATTCACGACGAGCCTCATAAGAATTCCGCTCCCGCGCTGTTGTGTCCCTCCGATCTGGAACAGCGTATGTTTATATGCAGCAGAACGACACTTACGCCCTTTCGGTTGGGCTAGGTCGTATTGTGCGGAGTCCCGTAGATCACATAAAGGCAACGGTTTATGGAGAGGCCGGGATAAAAATACGAAGTAGGTTTTTTGCAAAGGTGCAGAAGTGGTTCGCGTAAAATTTGTTGAGCAAATGCCTTGGATATTTCAGTGATTGTTGGATAACGGTGGGCAGTTAAAATGTAACCTAATACATACATATATCACGTCTTTACCCCTTACGGGGTAGATAAGGCCTAAGGTAAACCTTAAGGCCACGTTTAGCATGATTAAGGTCGTATAGCTGGAAAGGGAAATCGAGATTGTGATGGGTTGCAAGCCGCATCGCCTATAACATGATTCCTAAGACTTTCGCCCATTCCCTCGATGGGCTTTTACCATGCGCGGGAAGAGAAGCAACTGGTAAATTCTATGTTTTTTCATTATTCCCAAACGAGCATGGAAGAAACCTAACCTAACCAATAGACATTTATACCTACTACGTCATAGCCAAATGGATGGTTACGAATGTGTAGCTAGCTTTTGTCTTAGACTTCATCCGCGCATAATTTTATTAATAATAGTGGTTAAGCTATTCCTCGCAACTCCAAATATTAACCCCCTTATTATATAACTTAGCAATCGTCCTTCTCTGTCACTTTGACATTTACCTTTAACAGATAAGGACAAACGATTGCTAAGTTAGCAGAGGCCTATAACGCGTTTATGAATAAGGGGGTAACTCTGTATAAGTCCCGCATGTTATGGTTTTCTACTTACATGCCAAATTTCAAGACTAATATTTTAGTTGGAAATAGAGCCCTTTTGATAGCCGTGGTAGCCTAGTGGTTTTGACCTGTGGCCTCTCAAGCAGAGGCTCGTGGGTTCAAGCCTGGGCTTGCACTCGGTTTACGGAATTTATGTGCGATAATTACATTTAAAATTGGTACAGTCAGCGTCATATAGTTTGAAGCATCCAAGTTGGCCAAATAGTTTGGAACACCTTATAAATAGTATGGTGTGTCGAACTTTTTGGTCACCTTGGATGCTTTATACTATATGACGCTGACTGTACAAAACATTTGTTCGTGGGGCGCGGTGACACAGAGTGCTCCCGTAACGCCTCACATACGACCGAATAGGGAATCCGTGTGGTTTTTAGTGGGTTTGCCTGCCGTCGCGGGAGCCCCACATACCCCCGGTACACCCGTACCGGGCGGATGCATGGAGCGCATTTTGCACTACATTAAAAAAATGTCTTGTTACCATTGGCTCTGTCTGTCGTAAGGGATATGGACTTGATATGTGTATGTATACATGTATTATTTATTCAGTGCGTTTACCATCGCATAGTGCCAGCACAAGGCCATTATATTTCGCGGAGGGTAGCACGAGTTAGATTAATGTTTGCCTGGCGAGACTCTAGACTTGATGTAGACACCGTGCTTGTGTCACGTGATATAAGCACTCTGTAAGATGGTGGCAAGTAAAACGGAGTGCACACTGGTGTTTATTTTAACCCTTAATTTTACTTTTCAAAAAGCACGGTTGAAGCCTCATCTTAAGTTTAGAGGCCAGTGAATTCAAAAAAGGAACTTGTCCAATATAGTACATTACCAAATTACGGGTGGTATCTTAAAATTAAATCCTATGAATAGGTCAGGTTTACATACTTACATAAACTGACCTATTGTAGGTTAGTTTTATAAAAATCCTGAATTAATAGCAATTTCAAAAAAGCGCTTTCCCATTATTATTTTCTTTATTGGGGAAAATAGCAGATACAGACACAATAAAAACCATTAAGAACGTTGTACCGTAAACATAGCCTATACCCTAAACCAATTCACACTAAGACTATGTAGTAGATGTGGCAACGGATCAGAACGGCAGCAACAAGGTATCCAAAACCCAAACCAAAATAATCTTACTCAAAAGTAGCATGCAAATTTTACAGAAACTTATCTCATATACATAACAACCAAAACATTAGGGCTCACTACTAAAAAAAAACATAAAGTAATATATGTAGGACGGGTCATAATAAAAGATTCATTAAAATGTAGCATTGTATTGAAAAGGAACATAAAATAAAATCAAGTTAATACAAATCAGCGATCTCATGGCCGCCGTCGTTGACATTTATTTTCTTTAAAAAAACGTTCACTCTCTCATTCTTCCATCTCAGTCATTCATTCTGTCATTCCGCTCACTCCCACATAATAATATACATTATATAAAAAAAATCCAATTACATACATTCCTTTAACAAGAGAGTTATTTGTAAGCCCACATTAAGCGTTGTCTATGAGACAATGCGCCATAAATCGTCTGTAATACTAATAGAGACAAAGGCCTATTTCGTTGAACTAAAATGGATAAAATTACTTCGCTACTTCGCACACTGGTCATTGCCATAACAATGTAAAATGTGAAGTCTTTCTCCTGTATCATTTTGATCGGTCAGATTGATATATATATAATCTATACTAATATTATAAAGAGGAAAAATTTGATTGTTTGTTTGTTTGTTTGCATTTAATAGGCTCCGAAACTACTGGACCGATTTCAAAAAATCTTTTGCCGTTAGAAAGCTACATTATCACTGAGTGACATAGGCTACTTTTACCGCGGGAAAATACCTTTTTCTACGGGAAAACTAGTTTATCGCGGGCGAAGCTGCGGACGGAAGGCTAGTAATCTATAAATTTTGTGATCTTTCTCTCTCTTTCTTTTTCAGGCAATTAAACTGATTCGCAGTATCTCTAAAATTGATTTACGAGGGCCACACCGAAATGATCGGGAATTGAGTACCCGGGACTGAGTTAGCGTAACACCTTTTTGGTGACGTGAGTACTAGCTACTTACGATCAAAATGACGTTTATAAAATTAAAAAAAAGTGTTTTGTTTTTTTTTTATTCTCATTTAAACTTGACAAGTCGATGAGCAAAATGGACCTCACGCGAGAAAAATTTCGCGCCATAATTTACCACAACTTTCGTCGCGGGATATTGCGAGATGAGTGTATCGCTGAGCTCGTATTTATTTATAATGATGAAGCATCAAACCAAACAACAATATATCGTTGGTACTCAAAGTTTCGGCGAGGTCGTTCCTCTCTCAGCACCGTACCTCCTACCGGTCGACCAAAAACAGGGGTAACGGCCGAAAATGTGGCGGCCGTGCACAAAAATATTTTAGAAGACCAACATATTACCTATGAGCAGATACGAGCGACTATGGGCATTGGAATGACTGCAATTCAAAAGATTTTGCACGATGGACTGGGTGTCAAGGAGCTTGTTTCCCGCTGGGTGCCTCATAATTTGACTGAAGAGCAAAAGGCGGCTCGTGTTGATTGGTGCCGCTTTACTTTAAAACGGTTTAATGGAGGAACGTCAAAAGCCGTTTATAACATCGTCTTAGGTGACGAAACATGAATTTATTCCTATGAACCCGAAACAAAACGTCAGGCGGCAGTTTGGGCCTTCGAAGATGAGGTGAAACCAACGAAAGTGATGCGTTCCCGTATCGTTTCTAAGAAAATGATCGTATCGTTTGATTCCAAAAAGGGACATGTGACTACAATTCCACTACAGGAAGGCAGAACGGTTACAGCAGATTGGTACACCTCGGTTTTTTTACCAGAAATGTTAGCCAAATTCCGTGCAGGCAACGCTACTCGTCGGGTCATCTTGCATCTGATAATGCGAGCTCCCATACTGCTCGCAAAACAAAAGACTTTTTAAACGGGGAAAACATTGAGTTGATGTTTCAGCCTCCATATAGGCCCGACCTGAGTCCAAACGATTATTTTACGTTCCCCAGAATTAAAGATATGTTGCGTGGTCAACGGCTTAAAGACCCAGAAGCGGCAGTAGAAGCTTATCAATCGGCCATTTATGAAGCAGCTACTTCCGATTGGAATTATTGTTTCAAAAATTGGTTCCAAAGAATGCAAAAGTGCATTAATTGCAGGGGAGAATACTTTGAAAAACAATAAAATATAATTTAGGTAAAATATGCGTGTAGTTTTTTTTATTCCCGATCATTTCGGTGTGACCCTCGTAGCTCTCGTTTGTTCCGTACTGCTACTTACGGATCTATAAGATAAGGTCCAAAAACACTTTTTTTACATTCAATTCTTTCACACTTACGTCTATAATTTTAAATTTTCGAATTATTTTGCTGATGGCTATGAAATATAACCCAGTTGCTCGTAACTCCGTCTGGGCAGAGTTCGTTTATCGCTATCCCGGAGGAATTATGCGAATTTCCAGGATAAAAAGTAGCCCATGTTTTAATGTAAGGTACCAGCTAAGTCATTCTAAATTTGATCCAAATCTGTGGAGTCGTTTCATCGTAAAGAATGAACAAACATACATACTCAAACTCTTATAAACTTTCACATTTATTATAGTAGAATTTTACATTAAACACTGGCTTTATTCCCACTGTTGTGCACCAACCCTTTAAACGTTCACACGTCACAGCCACGAAACCGTATCCCACACAATACGGGTGACGAGTTTAATTATTTCGAGCGTGTTCGAGAACAGTCTAGAATGTTCTGGAATGCACTGGAATGTTCTAGAACAACGGGGATGTCGGACGTGTGCTGAACTGATTGGTATCGAATAACAGGGAATGCTTGCAAGTGCTATAGATTACCATTACCATTTAGTATGCTAACTGGGAATGTAATAGGATTAAACGGTTGCTCCGCTAAACTATGTACTATTATAAAATTGTATGTGACATGAATGTCAACGTTTCATATTTCGGATCTTATAATTTTACTGGTACTCTTTTTTTGACAAATGTTGAATTCATTGAAAAAGAAAAATACATACATACATACATAAATCTCGTCTTTATCCCTTACGGGATAGACATAACCTAAGGAAACGAGACCTAAAGGCCACGTTTAGCATGATTGCTGGCGTATAGGTGGAAAGGGGAATCAAAATAGTGACGGGTTGCTAGCCGCATCGCCTATAAAAGTCATGACTTCTATGCTCATTACTTCGATGGGCTTTTACCATCTCCGCGGAATGAGAAGCAACTGGTACATTCTATGTTTTTCCTTTACTCCCAGACCAGCATTGAAGCATTAAATTAAAGAGAAAACAAACTCCCAAATCGCCGCCAATTGTGTACTTATATCGGTATTTTGTTTGAAAAGAGGAATATGCTGATAGTATATTTTTTTCGCTAGGGCTTGTATTTCATTTATAATTATTCTTATTGTATGCTTATTCTAAAAGGGCGTTACTCCGGTTTTACGGCAGAACACACACGTATCCCTTTGTCTTTTCTCGATAAAAAAAAACTGACGTTATTCTCAAATTGTCGATGTCCGATTTCTGCGCTATTTAATTTTCGAAGCTCACTTCGTGCTCAGCTGTTCCACGCATTTTGCGTTACGGTTTAAAAATACCTGGAAAAGGGTGCCTATTCAAATATTTCTATAAAAACTTCCACAAAAGTCAATTATCAAATTATGCCTTAGACAGGAAGAAATTATTTCATAGTGGCCGGGGAAGAGATGCCCTTCCTACTCACAGTAATAAGAGCACTTGATTCCTTTTTAAGAGTCTCCATGGTTAATTAATTTAATTATACACTAACAACTCGGCCTTTTGAAAGTTTCACCACTCTTAGTTGTCTAGTAAGTTTCAGTTATGTACGATGAGGGGTCTGTTTACTATAAAGAGCAAAGAAAAAGCATGGAATGTACCACTTGCTTCATCAAATCATAGGATTCTTGTGATAGGCGATGCAGCTAGCAAACCATCACTATTTTGATTCCCTTTTCCACCTATACGCTCACAATCGTGCTAAACGTGGCATTGGGTCTTGTTGCCTTGGGCTCTGTCTGCCCCGTGAGGGGTGTAGACGTGATTTGTGTGTATGTGTATGACATGTGTATCTACGATGGGTGTCTGTTTCGTAGTAATAAATATAATAACTGACACTTAAGATAGCTGGAACTTAACAGAGAGTGATGAAACACTTTTTACTTATATTCTAAGACAATAGACAGAGAGATTCTGTTACTTAAGATTTTCGAAGTTTGAATGTAATTAGAGTATCGATATTGGTACTCTTAAGTAAACATAATGCAACCACAGATACAGGTTGCTTAATGTAGGCCATTTGCTAATCGTTCCTGAGCCTATTATAGGGAAGTTATGTTTTTTTTTTTTTTATATGAATAGGAAGGCAAACGAGCAAGTGGGTCACTAGATGGTAAGTGATCACCACTGCCCATAGACACCTGCAACCCCGGAGGGATTGTAGATGCGTTGCCAACCTAGAGGACTAAGATGAAATGCCTCTTGTGCCCGTAATTTCCCCGGCTGTCTTACTCTCTACACCGTAACACAGCAGTGCAAGCACTGCTACTTAGCGGCAGGATTAGCGAGTAAGATGGTGGTAGCGATCCGGACGAACCTTGCGCAAGGCCCTACCACCCGCAACCGCTTTATATGTGGATAAAGTATTTAATAAACCTTTCATACATTGTGTACAGGTTTATTAGAACTGTACATTATCTACGGAATTAGTGTGTGTGTGTGTGTGTGTGTATGTGTAGGGTCGGCGTGGCTTCCTATTAGGAAGGGATCCCTTGGGTTGCGGCGACCACTATTTTTGCTGGCTTTATTATCCCGTCCTAATAAAGAGAATTTGTTTATGGACGCAAAATATGAGGTTGTTTAGGGGTTGGAGAGCGAAACCAACAGGAGTAGCCACGCATACATGATACACAAATCACGTATTTATCCTTTACGGGATAGACAAAGCCTAAGCTAACAAGACCTACAGGCCACGTTTAGCAAGACACTGTGGGCGTATAGGTGGAAAGGGGAATCAAAATAGTGATGGGTTGTTAGCCGCATCGCGTATAACATGCTATCTGCGTATAAATTTGCGGGTGGTAGGGCCTTGTGCAAGGTCCGTCCGGATCGCTACCACCATCTTACTCGCTAATCCTGCCGCTAAGTAGCAGCGCTTGCACTGCTGTGTTCCGGTGTGGAGAGTAAGACAGCCGGGGAAATTTCAGGCACAAGAGGCATTTCATCTTAGTTCTCTAGGTTGGCAACGCATCTGCAATCCCTCCGGGGTTGCGGGTGTCTATGGGCAGTGGTGATTACTTACCATCAGGTGACCCACTAGCTCGTTTGCCTTCCTATTCATATTAAAAAAAAAAAAAAAAAACTTAAGATTTTCGCCCATTCCCTCGATGGGCTTTAACCGTGTGCGCGGGAAGAGAAGCAGTTAGTACATTTTATGTTTTTATTTGCCAGACCAGCATGGAAGGCAGCAGGAAAGTAATGATAATGGTTTGGTGTGGATCTCCAGTTCGTTTAATGCTCCAAGGTAGCAGCTGAGGCCTCTTTACGGTTGTGTAGTGTTGACAATTGATATATTACGTGTTTGTGTGTGTTCCTTTTTATTGGCTAACAAAACAACCGGGTTGCTTTTTGCCTCGAGAGGCGAGGGACACAAGTGAATCTGTCATCGCCAATTATTTCCAAGCAATTTCCTGGAAGCTTTTTGGTTTGACGACCGGATGGCCCAGTGGTTAGAGAACCTGACTATGAAGCTTGAGGTCCCGGGTTCGATCCCCGGTCAGGCAGATATTTATGTGAAAAATACGAATGTTTGTTCTCGAGTCTTGGATGTTTAATATGTATTTAAGTATGTTTATCCGTTGTCTAGTGCCCATATAGCTAGCTTTGCTTAGTTTGGGGCTAGGTCAATTGGTGTCAATTGCCCCAAGATATTATTAGTATTATTATTATTTATTATACCCTAATTAAAAAGCCCATAGAGGGAAGGTTTCAAAGAGTTACCATGACGTCTTAATGTGATTCAATTCCGACTCAGTTCATTTTTTAGCTGTCATTTTTAGTAGGATTTGACAGCGAGCGAACCTAAACTGAATCGGAATTGAATCTCATTAAGACGTGTTAAGCCGCTGAAATCTCGAGCTCGGGTTTGTCAGAATTAAAATAAATACTGTATAATATATATTTAAATTTATATTAATCGGCTGAAATGTTGAAGCAAAATACAGAGGGTTGCGTGGGCAGTATTAGGCTCGGTAATGAGTAGGAACTTTTTCTAAATGCACAATGACATGTAATTTTTGCTAGATAAGTTTCAACTTTAATTCTAGGAGTAATAGGTACAAAGATAGTTTATTTTTCAACTAAAGTAAAACTAAATGCATATCAAATAAAAATGTTTTCAGTAATTTCTGATGTTCCTAGTATGAATAACGTAGGACACACGAAACACATATAAAGTTTTTTGCAAAGTACGCTTAAAGAGAATGTAAGGGCAACCAATACCACAATTATGAATGCATGGTGCGAATGAGAAAAAACAATATTTTTTACATAAAATCAAACCACAATCTAAAACTACTTAAGAATGAAAAATATCCGTAACCGCATCTCACAAAGTAGGCCGACTATAATAATTATTATACCGAGCAAGCTTGCATCATACAAATAATGAACACCAACTGTTCAAGCGGACTAAGCATAGAAGAGTTTCTGAATCCCCTGGGAATTTTACTACGAGATTATTATATTGCCACAATCAAATATGCCCATTCCCTGCCACTTAAAACTTAACCCTACTCGTAGTTTTCATTACATTCAGCTTCAGAGCGTAACATCTCGAACCGTGCGTGGATATCAGTAACCGCATCTCGCAAAATAGGCCGACAATTTATACGTCTCGCGACAAAACTCTTCTGACAATTTGTGGGGACGCGCACGGCCGAGATAATCTTGCGCGACACAATTCACGAGATAGAATTGCGGGAGACAAGTCGACGGCCGCAGTCGTAGATTGTCGACAGTCAGTTAACACGTACAGTTCACACGTACAATAATAAAAATTACGATGAAAAGGAGGGTAGTTGTGCGCCGCTGTCAGTTGCGTCGAACAGCCGCGTGAGCAGAGCGCTGGCGCGCAGTGTTCGTTTCGCTGCCGCCGGGGCGAGCGCTCTAGGAAGAAGGACTACGAAATAGTCCGAAACATGTCGAGCATCACTCGACTTTTTATACGTGAGTTATCCGTTTATGTGTAATGATGATTAAGTCTCACGGTAGTTTCATGTTGAACACGTACAGTTGTCTTGGAGCCAAGTTTTTTGGGAGCATAAGGCTGGGATACCAATGCAAAGAGATAAAAACTCCATGCATTTTTATAGAACTCAGCACAAACAAATTTTTTGACTTGTTAACAAGATGTGAGCTAGTATTTTGTTCATTCAAGTGATGCCATTTCAAAATTCGAACCCTAGCTGTGTGCTTCTCTAAACGAAGTTTTTCTGTGGAGACAGGGCTGTTCTTGTCAAAATAAACAATCTTAACTTATCGTAATTATACGGAGGCTAGTGAGTACAGAGCGATCTCCGTTAACATCGACATTGATTAACCTCAAGACACCTGACCCGGTATAATACCAACGAACGAAGGGATCATAAACCAAGCTGCGAATGAAGTTTTTTTAGAAAATCACCATCTAACCGTGGCGTGGACAAGATGGCCGTTAGATTAGACACTAACACGTAAAACAATGTTTTATCCTGCATAAAGTGGCTGGAGTGCTAACAATTTTGAGTTCTAGCGATGACAACAATATTGAATACAATAGATTTACGTAAACGTTATTTACGTAACGTATTCAAGCTCTACAGCTAAGTTTCCAGACCACAGCAGGCTCTTAAAAATTGGCGTGAAAATTGCATACTCGTAAAACCCACAGCGCGAGAGTCCGACTCGTCCGCTGTTCTCTTGTCATTTTTCTACTTGTATCTTACTGTCGCAACACTGTCGGCTGCGCCCTGCCGACAAGTCGCGAGTTGGCCGTGACACGTCGCGCGACAATTTAGTATTGCTTACATTCGGTGTCGTAGATTGTGCCATACGTCTTGTTGTAAGTGTCTGCGGTGGCGATGTCGAGCGGCCAGTTAATGTCAGTGTCACTTGTTGCTGACAAGATAACTATAATCCTGAATGTGTCATTGTTAATTATCAACAGCGTATTCAGAACAGTGTGATGCTTCCATGCTGGTCTGGGAGTAAAGAAAAAAACATAGAATGTACCAGTTGCTTCTCCTCCCGCGCAGATGGTAAAAGTCCATCGAGGAAATGGGCATAGGAATCATATAGGCGATGCGGCTAGCTACCCATCACTATTTTGATTCCCCTTTCCACCTATACGCCCACAATCATGCTAAGCGTGGCCTTTGGGTCTTGTCACCTTAGGCTCTGTCTACCCCGTAAGGGAGAAAGACGTGATTTATGTATGTATGTATGTATGTATGTGATGCCCTCTGAGTAGGTGGAGCGATGACCTTTGCAAAGCTGGCAAGAGCTGGATTTAAGTAGCTGGGGATCCTGCTCAATAACGTGTACTTGGAGAGGCCTGTTGTCAGCAATGAACTAGTAAAAGCTGATGATGATGATGATTATGATTTAACAACAGTGTAAGGCGTACGAGTTTAAGTTTCAGTATTACAAGTTGCAGGTGGAGGAGTTAGCTCCATTTTTACTAGCAGTATTTTGTCGTGTGTGTATGATTTTATAGTTATTAAACCGCATTCAAAAATAGGCAAGTTGATGGAAATTGTCCTTTGGACTTATATTATATGTACAACTACACGTTTATTTACTTGCTTCCATGCTGGTCTGGGAGCAAAGAAAAAACATAGCGTGAACTGGTTGCTTCTCTTCCCGCGCACGTGGTAAAACTCCATCGAGGGAATGAGCGAAAATCCTAGGAATCAAACTTCTAAATGTCACTGCAAATTAGAACAGAAAAATCCGAAAAGTAAAGCCATAGCCGGGAATCGCCCGGATCCTCGTCATTCCGTGACGCGTGCTATACCTACCCCTACACCACCCATAGCAGGTGGGTAGTCTTCGAATTTTTCTACCTCTTACTGTCACGTGACCTTAGGAATCATGTTATAGGCGATGTGGCTAGCAACCCATCACCCATCACTAGTTTTATTCCCCTCTCCACCTATACGCCCGCAATTACGCTAAACGTCTTTTTACCTTAGGCGCTGTCTCACAAATACTCATACTCAAGCTGGCGTGCATTTGGAATAATTTTCACCGCTTATCCATTCAACCGCGGCCATTTTTATTTCCTTAGGTACTTAGCAGAATAACCGTTCGTCAGATACACTTTTCCTTCAATTTGTCGGCGCCAGAGTGGGCATTCAACGTGGATTTTAACAAAATTACGCGTATTTTCAACGTGAAACGTAAACGCCGTACGCTATTACGGTCGCATCACGTTGTGATTAAGTGAATGGAGGTCCTAATAGGCTCTTCGGCGGGTCACGGTCGTTACGTATGCCGTCGCGTTTAATGCCCGCATTAAAATATTTTTAGTAAAAATGTTGCGCAAAGGATTAGATAGTAAAGGGTGGAACAGTGTGAATAGACGCCGACGCCTCTTTCCCATAGAGGTAGGCAGCTATGACTTTGCTACGCTTGCTACGATCCTGACGCCTTTTCACTTCATCCATGTTTATCAATCTCTTCATAAATTCTTGTTAGTTTGGGATTTTTTTTTGGTTAAACGGAATTTGGCGCCATGTTAAAAAAATAAATCAACCACTCAAAAGTGTGCAAGCAAAAATCCTCAGCGTCGTTTCGAAAGCGGTTTTCAGTGCACACACACACACAAATCACGTTTTTATCCCTTACGGGGTAGACAGAGACTAAGGCAATAAGATCTAAACGCCACGTTTAGCATGATTGCAGACGTATAGTTGGAAAGGGGAATCAAAATAGTGATGGGTTGCCAGCCGCATCGCCTATAAGTCATGATTCCTATGCCCATTGCCTCGATGGGCTTTTACCATCTGCGCCACTCAGCGCAACTTGCTATATTATAGGATAATTTAAATGTAGAGTTGAGTGCATTGTAACGATACTGAAAATGAAATTTGAAAACCTGTAATTGGCTTCCAAATTCATCTTAGATTACTTATTCGACATCTTGGAATAGAATATCAAATGATATTAACACGTTAGCTAAATTCATACAAACTCTTGATGGACAAGTAGCAAAAGAACAACATCGCAAAAGATAACCTAAAGGAAAAAACTTTGCCAGATACGAAACAAGAGACAAATATTTGTCTTCGTATTAATACCTCATCTGTATATGGTATTTTTGTATGTAAAGTAATATAACTTTCCCCTTGGTTTGCCTTTTGCAGTTGTGATGACTTTAGAAGTAAAAGTTTTGTTTGAACGCGGATGGGATCTGTTTTTCTTTCTTCACGTTTTGTATACTGTATAGATTCAGGCGTAACTTTGCGGAGGTCCATGTGAAATAAACGGATAATCTTACTTTGTTACTCCGCGAAACAACGCTCCGCTCGATCCCATTCTACTATAAACTTTAATTTCCTCATCTCTATTTTTTAATAAGAAAACATCGCTTCAGGCTCTGCAAAAGAGTCGCTCAAAAACAAAAGACCGAACCTTCATCATATTTATCAAAAGCATGTTTTTTTTGAATAAACATAAAATTACAAATTGAAAATAATATCAAATCAAAAAACTAAAATAAAACAATTAAAAAAGAAGAGACCCCCGTTGCATTATACCGCAGACGCTGGCAGCATTTCCCCCTTCGGACAGCGCGGCTGCACAATTTCAAAACCTAGTAAGTCTCAAAAACTCAATTTTGGGATTTTTGCTTAAAACGTGGTTTCTAGCAAGTGCCTATAGGATACAGAAACATTTAGAGGCCTATCTCGCTCAACTTCAGAGATACGAGTACTGCAAAACCTAGTAAGTGCCCAAAAAAACTGACTTTACAATTTCAAAACCTAGTATGGCACAAAACCATTTCAAAAACCTAGTATGGGACATGCACTTACTAGGTTTTGAAAAAGTCAGAGAGACTTACTAGGTTTTGATAAGGTCAAACGAGTTTAATTGTAACTTTTTGGAAAGTAGTATGTGTTTGTTATTTGAAGTTACTAGGTTTTGTAAGTCAAATGTTATAGGTACGTTGTTCTTTATTTATTTTGACGCGTCAAGGTAGGCACCCTGTGCTCCCGCGCCAACTTCATGCTATTGCGCTGGAGCTGTTTTGAACTCGTTTAAACGCGTCAGTCAGTTGCCTGCCAAGGTTGAGTGTGCTTGCACGTGTTATGTTATGGAATTAAAGCCTCAAAAAAGACTAATATAATCGATAAACTAGTACCACTGATGCCACATACATACATACATATTTACATACATACATACATACCGTCACGCCTCTTTCCCATAGGGGTAGGCAGAGACTACTTTGTTCCACTTGCTACGATCCTGACATATTTCTTTCGCTTCATCCACAGTCATCAATCTCTTCATACAATGCTCGTCGGTTTCGGGTACTCCTGACCTGACCTTTTTGCAAGACGTCTCCTATTTGGTCTCGGAACGTCCGTCTAGGCCTTCCCCTCCCAACGTAACCATTCACACTCCCCATATAGATCTGTTTAGTTAGTCTTCTTTCATCCATCCGCTCTACATGCCCAAACCAACTAAGCATACTTTTTTCTATCCTAGTCCCTATATCCTCTTTCACACCAGCACGTTCTCTTGTCACACTGTTCCTTATTCTATCTTTCAGAGGTACACCTTCCATACTCCTTAACGCTCTCATTTCTACTGCATTTATTCTACTTTCATGCTTCTTCTTTCTGCCATACCCAAGTTTCGCCACAGTCCCGAAAAAATTTTTGGACCAATCTCCCTGTCAGTAAATAGTGCCATTGATTTGATAACAGACGAGGGCCAAATTTCGGAAAATGATTAATATTATGGAAAGACCCTGGTGTCGCATTTTTTATTTTTTGTAATATTTTTTTTGTAATGAACAACTACTTAGCTGACTGGTTTGTTTTATTTAAATTGAAAAAAGGTCCATATATTAAAACTTAAATGATTAAATTTCTTAATCATGCCAAAGTGGCAACACATACTAGGTTTTGAAATTGATCGGTTCACTATAGTTTTTATTTGAGTTCAATTTCAAAACCTAGTATGGCACATAAAACATGCAATATAGGTTATTAAGTGTATATATATATACCAGGATATTCGGCTTAATCTAATAAACCAAGAAAGTATCACTTTTGGAACGAATATTGCAAAATTTTGTACGGCTGAGACAAAACATGTTTTTTCGCTCTCCTGTAAAATTAGCTTAATGTCCCTTACTAGGTTTTGAAATGGTGCAGCCGAGCGATACTAATACGTCGTCCATGAAAACTTCCAGCTCTGAGGTCACCCGTAGCATCTATTATCCTCAAAATATCTTTGAAGAGGCTAATAGCGCTAGGACCCCGCAGACCAAGGAACAACACTGAAACGGACAAATTTTTATTTGGCGCTGAGACCTATATTTATTAAATTCAGTTCAAACTCCTGCGATAATCCTGAAGACGCCCAAACCAGCTAAAAACCGAATTTAAACTTACATTAGCAAAACAATTAACGGGCGATACCGCGGCAAAAACAAAGCAAGACCGTCTCCAATCATGAACATAGATTGCTAGTATGTTCCCTCCTAATCCCCCGACTCTTTGTTTACCCGAGAACCTATTTATATGAAATTGAACAGGTTAATTCCCTTTACGGGCCCGATACCCAATAAAGGTTTACTGGGAAGCAATATATTTCGTAGCCGGGTTAGAGACCTAGTAAAAATGTTGGCCGGTATCAGAGGCTTCGTAATGGAATCGATGATGGGGAGTCAATTTGAAATGTTTACGGGACGGTGAGTAACGCTTTTCATTAGGTAAGTGTTTTATGAAAAGTGTATGTTGGGCGGTTTACGTTTTGTATTAGCTGGTGATGGTACTTGGGAATGCTTCTGGTACAATTTTGTGGTACACTGATGAATTAAATTTTATATTTTAGGAAAACAAATGACTGAGTTGCCGTATTACTAAAAGTGCATGAAATTAGAATCGGAGTTGGCAGTTATTCTACAATACTTACGTCAAATGGTAAATGAGATAAAAGGTTTTTCAGTCAAGGCATTTAATCACCTTCCCTTAGATATTAAAATGCTTGATGGGAACAAAATTCAAAATCAAGCTTAAAAACTGGCTGATAGATAGGGTATTTTATGATTTGAGTGAGTTTTTTAGGGATCATAATTTGTGATACCTACTTTTAATATTTGATAATTATTACTGTCCCAATCAGTTATTGTCATAGTTATTTATGTGTAGTTTGTTTGTTACATATTGTATGCCCGAAACGGGTAACTGTTGATACCATGTAGGTACTTCTTGTCAGCCATGTAGGTAAATATTTATATTTCTAATTCCCGCGGTTTAATAATAACAGAGGCAGCATTAATGTTCTTTTTATATCTAAAGATGACTTTAATATATTATATAAATATCCCCTTTCTAACTGGTCTCCCATGCTGGTCTGGGAGTTAAGATAAAACAAAGAATGTACCAAATGCTTCTCTTCCCGCGCAGATGGCAAAAGCCCATCGAGGGATTGGGCGAAAATGTTAGGAATCCTGTTATAGTAACTACTTGCCTGTTATAGTAGCTAAATGCTTAACATAAGACCATTGTAACTAACACTTAATGCAAATAAATATCTATTCTATTCTGCCTACCTCTGTGCGTAATTTCAGAGGCGTGACGGTATGTATGTACCTCTGTAAAGAAATACCTAGTACTTACTTCTCTCTCAACATTATTCAAAAAACAATGTTAATACACTCAAGCCATCCAACGCCGATACGTTACGAGAACTCCAACTTCAACCCGACGCGAGCTACTATCAAAAAGTAAACAAAGACACTTAAAAATCGATCCGTCTTAGCCCCCAGTTTGCGCTGAACACTCATACTGTTTGCATTTAAAACTCACTCACGTAGTTTGGACAGCGGGTGTGACTGGGCAAAAGTTTACAATCTTAGCACTACAGGCTTACTGCACCCAGAGGAGATTCTATTCTATTCTACAAAAATGAAATTACTTTATTGCCAATAATTTTTTGATACGATTAGGGCCGCCCCTAAATCTGGCCGCCCTAGGCCCGGGCCTACCGCCACTGACTGCACCATTCCAAGCAACGCAAGCTTGAACACAGAAAGAAAGAAAGAAGACATTGATTCCTTTTTGCAAGACACAAATATAAGAGAATATACACAATTTTATAGAAAATAAACAAGGATAAAAAAACACAGACATTAAAAATAGATCATCAGCGTTGTGTTACAGCGCAATGCAATTTGATTCCTTCCACGCTGGTCTGAGAGCAAAGAAAATCAAAGAATGTGCCAGTTGCTTCTCTACCCGCGCAGATGGTAAGGGGGTCGTTCTCGCGCTCCCGCTCTCTCTCCTCCTTCTGCAACATGACGTCTTAACAGGAGGCGACGACTTACCAGGATTCCTCGCTGCTGACGATGGCGTACATTACGCCTGGGAGCGAGAGCTCGCTGCCGATCGTCACCACCAGAGTGCGGCGCAGGTATGACCAGGCAGGGCACAGCTCTAGGGTGTGCTGTGCCGTGTCCTCACTGGCGCCGCACTCGTGGTACGACGCCAATGGAAACAACCCTAAGGTAGGAGGAGGTTGAATCCTAGGACCCTACATAATACAAAAGAACTACAGTTTAGCCGTTAACAAGATTAGTTAGCATAAACTGTGCATAAAGTCATAAAACCGTGCCAGAAGCGGAACTTAACAAATTACACAAGCTTAACTCCGTGACAGGTTTGAGCTGTTCCCTTGTCACCGTAAGTTTCGGCTAACATTGCATTGGCTTGATTAAATCTCGGTTACCATCGTCTCGATATCGGACGTTGTTCAAGTTAACAATTAATATTGACGTAGCTAAGGCGTGGAACGTATCGCTACCGTGTTGAAGTTGGAATCTAGACGCGGCAGTGTGTCCAGCCAAGCTCAAAGTAAAAGGAGGCGAAGCAGCCGTGTATAATGTTTACACGAATTATTTAAAGCTACTTTTAAAGCCAGGTGCCCATCTGCGAGTACTGGTAACTGTGAAGTATCGTAACTGGCTTTCGAGCTTGCTTGTCTTAACACCCTTCATAACTCGAAATCTATTTGACCTACGTAGGTGAAGTTTCGGCATATTTCGTCAGTGGAAATAAGAATTAACGTAAGGGACAAAATGACCAAAATGAGTTACATATACCATTCGAACGGAAATTTTTCGCTCCTTCTGGTGGAGTAATCGAAATTAGCATATTCCTTAAAAAGATGCCCCTTACGTTAGAATTTTTTTAAGAGATTCGTGATTTTTTTGGCAAAAATGTAATGTAAAGTACACCTTAAATGTGACAAGGTTAAGCGAGTAATGTAACTACCGTATGATTTTGTGATTTTAATGTAAAATGTTACTAAAATAACTTAAGGTACGTTACCATAATTTAGTCGAACTGATTCTGGTAAATACTGATCGTTACATTAAATGACACATCCAATTCAGACAGAAATGTCCTTTACGTTAAATAATATTAATATGATATTTTATTTATACATTTATACCTATGTCCCATACCTTAAATTTGCTTTTAAAACTGTATAATTTGTCACTTACATTAAAAAAATCAACACAGTACCTGTTTAAAAAATATCGAATATGTCCGTTACTTTAAAAACTATTCAAAATGGAAATAAAAAATTCCTTACATCAGAAGTTTTAAGTCAATGCACATAAAATTTGTCCTTTACTTTAAATCATCTAACAAAATAACCAATGAAAAATACCTTTATACTTGAATTACGCAGTTTAAAATTATGGTAACATTCTCTCGTTGAGAAAAAAAAACCAAGTGTGTATGTCTAATTATTTACTTACGAGCAATATAAATCTTTATAACAACTGAAACTGCAATTTATTAAACTTATGAGCAAACACCGGATTGACGGGTGCAAATCTGTACTGACGTTTAATAGTGCGAGGACACATTAAACTAATTTTATTAGTTGTTATCGATAAAAATGACGTACAACCGTTGTCTACTTTTAAGAATTTGAATTGAAAAGAAAGCGTCATACGCAAAAATAAACGTTTTGAGGAATTAACTTCTTTAATCTATCTTTCTATCTTCTAAATATATATAACTCAAATCAAAGGTGACCGACTGAATGACATAGTGATCATCTATCAACGCACAGCCCAAACCACTGGACGGATCGGGCTGAAATTTGGCATGCAGGTAGATGTTATGATGTAGGCATCCGTTAAGAAAGAATTTTGATCAATTCTACCCCCAAGGGGATAAAATAGGGGATGAAACTTTGTATGAAACTTTGTCAATTTTAAACCGATCGGGCTGAGACTTGCACTTGCTCTATGCATGCACATGCATAGAGCTACTATGACATAGGCATCCTCTAAGAACGGATTTTGATAAATTCCACCCCTAAGGGGATATAAATTCCACCCCTAATGGGATAAAATAGGCGATGAAAGTTTGTATAAATCTTCATAGACTTTCGACTGATTGAACTGAAATTAAAGATATCAGTACCTAATGAAACGAATAACACGAACAAATACCATTACATTTATTCCACATTTTCAGACTTCCATCTTCGTCGCCTGGGCAACAATATCCATTTTAGCCAGCTAAATGACCTTTCTAGGTCAACTGTAGTAACTGGAGCAAATTCAAACAATTTATAGTGTTGAGGAATTTCTTCTGTACGACTCAGTTCTAGTTCTTTTCCGGATACCAAATCATTTGATGTTTTTAAAGTTGAAATGTCGACGTTTTTTTCTAACACTATTTGAAGTTTTTTGTGAATAATTTTACCTTGAGGATTTAAACGTAATCTTAATATTATGTACTTTTAACTTATGGACAATGTGTAAACTGGCTTCTAGACTTTGTGTTAGTAATTTTTCAATCGTACCTACTTGGTATGATGGATAGATTGTTGGCTATCCATTTCAAATTGTTGAGAATGTATATATCATTCATTGCCCGTTTTGCTTTCAATATACACGTTGATTCTTTTTTATTAAAATGTTCGTACGACTTGCTTGATGGCTGGTAAATGTTTATGATTGTAAATAGCCGCTTTTATTTATGTTCCCCATCGTATTATCGTCTGTTGTGGTGGCAAAGGAACGTTCGGTAACATTTGGTGAAATATTTTTATTCTTTTAGGTGATTTCAGAAATACCTTTTTTGTGTAAGCAATTAAATTATTTACAGCAGGAAACAGTAATCGCACTTGTTCAGCCACCCTATGTACGCCATGTGCCAAACACGTGACGTGTACTAAATTCGGAAAAACCATTTTAAAATTTTTACCAGCTTTTAGCATGTAGGCTACGTCATCCGTAAGAAGTAACAAAACTTTATTATGTTTGTTGTGGTTCCTTCCTCACAACGACTCCATGGCATTTTGAATAAGATTCGTTAGATATTAAGTTTAGTGTGGGGTACCCATTTGATTTTCTAATAGTGCTCCAACCATTACATTCCCAATCTGACGCCCATGTCATCTGCACTTTCGTTTACACTCACATAAATTCTAGAATTTCCTAGTTTAGCCTTAATCTGTTTCATCGTCTCTTTAAAAGCGACGTCTAAGGTCGTTTTTCTCAAAAGTGATTCGCTGGGAATGTATGTTTCTGAACCATATTAACCGAATATGCAATCAGATAGGAAATTGATGAAAATGGGATTTCCCACCTGGGTCCATGTTCATACTGCAAGCTAAAATAAATTTTAGCAAGTCCAGGTTAAATACGTTTTGGTTTTTAGCGACGCTGTTATGCCTTTGGCTTCTTACATACTTTTGTACGCAAATCTTTTTACGTGACATACGAATTTTACATTTCTTGCAAACGTAAGCCGTACCTTTTATCTTCTATATCTGAATGGTCAACTTTCCATGAAGATGAACGATCTTTTTTCTTGCGAGGCATTTTAAACCGATTTGAAAACAAAAAGTTAGGCTTAATTGGTCGGAATGCTAAATAATATTGTTGTACTGGATGAATTATTCAATGTAATTTCAATGGTTGTCAAAAGTGACTCGACACAGTCATTGTGAGATATCGGTTGTTTATAGTTGCGATAAGTATAAATGAAAGAGGTTTGCACGTAATTAAAAGTATTAAAATTTAGCCATTAGTTATGATAATGATGGTAAAATTTGTTTTTATCGATGTCGATAAACTTAGTCGATTTTGAATGAATCACTAGCACTGGTACATTTTTGCCTCCGTCAAGCCGGTGTTTGCTTATGAGTTACAATGACATTACATTTCTAACTTTAATCAAAGGCAATTAGAGCTATTTTTTACTGTCAGTCAGATTACTGTATCTCAAAAGTAAATTTAAATTGTGTGCGTTACATGAATCATAGGTTACTTTTTTAACCTATACGTTATTTTACACTGCCGTTTTTATTCATAATTAATTTAAGCATCAGTGTAAAGGTCATTTTCTGCAAAAAAAACACCGTAAGGGACATACGATTTTGAGAACTACTGAAAGCAGCTTAATTTAGTTAAAACCATTGAAAACAGAAGAAAATTTCATAAAACTTAGTAATTGGTGTCATTATTATAGCATTTAAAATAACAAAAATAAAGCTTATTTTCAAAAATAAAATGTTGTTTTTGGCTCTACTGAAAAATGAGCATATGTCCCTTACGGTAATTCTTATTTCCACTGACGATTTATTCAAACTGACTAAGGTAGTCTAAAATACAAAAAATCATAAATGTAGTTCAAACCGTTATTGATAACATTAACGTTCAAGAACCGGCATTTTTGTGGCTGACTCTCTGACTTATCACTACATAGTATAAGTAAAGTCGCTTTCCGCTGTCTGTCCGTCCCTATGTATGCTTAGACCTTTAAAACTAAGCAACGGATTTTGATGCGGTTTTCGATTCAAGAGGAAGGTTTATATGCCCGGGAAGAGAAGCAACAGGTACATTCTATGTTTTTTCTTTGCTCCCAGACCATCATGGAAGCAACAAATACAAATATTTCAAGTATACAATTAGGTACTAAAAACTTATAAAAACACATTAAATTCATAAATAGGTATGCTATAACTATATCTACGAGTATGTACATAACACAACTAAATGCTAACTCAAGCAGACATTTTAACTGGTTCCAATCGTGGTTAAATCGGTCTTCTTTCTAGAATAAATAGTGGCGTTACATCGACAAATGCACGTCGATTTAGGGTCGCTGCATTGCTCCGGCGCAAGGCACACGCTCACGCGAGAGCCTAATTAGACTTTCACTACACAGTATAAAACAAAGTCGCTTTCTCTGTCCCTATGTCCCTATGTCCCTATGTATGCTTATATCTTCAAAACTACACAACGGATTTTGATGCGGTTTTTTTAATAGATAGAGTGATTCAAGAGGAAGGTTTTTGTGTATAATTCTACGCAGACGAAGTCGCGGGCAGAAGCTAGTAAATCTTATAAAAAGTTGAGTTTGTGATGATGTGAGGTAGGGGGTGTATGGATCTACTTAGCAGGGGCCCTCGCGGCTTAACGCCAAGTCACAAAAACGTCAAATTCTTGAAAAAAGCATAACCTAAAATTTAAGTCAACATTATAAAGGAAACCTTTTTGAAAAAATTCAGACATAATTGTACTTCTTTGATTTACAAGAATCAATTATTTTTTTGTCACACAGAGATTTTCCGAGCACGAACAAGGCAACTTTAGTGACTTCCTTCTGATACTTATTTTATCGATAAGGATCATCATTATACATCGAGAAGACACGTTTTTAAAACAAATTGACAGTAACACCGAAACTAAATCATTTTTACACATTATTTTATTAACTTTGACATAACTTATCAAAATGTATTTTGCGCTTTACAAATAAGTACAAAATATATCCGAAAAGTTATTTCAAATGAAATGCAAAATGCATTCCTAAAAAAGGTATTTAAATACAAAATGGAAATAGGTATCTTTTGTATTTTGTTCTAGTATTCGAAAAAATTCTCATCTGTGGAACAATGCCTTTTCACGTCTTGTTACTTTAGGCTCTCTTTACCCCGGAAGGGATATAAACGTAATTTGTGTGTCCGTGTGTGTGTAAATACCACACATCTCTTCGACGTTGAAGTAGCTACATATTTATATCGATAAATAACGGATTGTTGATGTTTTTATTGTGTCAAACTCTAACCACAAAACGTACGCGCTACAGAAATCTCTAGGTCTACAACACATTATGAAGAACATAGTACGTGTCAATTGCTAAGAACATTGAAGCATGGCGGTTTCCGCTTTTCTCTTATGACTCAAGCCAAACGGAACAGAGACATATTCCAAGCTGGCAATGTTGGAACGTAACAGATCGCAAACGTTCTGGGATGGCGATATGTAGTGTCGCGTTGGAACCATGCGCTCGACCAATCAGCGAGCTTTCATTTCAACCAATCAGTGGACAGAAACTAAATACATTGGACAAGACATGTTTCTTACGACAATTTTGACCGGAATCACCTCTGACTTATTTATCTGACGTATTTACAATGCTTCAATTTATTGGAATAAACATAAGAATACAATACATACTTTGGACAGCGGCACTAATATGTCGTCCAAGAAGGCTGTCAGCTCTGCGGTCAACGCTTGCAATTTGATAATTTTAGGGCTACTTTGTTTTAAAATTGCTATAAAATCGATATTGTCCATATGCGGTGAATGTTTGGCATATAGACGCAAAGGCGATCGATAAAGACATCGCTTGCAAGCAGTAAACGCAAATAAAAATTAATGGTTTCGTCATTATTACTACTTTTAAAAGTCACCCCGTATATCAAAGTCACCTGGTTGACGGTAATTGCATGTACCATCATCATCATCATCATCATCATTTCAGCCATTACAAGTCCACTGCTGGACATAGGCCTCTCCTTTAGATCTCCAATAAGACCGGTTGGAAGCGGCTTGCATCCAGCGCGATCCTCCGATCTTAATGAGGTCATCGGTCCACCTTGTGGGTGGACGGCCCACGCATGTACCATCACAAAAAAAAAAATATTCTTGCTGCTTTGGGACTTCTGAGAATAAAGACAATGGAACCTTTAAAATGAGTGTACTTTTGGCATCGCCGGCAACACCAGCAGTCCTAGTGGTGTCTATGAGCGGCGGTGATCACTTAACATCAGTTGAACCGCGCACCCGTTTGTCGACAGAATTATTCGACGAAACGGAGGCTATTCTCTTACAACCTAGCAATTAAAATTCCTACAGACGCCGTCGAAAATCTGCGAAAACAGTCACCGAATTCGAGTCACGTCATTCTGCGCAAGCAATTGTTTCGAGCCCAAACAAATTAGGTCTGCACTTTATGATTATAACAAATCGCGCCAAACAGCTTGACTTTCCCAATTTGACGGGCCCTGTTTAAAACAATAGGTACGCGTTGTTGAATAGACGTTGATTGCCAGGCGAATCCAATTGCCGAACTTTGGTGAGGTGAACCATAGAGGTAAATACCCAAGTAGAGTGGCAATCGTCATCTCCAGCCTAATACGTCAAACGTATACGTGTATTATTTTATTTATTTAGCTATGTATTATATTTATGTTGGTATTGTTGTTATTATCCCTGCGTTTATCCTGTCTATTTATTTCCGCCACCTACTTCAGTCTCCAACTTACTTTTTTTACTGGTTGTCTGGTAGAGATCGCTATTAAGCGATAATACCGCCTATTGTCTACTTTGTTGTTTGTTTCTGTATTGTTTTGTACTGATTTGTGGTGTTCAATAAAGAGTATTTGTATTGTATTGTATTGTACGTCAAACTGCTGCTTGGGTTATAGTTTCCAAGCGGGCCCAGTGCGGATTAGGAACTTCACACCCACCAATGAATTGCTTCGTGCGCTGTGTGCGCTGGTTTCCAGGAAAAGCTCATGGTGAAGTTCAAATGTAATTTTGCTCGTAAATAACGGAAAACTCAGAGGTGTCAGCCCGGGATTCGAACCCACGAGTAGAGTGTTAGTGGTAAAAAGGGATACAAAATGATGGCAACACATCTGTCTTTTTCGACACATACCACACCAACGCAAATTTTTCGCAATTGTTTTTCTTTTATTTTCTACGCGGAATAAAGTCATTTAAGTAATTTGAATTTGGGTTAAATATTAACTTTTTGATTTTTATTCAAAACTTAAAAACTTTATTTTACAAATAGGCCACCAGGTACTCTTTTTAGGATGTATGTCTTTTTTTCAAACTAACAGCGCATTCGAAAAGACCATCACTGCCAAGCGCAGAGAAGAAAGAATGCGCCGCGCCGCAAGAAACTTTTTTCTATTAAATTATATAAATCTATAATACAGATTCATAATAAAGTCTCAGTATCCAGTGGTCAATCAAGTATCCAAATAAACCCAGTTTCACTCACTATGCCACGCGACGACTAAACCTGCTTGCTCAACTCTAGTTAACTGTTTGACCTTCGGTTGGCCAATCATTTCCTCTCTGTTAGGTTGTTTGCTCTATGGGTGTAACAATGTTTGCAAATGAAATAAATGAAGTTTAAATTAGAGTCGGTGTAAGACTGCGAAAACATTTGACGATCGCAGAGCTGAAAAATGACAAGACAATACGTTATAAGTAACAGAGTTGAATCAGTTTGATATGTTCTAACTTAGCTTAGTTACGATGAGTTGGAAGTAGTAAGGTATATTTTCGCTGTTTGGAAAATCGTTGCCGCCATTCCAATTCCTTGGCACTTTGGTCAGCAACGTAAATAAATAGGTAAAAACCTACTAGCAAAGTAAGTTAAGCTTGTACCTACTCTGAGTGGTAAAGAAAGGATTTATAATAGATAAATAACTTAAATGCATTATTAAAAATTCAAGAACCGAGAAAAATACTTTTTTATACATAACATAATATTTGCTTTGACGTGGGATCGCACCCGGGACCCCAAGTTTCATAGTCAGGTTTTTAACCACTTAGCCATACGGTCATCCTAATACATAGAGGAAAAAGACAGAGATAAGCCTGTCAAGGTACGCCTTTAATTTACCCTTACATTTCACGTAATAACGAAACAAAGGTGCAACTTGATTCTTCGATGAGATAGAAAAATATTTTACTATTTTTGATCAAAAAAATTACATATAACATGCTCTAAGTGTTTAACACTTACCAAAGGAGTTGAGTTTAACTTTCACTACATTATTATCTGTAAAAAACCACACATAAATCACGTCTTTATCCCTTACGATCTAGACAGAGCCTTTTTTTTTTTTTTTTTTTTTTCGGAGGGAAAATGCATTACGCACTATCCACCGCGCCCTTGGGACGACGCGGCGGGGTGTATGGGGCTCTCCTCCTCCATTCTTTCCCTCCTATTTGGGAGCGAAGGAATGCAGAAGGCATACCCATTAAAACCTCCGGTATTCCCTCAACTGCCAGTCAGCGGGTGCTATGGGAGCAAATTGTGAACCACGGCACCCGCTGGCCGGCCCAGCCACCCTAGCTGGACCTCCTCTCCGAGAGGGGGGGGTCGGGAATGCGTGATCCCCCCCTAACACTGTGGCCCTTTAAGGCTGCTAGGGGATCCCAGCCCTTAACAACCAGCGCCACTAGGGGGGAAGTGCGGCGAGATATTGTCGCCGCCTTCTCCCCGTTCGTCTCCTCCGGAGTGGGGGTGCGAGGGGATCTGCCTCGCGCTCCCTCTCCCTCTCCTCCTTCTGTGAAATGACATTTTCACAGAAGGAGGAGACTGCCTCCCAAGACCTTTCATTCTCCAGCATGGCTCGTACGACGCTGGGGAGCGAGAGGTCACCTCCTATCGACGCAACCAGAGTACGGCGCTGAGAAGACCAGGCCGGGCACACCTCTAGGGTGTGCCCGGCCGTGTCCTCGCTCGCGCCGCACTCGTGGCACTCCATCGTCTCTTCCCTCTTTGCTACCTTGTGCAGGTACCGTCCAAAGCATCCGTGTCCGGACAGCACCTGCACAAGACGGAAGGTGAGAGACCCATGTCTCCTCGGGCACCATTCCAGAAGCACCGGGCGGATGGCTTCGGTAGTCAGGAGGCCGTATCTAGCGTCCGCTAATTCGCCCACCCAGCGCTCCACCACCCTATCTTTCTCGCGTTCGCGAGCCCTCGCCAACTCTTGCGGGGCGAGTGATTCGCCGCGCGTCCGTCTCTCGAGCCGTGCGCGATAAGCATCAGCCAGCATCCCTGCCTCTATCTCCCAGGGAGGGGTGCCGGCCAAGGTACACGCCGCGGCCCATCCCACGGTGCGATATGCACGGCACATTCTCACTGCCATGACCCTCTGTGGTCTCCGAAGCAGGGCTTTGGTCTTGGCAGTGAGAGCGCCGGCCCATATCGGTGCCCCGTACAGGGCCATGCTTCTTATGACTCCTGCATAAAGCCGTCTGCACGGGGCTTCAGGCCCACCCGTGTTCGGTAGAAGCCGACTGAGGGCTCCTGCTGCACCAACAAGTCGAGGGGCCATTCTGAGGAAGTGCTCCTCAAACTTCCAGCTGCCGTCGAGGATAAGGCCCAGATATTTGATGTGGGCCTTTACCTCGACGGCCGCTCCGTCAATGCTGAGACAGGCGCCTCTCGGAAGCCTCCACCTGGGGCCTCTGAAGCAGAGGGCATCAGTCTTCGTGAGGCTCACCCTCAGTCCCAGGGCCCCTATTCGGCGGGTCACTAGCGAGGCGCCTACCTCTGCTCTTCTCGCAACCTCTTCATAGGTGGAGCCCCGGACGGCGACTAAAGATCTAGACAGAGCCTAGGGTAACAAGACCTAAAGACCACATTTAGCATGATTATGGACGTATATAATATAGGTGGAAAGGGGAATCAAATTAGTGATGGGTTGCTAGCCGCATCGCCTATAACATGATTCCTAAGACTTTCGCCCATTCCCTCGATGGGCTTTTATCATCTGCGCGGGAATAGAAGCAACTGGTGCAATCTATGTTTTTTCTTTACTACCAGACCAGCATGGAAGCAAACCAATACCCAAAGAATAAATACAAACTAAACAATTGAAGATGGCAAAAAAAATTGACTTCTCACCATAACGGCGGAAGAACACACCTAGCCAAAAATTCAACTGGTGTTTGAAATTAATTTGTTTCACAAAAACTGACACAAAATTAGTATCTTATACGCACACAAATAAACGTGGTAAATAAAGTTACTTAAATGGTAAATAATACAGTTTCGTCTCCTGTCGTAAATGTTGTTCCATGATGCCAACAAACGCTGAATATTTTACGTAAAACTTCACGAATTCTTAAAGATATTTCTTAGAACACGAACCAATTTGTCACCTACAAATATAATAGAGAATTGAATTCTACGAAGGCGCTGAGTCCCGACGTGGACTCTTTGACATGTTAAACTAATGACTGCTGGCTGCTCGTTACCGTAATAGACCCCGGGACGTCCTATTGCAGTGGATGAACTAGACTCTTGCCCCTTAGGGTGAGCTGCTATTGGTGCGGAGCAACGTAGATTCAGAACTGACCAATCACATTAGTTGAAATCCCCATCACGTTCACCCCTTGCGTGATGGAAGTAAACGCTTTATTGTACAAAAATAGACACGCACAAATCACGTCTATGTACCTTACGGGGTAGGCAGACCCAAAGGACGTTTAGGATAATTGTAGCCAAATAGGTGGTTCTTCCATGCTGGTCTGGGAGCAAAGAAAAAACAAGAATATACCATTTGCTTCTCTACCCGCGCAGGTGGTAAAAGCCCATCGAGGGAATGGATGAAAATCATAGGAATCATGTTAAAGGCGATGAGGCTAGCAACCCATCACTGTTTTGATTCCATTTTCCACCTACACGCCCACAATCTGGCTGTAGGTACCTGTTACCTTAAGCTCTGTCTACCCCGTAAGGGATAAAGACGTGATTTGTCTATGTGATAGGTGGAATGGGGAACCAAAATAGTGATGGGGTGCATCGCATCGCTAATATTATTATAACATGATCCCTAAGATTTTCACCTAATCCCTCGATGGCCTTATACCACCTGCGCGGAAGGAGACCAGCATGGAAGATACATTGCATACCTACAGGGTTAAAAGCCACCATACTACAAAACGTGTGCACTCTTATACCAAGAACCCTAAATAAAGCAGGGTCGAGTTTATAAGTAATCGTGAAATACGATTTCGCCGGACCAGCCTGAAATTCCGAAGTAATATATTACAGCCCGGAAAATAAGGCTTCCCCACGGGGAACTTAGGGGACGCTGAACAAAAGTGAAATATTATATTCCCAAGTTTTCATATAACATATTTTTTCGTGATCCCATCAAACGTTGTAAATTATTACTTTGTGAAGTGTTGATGGAGTTCAATAAACACCAGGCTTCATAGCATTAAATTGATTAACCATACGTAAACAAAACGGCTAAGTGCGTGTCGGACTCGCGTGTAAAGGTTTCTGTATCATTTTATTTATAAGTATCAAAAACCAGTGTACAAAGAGCCCTGCTCCAAAGCAAAATGTACGCAGTATGGGGTCATTTTATTGGTCATTGATACATACAGACAAACATACATTATTCGGGTTTTTAGTGTTTTTCATCATCTGCGAAAATTTAACTGTCTAGCTTGTCACGTTGCGTGGAGTTCAGGATAGTCGGAGAGAAATTACACTCGGATAGACAGTGTGTTTAGTATATTTATTTTTGTAAAATGAAGGCACCTAGAACAAACATAGGTACATGTTAAGAGAAAGGTACATAAAGAAAAACTAACAAACGATGGCAAATAATATGGGTAAACACTTACAATGGTGCCTTCTGCAGTAGGTATATAACAATTTCGAGACACACAAACTGTTGTAATTAGGTACACTTTAAAAGAACGATCTTGAAGACTGATAAAATATAATGGGCGACTGTGCGCTGGCAGAACTGAAGAGCGAATGAGAAGGCCGATGATTGATTGAAAACAACAAATGAATTTTGAATTTTGAAATAGGAACTGAATACACTTAATTTAAAATAAGCTTTTTTTAAAAAGTTAAACAATAAAAAGGTAAAGCTCTGTAACAAGCTATAACAGCCTCGTTACAAGCTATCACGGTTCATGACAAGCCTGGCGACAGACGGACAGACAGACAGATGGACGGATAGCAAAGTTTTAGTAGTAGAGTCCCGTTTTTACCCTTTGGGTTTTTTTTAGATTAGATTAAATTAGATTCATTTATTTCTATTTGTCATTTTATGTCAAAACATAAGAAAGTCACAAAAAGATCGTCTTCTTCTGACAAAAAAAAAACATTATTTAATACAAGATTTTTTTTTGCTTACTGTACTTGCATTGTCATCCGTCCTACATAAAATATATTACGCGAACCAAATTTCAACTCAATCGGACCAACCATTGAAGAGTTCCCTCCTGCGGAGACGGTCCTGGCTGGGTCACCAGCACTCCAATAATAAATTACTGTATTGTCATCTGACTTACATAAGTATGCAAAATTTCAGCTGAATCTGTTGAAGATATCTGCTTCAAAATTGAGTCTCAAGATTCCACCCGGACAAACAATATCTTACCTAACTGTTGGCGTTGTAAATAGTTATTTTATATTTCTGATATTATTCTATTATTTGAAGTTGCTTTTTTATACGTGTTTCTTAAGTCACTGTCTATGTTTGTCCGTCTCATTATAATTGAAATTGCAGCTGCTGCTTTGATTTTTACTTCTGCACTGTCCTGCTTTCTGCTAAATAGTTATCGTATATCACCTTCGTTGCAAGTCGATCTCAAGCTTGTAAAAACTGTCTTGCATTCAAAATCTTTTCACCAAACGCCTTCCAATTTTCATACTTCCACGTCTACACTTCCCTGAAATATCCCTAACAATTGTTGAACCGCAAAACGGCGGTGTTTAAATTCCCGCGTTACCCAAGCGTCGCTGCGACGTCTCCTGCCGTGGGACCTGTCTGCTGCATCCACAGACTAGACACTTCAAATGACGGAACATTTCTACGATAAATTCACTTAATTGGCTTTTTTTTATTACAAGACTAGCTTCTGCCCGCTGCTTCGTCTGCGTAGAATTATACATAAAAACCGTCCTCTTGAATCACTCTATCTATTAAAAAAAACCGCATTAAAATCCGTTGTGTGGTTTTGAAGATATAAGCATACATAGGGACACAGGGACAGAGAAAGCGGCTTTATTTTATACTATGTAGTGACTTGCAACGTAGGTATGCTTGTGCGGGTGGAATCTTGCGACTCAATTTTGAAGCGGATATCTTCATCCGATTGAGCTGAAATTTTGCATACTTGTGTAAGTCAGATGACAATACAATAATCTGGTAGTAGAATTCTGGTTTTTGGTAGAACAAAGGCCTCCCGCTTAGCACACCATAATGAACGAGAACGCCATCTGCATCCACCGGTTTCCCGCAGCTTTCACGATGTCGGTCAACCTGTAGGGCCTGCCAACGCGTCTTCCAGTTCGTGGTCGCCACTCGAGGACCTTTCTCCCCCAACGGTTGTCTGTTCTACGAGCGATGTGGCCTGCCCATTGCCACTTCAACGTACATACTCTTCGAGCTATGTCAAACGCTTCGATCAATTTTGATGATTCTTGTGTCTATATTTGTTTTCGGTTCCTTATCAGTAGACACTCTATTGATATTCTAGTCTATGTTCGGAACTTCATTAAGAGAGTCCTGGCACTAATTGTGGACCCGGTAATATTGAAACTAATTGCTCGATTGTGGGTTTTGTTTTGTATAATTACCTTGCTGCGGCCACCGTGTTATTTACTGTTATTTTGATATTGTTGAGGGAGGGATACATATAGACAGTTTCAACTGGATGGTTGGAGACAATGATAGAGTTTTTTCACCGACGAAACGGAGGAGGTTTTCAAGTTGACGCGTGACCTTTGACGGATAACTTTGTTCA
The DNA here is from genome assembly GCA_932294345.1 of Pandemis cinnamomeana. Classification (NCBI taxonomy): domain Eukaryota; kingdom Metazoa; phylum Arthropoda; class Insecta; order Lepidoptera; family Tortricidae; genus Pandemis; species Pandemis cinnamomeana. The sequence continues at coordinate 2,031,695 of OW028712.1, forward strand.
GAGTAATCAGATTTTGGTATTTTTTACGTACTTTACGCATACGGTGTGAGAGATGAGACTGGCTTAAATAGTAGTAAGATTACTTTTAAAATGAGATATAATAATCAGAATAATCGTTGAAACATTTTATAATTGACATAAATTATGAGGGTTAATACTAAGCGAAGAGGGCTAAAATCTTAGGAATCATGTTATAAATGACGTGTCTTGTACCCATCACTATTTTGATTCCTCTTTCCACCTATGCGCCGACAATCACGCTAAACGTCACCTTAGGTCTTGTAACCTAAAACCTGCATTGCATAGGTGCCGCCAAGAGGAAACCCCATCCCGGGGTGGTCTGAGGGCGTCGCGGAGACACCGAGTGCTCCCGTAACGCCTCACATACGACCGAATAGGGAATCCGTGTGCTTTTTAGTGGGTATGCCTGCCGCTAGGTAACCCCGTTTCGGGCGGATGCATAAAGCGCATTTTTCAAACCATAAAAAAGGGTCTATCTACCCCGTAAGAGATACAGACGTGATTCAAGTAAGTATGTGAGATTTATCACATACATACTTAAGGCTGAGTTTGCGTCCTCAAACGCTAGAAGATGTGTCGCAATTTTTTCTTATCTAACTTCATTAAAGGTCGTTGACTGGGCTCTGGGGACTGAGGACATTCTCTCGACGAATCGGGGTTTTTCCTCGCCCTGGATATCACTTCATGCTCTAGATGCCCCTGAGAATATGAGGCATTGGAATAAAAACGAGAGCTCCAGAGCTAGCGATCAGTAGTTGGAAAATGTATAAGTATGTTTGGATGTTTGTTATTCTTTCACGCCAGAACGGCTGGACAGATCTGGATGAAATTTGAAACATAAATAGATTGTAGTCTGGAATAACACATAGGCTACTTTTTATCCCGAAAAATTGCGTAATTCCTGCAGGATAGCGATAAACGAATTCTATGCAGACGGAGTTGCGGGCAACAGCTAGTATTAATATAATTGTAACATAATTTCAAAGAAAAAACATAGAATTTACCAGTTGCTTCTCTTCCCGCGCAGATGGTAAAAGTCCATCGAGGGAATGGGCGAAAGTCTTAGAAATCATGTTATAGGCGATGCGGCTGGCAACCCATGTTCTTGGGCACTTTTCCTTACTTTACTTCTCCTTTTTTCTCTGTTCTTTATTTTTTTGTGAATTGTATCTGTTTCTTCATACTTGTACAATCAAGCATTTACTTACTTACTTTTAAAATATGGTGATACTTTGGTTGATTCACAATGACACGATGTTTGAACATAGAACCTTCTTGCGGTATAAACGTCCAGTTAGCTGGTAAATCGAGTTATCTTTAGCACTGAGAGCTTAATGTAATATTGATTCAGTTAATGTCCACGCTCTTTACTTGACCCAAGAAACAAGGGTTTGTTAGTGATAGTGATAATTAAGTTCAGGACTAGTTTCTTATAGTTTCTTGTGTAGGAAGTCAGAATCAAGTTTGTTGTGGAAACAAGAGACGTTCGCTATTTTTTAATAGTTTGAACTGACGTGAAACTGCACGTCACTGTCTGTTTTTTTATTAATGAGACTTCTTTGAATGAGCGTAATTTGAAAAAAATAACAAATTAATTCTCTAAAAATAGTTTTTCGCTACCCCGCAGGAACTATGCAATTTTCCGGGATGAAAAATAGCCTCTGTGTTAATCTGAGGTATCAGCTATCTCCGTTCCAAATTTTATTTAAATACATTTAGTAGTTTTTACGTGAAAGAGTAACAAACATCCATCCATCCATACTTACAAACTTTCGCGGTTATAATATTAGTAAGATATTTTTATTGCTTCGCTAGTACTTAACAAGAACTTCGAACTTCGAGTTGGCTAAAAAAAGTGATATATTGAAAATACAGAGGATTTGGACAAGTCTCGAGACGAAACATCTAATTTTTAATTGTTAAATTGTCAGTGTGTGCCCTCCTGTGTGTCAAATTGTGGTTTTATTCTAAAAAGTAAGTAAATGAAAATGGTGAGATTTTAATCGTGAACTTGACTGCATAGTTAATAACCTAACCTAAAAAATATATTTTAGACACAAGCTTTTTGGCGACTGTACTTGCATTGTCATCCGTCTTACATAAGTGAACCAAATTTTAAGTCAATCGGACTAACCGTTGAAGAGTTCCCTCTTGCGGAGACGGTCCTGGCTATAGCACCAGAATTTGACTACCAGATTATTTATTGTATTGTCATCAGAGTTACAAAAGTATGCAAAATTTCAGCTCGATCGGATAGAGCTTCAAAATTGAGTTGCAAGATTCCACCCGGACAAATATATACAAAAATATAAATAAGTTGCGTTGCATGTTAATATAAAGCTTGTGAAAAAGAACTTTGGTAGTGTGTGTAAAGTAATCAATGAAGTTGTTGACATGCACCTAAATCATGGCGTATGGTATAGACGCGCTACGCCGTAGCATGAGCTACGAAGTTAAGTGGCTACGCTTGCTACGGGCTACGAAGGCAGAACAATTTACTGGTCATTCCTTTGACAAAGGTTGAAGCTGGCTCAAAGGGTTTCATTATTGGGACCAGAGTCAACCAACTGTGTAGTAAATTTTGATACGCCTTGTATGAAGAAGACTTGATTTTGAAATGGTGAGAGTGAGACACACCATTTGATTGGACTGATATTATCTACTAATTGTATACCCAAGCCATAAAACATTTTCAATAAAACGAATTCTACTTCTTTCTTTTTTAATATAGCCCCATCGATCGACGCTGATTTCGCCAATGTCAAAGTAATAAATACAGTATTCAAAAATCTTGTGACAAAAATGTCTGCAACTACTACGTCGTTCGCTTCAACCACATTCACCAATCTCTCACACATGCTCGTCGGTATCGGGTACTCCTGACCTGACCATTTTTCAGAAAGTCTTTTAAGTAATGAAAAGCAGAGACCCAAGAGAAATAAATTATTTTTCTCAAAAATGTCCGTTAAAGACGTCATTCTTAACTACATAATTATCAGAACAGGAAGTTAATTATTGCCGGTCAGTCCGAGATTAAAAAAAAAACATTACTGTAGCGGTAAACTCTCGAGTAATGTTGCATACAAATTCCATTACTGTCGTAGCGGCGCTGTTCCCACAGTCTTCTATTTAGTCCAGAAACTCTAGGCCTTTCCCTCCCAACGTATCCTTTCACACTCCCCAAAGATCTGTTTAGGTTTAGTTTCATCCATCTCTACGTGACCAAACTAACAGTGGTGGCGTCAAGTATATCAGAAGGCAAACCGAAGGTAATTTAACTAGCCTTTTCCTCTAATTCTGCACAATAAAAGTGCCCAACTGCCTTTAAATATCTATCCTCGTCACCATATTTTATTCAATCCAGTAGGGTGTAATGCAATGTAATGGGTGATTCCATCATCCAAAATCTGCGCGTCTACACTTACACTTGCAGTACAGCCAGTACTATGTAAATACTTGGTTTATGCAAATGTATACATTTTGGTGTCGAACGTACAGTCAGCGCAAACGTGAGACTGTTGTTTCAATGTCGATTAATACTAAAGTGACAAGGTCACGTGACAGCTAGTAACAGATAGACAAATTCGAAGGCTTACCACATGTGTGGGTGGTGTATGGGTAGCACGCGTCATGGAATGACGAGAATCCGGGTTAAATTCCCGGCCATAGCTTTACTTTTTGGATTTCTCTATGAGTTCTAATTTTCAGTGTCGTTTAGAAATTTGATTTATACAAAATACCTATAATACTAATAACTATAGCAATTTTAAACTTACTTTTTGTCGGTCCCGCGTATGCTCCTCTTTACCGGTTAACCGGGTTAACCGGGAGAGAACCCTTATGAGGATAAGCTCACCTTTATGCATACATATATTTATTTTTGGTGAATTGTGCATAAATATATATATATATAATGTTTTTATCCCTTACGGGATAGACAGCGCCTGAGGTAACAAGATCTTTTAGTATGATTATAGGCGTATAGGTGGAAAGGGAATCAAAATAGTGACGGGTTGCTAGCCGCATCGCCTATAACATGATTCCTAAGAATTTCACCCATTCCCTTGATGGGCTTTTACCGTATGCACGGGAAGAATAGCAACTGGTACATTGTTTTGTATGTTTTTTCTTTACTCGGACAAAATCTTTTAATGATTACAATTCTTGATTTTGCTACCAACTGTATCTAGATGGCAGAATCTTGGGCTTGTCGGATACTACATGCTAGCGAGAGAGCGGTAAGCAAACTAAACCAGCGACATAATTAATTAATGTCTATTTTGTACCTAGAGTTAATTAACATTAGATTATGTGAATAATAATTATACCTTCCAACATGACTCAATCATAATTACACAGGAAGAAGGACTACGAAATAGTCCGAAACATGTCGAGCATCACTCGACTTTTAATACGTGAGTTATCCGTTTATGTGTAATTTTAATAATTATACCCTCTATTCATAAACGCTCTATAGGCTTCTGCTGACTTAGCAATCGTTTGTCCTTATCTGTGAAAGGTAAATGTCAAAGTGACAGATAAGAACAAACGATTGCTAAGTTAGCAGAAGCCTACAGAGCGTTTACGATAAAGGGGGTGTCTATACTGAATCGCTCATAAGGTCCCACGTCGATTTTGATAGACACGGTCATCTTGAAGTTGGGTAATGTGTATTAATAGAAGCTAAGGCTGCCAAAAAAAGCCGTGGTAGCCACATAGTTTGACCAATGACCTTAAAACAGAGGGTCGTGAGTTCAAATCCCGGGCTTGCACCTCTGAGTTTGTTAGAATTTATGTGCAACTGAAATTCACTATAAGCCTCTTAGCTGAACGAAAACAATGTAAAATACCTGTGTGTAAAGTTTCTATTTTCTTGTTGTGCTCGCAGTTAATTCCCACGCGGGCCCAGTGCGGCTTGAGAACTTCACACACACCAATGAATTGCTTCGCAGATGTGGGCAGGTTTCCTCACTATGTTTTCCTTCACCGAAACTCATCGTAAATTCCGAAAATACAGAGGTGCGCCTGGGCTCGAACCCACGACCCTATGCTTGAGAGGCCTCAGGTCAAACCACTAGGCTACCACGACTTTTAAATAATCAAGTTGGAATCATTTTTATTTTTAAAAACGGGACGATCCTTAAAATTGTTCCATGTCACGTTAATTACCAAAAAACAACCCTTTCTAAAATAATTACCCGGCAACTTGTTGCCGTAATACCAACCCTTATTATGTTAAAAAACAGTTTCAACCTCCAAACAAATCGCTCGCATTTGTAACTCCGCGGGTTAACAGCGATGTCAACAAAAAATAACACTATAATAATGTGTAACATAACCTAAACAAACATGTTTAATGGCGGACGGCCGCCATGTTTGTTTTGCGCCCGTGTCTGACATGGACGGCCAAGGATTATCCGGTTCGAAGGACCAGGCGGGAAAAAATACAGCCCTATAAAAACCTTTTTGCATGTTGATACGCAAAATTTTTGGATAAATTTGAGACTTAATGTTATTATTTACGCGTGTAAAAAATCATCCGCTCGGCTGTCCATAATTACGTTCGACATGTTTTTATAGGTGCAAATGTCAAGAGTAAATGATTTTTATCCAGGTTGAAATAGGCTGATTTCGTTTATTTGTTTTTGTGTTGGTAGCTAGTTTACGGAACAACATTACCAAGGTTACACATATTAATGTGTGTGGAATTTTTACAAACAAAAGTTTTAAAATCGTCATTAATAAGTCCTAATTTTAGAGAAGTACAAAGTTTGTGCGGGACTTAGAGCAAGCTATTACAAATATACCTTGCTTGTTTTATATTTAATTTTATCCTTGGAACGTTGTTAGGTACCAAGCCAAATCTAATTCAATGGTTCCAAATCCTCCAGTCATCTCCTGTTCTGTCTACTTAAAAACTTGCCATAGAATTTATAGATACATACATACATACTGTCACGCCTCCTTCCCACAGGAGCAGGCATATACTACTTCGTTTCACTTGCTACAATCCTGACAAATCACCCTAGAATTTTATTATATTAATAAGACGCAATACTTAACGTTCAAGGCTCTTTCCCAGCATTCATATCTGTGACCTCAATGAATCGCATTTCCTCAAAAAATCCTTCACAAAATCGGACAAAAGAAATCACTGTAACCTCATAAATAAGACCATCGCCGCTAATCTGCCATCTGCCTCCACGTTCGTGTAATAGCTTAATATATTATTAATGTTGAACAAGATTCCCGGTCTAATTCGGGTAAAGCAATCAACTACTGACCCCACTATGTTACCGTCGTGTCCTATCAAATGTTAGTGCGGACAAAAACGCGATTTTTATAACACTCTCCCACATACCTCTGAAGGGAGGGCACAAAGTCGGCAGTCGTTTGCCGTAGCGGCAAACAAATATTTGCGAAAGCTGTAGAAGTGGCTATTTCTGATCTTATATGAGAAAACAAAGAAAGTTTGTCTGCAGTTGATAGACATATCCTATTTTGGATCGGATTGGTCCAATCAAGCGGTCTTGTTCAGCTTTTGAATTTAAACTGTGGCTTTACGGTGGATCGCATGCTTAGTTTGACCTAGAAATGGTTTAGGTAAATTGAAATTGGTTTTGTGAACTGGTTTTTAGTCTGCGTGGTGAATTTATGAGGCTTGAACATAGATTCCCAACTGCTACTATTCGTATAATAGGTATGGCGTAACTTGTATGCAGATAATATTACGTACTAGATACGATTATAGGGTAGATTGTTGCATAATTTCTGTTTATTGACTGTAATCCTTCAAAAGCATGTAAAAGACAAGGCAAATTTTAAAGCCAACATATAAATTCACTACATTTTAATAACAGCTAAAGAATTTGACAAATCGGTGTTCCTCTAGACCCAAACCCACAATAACTCAGACTCATTAAAATTAAGCGGAACATTTCAACATACAAACAACCATTTCCCTTTCATACGCACCAAGGGAATAGCCTCATGTTTTACCATAGTGTAAATACCACGATCAGTGGGCTTAGCTTACGGATTACTGTTTGAGGCGAACAGATAGTGTAAGTCTCTTTCTAACTTATTTCACATGACAAAACAACTAGAGCACCAAACTTCTTTTCATAGTCAATCCAGCCATCGATCTCTAATTCTGCCGTGACTGTCAGTTCTATGCTCCCATCATCCATCGATTATGTCAAAAAGTAGCCTATGTTTTAATCGTGGGTATCTAACAGCTATCTTCGTTTCAAATTTGATTCTAATCCGTCCAGTCCTTCCAGCGTGAAGAAGGAACAAACATACACACTCACTCACTCACTCACTCCCTCACATCGTTGCAATCTTTCGTATTTATGATATTAGTAGGATTAAGTGAATTATCTGGTAGCCAGTGAATACGCTTCGCCACAACCGTTAGCTCATTACATGGGGTATCCCAATCGATTGCGAATACCTTTACTGCCAGAAGTCTTCAAGCCGAGGCCGAATTTATGGGCTCCTCCCAAGTTGTTTCTAATAAATTGGAGAAATAACGGTTAAAGACTTTCTTATAGCCATAATAAAGTAGCACATGTGTCTTAAGAATTACTGTTCTGCAACATGTGTTGAGTTTAATAACATGATTGAGCTGAGAAATCGCTGAAAATAAGTTAAGTAAAGTAAAATTTAAATAGTCGGTTATTGAAGAGGTTATCAAATTTTAAAAAGTCATGTTCAAGATCATACATCCAATTTATTTTGAATTACTTATAAAATAATTGAACTGAATGGTAATCATTTAACATTTGCGTTTGAATAGTTTTCATTTGAAAAATAATTATTAATGTAAAAGGTCTACCTAAATATTTTACACAAATTAGTTTCAAAAGAGTCCAATCCTTAGCGAAGGTTATTAAATCTTTTAACGATTCGGAAAGAAAAAAATGGTACCTACTCAGGTATTTATTACTTTCTGAATATTACAAAAAAGTGATGCTTAAATTGAATGAAATTCGTCTTTTGGCTGGTCTGTTTTTAGTCTCCTGTCACTTTTATTCATCACAAAAGTCTCAGTAGGTACTAGATACCAAAATAAAAACCATCTAAGATCTATCTATATATCTTCTTCCTTGACATTGCTTGTGACTCTATTTCTATTTCATTATTGATTTGAACAAAACAAGTATTTTTATTAAACTATTAAGAACGAAATAACAATAAAGAACACTAAAACTAGGAAAGTTGATTTAACGTAAAGTAAGTTAAAAATTATTTAAAACTAACCTAAAAATCCCTCCCCTGTTTCGTGCCTGGTTCAAAGATTCCCATTATTCTGCAATGGCAACCCTTTGAACCAGCCATGAACCAGAGCGAGGATCGCAGCCCCTATCTGTCAGTCTGCGGCCCAGCTCCCTGAATAGCTCCTTTGCCTCCGAGCCCCAGGGACCCGCTGTCTCGAAAACAAGTAACATAATGTACGTACGTATGGTGTGTAATTGTGTATGTTTGTCCGAATGGAATCGTGCATCTCAATTTTAAAGCAGGGGGTCACCACATTCGCTAAATGCCTGCCAAGTTCTATTCAGCGTAAGGGACAGCTATACGGTTGCATAACTGTGTCCCTTATGTTGAATAGTTAGAACTTGGCGCGCAACTAGCGATTGTGGAAACGATTCAGCTGAAATTTTGCATACTTGTTTAAATCGGATGACAAAACGTCTGTCTGGACCATCTCCGCAGGAGAGAACTCTTCAACGGTTGTTCCGATTGGTTTAAAATTTTGTACACTTGTGTGGAACAGATGACAATGCAAGTCCCATCAGCAAAAAAATCTTGAATTAAAAAACCCCTACATACAAACATACCGTCACGCCTCTTTCCCATAGGGGTAGGCAGATACTACTTTGTTCCACTTGCTACGATCCTGACATATTTCTTTCGCTTCATCCACAGTCATCAATCTCTTCATACATGCTCGTCGGTTTCGGGTACTCCTGACCTGACCTTTTTCCAAAACGTCTCCTATTTGGTCTCGGAACGTCCGCCTAGGCCTTCCCCTTTCAACGTAACCATTCACACTCCCCATATAGATCTGTTTAGTTAGTCTACTTTCATCCATCCGCTCTACATGCCCAAACCAACTAAGCATACTTTTTTCTGTACTTTATCCTCTTTCACACCAGCACGTTCTCTTATCACACTGTCCCTTATTCTATCTTTCAGCGATACACCTTCCATACTCCTTAACACTCTCATTTCTACTGCATTTATTCTACTTTCATGCTTCTTTTGCCATACCCAAGTTTTGCTACCATACATCAATGTTCAATTTGTTAAAAAAGTCCAATCCCATTGAATTATATCAACCAGTACATCTCTGTATCGCCTGTAATCACTTACTACTGAGGTTTTATAGAGATTTTTATGGCTGTTGTAAAATTTTATCAGAAGATACGAGAGCAATTATTCCGTTTCAGATTGTTGATAATGATGTTTCGTGTTTTATAGCGTCGTAAAATTAGTTCGGCCTGCTTTATTGTTCGGGAGGTCTTTATTCAGTTCATTTTGTAAAGTGTTAATTTTTAGTTGAATATGAATAAGTGAAGAACTATCCACGAGGTCTCATAATCCTTAACTTGCATAATTATAAAAAACATGGTTCATACCTTATCGTAATTTTAGAGTTCTAAAAATTCTATGTTAAAAATAATACAAAAAGATACTCTTTGAACATGCTCACTATAGAGCATATTGTCAAATTATAGTACATTACTGCAGAGGCCGTGAAGTAAGGGATTGCTGGACGAGTTTGGGGTAGGTGGCCGAGTCGAAGACGAGGCCAGATAGAACGAGTCCTGCAATCCCTGTTCCGGCCAAAGTTTGTATAGTGCTTTTCTCAAACAATGTGAGGAAATATTAAAATTAAAATAACTACTAGACAATCAAGTAAATCATAGTTTACTTTTTTCCGGTAGCATATTTTGCATAGCTAAATTTGCCTCCTCTTTTAAATGAGGCGGAGTACAGTTCATAAGTTCCCCGTCGCTTTCATCACTAGAAGTCATTTTTATTTCTGTTAAATTATAATAACAATCACTACGAAATACGCATAAGCAGAAAAAAAGATTTTCGATTTGCCACCTTTTTTATTTTTTAAATGTACTAATTTGATCCAGCTATTTGAGCACCATGTTTAACCGCACATAAATATAGTACCATAGATTTTTTTTTTTATGTCGCAATTATGCTTAGGTACAGATTGTGGTGGTGGTTGGCTGTATGTAATTTTTTCCTTTGCCAATTTAATTTTAGTATAGAAATTTAAAAAATTAGAGCAGCGGACAAAAATGGATTTTCATACTAACTTTTGTGGCCTAAGCCAAGAAGTAATGTAGGGAGCCATAAACGAGAAACTTCACGTCCTCATATCGGGACATTAACGCATACATTTCCGAGCATGTTTGAGAAAAGGGTATTTTGTTCCGGCACACACACACAGACAAATCACGTCTATATCCCTTCCCAGATAGACAAAGCCCAAAGGTAACAAGATTTAAAGGCCACGTTTGGTATGATTGTGATTGTGTTGAAAAATATCTAATATTTAGCGACATAACTATAACAGTGACTTAATTTGATACGATATACGTATGTTCTATCTCTTATATGAATCAAACTATCTTTATAACTACTTAGATATAACAGATAGAGTGATTCAAGAGGAAGGTTTAATAAACCTAATATTATTGAGAAAAGGTTGCATGAATGCACCAGGTACGCGACTGAGTCTTCATGATACGCTGGCTTTCTACAGTCGATCTGTTTATCATGCTTTTACATGCATGCTGTCGTCGGAAAATCATCAAGATGATGGATTTGCGTTTCACTGGGCAAAGGTAGGTAGAACTTTGTGCTGTTCGTCAAAGTCTTCAATGTCGTACTACGGCTGCTGAGTATATTGGGTGTAATGTTTGTATTTTTGAACAGAGGTTTTAAATAAAGCTTGTGATATTGCAATTCTTGATTGTGATAACTCTTAAACGATTTATTTTAAGCCACGAAACTACATAACTAACTACATACAATTAATATCGCCATGCTTCTTTCCCATCGTTTCCAGCCTATATAAATCCCACTGGGTACAGTGCCTCCTCTCAGAATGAGAGGGCTTGAGCTATAGTTTCCACGTGGGCCCAGTGCAGATTGGGAACTTCACTGAATTTGATTGACTAAATTGAATTACTTACGATGTTTTCAAAAGCTCATGATAAATTTCAAATGTAATTTCCCACCTAAATTCCGAAAACTCAAAGGTGAGAGCACGGGATTAGAATCCATGAGTCTCTGCTTGAGAGGCCACAGGTCCAATAGAACACCACGGCCATTAGGTCATTGGAAAATAAAACAAGCTACTTCTTACAATGTCTTAGTAAACACAGCTAGAAGCGTTTAGTTGTGTGTATACATGTAGTTATTTTTGTTCGAATCTTGTTCTGACGATTGTTATAGCCAAATAGTCACATTATTTGACCACGAAACCTAAAGGTTCCGCCCGGCGATTGGGACAAATATTGTTTTAATTGTACGACTACAATAGGTTTTTTTCTCTCAGCATCTCTTTCTACCTTCTTTGTTCACAACATACAAACATACGGGGTAGACAGAGCCCAAGGTAACAAAACTTAAAGGCCACGTTAAGTATACGTAGAGCGTATAGGTGGAAAGGCGAATCGAAATAGTGATGGGTTGCTAACCGCATCGCCTATAACATGATTCCTAAGATTTTCTGACCGGGAAGAGAAGCAACTGGTACATTCTATGTTTTTTCTTTGCTCCCAGACCAGCATGGAAGCATGTATTCACCGTTTGACAGAGAGGAATGGTTGATGCGAGAGATACAATGTTGCCTCGGGTCTAAGAGTCCATTAAACGTATGCGTTACGTTACCAAGTTTTCCAACTCATCATGAGCTCATTTCCGCATCTGTTTTGGGATTCTGCCAACTTTTAAAACTTTGCTTTGTACTTGATACAATGAAAATGAAACTTGTTTGAGCAAGTAGCATAATTTGCGTGCTCTATTCACTATTGTGCTTTATAGTTCATCAGTGTTCAATGCAGAATAAAAAATGTGTCAGAAAATTATTAACGTATTTTATAATTTTTCTGTAATTTGAGCGTGATGGGCACCTTTGCGACTAGAATATTTAGTTAGGTAGGTAATTAAAGATAGTTGATAGGTATTTTAAAATTTTGATTCTGTAACTTTTTAATTTGTCTATAATTTGCTGTAATTTCTAACTATGGTCCATTCCGGTCCGTTTTAACGCGTTCGTAAATAAACAAGTCCCTCATATAACATTTAAATTTAATTATCATTATATTTCAAATGTTATAAAAATGGTTTGTAATAAAAATGCTTCTTAAACATTTAAATCGTTAATGAGTGATTGTGAGGATATTATCTTTTTTGGAATAAGCATAAGTTTACAAAAGAAAGTAAAAACAAATCAATACTACATAGTATAAAACAATGTCGCTTTACGCTGTACGTCCCTATGTCTGCTTAGATCTTTAAAACCACGCAGCGGATTTTGATGCCGTTTTTTAAATAGATAGTGATTCAAGAGGAAAGATTATTTATGTACGCAGACGTAGTCGCGGGCAGAAGCTAGTTGAACAATAATTAAATTAAAAACAAATTTAAATTTAAAAATAATCTTAAATAAAACTATTAAAAAAGGAAAGACCCTGTGGGATAGTACCACAGACGCTGGCAATGATATTTATTTACAAATACTTTTAAATGGGTTGGAATGTAGAATACATTGGCAACTCTGCATCCATTACATTTTCATCATAATGTTACTTTATAAGCAACAACTAAAAAACGTTGAACTCCCGTACTTAAAGTCACTCATATCACCCATGTACCAATTAACATTGGCTTTAAAAAAAATGTGCCAACGTAACCTGACCTTTCAATTTGAACTATTTTCATTTAACTCCCGTGTCAAGGCTAATTGGACTTATCATCAATATCCAGAATAGCTCGAGCTGTGATTTGATCGCCGTTCTTAAGGCAAATGAGTCAATTTATACTGGTTTTTTGCTGAGGTATGTCATCATTTGAGCCTCGTGTAATCACTTAAAAGGCTAGCGGAAGAGACGAGAGCTTCCGTGGAAATGGTGACGTTGTGAAATACGCATATGGGATGTTTTCGTCGTAAATTAAGTTGACAGGCTAAAAAGCCGTTTTAAATTTAATTTTCGTGAGTGTTCCAGTTTATTTTGGTCGTTGGATTAGAGCACAGATATGAGTTGATATGAGTTTAGTAAAAAGGTGGGTAAATCGTAACGTTTTATTTATACGACACTAGCGACCCGCCCCGGCTTCGCGCTGGTGCAATCATCATCATCATCAGCCTATGTTAGTCCACTGCTGGACATAGGCCTCCCTTAATGAGCGCCATAGCGCCCTGTCTTTAGCTTGACGCATCCAGCATCTGCCTGCAGTCTTTCGCAGATCGTCATCCCACCTGGCCGGAGGGCGTCCTACACTGCGTTTGCCGAGTCTCGGTCTCCACTCAAGAACACGTTTACTCCAGCGGTTGTCGGTTCTTCGCGAGATATGGCCGGCCCACTGCCACTTCAGCTTGCTAATTCTTTGAGCTATGTCGGTAAATTCAAATTCAAAGTCAAACTATTTCTTTCATAAAAATGTTGTGACAAAGATTGCTAGTATGTATATAGTTTCAAATATTAACCCTGTAAGGGCACAGCAATTTATTATAAAATAATCTTAAAACTAAAACGTATTATTATAATTACAATAATAATAATATTATTATGGCATATTGTTTCTCTACTATATTATGCATTCATAAAAAATCCTGTTGAAAAAAACCGCATTAAATTCCTTTGCGATTCAATTCCGATTCAGTTTAGTTTCGTTCGCTGTCAGACCCGTACTAAAAATGACAGATGCTTCTGGCTGAAAATCAGTGCTGCAGGTGTCTAACACTTCAGCGTAATGCTGAGCCAGCGACCGTTTCACTTTTGCGAAGACAACGCTGATGATCTATTTTTCATGTCTGTGTTTTTTTTCTCGTCTTTTTCCTACAAAATTGTGTACTTCTTTCTTTCTTGCTTTCAGAAAAAACCTGAACTGAGTCGAAATTGAATTGCATTAAGACGTCATGGTAAGGCTAAGGCCCTAGATCTAATTGTTCAAACAAGCGAACCCCTAGGTAAAAACTAGAATCTAGTAAACAATGGCAGGTATTCAGATTTATTTTCATTCCAAAATATTTATGTCATTTGAAATGGAATGTCATGCATTTAATCAATGTTTCCAATCATGTGTCGAGTCAAAAATATTTCAATACTTAATTAACCTGCCATGTTTTTGAAATAACGTATCGTATAACATTGTGAGGGATGGAAATTTCATTTTGTGACGCATATTTTAATGTCGCTTTATTATTTCTTTACGAGGCATAACAGTAACATCGTGTCCTCATTATGAAGGCATAATAAGTGAGCTAAGACTGAGATGCAGCTGTAATAATAACTTTGTTCAAACCACAATAAGGTCGACATTCCAACATTGGGGTGCGAGTCGGGTTACCTCCACGTGTGGTCAAGAGCTGCGGTTCGTTTTTAGATCCGTCCGGGGGGAAGAGCAGTGCTTGGTCCGGTGCACCCTGGTCATCGGCTAATGATTTCCTGGCAGTTTCTGAGGGATATCATTGACCGTTGGCTAAGAGCCCGACAGGGGGGATCTCTGACCATTACCGTACAACGTTGCCGACATTTTGTCACTTTGACATTGGCGAAGTTGTCGTCGCTATAACGACTTGATACGCCACAAATAAGAAGATATTTCAACATTAATTATAACCTATCAATTAATCTTTGCTTGGGATTTATTTACGGGATTGAATCAGAAATGAGGAGATACGAAGAAAAACAGGGTCACACAGCCAAGGAAGTTAGCTCGTTGAAGTGGCAATGGGCAGGCCATATAGCACGAATAACTGGTCGTATGAGGGAAATTCTTAGGTATCATGTTAAAAGCGATGCGGCTAACAACAAATCACTATTATGATTCCTTTTTCCACCTACACGCCTATAGTTAATTATATTATAATTATTATTAATAATTAATAGCTGCTGTTGCCCGCAACTCCATCTGCATAGATTTCGTTTATCGCTATCCCGCAGGAATTACGCAATTTTCTGGGATATAAAGTAGCCTATGTGTTATTCCATACTATAAACTATCTATGTTCTAAATTTCATTCAGATCTGTCCAGCTGTTCTGGCGTGAAAGAGTAACAAACATCCAAACATCCATACTCACAAACTTTCACATTTATAATATTTGTAGGATTATAAAAGTAATTAGAACGGGCTTAAGTGGGATCTTCTTCATCCGATGCCCTTTCATTCTGGGAGGAAGCCTGTTCCCAGCAGTGTGACTGCAAACTGAAGAGGAGATATTCCGCTATGGCTGAGTTCCAGTTCAGGTTATATTACAACCGTGACATAAACCCTTTTTTATCCAATAACGCGTATTATATCTGACGAATTAAAACCGCGTGAGTAGCAGGATTTACTTTTAACGAGTTCACGGCTTTCATGTCCAACATACAGCCCACATTACTGGAGTTACCTTAAACTTTACGGGCGTTGCCGACCCAATAACCATCTCACTAAACAAGTGCTGAAGTGGCAAGCTCCCGATAACAGAAAGCCTCGAACCACACAAGACGACAAAGTGATCTCAATCTATTTCAACTGGCAGGACCCTGTAACCAAGGCTTAACCTAACTCGCTCGCAATCGCCATCATGTTCATTTTGACAGTTCTTATATGAATGTGACAGCTAGCTGGTTCCGATGCCAATTGTCAGCCCATAAATCAACTGTCAAAATGAACACGATGGCGATTGCGAGCGAGTTAGGTAATAAGCCTACCGAGCACAGGACCGCTGTCACAATTTTTTGTACAACAAGGAAGGCAAACGAACATGTAAATCAGCTGATGGTAAGTTAGTATCATCACCCATAGACGCCCGCATTACTAGAAGATACCAGAAGCGTTACCAGCCTAGAGGGCTTATGTCGGTGATATCACCGGCTGTCTTATTCTCCACACAAGAACACAGCAGCGCAAGCACAGAGTATTATCTTACCCCCTCATTCATGAACGCTCTGTAGGCTTCTGCTAATTTAGGAATCGTTTGTCCTTATCTGTCACTTTGACATTTACCTTTCACAGATAAGGACAAACGATTGCTAAGTTAGCAGAAGCCTATATAGAGCGTTTATGAATAAGGGCTTTAGTTAGCGATCTAGCGATCTGGAAGGGTCTTGCACGAGGCCCATCCACCCGCAAACTCCCTCCCTAAGGTGGACCCTGTTGAGAGCTTACCCTGATCCTTCATTCTTTAAATTTTCACAAAGATTTTGGTTAAAACGTCACGCAAAATCATCTATTACAGTATTAAAGGTTAGCGACAATAGTAAAAGAGTTTTTCTAAACAACACAGTGAGGTCGTTCCCTCACGATATTTTTGACGGTAGGAAACAGCGCGTCATCTCCTGGCGTAAGTGCTACAACGTCGAATGTACCAAACGTGATTAATAATACTAATGACTAGTGCTCTCAAGAGGCTAAGAGGGTTTCGCGTAGTATCGGCTGCTATGTAGTTTCACTTTGTATAATTTATAGATTTGTTCTGACTGCGCGAGGTTTAATGTAGGCTTTTTAGTCATGTGAATATTACATACATGCATAAATCACGTCTCTATCCCTTACGGGTAGACAGAGCCTTAGGTAACAATACCTAAAGACCACGTTTAGCATTATTACGGGTGTATGGATGGAAAGGGTAAACAAAATAGTGATGGGTTGCTAGCCACATTTCCTAATGATTCCTAAGATTGATGAGGTGGATGAAAAGACTGACTTGTTCGCTGTGTGAATTCACTAAGTGACGTTTCATGTCATAGTTATTTATAAATTCTGTTTTTTTTTTTAAGTAAGTTAAGCATATATAATTTAATTAAGTTGGCACACTATTGCATCGGGGGTGTTATGTTCTGTCATAAATAAATAAATCATTTTGTTTAGGATTTTTATTTCTATAAACTATGTTAAACTAGCTATAACCTGCTTCTTTGCTTACGTTACCTTCAATCTGGCAGTTGAAATTACAGCATTTTACCGAATCTACAGAATTTACGGGAATTCCCAAAAATCACTCAAAGTTTGACTGGAGGAGATCCCTTTAAGGGATAAGTCTGCCTTTGTGCACAATAAGGGTTTACATACATACGAATAAAATGCAATCGCGTTCTTGATTTTCGTTTAATGATTCGAAGAACTTCCGTGCAAAAAATGAAGATAAGGGAACAGAGCCGCGTGTCAACGCTAGTATATAACCAGGCTGATTCTTCCTGATCCTGGATTAACCCTGATTACGATCACAGGGGTGTGAGCGAAACGCTATTTAGGTCAACGCTCCGCTCAAGCCTTATAGCTTCTTTCAATGGTTGTTTCACTAAATTTGATGCATTTTTAATACACTTATAAAACCAAACTGATCCGGAAGCAAAGAAAAAGCATAGAATGTACCAGTTGCATCTCTGGTAAAATCCCATCGAATGGGCGAAATTCTTAGGCATCGTGTTATTGGCGATGCGGTTTACCTTTCCACCTATACGCCTGCACTCATTTGGGCCTTTTCACCTTAGGCCCTGTCTACCCCGTAAGGTAAATAGACGATTTATGTTTTTATGTGTACTAAAAAAAGGAAGTTGAAGGTTCGTCCTTATTTTTAACCGACTACAAAAGAGGTGGAGAAATATATTTTTGTAGTGTTAAGCTCCAGCTCCCAGGGTTCCGTAGTCGACATTTTCATAACAACCTTAAGACCTTTTGACAAGTTTCATTTTTTAACAAGGTTGGTGCGCTTGTTCCCCGTACATAACTATTTTACATAACCAGGACATTCTAAGGTAAAATAAAGACTATTTCTAAATTAAAACAAACATGTTCGCGGCTTAGGGTTGGCCCAAGGGCCACCCCCGCCGCACCTAAACCTAAATTAATCCAAATTAATCATCCTACATTGGTTTTACCAGTGCCGGTTATGTAACTTGGTTATGTACGGGGAACAAGCTGGTTGATGACCTTTTAAAGCGCATTTGGGCGGCAGGAGGTTAGTCTAAATATAAGCTGAAAAATCGGCTTTTGGTTCTGTTTCAAATAAAGTTAAACATTACTTTAGTGTCTATCTTGTCTTTTTATATAGATTTTGTTACTTATGGCGATGCGATTTTAAAAACATGTTTACACGAAAACGCTCTTCCAGCCGCGACCGTTGACTGCTTTGGTTTCCGATCGGCTGGTGATAAAGTATCCCAACTCCTCCTACTTTATAGTCGAAGAGCTTCTGACGTGTTGTTGTAACTATACACCCACCGCTTAAATGAGTGCTCGCCCGCGCGGCACAGGGGCGCGGGGTAGGACGACACAGGGGACCGAGGGGACCTCTCGGCCCCTTTGTCGTCCCACCCCACGCCCCTGCTCCACGAGGCTGACGACTCAGTTAAGCGGTCTATAATCAGTAAGTATATTCGGTTTTTCACTAAACAATCGTCTGTATGCGATCATTTTTTAGCAATAAAACTGCCAATTTTTCTTGTCATTTTGGTTTCAATAAATAGCGTTTCTAGTATTGTGCTGCGTGTCAAACTGTAAAAGATAGAGAGATAGAGAGAAATGGTAAATGCTATTGTGACTGCGAGCGTGCCAGACAACTTGTGCTTCGGCGCAAGGCAAAACACGTAGGAAGTCAGTTCACATGAGATCTTGATTATGCTTACTGTTGTTTTGAAAATAAATTGAAAGCCGCCACTCTTACATGAAATTACAAGGAACCATATTTACTTCCATGCTGGTCTGGGAGCAAAACAACAACATACAATGTACCAGTTGCTTCTCCTCCCGCGCAGATGGTAAAAGCCCATCGAGGGAATGGGCGAGAATCTTAGAAATCATGTTATACGCGATTTGGCTAGCAACCCATCTTTATTTTGATTCTCCTTTCCATCTATACGCCAACAGAAATGCTAAGCGTGGCCTTTGGGTCTTGTTACCCCGTAATGGATATAGACGTGAATTGTGTGTGTATGTATGTATGTTTAATAAGCTATTAAAAATACAACTAATACTGAACTTAACTTAAGAGGGTGAACGATAAACTTGAATAAAGGTGGTAGTTTTTCAATACCCTAGCTCTCGGCCTATATTCTTACGACTCCAGCAAGAATATAGAGTGGTGCAAAGAAAATTCGCCCAATAAAAGTGCAACAAGAATAATGGTGCGACCAGAAGTCGGACGTTCTGGAATATTCTCAAGTGGGGAAATTTGGCTGGATTTATGCTTTCAACGCGCATTAAGCATGGGAAGAAGGATTACCTAATGTTCGTAAGTGAGTAGCAGAATTCGTTTCTATAATGAGCACTACATTCCTTAAAAAGTATTTTAAATGATCTCAAGTTAAACAACTTCCATGCTGGTCTGGGAGCAAAGAAAAAACATAAAACGTACCAGTTGCTTCTCTTCCCGCGCATATGGTAAAAATCCATCGGGGGAATGGGCGAAAATCTATGGAATCATGTTATAGGCGATGTGGCTAGCGAACCATCACTATTTTTATTCCCCTATCCACCTATACGGCCCCAATCATGCTCAATGTGGCCTTTAAGTCTTGTTACCTTAGTCTCTGTCTAACCCGTAAGGGATAGTGACGTGATTTATGTATGTATGTGTGTAAGTTAAATAACTCGTTAAAAAGTCTACCATGCCATTTAAATGAAATACCTATCATTTTGTACCGTAATTATGTTTTAGGAATAAACTTTCATTCGCTTATAATAACTGATAGTGTGATGAAGTCTTGAGCCACATTTTAAAAGATAATTAATATAGCAATTTACGGCCGGTTACACCACTCTCCACTACTCTTCCGTCTCTATTTATTACTACAAAACAGACGGAGACGTCATCAAAGATAACTGGATCTTGACAGAGGTGGAAAAGGCCCCTAGTATAGTGGAATAAAAAGTTATTCATTTGTCAACTTAATGCATACAGGCAATCCAACTTTCCTTGCTCAGACTTGACATTATTTCAAGCTACTTAGCTCATCGATATTCCATTATACATTACACATCGAATCAAGTAAAAAATGGCTTCTCAAGTCGCAAAAGGAATGGTTTAAACAGAAAATGTTCGGACACTACCGGCGCCTGGACTAACAATCTCATCTGAATATCATTTTAAACGAACATCCTTTGATCTCGACAAGATGTTTCAACACGTACAAAAACGACCAGTTCAAAGTCAACCCCAGTGCGGAGACCATAACGTCTTATTCCGTTTAAGGGCAGGGTTCTTTCGGATCTGGTAGCCAATTTTGCGAACTCGATAGAGGCAGTTAGAGTTGAAATTTCTACGTAGATCGTAGGGATAGTGTATCGACACGTTTGGTCAGTAAATTTGAATCAGACAGCTTCTAGGATCGGGTATCAGTATTTCAATAAAAAATACGGCTCTGACACTACCATATTGATAGATATTTGGACCTTTGGAAATGAAATATTACGCTGGCCGGCGAATAACTTCGGATTGGGTTTGTATATTGGCTTTTTGTGGGATAAGGTGGATGACCTTGAACCGAGAGCAGCTGTTTAAGAGATGAAACGTTGCCATGCTGATAATATCATTGGCGAATTTAGAATTTAGAACCGTTGCTTTTTGAAGAAACATGATTTACTCTCTGGTAACTTCAAAGTGGTATGAACAAGCTTTACAAAAACAGAAATTAATCAAAATTAGATATCGAACGTTTTCGAATTTTAAAATGTTTTTGAATTGGTTACTGTCACCTTTTAAGGTTTAATGGACGTTTTTATTGATATCGCTTTGTTGGGTTATAATTATGTTAATGTAGATCAAATCTTACAGGTCAGACTTTACGAACGACTTGAATGGTTGGATTGCCAAATTTAATAAACACACAAACATTTGTGTAGGTACCTATAAGACGGATAACAATCAAATGCACACATACACATTTGACAAAAAGTGCAGTCAGAAAAAAGGTGTGTAATAAAAATATTTTTTGCAACAAAAACTCATTTTTGTTTCATTTGCAATTCTTTTAAAGAGTTTAACTACCTACCGCAAACAAAACAAAATGAACGCCTGACAGACTCTTAGTGTGCCGCTCTTAGTTTTCTTTTTTTTACACTTTTAAGGGAAAACAGAACTGTAATAAACCTGTAAGGTTGAATACAAATAGACGAGTTATCCATCAGTAAAATCGGTGTTGTGGCTTTTTCATGTTTCTAGCTAGATTCGAGATTTATTAAGGCGAAATATTTACTTAACACTATTGTTTAGAAAAGTTTATTTTATAAAACGAGGAAGACCAACGAGTTAGCGGGTAAAACCCTAAAATACTAACGGATATGGGTTAAAAACAAACCTGTTGTATGTAGTAGTGTACAGAACTGACATGGGAATTTACTCACACATACAACAGGTCATTTCACTTAAGCTTTCCACCTATATTCATCAAGTAAGTATGTAAGCAAGACGAAAGTTATGGTATTTGAAAAAGACGACAGTATGACAGAATGTGAGATTGTGATTGCGGGTAAGAAAGTCGAACAGGTAAAAGAGTTTGTATATCTGGGTTCGGCGTTTACGAAAGATGGGAAGTGTGAAAGTGATATTGAAAGAAGAGTGAATGCAGGAAACATGGTAAATGGGGCGCTGCGCGCCTTTGTGAGCAGTGAGAAGGTGTCAAAGAAGGCGCGTCTGGCTGTTCACAGAGGGGTGCTCGTTCCTACATTAATGTACGGTAGCGAGACTTGGGTATGGCAAAAGAAGCATGAAAGTAGAATAAATGCAGTAGAAATGAGAGCGTTAAGAAGTATGGAAGGTGTATCACTGAAAGATAGAATAAGGAATAGTGTGATAAGGGAACGTGCTGGTGTGAAAGAGGATATAGTGTCTAGGATAGAAAAAAGTATGCTTAGTTGGTTTGGTCACGTAGAGCGGATGGATGAAAGTAGATTAACTAAACAGATCTATATGGGGAGTGTGAATGGTAACGTTGGGAGGGGAAGGCCTAGACGGACGTTTCGAGACCAAATAGGAGACGTTTTGGAAAAAGGTCAGGTCAGGAGTACCCGAAACCGACGAGCATGTATGAAGAGATTGATGAATGTGGATGAAGCGAAAGAAGTATGTCAGGATCGTAGCAAGTGGAACAAAGTAGTCTCTGCCTACCCCTGTGGGAAAGAGGCGTGACGGTATGTATGTATGTATGTATGTATGTATATTCATCAACGAGCTGAACCTCTAGTGTAAGTTTTCGCATATAAAAAAGTCTCGCACGCGTTCACGTAAACACCTCAATTACTATGGAAAAATTGGCAGCGCCACTTGAGGATCGAAACGGCAACAAACTGTTCATAGTTCACAATTTAACGCAAAAGCGTTCGAGACGTATTTTGTGACCGAAAACCTACACTAAGCATATTGTAACCATTCCGATCGCAGCAGGCGCACGAGTCGCGTTCACACTAGCGTTTTCGGTTACTGTAACGTGCAACAGTTGCAGATGAGTACCCAGCTTAAAGAATTACAGATGCGTTGCCAGCTCAAAGGAATAAGATAATGCCTCACGTGTCAAAAATTTCACCTTCGCTCAGACCTTCACGCTTAACCTCATAACCTAATTAACAAAATTACTTCAACGCGAAATTTCCGTTACATCCAAGTTTATAATTAAAAGGGGAGATAGCAGCCGTAACTTTTCTCTCAACCATGCTCTCAAAGAAAAAGAATCGTGCCCCGCGCCGTCACAACTCTATTACGGCCCGGTATCTACTATACGCGATAAGCGGGAAGCGAGCGATTTTTTAAAACAGTACATTGCGTATTAAGGGCGGTAAGTAAGGAATTACGATCTAAGCTCTAATAGACGCTCAAAGTCGAAGACTGAGGGCTTTCTGAGTTGAGTTTCGTCATCCTCCAAATCTTGCCCAGAGCTTAAATTTTAAAAAGTTGTGTCTTTAACCCCAAGCAATTACGTGACCTTAGGATTTTGTTATAGAACCATAGTGAAGCCACGCGAAAGAGTGTCAGGATCGTAGCAAGTGCAACAATGAGCCTACACCAACCTACACCTGAGGAAAAGAGGAGTGACGAGTGACGACATATTACGAGTACAGCACTGTAATATTGCATGAGGGTAGTTATTAGTTAACTACTATGCGTTGAACATAATCCCAACTCTGCATCATAATAGCAGCCGTATGACGTCCATTGTTAGAAATAAGCCTCATACTACTCTGCATAGGATATTAAAATCGCTCGTCGCGCCGCTTATCGCGCCGCTTGTCGCGCATAGTCGTACCCGGGATGTTACGATGCTGATGGCGGCTAACACGATTACCTTACTGGAACTTTCTGCACTTATTTATTCGAAAACTGAGGAATAAGTTCAACTGAGAAAGTATAGTCTTGAGTTAGTTACTGATGCAGAAAGCTGCATTGTGAAAGTACAAGGGTACTTTCATATTACAATACAAGCTCGTTTTTTTTTAATGACGACCGGATGACCCAGTGGTTTGAGAACCTGACTATGAAGCTTGAGGTCCCGGAGGCTTATTACCTAACTCGCTCGCAATCGCCATCGTGTTCATTTTGACAGTTCTTATATGAATGTGACAG
This sequence comes from Pandemis cinnamomeana, assembly GCA_932294345.1. NCBI lineage: Eukaryota > Metazoa > Arthropoda > Insecta > Lepidoptera > Tortricidae > Pandemis > Pandemis cinnamomeana. Next base: position 2,055,521 of record OW028712.1, read on the forward strand.
CTAACTGATTCCGATGCCAATTGTCAGCCCGTACCTACATGAACTGTCAAAATGAACACGATGGCGATTGCGAGCGAGTTAGGTAATAAGCCATGTCGTTCGATCCCCGGTCGGGGCAGATATTTGTATGAAAAATACGAATGTTTGTTCTCGAGTCTTGGATGTGTAATATGTATTTAAGTATGTATTTATCTATATAAGTATGAAATGAAATGAAATGAAATGAAAAGTGTTTATTCCAAACAAATTTTAGGTTAGTTACAACTGAGGGATGTTTATCCGTTGTCTAGAGTGCCCATATTACAAGCTTTGCTTAGTTTGGGGCTAGGTCAAATTGGTGTCAATTGTCCCAAGATATTATTATTGTTATCTTAGGATTACAAACTAGGTAAACAATCTTGACGTGTCTTTTCGAAAAACACTTTTTAAAAATCGGTAACTGGAAAATGTAAAATCGTAACAAAACAAATCACAGTATTCCTGGATTTTAAATTGTAAATTGCTGTTTTTTTATTTTACTTTTTTTACAACGGTTTTTCAATAAAAAGGCATGTCAAGATTTTTTACATTTTTTCTAATGCTAAAAAACAAAGTATAGCTGTTGCCCGCGATTTCGTCAGCTCTGAATTATTTGTATCTCAATATTTTCAACCAATGTGCCAAAACCTTGACAAATTATAATATACCTAATCTCACGTATTAAAGTCGAGTGATGCTCTTCATGTTTCGGGCTAGTTTGTAGTCCTCCTGGAGCATTCGCCCCGGCTGCACCGAAACAAACACTGCGCGCCAGCGCTCTACTCGCGCGGCTACTCGACGCAACTGACAGCGGCGCACAACTACCCTCTTTTTCGACCTCATTTTTATTATTAACAGAAGTAGGGCAGCACACTCACCGTTTGGGCAGTTAGCAAATTGGGGAGTATTAGGAAAGCCATCAGAATGTAGTAGGTTAGGTTAAGTTAGTTTACTATCAATTCTGAAAAATATATTCACCGTTTCAGAAATACATTCGAATCTTCAATTTTATGGGACAAAATATTGACATAATGCTCATCCAGGTACTTATGTTTATTTTTATATTCACTTGTGGAGAATTGTTTGTTTACAAAAACGTTGAATTGGACTGCAACGCACTATACTCAGTATCCCGTGACGTCACTAACCATTTAATTTCTGAGCCACCATTTTGACTCGATGCGTAATCTCACGTGTGCCCAAAGGGTCCCCACGACCTATTAACGTGAGACTCGATCTTTTGTCAACTGACCCGTGCCGGCCCGTCAAAATCATCCGGTCCGCAAACGATAACCCTCCATCAGTCCGAGCTAGGGATGCAAACACCGAGTCGATTCATCGATACATCGATTCCAAAAAGTCGAATAGATTTTTATACACACATACATACACAAATCGCGTCGTAGACAGAGCCTGAGGTAACAAGACCTAAAGGTCACGTTTAGCGTGATTGTAGGCGTATAAGAGATCCGTAGAAGAACCAAGGTTACCGACATAGCCCAGTGGATTAGCAAGTTGAAATGGCAGGGGGCAGGGCACATAGCACGGAGGACGAATGACCGATGGGGTCGAAATGTCCTCGAGTGGAGACCACGCACCGGCAAGCGCAGCGTGGGCCGTCCACCCACAAGGTGGACCGATGACCTCATTAAGATCGGAGGATCGCGCTGGATACAAGCCGCTTCCAACCGATCTTATTGCAGATCTAAAGGAGAGGCCTATGTCATGTAATGGCTGAGATGATGATCATGATGATGATGATGATAGGTGGAACGGGGAATTAAAACAGTAATGGGTTGCTAGTCGCATCGTCTATAACACGATTCCTAAGCCTTTCGCTCCTTCCCTAGAGCGGGCTTTTACCATCAACAACTGGTAAATTCAATGTCTTTTCTTCACTCCTAGACGAGCATGGAAGAACCCAGACCAGTATGGATGAATCAAAATGAGCATCGATTCTTTTACATCGTAGTCGAACCAGTAATCGATGCTTTTCCAAATCGCCGTCCCTATTAGTCCGAACTATGGTCGTTACCGCTAATTCGCGAGCGATGTAGAAACATACGATTCACTCAGATCGCTACTGATTTGTCCCCGTAATAGCGACATTAGTCTCATCCTAGGACTGATGGCGCAAATCAATTCACCCGCCTATTGTCTGAATTGTTTATTGGTTCGGTTTTTTTTCGAGGAAACGATGGAACAATTGTTTTAGTTTTGTTACGTCATAATGCACATAAAGAAAGAAAGAGAAACATTTATTTATAGACTACAAGCCCATGGTAAAAAACATGTGAAATTAACAAGCATGAATGAAGCTTAAGGCTGTTACTATATCATAAAATAACTCTGAGCGCTATGCCGTCATTTCTGAGCGGAACATTAATTTATGGAATTTCTCAGGTACAAGTGAGGAATTACGACTTATTATTAATTTACGGCGTTTTTATAGCTTATAGATGATTAAAAATAAATTTCGAAAACCTAGTGCCGCTTTAAAGTGGTGGTGCCGAAAGTTTTCAATGTATGAGAAAAAATCTGTACCTACCGCTCAGAAATGACAGCATAGCGCTCAGAGTTATTTTATGATGTAGTAACAGCCTTCTAAGCTTCATTCACGCTGGTTCATTTCACAGGTTTTTTTTTGTCCATGGGCTTGTAGTCTATTACACACATATTCGATACACGTAAATATAAAGTATGAAGAAATACAACATACTTTTAAGAATAGTACCGATATGGTGTAAAATGGGTCCCCACTCAGCTTAATGTTGCGGCAAGCCGCAACGCTGTTGCGCAAATGTGGTCGCTCGATCGTAATTTTTTTAGATCATAACAATAATTCTGAGGCATACGTAACTTTGCTTCGTAACAACAAATGGAAAATAAGCCTAGAAATAAAATTTGCTGCCACATACTCAAAAGTGTTATTTTAGTGTTTCTTCTAGATCTTAGCACTTCCATTCTGGTCTGGGAGCAAAGAAAAATATAGAATGTACCAGTTGCTTCTCTTCCCACGCAAATGGCAAAAGCCCATCGAGGGAATGGATGAAAATCGTAGGAATCATGTTATAGATAGGCGATGCGGGTAGCAACCCATCACTATTTTGATTCGCCTTTCCACCTTGCCCAGTCTTGTTAAATGGCGCCTGTAGGTCTTGTTACCTTAGGCTGTCTACCCCGCAAGGAATAAAGGTAGATCTTAAAATCGATAATGGTAAGATGGATGGTAGTGGGTGGATGAATGGTAATGTATTATCATGTCATTGAATCTACCTAAATTCGACATGCCTGTGAAAATTCTCATCAATTCAATCACGGTTAAAAAAAATTAAGGATTTGATAACTTATACGAAGTATTGAGAATAGGACGCAATTATAACAACTTACACTTCAGAAATTTCCAGTTCTTATTTTTCTCTAGCTTCAAAAGTACTCTAGAAAGACCTAAATCCACATCCTACAAGTTTACTCTTCCGAAACACTATTGATCTAGGTCCATCAGTTTATCATCCTTTGTCGCGATGGCACTAAATAAAAAACTTTCCCTTTGTCACTCATAAAACTGATAAAAAAGACAGCGCAGTGTGGTACCTATAAATAACAAAAACGCATCAACTATGTTGGGATCGCGCTTCTTTTGTTTTCGCATGTCACGCCACTGCAAAAGTTTATATACAGTTCCGAACTGTTTGCGTTGCAACTCCTACATGCGCTATAGATAACTTGTAATAGAAAAGGTGAATGAAATGTTGGTGTCTGTTGAAGAAATGGGATGAGAAATTTTGGGGATGCATTTGGGAAGGCGAAGCTTGGGTTGGCCGAAATTGATGATTGATCAGTTGGAGTTGGGGCTTTAGTGCAAATTGTCTTACTGCAATTTTTTTCAGGCATAGGGTGTAGATGCATGGTTAAGTTTTTGAAAGCTCATAAATACACATAGTTTTGTCAACTAGCAGAAATTGACTAGCGGCAGTTATTTACAAAAATGTTATACTAGAAATCGTCGATCACTTCAAACGAGTTGTAAATTCTCTATACTACGAAAATTTCTTAAAATCTGTCATTGTGTCTTATCGTATGCGCGGCCGGATCTTGTTACGTTAGTCTCTGTCTACCTCATAAAAAATAAAAACGATTCTTATCCAGTGAACGAACCTTATCGCCAGAAAGGGAACCACTACAGCAAATGACAAAATTTGGGCAGGTACCTACTTTAAGAAAATTATTAGATAAGTAAGATTAGATGATCAAGAAGATAAGATGCCTAACGCTGGCTGCTGGGAAGATGCAGGTGGCGAGTTGTCGTTCATTAAAGGTGTGCTAAGGGGGAAGCCTTTGTTCAACAGTGGACGTTTTTGGACTGATGATGATGAATAGGTCTACCAGGCAACTTTAAAAACGGAATAAAGAAAACAACCAAACTAATGTTTACAAATGTTCATACTCCACATTCCACAACAATACAACTAAACACTGCAACATTTAGCTCTGAGCCCAAAACGGTTTCGCAAAAGAACAATAAAAATGTTTCACGTAATACAGTAGTATCCCACGGGACGCGGATGAAAGTGTATCCAGCGATGATATTAGGGTCCTGGCACATCGGCGATATGCGTGCGGAATTTCTATTAGGTACCTAAAGGAGCGTTTTGCTTTATGTTCTGCTGGAGCCACACACGGTCGCGGAGAAGCACCAACAAGGCGAGTGTCGCAGATAACGACATCTGTTGGTTTTTGTCGGAACTTAGCGTGTTCACTTTGAGGGTTGATTGATAGTCAGTAAGTACTCTAAGTGCTGATAGATGGCGTTATTTCCGACGGTATCTAAAATGGCAAGAAAGAAGTATGGAAGGTGTATCACTGAAAGATAGAATAAGGAATAGTGTGATAAGGGAACGTGTTGGTGTGAAAGAGGATATAGTGACTAGGATAGAAAAAAGTATGCTTAGTTGGTTTGGTCACGTAGAGCGGATGGATGAAAGTAGATTAACTAAACAGATCTATATGGGGAGTGTGAATGGTAACGTTGGGAGGGGAAGGCCTAGACGGACGTTTCGAGAGCAAATAGGAGACGTTTTGGAAAAAGGTCAGGTCAGGAGTACCCGAAACCGACGAACATGTATGAAGAGATTGATGAATGTGGATGAAGCGAAAGAAGTATGTCAGGATCGTAGCAAGTGGAACAAAGTAGTCTCTGCCTACCCCTGTGGGAAAGAGGCGTGACGGTATGTATGTATGTATGTATGTATCTAAAATGGCGTCTTGTAAAGCAATATTATTAAAACCAACTAAAAAAGAACGACATCGTTTTGCTTTGCCTTCACCATTCATACCTTCAACGCCATTCGGATCCAAGAATCCAAGAACGAGAAAAATATCAGAAACGATACGGATTACACGCCACTCAACTCGATCTTCGCTCTCTTCGTCCAATCCCAGCCCACCGCCTTACAAATATCATCGCCCCACCTTATACCATGTCCAAGATATTCGCCATCGTGTTCATTTTGACAGTTCTTGTATGAATGTGACCACTAGCTGATTCAGATTCCAATTGTCAGCCGTGTTCAATGATGGCGATTACGAGCGAGTTAGATAATAAGTCTACAGCTGGAACTGATAGAAATCACTTCCTATGTATAATGGAATATATATATACCTACTACGAAGTTATTGAATAAAATAAAGTTATGATATTTCAATGTTTCAATAAACGGCCCTCAGCCCTCCTCAAGTTTGGTTAGGAGATCGACAACGATCCCCGTATAATAATGCCTCAAGGCAGCTACTAAAGGTTGTTTATGCAAACATACGTGTCAGCTAATAATACATTTTAGATGTTGGCTAGTCTGCCCAACTGTGGCTCCCGGCAGGCTCTCAGCGAGGATCAGCAAAAGCCACGGACATCCCAATATGAGATGAAAGGGATGTTCGCCCCCGTATCACAAATAAGCTCCCCTTACTTTACGATAACAAGTTTATCGAACTACCCGTTATAAGTTATTAATATTGGTATAATAAACTTTTGCTCTCTTGAAGTGAAACTAAAGATGCGAGGAGTGAATGGAACTTTTTTATCTGAGTACTAGCAACCCTGCCTCGGATGCAATGTTTGTATTTTACATCCTTAGTAAGTAGCGGAGTGAATATTTATTTAATTTCATCTTTAATCCTACTAATATTTAAAACGCGAAAGTTTGTAAGTATGGATGAATGGATGTCTGTTACTCTTTCACGTAAAAACTACTGAATGGATTTGGATAAAATTTGAAACACAGATAGCTGATACCCTAGGTTAATACATAGGCTATGTTTTATCTCGGAAAATTGCATAGTTCCCGCGGGATAGTGAAAAACAATTTTTTTGTAGACGAAGTCGCGGGCAGCAGCTGGTAATATTATATAGGTAAAATTTGTGAGTTTGTGAGTTTGTGAGGCTGTAGAGAGTAAACATTCTTTCACCAATTGACAGCCACATTATTGTGAGTGTCATAGGCTATATTTATATATGTGTGGACAAAGCCGCAGGGAACAATCCGAAGTCTTTAATCAAATTTTAACACATTCAAAAAGTGCTAATTAAATTTAACATGCATTGATCGAAATGTGTAAAATGGCAAACAAAAGTTTAATAAAGTCGACGTAGTGCGCGGACCTATTATTTCACAGAATTTATTTCATTTTGTAGGCCTGCGCATGAATGAAAGTCATCTATTTTCAATTAACCCACGCACAGCTGCGATTTTATAAAACATTATATATTGTGAATGACAAAATGTACGGACTCGTGAAACAAAGAGAAACAGGTTTTTTTTACCTCTGTTGACCAGAGTTTTAAATGATGAACTTGAAAGTTGGTATAGGTAACGTATGCACGAGGAACGCGGTCATCAGAGAAGTGAGGCGGCGAGTTGTGAAGCTTGCCTCAAATAACTGAAGTGATGAACACGACCACTCTGTCAAGAATGATACCGACAAGGAAGAAGAGATAGATAACGTACAACAGATGACACTGCAAGTACAATCAACAAAGCTCTAGCCAGAAAAGAACTAGCTTCAATCAAAAATGAAATAGAAGAATTACCTTCTACATATGCCAATTGTTTAGGTCGGTAGGTATACACAACACAAAATGATGAGGAAGCGAGTCTAGCTTTAATTTTCTAATCCATTAAAGCGTTTGAAAAATGTAACGGGAACACCGTAAAATAAAAACAGCACTTGGAAAGAGAAAGCTGCGATGACAATATATTAACATTATCGACTGTATAACTGTGAAAACAAGCAAAAAAATACATAAAAAACTAGAAATTCATATTTCATTGGACCTAAAGTGCATCGTGAACTCACAAAGACTGCACTAATGCAATGCTGACCTTCCGAATGGGTGCACTTTTGGCTTTCCCGTCTGGCTTTTATTTCATTTGTCTGGAATGAATTCCAGCAGTACTCTGGCACCAGGCTAGGAATTGAGAAATTTTCTCGTCCAAATTTATATCCGCATGCAAAAATTATCAGAATATTTGACAAGTATTTGACAACAAATCCCAACAAAGTTATTTTAAAGGCTAATTCTTTTTTTTATAAAACATCCAAAATTGACGTTGATTTTAAATAAAATAACACTACAAGAAACAACAAAACCATTTCCTACCTCCGCTACGCACACGCATCATAGTGTATATTTTGCACACGCTTGGCTGTCTTAAGCCCGTGCAAAATATACTATGATTTGACATGCAAGTCCACCCTAAGACATACATAAATCCCACAACCTGACTATCCGCAACCACACTAAATACTGAAGACCTGATGATGCGGCATGCGATGAAAATACAGAACATGTACGAAACACTTTGTCTTGGACTCAGGATCAAAACTATTCCGACGAATGCACATTTATCAGACAAAATCCAAATTCGACTTCACCCAAATCACAACAGAATCCGTTTTTTATCCCGTAATCTGTGGTTAGTTCTCGACCCTCGCAAATACTTACCCGCTAGATATCTATCGTATTGGTTCGACGTTTAGGTGAGTTGATTTCACGGACCACTGGGTAAGTCCATTCTCCAGCAACATTATGGCGATAGTTAATGCTACAATGTATAGAGGGTAAGCTTAGGTATTTGAGTAAACCTACGCTATCTAAAATGGAGAACGCTTTGGAATTATAATAAAGATTTCGGACGTTCCAAATCCACACAAGGCTGTCCTTAGAAAAATCAAGAAGATCCCGGTAACAATGAAGTCAAATGGCTCTAGATGGGTCTCGAAGGTGTTAAATTTTCTCATATTTACCTTTTACACAATACCTCATCACTCTTCATCGGTTCTTAGTTTAATACTCCTCTCCTGTTCTTAAAGGTTAACTAGTGGAGGGGTAACTTGTCTTGGGCTTTGAACGTAATTATATTCTGTCTCTTTTTTGACAACCGTGTTTGATTCTTTATTTTGGGATAAAGCATTTACTTAATTACTTACCTTATATATATTCTCGCATGTTTGAAAACACAGGGTTTATCAACATAAAATAACATACATAAATCACGCCTTTATCCCTTAGGTAGTCAGAGCCTAAGGTAACAAAAGCTAAAAGCCACGTTGAACATGATTGTGACGCATCGCCTATAACATGATCCCCAAGATTTTCGCCCACAATCAACTAAACTTTAAGTTTATCAACGCCTGTAATATGTCCCGAATTAGTTTGAAAATACATCCCTCGTTATTTCTCTCTCTTTCTCTAAAATACACTACGTATTATGGTATAACCCGAAGCCAAAACCCCGCACAAAGGTTCGCTAAAACAATTGACGGTACTAAACTTCTCAAAATTTCAACGCTGGCCACTAAATTAACTCTGTTTCAAAGCACACAGTAATTGCATTGTTATACAGTTTTTGATCAACAAACATCCAAAGTCAGCAGTGAACAAACAATCGAGGGTAGCCCGCATGGGCTGGGCTACAAAAACATTTCGGAACGCCTATTTGTCGTGTGGATCAGTTGTTTTCGGGGATATTTTTCTTAACAATGGTGAGACGTGGGTTATACGCTCGTTCTGTTTTAGTTGAGTCTATTAATCGAGGTCTATTGAATAGAAATAAACGAGACTGGCGCGGCGAAGGTTCGGTAAGCACTAATTTGTAGATATGTAAATATTAGGCCAAAAGTGTCGAAATATACGCAGAGCCCTCCTAAGCAAATTGCACGCTGTGTGTGATCATTTTATATTGCTTATTGAGACAGACAGACGTAAAATCTTTAGATTTTTTTCTCGGATGCGCTATAAGAGCTACTTTTATTCGAAATTTTAAGCTTCTAAAACATGGAAGTACTCCAAAGGTTTTGCTATTAAAGACTATTCGGCTGCACCATTTCAAAACCTAGTAAGGGACATTAAGCTAATTTTACAGGAGAGCGAAAAAACATGTTTTGTCTCAGCCGTACAAAATTTTGCAATATTCGTTCCAAAAGTGATACTTTCTTGGTTTATTAGATTAAGCCGAATATCCTGGTATATATATATACACTTAATAACCTATATTGCATGTTTTATGTGCCATACTAGGTTTTGAAATTGAACTCAAATAAAAACTATAGTGAACCGATCAATTTCAAAACCTAGTATGTGTTGCCACTTTGGCATGATTAAGAGATTTAATCATTTAAGTTTTAATATATGGACCTTTTTTTCAATTTAAATAAAACAAACCAGTCAGCTAAGTCGTTGTTCATTACAAAAAAAATATTACAAAAAATAAAAAATGCGGCACCAGGGTCTTTCCATAATATTAATCATTTTCCGAAATTTGGCCCTCGTCTGTTATCAAATCAATGACACTATTTACTGACAGGGAGATTGGTCCAAAAATTTTTTCGGGACTGTGGCGAAACTTGGGTATGGCAAAAGAAGCATGAAAGTAGAATAAATGCAGTAGTAATGAGAGCGTTAAGGAGTATGGAAGGTGTACCTCTGAAAGATAGAATAAGGAACAGTGTGATAAGAGAACGTGCTGGTGTGAAAGAGGATATAGGGACTAGGATAAAAAAAAAGTATGCTTAGTTGGTTTGGGCATGTAGAGCGGATGGATGGAAGTAGACTAACTAAACAGATCTATATGGGGAGTGTGAATGGTTACGTTGGGAGGGGAAGGCCTAGCTAGACGGACGTTCCGAGACCAAATAGGAGACGTCTTGCAAAAAGGTCAGGTCAGGAGTACCCGAAACCGACGAGCATGTATGAAGAGATTGATGACTGTGGATGAAGCGAAAGAAATATGTCAGGATCGTAGCAAGTGGAACAAAGTAGTCTCTGCCTACCCCTATGGGAAAGAGGCGTGACGGTATGTATGTATGTATGTATGTATGTATGTATGTATGTATGTATGTATGTATGAATGTATGTATGTATGTATGTATGTATGTGGCATCAGTGGTACTAGTTTATCGATTATATTAGTCTTTTTTGAGGCTTTAATTCCATAACATAACACGTGCAAGCACACTCAACCTTGGCAGGCAACTGACTGACGCGTTTAAACGAGTTCGGAACAGCTCCAGCGCAATAGCATGAAGTTGGCGCGGGAGCACAGTGGTGCCTACCTTGACGCGTCAAAATAAATAAAGAACAACGTACCTATAACATTTGACTTACAAAACCTAGTAACTTCAAATAACAAACACATACTACTTTCCAAAAAGTTACAATTAAACTCGTTTGACCATATCAAAACCTAGTAAGTCTCTCTGACTTTTTCAAAACCTAGTAAGTGCATGTCCCATACTAGGTTTTTGAAATGGTTTTGTGCCATACTAGGTTTTGAAATTGTAAAGTCAGTTTTTTTGGGCACTTACTAGGTTTTGCAGTACTCGTATCTCTGAAGTTGAGCGAGATAGGCCTCTAAATGTTTCTGTATCCTATAGGCACTTGCTAGAAACCACGTTTTAAGCAAAAATCCCAAAATTGAGTTTTTGAGACTTACTAGGTTTTGAAATTGTGCAGCCGTATTTGGGAAACCCGATATCTCATGCTGATAAGGTAATTTCTATTAATATTCTTCTCTTCTTCTTCTTCTACAGTATGAAGTGACTATATTTTTATCATAAAACTGTACTAAAACCAAATCAACTTAATAGTTTCATATATGACACCACATAACAGTTTTTTGTTCCATGATTATATTTACACTAACTCGTACGCAACTTTTTCTCAACACGTATCCCACCAAATAAAACTAGAGAGTCGAGACCGGGCTCCACTCTCGGGGGGCAAACTTCTCGACCGAAATTCATAACTTCATTCTGGTCTATTTCGCATTAGAAAGTCGAATTTTAACAGTACCGGCCATCTGCAAAGTTAAGGCCCAACTTTGCGTAAAAGCAGGGGTTATAGTGGCCGGATTGAATTTGAACTAGAGCTCTGTGAAATAGAACACTAACGTTAGATTCTGATGATGATAAAGTTGTTTTGTTTCTAGTTTGTTCAACTGTTCGATTGATTAGTTTGGTTAATACATAAATATTCACTGCTGGACATAAACCTTTTTCAAAGATCTCTATGATGGCCAGTTTTGTGCTAACCGGTACCTACCAGATAAAACGTCTATCTTGCGGGAGGCCTAGTAGCATTTCCTTTTTCAAAACGCAGTCCCCGCTCCAGCGGCCATCTCATATATTCACAAATGTTTACTACTTCTTTATCAACTTGTTTAGTTTTCTGTCAATTATCAGTACCTTAGATTACCGAAGTTGTATATTGTTTGTTAAATAAAAAAAAAGGTTTTCCAATAAAATTAAATAACTTACATGAGCATGAAATACGTAAAGTACAAAAGGTAACTTTTTGACGAAACTTGTAGATTTACTAAAGATTACTAGACGAAGCATAATTAGAAGCAGTTACTGTAAGTAAGCATAAAATTCATAATGAAGGTCATATAAAGGAATAAAGTAAATTTTGCACCTTTGCTGGATCATCTCATTTTATTCTTCGACACAATATTTGTACAGGAAAATTGGACCTATGTCAATATCCTTCCGGCAGAACATTCTACGGTTACTTCGAGAGCGAGCAAGTTTTTACATACCTTATAAAACTGTCAAAAACTTTCTTCAAGTTTTTAGTTTTCTGACACGTCGTCAATTTTATAGTAACGATATCATAAAGTCGCTGTAGGACGTATTCAAAATTCAAAAAGTATTTTTGCAAATTGGCCACCAAGGGCTCTTTTACATGTCTATTTTGAAACTACCAGCGCATTCGGAAAGTCCATCATTGCCAAGAAGAATGCGAAAATATTTCTACTAGTCAGCTTTATAGTGGTTGATAGGAACATTACATGAGGGACCGACCAAGAGCTTAATTATATTTTTCCTTGCAAATCATAGATCTGTTGGTTCTTGGATTTATTTGACTTATAAGAAAAAGCTACTAACAGTGACATTAAATTCATTTCCATTTACTATGCCTTGCTAATGTAGCAATGAAACGGACTGCCAATTTTACTCACTCTTACTAACATAACCGCACATTCCCACATGCCACCAAAATCAAACCCCACCGGAGGTATTCCAGAAACAAAACAACCGAAGCCAGCCTATGTCGTTTAGATTTTGTCAACAACTGCCCTAAACGCCCTAATAAATGTGCAATCTCGTGCTGGAGACCGTCCGTGTACTGTGCAGACAATAATCTGTCTTTAAGTGAGAAATCTCCCAATTTCTATTCTGAACATGTCTGGGGCCTTAGAATGTAACCCTCTTGGAGAAACAAAACAGCGCGGTCGCTATGCGAAGCTCAGATTAAAGACAAAGCTTGGGCACTATATACATTCCGGCGTTACTTGCAAAGGTCCGTAATAAAAGGAAAACTTTACATTGGTACTTCACGCAATAGTGAGGTCAAGTTCTCCTTTACAAAATTCAATAATCAACGAAAGCTTCTAGTGGTTACATTACCTTGAGGGAGAGTCCTCACTCAGAGTATTCATATCCGAGCAATCAATGTATGCTTTGTAACGCTCGGCTCAACGTCCACAGTTCTCGAACATTCGACGCCGAATGCTCATTACACGCGAAGGCTTTCAGTACGGACGTTCCTAAAAGGTGCACAACACAATAAGCAGAACGCATGACAATGCAATTAAAGTCAACAAAAGTACAGTTAGATAAAAAGATTGTAAATTTCTGAACGACACTGAAAATTAGAACAGAAAAATCCGAAAAGTAAAGCTATGGACGGGAATCGACCCGGATCCTCGTCATTCTGTGATGCGTGCTATACTCCCACACCATCTATAGCAAGTGGGTAAGCCTTAGAATTTTTCTATCCGTTACTAGCTAACACGTGACCTTGTTACTATGCGAATTTTTGTCGCGAAGCGTTTTGTGTTTGAATGATGTGTCTACACGATACGATTACAAACTCCCGTGGAACATCTACTGCTTAACAGGAACGAGAGAAGGCGCTGTTTCTAAGTAAAAACTCTTGATTCATTTGATAGTACCTAAAAAGATTGTGTTGAAATCTTATTGCCAGTTATGTGTATTTTCTTAGCAGTTTATGTCCCAAGTAGTCTATCTTAACACGTCGACTGCTGTGAACTGTACGCTACGCACGGAGGCAGGGTTGTGTCAACGATGTCCTATGATAATAGAACTGTAAATCTCATACATTTTTATAGCTTAATTTGAAACAATTCCGGCCGTGCCATGTCAAAGTAGTTTTCGATTTACATTAATGTGCCTTCAAAGGTTAGGAAATGTTGGGCGAGGAAACTAATGCGGGTCTTTAAATAAAATAATCACCATCATCATCGTCGTCATAAACAACCTTAATATGTCCCATTGCTGTGCTCAGGGCTCCCCAGAACGAAAGGTCTGAGCTATCGTTGCCGCGCAGGTCAGGCACCTATTTCACCAATACGACATTTGTCGAGGACAAGTGACAATTCTCTTTACATTATAAACTCGGGTTTACATTTCGAATTGTCATAATGTCACCGACAATTGTCGAGTTGGTAAAATAGGGGCCTGGTGTGAATTGGAAGCAAACATTGCTTTGTATGTGTGTGCAGGTTACCTCGCAATGCTTCCCTTCACTGAAATGCCTATAATAAATTGTAAGTGCAATTTTTTACAGGCGTTTTGCCAGTTTGCAACTTCATGAATAAGAGGGTAGATGTGTAAACGTTTTTATATCAAGTATATTTCTCGAACGTTCTTTAACGTTTGAATGGAGCACATACAATATTCCGCTCAAATAAAAAAATTACAATAGGTTAGCAAACTGATGTAAATTATGTTTGTACGGGAGTGCGGAGTGTCAACATCCGACTCGAATCCAGATAAAGGCTTGATCACACTGACGCTCAAGCCTTCAGTGTAAGTTGTCACACAATCAAACCTGAGAGTTTCGTTTTTGATACAAGCTTTTTGCTTTTTTAACTCCATGCTGGTCTGGGAGCAAAGAAAAAACATGGAATGTACCAGTTGCTTCTGTTCCCACGCAGATAAAGAAAGAAAGAAGACATTTATTCCTTTTTGCAAGACACACAAGTATAAGATAATATACACAATTTTATAGAAGATAAACAAGGTAAAACAAAACATAGACATAAAAAATAGATCATCAGCGTTGTGTGTCAGATGGTACAAGCACATCGAGGGAATGGATGAAAGTCTTAGGAATCATGTTATAGGCGATGCGGCTAGCCGCCCATCACTATTTTGATTCCATTTTTTGCCATCAATGCGCCCACAATCTTGCTAAACGTGCCCTGTAGTTCTTGCCACTGCAGGTTATGTCTACCCCGTAAGGGTTAAGACGTGATTTGTGTATATTATGTATGTATGTTTTTGCTGACTGTACTTGCGTTGCCATCCGTTCTATATTATGTGTACCAAATTTCAAGTCAATCGGACCAACCGACTTTCCATACGAATTGCAGTGCTTCCAAAAAACAGCGGGTACTTTCAGTTGTCTTAGCTTAGAAAATGTATCTAAAAATCTATTTTTATGTAGGTAGGTAACTTATATAGACAACTATACAAGTAACAAATATAAAAAGAGCTCACTCTGCCTACATTTTGCTTTGGAGCAGGGCTCTGCTAACACTGGATTTTATTCACTTGCTGAATTTCAACGGACCCTTCGCTACGCCAGTCAGAGTCGCACTTGGCAGTTTTGTTTCATTTGGAACTAGGTCAAGAATTTATGTCAATATCTCAAGGTATATTTCTGTCTGCAAAATTATCATGAATCTAACAAGGACATAACTCTACAACCCGCTTATTGAATTACATCTATTTTACTATCCTGGAGTTGGTTCCATTAAGGATCAGAGCAAACTATCCGACAACATAAACTAGTTACTCCTAGTTATATTAGGGCACTGGCTCGAACTACTGCTAGTAACTTACCTCGTCTTTCTACTTTCAGAAACAGAACACATCGCAGTCACAGGACAGTTGCTGCCAGTACAGTTACTTGCTATACCTGTACAAATAACCCTTGTAAGCTTTTTATAACATAAGAAACTGTTTGAACCAGCCAGTGGTTTTTACACACTTCAGTTTCCCTCCTTTTCATTTTTTGTTTATTGTAAACTATTTAATTAATTTAAGTATTTTTAGTTACACGTAAGTCGGGTTCTGTTTATTACTTTATTTACGTATTTAATTATGGTTTATGTGTAGTATATTTATTTATTTATTAATTCAGTAACAATACACATTGTGTTTGAAAAAGAACAGGATGGGAATCAACTTAAATATTCACATTGACAATACAAATGTCACAGACAAGACAACAATTACACACTTAAACAATGTCAATCAAATTATTATTATTATTCCATTATTATTAATCCATTTCTCAACCCTTATTCGACCGGTAGTCTCGTTCTAAAGTAAGTATTATTAAACATTATAATTCAAGATCTATTTAGAACGCCATGTTAAGGTTACCCTACACATTCCTTAGTGTCATAAATTCCTCCACAGAGTAGAAACACTCTTTAAGCAAAAAAGCTTTTAATTTCCCATTAAAGGTAGTGCTATTTGTGAGTGACTTCAATTCAACGGGCAACCTGTTGAAAAGAGAAACTGCCTGATACCCTGCATAATGTCTGACCACTATATTTTATTGTCTATATTTTATATGTGTATCATTTCGTGAGTCACAGACGGTTCTGGCTGAATATCTAAGACCTCAGCGTAACACTGAGCCAGCAGCCGTTTCACTTTTCTCTCTTTATAAAAATCTCCATAGTAAAATCTGGAACACATTTTTTCTTGCATAAGGCAAGCAAAATATCAAAATTCTGGAAAAAAAAACTGTAGTCATTTTTTTGGAAATCGCTCTAATACTAAGAGATTATTTTGTTGCCGTTTTGCTTCGCTAGTAGCGCTGCCAATTGGCTCACAATAATTCAGACCCTTTCCCTAACGGATTCGAGACGTTTCTTCGTTGCGATTTATTCTTTAGTCTTGTTAATGTAAGTACCTATCTATTTGTCTACATAGTAACACTAGAGGCTCAAAAAACATTTATCGGAATGGCTCTACTGCGTCTCCCTCGCCCGTATCACTGAACGGAGAAATAAAAGATCCGCCTTACAAGAGTGTAATCCGGGACGTGTGCCGCGAATGGTCAGTGAGATAAGACGGCTAATTTATAGCGTCTCAATACCTCCTCACACGGATAAAGAGGCCCTGGAAGACGTAATAGTCATCTTCTGATTACTGAATTCTAATTCAAGACTGAGTAAAACAGAAAAAACGGCCAAACAGAAGGCAAATACCTAAACTGTATTTGTAGACAATGCTGATGGTTTGCTAGCCGCATCGCCCATAACAAGATTCCTACGACTTTCACCCATTTCCTCGGCGGGTTTTGACCATACGCGCGGTAAGAGAAGCCACTGGTACAATCTACGTTTGCTTTGCTCCCAGACCAGCATGGAAGGATTCCTTTTTCATTACCTCTTTATTGACGATTTCTGAATTAGTTATGTCATCCACATATGTTACAACCTACAAAATGAACTTAACATGTTTACCGCGTACTGCCACTTCCAGCCCGCGCTCTCCGGTAATCCTGGCTTCGTCGGCAGATGTCGGGACTTTAGTTCACCCCGTGTGTTTTTCTTGCCTGTTATTTGTATCCCCGACGTCCTGACCTCTTGTTTCTTTCAGCTGGTGATTATGTCGTTGATCATTTTTTGCTGGGCGTTTGTCGTCTCCCTATTAGTAGCTCCTTTATTTTGTTATTAAACTCTCGCGAACATGTTATATTTTATTTTACTCGGTGGTTGCGGAGGATCCAGCTAAATGTTTTTTGTTCATTGATTTGGGTCTCCGCAGCGTAAGTCCTAAAGATTATCGAACACATAACCGCTCGGCACCATACGGACGCCCATACGGACGGACATGGCGAAACTATTAAGTTGCTGTTATAGCTATTTTGACTAAGGAAATCTAAAAACCACTAAATCTCCATTAACCTCGATACAATACCCCTTATTTGACCCGCAAATTTGTGCATTAATTAACGTAACAGGTGGCGAGCGGATCGCTAAGGCCGTTATCCAAAAACAGCAGTAATTTCATCCCCATAATATATCATGCCGTGGCTAGCTAAACTTGATCTATAGGTCTAGTTGTCCTGTACCAGGCTTAGCTGGAATTTATAGCTAGCTAGTTTTGTCGTGCAAATAAAACGTGCTAGGCCTGCGGGGAATTAGGACTGAATTAAAATCTTTAGTTAAAAAAGGAATGTGGAAGGTTTTTTGAAAACTGTAGAACTGGAATAAAAATGACCCGATAAAGAGAAAATTTAAGTTACGCTTTATTTGAAGAAAAAAACCACTATAATTAAAAAATAACTTTAATTGACTGGCGTAAATTCAAGCATAACAGTGGAGCTAAGCCGGCAGATATTATTGCTATCCGTTTAGTAATTTTATATTCCTTTGCAGTTCGTCTTACGAAGGATAAAGCGAACCACTCCACCTAAGCCAATGTAATACTTACCTATGACATAATAACTATTATAGGTGAAGATACTGCCACCTCCTAAACGTTAACTGGTAAAAAGAAAAATATAGAACTAGCAATGACATAGGGTGAAGACGCTCCTATTGCTTAGACGGAATTACTTCCAACAAGGTGGGGAACGTGTCCTAATTCTCGTAATGCTCTAAACAGTGATGTGGCTATAACTAGCAGTGTATTGCGTCATTACCGAATCACAGCCTAAGCCTTTAATGGCGGACCCGACAAGTAATCTCATAAACATGGTTGAATGTGGCCTACAAATCGGAGCCGAACCTTCGCAAATTTTGATGATAACCGTTCTCACCTAGCTTGGTACGGCGTGATAGATAGAAGGTACAATTTAATTGGCCATTGCTCGAAAGTACTATTCTAAAGTGGTTAAAATTTATGTAGACAAATTTATGTTTACAAAACTGCAGCGGAAATTGAGTTTTGAACTAGTCGCCCAGTTTAATTTGAGCTGTTATACTGACGTGAAATTTGGCATACTTATGTAAGTGACAACACAATCTTGAAGTGGAATTCTGGCGACCCAGAGAGGACCGTCTCCGCAAAAGAAAACTCTTCAACGGTTGGTCCAATTGACTAAGTTTGATATAAATATGCAAAATGGATGACGATGCAAGTGAAGTCATTAAACATTTTGAATTAAAAATGTTTTTTTTTATATTGCGTTATTTTCCTCACAACATTGCCAGTCACTGCGCTTACCAACTTCCAACAACTCTCCGCCACCTAACTTCCCGGATATCCCCTTTTGCCAGCCCGTCGATATCTCCAAGCCCATATAATCTCTTCCAAAGTTACCTAACGCTCGAATACGTTGATCGATAATGCAAATTTTATGCAAAGAGACTGGAGAGGGCAAATTTCGTCAGGGCTCACTGAGCCAATCAGTGCGCGAATCTTAATAATATGTGTGTCGAATGTTTACTTAGTGCCTTTGTAGACGACTTTATCGTTATTGGTCATGTGTAACGCACGTCTATTTGTAGTCACGCACTGTATGGCCTTGACTTTTTTCGTTGACTTATAAAAAATACCTAACCGCTGTGCAACCACACGTGCAAGAAACAATGACGTGTGGTGCGTTGCTACTTTCGTGAGAAGCTAAGGAACAGGTCCATGCAGTCTTGTTATATACAGTTTTACTTCTTTTATTCGTATCGTGTGTTCAATACAAAATGTGCGATTACAATATAACTGTTGTTGTAATATATCACCTGTTGGTCCCAACTGAAGATTATCACCGGATGGCCTCTAATAAATGTTTTCTTTTTTTGACGTGACAACGTCTTATAAATTGGTTTGCCGGGTGACACTTCAAGAAACTGCGTTACGCCCCGCTCACGTTATGCGCTCACAATGAGAGCGAGTGAGAGGCATGGTTAGCCCGCCTAAGAGCGAGAGAGACAGACATAAAAAGTGAAAGGCACGCGTCCCTTCCACTCGAGCACAGTTAGCCCGCCTAAGAGCGAGAGAGACAGAGCGAGAGAGAGAGAGTGAGAGAGATAGGCATACACACCGGTTCATGTCTTGCGCTTCTATTTCGCTTAGGCGCCTGCATACAAGTTTACACGTTGCCAGTTAATTGTAAAAAGATTGTGTAGTGATAATGTGAAGGTAGTTTCGTCCATCGCAACAATTCAAACAGCAAAGGTAAATAATTTCAGACTGATAATTATAACATGATGAAATAAATGACTAAGACATAAGTGAATAGGTTATGTTGTAGTAATCACAATGTTGTGGTAGTTTTCAATCAAAAAAGTAGTATAAATCGTTTCTCAACCAATAATAATTTGTTTAACTTGAAAAAATTAGCGCGACTTGCTATGTAAAAAATTGAAATAACAATGTTTAACCTCCAACCTGTCAAATCGAAACTTTCAAACATTCAAACCGAGACGACCAATCACTGCGCAAGGTAGTAAGCGCGCGATTTACAAATTGCTGCTGCGCTATAAGGAGTGTATCAATGTATGGGTTTTAAGGTAAACCAACCAAATTGTGATCTTTTCTATGTTATAGAGAGTTTATCGTTATAAAGAATGATGTTATAAAGAGTTTACACTGTATTTGAAAACATTTAAAAATATGAGAAACAATAATTTCTAATTTGTTCAATTGGTTTAAATTAATGTTTTAAATATAATTCTTTGTATAAATAAATGTTTTAAATTGTTACTATTATTTCATCCTTCTTCCTACTATACGAATGAATATTCACATTAAAATTATTTTACCACTCAAAGTCGTTGTCACGTAAAACTTTCGCCCGTATACCGACTTTACAGGCAACCATTTTTTTTTCCTTTATTATGGACCTCAAGAAAGTGAATTGTATTTGGGTAAACATTTGATGACATTACCAAAATTCGTTCATCTCCGAAGCAGAAGCTCTAATTTATTTCTAATCAGCTGTCAAGAACGAAATTCTTTCAAACATTTCTGAATATTACTTTCGCGGCTGTTAATAAATTTATAATGTTTAAAAATGGTCCTTCTGCATTTACGTCGATGACTTTCTCCTAAACGAAACACGCTAACTGATGCCTTTCTAGCTGAAGCAAATCGCTATAAATAGAAGCAACAATATTAGATTAGGGAATGTCAAGGAGGCCAAGTTGAACAAACTTGGGCCAAGATTAACTGTGTCCCCTGCCCCCATTGTACAGTCAGCGTTAAAGGTAATGGAGTATAATCCTATCAATATAAGAGATGCGAAAGTTTTTTTGCTAATCTTTTACGCTGAAACGACTAGACGATAGAAGAATTTACAGAAGTGAAACAAATTAAATCTACAATGGAACTCTTAGCAATTTCCAGGTATTTGTTTAAACATAAATAATAATAATCATCATCATCATCTGCCTGAAGACCTCCACTAGACTGTTGAACAAAGGCCTCCCCCTTAGCACACCATAATGAACGACAACTCGCCACCTGCATCCACGGTTTCCCGCAACTTTCACGATGTCGTCGCTCCACCTAGTGGGAGGCCTGCCAACACTGCGTCGTCCGGTTTGTGGTTGCCACTCGAGAACTTTTCTCCCCCAACGGTTGTCTGTTCAAAAATAATAATAACATAAATAATATTCAGTAAAACTTGATAACTTTTTCCACCCGATCTGGCCTGATGGTCCTGCATAAGGTCCTGTGACAAATAATGATTTCAAGAGCAGCATAATTTCTTTATCCTATGCCAACAGTGTTTTTTTTCATAATAAAGCAGCGGTAATCACGTAACAGTTTTATGCCAAATATCAGTTAACTTTATAGTTTCATAATATCAAAACACACTCAATTTAAAGTACTTTTTTGTTATATTGTATCAAATTTCATTGGACGATCCCCTAAATGGACGGATGAAGAGTTTATCATCAAAAAACGTCAGTTACTTTCAATGTGTACATTTCCAAATTACTCGAGCGTAACACTTAGCTTAGTTACAAATTTTCATTGCCGAGGGTATTCAAATTACACTTCAACTTATCAAAACTCACATAGACGCTTACATTATGTATCACACTCAATGCCAATTCTTAAACTTCTAACTCCGGAATATTCCCAACTGGAGCCGAAACTCCAAGTAATATCCATATTTGTCGATCACAAGAGCGCCTGATTCCGCGACACAGTAACTTCTCGATTTAATTTATAAACTTCTAAGGTTTTACTCTTATCGTGCGGGGAAAAAGTTTTAAGCAACACGAAATTACGGCTGGTATTGTACGGGGAAGTTTGGAGAAGTCCTGATCGTGTTCGGGCTTAGTTTCATGTATTTACTTTAATATGAGATATTATTATACGTGGATCTGCTCGAAGTGTTAGTGGTCGAAACATTTTGAAGGTTTGCCTCAAGTTTTCCTAGCTCAGTCGAACTATTGATGTGCGTGATTTTAAGACGGTCGATAAGCCTATCGCTTGGATGATCAGTTCAATTCATCAAATCATTGTTACCTGCTATAGGTGGTACCTATAGCAGTAAAGCTCGGATCACAGAATGACGAGGATCCCGGTTCCATTCCCGGCCATAGCTTTACTTTTCGGATTTTTCTATGTGTATTCAGAGTCGTTTAGAAATTGCATTATTGTTTGGACGAAGCTCATCGCTTGGTTGAATTAGCAACTTATCAACAACAGATTTTCATTGTTTTTATTTTGATAAATTTTACTTACAAAATTTATCAACAAAGTCCATTTCGAGTTATAGTGAAGTAGGATGAGGTTCATCATCATCATCATCAGCCTATATTAGTCCACTGCTGGACATAGGCCATAGGACATAGGGATGAGGTTATATTGCATTAATTCCTACATTATTATGATTTGTTTGCTTCACTTGTTTATGCCGTGACCCGCCCTCGTTGTAATCTCAACGAAGGCATTATGCAAATAGGGATAAGCCTAAAACGGGCTAAAATTTAAATAGCACAATCGTAAAGTTAGTGAGCGACCCAAACTTTAATCTGAACAATTAGTTGCCAAAACCTAGTTGGGCAATTGTCGCTCTCAAAATAAAGTTGCCATTCGCTCACAGTTACACTAAACACAAAGCTGCATTTGCGACCACCCCGCCTGTATCCACAAGTCTACAAGGTCTATATTGTTTGAAGGAACTGGAATATTCGTGTTGGTAATTTTCTAACTCAGCTTAAGGGATTTTGGATTTCCACTTTGATGCTAAACAGAACATTTTGAGTTTAGCTAGAGGAAAGTTTCCTCTGAAACTATTTAATGAATAATTTCGCTATCCTGTACAACTTACAATAATTGTAAGTGCTCGAGTTGAACTGAGATGTTATTAACGTTGTGTAATTTAATTTGACTTTGAGAGTTTGCTTGTTACTTAATAGATAAGATGACTTTGATTAAGTTAGGAGTTTTAGCGGAAGATAATTTGGTGAACCTAAATTAGGTTTGAAACCGCGCATTATTATGATAGGTAGGTATAAATCTTCAGGTACTTTTTGTGATGAAAGATATTTTTATTATTTGTTTAAATTACTTCGCGGAAGTCCAATAATATGCCATCACAAGTTACCTCGCGGAGGACCAATACAAGTTACTTTCATTTCATCATCATCATCTCCAGCTTATAATGCCCCGTTGTTGGGCACAGGCCTCCTATCACAATGAGAGGGCTAAGTTACTTTACAGAGGTCCAATATTATGCTAACGCTAGTTACTTTGCGAAGGTCCGATAATATGCTAACGCAATTTTTTGCGGAGGTCCAATAATATGCTAACATGCTTTTTTATATTTTCATACATACAAACATATATCACATCTTTATCCCTTACGGGGTAGACAGAGCCTAAGGTAACAAAACCTTAAGGCCGCGTTTAGCATGACTAAGGGCGTATAATTATGTGGAAAGGGTAATCAAAATAGTGATGGGTTTTATACCCATGATTCGTAAGACTTTCACCCATTCCCTCGATGGGCTTTTACCATCTGCGCGGGAAGAGAAGCAACTTCTAAAATTATATAATCTTTCGTTACTCCCAGATCAGCATGGAAGAAATTTCATTTATATTTTTAATGTACTCGTCTAAGTTCTTGTTTGGAGGTAAACATTTTTTTTTCTATATTGCATCGAGTAAAGCGGTTCTTGAACAGTTTCGGACCCCTCCAAAATGTGTCAGCGAACGCAACATTTAGAATTTAGAATGATGCAACATAGGACATATCTCACGAAATCTCATAAGCGTGAGTTTTATTTGCTCTACGTCGGTCGCGCACGGTCGAGGTTACGAGCAGACTCTGTTAATAAAACATGATGTTTACTGGATTAAATCCTGTCCTAACCATGGATATTGGTTTAACTGAAACACAAAGTAGGTACACAACAAACTTAACACATTTTCATGAAAGATCTAAGGTAATTTTTCAGAATTTGAAAAGTTTTTATTTACTTTCACCCTTAACCTGCCCTGTTATCAACCAAGTGAATTTTGACTTCCTTCCAATTGGATTGGTGTTTTTCAAAAAAAAGTCCGCATGTTTTTTTTCCAGAATTTAACTATTTTGGATTTTGCTTTAGGTTATATTCCAGTTCACTTTTAAAAAATGGATTTAATGGAACGTGACGGACAGGAAAAGTCCATAGTCAAATCTTGGAAAAATTCGGGAAAACTTAATGTGGACTTTTTTTTGAAAAACGCTCATTGACGTGGAAGGCACACTTATGCAGGTCCAATGACAATGCAATCTTGTAATGAAATTCTGGTGACCCAGCCAGGACAGTCTTCGCAGAAGCAAACTCTTCATCGGACGGATAATATTCTGTTAATTGACTTCAACTGCGTTAACTTAATTATAAACAATTCAGTAATGAGCTATTACCACAGAATGCAGTGCTACCCCCTAATAGCGCGTCTCGTCACTTAATAGCTATTTCAAAGAGTTAGAGCACAGTTTAATTAAACTTTTAAACGCTTTGTGTTAGCGCCCTAAGGATGACGAAGTTTCATAATAAGCCACTGTAATGCCTTGTAAACCAGTTTATGCCATATTTTATGATACGTTTATACCGGGCGTACTTACACATGGTTTAAGCTACTTTGAAATTATAGTTACTGGAAACTCAGAGCACCCTTAAATATTATCAAGCTCTTTTGTTTTTAAATACCTCTCAACTTTTTCAACTTCCATGCTGGTCTCGCTAAGAAAAAACATAGAATGTACCAGTTGCTTCTCTTCCCGGGCAGGTAAAAGCAAATAGCGGGAATGGGTGAAAATCATAGAAATCATGTTATAGGCGATGCGGCTAGCAACCCATTATTTTATAATATTAATTTAAACACATTTTCGTGTATAGCAGATATAATCAGCACAAGGGCTAAAACAAGATTAAGACATAAACTTGTCAGTCAATAAAGTGACATAATAATATGATGGAATCAGCCAGGTTACTATATTCTATAGCAGGGGTGGCCAACAGGTCGATCGCGATCGACCGGTCGATCGCGACTGTTAGTCCAGTCGATCGCGGCAAGGCAAAAAATATAAATATGTGGACCAGACTGCGCAACGTAATCACCAATTGCTGACTTAATGTTTCATGAAGTATGTAATTGGTAGATCGCACAAGGATTCGTTAGTAAACAGGAGATCTTGGGTCTAATCAAGTTGGCCACCCCTGTTCTATAGCAATGCAACCTCCAACACATTACTATTTTGATTCCATTTTCCATCTATACCTAGCCCCACAATCTTGCTAAACGTAGCCTGTAGGTCTTGTCACCTTAGGCTCTGTCTACCCTGTAAGGGATAAAGATGTGCTTTGTGTATTGTATTGTACATTTTTTTAAAAGTCAGTTCAATTATCAGTCTGAATTGTGCATTGATGGTACCTTTTACCTACCTAAACGACAAAAACATAGTATGATTTCAAAAATAGTTCCCCTGGTTTTATTTTTAGTATCGTCCAGTCGGTCTGTCTATCCATTTCATGTGAGGCATTTAATCGGAAACTATAAGATGTAAAGGTGAAAATTTGATTGTAGGTGTACTTAGTTGACTGCTACACAATACATGTCTGAGCGATTTCCAAAAAAAGTCTTCATGAACATTTTTTCCAGAATTTAAATATTTTCAGTTTTTCTTACTCAGAATCGTTTAGTCTATCGATTCTCATACAAGAAAAAATGTGTCTCAGATTTAACTATGGAATTTATTTTCCTGTTCGTCACGTTCCATACCTACCTATTATAAAAAGTGACGAACTGGAATGGATATTTTGGGACACATTTTATCTTGTATAAGGATCGATAACGATTCTGAGTAAGAAAAACCCAAAATAGTTAAATTCTGGAAAAATTGTTCATGTGGATTTTTTTTTGAAAACGCTCGTCTGTAGTTAAAATAGAAAAAATAGAGGGCACATGCGGGCAAAATAAAGAAAAATGTATATTTCTGATAAGCTTCGGAAGCCTAGAAGCCTGACACTGTATAAATTTCAGTGGAACTAGCCAATGGCCAGGTTATTTACGGCTGTAGTAAAGACGCAATTTAATTTGTTTTAACCCACCCAGAATATTTATGCTGGCGCCATTCCAGTAATATATGTGTTTACATTGGCCTTAATAAAAATATAGGTTGCGTGCATGATTGTTAATTACCATAATGGACGCTTTGGGCGGTTGCTAGTTCAAATTGCTTTGTTGATCTGTTTTATGTACCGAAGACGAGTAAGAAATGCAGGTGCTGTTCGATAAATGGGAAAAGTTGTTTTGTATGAAATGCTCTTTTACCTTTTCTGTGTGTCTACTCTTGCTTAATAACTTATATCCTGTCAATCGTTCAAAGGTTAACTGGAATTTTGTGCATATGTGTTGTCCTGTATTCATCTTGTTCTTGTGTTTTATGTACAATAAATAAAGAGTTATACATACATACATACATGTTCCTGCATCGTGTGAACTTTAAAAGTAGAAGTTACTTCAAATTAAACACACGAGGTGTCCATATAGGGTTTTAAGCGTAAAACGTAGTGACTTTAATATAATTGGGGCCAATTTGATATTATGATTATAATGTGCTATTGTTGACTAGGGACCCAATTTTTGAAGAATGTCACTCGAAATTAATGAAAATATGCGCTAACTGAATTTGAAATACGAGGAGATGAGAAGAAAATTACAACTCTAATTGTTCTTTAATTCATTTGTGGTAGCGGCACTCAAGATAAGTAAATAATTGTTATTTTTTGGAGTCAGGGTCGCCATCGTCGAAACCAATGAGGAGGACTTGTCTTGGGCTGTTTTTGTGGTGTGACTTGGCCGTTGAAGGGTACACAAGGGTACAAAACCTGATGCTCCATGACACTATTGCACCAATCTGTTGCCAGAACCGCTACCCATTGACGATTGCAGATTGGTGCAATGATGTCATGGAGCACCTGGTTTTGTACCCTTGTGTACCCTTCAACGGCCAAGTCGCACAACATTAACTATAATAATAAAGAAATCGCAGTAAGGAACCTTACACTTGGCACGTTGTCTAGATTTCATTACTTTTAGAGGTAAACAAGCAGCTCCATCGCGACTAGGCTAGTTTTTTACATAATGTTTTTGGTGGGATTTTTTTCCACTGACCAGTGATTGACCTCTATCTCACTTGGTGGAAGGTGCAGATGAGGCCAAAGGTGTAACTCACTGGTTCAGTAATAGCCTATTCACTCTAGCCTTGAAGAGCCCTAGGTTGTATCTGTCCGGAAATACAGACGATGGGAGCGAATTCCATTCCCTAGCAGTTCGCATTAGGAAGGATGAAGCATACCGGCTCGTGCGGGCCAATGGTATGTTGACAACAAATGGGTGAAAACACACATATGTACACGACAGATCTAGCTGCTATTTTTGTGTTTGTTGCGAGCTTTAACCACCATATCGTCTAGTAAAGCGGGCTAGCGTAAGCACGCCGCACGCGGGAGCGTTTAAGGAGCTTACATTAGTCGCGCGAGTTGGTCTCATCCCGTACTCAGCATCAAGCGCGATAGCATCACGCCTTCACGGCATGCAGCGCTTCGGCTAGGGACGTGGCATTGCTATAAACGCTTTTATCTTTTATTTTTCTTCCATGCTGTGGGAGTAAAGAAAAAAACAGAATTTACCAGTTGCTTCTCTTCCCGCGCACGGTAAAAGACCATCGAGGGAATGGGGGAAAGTCTTAGGAATCATGTAATAGGCGATGCACCCATCACAATTTTGATTTCCGTTTCGACCTATACGCCCTTAATCATTAAACGTGGCCTTAAGGTTTTGTTACCTTTAGGCTCTATCTAGCCCGTAAGGGATGGAGACGTGATATATGTACGTAAGCATGTATATGTAACAAAAAATATTTACCTTGCTACTCCGCCTACTCACGTGCAAGATAACCAAGCCTGTGTGAAATATATATGTTTTTCATGCACTACCTTAAAACATATAAATCCCACCAACTGAATTACCCCTAACACCACACAAACACGCGTTTCGATCCCTCTACGGAATCATTATCAAAGTTTAATGAGCACAACCGTTACATGCATACCAAAGTCGTACGCGTAACGGCTTTTATCTTATCT
This sequence comes from Pandemis cinnamomeana, assembly GCA_932294345.1. Taxonomy (NCBI): domain Eukaryota; kingdom Metazoa; phylum Arthropoda; class Insecta; order Lepidoptera; family Tortricidae; genus Pandemis; species Pandemis cinnamomeana. The sequence continues at coordinate 2,083,684 of OW028712.1, forward strand.
TTTTTTTTGAGTAGCCTATTTAGTGTCCACTGTTGGGCAAAGGCCTTTCCTGATTCCAGCCGTCTCTGTCGGTTGCGAGGGTTCCCCAGTCGGCTGAATAGACCGCAAGTCGTCCCGCCATTTCCTTATTAGTCTGCCTCTGATCCGGTGACTGATTTTAAGGAAATTAGTCATTGTGACTCATAACTTCCCTCTTCTTGTATCTATGTTTAATAATAATAATAGCTTTTATTTCCGACCAACATGGATCATTGAGTTAGTAACAATTCTAAAACTTATTCTACTTTTAATAATAAATTAAGTATAAAATAAATTCAATTATTATCAAATTATCAAAACAAATTATTAAACACATACATTGGTACACATACACAAATCACGTACCTATATATCAGTAGACAGAGCTTGAGGTAATAAGACCTAAAGGCCACGTTTAGCATGATTGAAGGCGTATAGGTGGAAAGCGGAATCAAAATAGTGACGGATTGCTAGCCGCATCGCCTACAACATGATTTCTAAAAATTTCGCCCACTCCCTCGATGGCCTTTTACCATGCGCGGGACAAGAAGCAACTGGTACTACATCCTATGTTTTTTTCTTTGCTTCCAGACCAGCGTGGAAGTAAAAAAACATGTCGACAAAAATGACGTCGATGAGGAAATCACCCCATCCCTAAGAGACGGCAAGCACAAGGTAAGTGGCGCCGGCTATCGCGCGATACATCACTCTAAGCCGGTCCCAGCACAACATAGCGCTCCCTGGAACGATCTGATTACAATAGGGAAAACTTGCTACACTTTACTGATGGCTGAATCTCGCGTAATGCTCTAGTATGATTAGGCAGGATGTATGAATGCAGACGGGTATTGCAACCTCGGATATTATTATTTAAAATAATACACTAGCAGCTCTTTGAGCTGATACGTGTACCTATATCCATCACTGCACTTGTGTTCTCTGACTTTTTAAATGAATGCCTAGTCTATTTTTAAAACTGTTCACTGAAGGTGCACTTATCACAAGTTCGGGGAGTGCGTTCCACGAGTTCACAACACGGTTAGGTAGGAAATGTTTTCTGGGGTTGCTTGCGCTTGGCTGCTTGATCAGTTTTAAAGAATGCCCTCTCAAACGTGTATTTCTACTAATATTGAACATGTTTCTTATGTCTGGGACTATACTATACTTACATAGTACATACATAAATCACGTCTTTATCCCTTACAGGGTAGAGATAGCCTAAAGTAACATGAACAAATCACTGGTTTGGGGGTCTCATGCTGCGTGGTACTTTTTTATCAGAAATAAAAAACTGGATGGTGCGTTTCTTCGTATATTGTCGGCAGATAAGGGGCGAGAGTCGCCATAGGCAAAAAAAACATAAAATTTTGTGTTGCGACTATAAAATATGGTAGATTGCAACAAACAAGTCCTAAAGACCACGTTAAATGATTAAAAACATACATACATACATACACAAATCACGTCTATATCCCATACTGGGTAGACAGAGCCTGAGTTCAAAAGACCTAAAGGCCACGTTTAGCACGATTGTAGGCGTATAGGTGGAAAGCGGAATCTAAATAGTGATGAGTTGCTAGCCTCATCGCCTATAACATGATTCCTATGACTTTCGCCCATTCCCTCGATAGGCTTTTACCATCTTCGCAGGTAGAGAAGCAACTGGTATATTCTATGTTTTTTCTTTGCTTCCAGACCAGCATGGAAGACGTAATTTATATGTAGACTGGTGATGAAAATCATCTTAAAGTGATTTCTTACGGAAAACTAAGCCCAAGAGATGTCACGCGCAGCTTAACAACGCATACGTGACCACTTATTCTATCATTAGAATAGAACCCCTCTTTTATACTCGCACTCTTCGAAATTCCGAACGGGGAAACGATTTTCTAATCCTACATACATACATACCGCCACGCTTCTTTCCCACAGGGGTAGCCAGAGACTACTTTGTTCCCCTTGCGATCCTGACCATGTTTATTTCGCTTCATCCACAGTCATCAATCTCCGGTACATACATATACACATACACAAATCACGTCTTTATCCCTTACGGGGTAGACAGAGCCTAAGGTAACAAGACCTACAGGCCACGTTTAGCAAGACACTGAGGGCGTAAAGGTGGAAAGTGGAATCAAAATAGTGATGGGTTGCTAGCCGCATCGCCTATGACATGATTCCTATGATTTTCGCCCAATCCCTCGATGGGTTTTTACCATTTGCGCGGGAAGAGAAGCAACTGGTACATTCTATGTTTTTTCTTTGCTCCCAGACCAGCATGGAAGTATATAAAAATTAAATTTGGTATGGAGAGATATTTCGAGCCTCAGGGTTACATTGGATAGTTCTTCCAGAAAATTGCATACTTACCGCAGATAGATAAAGAAATTCTTCGGAGACAGAACCGCGGTAAGCTACTATTCTGATAAAAACAGTACCCAAACCCATTTCTAAAGCTCACTTTATGTTTTTTAACAACAACATCGCCACCAAACCTTTGGTAAACGTTCATAACGTTCCCATATTGCAAACAAAGTGTTATTATTCTAAATATGCATTTCCCCGGGAAAGTTTGGCGCTTCACCGCATACTTATCATTGGAATGGTCCGCGATAACTTCACAGTCAATTTACTGTGTTATTTATGACGCTGAAGTGCATTTTAATTTTGCAACGCTCCCATTTATACAGCCGATAGTGAAATGTTGTCTTCAAGTCAAGTAAATCACGCCAGTTTCGTACTGTGATACGATTATTCTCTACATAAATTCAGGCGTTACTATGCCATGTCAAAAAATAAAGGGATAACTTTACTATGCTACTCCACGATATATTTTAACGACTCCTCAAACAATATTGAAAGATAAATGTGGCGAACTAGTGGACTGTATTTAAAATGGAAACAAGTTATGATAGTGAACTGATATTTAATGAGAGAACATGAAATGAGCGACCTCGTAGCAGCAGCACCTTGTGTCGTGGTTCGTAGAGAACTGAATCCCATATAAAAAAATGAGGTGCTGCTGTCACGAGGTTTACAGCTGCCAGCTACAAAAGAGTACAAGACTTGGCTGTACAAAACAGTTTATCCTTCACAATACTTGTGTGAACTAATGAACATTTCAAAGGCCAAGCCAACTAACCATAGGGGTTATAATCACAGCTCAAACAAAATCATCAACGTACATCGCGCAAAATTTTCATTACATACAAACTTTGCTTACCCAATATCGCAACGCATACACTCAAAGGAAATCGTCCATATAAAAAGGGGTGATATTTAATTTTGTGCAGTGGTCGTGTCGCCCCCGGGGCTTTATGTAGCATTTCCGTTCGCACGACACCGCGGAATGTGAAACAGCGTGCGGGAGGAATAGAAAGAGGCAGCGTACTGAGATGTGAGAAGCGAAACCGAAAATATAGGAATAGTTTTAATATGACAAAGAAAATATTCGTGGCAGAAGAATATTTTGACGTAAGAAGAAGACGGAGCTTGGAATATTTGTGAATTTTATGAAATATACACAAATTAACTGCTGATGAACGATGATGAACGTTTGAATTTAAGTGATGTTGATAATGATAAAAATGGAAAATTGATTATATAAAATATTACGATACCTGAAGAAAGAAAGAAAGCTTTATAATATAATATGCCATCAGAGAAAAATTTAAATGAAAATAATAATGGACTATACGAATACCCTGACGAAAATTAACTCGACGTCATTGAGCGTCCGACATAAATAAATGGATTTATTAAAAGCGTAAATATACTCGGAAAACGAGGTTACCGAAGGCCGGTTCAAATCGAACTTATTAGTAAGAGAATGAACATACTGCATAATAGATATTACTTGGAAAACACGAGTCTTGCAGTATCTGAATTAATGGATGTGACGGCGCTGAAAAACACACGAACGCTGCGAGACTCTTTAATGGACGCTCGACGACGAGGCTTCAACCCCATAGTAAAAAATAACAAGATATTTGTAAACGGATCGGAAAACTTTATACCAATGAATAACACGCAGACTAACAGTCCGTTCACCAGTCAAGGCTCACGACAAACGATGGAGTATACTAACAATTCCTTTCGACATTAAAGACTCCAAACCAGTTTTCAATATTTTTTCAAAATATGCAAAGTCTTAATAATAAAGTACATATCTTGGAAAGTTTTTTAGAAGACCCCCAACACGTTCTCAACTCCTTTATGCGACGGAAGAAAGAGATACAAAATATTTAAAGAGGTTAAGCACTCCAAAAAAAAAATGCTACATGAGCTTTAGTGAATTTCTGGACGACACAGACGTTAATAAATTGTTAATGTAGTTTAACAGTAAGGATCTTTTTATTATTATCATTAATATTATTGTTATCATTTTAATTTGCTCGTGTTTTAAGTTGATTGATTGATTATAACCGGACATTAATTTATTAATGATTTAATTTGAGAATGACATACCTATGATGTAATTTAAATGGTTGGCATGCTTGATTGTGCATTTTATGGATTTAGCCAATGTTATTTATTCTTGATTTATATTTTTAACAATTTTAATGGTCTGCATGCATATTTTAGATTTTAGATTTACCGCATTTTAGATTTAGGATATTGCCACCTCCTGCATGGGTAGCATGTTCGATCCTATTTTAATATACCCTACCATCTAAATTGCACTACATGTATGCAATAAATAAACAAATGCTATTATTGCAGCGCAATCGGTTTTATAAAGGGGTGTAATTTTCAAAATTTTATTGTTTATCGACGCTACGACGCTACGACTTGATTATCACAACGTTGATTAAAAATCATTGATATTCAAAATTGAAATATTTCCAAGTAATTCAAATGAACGACATTGATCGGATCAATTGGGTTGTCGCTGCAGCGACCATTTTCAATTTCGTCGGCATTATCATGACAAGCATAATTCTGAATGCAACGGACTAAGGGATTGAAATTATTCAGTTCAATTTGTGTGAGCTTTTTATTTCAAAGTTGTAAATGTTTTTACAATCCTTCACATTAATATTGCGTTTTAATTTTTTTCTTTATTCTCCCTCTCAACAACAGTTTTAATTATAAATGTGGACCTTTATTCGGAATCGTTTATTTTAAAGTCTGTTTTAATTTCTAGTCGACTATAATTTAACATTTCGTATTGATCTTTTGTACTTACATTATTGTCGTACAAAAATGTACATTACAATTTTAATAATAGTCATTCAAACCATCTATGAAGTCGCCAAGGACCACAATGAAAACTTATTATCGGAAAAATACCTCGTTACACCAACAATAGCTGCTCCACTATTCTTAGGTCTAGAACCGGTTAAATCCACATTTTCCAATACACTCGCTGAATCTCCAAAACGGCGTCTCCACGAATCTTATATGTTCCTTGAACGGCAATTTGGTTGAAATATGTTTCATAAGCGCGGCCTCGTGGTGAGAGAAACAAAACTGATAGTCTGCACCGTTTTTATTAGTTGCCGTGACTCTAATATTAATATTGCGGAAATGCATCTTGCTGGTAGACTGGCCGTCATGCTTTATTAGCTCGGATGCGCCAGTTTAGTGGTTATTTTCTTGCGCTTTTATTACGCGCAATATCTTGTTTTATGGTTACAGTGGATTAAATGTACAAATTGGTTTCGGCTATGAAAATGAAACGGACTACGACTGACCACGGTGACCTAGAAAGCAATCAACAAACCAAATGCTACATTGGCGTGTATTCGTGTCACTCGAATTATGAGTCGCTTTGTACGGAACTTCCCAAACGAAATTACCCTTTATTTTTGCCCGTCGGTGCATGAGTTTGCTTTCCGTATGCAGTCGTCAGTTATCAGGTGTATCTTTTCTCATCCCGTTTCAACTAACTGTACACTGTTAGTAAATTTGAAAATTGATTGTTGATGTGAAAAAACTAAGTCAACGCAGATGGCCAAGAGTAAGCCCTATGCAATGGACCGACCAGTAGACTTATTACCTAATTCGCTAGCAATCGCCATCGTGTTCATTTTGACAGTTCTTGTATGAATGTGACAGCTAGCTATATCCGATGCCACGAATGCTATTGCGAGCTAGTTAGGTAATCAGCCTACAGATTCGCACCGCTCTTGATACGACTGTCCACGATGTTCCTCTCTGCTTCAGACGAGGCAGATGGCGACAAATAATTCGAAAAAAGATACTCCGTTGGGATGATCACGATCCTCGGCAGTCTGAATGCCGTCAAGAGGATTTCAGTCAAAAACTACTAACTTCTGGAATTTTTATTTTCATTTATTTATACAAAATTAAAAAAAAATACAAAAGACACATCATTATAAGAACTGCCTTAGACCTATCTTGTTAAAGTAATGATTTTGTTTCTTACAGGCTTGACTGGACCCTTAGCAAAATTGCCCATAACTTTACTTATTATTGGCTTGTATTTGCCTGAATATGGTAATCTGGTAGTAGGAATAGGCACAAACTTTGTGGTTGATAGTACTATCTCATCGATATGTTTTTTTGTCCTATGCTTCTCTTCAACCAGTTTCCTTTGCATTACTTCAAAGCTAGACAACATCATACTCTTCTTCTTCAATGGCACCTTGTACTTTTTCGAATGAAGTTTCTTTGTTATCTTTGCTTGTAGTTTCCTCGGTTTCAATACTTCTATTTTCACTTTGTATTTCACAGTCGTGTTGTCCTTTCGCGTTAAATCGTTAATGTCATGTACGTATTTCTGAAATTGTGACACTGCATTTTTGCCTAATAATTCAAAACGCTTGGGTATTTCGTTGAGGTGGCCGATTTCTGTGTGGACTTTATTTTGGTGTTTTTCTGTAACAAACACACATTTAAAATAATCATTTTGTACTTTACACTCAGTAATCAAGTGTAAGTTGTATTTCATACTCTTTAGGAAAATTATGAAATGGAAGTAGTTTCTGACAGACTATGAATATACAAATCTTGTCTCTGTAATTAATTGAAATATTCAAATGTGAAAATGAACGTTAATAACACCCAAAATTTGCATTTCATATTCATAATGAGATGAAATTATCTAAATTAAACAATTCCGGTTCCAATAATATTTAGCAACTATAATTATGTTGTTGTATAAGTTTCAGTTATCAATATCAATAACTATTAAACGCTATCAAGTTGATAATTTGAAGACATCAATCGTCATTGTCCCAAACAAACCTTCTATGTAGACGATTTACTTCTGACGCAAAAAGTAACTCAAAAACTTTTACAGTCACATTAGCAGCCATAAACCCCGTAAAACGTGGAGTAAATAGACGCCACATACCTTCTATATAGCCTTGACCATCTGCGCTTCCAAAACCCACAACTATAACACACAATAACCTCCACATATTGTCGACTACGTGAGGTGTGCCCGTTCAGTCGGTTTTATATCGGAGAGTGGTAAAAAGGGTATAAGATAAGAAACGCGAACAATGCCATTTGTTCCGTGGCGCTTAGATGGTTAACCCACTCGTTCGTCTCGGTGCATTAGTGGACCAGAAAGAATGGAGAATTTCGGTAAAGGTATTAAGCGCCTAAACAACACAGATCTATATGGAGAGTGTGAATGGATGCGTTGTGAGGGGAAAGTCTAGAACAGTGGTTGTTCAAATCTCGTACTTATCCAAAAAATGGCGATCACTACGTTTAATGATAAAACAACTAGTAGGCTTCTAATTCTGTATTGAAAACAAAAACATTCGAATGATATATTATGGCCTCCAGGTGGGCCAAACGTTAGCATGTTTCGTCGAGCGTACTGCGCCACCTATTGGTGCACTGAGAAAACCATTTTTCTACGCGATACGGTGGGGCATTCGAAAATGAACTTAACATTTTTCTTATTTATCTATGAAAGCGTTTTCATAACTTAAACATACACACATACACATATCACGTCTATATCCCTTACGGGGTAGACAGAGCCCATGGAAACAAGGGGAATCATAGGGTTGCTAGCCGCATCGCCTATAACATGATTCCTAAGAATTTAGCCCAATTCCCTCGATGGGCTTTTAGCATCTGCGCGGGCAGAGAAGCAACTGGTACATTCTATGTTATTTCTTTGCTCCCCGACCAACATGAAAGTAACGTAACTTGAAGCATTTTAAAAATACGATGGTAAAATACGTTGGTTTTTTTTCGCCAGCTATACGCCCACAATCTTGCTAAACGTGGGGGTCTAGTCTTCTTAGGCTCTGTCTACCCCATAAGGGATAAAGACGTGATTTGTGTATGAATAAAACGCTTCAGTGGCATTTAAACCCTAAAACAGCGAAAAGTACCGCATATTTTGTAGACTCTGCGCATTTTAGTGTTGAAACACATCTTCGAACATCTGTGGCGATAATATTGTTACGTTTCATTAAAGATCTTTAGCTTGGCTTTATTGGTACAAAATTGATTTACAATACAAATACTGTGTTTTCTGGACGATATCCTGCTTTTTAGTGGAGGAAAACAGAGAAAAAACACCGGACACCACTCAAAATCGGATCGAAAAGAGGGGGAGGTCTTTGCTCAGCAATGGGACGTATATCCATGCCAACAATAATAACCGTGTATCTCACCCCATAGCCCGGTAATCCTGTCTATAGCATCCCAACCCCATAAGCCATTTTTGTCGCTTCCTACCTGGAAATATTTTGGCAAAAAGTGGAGGACTGTCCGCTAGCACATCCATGTTTCATGCTAAAAAGTTAAAAATAACATTTTGTGTGCGCTAACTGATTTGTTTGAAGTCGGTGCCTATTGGATTGGGCACTATAAGCACCGACTTCAAACAAATCGGTGCGTAGATTTTTCACTTTTTATCGGTTATTTTATGAAAACGGTTTTTTTAAAGTGTACAAAATTCTGGCAGCTAAAAATAGCGTCGTTCCTATTAATTCCTCCAATTTTACACCATTGCCCGAAATAGAGCGAAACTCCGAAACACAGGAACCACCACTTTCGCTATAACGGTCCTTGTTGGAAAGTTGGTCTGCGCATTGAATTTTCGACTTCCCAGCAAAACTTTATTATTAACAGTCGCAAGTGGAACTAGTATCGAGTTTTGGCCAAGTAGTTAAACTCGTAATATCATGTTATGAATCAGTACATCATTATGTACAGGATGTAACAAACACCCCGTGATCCACTGGGATATATAACCATAGCCATAGACACTAATAAAAAAATAAAACAATAATCTATCTATTACTATGTACAACAAAACTGTAAAGGTTGAATGTCTGTATATGGAAAAAAATGCTAAAGACCGAGGACAGGGGGATGTAAGAAATCAAAGAACAAAGCTGGATTATTTTCATTTTGTTTTTAGTTCATTGCCTGTTTGTAAGGGGTAATCTCCGAAACTATTGGATTGATTTTTAATTAAATTTTGCATGGTGGCACCCTATATGCCCGGTCAACATTTTAAATACTTTTATCTTACTATAGTTAAAAACTATATTATACTTCAAAAATTAAAATAACGTTATGAAATAAATCAATTAATTATACTACGGTACTTTTTAAGGACCAGAAATAAAGGAAATAAATTTACAATATTTTCTTCCTCTGTGGCCTTGGAACCGAAATATATTATAACCAATTTAACAATTATTTTGAAGTCGGTTAAAAGTTGTCAGTAACATACAAATAACTGTAAAATTTGCTCGACTTACTTCGTTTAACTCGATCTAAATTGAGTTACCTACCAACTACGGAAAAACAAACGCATAAACTTGAACCAAAAGACTATCGTAGATAAAAAACAAAAAAGCGGCCATGTGCAAGTCACCATTTTTATCAAGGGTTCCGTATGCCCGTTCAATAGTTATTAAGAAGTGATTTTTGTATACATACATATATCACGTCTTTATCCCTTACGGGGTAGACAGAGCCTAAGGTAACAAAACCTTAAGGCCACGTTTAGCATGATTAAGGGCGTATAGGTGGAAAGGGAAATCAAAATAGCGATGAGTTGCTAGCCTCATCGCCTATAACATGATTCCTATTATTTTCGCCCATTCCCTCGATGGGCTTTTACCATCTGCGCGGGTAGAGAAGCAACTGGTACATTCTATGTTTTCTTTGCTCCCAGACCAGCATGGAAGACATGCATGGTTTTTTATGTTATTATAATATTATGTTCTTGTGATTAAATGATTGATTGATTGATATAATACTACATAGGTTTACTTTTTATGGTTCACTACTCTGCAGTTCTGTGAAAGACGAACGAATAAACTTAGCTTTTATAATTATCGTCCGTTAGACACGGAACCCTAAAAGGGGCCTCGGTAACATTCTAGCCAGTTCTCAATCACGGCGTATTGGAAACTAGGGCTGTGAATTCCCGCATTTCCGCGCGGGATACGGGAATATCCCAACGGGTCCGGGAAAAGTTTCCATTCGTAGTGGCATCCATGTTTTATTGATTCAAGAGGACATTCATGGATTCATGGAAGGACTCCTGCCTTTTTGTAAGCTTTTATGTATGATGCAATAGAGAGCAATTTTACTTTAAGGCCATTCATTGGATCGCGTCCGACATAACATACAAACACAGTGTCGTGACAGTAATGGGCTAGTTAAGTATCTACAGTACTTAAATTCTAGTAAAATGAAATACATTTATAAAAGGGATGTAGGTATAAGGTCCCCGAGCCTTAAATTGTATTAGTCTATATACTTAATTTATTTTAGGATGAGAAACCACAACAACATTATATTGCGTCTGGTCAACTATTTCTTACCTAGCAAATACAGTGCAATAGTCTAGGAGCCGCAAAATAAAATTGTTTTATTCCCACTTTATTTTCGTGTCGTTTACAATTACTGTAGTACAAATTGAAAAGAGAGTACACTTCACGAGCCGCAATATAATGTTGTTGTGGTTTCTAATCCTAAATTAAATGAAGTATAGTTAGAGATGTATAAAGTCTCTACTAGTCAAAGTCAAACAAAGTAATTACGCAAAAAAAGAAACAGAAAAAAAATGAATAAAAATAATTTAAGTTCAGTGGAGGTGTACAACGCCTCCACCGTCAATAAAATTAATTGGAGTACCTCCAATGTTGAAAAGAAAAAAAAAGAAAATTATGAAATTATTCATTTCATGTCAAGTAAGTAACTAATAAGCTTTTGGTTTCCGAAGGCAAGCTTACGTCTGCCGCCCCAATGTTCATTCTCTTGTTCATCTATCTCTCATCTATTACTTCTTTCCAAATCTATGTGCCATTTTGGCGGTAGTAGCGATTATTCGGTTCGTACATAAGAATCTAATTATATTTCACCGAAACCAACCCGAAATGGCTTCATTTGAAGCTTGAAAGCTGAATTTTACTCCAAATTATGCAATATTAACGAAAAGCCTTTGAGTTTTCTGCAATGATGAAAATACAGCGAGAGGAAGAGAGAGGACCATCAACTGGGGTTATTAAATAGGTTCTTCCATGCTGGTCTGGGAGTAAAGAAAAAACAGAATGTACCAGTTGCTTCTCTTCCCGTGCATAATGGTAAATGCCCATCGATGAATTGGGTGAAAATCTTAGGAATCTTGTTATAGGCGATGTGGCTCTGGGTAGCAACCCATCACTATTTTGATTTCACTTCCCACCTATACGCCCACAATCATGTTAAACGTGGCTTTTACGTTTACCTTAGGCTCTACCTACCCCGTAAAAGACGTGATTTATGTATGTACATATATGTATGTATTTGAAAATCATTAAGTTTCTCAAGTAATCTTTCATTTTGAATGACCGTTTAGAATCTACAACGATGTGAAGTTGGTAAGCAACCACTCTCATACACGGTCATAGGTTCCCCCCTACTCCCTACCCATGCACTCAACAGGGTGCAAAACTAACATTCTCCGATCGTCCGTCAGTTCGCAAACTAGCCCATAACTGTCTCAAATCGCAAAACAAATCACTAACTTCGCCCCAATTACACCAAAACCCACACTAATCTATTATGACGTGTACTGATTAAAACTTAACTGGCGTCGTTTGATCTAAATCCGACCTAATTGCTACCGGTATAGGTCCAATTACGCTGTTCGCTTCCACTAATTATTATCGGAATGTGTTAGTAAGTTGAAATTAATTAATGGTTATTCGATAATGCAGTTTATAAGGCTGCGCGGCGGAATGGAGGGTATCGACGTCGATAACGACATGAAACCCGATAATATTCTGACTCCGAGGTTCTAACATGTATGAAAAGCTAGTAGGTACTGTTAGGCTTGGTTTTGTAGGTCTACGGACTGGCTGGTTTACGGACGTTTGGTGTTTGTGCTCAAGTTTTATAAATCGAACACTCGTTCGATTTTATTCGGCTTTTGTTTTAGAACTTGAGGGCAGACGAGAGTTCTGCTTGAATAAGGAACTAAACCGTTTCCCAGGTATATTGTAACGTTTCATTTTATCAAAGTTGAATTAACAAAGTATTAATGTAATTGCATTTCTATTTCAAGTATTTAGGCCTTAAGCAACTAAAGCTTATTTAGGACGCATCGTGTTAAATACTATGACACGGTGTAATGGGTAACGTTTAAGATAAATTCGCCATGAAATCCAAGCTCTAGAGTGACGCAGAATAACAAACCGCGAAATCACATCTGAATTCACACGAACGGCGGTTTCCCCGTTTTCCTAATGAAACGGAGGCGTTCAATATCGCCTTTGCCCCGGATTTATTCTTGTATAATTTGGCGTGACGAGTTGCGTCGCGAGTGATTTGCTGCGAGGCGGGGATTTTGGAAATTCTATTCTGTTGCTTTTTGCAGTGTCACTTCATCATCACTATATATTATAGAACAAAGTCCCTTTCTCTGTCCCTATGTTCCTATATGTCCCTATTTCCCCATGTATGCTTATATCTTCAAAACTCCACAACGGATTTTGATGCGGTTTTTTTTAATAGATAGAGTGATTCAAGAGGAAGGTTTTTATGTATAATTCTACGCAGACGAATTCGCGGACAGAAGCTAGTGTAAAATAAAGCACACTCACCTGTTTACATTAGTATATTCCATCTCTAGGGCAACCATACAATACAATAATCTGGTACTCTTAATCCTAATATTCGGTTTCTTATTTCTAAAGCAAACCCTTCATCGTCATTTCCATTCCAGCCTCCCCAAGCTAACGACTCAAAAGTCTATCGGCTTTGCCGCCAAAACCCAAATAGAAAGTGTTGCAAGCAGGCATAACGATTATTTGAGGTACCTAATGTTATTCCTGCTGGTACGGTCAAGTGCAAAAATAAGTATCGATATGAACTTCTCAAAAATATGCCCCACGACTTTATTACGCCGGTGTAAGAGCGTATGGTACTTATTTTTGAAACTACATACATAATATTATTACACTTGACTGGTACATGAATTGAACCTAACACAATACATGCTACTATCTAGGCTAGATTGTAATGGCATGGATAAGACGCTTTACTTCCATGCTGGTCTGGGAGCAAAGGAAAAACATAGAATGTACCAGTTGCTTCTCCTCCCGCGCAAATGGTAAAAACCCATCGAGGGAATGAGCTAAAATCAAGCCATCACTATTTTGATTCCACTTTCCACATACGCCCAGTGTCTAAGGCGTTTTACAAACAATTATTCTACCCCGTAAGGGATAAAGTCGTGATTCACGTATGTATGGACATAATTTATGTGTGTATGTATATTCAAGGGCGAAAGCCGCGGGCAAAATCCTGTGGCCAGTGCGAGATAGTCTTCTAAAAATAAGCTAATTCCACGCAGACGAAGTGCTAAATAAAGGTACATAGGTAGTTCTGAAGAGTCTAGAAAAATAAGCGCAACATTCCGTCAAAATATTATTCGTTGAAAGGAAAGCTCTGAAATATCGGAAAAGTGTAAAATCTTTGATGGATCGAATCATTTTAAAGTGCTTACGACGGAACACAGTTAGACACTTTACGAAAATGGATTTTTACTTTTCTACCCGCCTATGTCTTGAATTGTGAGAGGGAAATTCAATGGCTCTTTGATTTCTGCTTGGTTGAGTATATTGAAGGAAAAACAACGGTTTTGCTATTGAATTGGTTTTGGCGTCTATTTTTAACTTTTCTCTGAAATGTTTCCGTCTGTTTGCGGGTCTATCTTTATAGTATAGAAAAGAGTTTTTAGTATGAATTAGAGTAGAAATTACTCCATCATGCTGAAGCCCATAACGTTAGCACTAATGCTTTGCGGCAGGATTAGCGAGTAAAATGGTGGAGCGACTGGGTCATCTAATTAAATAACGTAACGTAACCTAAAAAAAAAATGCTTAGGTACAAGTTTTTTGCTGACTACATTTTGTTGACTGTACTTGCATTGCCATCCGTCCTACATAATCTCTATCAAATTTCAAGTCAATATAATATACTACATTACGTTGCAAGTTACTAAAAAGCCTATAAAAATAGCATGTCTTCAGTTTTCTTTTTTAATTTTTCAAAATACACAATCAGTTTATAAGAAACTTTAGACATGAAGGATACCGACTGGTAAGTGCGCAAAATATAAAAAACGGTTTTCTTTGGGATACATTTCCCTTAATTTTTCCATAGTTTAATTTGGGTTAAGACCTACCATACCTCTGGCACTACCCCGGGGAGTAGGGTGGGACTGAACCATACCACCGTAGTGCTGTAAGCTACGGGTATAAGGTAGGTTAGGTGGCAAACCACCCAGGAATAGGAGCCCCATCTCTACTTTGATTCCCCTTTCCACCTATACGCCATCAATCATGCTAGACGTGGCATTTAGATCTACCCTGTAAGAGATGAAGACGTACTTATAAGTATAAAAAAATTGACCTAATTTCACATAACATAAATTGTTAGCTAATATTTAATATCAACTTTGGATGTGTGTACCATCGTCTCGCACGGGCAAAACGCTGCCCAAACTTTAGCAATAACCAGATATCTCTCAACAATCGATGCAGCTAATATTCGTTTATTTGCTTACCACCTAACGGGAGACTTTGGGCATTTGTAGGAAAAACAAATATTTGCTCGAAGGGTCGGCGTAATGAGAACTGTAGCCGCGGATTGATGGGATTCTGACTTTTCCATTGTTTGAGCTTGTTACAACTGTTTTATAAGTTTTATTATTGGGTATTGTCTAATATCCTACTAATAGTATAAACGCGAAAGTTTGTAAGTATGGATGTTTGTTATTCTTTCACGCCAGAACGGTTGGACAGATCTGGATGAAATTTAGAACATAGATAGATTATAGTCTGGAATAACGCATAGTGTACTTTTATTTCGGAAAATTGCGTGATTCCTGCAGGATAGCGATAAACAAATTTTATGCAGACGAAGTTGCGGGCAACAGCTCGTTATTAATAAATCTAGTAGTTCCATGCTGGTCTGGGAGTGAAGAAAAAACATACAATGTACCAGTTGCTACTCTATCCGCGCAGATGGTTAAAGCCCTTCGAGGGAATGGGCGAAAATCTTAAGACGCGGCTATCAACTTAACGCTATTTTGATTCTCCTTTCCACCTAGCCCACAATCGTGCTAAACGTGGCCAAGTCTTGTTACCTTAGGCTCTGTCAACCCTGTAAGGGATAAAGACGTGATGTATGTACGTATGTATGTAACAAAGCATGATTTGACTTATTGCTTAGTAACCTCTTTGCTTCCACACTATAAATGAAGTGACTGGCTCTGTACGCCACGGAAAAACCTCGCCCGCGCGGTGCAGGGGTGCGGGGTGGGACGACTGCGGGGGCCGAGAGAGGGGTTTTTAGTTTGATTTTTGATTTCGTTGCAAAAGGATTAATTTCGGGTTTGATGTTGGTCATCTATTGATAATACTCGTAATGTCGTGTGTGGCATAATTCCCTTGGCTAATGACGGGCAATGAAGAGGATAAAGCAGAGGTTTCTGGCTTCGAATGGGCTCGCACCTCTGTGTTATTTTATTTCCCTCTTTCCCTTGGTCACGGCATCACGCGTGAACGGCTGAACCGATTTCGCTAATTCTTTTTTGTGTTCGTTATTGTCAGGACAAGGTTCTTATGTAACAATCTATATCTATCTATATCTATCTATATATAATATAAAAGAAAGTCGTGTTAGTTACACTATTTATAACTCAAGAACGGCTTAACCGATTTGGCTGAAAATTGGTAGGGAGGTAGCTTAGAACCAGGAGCCGGACATAGGATACTTTTTATCCCGATTTTCCCACGGTATTGGAAAATTCCGAAATGTTGTACTAATAAAGCTACAGACATTAAATTTACCATGCCTACACATTATTCCTTGATTAGTATAAAGATGCATTTATAAAGGAATTTTTCAAATTTTAGGCGGAATAAAGTTCGCCGGGTCAGCTAGTCTATATATATTTTCTTTCACATATTCTTGAATTATTTATACGGTTCATTAAAAATGTATTAAGATTCTCTAGCGCATGCGTTCATGGCTACTTGAGTATCTTTGGAGTGCACTTAGTCTGCATTCAGGAACATCTCAATTATCAGTTAGGTATGTACACAGAGCATGTTTGCCGAGAGTTTCCTTTGGTTTACTGTTTAGGAAGTATACTTTGGGAAGTATAGTGATGTGTGTTGATAATTAAAACTTCCTATTTATGTTTGAATAGTAGAGAAGGAGAAGATGAAGATTATTTTTTTACAAAAAACTTACGACTAAGGAATATTTACAGGGTTCACTTATTAGCTAGTAGCGCGCATCTCGCGCGAGTCGCAACGGACCAATACGGCGCAGGCAGTGTGCGAGTAGAGATCCGTCGCGGTCGTCTCGCTCTCGTGCTCGCGCTCGCTCTCACGCGGCTCTCGCTCTCACGCGGCTATAAAATGCGAGGTTACGTGGAGTTCGACCTTTTCTGCGCGCGGCCGTCGAAGCGTCAATACGTTGCTCCGGACTTCGATGTATGCGGCGTGTGACGACGATGATGTATAACGAAGCAAACAGACAAACTGTTCTTCTCAGAACATCGACCATTTGATGGTCGCGTTTCTTTGAAACAACGTCTCAACTAATCACCTACAACTGCATCTGCAGTCTGTCGCGTGTTGAGGTATTTACAACGCACACACTCAATCATTTAAACGTTCCAACAAACTTATGTCAACACTGAACTGGATACCCGGTACTAGGGACACAAGTGTTACGAGTACGTCAATTATTCATTTCAAAAGCAAGCACCATAATTCACAAACAACGCAGATACGAGATACCAATTCCCACTATAAGATCAACTTTTGCAAGGCGTTTGCCACCTTCCCATTCGCACATCTATAATAAATCCTGTAAACACATAAAGAACTCGAAAAAAGAAACTGAACGCTGGCTAATGAGTTTGAATCACGACGAAACCGAAAATATTCTTACAGCCTGTAATTAATGCACTAACACTGATACTACACACACGCACACACACAAATTATTTCGGATTTTTATGTTAGTCCCTTGTTATAACTGTCTCTAGTCTCCGCGACACAGGCCCTGAGTCTAGTGCGGAGGCTGCCGAACAAACATGTTGTAATCTTTTGCATATTATGAATTTTTTTTTGTTAACATGTTCCACGACCATTGGTCATTGTCTTTGTCAGTGTTTTTTATATGAATAGGAAGGAAAACGAGCAAGTGGGTCACCTGATGGTAAGTGACCACCACTGCCCATAAACACCCGCAACCCCGGAGGGATTGCAGATGCGTTGCCAACCTAGAGGACTAAGATGAAATGCCTCTTGTGCCCGTAATTTCCCCGGCTGTCTTACTCTCCACACCGATTATAATTAAAATGCGTGGGATTGACATAAAGTAACGAAATGTCATGCGCAAAGTGCTAACCAATGTTAATAATTTTCTATTCCATCATACGAAACGTACGACTACCTTTTGTTACTT
This sequence comes from Pandemis cinnamomeana, assembly GCA_932294345.1. NCBI lineage: Eukaryota > Metazoa > Arthropoda > Insecta > Lepidoptera > Tortricidae > Pandemis > Pandemis cinnamomeana. The sequence continues at coordinate 2,101,633 of OW028712.1, forward strand.
TAACAGCGAAATCTCGATCCTGCGCGTATAGGCTCGATTGTTTAGGTTAAGTGATAGGTTAAGATTTAATTTAATTTAATTTAATAGAGAGTTCTGATAGAGACCTCAGGAGACCCCAGAGCTGGCGCTTACCTCTCCCAGCGAATTTCTCTGGCTGTACAGAGAGGTAATGCCGCCAGTGTGTTGGGGTCTATGCCGCAGGAGGGCCTTTTAGATGGTGTTTTCTTTTTATAGTTAGGTATTATAGGTATATTTATTTAGTTTTAAGTTTTGTATATTTAGTTAACTTTTAGATTTTATCATAGTTTAATTTTTTTGTAATTCCCCTCTTATATATCAACTAATAAAGATTATTGGATTTAATTTAATTTAATTTGTAATTCAATTCAATTTGTAACGATATGGGTTCAATTAATGCCTAAATAAATAAATACATCATTATTATTATTACTATTAAGGGCTGGACACCAAAAACATAATCTGAGCGGGTAGCACCGGCGTTGTTTACAATGTTTCCACAGCTTTATTCCCCTATGTTTGATATTAGAAGTATGACAAGATAACTATCATAAGTGTGTATCACTGAACAATGCAATGAGACTTTAGTTACTTAATAGTTTGATAGTCGGCAACGTCAAGACGTATGTGGAAATTGAAAAGCTTCAGAGCGTGTTGTCACCTTGTTTAGCCATGTTCACTGGAAGGCGTCGTTAGGTATCTCCTGTCGTAAGTACTTTAAGCAGAATTAAGAATAGATACTCTACCTCTAGTAGGAGGCACTTCAGGTATTTACCTCGTTCTTGTATTTGGACGTGAATGTTTTGCGTAGAATAGTATACAAATTAAATTGAATCTATCAATACTGACATATTTTATCTTCTCTTCCCGTGCAGATGGTAAAAGCCCATCGAGGGAATAATCTTAGGAATCATGCTATAGACGATGCGGCTTGCAACCCATCACTATTTTGATTCCCCCTTTCCATCTATATGCCCACAGTCATGCTAAACGTGGCCTTTAGGTCTTATTACCTTAGGATCTGTCTACCCCATTAATTATAAAGACGTGATTTATATATGTATGTATGTATGTACTTTATTCTTCACGCCGGAACACAGCAGCGCAGGCACTGCTGCTCGGCAGCAGGATTAGTTAGTAAGTTAGTTTTAGCAAACCTTGCACAGTCTTCAAAAAGAAGACCCAAAACAAAACTTTAAGGGCTTGTTTCACCACTCTCTGTGAAGTTTCGGTTATCTTAAGTATCAGTTATCTATGATTTCCTCTCTATTTCTTACTACAAGCAGACAGAGACGGCATTAAAGATAACATACACTTAAAATATCAGGTCTTAAATGAGAGTGGTGAAACAGTCCCTAAATCAATCCTATCAACTCAATTCGTCAAAGTCTAACTCTAACACAAAATCTGATCACATTCAAACTGAAAATATCAAATTAGAGGGTAACGCCTCACTCTCACGGAATCGGTTCCATTCCGTTCGATTAGAAAAATGGAAATTTATCCAGTTCGCGTTCGAGAAAGTAATTTTCGATAAAACAATTTGTCGTTGGGGGTCGTTCCACGCATCTGTGCCGTGAGCCAGCCTTCGATTTTTCCACTTGACTCAATTGATTGTGTACCCAGTTGTGTTTGTGGCGGTTTCAGTTTCACATGTTTTTTATACATGAACATACATACACAAGTCACGTCTTTATCCAGTATCTAGTAGACAGAGTCTAAGGTAGCACGACTTCATGCCACGTTTAGCAAGATTGTGGGAGTATAGGTGGAAAATGGAATTAAAATAGTGATGGGTTGCTAACAGCTTCGCCTATAACATGATGCCTATGATTTTCGCCCATTCCCTCGATGGACTTTTACTGCGCGGGAAGAGAAGCTACTGGTACATTCTATGTTTTTTCTTTACTCCCAGACCAGCATTGAAGCAATATTAATAAGTAACGTTATTATTTTTACTCAAACATTGTCGTAAATGTCGTCATGTATTCTAAGTAACAGAACGCGAAGGGCCTTGTTGAAGGCCGAATTACATTGTAGGCGCGATTATCTGACCATAAATCGGATTGCTGGACTGTTTTTCATTTGTTTTTAACTTTTTAACAAGTCACAGAGACTGGAATAATGAACAACAATGTCATACAGCCAAGTCGACGGCCGAGTGCGCGTTTTGTTCGAGTTTAACGTTTTTTATCAATGTCTCAAATAGCTTACGGTGACAGATGATGACATAAAAAAAATCTAAAGAAAAACTTAGGTGTGTGAGGTAGTTTAGTGCGAAATTTATTTTCATTTTCTCTCAATGTTTGATAAAAACATTTATCTACTATTGTATGTTACAGCAAAATTAAATACAGAAGTCAACTAGCTACCAGATAAAAATACGAGTATAAGTTGCAGACCAGAAGAATAATAACTGGCATTCATCACATTGTAGTACTTGAAATGCGAAAGATAAATTAAACAAGTTAAATAAAACATTTAATTAGGCAAACTCCGTGGAACCAGGGCATCGATCTTCAGGATAGCAAGAATAAAAAAGAAGACTGACAAGAACACTGGGCAAAACAGTAGAGTTCTGTAGACAGAATAAAAACTTTAATAGTGTTATTGTTACGTGTTCAGACAGACCTTTTTTTACTCGAAGGTTCAAGACAAATCTATAGAAACGACCTGATAGTGTGGTTAGAGAAGCTGACTATAAAGCTTGAGGTCCCGAGTTCGATTCCCGATCGGGGCAGATATTTATATGAAAAATGCGAATGTTTGTTCTCGAGTCTTGGGTGTTTAACTGTATTTATCTATGTAAGTATGTTTATCCGTTGTTCAGTAGGTACTTATACTACAAGCTTTGCTTAATTTGGGACTAGGTCAATTGGTTTATTTATTTATTTATATATTTACAAACACATACTTTCTAACTTTTTCTTCTCATTTTTAATTTTTTGTATTATTCTTGTGTTGTAAGTACTTCGCTTGGCACTCGCGATACAGAGCCAGAGTCTAGTGCGAAGGCCGCTGTTTCACTTGCCGCATAAAATGTCATCTACCTATCTCTATGTAACAATGTGTCCTTTGTAAAATATAATGCACTCTGTAACTTCTGTGTTGAAATAAAGTTATTCTTATTCTATTTATTTAGACAAATAAAATCTCTCGACCTTTTTACCAAGATTCATAGAAACGTAGGTAATATTACTGGAAGAAAATATTTTATTTCACCAAATAACATAATATTTAGTTAAAGAAACCACTTTCATATCATAACGGGGAAATTACGGGCACAAGAGGCATTTCATCTTAGTCCTCTAGGTTGGCAACGCATATGCAATCCCTCCGGGGTTGCGGGTGTCTATGGGCAGTGGTGATCACTTACCATCAGGTGACCCACTTGCTCGTTTGCCTTCCTATTCACATAAAAAAAAAAAAAAAAAAAACTATTAACACCTCGGAATTTAGGACGTAACTTCTAATTTTCAAATTATAACACGGCCTCGTCATTTGGGACCCGAAGCGGCGGTCGCGGTCACGAGTGGACCGTCGAGGAGATTTTAGAATTTTAGATTCACAAATTACAATGATGTAGTCCTGAGTGGTATAAGTATTTACTGGTGGATTCACGTGAGCTTAAAACTGGTGCGGGTCAAAATAAATAAATTATGCATTTAAAACTTTATGTATTTTAATACGTATCCGGTACGTAGGTTTTCGGTCACAAAATATATGTCTCGAAAGCGTTTGCGTTAAAATGTCAAATACTATGAGCATAGTTTGTTGCCGTTTCGATCCGCAAGTGGCGCTGCCAATTTTTCCATAGTAATTGAGACGTTTACGCGAACGCGTTCAATACGTTTTTATATGCGAAAACTTACACTAGACGCTCTGGGCAGTTTTTAATTTACAGAAAGGCACGCGCTTCAAACACTGTGCCGAAAGCGGTACCTTAAGAGTGAAAGGGCTGCTGTAACAAAAAGAGCAAGTTGATCGGCAAAGTTGAACGACTCGTTGTCAACGAGTTGAGTGATTGGGCAAAATGAACTTCGACGCTGAATTCAGTTAGCTACTGTACGACATAGAGCAAGCAAGCTAATAGAGTGGAAACGTCATACAATTTATATGAAATAAATTTACGCCGAGCTGAAATTGATTTTATCGCACTCTGATTGCCAAGTGAAAAGGATAAATATTTTGTTCCTTCGGTTAAAGCTCATTTTTGAATGTAGAGGTAGGTTACACAGTAAAAGACATGTTTCTTCGATGCAGGTGTTATTGCTACTTACTGAGCTAGTGATCTACTATGGCTACATTTATAGTATAGATACGTTTACACATATTTAGCAATAAATATTTAATCTTATTTAGTTTAGGATAGTTAAGGTTTAGTCAGTGCGCATAGCAAAGTCGATCAATTTTAATAAAAACCAAAAAAATGATGTGTAATCGAAATCCTAATTACTTAAATAGGTTTGTTCCCTGTAAAATATAAATTAAAAACAATCGGGAAGAATTTGTGTTAGTATGTATGTATGTTAGTAGGGTGTAAGTCGAAAAAGACTGATGTGTTGCCGCAACTGGAGGGCTCTTATTACCACTCTAATTGGCTATTTGCTCTATGCTGTGCGATTAATGTCGCGAGACGAGAGTCATTATGACGCGAAGTTCAATGGATTCGCTGGGGCTTAGGAGGCTTTGTGTGTCTATATGGAGTTTCAGTGAATAAAGTTTTTGTTAAGAATTCCATTTTGGGGTACAACTTTTTTAGCTGACTTTCGTTCCTGTCATGTACTTTCCAGTATCAATGTGTACCGTGAACCAGCGCGACTTTAAAAAGTAGCTATTGACACACACTACACTGATCACGTTTATCCCTTACGAGGTAGACAGAGCCTAAGGTGACAAGACCTCAAGGCCACGTTTAGCAAGATTGTGGGGCAAGGTATAGATGGAAAATGGAATAACGGTTTGCTAGCCGCATCGCCTATAACATGATTTCTTGATTTTCGCCCATTCCCTCGATGGCCTTTTACCATCGGCCCGGGAAGAGAAGCGACTGGTATATTCTATGTTTTTTCTTTGCTCCCAGACCAGCATGGAAGTAAGTTAAAATGACTTGAGAATTTATTTGCGTATACTGCTTCCAATCTGTCTTCATCGATCGCTTTTAGGTCTACATGTCGAACATACACCGCATATGGACAGAATCGATGTTATAGCAATTTTAAGACGATCAAAGTAGCCCTTAAATTGTCAAAATCTGGTTGACGGTAATATTCTTAAACTCGTTCCGCTTCTCACTGAGTCTCGTTCTCGTTCTATGGTCGTACCTACTCACACCGTAATCCAAGCGTTCTATATTTTACAGAACAAATTCAAATTAAAATTAATTTATTTACAGCGATCTTATCCTTATATTTAGGACCACTATGTTGCGCCATGAGGCATACAAATAGCCAATATAATGGATGGCGTGCATTCTCCGATTTTGATTTGCATTGCATATTATATTATTCTACATGCAAATTTACAGCCTTTCCGCTAAATAATCTCGGACAGAGCAATATGCTACTTAAACTGTCTCCAACTTATTTCTTGTATTGGTTGTCTGGAAGAGATCGCTATTAAGCGATAAGACCGCCTATTGTCTACTTTGTTCTTTGTTTCTGTATTGTTTTGTACTGATTTGTGGTGTTCAATAAAGAGTATTTGTATTGTATTGTATTGTATGCTTTTTCGACTAAAAAGTTACATAAGAGATAATAAAATGGTTTTATTCGAAAAAAATAATGAGATAATGTCCCTAATGCATGTATTCATGCTTCAATACTAAGTTGCCTTCGTGCCAAAACCGAACTCGACTCGAGTGGGTATCGTTTAAAAATGCAAGCGTTTCATCAAAAATGCAGCGTGATTTCACTCCCAATTAAGCTCGTTATTTATGTATTCGGTAAAATTTAGCAGCACGCCGTTATGAAGTCGTATTCTGAGCCTCTGGTGTAAGTTTTTGCGTATAAAAACGTCTCGAACGCGTTCACGTAACGTCTCAATTACTATGGAATAATTGGCAGCGCCACTTGCGGCTCGAAACGGCAACAAACTGTTCCCATAGTATTTGACATTTTAAAGCAAACGCGTTTGAGACGTATTTTGTGACCGAAAACCTACACTAAGCATACTGTAAGCTTATTGTCTAACTCGCTCGCAATCGCCATCGTGTTCATTTTTACAGTTCTTGTATGAATGTGACAGCTAGCTGATTCCGATGCCAATTGTCAGCCCATACATGAACTGTCAAAATGAACACGATGGCGATTGCGAGCAAGTTAGATAATAAGCCTACTGAACGTGCAACGATGTTTGCAGTTCAGCGTTTTGCGATATTGTATTTTCTTCACTTCCATGCTGGTCTCGGAGCCAAAAAACATAACAGTTGCTTCTCTCCTCATGTAGAAGGTAAAAAAAAGCCCATCAAGCGAATGGGCGAAAGTCTTAATCTCTCTTTCTACCTATGCGCCCACAATCATGCTAAATGTGGCATTTTGATCTTGTTACCGTAGGCTCAGTTTATCTTGTAAGGCGTGGTTTATGGATGTATTTATGTAACAGAGAGACTAAGGCTTCGGTCGTTGCCGTTTTCTGAGAATATTATTTTATATTTTGAACCATTATGTATTTTAAACCGTTATGCATTTCGACCCATTATGCATTTTTAAATGTACATATTAATACGTACCCATTATAATTGTTATCAGAATAGTTCCGCGCAGCATCGCAGGAAACATGGGATTTGGCAAACGCTACGAGCACCCTGTGTCATTTTAAATGAGTTGGGTAATCGTTGCACCTTTTTGCATGAGTCGGTTAATCGGGGTGCTTTAAAATGCAGTTACAGTGAGAGCTCATTGTCTTTGGCTGCTTTCGTCACATGAACAAGATACGTAAACCGGGTTGACTTTGATTTATTGATTTTAAAAAGTAGTTATAATAATGATGAAAACATTAATTTTTATTTGGGGTGCGAGTCGGGTTACCTCCACGTGTGGTCAAGAGCTGCGGTTCCTTTTTGGATCCGTCCGGGGGAAGAGCAGTGCTTGATCCGGTGCACCCTGGGCTTCGGCAGTTTCTGAGGGATATCATTGACCGTTGGCTAAGAGCCCGACAAGGGGGGAGGGGGATCTTTGACCATTACCGTACAACGTTGCCGACATTTTGTCACAAGATTTTTTTATTATATTTTTGTTACTTTGACATTGGCGAAGTTGTCGTCGCTATAACGACTTGAAACGCCACAAATAAGAAGAAGAAGAAGAAGAATTTTTATTTGGGTTAACTGCGTCCAATTGATGTCTTCATCGATCGCATTTGCGTCTACATGCCAAACATTCACCACATAATGGACTATATCGATTTTATAACATACCCAGGGTGCACCGGGCCGAGCACTGCTCTTCCCCTCGGACGGATCCAAAAACGAACCGCAGCTCTTGACCACACGCGGAGGTAACTCGTACCCCAATGTAATAATGACCTAATATTTTCACTATTTTGATTCCCCTTTCCACCTATACGCCCACAATCATGCTAAAGTGGCCTTTAGGTCTTGTTACCTTAGGCTCTGTTTGCCCCGTTAGGAATAAAAACGTGATTTATGTGTGTGTGTTTAGTATTTGAAGAAATGACGATGAAGGTGGTATGTCACTTTGACGTTATCGGCGCGAACGAAGTCGCGGGCAAAAGCTAGTTTAAAATAATAATTTGATGTACAGGCAAACCAATTACCATTCTAAGCGCGTCCTTAATTTGAGGCACACACAATTTTACCGTTACCAATTTGAAATGCAAATCCAAGCTTATTTGTATTCAGTGAAAAAATAGCTGCGACTAGATTTCCTAAGGCGTTCCATTTTGGCCTAATGAAATATTATTCCGAGCCAATATTAATAAACGCATTTCGCAATTTATGTCAAGTTATATTTCTGAATAATTTCGTTTTCGTGTGAACTTGAGTGTTATCATTATGTAGAGACACGATGTAATTTTTATTGCATGAATAAATAATCTAATCTAATCTACACAATATTATCTCGAAAAATTTTAAGAAATGAAAAGTTTTTATACGCCCACAATCTTGCTAAATGTGCCATGTAGGTAGGGTTAAGTGCAAAAATAAGTATTGATAGGAACTTCTCAAAAATATGTCCCACGACTTTATTACGCCGGTGTAAGAGCGTATGGTACTTATTTTTGAATCTTTGTCTAAATACATATTATTACACTTGACTGTACATTTTACCTTAGGCTTATGTCTACCCCGTAAGGGATAAAGACGTGATTTGTGTATGTATTTGTGTATATCTCTAGTTCCCTTTCCAAACGAAGGCTGTTATTTTTGAAAACTGCAGTGCTCTATTTTTTACGAACCATGTTTGTATAAAAGTCGTGTCGTATAGATCCGAGTGCAGTTCTGTATAATATCGATGATTTTACTGTTAACGATCCACTTGTCTCCCGGGTGCATTGTCTCCGAACGATCGCTTTACATGGATACGTTGCATCAGAAAATGATAGAAGAAAATTAAAACTTTCTGGCTCATGTCACTTACAGCCCGTGACATCCTCAAACGATTCGGGTTTCGGGTACAATCGACCGATTCAGGTATCAAATGAATAAAAGAGTGAGATAGCAAGACAGGCCTGAATGTCTTTTTAAATATAGTGCATTGGGGTAAATTCGGAATCGGGGGAATTTCGAAAACCTTGGATATCCACTAAACGGGGAACAATTACATAATCTAGCAACGTTTACCTAGAAGGTCCAATGTCTTTGGCTTCTAGATAAGCGTTGCCAGATTATGGAAGTGTTCCCCGTTTTTTTTTTTTTTTTTTTTTACTACAAACTGACCAGTGATTGACCTCTATCTCACTTGGTGGAAGGTGCAGATGAGGCCAAAGGTGTAACTCACTGGTTCAGTAATAGCCTATTCACTCTAGCCTTGAAGAGCCCTAGGTTGTATCTGTCCGGAAATACAGACGATGGGAGCGAATTCCATTCCCTAGCAGTTCGCATTAAGAAGGATGAAGCAAACCGCCTCGTGCGGGCCAATGGTATGTTGACAACAAATGGGTGAAAACGCTCCCCCCGCCTGGAAGTCCGTTGGCGAAACTGAGATGGAACTATAAGGTCGTGCAGTTCCTGCGCACACTCACCAAAATGTATCCGATAAAAAACAGACAGACATGCAACTCTTCGACGGTGTTCGAGACTCTGCAGCCTGTTCTCGATTAACGAGGCATCACCAATGAGCCTACGGGCTCGCCGCTCTACCGAGTCCAGCGCGGCCAACTGATACTTGGCAGACCCGTCCCAAAGGTGGCAGCAGTACTCCATACACGATCGAACCTGTGCTTTGTATAGAGTAAGAAGCTGTTCCGGCGTGAAGTACCGCCTCACCTTATATAGGACACCAAGCTTTTTAGCAGCAGTTTTCGCTCTGGACTCGATAGCCGCGCCGAAATTCAGATTGGATTGAAGATCCAATCCGAGAAGCTCAAGGTGGTCTGTCGGGGGCAAGGGAACATTCTGGAAAGAAGGAGCCAAGGTGAATGGACTCCTCTTTGCGGTGAACAGACACGCCTGTGTTTTGGAAGCATTTAGTGGATACCCACGGTTTTCGAAGTTCCCCCAATTTCGAATTTACCCCCAATGCACTACCTGCTTTTAAGGTTAGGGATCCTTACGGATACGCTTTGAGCCGCGAGGATCTTTTGCGTATACTAGGATACCACGGCAAAACTAAACAATTAGTTTTAGGAGTTCTGTATTGGAGACTACGTCGTTTAGAAAACAATAAAGTTTAGAAATCGAGAGCGTGGTTTGGACTCCCGTTCGGGATCATTCCTGGTGCAGAGATTGTCCATCGCCGTTTAACGCGAAATGATGCGGGGCGGGTTGTTGAGTTAGGTAGTTGATAGGTAATTTAAAATTTTGGTTGTATTTTTTTTAATTTAATTTTGTCTGTTTATTATTTTATTTAAACAAACCTCATCGATTGCGTTTTCAATTATTTTCTTTATTCGAAACCAAGTGTATTCGACGCACCTATTTAGATAGCTACCTTTTTATTAAACTGTTCTATTTTGGCACTGGCCGCAAATAAAATTAATTGCACGCAGCGCTGAAAAAAAGGAAAAACAAGAGAAGTGAGTTCTGTCATTGCTCTTGTCAGCGCTGCGTGTTGAATTTTCAATATAATTTAAATTGTTTTATTTTATTCGCTTCTACAGTCTACACCAGGTTTCCTAAAAAGAAAAACATTTTTATTTCCTAACCTGGTTTCGAACCTTCGGTTTCCAAAGTGGCCGAGGGGTTTTAAAATGGTTTACAGCCACAGACAACGGAGTACATTTCGTATTCATGCAAAATAATTTCCTCAACTCTCGATCCACACTAATCCCCCATCCGAGTCGAGGAGATCGGTATAAAAATCGCTCGATTTCTATTCAAGCGACGGGTCACGAGTGTTCAGTGCTTCAGTTTGGAGCATACTGGGCTCTATGGGCCATGAATATGAGGGATATACGCAAAAATTCAAAAGCTGAATCTTTAATTTCAAAGTTGGTCGATTTGTACATCCTACTAATATTATAAACGTGAAAGTTTGTAAGTATGAATCCATCCGTATGGATGGATGTTTTGTTACTCTTTCACGAACGGCTGGACAGATCTGGATGAAATTTAGAGCATAGATAGATTATAGTTTGGAATAACACATAGGCTACTTTTTGTCTCGGAAAATTGCTTAATTCCTGCGGGATAGCGATAAACGAATTCTATGCAGATGAAGTTGCGGACAACAGCTAGTACATACATAATATCGCGTCTTTATCCCTTACGGGCTAGACAGAGCCTAAGGTAACAAAATCTCAAGGCCACTGAATAAGGGCGTACAGGTGGAAAGGGAAATAAAAATAGTGGGTTGCTAGCCGAATCGCCTACAACATGATTCCTAAGACTTTCGCCCATTCCCTCGATGGGCTTTTACCATCTGCGCGAGACGAGAAGCAACTGGTACATTCTATGTTTTTCCTTTGTTCCCAGACCAGCATGGAAGAAACATTGGCTTAAAACGGGTTTATTTCTCCGACTAGGTCTGTCTTTGCCGTCTCCGTTTGTTTTAATGCTCTAAGCGACCCCAGTGTACCGATACCTTTATACCGTGATTGGACATTTTAATTGACACGAATTGTATGTACGAACTATTTCCAACTAGAAATAAATTCTCCCCGAGCGAATTGAGCCCTCGAGGTCTCGGGTTTTGATTTGAGCTGACTCGAGCGTTTTGTGTCTGGTTAAAAACTTTTTAGGGATATTTTTTCTTTATCTGTGCCTTTTCGGGTGTCCCCTTGTTTTGTAGATAGGATTTTCACATAATTTCGTTTAAATTTTTTTTTCAACTACTGACTAGAATATTAGATCCAATATTTTCATTTAAAATACTATTCATTTCAATTAAACATAATTTTAAAGAAAACTTGTTATGTGTTTTCGTCCATTCCCTCGATGGGCTTTTACCATCTGCGCGGGAAGAGAAGCAACTGGTATATTCTATTTTTCTTTGTTCCCAGACCAGCATGGAAGAAACTCATACATTCTACCAACATATTAACATTGAGTTCCAACAAACCGTAACTTGTAAATAAAATGAGAACAGCAAACAGTCATATCGGGATGCTGGGTGCAATAAAATCATGTTCTGCTCAAAAGACCTTTCAACCGCGAATTTGCCTCAACGATGCTTAAATTCACGTAAATAAATTAAATATTGCCACGGCAATGTGAATCAATACTGTTTAATACAATTTTAAAATAGTATTCATAGTTATTATTCCTTTGTACACACACACGCACACACACACACACACACACACACACACACACACACACACACACGCGCACACACACATACACACACACACACACACACACACACACACACACACACACACACACACACACTTTCTAATGCAGAGTCTAGTGCGAAGGCCGCTGTTTCACTTACCGCATAAAATGTCATCTACCTATCTCTATGTAACAATGTGTCCTTTGTAAAATGTTATGCACTCTGTAACTCAAAGAAGTTAAAAACCTGTGTCTTAGGGGATTGAGTTCGTCCGATATTCTGTGCGATACAACATGGAATAGTACAGTGTAACAGAGCAATCTAATTACACAAGTAAAGTACAAATTAAGGAGACGAATAAAGTCTGTAGATAAAAATAACGATGAGACAAATGAATTTAAATTAAAATTCAGCAATAGGGGTCTGGGATATGCAATGGGGTAGTTTCAACATTTTCTTACCCCTAAGCGACTTCAAATGGAACTTACCCGACCTTTGCGGCATATGGTAGGGTGGTTTTAACATTTTTCCTATAAATTCAATTTCATGTTTCCTGCTTTCAGGGGTGCGAATATGTTTGCACTACTTTCCTTCGTAGAGGGACATTTCGGCGAGCAATTTGGTAAGCGGGGGTGAAATGATATCAGTTTTTTTAACATACATTATCACGTCCCTATCCCTAACGGGGTAGACAGAGCCTAAGGTAACAAAACCTTAAAGCCACGTTTAGTATTCCCTAAAAATCAGGCGCCGGAGCAGAAAGAGATCAAAAAGGAAATGGGGGGACAACTTGGAGTCTATTGAGCTGGACTGGAGAACCCTCGCAACCGATAGAGCCGGCTGGAATAAGGAAAGGCCTTTGCCCAACAGTGGACACTAAATAGGCTACTCAAAAAAATACATACTTACATACAAATATCACGTCTTTATCCTTTACGGGGCAGACAGAGCCTAAGGTAACAAAACCTTAAGGCCACGATTAACATGATTAAAGGCGTGTAGCTGGAAAGGGAAATCAAAATAGTAATGGGTTGTTAGCCGCATCGCCTATAACATGATTCCTAAGAGTTTCACCCATTTTTTTTCTATCGTATTAATGTGTTTGACTCTCTGCGGTTTAAGCATCATTCTATTAATCAACTGCTTTTCATAACTAACCTTCAAACAAATAATGTAGTTTCTACTGCGAACACTAGGGCCGACAACGCACTGGCATCGCGTAAAGCGCTGCGGGTGTCTATGGACAGTGGTGATCATTTAACATCAGGTGACCCACTAGTTCGTTTGTCTGGCCTCTCTAACACAAAAAAACACGTACGATTTTTTTTGTTTCTCCCTTTTTTAACCCGACAGATTTTCCAACAGAATCAAGCTGAAATAAAACTCGCGGAAGCAATAATAGCTAATGCCGTAAAACAAAATGGTTCATGATGAAATGGATAATCATAAAAAAGGGAATATAACATTACGAAGTTGGAGGCAATAAATTTTTAATTGGTCAGACAGACAATGCTTCAATTTCTACAGTTGATTGGTACACTTCAATCGTCTAGATTTTATGTAGAGTCGTTCGAGTGAAATGTTTCAATTTCATTAATTGATTTTGCTAAGTGCGGAGCAATATTGTAGGAAACTGAGTCCTTCAAGTTTTATCAAGTTATAGGCGGCGGCTAAGAACCCATTATTATTTTGATTCCCCTTTCCACCTATAGGTGTTACCCACAATTATGCAAAACTTCGCTTTTAGATCTCGTTACGACGGATAAAGACGTGATTTATGTATATGTGTATGTACTTCTTTCGACTTCCTGATACGACACGACTCTCTCTTTCACCTGGTACAAAAATTTTCTTACATACATACATAAATCACGTATTTATCCCTTACGGGGTAGACAGAGCCTAAGGCGACAAAACCTTAAAGCCACGCATGATTAAGGGCGTGTAGCTGGAAAGGGAATTCAAAACAGTGATGGGTTGTTAGGACTTTCGCCCATTCCCTCGATGGGCTTTTACCATCTGCGTGGGAGAAGAAGTAACTGATAAATTCTATGTTTTTCTTTACTCCCAGATCAGCATGGAAGAACAGAAACAGAAGTACAGAAAGACAACTTATTCTATTATCTATTTTTTTGGTGTGAAGTACTTAATAGGTACTTATCTAGATAGTAAAATTGTAGTACTTTTTTGTAAATCAACTGGAAGCAGAAAAGTTTTTTACTTACTACAACTTCTGTTTTATTTACGAGTAGACCTTTGTCATCATTCAGGCATACTTTGAGCTGTGTGAAAACCTAAAATAGGCAAAAAAGTTTCTCAATAAATTCGGAAGCTCCGTTAAAAGAGTGCGAAGAAAGCTTAATTGAGGCGTAAAGTAGCAAGTTAAATAATTGAACACGAAGAAAAGTTCGAGTCACGTTAGTGTGAAGTTTAAACAGCTTTCACAATTTTCCTCCAAACCGGAGTTCGTTGAAGCCTCTGTTAGTAACAGTTGCTAGTAAAAGCTTTATAGTTTGGGCTGCTCAAAGTTATTACCGTCAACCAACTTTATTTTTCTAGTTACTAGCGACCAGGAAGCTTTCATTTTGGCCAGCGCCCGAGCCTACAATAAGGAGATTACTTTAAAACATTTTTAGCACACGCACACTATTAAAAGTACATGTAAAACCTTTTTATATCAAATTCACATATTTTGGTCCTGGCCGGAAATAAATTTCAAATGCACACAGCGCTGAAAAAGAAAATAGTCGTGTCATTGCTCTTGTGAGCGCCGCGTCTTATTGATATAGGTATAGGAATCATGATGTAGGCTTGATATTGATTCACTTTTCTACTTTTAAACAATCATGCTAAAATAATAATTCTTCCATGCTCGTCTGGGAGTTTCTTTACATAGAACATACCAGTTGAACACAACATAGAATTTACCAGTTGCTTATCTTCCCATATGGTAAAAGCCATCGAGGGAATAGGCGAGAGTCTTGGGAATCATGTTATAGGCGATCTGGCTAGCAACCCATCACTATTTTGATTTCCCTTTCCAGCTATACGCCCTTAATCATGCGTGGCTTTAAGGTTTTGTCGCCTTAGACTCTGTCTACCCCGTAAGGGATATGTATCTATGTATGTATCTGCGAAAGGCTGCAGGCAGATGCTGGATGCGTTAAGCTAAAGACAGGGCGCTATGGCGCTCAATTAGGATAGGCCTAATGTCCAGCAATGGACTAATATATTATAGGCTGATAATGATGATGATGATGTATGTATCAAGCTAAATGTGGTAAGGCATTAATTAAGACGTGATATGTATATATGTATGGCTTTTAACCCCATATATCTTTATCCCGCTGAAATCTCGACGCACTCAACGCTCATTCTCAGCATATCAATAAACAGTTCTTAATTAACCCCCCAAGATTAAGAAGGGCCCCGTATATTTTGCGGTAAGCGCGCCGTAAAGTTACTTTTACGAGAGTGTGAAAGATTTACTGTTACCCACGATCTTTATTGGGATGCGGTAATGCCCGTTTTAGTACAGAAACCTAATGCGGAAAGAAAATAAAAACGTTTCAGCACCCAATACCTGTTAACTCTTTTTTAAGTAGGGGTTGGATTAAAGTGGCTTTGTGGGATTAGAGTGGGAAATGTCATATGATTCATGTTTAAAACTACAGCTGCATATGCAGCACTTATACGGGTAGTAGGGCCTTGTGCAAGGTCCGACCGGATCGCTACCACCATCTTACTCGCTAATCCTGCCGGTAAGTAGCAGTGCTTGCACTGCTGTGTTCCGGTGTGGAGAGTAAGACAGCCGGGGAAATTACGGGCACAAGAGGCATTTCATCTTAGTCCTCTAGGTTGGCAACGCATCTGCAATCCCTCCGGGGTTGCGGGTGTCTATGGGCAGTGGTGATCACTTACCATCAGGTGACCCACTTGCTCGTTTGCCTTCCTATTCATATATTAAAAAAAAAGCACTCATTGGCTGGACTTAGATTATGGAGAACACTGGAATGCGACAAGCAGGTGTTGTTAGTACATAACAGACTTAGGCCGGTGAACTCGTAATTGTGCCAGATCGCAGGTGTTGGTGGCCTGAACCGAATCTGAGGGCCATAAATATGCGATCTGGGGCTTTATGAATTACTGCCCGTGGTTTGTATCAAGTTTTATGTCTTGCCGTCGCCAGGAAGTGAGATTTTCTGCCCGCGAAGCTGGCGTAATATCCCTATTACGGCCTAGGGTGACGTAAAATCTATATAAATAGTCATTTATTATAAATTATTTCTATCTATATTTTAATAATTTGTACAAATTAGTATTCATTTAAATAATAAAAGTATAAGTTACCCCTTATTCATAAACGCTCTAAGCTTCTGCTGACTTAGCAATCTGCTACAGTATACATCTGTATGGATAACTTTCGTGTCACAATGGAAAAAGTTAGCGAACTTTAACTGCCTTACTAACGCAACTTTAACGGTGTGTAACTTTTTGGTCCTTCCACTTATCTCTGGCCAATTGCTCGAGAACGCATCAAGATAAACGCCACTGCCTTGGCCATCTGCGTCATCGGCCAGCCCAGTCCCTTTTTTTCTTTTTTTTTACTACGAACTGACCAGTGATTGACCTCTATCTCACTTGGT
Source organism: Pandemis cinnamomeana (assembly GCA_932294345.1). Classification (NCBI taxonomy): domain Eukaryota; kingdom Metazoa; phylum Arthropoda; class Insecta; order Lepidoptera; family Tortricidae; genus Pandemis; species Pandemis cinnamomeana. The sequence continues at coordinate 2,118,194 of OW028712.1, forward strand.
GGAAGGTGCAGATGAGGCCAAAGGTGTAACTCACTGGTTCAGTAATAGCCTATTCACTCTAGCCTTGAAGAGCCCTAGATTGTATCTGTCCGGAAATACAGACGATGGAAGCGAATTCCATTCAGACTGGCAGTTCCTTCATCCACGTCTACGATGCAAGTTTAGGAACGCACTATTTTCTAAAATGAATTGGTTGTTTGAATATGAGATTCGTTTGGATTGTTCTAGAATGTTCTTGTCAATACCCCAATTCCCAATAAGCATACTCGCGGCATATTTCAGGATTGTTTGTTTTATGTTTCATAATAACAATTTTAAAACGGTTTCAAAGCCTTTGTTAACATACCGAACGTTTCATTGGTTTATGTTTGATCATAATGGAATTGAGTTGCCATTTCCGAAACAATTGGAAATTTAAAGTAGATCGAGGGAATGCCTAGCCGGTCAGTCCAGTTAACCAGTCGCTGCCAATTTGGTACCTACATTATTTAAACTGGTAGTAACAGTTACTATATTTCGGCCTAATTTTTTGTATGGGACTTTTACTTTCGGCATACAGGTCATTGTTTACATTTTGTACAATTAAACCAAAAAAAAATGTTAAATTTATTTTTATATCTTAAAATGTTTTTTTATCTTCAGTTGACCTAAAGACCACGTTTAGCATTGATTGTGGGCGTATGGATGGAAAAGGGAACTAAAATAGTGATGGGCTAGCCACATCGCCTATAACATGATTTCTAAGATACTCGCCAATTCCCTCGATGGGCTTTTCCCATCTGCGCGGGAAGAGAATTTCCCTCACGATGTTTTCCTTCACCGAAAAGCTGATAGTAAATGTCAAATGTAACTTCGCACCTAAATTTTTATTATCTTTGAGCGTAAATTCGCCGCTAGTTTGCAGACCTCTAAGCGAGAAACATAAAACTTAACAATAGCTTTGTGTCGGTGACGTGTCATTCTTAACCAGCTTCAGCTCGCGGCGTTACTCGTGAGATCCTTAGATCTGACAGTTGCAATTACGAGAATTCACTGAAATTATATTAGATACTATCTAAATTGAAATTTGATACCGATCCCGCGAGATAGCTAGAACAAAAGTAGCCCATGTTATTTCAGAGATTTAGCTATCATCATAGCTATCACTCCCATGCTGCTCTGGGAGCAAAGAAAAAACATAGAATGTACCAGTTGCTTCTCTGCCCGCGCAGATGGTAAAAGCCTATCAAGCATCATATGATGAAGCTAGCAACCCATCACTATTTTGATTCCATTTTCCATCTATACGCCCACAATCTTGCTAAATGTGGCCTGTACCTGTTACCTTAGGCTCTGTCTACCCCGTAAGGGATGAAGTGATTTTTGTGTGTGTGGTACGAAACCCTCGGTACTTGAATCCGACTCGCGCTTGGCCGGTTTTTTTATTTGGTCTGAAAATTTTGCAGCATCCGGACTTAAAAATATCGTCTAATCTTCGATCAATTACAAACAGCTTCAACTGGGGAAGCTTAAGATGTAATGTATCGGCCCGGGGGTATCGGGATCGCGATACATCATACCATGATGGATCACGGGGTTTTTGTTGGGCAACACTCTTATTTCCCACTTTTTGTTGCGGAAATGTTAACAAATTCCCAACGGGCAGAGGAATTTTTAATAAAGATTTCGTTTCGTATTTGCGGTGTTCAACTGTTTTTTAGAGAGTGGCTGCAGGGAGATTTTATGCACAATCATTACATACATGGATCACGTTTTTATCCGTAACGGGTTAGACAGAGCCTAGGGTGACGAGACCTTAAGGCCAGGTATAGCATTATTGTGGACTTATGGAAAGGGGCATCAGAATAGTAATAGTTTGCTGGATGCATCGGATAGCGTCCATAAATGTACTAAACGTGGCCTTTACGTCTTGTTACCCCAGGCTCTGTCTACCCCTTAAGGGATGAAGAAGTGATTTATATTATTTCTTCCATGCTGGTCTGGGAGTAAAGAAAAAACATAGAATTTACCAGTTGCTTCTCTTCACTCAACACCCCATCACTATTTTGATTCCCTTACCAGTTTAACCCCCTTATTCATAAACGCTCTATAGGCTTCTGCTTACTTAGCAATCGTTTGTCCTTATCTGTGAAAGGTAAAGTCACAGATAAGAACAAACGATTGCTAAGTTAGCAGAAGGCTACAGAGCGGGTTACGCTCTTAATCATGCTAAACGTGGCTTTAAAGTTTTGTTGCCTTAGGCTCTGCTACCCCGTAAGGGATAAATACGTGATATATGTATGTTGTATTATTGTGTGTTTTGAAACTAGCTCACAAAGCCGTAATTCCACATGCACGTCACCTTCAGACGTAAAGCCTCCAGTCTAGACATCTATTTAAGGCGTAAAACAATCTTATCTACCAAAGAACTCCAGGGTATGCCAAATTAAACCGGGCAAGTCGAAACGAACCCCCATCATGTGGCCAGTCCACTAGTGACAAGGGTGACCGCAAAGCCGGCCATTTAATTATAGGCTGAAATGCGGGCGTGCTATACAGCCAAAAAGGCCTTTTCAGTTTAGAAAATCTATTAGTGGGTGGCGGCGAAGATACTAATTAGGTTAGCATTTTGTTGATTTCGCGTTCCTAATCGCACTAATATTATAAACTACATCGACATCATGTTGATGAATGGCAGTCTTCGACGGTGCGGTTTAATCGGTCTTTTTTGCCACGAACTTGCAAAAATCTGGTACGAGCTTCCCGCTGAGGTCTTCCCATCGAGTTACGACCTGGGTGCCTTTAAGAGGCGAGTGTACAATTTTCTGCAGGGCCGACAACGCACTGGCATCGCTTAAAGCGCTGCGGGTTCTATGGACAGTGGTGATCATTTACCATCAGGTGACCCACTAGTTCGTTTGTCTGGCCTCTCTAACATGAAAAAAAAAAAAACTACCGACCCGCCTCGGCTTCGCATGGTATATTATGCATGTATTATACATAAAAACTTTCCTCTTGAATCACTCTCTATTAAAAAAACCGCATCAAAATCCGTTGCGTAGTTTTAAAGATTTAAGCATACATAGGGATATAGGGACAGAGAAAGCGACTTTGTTTTATACTATGTAGTGATGCGAAAGTTTGTGAGTGAGGATGGGAAAGAAGACGAAAGAAAGAAGAGGTTTATTGGCATGACACACAAATACAAGAGAACTAGCTGTTGCCCGCAACTTCGTCTGCATAGAATTCTTTTATCGCTATCCCGCAGGATTTACGCAATTTTCCAGGTTAAAAAGTAGCCTATGTGTTTCGCGTTTATAATATTAGTAGGATTATACATGCTTGATACACTTGTAGAGAAAAGAAACAAAAAAAAAACTAAAATATGAAAAATGTCTATTTGACCAAGGACACATAGTTACAAAACCAAGCGCCGCAAATAACTAAATATCTTTATTATTATTATTATTATTATTATTAAATTCAATGGTCAGGGTCATATTTATAAATAGAAAAAAAGAAAAAGTTTAATCCTTGTCTTCAAGAATAGAGTTACGGTTCTTTGTACTTTAGGGATTATGTACTTAATAATATAGTTATGTACGTGGATAAATAAAGTTTTTTACAATGTTTGCACCTGGTGACAAAGCAATCCGAGTCAAACCAGACCTTCGCCATTTTTTCAATTTCAGTGACGTTTTGCATATAAATGTCGAGTATAAAAGAGTTTGCAGAGTAGCGAGAGTTCGATGTTGGTTTTTGGAATCCATTTTAGACACGGTCACTTAATTAAAAATATCGGTAGTTTTAAAAATATCGTCTTGATAACATTTTTGTAGGTATATTTGTTGAGTTTGTGGAAGCATAGGCACTATCTGATATAATTGAAAGATGCGAATACTACCAATGACACTGTTCATTCAACTTTTCGCGAGTTTATTCTTGTATTAACTGAATGCAGAATTAATGAACTAGAGCACACCTTGTACCTTGTCGCCATGTCGAAAGGGAAGAGCGAGAAGGCTATATCTACTGTAAACGAGACAGAAGATTCCGGAACGTTCAGAAATGTGTGAAAGTAATTTAGTTTAACTAAACAAGATAAGATAACACACTGGTTCAACTGGTTTAAATAAAGTTGTTTTTTATTTTTATCTTTATTCTTTGAATACTGCAAGATATTGCTTAAACGTTCTACGTTACGTTTGTTGTAACACTATTTGAAAGCAACAATTTAAATAATTTAAGCTGCACGGCCTAAATTCCTTTACACTTTTACTGTCCAAAAAAAGTTTGCATAACCTGTCACCGCATAGTATAAAACAAAGTCGCTTTCCGCTGTATGTCCTTGTATGCTTAGATCTTTAAAACTACGCAACGGATTTTGATGCGTTTTTTTTTTATTAGAGTGATTCAAAAGCTAGTATTGCTATAAAAATCAAGCAGTATGGATCCAAGCCGACCCTAAGCTTACTGCGTTCAGAGGGAGCATTCGCATCGTAAATAATTAACACGGAAAGTGCGTTTCTGACGTTTTACTGCTCGTGCCGTACGATACTCGTAACATGGTGTGTTACAGTTACAAATATAAACAAAGCGTTACGCGTTACTTCTGTTACTCATCCAAGTAATTTGTTGAAAGGCGTCAGCAGTGGCTTTTGTCCTACAAAAATAAGTAAGTAAATGTTTTATTGTACTAATATTAAGGAACAAACACTATTCCCAAACAATTAGATGTTTGGACAAAAATTAATTTATCCCTGGGATCTTTCCCAATTAACATTTGAGTAGATGAGAGAAGCATTAAACTCGAATGATGTGTCTGTACGACAGAATTACAAACTCCCGTAGAACATCTACTGCTCACCAGGGACGAGAGAAGGGCTTTTCAAATGATAGGTACAATCAATATAATCAAAAATTTTGACTTCTTGATTTTTTTGTTCAGTTTTACGGTTTTACCGTTAGAAATTAAATTTCTCAATGAAAATTAGAACATCGAATTTCGCCCATACCCTCGATGAGGTTTTACCATCTGCGCGGGACGAGAAGCAACTGGTACATTCTGTTTTTCCTTGGCTCCCAGACCAGCATGGAAGTATGAGCGTAGTCTATTCAAGTATTTTATTGGAAGTGTCAACTGACGCGAGTTATTTTCTAGTAACATTGGTAACTCGAACTTTTTCCTAAGCGCCGTATTAAATATTAAATATGTGAAGGGAGATCTGAACGTTTATAAATGTCACGATGGGAGCGAAAGAAAAATAACGTCAAATAGATGATTTAAGATTGTTTGTAAATATGCGAAGGGAGTTCTGTTCTGAATACTGTCTACTTAGCACAGTACCCGTAAAGATTGCACATCGGCCTTCTCGGCTAATTTCGGCGGCGTAGAGCGTTGTCTCGCTCTAACTTACGTGACGCCAGTTGTCTCTTTCCAAAGACCGAAGTGCAATCTTTTTGGCCGGGTATTGTACGTAATACACTGGTCACAGTCCTCCTTCCATAATCGATGGATCCTACGTATAACGGCCAATCCATGAAAAAATTACAAAGTAAATGCTACCTTAAGTATAATCACTTCACTATCATCACTACATAGTATAAAACAAAGTCGCTTTTTCTGTCCCCAAGTCCGTTTGTATGCTTATATCTTCAAAACTGCACAACGGATTTTGATGCGGGTTTTTTTAATAGATAGAGTGATTCAAGAGGAAGGTTTATATGTATAATACATGCATAATATACCGTGCGAAGCCGGGGCGGGTCGCTAGTCAAACATAATTTAGACTACCCTATCTAGAATGATTTAGATTAGCCCATATACGTTGGACCCAACGTAATGAGAGATTTTGAGAAATCCGGAAACTTCACACAGACTTTTGTATGGCCTCGCAAGGTGATCCAAGTAAACCTGCATGATATGTTTTCTTCCATGATAGTCTGGGAGTAAAGTAAAACTTAGAATTTACCAGTTGCTTCTCTTCCCGGGCAGATAATAAAATAAAAGCCCAGAGGGAATGGGCGAAAATCTATGGAATAATGTTTATAGGCGATGCGGCTAGCAACCCATCACTACTTTGATTCCCCTTTCCACCTATACGGCCACAATCATGCTAAACGAGGCCTTAAGGTTTTGTTGCCTTGAGCTCTGTCTACCCCTTGGGGGATGAAAATGTGATTTATGTAGGTATGTAGGTATGTAATCTTCGTAGGGGAAATGATAAGAATATTATTCTGGAAGAATTTCGCGACAGCCTGTACAAGCCGAAGAAAAAAAAAAATTTTTTACAGTTCTCTTCTAATGAATACGTTAGTTATGTATGTATGTATGTATGTATAACTCTTTATTGTACATAAAACACAAGAAAAAGATGAATACAGGATAACACATATGCACAAAGGCGAACTTATCCCTAAAAGGGATCTCTTCCAGTTAACCTTTATTCTCTTTGTTTGTTTGTTTCAGCTCTTTCCGTCAGCACGTTCTATTTCAACATTTTAGTGCTTTGAGTGCAATGACCTCTTTACTTCGAGTGCTAGAAGAGGTTACACCCACACACTCACAAATTTACGATGGTCTAAGTGTTATGTTACACTGTACGGTACACTCGTATGTGCAAATTACATAGCATAGAATTTCGAGTTGATCGTACGGTCAGTCAGATGGTTCTATCTCTTTTCATCCAACTGCCAGTCAAAAATGTTGTTAAAGTTGAACTTTCAAATTGACAACGACATTATGTTTATTTGATCACTAGCTTTTGCCCGCGGCTTCGCACGCGTGAACCATGAGCATTTCAAAGAAGCTAGCAATCAAGCAAGCGAGCAACCAAACCTGCAAGCAATGCATGCAAGCATGTAAGTATGCAAGCAGGCATGCAAGCAGGCATGCAAGCAGGCATGCAAGCAGGCATGCAAGCAGGCATGCAAGCAGGCATGCAAGCAGAAGCAGGCATGCAAGCAGGCATGCAAGCAGGCATGCAAGCAGACATGCGAGCAGGCAAGCAAGCATCAACGAATTTATATCGCAATCGTCAGCTCAAAATAAAAATGACAACAATTAAAATTTTAAATTAATATAACTAAAGTAATTAGGTAGGTACAAATAATTTAATAATTCATACATACATAAATCACGTCTTTATCCCTTTCGGGGTAGGCAGACCTAAGGTTACAAGACCTAAAGGCCACGCATAGCATGATTGTCATTGCCACCCGAAAGTTGTTGTTTGACACTCAATAGAATTTTCAACGTTTGGTTGGCTGATGTTACCTCGTGAAGATAGCTGTGTAATTAACAGAGATCGGACAAATTTGCGTCATTGCTCGCAATATTGTGGACATGACTCCAAAATTAATCAAATACGTCAAAATACATAATATTAAGAATAAGTATATCCACGGAGATTTTATACCTACGAGTATAGAACCAGAAAACTTTTTTGTCAGAAATAATAATCATATCTAGCAGGATCGTGATTTCTTTATTATATAAAAATATTTACGAGAACGACAACTGCCACTTTAATTGACATTTTGCTAATAATTTTATGCATGCGTAATTTTTTATCTACGGGAGTAAAATTTTTATTTCGAGAAATTAATTAAATGATTAATTATTTGATTAATTTTTGAGTCATGTCCACATTATTGCGAGCAATGACGCAAATTTGTCCGATCTCTGGTAATTAATGTAACTCACACTTGGTCCATTTTACTGTGACAGCGATCTAGCGAGTCATCTACGGACGTAGTGAATAATCCTTCCCATCGTGAGCACACCATTACTCCTGAATGACGCCGGCGTGTCCATGAGTCTGACTGAAATAGCATGACAAATACCAGAATTACGAACAGTCCCGAGATAAACGTTAGGAAATGATTTTGCACGACATCTGTACTAGGGTTGTAACCTCGGCCTCCGCTTCCACCTCCGCCTCCGCCTCCGCCTCCGCTATTTTTTTGCGGAGTTGCAACGGAACGTCCGTATTAACATCATTATCATAAATGACACATAAATCTCATAGTCATAGAATAATAATAATACGCAAGGAGCGACGCTCGACGACTTAATAGTCCGGCCGCATTGCGCGCTTACTCAGGAATCAACGAGTGCGTGGGGGGAATAGGTACACTGCAGGGCTCAATCTGTCTAGTTGCTTGGACGGACGTACCAAAACCGTTAAGTTCAATAAACCTCCGCCTTCGCCTCCGCCTCCGCATCCGCCTCCGCTTCCGCCTCCGCTAAGAAGGCCTCCGTTACAACTCTGATCTGTATATAGTTAACAGCATGCTTTTCTTAAACCAACTGAATCTTAACTACACAGACAGTTCCACGAAGCATAACTGCCAAAGTTGCAACCACACGTCTCGACAACATGTCTTAAACCCGGCTTGACCCCAAATAAGGGGGCTACTTCCAAATTCCAAGTTTGTATCGGACCGTCTTTCTCACTCCTCTGCTAATAACTATTAGTGCGAGGGGAACGGCACGAAGTGAAGTGAGAATTTTGGAGTATAGGTGCACCTGCGTCACATAAATCTGAGGCTGTCGGCTTTGAGGTTGTAGTTACGAGCTGGTGTGTCGTTATTGCGTCATGAATTAATTAATACAAATCTTGGTACGGTCGGCCAAATAAGTGATCTATCTCTCATCCAACTTCCTATTCACTACATAGTCACTTCACTACATAGTATAAAACAAAGTCGCTTTCTCTGTCCTTATGTCCCTATGTATGCTTATATTTTCAAAACTACACAACGGATTTTGATGCGGTTTTTTTAAATAGATAGAGTGATTCAAGAGGAAGGTTTTTATGTATAATTCTACGCAGATGAAGTCGCGGGCAGAAGCTAGTAAATTAATATGTATGAACTTTCAAATCAGAAGCCAGATTTTATCGACACATACATACAGGGAAGCGAGTCGGGTTACCTCCACGTGTGGTTAAGAACTGCGGTTCGTTTTTCGATCCGTCCGTGGGAAGAGCTGTGTTTGGTCCGGTGCACTCTAGGCATCGGTTAATGTTTTCCTGGTGATCTCCGAGCGATATCATTTTTCGTTGGCTAAAAGCCTAACAGGGGAAGGTGGTCTTTTGACCGTGTTCCACCGTATAACGTTGCCGACATTATGTCACAAGATTTTTGAATATAGGAATTTTTAATAATTTGACACAGGCAAAATCATCACGTCAACCGATGGGGCCATATTATCCTAAAAAAAATTGAAAAATACGCATACCTACATTATTATACATATACTCCGGGTTCCGGGTTCGATTCCCGGCTTTAATAGGGTTCTAATTTTCAGTGACATTTAGATTTTTTTTATTTTATTATATACTACTTAAATTAAATACATTTCTAAAAGGGATGCATAAGGTCCCCGAGCCTTAAATTATATTAATCTATAGTAGAGATGTATATAATGTATAGTATAGAAATATTGGCCAAGTCCAAAACCAAGCAACCTAACTTCAAGCATTAAAATTTGATGTTAACCAGTCTGCAGCTACAGTTCCGCCACACATTAGTGAAGCAGACGTGCCTTTCCGAACGTATCCGGGCTCATTTTTAATACTAGCAACACCAGCTATCGTTAAATTTCTTTAATTATCCGCTGGAGTCGGTAGCGTGGAAGCAATATGGCTCGAATTCCCACTTCATCTCGCACCACTTTGTTCTAGAGGGATAGATAGACGGCGTGAACGGAATATTGAAGGATCTAGAGTTGCCAGCGTTCGGAAATATTGGGAATTGTTTTTTTTTTTCGTCTAAAGTGGCTGGTGATTTTGTGTTTGTTCTCAATAAGTTCTTAATTCATAATTTATGTGGGTAATATGTTTCTCAACCAGAAACCTTTCTTAAGGTACTGTACCTAAAAAATATTCTAAAAAGAATTTACAGGGCTGTTCACACTTTGTCAAACTTTTGCAGATTTAAAAATATATATGTAATATATTCATTTAAACATTGTTTTAGGTATCATACATTTAATGAATTAATCAAATAATACGTCAAAATTCAAACTTGACAATCTACCATAGAGAAATATATAACAGGTCTCCGCCCTAAAATCCTGAAGACTTCTGCTAGTTTCCAGCACCTATTGACGTCTGCAGCATCTGGTCGACGTGTCGCTTGCAGGTCTCACCGTCATCTGTCTCCACAAGATAGTGAACCGGCCCCAGTACTCGTAATACAGTTCCAAATTCCCATTTCCTGGCTTTGTCGGAGTAACTTCGGATCTGTACTCTTTGGCCTAGTACGAAAGATCTGGTCTGCGGGTGCTGACGAATGATATATGTGTGATCTGTTACGGCGCTCCTGAATCGCACATGTAGAGAAGTCCTTGGAAGATGAAGGACAGGCCATCCTCCTACTGTCTTGTTTGTTTTTTTTTACTGTATAGTGTAGGTAGAATGGTCTTGTTGTTTTTGTTGTAAGGTATCCCCTGCCTAACCCTACTGGCCAATTGATGGTACTATGCCTGACAGCTGAGTTAAGGTCTTCGCACATTAGACCAACTCAACGGCGACTCGACTCTATGCTAGACATTGAAATTTAAGCCCTGTGTCATATGTTTTAGGTTTAATTTCAAAAAATGATTATAAAGTAGTGTACAACGAGTGGCCTACGCATCGTCAACGCAAGGTCAACCCCGACACGTTTGTAACGCAATGACCACACGTCGTCCACGCAACGACCACACGTCGTCCACGCATCGACCACACGTTGTCCACGCAACGACTATGCGTTTGCGACTGACGCGTGACGGGCAACCATTTGCCAGCACACCGCGTTGTCCACTCGTTGACACCGCGTTGTCCACTCGTTGACACCGCGTTGTCCACTAGTTGACAACGCATTGCCCACTAGTGACCATTGGGTGGATCAACTAGTTGACTACTCATCGAGAGTGTGAGTTGAGTTGGTGTCGGATAGGCGTGGAGTTGGTCTAATGTGCGAAGACCTTAACGCAATTTTGACAGCGATCACTTGTAGCTCTCAACCTTGACACTGGCAAAGTTGTCCCATTGGACAGAAGCCATCTACTTTGAGAAAAAAAAAAAAAAACGACAGGCCAAAAGGATGCCTGTCTCATAGTTGCAGCTCTAGCCCCGTTTCAGCAATAACAGATTTCCCAGTATAATCTTAGTGATTTCAATTAGTTTAACTTCAGGTCCGATGTCTGCTGAATCAAATTAAGATGAATATCGGATCTCCGATAGTCAGGCGATTTTAATTGGAACGTAAATATCGTGACAGGCGAGTTTAGACGTATTTGGGAGTGAAACAGTAAATGTTATTTGTTAGATGTCATGGCAATATTGTGCTAGCTTGCGCAAATAAATACGATGTGAATTAATAGTATTTTATACAACCGTTACATCCATCGTTTCTTACATGCTGGCCTGGGAGTTGCTTCTCTTCCCGCGCATATGCTAAAAGCACATCGAGGGAATGGGCGAAACTCTTTGGTGTCATGTTATAGTCGATGCGGTTAGCAACCCATTTCCCTTTCCAGCTATACGCGCCCTTAATCATGCTAAGCGTGGCCTTAAGGTTTTGTTACCTTTCTTCTTCTTCTTCTTTCGTTATAGCGACGACAACTTCGCCAATGTCGGTAAAAAAATTTAATCATAAAATCTTGTGACAAAATGTCGGCAACGTTGTACGGTAACCCGGTCAAAGACCCCCCTACCCCCCCTGTCGGGCTCTTAGCCAACGGTCAATGATATCCCTCAGATACTGCCAGGAAATCATTAGCCGTTGCCCAGGGTGCACCGGACCAAGCACTGCTCTTCCCCCCGGACGGATCCGAAAACGAACCGCAGCTCTTGTTCACACGTGGAGGTAACCCGACTCGCACCCCTTTTGTTACCTTTGACTCAGTCTACCCCGTAAGGGATAAAGACGTGGTTTGAGTATGTAATATTAGACATAGATAAGTATTGAAAGTGAAGATACCTTTGTTCCAACGAGAGTATTGTTACATCTTAGCCGCATTGATTCCGAAAATAGTTATATTTGCAGCTAAATCCGCATTTTATTTATCCTGGCAACATCGCAGCTACCACAGATATCGATGTTAGGGGACAGTATCAATTGGCCGGGGCACGTGCCGCTCCGTATTGACCATCCCACGGGATTTACTTGCATCACGCTTTATAGCCACTGAAATAAAATATGACTCGCGATTTATCGAAATATATGATACTAGCTTCTGCCCGCGACTTCGTCTGCGTAGAATCATACATAAAAACCTTCTTCTTGAATCACTCTATCTATTAAAAGAAACCGCACCAAAATCCGTTGCGTAGTTTTGAAGATATAAGTATACATAGGGACACAGGGACAGAGAAAGCGACTTTATTTTATACTATGTAGTGATGATAGTGATAGAGATAGTGATGATAATGATGATGCGCATCTAAACGCAACCGACATAATACACAGTAAGGGTATGTTTATTGCACACAGTAGAAATAATTAGTTAGTAGTAGTAGGGTAGTTTTTTTGTTCATTGAAATGGACCTCCGCAAAGTAACGCCAGATTCAATAAAATTTTGAAATACATACCGTCACGCCTCTTTCCCACAGGGGTAGGCAGAGACTACTTTGTTCCACTTGCTACGATCCTGACATACTTCTTTCGCTTCATCCACATTCATCAATCACTTCATACATGCTCGTCGGTTTCGGGTACTCCTGACCTTTTTCCAAAACGTCTCCTATTTGGTCTCGGAACGTCCGTCTAGGCCTTCCCCTCCCAACTTTACCATTCACACTCCCATATAGGGTCTGTTTAGTTAGTCTACTTTCATCCATCCGCTCTACGTGACCAAACCAACTAAGCATAATTTTGAAATAAATAGCATTATATTGTATTCTAATTACATGAATACCGCTGGTAGTGGCCGAGAAATGGCTAAAAATGTAGAGAACTATAACAGCGAATAACAGAATGAACACGCTTGCGTGCTTAAGAAAAAAACTTTCCAATGTTTAGATCAAAAAAAAGCTTAATTAAAAACACTAAGATCCGTCCACCTTGCATGCTGGTCTGGGAGCAAAGAAAAAACATAGAATGTACCAGTTGCTTCTCTTCCCGCGCGTAGGTAAAAGCCCATCGAGGGAATGGGTGAAAATCTTAGGGATCATGTTATAAGCGATGTGGTTAGCAACCCATTACTGTTTTTATTCCCCTTTCCATCCATACCCACCATGCTAAACGTGGTCTTTAGGTCTTGTTACCTTAGGCTTGTTGCTTTATTGTACAAATATAAAGAAACAGATGCAATTCACAAAAAAATAAAAATAACACTAATATATGCACAAGGGCGAACTTATCCCTATAAGGGATCTCTACCAGCTAACCTTTGAGTAGATGAGAGGAGCATTAAAAAGGGACCGACAAAGTGAAAGTTTAAAATTTCAGATAGTGAAAGCCACAATAGAGTTTACATATCTAAGTACAATAAACAAAACATAAAAAACTACTAAATATCATTACACACATGCATACATACAAAATACAATAAGAGTACACACATAATATCTAAGGAGATGGTGTGAGCCATATCTTCCTCTGTCTGTCTGTGTCTTCTGTATGTATGTATGTAAGATACGCTCATTAATAGCCAAAGATGTCTCTATAAGGCCTTAGTGTAATCGCCAAATGATCCCCCGTCTCCCCTCTAGTATTAACAGCAATTATCCCAACAAGGCTTTGGCTCAAAATTTCAAATTATTCTACCCCGTGAAATCGCATTCATCAAAACTTGAGAATTAGCTTCACTCCCTAATTAAACCTGCCGGTTGTTAACTCCCCAGCCTCCCCTGGGCACTCGAATCTTGCGCAAATATTGGGTTTGAATAAAACTTTAATTATTATCAGGTTATTAGCAACTAATTTTGTAATTTATTAAGCTTGTAAGACGGTTTTAATGCCAAGTTTGGGAAGCGTAATTATTCTGCGGGAAGGGTACATTAAAAATTTAATGAATAATGGTGTGGTGTCGTTTCTTGGTTCAGAGTTTGGGGATGCTGCAGCGATTGCGGGTATTGTTTGTGGCTTAATCAATGACAGAAGGTAACACTTTTAAATAAATAATAAAAAGTTAAGACCACTTATTTTTACCTTCAAGATTTATTAGTTGATAATATAAGAGGGGAATTACAAAAAAAATAAACTATGATAAAATCTAAAAGTTAACTAAATATACAAAACTTAAAACTAAATAAATATACCTAATTATAAAAAGAAAACACCATCTAAAAGGCCCTCCTGCGGCATAGACCCCAACACACTGGCGGCATTACCTCTCTGTACAGCCAGAGAAATTCGCTGGGAGAGGTAAGCGCCAGCTCTGGGGTCTCCTGAGGTCTCTATCAGCAGAATAGAAAAAAAGATACATAAGTACCAAAAAACCGGCCAAGTGCGAGTCGCGATAGCGAAGTTTCCGTATAAATTCGCGAAGGTAACATAAAATCCAGTATTAGCAGAGCCCTGCTCCTAAGCGAAATGTATGCAGTGTGAGGTCATTTTATATTGGTTATTTACATAGACAGACATAAAATAACGCTGTTTTTAGTATTTTTTGTTATAGAGGCGACAGAAATACATAATTTGTGAAAACGTCAACTGTCTAGTGTCTAGTTAGCTAATACGGTTCATGAGATACAGCCCGGTGACTAGACAGACAGACAGACATAGGTACAGACAGTGAAATCGTAGGAATAGGGTCCCGTATATACCCTTTAGGTACCGAACCCTAAAAAGGAAGTTATTTATTACATTTAGTCACTTATTCAAGTCATGTGCAGTGTACAATGCCAGTACAATTCAAAAATCTAAGAGTTAACTATAATAGTGATCAATAATGAAACTGTCTATAGATAGGTAACTTCGATGTAAATGCTTCGTCTTAGTAACGTACATTTTATGCCTCCGACAGTACTTCAAAGTCGACAAGACAAATTTTTGCAAAACAATTTCTTCTTTATGCAGATTACAGTGTTTGCTCGATTTTCGAGTTTGTTATTTTTTGGTTACGACTGAGCAATACCAAGAACGCAGGAATTTAATAAAGCTGCGCCAATTTTAAGTAACTGTGTTCCAGCAATGACAAATATTATTATAATTCCTTTTCTAGCAATGTATCTTTTACTTACTGAGTTCCTATCCATTGCAGAAAAAAAGTTAGAACGATGGAAGAGACGTAAATATATTTTCCCGTCACTGCCTCGGAAAGCCGGCTTTCCGTGTGTGTATCAGTTTATTTTTATTTGATCTGCTATAAAAGGTAAGCTCTAGAAACTACATACATACATACACATACACAAATCACATCTTTATCCCTTACGGGGTAGACAAAGCCTAAGGTAACAGGTACCTACAGGCCACATTTAGCAAGATTGTGGGCGTATAGGTGGAAAATGGAATCAAAATAGTGATAGGTTTCTAGCCTCATCGCCTATAACATGATTCCTATGATTTTCGCCTGTTCCCTCGATGGGCTTTTACCATGCGCGGCTAGAGAAGCAACTGGTACATTCTATGTTTTTTTCTTTGCTCCCAGACCAGCATGGAAGACTCTAGAAATTATCTTACGCAAACTTTAACTTTTATAAAGGAACGTTTCCAGCTTCCAACTAAGAAGTTAAGCGGTCAATGCAACTCGCCCTCAATGGAAGTATTTTAAAATTAAAAGAATCGCTGAATGGAGCCTTCTGACCGAGCTTCTGTTTAAAGCCAGATTTATAGCGACTGAGTTTACCTGGTCGGGGAGAAAAGACTCTTAGTTTTATATAAAACGCTGTGGTTACAACTCGCTCTCATATTTTATAAAGATACACAATAGGAATAGAGATTGGGTACGTATAAACACCGCTTAAATAAATCCTTGCCCGCGCGGCACAAGAGCGCGGGGTAGGACGACAAAGGGGACCGAGAGAGGTGCGGGCGGGTAGCGCGCCTGCCGCCCGCACCTCTCTCCCACCCCGCACCCCTGCACCGCGCGGGCGAGGACTCATTTAAGCGGTCAGTCTATAGGTATAGGTAGAGAGTCGTGGGCTTAGGAATCACGTCATAGGCGATGCGGGCTAGCAACCCATCACTATTTTGATTTTCACCTATACACAATCAACATGCTAAATGTGTCTTTGTTACCTTATGCTTTGTCTACCCCGTAAGGGTTAAATACATGATTGTGTGTGCGTGTGTGTGTGTATGATAGATAATCGTAGAATGCAATTCGAGTTTGTCTTGCTGTCTCATTCACTCGGCCGCTTCAAATATCAAACCTATCAGAGTGAGTGAGACAAACATTTTATCCGGTTTATAGATGATGTGTGTGTGTGTGTGTGTGTGTGTGTGTGTGTGTGATGTGTTGTTGGTGTGAAAGAGGATATAGTGAATATTATTATGATAGAAAACAGTATGGTTAGTTGGTTTGATCATGTAGAGCGGATGGATGAAAGTAGACTAACTAAACAGATATGGGAAGTGTGAATGGTTACGTAGGGGGGGGAAGGCCTAGACGGACGTCCCGAGACCATATAGGAGACGTTTTAGAAAAAGGTCAGGTCAGGAGTCCGAAACCGACGAGCATGTATGAAGAGATTGATGAATGTGGATGAAGCGAAAGAAGTACGTTAGGATCGTAGCAAGTGGAACAAAGTAGTCTCTGCCTGCTGTGGGAAAGAGGCGTGACGGTATGTATGTATGTACGTATGTTTAGATGATGATGAAAAAAATACATTTTTAAAAGTAAATCGGTTCTTCTCTTTTGCCTCTGGTATTACTTCGGTCGCTCTTCAGAACGAAGTTTGCTCTTTAAAGTTATTTATTTCTTAAACTAATGTTACGTCTGTTAAGTATTATTCACGCTCGCGGAGCTTTTTATCAGCTTGTCAAAGTAACTGGTAAGTATTTCATATTTATTATGAAATGTTGCTGCTGAATTCAAATAGCTGCTTTTGTGCTATTATTTAATTTTCATCTTTTAAACATACTTAATAAATACTGGCAAACATCCGCTTTACTTCCGCGAAATAATTTCCTATCCCGTTTTTTCTCTTCAGCACCATAAAGGCAACTTCTATGCAAAATTTCAACTTTCTAGCACGAAGTACTTGAGTTCCGCGTAAAACGTAGTTCTTTTATTCGTAAGCGAAGGCGTTGTCTAAAAATAGAATTAAAATTTGAATTTTTGCTTTTTAATTTTTTAACACAAGGCCAACGCTTCTCTTTCTTGCTAGCAATATATCCTAAACACAGAGTGTACAATTATGTACCTTGGGTGTTCGAATAAAAATCGGTTTTGTAAACACTCACAATATTATTATGTTCGCACCTAACAAATCACCGAAAGCATTCCGCTTGCATGTTGTAGTACGGTACAGCGCCATCTAGCGGCACACTTATTAACTATTTCTTACTTAGACACAGGGTTTGGCCTTAAACTGCCAACCATCACAAACTACTCTCAGCGGGGTTACCATCACGTCTTAATGCGGTCCAATACCGATTCAGTTTAGGTTCGCTCGCTGTCAGTTCCATACTAAACTATCGAAAATGAATCGCATTAAGACCTCATGGCAAGGCCTCAGATCATTTAGCAATATCGTATTAAGTAGATAAGCCTTTTTTCCTTTAGTAATCATTAGAAATTAGAAGCTAAAAGACAGCTCAAGTTTATAATGAATCCTCCAGAAAAACGCTTGTTAAGAAAAAGGGTACCAAATTTAAAACAATACCCTCCGTAAATTCGCTTTACTCTTTTCTGTACAAAAATCTATTGTATGAGCGTCGGAAGAAACGAGTATTTTCCCAACCGCAACACACGATTAGAGAAAATCCACGACCTGAGAGAGTCCACGAAATAAAATAAACACTTCCAAAAACTCCATTGTGTTCCATGCTGGTCTGGGAGCAAAGAAAACACATAGAATGTACCAGTTGCGTCTCTTCCCGCGCAAATGGTAAAAACCCATCGAGGGAATGGGCGAAAATCATAGGAATCATGTTATAGGCGATGCGGCTAGCAACCCATCACTATTTTGATTCCACTTTCCACCTCTACGCCCTCAGTGTCTTGCTAAACGTGGCCTGTAGGTCTTGTTACCTTAGGCTCTGTCTACCCCGTAAGGGATAAAGACGTGATTTGTGTATGTGTGTATGTATGTCCAAAAACTCACATTTGACCCAACGCCTGAAATCGAAGCCGATTACTTCATGTTACTTCTTTGAAAACACACTGGTTTGATTTCTAAACGACACTGAAAATAAAAACACAGAAAAATCTGAAAAGTAAAGCTATGGCCGGGAATCGAACCGACTCGTCATTCCGTGACGCGCGCTATACCCCTACACCACCCATAGCAGGTAGGTAAGTAAGACTTCGAATTTTTCTACCTATTATTAACTGTCACGTGACCTTGTTACTTTGCAAATGTGTTGTTATTTTCAGTGTCGATTAGAAATTTAATTTCTAACGGTAAAACCGTAAAAGTAAACATAAAAAATCAAGAAGTCTTCTTGATTCAGTTGGTGCGGGCGGGTAGTGCGCCTGCCGCCCGCACCTCTCTCGGTCCCCTTTGTCGTCCTACCCCGCGCCCCTATGCCGCGCTTTAAGCGGTCGGTCTATAGGTGTGCTGTGCCTATCTAGGCTGAAGATGACATTCTGAACCTCAGTGCTGCATTTTTTTATCTATAACAACTCTCTCGCTCTCAGCTCTTCTCTCTCGCACAGGCGTGCGTGTAAAGATCGCGTGACTGCATCTCGTTCCGAGGATTGCCAGTAATTAGGATACCCTTCATTTCATTCGGATTTACCGAACCCTTGCAGATGTGCCCACTCACGGAATAAGCAAATTTGTTATTCTATAATTACCTCTCCGCTACAGACGGTATTTGCTTTCAGATTAATGTCAAATATTCACTTATTTTCACATGTTTTATGGGCAAATATGCCTGATGATTTGAATTCGTGGTTTGTTTAGCTTGTGGAACAAAAAGGGCTCAATAATTAATTGTGCTGAATTAAATTCTCCACAGTTTACTTCTCTCGTAAGACATCTCTACATCCATACTGTTATTTAAAATAAATGCGAATGTGTGTCGGTCTGTCACCTCTTCACGCTTAAACTGCTGATTTAGTTGCTACATTGTGTCAGTTCTGGGGAAGGACAATACAATACATACATAAACAAATCACGTCTTTATCTCTTACGGGGTTGACAGAGTCTAAGGTGGCAAGACCTAGGCCACATGGAATGGAATGGATTTCATCCTGAAAAAAATAGTTTCCGCGAGCGCGCGATTAACGAATTCTTCGCAAACGAAGTCGCGGGCCACAGCTAGTGAATTTAAAACAAATGCATATGAAAATAACGAGTTACAAATACATTTTTTTTTAACAATAAAACACGCAAACGATACTCCGAAGCTATTATTGTCAGGTGCGTTCATAAATTTCGCGGAGACAGCGTGGTTTTTTAAACACGTACAAACGGTTGGATACCTAATTCGTACTCGGTTTGCCCAATAAATGCCCATTATAGAGATTTATGGAAATACATTCGGAAAGAACGAGCCGCAATCGGATTCTGCGTTTGATAAAAAAACGATAGATTGAAACGCTTACTCGCCGTTTAGGAACGGAACAACGCGAAAATTCTCCGAATGGATTTCAAAATGCGTCGGTAGGAATCGATCTTGTTTTCTTTTTTCGAGGGCAAACGTGCCAATTCCTGCCATGCTTAAAGTACCTTAGGGACCTTATACGTCCCTTTTCAGGGTTGCCGTTTTAGCGACTTTGCCGCTAGATCTATAGTGACTTTTTTTTAAAGCGTTTCATACATTTTATTGACTTTTATTCAGCTGGCGATTTTTAGAAGATATTTTCTACAATCTAGCGATTTTCGTAAAAGTTGGGTGGCAACACTGTCCCTTTTATAATTCGCTACATAGTATAAAACAAAGTCGCTTTCCGCCGTCTGTCTGTCTGGCTGTTCCTATGTTATAAATCTTTAAAACTAACCAAATACGGACCAAACGCTGTTGTCTGAAATATACATATATTTTTTATTTTTCTTTATAGGCACTGATTAAGGGGCTATTTCACAACTCCTAGTTAAGATCCAGATATTTTAAGTATCAATTATCTATGATATCGTCTCTGTCTGTTAAAAAATAGAGAAATCATAGGTAATTGACACATAGGGCTTGTTTTATAACTCTCTCTCAAGTTCCATTTACACTTAAGAAAGTGTCATAATCTCTGTACGGGATCATACAGTTGTGCTCATTACAGTTTGATAATGATCCCGTAGAGGGATCGAAACGCGTCAGTGTTTGTGTGGTGTAAGAGATAATTAAGTTTGTGGGATTTATGTGTGTTTTATTGGCAGTTGTGGAGGGAGGAATTGCTTGAAAAACATGTATATTTCACACAGGCTTGGTTATCTTGCACTTGAGTAGCGGAGTAGCAAGGTAATTTTTTTGTTCATTTCAATCAAAGCTCAACATCCGCAATACTTTAGCGATTTTATTTTTGCAAATAAATTTAACAAAATTTCCACACTCGACTATATTCTCGATAAGCCTGACCTTTTTATCAAGTTATAATTTTATACGGACCCCTTCCGCGACCCAACCTAATTCACCTCTTCATAATAACATATTTACTATGTACATACATAATTACATACACACAAATCAATGCTCAAGAGATTCAGAAGTTAATTACGACTCGAACGGATTTGCATGTAAACTATAATATGCAAATTGATGTAAAATGCTCCGCCAAGCAAAAATGTATGGATTACGGCACGCAAGGCTTTATAGACTACAAGCCCATGGAAAAAAACATGTGAAATGAACCAGCGTGAATGAAGCTTATTGGCAGAGTGCAAAGCGGGTGGAGGGGGTAGCCTAAACGATCACAGCGCTGGCTACGGCTAAAATTGTCATTTTTGTCGCTGACTTGAGCTGTCAAACCCATATTGCAGTAAACATTTTCTAATCGTTTTTGAGATAAAAATATGGTCCTGGTAAGATGTGTTGTTGTGAATTGTAATAACACCAAGAAGAATAGCGACTGTAAATTTTACCAATTTCCAAGACCATGGTGGAAACGAGACCAAAGAAATAAGTGGATATTTGCCGTAAGAAAAAAAAAGTATGTTAAATTTCACTGAAAACAACAATTTTAATATTATTGGCAATAATGTTACTGACTAACATTCATTGTCTAAAATTGTGTAATATAGTAAAATAACACAAGATTTCATTAATATTTTTCACAATATTTACTTACTTCTTGTTTGACAGCGGTGACAATATTGTCCATAATGGCCGCCTATCACGTGGCGCTGTCGTCGCGCACGGTCCCAATATCATAAAATAACACTGAGCGCTATGCAGTCATTACTGAGCGGTAGAGATTTTGTCTCATACATTGAAAATAAAAAAAATGGCACTATCTTCCGGCACCACCACTTAAAAGCGGCACTAGGTTTTTCGACATTTATCTTTAATCATCTATAAGGTATAAAAACGCCGTAAATTAATAATTAGTCGTAATTCCTCACTTGTCCCTGAGAAATTCCATAAATGTACCGCTCAGTAATGACGGCATAGCGCTCAGAGTTATTTTATGATATAGTAACAGCCTTCTAAGCTTCATTCACGCTGGTTCATTTCACATGTTTTTTTTCCATGGGCTTGTAGTCTATTAATAGTAGCTTATGTGACTGTATTATAATAAATGGGATTAAAAATTAAAACATGAGTGTGGGTTTATGAAACGAAGTGAAGCTGAGTTTCATAATACGATCAAACGAGTGTTTTAATACCTAATTACATACGCGCGTACGTGTATAACTTTATCTATATTCATTATCATTAATATTCTACAATAAACCTTTTTACATCAAAATTAAAACATTATTTTTCGTTCTCAAAAATTTGAAAGGTTTTATCAATAAAGTGGTTCTGTATACGTCAACCATTGACAAGGGTTTTACTCTCATCAGTCTCATCAGACCCACGCGACCCGTCTTCCACGGGAGCTTGTAATTGTGTCGTACTGTTAAAATCCTCCCTTACATCCAATGAAACTCGGGTTAGTAGCGCACATCGTTTTATTCACTTGGTCAACAACACAGAGTACATTGAGCTAGTTCAGTATGACCCTCCGCGGGAAGAACTAGCAAGAAACCTCACGGGCATAGTCTTTTCTTATTAATCGCTACGTCTTCTATTACCATTAATACAGATTACACTTCGATTCGAACGTATCACTAAACATATCAGCATCTCAGTCTGAATGACAATACAAACTTCGCGTCTCTTCTAGAGCGCTTCGCGCCAAAACGTGCCGTTGACATCTGTCAGCTGTCAACGTCACTGTGACTGTTTTCTTTCATAAAGCCTGTTCTCATTTACCATAACGAAGGATCAGTTTTGAATTCTTAACAGTCGGCCGTCCTGACCTGTGCCTGACCTCAGGCAACACCTAACAAGATTAGTGGTACCCAGCACTGATCCTGAACGGCTATAATAGTACAGCAGAAAAGTATCAATGCACGTTCCCATGCTGTTTGGGTACGCAAGAGATCTTACTCTCTTATGATCCAATAACTTGCTTATGCGTAATCGGATTCATCGACTAAGAACCATGCTGAGTATCACAAATCAGGCCACTGGTGTCCGAGACAGAGGTAAATGAAAATAGACTAATTAAAGATAATACACAACAAAACGAGAAATTTTTCAAATGTAAGTACAATCATTTTCGGCAAGTAGTTATGCATATCAAGTTATTATTTTGACACAAATCGTGGTATGAAAATTATCAATTACAATACTGTATGTTGTACTCAACTCTACATCTATTCGATTACACTCTACGAATAACAAGAATGTTATTTTTTTCACATAAGTATTCAATTTAAGCTGTTCTAATTTATTTACATAAAATCATAAACACCAGCACGAACAAAAAAAACTAATTCCTTACTTTGATATCAGTATCACTTCTCTAACACTTATAATATGAACAAGTATAAGCTTGCATAGCTCAGCGAATTAAATGAATTCGTATTTCCATAATATCTGCTGCGGCCATCCCATCTCTCATGAATGACCTCATTCATGTATGACATCCAAATAAGCAATCAATTTCAACCAAATTATCGCTTTCTAATCGATAGACAACAAAATAAGGACTTCATAAAATATTAACATCGTCCTCACATCAGTGTTTTAATATAAATTTAAATACTTCCATTACTGATATGTTGTGGTGAATTGAATTCAAAATTATTATACTTTCAAACATTTTACGCGCATCATAAATTACTTGCACAAGGTCTCCAATATATACATTTCTTGTAGGTACAATTTTTACATATATGAGTACTGAACTATTTTTTTTTTTACACTATAATTGAAATGTCTGTTACGTATGTACTAATTACCACACTAGCACTCTGTTGCAATCAGTATCATAAGTTTTGTATCAATCAGTATCTATCGTAAGCAGTGCTATAAGCTTTGTCAATAAACACCTTTCTTTGTTTTATTAGTAACAGTATAGTGGGTCCTGGATTCAGTAGATCCATAACATACAAATTTCACTAGATTACGTAGATCGACTCTAAAAGAAACTGTTTTTTTTTCAGTTGTTAGCGCGTGTCAAGGAAAAAGGAACATAACTTATTTCAATTGAGCGTCAGTGGTTTCACTTAGGCTCGCAGCGTGTCAGAAACATGGTCTCGTCTATCGTGTTATCTCTCCTTGACATTCGCGTATTACATTTCTCTCTCTCTCACTTTCATTTGCGTTGCCAGTCTAACACCAATTATATTCTATGTCTAATATGGCAATAGTGTTCTTGATTCAAATCCATTTCAATACCCATATCGAACAAAACAACCAGTCCAAATCAAGAAGGTACAAGTCTATGCAACAAGTAAGATATCACAAGGTATCTACATAATATTTCTATCTACATTATCAACATTTTCTCGGTGAAGTGGGTCGGTACAAAATATGGTCAAAATAAAAGCATTTGGTGCCCATCACAACTCGCACGTCACAGCAAGCCTACCTATATTAATTATAGTAGGTAAGTATAATATATAATATTATATACATGTCAAACCCCTCACC
Source organism: Pandemis cinnamomeana (assembly GCA_932294345.1). Classification (NCBI taxonomy): domain Eukaryota; kingdom Metazoa; phylum Arthropoda; class Insecta; order Lepidoptera; family Tortricidae; genus Pandemis; species Pandemis cinnamomeana. Next base: position 2,142,360 of record OW028712.1, read on the forward strand.
CCACCAATTCTTAATAAAGTACAATTGAAGTAAGCATTATTAAGACACCGAAACAGATCATTATAAGTCCAGTCGACGATATTGTCAGCGGTTCATTTTCTTGAAATTTATCATTATTGCTTCAGAATTGACTCAATGATGATGTCACTGCAATTAATTGCTTCTGATCACTCATTCCGTTCAGTTACTCGTGAACGTACGAGTATATTATAAATATTATAATTATAACAATTGACACTAGAATAAAATGAGAGCTTTAATCTTTGCTTGACTTCATGTCTGCCGTAACGCAACAACATCATGGATCAAACTTGCAATTTATATATATCCTGCTCAGTCATCAATAGAGTAACATTGAATCGTCCATCAATCGTCAGTCCTGGGTTCCTAATGTCACGAAACTAGTACTTACGCACTAATTAATTCATCAATTCATACAAATATTGAGATATACAAACATAACTTAAATTGCAGTATAATTTCATCTTTTAGAACAGCATTAATATTTGATCCATTTTATTTATTTCGCTACTGCAACTCCCATTAATTGTTTGTCACTTCAGAATCACTAAAATCAAATTGTTTAAAATACAAACAAATGCGAACAATATCTTTTAAGCGATACAACCGCCTACTGTCTAACATTCATTGCGTTTAACAATCGCTGAAAATCATTATCGTAGCTGTAAGTCTTCTGGATATTTTCTGATGTATTGTATTTATTACTAAATAGTGTCTACTCCTAACGGCTTAATAATATTACATACTAGCAGTTGATTATCCTCAGATTTACATTTAAATTGTAACTCACTAGTAACGTTCTCTTTACTTGTACGCAAAAGGACCAATAAAGAAATACTCATGTTACTGAATCTTAGCAAACCAATATCACAATTTCGTAGATATAAATGTAGGTACCAAGCGAGAACCCCAGAATATCGTTATTAAGAGCGATGGCAATCCCTTGAAATCATGCCGGTCCTTGTATATAATATCTGCCACACTCAAATACTGGACTTTAAACGTAAGAAATAAATGTACTGTGTGTCGCTCTGGTTGCACAAAGTAAAAAGACCGTTTCACATGATAATGAATTACTTAAGCGAATATAATAAATATTTGCAATTTGTCATTATAAATAGCGCAGTCATTAGCCATTGCCATAATCACTTCCATAGCCACCGCTTGCACATGCGTGCTTCGGTATCAGTCCATGCATCACTTGTGGTCACCGCTTAGATATTCGCTTGATTGTTTGAAGTGAATAAAATAACTAAGCTTCTCTGAATGTGAATTGTTTTTTTTTTCATTAGACGATTGCGGTATTATTTCTTTTTATTCTATGAACATATTGACATGGATTTTAGAGCTATAATTACCATAAACAAAAATGGCTTATAGTCGGTGACGTAATGAGATGGTTATGAATTGGGGCATATATATATATATCAAAATTCAACAAGAACATTCTGACTAATAAATTCTAAGTACAAGTAAATACTATCTATGTATTTATTCACTTCAATCATCAAATCTTTCGGTATCATCCACTGCCCATTTTGTGGTCACCGTTAATTCGGTATCATCCGGGCTCACTGTCCTGGTCACTGTTCGTGTTCAGTATCATCCAGGTCGCCGTTGGGGTACGGCTTCATCCCTTGTTTATTAGAAAATAAACGGCTTATGACTTATGACATACGACTTTGTCACTTACCAACTGGTCCATCCGATGCAATGGCAATCCAGTCATCTCTCGTCACAGAATAATCAGCGTACAATATCGCTGAAACATTCAGAAGTCTATTATCATCATCACACATCACTATTTCACTTCCCACATAATTTTTAATTTCGTGTTACTGACACAATATGAACTCACGTGTAATAATTTATATTATTATTATAAGTACCTACTCTGTATTTATCTCTTAGTCATTAAAATATTAGATTCGACTTCATTACTTTACTTTGCTTCACTTAAAATTTTGCAAAAACATTAATCTCGAATCACTATTCTGACTTCTCTACTCTTTGTATGTATTGTATGTTGTATATTTGATGTTGCGTTCATGTATATATGTGTTATGTTGAGTTATTCATATGTGTGGTCTTCACTGTTTGAAATCATCCACCCACTGTTTATTGGTTCTCAACTAGCTCCTCTGAACTACCCATGTCCAACACACAATTGGTAGAGATCTCTTTGAGGGACTAGCTTGCTTTTGTATGTGTACATCTTTTAGTGACGGTCAATATTATCAGCCCCTTTATTTTTTTTACAGTAAAATGTTCACACACATGCGTGTAAGTGTGAGTTGACACTCATCACAATATCTAATTTACTTTTATAGGCACCTACCTATCATGTCATATTTTAATTGCATTCATACAAATTCTCTATCTTATGAAAATCTTGTAACCATCTATTACAGTAATGTTTCCTGTTGTGTGTGTAAACTGTTATACAAATCGCACTATCAATAAAGTGCCTGTCTACTCTCTCTACAGATTTGATGGTGAGCAAATGGAAATGGGATTTCTTAAGGCAATCACTCACCTAAAAATAAAATACTCAAAGGGTAGTTACCCCTGAGTCTCTATTCATGGGTTTATGCACTATGTGGCTCTACCAAGTACAGTAATAATATTAGCAGTACTCAACTGACTATCCATCAACAAAATCAGAGATTTGTCTATTCAATTTCAGTTGACAACCGATGGCCCAATGGTTAGAGGGCTGACCCAGACCATGAAACTACAAGTTCAGAGTCTGTCACCAGTCAGGGCAGACATTATGTATAAACACAAAAAAATGACTATTTGCTCTCGAATGCTTTATATGTTTTCTAGTATGTATTAATCTGTATAAGTATGTTTACTCAAAGCACAGGCTTTCCTTAGTTTAGAAAAAAGAGGTCACTTGATTGTCCTTGATCGGTATTTGATATATTTATTAATTAACTCTAGATTAATTAATCTTATCATGTCATGAATTGCATTCACTGTAATACACAACACTAGAAGGGCATATTGAATATTTTCCGAAAGTTGATGTGTATTTTCCAATCTATCTATTACTAAGTCTCTGTTATGCTCATGCAACGAAAGGTTTTTTTTTTAAATATATAACATATCTCTTAGGTTCACTATCATTTGCAGTCCAATTGTTGACTCATAACCTATTTATATATACAAACTTATCCAAAAGAATACTATACATGTATAATATGTATAGGTGTCTCCTGTTTTGATGTATCTCTTAGTTGCCAGTACATAGTTAAACCCAACATCACTACCAAATTGATTTTGAAGTCACTTGATAAGTTCGGCCTGTGAATCACTACACTTAAACATTTACTATGTAAGGTATTTAATTTTCCCTCATATTTGTTATTTTCTTTCAAAGATAGTAAAGTACCATTCATTCAACAGGTACCATTGCCATGGCACACTATCTTATCTGCACTAGGTATATGCCTGAAGAAGTATGTTCAAAATAATTAAGGTACTTATTAGACTCTGGTTTTTTTTTTCTGTTAGTACCTACATACTTTTCATAATTTTACTTCTCTTCATTATAATAAATCTATTCATTAGAATCCTCCACATCATGTACTTACTTTAAAAGTGACAAAACCAGTTCCTAACCCTGTAATTTTGTCGCATAAGTTTCTACATTATGCCTATCTATTGTGGATAATGAAGAATGCAATTGATATAAACACTATTAATCATGATTGGTACTCTGTATCCTCACATATCACCAGTGAAATCAACCATTTATCCACTTATTTGCAAGAACTTTGTCACCTATTATTTTTTTTTTGTTTTAGTAGGTATAATCTTTAACATCATCTCATCATCTCAATAACTAAACTTGCAGAACACTTAACCAACGCTTCAAATTTAATCCCATAGAAATATATCACAGTGTCATCATATTATTTTATTTAATAATACATTTGACTTGCAGATTTTTCTTTTTACATTTTAATTCCTTCCTTCCTTTTCCATGCACGCTGTTCGACTTTGGAATCGGTTGCCAAATGATATCAGGCAATCGCAGACTGTTGCTACCCTGCGCAGTCGCTTGAAGGCGTATTGGCTCGATGGATCCTCTTAAATGAATGTGATGTGTTTTGTAACTTGTGTGTGTATTTATATATTTATATATTATGTTGTATATTTATTTATTGTGTATTAGTTTATCGTATTTATCTATTATGTGTAGTGTATTATTATATCTTACATTATTTAAATTTTAGTCATTTAGGATTATTTTGAGTTTCGATCGGTTCTTTTACTTTTTCTGTGTGTCTACTCTTGCCTAATACTTATGTCCTGTCAATCGTTCAAAGGTTAACTGGAAGAGATCCCTTTTAGGGATAAGTTCGCCTTTGTGCATGTGTGTTATCCTGTATTCATCTTTTTCTTGTGTTTTATGTACAATAAAGAGTTATACATACATACATACATAATTTATGCTCTTTATCACTTTTCAAAATCATCACTCTTTTGAAAACTCCTTGATGGAAAACAATAAATAAATATTATATGATTGTATGATCGGCACTAATACAACTATTAACAATAAAATAAAATAATCCTTGTATGCAGTGGTTAATTATTGTCGAGTATCCTTGCAGTGTCATGGACCGACAAATCACTTGTAACATCTTGTAATGTATGTTCTTTGCATTACAATGTAATAAATAAGTTAATATAAATCCCTAGAAACATATTGTTTATGTATTCATATCACATACTTGCCTTTAAATTTACTTTTCCATACATGAGTACTATATACTTACTGATAGTATGTCACTTAATATATCTTAACTTTTCTCTTTATTTTATAATATTACTAACGCATGAATATTTTCAATCCCAGGACTACCTAGTTAGTGAAGTCATCTCAGAAGAGTCACGTCCAGACAATGTGTGACAATATGGTGTAGTGTAGTGTTTGTATGTGTGTGTGTGAGTATTGTACATTTTCTATTGGTGTACGAATAATTATTCTCATTCTCTTCTCTTATAAATTATTTCACAAAATTATCAAGAAGTCTAATCCAAATAAAAATCACTCGTAGGTATACTACATCACTTTAAAAATAAATAAGATAGATCTAAACTTTAAATCCATCTCAAACCACTATAATGGATGTTATACAATCCATCACAATAAAACCTCTTCTATGTCTTGTTATTCCCACATAAACATACAGAATACTAGAAGAAAAACTATCTCACTAGCAGTGGTGATCACTTACCATCGGGTAGACTACTCACTTGTTTGCCTTCCTAGTTGTAGGTAAGCGTTTAAGTGATCAACCATCTGATTCAGGTGAAGTATCTGTGTGGATCATTAACTATCCTCATTGATCATTAAGTTAGTCAGGAACAGTTCACTTAATAGTTGTGAATGAATCTTGTATATACCTGCTTCATGCAATGTAAATCAAAATAGTTTATGACCTCAAGCTGGTCATCTCATACCCATATGAAGCAGAACCTATATTTTTTTTCAACTCACTTTAAGCAGTATTTTATATTCAATAAATACTCACGGGATTTTGTAAGACGCCGATTCACATAATAGTTATCACTTACCAAATTTAGTTCTAATACCATACCCTTTTCTATGGCTTTCCTTCCTATGTCATGGGGCGTGCTTCATCGCGCTTCTGACTTGTTAAAATCCTCCCTTACATCCAATGAAACTCGGGTTAGTAGCGCACATCGTTTTATTCACTTGGTCAACAACACAGAGTACATTGAGCTAGTTCAGTATGACCCTCCGCGGGAAGAACTAGCAAGAAACCTCACGGGCATAGTCTTTTCTTATTAATCGCTACGTCTTCTATTACCATTAATACAGATTACACTTCGATTCGAACGTATCACTAAACATATCAGCATCTCAGTCTGAATGACAATACAAACTTCGCGTCTCTTCTAGAGCGCTTCGCGCCAAAACGTGCCGTTGACATCTGTCAGCTGTCAACGTCACTGTGACTGTTTTCTTTCATAAAGCCTGTTCTCATTTACCATAACGAAGGATCAGTTTTGAATTCTTAACAGTACAGACACATCATTCAAACAGAAGACGCTTAGCGACAAAAATTCGCATAGTAGCAAGGTCACGTGACAGCAGAGCTAGTAACAGGTAGAAAAATTCAAAGACGAGGATCCGGGTTCGATCCCGGCCATAGCTTTACTTTTCGGATTTTTCTATGAGTGACATTTAGAAATTTTACATAATATTGCACCGGAATATTTTTTTAAAACCTTGTGTCAATTTACTTTTTAGGATTCCTTGGTGTGTTTGAAGTTCCTGATCCGTACCTACTAAGCCCACGAGGGTAGGTACTCCAAAGCCTTATCATTGAGAGGAGGCTTCTGCCCAGCAGTGGGACATAATAGTCTGGAGACGACATCGATGATAATCAGAAAACACCAGGGGTCTTAACATGACGTCTTAATGCGAATTCCAACTCAGTTCAGGTTCTCATTTTTAGTATGGATCTGATAGCGAGGGAACCTTAGCTGAATTGGAATTGAATCGAAAATCTTAGTAATCATGTTATAGCTGATGCGGCTAGCAACTCAACACTCGACAGTGATGAACCAAGACCTATCTTGTAATTTCGGAGTAATGTAAGATAGGAGCTATTGGTTCTCTCAATAGAATTCAAACTACCATTAAAATTTGTAAGATAGTAGATCTTAGTTCTTCCCCGTAGCACTATTTTAGTTCCCCTTTCCACCTATACGCCTACAATCATGATAAACGTGGCTTTTAAGTCTTGTTACCTTAGGCTCCGTCTACCCCGTAGGTAAGGGATAGAGACAAGATTTATGTATGTAAGACAAGGTTTATGTGGTAAGACACCTGTGTAACTTACAATATTTTCACAGCCACAAATCTGAGGCCAAATACAATTGTCACATTACAAATAAAAAGAGCTCTCTGAATAAAATATCGCGTTGGAAAAGCCCACATTTTTATAATGAATCACATATGGGCTCTGTAAAGGAAGGAACCTCGAAAAAGATTTCCATTCTTCTCAGACAATAAAAGTAATGTGTTATGAAGGGTTGAGGGTGCCGAGATTCGTCAAAGGATTTTTTAACGGTGAGGAACGCGAGGTCATTGACTTTAAGCTTCGCATTTTTTTCCACCCCATACATATACATACGTGCATATTAATTTCGTCTTTATCCCTTAGATACGCGGTAGTGGTTGTCTGGTAGAGATCGCTATTAAGCGATAAGACCGCCTATTGTCTATTTTGTTCTTTGATTCTGTATTGTTTTGGACTGATTTGTGGTGTTCAATAAAGAGTATTTGTATTGTATATAGAGCCTTTTTAACGGAGAGGAAATCTTTTAGGATCGTAGTAAGTGGAACAAAGTAGTCTCTGCCTACCCCCGTGGGAAAGAGGCGTGACGGTATGTATGTATGTTTGTAAATCTTTATGGATGCCCTAGGCACGGGGATCCTAGGGTTATGTGGGACTCCCCCCGTATACCCGAACTAAAAACTCTCCGGCGTTGCCTCAATCCGGTGTGATGGGGACGCACTAGGTTCACCACAAACGCCCCCCAGGTGGCCTCGGCTTCCGCCAGGACTGCGTCAAGAAGGGGAGGGCCCGTACACTGGACCCATCTTCCCTTAAACGATGAGACCGTGCAATGCAGGTAGTTAATGGGGTGTATAGAGCCTAGGGTAACAAGACTTACAAGACAAGACAAGGGCACGTTTAGCATGATAGCAGCGTATAGGTGGATAGAAGAATCAAAATAATGGGTTGCTAGCCGCATCGCCTATAACATGATTCCTGAGATATCCGCCCAGTCTCTCGATGGGCAAACACTAAATCTAACCAAATCAAAAAGGCAGACAGTAACAATTTGCTGCTAATGAATTTTGTACCTGGTTTTTGGTCAATTAAAACTAATTTTTCAAGATGTATTGATTGCGACTAAGTCATCATGAAATATAATTTGTAGTATTTATAGTCACTTTTTTAATAAATAAATACCAGTGGCGTGGCGTCCATAGAACTCGATTGCCACTGGCTTGCCTATTTTATGACAGTTGAGCACTTTATTATGCAGAATTAAACTCGTCGCAAAATAAAAGGCCCGTTTTGACAGTTCACGCCCATGAAGTTCTGTATTTTTTACCGATCGAAATGTTTTGAAGGTAATTACATTTTTCATTGACGGTTACCGCCCACTCCGCTAAGTGCTGTGAATAACGATTTTTTTCATACTGTCCACAGACTATTAATAATCGGTTAAGGAAAAAAATAAATCGATCAATATATATTTTTAAAGCCAACTCGCACTTGGCCGGTTTTATTTCTTTTAACACTAGTGTTTGGACAAATTAATTACTGATTTCTTTTGGTGATTGAGTGAGTGTTATTGTAACAAAAATATTAAATGAAAGAAAGTTGACGTATCGTAACATTTTATTATTTCAAAATACTTACAATATCAGTTTAAGTTAAATTTTCTTATTCGAACTTTAATCCAATGCACTTTACAGTACATATTCAAATCGATCAAATACTCATCCAAACTGGAATCGATTTATCGTGAGTATCGATTACCGAGTCGTATGGTTACATCACTAGTTACGTCGCGAAGACAAATGTCAAAACGGGCCTTTTATTTTGCGACGAGTTTAGAGGAAAAGGCTAGAAAAATTCCCTTCGGCTTGCCTTCTGATATACTTGACGCCACGCCACTGATAAATACATACATAAATCACGTCTTTATCCCTTACGGGGTAGACAAAGATTAAGGTATCTGACACTTAAGATCAGGAACTTTACAGAGTAAAAAGTTATTAAACATTCAATGAAATACTCATCAGCAAATATTCGTATTTTTAATTTATTATCATTATTATTTGCTCTGACCGGGGTTCAAACCCGAGACCTCGAGCTTTGAAGACCGGTTCTCCAACCACCGGTATATTAATTGGTCATTTGCATTTGCATAATTCAAAAGACCAAGAACAAATCGAATTATCTAATTAAAAGCTTCTGTCAACACAAAGGTTAGTAGTTATCTCCTGTACATTTAGCCAAATGGAAACCTAGGCTGTAGAACCTTATCACAATCAACGTCGGAGTGCAAATATTGACAAGTTATACAGTGACCCAGGCTTCCATTTCGTTGAACACAGTATCAATTTTTTTGACAGTATTGTTTTGTTCCGTATACTGTGACGAACAGAATTAAGGCTAACTTAATAAACGCAAGCTTTGTTCGAATGCGATGCACATCCAGAATAGACTATTGCCATTTTTAGGGTTCCGTCAACTGGCAAAACCCTTATAAGATTACTTTGTTGTCCATCTTTTCGTCCATCCATCCGTCTGTCAGCCATCCAAGCCTGTGTGAAATATAATAATTGTGTTTCTCATCTTGTCTTGCACGTGAGTAGCGGCGTAGTAAGGTAAATATTTTTTGTTCATTGAAATGGACCTCCGCAAAGTAACGCCTGCTTCAATAAAATATTCATAATCTTATGTTTATTCTTAGAGCTAGATTGTTTACGTTTGTAGGTAGTTTAACTTAAAAATGACTACATAGTATAAAATAAAGTCGCTTTTTCTGTCCCTACGTCCCTATGTCTCTATGTCCCTATGTATGCTTATATCTTTAATACTACACAACGGATTTGATGCGGTTTTTTTTAATAGATAAAGTGATTCAAGAGGAAGGTTTTTATGTGTAAATAAATAAATAAATAAATAAATGTATAATTCTACGCAGACGAAGTCGCGGGCAGAAGCTAGTAATTAATATTTACTTTGTACGGAACCCTCGGTGTTTGTCTCGCGCTTGGCCAGATTTTGCCACCAACGTGGACATTTTTTTAAACAGTTTTTATTCCCGTAGTGCCAGCTAGGTTTACGCTCAGCTTTTAATTCGGCACGTTTAATTGAAACACGCACTCTCTGCGTGCCCCGAATATCCTACATTTTTACGGTCACTCCACCCCATGAATAATAACAAGTGGAAAACAAAAAAATAAAGTCACAGCATTTGGACCCGGCTATGGAGAAAATTAACATAAATTTTCAACAAGGTAGCTACCTAATGAATTATAAGAACCACTCAAAAGTTCACGCCAAGTATTTTCGGTCGTACTTCCATTTTTTTAATATATGAATAATAATAATAATAATAATAATAATATTTATTGTATAGTCATGTACACACAGCAAAGCGAATCGGTGAGCACCCTAGTTATCCAAGTGTGTCATTCTATACACACATCCGCACTTATCCGCTGCCTTATTACGCACACAACAAAATGCCACACACAAACACAACTATCTGTGCTAACTGTGTTTTCTGACTACCTTCACGCATAGTTATTCAAACCTGCTGGTATTTTGTTCAATGGAAGCATAATTTTGCCACCAGTATTATAAGCGTGGTGGCTCAGGTGTATTGACCTAGGGTTATGAAACCTAAAGAACCGGGTTCGAATCCTGCACAAGTGTATCTTTTTTGTTTTCAATTTTAAATTACTAATCTCAAAATAAACTCATGTTTACCTAAAACAAGAAAAAAAGGACGTAAAAGAATAAAACAATAAAATGCAATTATTGGTTCAAATTGTTTATTGCAACATTTAATTTTTATTGTATTAGCCTCTATTTATGTTATTATTATTATTACCAAAAGTAATTAAATTAGCTAAATAAAACTGCACACTTTTCCTTATAGAATAATATTCATAAAATAACACACACTTTAGAGGCCAGTATGATTTTATGTTTACTAAAAAGTCTTATGTCACTAACATAATAATTATCTTGCAAATTGAATACACAACCATAATAGGGCTATTTTTAAGATGACACATAATTAATATCTTAAATTCTGGTTTATTAGGTTTAAGTCTGATAAAGATGAACGAAACGTTTTATTTGCGGACGTGTAAGTCAGTGGTGAAATGAATAGACATGTTAAATGACAGCCATTAACAATAACATAGACATAGACATAGACACTACCTATCTCGATTTGGTTTGGATTTGGACACCAGGGCCCATCGATGAGATCCAACCCCATAGCCTAAAGTAACACTGCCACTCGTTCTGCACTGTAAAACATTACTGTGTTTATATATTTACTTAAGTTAATATATTTCGTCTTCATCACTAAAAATCACTACATTTGACTTTGATTGATGTAATAATCAAAGTCAAGATATTCACGAGCAAAGGTTTCTTGTATGCTGGTCCGTTAAAGCATGTTTTTTGCTGGTCTACGGCAATGCAATCCTGCAGCATGCAGATGGTTTCGCACAGGTTGCAACGTAGCATTGTGTCTTGTTGCTGTGAAATGGGTCACTAGCGGGTGCGGCAACTACATAATGTCCAAATCAAATGGCAGGAGATGAGGCTTCAGGTTTAGGCCCAGAACGAATATTTTTATCGTGCCCGAAGTCTGCGTAAGGGTGAATCCATAATGGCACAGTCTTCCGCTGCAAAATAAATGAAGTTTAAATAAAAACATTTTTCGTCAAAGAAAGTTGTTTAAAACATTACCGATAAAATAATAAGTCATTGTTTTTAACACCGTTTGTCTACTTACCCATATCAAAAAACGCCTAGCGATTCCTTATATAAATAGTTATATTGTTTTGCTCTTTTCAACAAAGATAAATGAAAATCCATGTTTTGCAAATCACAAGGTATTCGAAAGGCAAAATTAAACAGTTCGTAAGTATAACACACGGTTCATCCCGCAGCTAATAATGGCTGCCAGCGGTGACAGTTGTTTTGTTCACAAAATCATATTATTAGAAATTTGAGGGTAGAAAACACTTTATATTGTTTAAGACGATAACGACCAAAATAGCCATCAGCTAGCAACTTTTAAACTCCAGTAAAAAGAGTCATACCTATTAATAATTATATTAAAAGAAAACACAATGCGTTTGCGTTTTTAACATTTAACATATTATATAAGAGTAAAATTAAACATACAATAGACTGCAACCACCATAAAATTAAATAGTTACGGAAAAAAATAAATTATAATTTCAACCTTATTTCAAAGCTCATAAAACAGCTATTTACACAAATTGCAATACAGTAGTCGCAGATTGAACATAATTCATACATTCACCATGTAACTTGCATACCTCGGTGGCCTAGCGGTCAAAGACAGGTCGAAAATTTGACTTCTGCTTTAGTGAACCGGGTTCGTATCCGAAGAAAACGGAATATAAAATAGTAATAATAAAATGACATTTTTGGATGTTATTTCGATGGCCGTGCTGGTTGTGAGGAATATTGCTTTGGAATTGGAATCTCAGACTTGTTGAGAAATAATAATATAACATCGTCGCATCAGTGAGATGGTAATTACTCTTCGCTAGTAATAATAGTTCAATGCGTGGGATTGCATAAATTTGAAGATTCAAGGTCGAAGGAAGCTTCGATTCGGTTCTCTCGCTTACACTGGGGATGACAATATCCAATGTAAGATTAGGTAAAATATTTTTAGGACAGTCTAAATAAAAAAAATACTTTTACATTATTTTTGTAGAAGTAACTGAAACCGGAGATATTGCATTTTCAGCCTTTGAGTGTGACACGATACCGGCGGGGATTATTTTCATTTAATTTGTAATTATTTTTTACTTAATTTATTATAAACTAACTTAAATAGTTGTAACTTTCTTCATTGTTATTTTATAGTTAGTTGTTGTTTATTCAATAAACAGGTAATTTACAGTGACATTGCTCATTCATCTTGTTGCTAAAAAATCTGTACTTAGGGGGTAGATTTTATGATCGAACTCACTCACACATTCACATGTCATAGATTCTACTTAACGTTCATGTCGATACTCAACACGCATAGACGTGTGCGTGGCTGTGCTAACCGCATTATTTTGCTGTGTGTACATAATTTACAGTTGTTATAAGATATGGATTTAGGTTAGTCCATGACGCCCTGTAAGGGCACACAATATTAATTACAGTTTAGATTAATAAACTTAAAGACTAAATTAGATTTCATTTCATGCATTCTATGTCTATTTTTAATTAATAATAATGTTAAGTTGTCAAAATGATTACATTACAATACAAAAAAGAGAAAGTGACCATGAACAATAATAATAAAAATCAATAGGTACCTATATGTCAGAAATATTAGCTATAATATTATTATTTTAAATTCATAAGCGATAATTACATTATTGAGATGTCTGTTTCATTTAATTTAATCTAATTGAATAAAATATTAAGATTCAGACTTCATTCAGGAATTCATCCACCGAGTAGTAACATTTATTAATTAAGAAATTCTTTAGTTTACTCTTAAAAATATCTATACAGCTTTCTTTTCGGATATAGTCTGGGATCTTATTAGTGATCTGGATACATTTATATTGGGGGCCTTTTTTAAATATGGCTAATTTAGATTTCGGTAATAGCAGTTTATTTCTATATTGAGGCCTAGTAGTACCTACTTCTCTGCTGGCCTTGAACAGCTCGGGGTGTTTGCGGACAAACATTGCCGCTTCTAATATATAAATAGAGGGTAGGGTTAATATTTCATGTTTTGTAAAATGCTCACGACAACTCTCTGGTATACGAATGTTAGCTAGAATACGAATGCACTTTTTTTGCATGATGAATAATTGTTGGGCTTCATTGCAGTTTCCCCACAGTACCACACCGTATCGGAGCCAAGCAAACGCGTATGCGTAATAGGCGGACAGTGCACAATCAAAATCCGTGTTAATTTTTAGTACGTTTAGGGCGTATATAAATTTAGATAGCTTTGTTTTTATATTTTGAACATGAGCTCGCCAATTTACATTTGAATCAATCATTACTCCTAATAATTTAAATTCTGTTACTTCTTCGATGTCATTATTATTAATTTGTAATTTTAATTGTAAAGGATTTTTTTGTATAGGTTTAAATTGTATTATTTTTGTTTTCTTTAAATTAATGTCCAAATTGTTGTCGCCTAGCCATTTCCCTACAGTGTCAAGTGCATGTTTAAGTTTCAAGTTACATTCAGTGCTATTTGTGCCGTTTATAAGTATTGAGACGTCATCAGCAAACATTACGCATTCAGTGTCCGAATCCAGCACCCTCGATAAGTCATTGATATAGATCAGAAACAGCAAACAAGCACTAACACTAGTAACTAATAGGGAGGCAAACGAGCAAGTGGGTCACCTGATGGTAAGTGATCGCCACTGCCCATAGACACCCGCAACCCTGGAGGGATTGCAGATGCGTTGCCAACCTAGAGTACTAAGATAAAATGCCTCTTGTGCCCGTAATTTCCCCGGCTGTCTTACTCTCCACACCGGAACACAGCAGTGCAAGCACATGATTTGAATTAAAAAAAAATGAACCCTTTCAAAAGTTTAAGGACTAATGGGTGATAATTCCATTTTTGTTCTACAGCAACATCGCTCGGGCAAACGGTAATCTATATATTTCCATTAGCAACTTCGGTGATTGGGTTATCAAGACACGTAGATCTACCCTACGTGCCGAGCGGACGCGAAGTTGGCCGAAGACGAATTTAAAAATGCCGAACGCAAGAACGGTTGACATTTAGCTTCGAGACGATATTCACGGAAACTTCCTCAGGTGGTTATGTTAGTTTGACTGAATCCCTTGTAAATGGTTTACAGGAACATTGTGATTGTGGTCAACAAATGTATTCACACTAGCTCCTACCCGCAAATAATTTCTTCTGCAAATAATTCACTTATCGCTATCCCGCGGAAACTATGCAATTTACCGAAATAAAAAGTAGGTAGCCTTTTTTTTATTTATTTTTTTATATTAAAACCGACAAACGGGCATGCGGTGTACCTGATGGTAAGTGACCACCGCTGCCCATGGACAACTATAGCACCAGTGGGAATGCTAGCGCGTTGCCGGTCCTGCAAGAAATGGTACACTCGCCTCTTAAAGGTACCCATGTCATAGCCAGCCTATGTGTTATTCCAGACTATATTCTATCCCCCTTATTCATAAAAGCTCTGTATGCTTCTGCTAACTTAGCAATCGTTTGTCCTTATCTGTCACTTTGACATTTACCTTTCACAGATAAGGACAAACGATTGCTAAGTTAGCAGAAGCCTATAGAGCGTTTATGAATAAGGGGGTAAATCTGTGCCAAATGATCTCTCTGTCCAGCCATTTTGGAGTGAAAGAGTAACATGAATGCTTACAAACTTTTGCATTTTATAATATTAGTGTGATTATTCGATGATCAAAGTGTACAGATACTGTCATCCATTTAGAAGCGTAGATTTATCAAAATAAACTTTTTATTTACCTACAAAATAGTGATAAAAACTACAATAGTAGATATTGTGGCTGTCACCTACTATGCCAAAGAGGTGACTCTATTTTGAAGTATCTGGCTATAAAGATTGCACTGTGGGCGTATATACGTAGTCATGATTTCTTTCCACGGGTTTTAACCATTCTATGTTTTTCTTTACTCCCAGCATGGAAAGGAGTTTATTCTCACACCATTTTTTTTCTTCAAGACTGACGTATCGCCAATTGCGGAACTCAGGCTGGACTTTGAACCGCCGTGCCCGGGGAAAGTGCCTCAAGTTTTTAATTAAAACTTCGCGGCAAGTTATTTTGTTTTAAGGTTCTGAATAATTACCAATAGGTTGAAAAACAGGGACAAAACACTGGGAAACGAATTAGATCGAGTTTGCGGGTAATGGCTGTTTTATGGCACAGTTTTTTTATGCTAATAAGTAGAATACAATACATCTTTTGGGACCTTGCCATTTTTATACGACTACGGCTGAGGATGCCTCGGAGAGAGGTGAAACACGAGGCCGGAATATTCTATGAGGTACAATTTCATTGTCAAACTTCAACTAAATCGGTTCAGCGGTAACAGACAGACAAAAATACAGAGTTACTTTCGCATTTATAATATTAGTAGGGATCAGGGATATTAGGGATTAGGGATAAGGGATATTAGGGTTTGGTAGTCAGGGATATTAGGGATTAGCGATTTGAAGACTAAACTATTTGTTACTATAGTTCAGACACAAGTTAAATGAAACAACGACAGCTACCAATAGCATGCAGTTTAATTTCTCTCAAAAACCGGGTAATGGTTCAAGTGACCGAATCTGTCCCGTAATAAAAGACATTTTACGAGCCATTTTAGGTCGCAAATGGTCGTTACCGGCACGATGTGTTTTTGTAATAGCACCTCTGTTCTGTTAAATAACAGGTAATTTTGAAGTCTCCCCAATTCTTTGGAATTTGCGGGGGAAATTTTAATTTGCAAACCCAGGCATGTTCAGGTGAAGAATATTGTTCTTATAAAAATATTAGTAATTTTCAAAATATTTTTTTTTAACAAAAATTATGTATTTTGAACACTTTGCTTAAACTTGTTATTTAGGTACGATTATTTAGGTACTAAATAAAAAAATGTTTTTGATTTTTATTTTTTAAGGTACCTATATACTGCATGTAATCCTACTACTATTTTAAACGCGAAAGTTTGTAAGTATGAATGAATGGATGTTTATTACTCTTTCACGCTAGAACGGCTTGACAGATCTGGATGAAATTAGATAGATTATAGTCTGGAATAACACATAGGCTACTTTTTATCCCGGAAAATTGCGTGATCCAGACGAAGTTGCGGGCAACAGCTAGTTTATAATATGCATGCATCTGAACGAATTTGTATGCCCCAAGGCGCCATATAGTGATACAAATAGTAATATAAGTAGCACTCTATAATTTACCTATGTTGGACAAATAAATCTTTGAATCTTTATACTTACCCTAGCACATCACGTGGAAGAACCACGCCAAGCGGCAGTACTTTCGATGTTTCTTTCCAGCGTAGAGCGTGAGACGTGGTGACATAAAAATAAGGATTTGAGGCTATTTTATGTCTCTAAAATTTCCATGCTGGTCTGGAAAGAAAACAACATAGAATGTACCAGTTGCTGCTCTTCCAGCGCAGATGGTAAAAGCGAAAATCATAGGAATCATAATATTATCCATTTTCCACCTATCGCTCACAATCTTCCTAAACGTGGCATGTATGTCGTACGTGTTACCTTAGGCGCTATCTACCCCGTAAGGAATAAAAGACGTCATTTATGTATGTGTACGTATGTGTGTAAAATGTTGTGGTGTTGAATGCTCACTCACCAAATGTTGTTTTTCTTTTTAAAATTCTATTCAAATAATGTCTCAATCCATTCCATTCACGTTTGAGGCAGCCTCCCGTTTTTTTAGCACGTTAATAACCGTGTATTAATATAAAAAAAGGTTGAACCCGTCCGCCGTAGCATCAGCCGCCGCTCGCATGAAAATACACTTCAAAATAAACCACGAAATGTAATTAAAAAGTTCATTTACGCCTTGCACCAGTGACGTCGGTATTCCGCACATTACGTACCGCGGAAAACGGACAAATGTGCCCTGTCCCTCGACGATTGAATACGAGTAAATAAGAGTGACGGTTGAGTGTTTAATCGACTTATGTGGAATACGGACGGCTGTGACAGATGACGGATATGATGTTAAGTTAGAAGACCGCAGTGAATGAATGCAGGGATTGAAACAAAAGAATACCTACGTGTGATGATAGATAACACAATATACAATACAATACACACAATACACGTCTTTATCTCTTACGGGGTAGACAGAGCCTAAGGTGACAAAACCTACAGGCCACGTTTAGCAAGATTGTGGGTCAAGGTATAGATGGAAAATGGAATCAAAATAGTAATGGGTTGCCAGCCGCATCGCCTATAACATGATTCCTATGATTTTCGTCTATTCCTTCGATGGGCTTTTACCATCTGCGCGGGAAGAGAAGCAACTGGTACATTCTTTGTTTTTTCTTTGCCAGGCCAGCATGGAAGTCCTAATACCTTGAGATAATTGATACCAATATTGACCTAGTCCCAAACTAAGCAAAGCTTGTAAAATGGGGACGACCACGGATAAGCAGACTAATATAGATAAATACATACTTACACACAAACACATACACACACATATAACATCTAAGACTGGTAACAAACATTTGTATTTTCATAAAAATATTTGCGCCGACCGGGGATCTAATACGGGATCTCAAGCTTCACAGTCAGGTTTACTAACCACTAGGCTATCCGGTCGCGTGATAATGATATTCTACTGATGGTCTTCCTAAAAATATGTAGGTATTAGTGGAACCTTGCTGTTCCTAAATTTTTTTTGTATAGGTTTTCGATAGGGTCGTCTGATACACCACACCACCAAGTACGTTAAACAATAACCCCCTTATTCACAAACGCTCTGGCTTCTGCTAACTTAGCAATCGTTTGTCCTTATCTATGAAAGGTAAATGTCAAAGTGACGGATAAGGACAAACGATTGCTAAGTTAACAGAAGCCTACAGAGCGTTAATGAATAAGGGGACAAGGCCTTAACGTCCACTCCTAATCATCAGACCGTGATCATGATTTAAAAAACTGCCGAATGTCAGCTCATCAGTGAATTTTTTTTTTAGCATAGAAAATAGCCAATGCTTTTTAAACTTGATGCTAAACAAAGGGTAATAAATTCTTCCACGGCGACTACGTAAGTCTGGACTGTACCAAAACAAAGAGGCGACGGCTAGAAATACGCTGACGCCTAAAATCCGTGGATACTCGATAACTGTCGCTTAACTCCTGTGCCAGGACTGGCACTTGTGACAGAAACTGCATATAACTTAACTTACCTTTGTTCCACACTTTTTCTGCAAAGGCGTAGGGGTGGGACGAACGACCTAATAGAATTGAAGCGTCATACAATTTACATGAGATAAAATAACGTCTGGGGTGCGAGTCGGGTTACCTCCACGTGGTCAAGAGCTGCGGTTCCTTTTTGGATCCGTCCGGGGGGAAGAGCAGTGCTTGATCCGGTGCACCCTGGGCTTCGGCTAATGATTTCCTGGCAGTTTCTGAGGGATATCATTGACCGTTGGCTAAGAGCCCGACAGGGGGGGGGGGGGAAGTGGGTCTTTGACCATTACCGTACAACGTTGCCGACATTTTGTCACAAGATTTTTTAATTATATTTTTGTTACTTTGACATTGGCGAAGTTGTCGTCGCTATAACGACTTGAAACGCCACAAATAAGAAGAAGAAGAAGAAGAAATAACGTCAAGCCGAAATTGGCGATTACTGCACTCTGATTGGCCAGCCAAAGGTTAAAAGTGAAAACAAAGCTGAGCAAGCAGCTATTATGATCGATAGGGAGAGGCAGTGGATGTTTAGTCGGTGTGCGGTTTAGTGAAAGAAATTCGATTAATTCTAATTAAAACCAAAAAGTTAAAATATTATCGTAATTCTAATTACTTGAATGGGTTTGTTCCATGTAAAAGATAAAGGAAAAACCATCAGGAAAAGTTTGTGTAAGTTGAAAAAACTGATTGTATTGTCACAATTGGATAACTCTTACCACTCTAATTGGTTAATTCCTCTATGAGGTGGGTAAACAAGTTCAGTCAGCGAGAGACTTTCGTCAGTTTGCTAAAACAACGTTTTATCTCAAACAAACTCGCCATTTCAGTTTAGTTTCTGAAGTAGAAGCATAAGCATAGACCCAAAAGGTCCACTTATAAATACGTAGAAATGAGGTTTGTTTTGACCTGTCTCATTTACAGTCCTTTTTTGAGCAAACTTTGGCAAAAACAATTTGAAACATACATACATACATGCACGCCTCTTTCCCATAGGGGAGGCATAGGTTACTTTTTCCACTTGGTACGATCCTGACATTACCTCTTTCGCTTCATCTACATTCATCAATTTCTTCATAGACGCTCGCCGGTTTCGGGTATTCCTGACCTGTTCTTTTTTCAAAATGTCTCCTTTTTGTTACCGGAACGTTCTCGTCTTTGCCTTCTCCTGTCTGTCTCTGTTTAGTTAGTCTACTTTCATCCATCCTCTCTTTTCTATCCTAGTCACTACAATCTTCTTTCAGACCAGCACCATCCCGTATCTCCTTTTTTTTTAAATAATATATACCTATTTAACAATTTGATTTGATTAGGATACTGGAAAGAGATATTAAAATGGAATAATAATCTAGCGTAGATAATTGGTAACTTTTTTTTTCTTAGGAAAATGCATTACGCACTATCGAGACGACGCGACGGGGTGTATGGGGATCTCCTCCCTCATTCCTTCCCCCAGAATGTAGAAGGCATACCCATTAAAACTTGCAGTATTCCCTCAACTCCCAGACAGCGGGTGCTATGGCATATTGTGAACCACGGTACCCGCTGGCCGGCCCAGTCACCCAACCTGGACATCCCGAGAGGGGAGATCGGGAATACATGCCCCTTTAACCTTTTCGCCGGCACGTCAAATACAAGAGACGTCACCCATACGCCAGACTTCTTTATTGCGATGCGCTAAGTGGAACCTAAACTCATTTGACCGAAGGTTGCTTTTGCATTGCAGTAATGGATTATATAGGTCGTTGGCGTTGAACCTACGGTGCTGATATGTGTCGTTGGCGTCGAAAAGGTTAAGGCTGCTAGGGGATCCCAAAGCCCCAACAGCGCCACTAGAGAAGCGCGGCGAGATAATGTCGCCTAAGCTAACGTCCTAAGCTAAATGGTGTTTAGTCTATCTGTTGTTTTACCTAAGTGGAGTGATGTCAAAGAGATTATAGTGAAGCCCTCCTAGGCATTGTTATAATGGAGTTCTCCCTAAAATAACAGTAATGTTATCTGGCCCTTATTCAACCAATGCGACCATAGTCGCTGACAAGTGACAATTCTGTTTACATTACAAAAAAATTACGCCAGTTGATTTCGAATTGTCACTTGTCTTGTCAGCAAAATTCACCGAATATTGTGAAGGTGTTGAAATAGGCGCCAAGTCGAGCAAAAACGCGGGCCGTCCCATCCTTTTCTCGAAACAGTTCAGGGAGGTACCGATGCAGTTTAGGTCCGCTCGCTGTCAGATTCATAGGTACTAAAAATGATAGCTAAAACCTATACTAGGCCATTTTCAACATTTATTATTTCTATAAGTTATTTAGTATGTTAGAAAAGCGAGACGAATATCATTACTGTCTCAGAGTATCCGAAGAAAGAACTTTAGCGCGTGTTGGATGACGCCTTCTGAAAGCCTTAGGTCGCATGTTTATCACCCTCTCCTTTTTGCTCGAGCGGCAAGTTCCTGCGATCTGAGATATTCTTTATTTGACCACTCTCGGCATTTAATATATACTATGTAGTCTAATTGAAGTGAAAATTTTACAACGGTCGCTGAGTCGGTCACACCAAAGATCGTTCCTTTCTTTAGAAGAAAACTACGGTGGCAACTTTTATTTTTGTAAGACGTCTTCTGTGCGATTTTCCGAAATTATTAGTGCTGCATTTGATAGTTCATAAAAGCTCACTCTATTGTATTATTTTTTATTACTTGCCGTTTTCAAGAACGTTGAACTATTTTAAAAAAAACTTAAAATTGCAAATGTTACCCACTTACAGTTCAAATGAAACAACCTCATTACTGACAGACGAAAAAGGGCACCTAAGTTAAGAATAGTGTTCCATAATATGGATGATATTATCATCGTGTAGATACGGTAAAAACAAAAGAAAATCGGCGAGACCGACTCGAGCCAAGTCGCTAGCAAAATATTAAACTCGACGCTTAAGCAATTTATTTTTAAGTGTTTATGAAAGGTTCTATTAGTATAACAATTTCTAGACAATTTTCAGCTTTCTCGCCTGAATGTGTTTAAAATAATTAAATACGGCGCTCGACGCCTTGACAGAGAAGCATTGCCCGCACCAAGGATTAACGTAGCGGTTAACAAAGCCTTGTGTATTACGTATTTTTTCTTTCAGTTTCTCTTGCGGATGCTTTATATTAACGCCTGAGATAGCATGCAGCCCTGTAAATAGAAAGAAACTTCATATTTACTAGAAGAAATTACGGGAATCGTATTTTTATGTGCCAAGAAAAGTTTGCATCAATTTATTATATGGATTTATATTTATGGCCCCTGTAAGTTTTGAACTTGTCTTTTTTTTAAAGATTTTATTAACTTGCAATATGAACAATAAATTTTTACCTTGCTACTCCGCTACTCACGTGCAAAATAACCAAGCCTGTGTGAAATATATATGTTTTTCATGCAATCCCTCCCTCCACTGCTGCCAATAAAACACATATAAATCCCACAAACTTAATTATCCCTTACACCACACAAACACTGACGCGTTTCGATCCCTCTACGGGATCATTATCAAAGTTTAAACACAACCGTTACACATGCAAACCCGTGTGTGAGTAGCGGAGTAGCAAGGTAAAAATTTATTGTTCATTGAAATGGACCTCCGCAAAGTAACGCCTGATTCAATAAAACTTGCAATATATAATGTGTATGATTCGATGATGAAATCGACGGAGCCTCGCGTGGCGGTGCTCCGTCGTTTTTTTTTTTTTTAATTTTTCAATTCCCAGCACTACTATGGTGATATGGTTCAGTCCTACCCTACCCTCGGGGGTAGTGTCAGAGGTCTGGTGGCTCTAAAGGGGTGAAAAGTGTTGCATATGTAAGGTAGTCTTGCAATAAATGGTTGTACCGAGCGGACGTGTTTTACTACTTAGCAGTGGCGACGAGGATGGGCTGTCGCGTTTAATCGCGTCAAAAAGTAGTTAAGTGTTTCACATTAAAAATACTTTTTTGTTAATTTTGGGACGTTCAGTTTGTATAAAAGTTCCCCTGATGTTTTGTCCATCCTTACTAATATTATAAATGCGAAAGTAACTCTTCTCAGTCTGTCTGTCTGTCTGTATGTCTGTCTGTTACCTTTTCACGCTTAAACCGCTGGGCCGATTTAGTTGAAATTTGGTATACAGATAGTTTGAGTCCCGGGAAAGGACGTAGGATAGTTTTTATCCCGGAAAATTGCATAGTTCCCGCGGGATAGCACAGCCCAAACCACTGGAATTTTTCAAATTTAAGGCGGAACAAAGTTCGCCGAGTCAGCTAGTTTACTATGTAATAATATTCATCATGCAGTCTACGCTAAGATCGGCAACATACCTAAGCCATTTTCGGGCGCATGAGCGTCATACTAACTAGGACTCGAAGTGGTCGCCATGGCCGAAATCGGTCGGAAGGATCATCATCATTATCATCATCATACGCTAAAATAAAACAACCGAATTCACATATATAATTTGTATTAAATCAACAATATATCTTAGTCTTTACATTCTTTGGTATAATTGTCAGCTCGCTTAGGTTTTAAACTAAATTCACAATCTTCACCATCAGAATTAATACATCTATGTATAGTTATTTGTATAATTTACATACTTATTTCTAATGTTGTCAGCTAAGTATTATTTGCCCAAATAATTGTTTGTATTATAAACAGGAGCTGGCACCCTCGGAGAGTGGTTGCGGAGCCCGGTGACGTCACTGGAACAAAAAGAAATATTTACAGACATACATATATATTAGTCACGTATTTATACCTTATTAGATAGACAGTCTAGTCTAGGGTAGGTAACAAGATCTTTCTGCGGACGAATGCAATCGCGCTCCCGCAGCCCCCAGCAACAGTGCCAAATGTGGGAATCCGTGAGGTTTTTATTGGGTATGCCTGACGCCTCGGGAGAGCCCCAAATACCCCTGGTAACCCTGGTAATGCATAAGGCGCATTTCCCGCACCATTAAAAATAAATAAAAAAGGTAACAAGATATTAAGGCCACATTTAGCGAGATTGTTGGCGTATAGATGGAAAAGGGAGTCACAACAGTGATGCGTTGCTAGCCGCATCGCCTATAACACAATTCTTCAGGTGTTCGCTCATTTCCTCAATGGCTTTTTACCATCTGCGCGAGCCTATCCTATAACACTATTCCCAAGGATTTCGCTCGCTCGAAGAAAAGCACCCGTCACTTGTTTTTCATTACTCCCTAACCAGGTGAAGGTTCTATTAATTTTGAATAAGTTTTGATAATAGAAAGAAAGAAAGAAAGAAGACATTCATTCCTTTTTGCAAGACACAAATATAAGAGTATACACAATTTTATAGAAAAAAAACAAGGAAAAAAAGCACAGACATGAAAAATAGATCATCAGCGTTGTGTGTGTCTTCGCAAGTGAAACGGTCGCTGGCTCAGCATTACGCTGAGGTGTTAGACACCTGCAGCACCGATTTTCAGCCAGAACCGTCTGTGACTCACGAAACGATACACAGATAAAATATACTACATAAACCATAAACTTTTTAGTAGAAAGAGGTTGCAAGGACTGTCATACCCGCTTTATAGACTAGATCTGTGTCGCCGCATTTACGTCAGAGCAATGCGCTCCATTACGCAATAACACAAACGTAGTCTACAGCCAGCTATGCGGTTAGAGAATCTGACAGTTACCATGTATGAAGAATATGAATATTTGTTCTCGTATCTTCTTCTTTTGATATGGCCCCATCGATTGATGCGATGATTTCGCCAATGTCAAAGTAATAAATACAGTATTCAAAAATCTTGTGACAAAAATGTCGGCAACGTTGTACGGTAGAACACGTTCAAAAGACCCCTCCAAACCTCTTAAATAAAGGATAAAAACTCTCCCATGTCCCTCCCCGGGAATGAAACTATCTTTTTACCAAATTCCGATAAAATATCAGTATGGATTAATGACACAACTTGACACAATTTTAAACATCCATGACACAAGAACAAGGGGTGCGAGTCGGGTTGCCTCAGCGTGTGGTCAAGAGCGGCGGTTCGTTTTTGGATCCGTCCGGGTGCACCCTGGGCATCGGCTAATGATTTCCTGGCAGCCCGTGGCTGACCGTTGGCTAAGAGCCCGACAGGGGGGGGGGGGGGTCGTTGACCATTACCATACAACGTTACCGACACTTCGTCACAAGATTTTTTAATTATATTTTTGTTACTTTGACATTGGCGAAGTTATCGTCGCTATAACGACTTGATACGCCACAAATAAGAAGAAGAACTGTCTAACTAATACAGGGAACTTCATTATGGGCCTGTTTCACGTTTCTCTATTAGGTTCCAGTTATCTCAAGCGTCAGTTATCCAATATTCCGTCTCTATTTATCCCTACAAAACAGACAGAGACGTCATCATAGACAGCTGACACTTAAATTCTATACCGTAGCTTGGGAACTGCGTCTGTTTTGCCTCTGAGAGCCTTTAAATAGTAATTTAATTTCCCTAGACTTAAGTATAAGGCACAGAGAGCATGACAAATTTAAACGAGACTTAAGAAAATTATGTAACGTACTTATGGGGACCTTACTGAGAAAACGGCAAGATAATATTTTACGTTGGCTACACTGAGCAGATATTTGAATACAGTTTTTTATATATTCATCAAGAAAAAAATTAGTTGGAGAATCACTCTCCTTACCCCTTTATTCATTAACGCTCTACAGGCTTCTGCTAACTTAGCAATCGTTTGTCCTTACCTGTGAAAGGTAAATGTCAAAGTGACAGATAAGGACAAACGATTGCTAAGTTGGCAGAGGCTTAGAGCGTTTATGAATAAGAGGGTTAGTTTAGTGAAATATTGTTCACATCATATCTTCGATTCAATTCAATTCAAATTTAGGAAGAAGTGGCTCCATCAACTTTTTGATGATTCTGCCAATGTCGAGGTTGGATAAGACACGGCAAGTTGGTGGACGTCTTGTTCAATAATCTCCCAGTTTTCGGTGGAATATTATCTTCGATTATTCGGGAGCGACGTACTGGAGGAGGACGAGCTTAGTGACATCCAACTAAAAGATGTCCTTATGTTCGGCAGGAAGACACGAAGATTCGGGGAGAGTTACGGTGTGGGAGCGCTGCTGGGACAGTAACCGGCGGCCTCAGCCAAGGGGAACTGGGCTGAATGATCGCCATCGAGGATCGACAGCCCGCCTGATCCAGCCAGGCGTCCCCACATCATCATCATCATCATCATCATCATCTTCGATTATTTAAGTTCGTCTGAATCAACAGGTCTGTTTAGAAACTTTGCATGTTAAATTCTTAATTTAAACATTGGAATTATCTAACTGTTACATGATACTTTAAAGAAAAACAACTATTGACAAATTCCTACTAATATTATAAATGCGAAACTCTGTCTGTCTGTTATGATTTCACGTAAGCCTCTTTCACATTTGGTCATCTATCAAGCACGTTAGTATAATGAGACACAACGTTTCTTCTAACAAACTGTACTGCTGTCCCACGCTGATGGGACAGAATAACAGCAAGAAATACTTGATCCACCCATTTGCATTGTTCTTTCGTCGGTTCTCGGGAAGAAAGGATATTATCGTTAAAAATGAAGTTCACGTGAACAAAGCTAACTTAGCTTAGCTGCTTAGTATAGTAGTATCAGAGTCGCAACAGACTTCTATTTAAATTTGCTCGAAGAAATTAGGAGGTATTATAGTTCACTTATTTAGCAAAGCGATATCGGATCTTATCTCGTCTTAACAATTGATATTTAATACCCTGTTCATATAAATAAAGCTCAAGATTTTAGATTAAATAATACCAGTAATGATAAAAAGAAATACGATCAAGATTATCCTATTTTTTATATGATGATAACGCTATTCTGAAGACCAGACTCCTTTCCATCTAAATGCCCACAGTCATGCTGAGCGTGGCCTTTAGGTCTTGTTACCTTAAGCTCTGTCTACCCCATTAGGGATAAAGACGTGATTTGTGTATCTATGTATGTAGCGGGCAGGTACGACTCTGCTATCGTTAGTCATTTTGATTACCCTTTCTACTTATACGCCCACAGTTTTGCTAAACATGGCCTCTAGGTCTTGTTACCTCAGGCTCTGTCGACCCGGTAAGGGATAAAGACGTGATTTATGTTATGTTATGTTATGTGTGTTTTAGGGAGGAAACGAGCAGGCGAGTCACCTAAAACACCATTCTGAAGACCATAGCGGGCAGGTACGACTCTGATATCGTTCGTCATTTTAATTCCCCTTTCCAGGTGGGTATAGGTATACGCCCAGTCTTGCTAAACGTGGCCTGTAAGGTCTTGTTACCTCAGGCTCTGTCGACCCCGTAAGGGATAAAGACGTGATTTGTGTGTGTGTGTGTGTGTGTGTGTGTGTGTGTGTGTGTGTGTGTGTGTGTGTGTGTGTGTGTGTGTGTGTGTGTGTCAAGCTGAAGACAGGGCGCTATGGCGCTCATTAGGGGAGGCCTATGTCCAGCAGTGGATTATATAGGCTGATGATGATGATGATGATGATGATGATGTGTGTGTGTGTACAAATACCTAACTACTAGAAGGCAACGTTTTATATAACGTTTGAAATTGCAAAGCTGAATAAGTTCCAACTTCGGCTTTTCGTGATATAAGCTTAGCTCTCCCCAGACTTAAACAAAACTAATTCATCTGTCTACAGAAATGCAGCTGGCAAGCTTGTTTTAACAACATTTTAAAGAATAACATCAGTTCCAGTTTGCTTTTATCATTTAGCTCCGTTGTTTATTTCCAGTTAAGATATCTGGCAGTTGATTTAAGTGAAACATTCTCTGGAATGAGAAGATGGGGAGTAAACTAGACTACTACTGCAAGGGCCTGTTTCAATTATTATGATGAAGTCTCTGTCTCTTTCAACATGAAACTACCGTGAGCTGCCGCCGGGGCGAGCGCTCTTGGAAAAAGGACTACAAAATAGTCCAAAACATGTCGAGCATCACTCGACTTTTTATACGTGAGTTATCCGTTTATGTGTAATGAAGTCTCTGTCTGTTTCGTTGTAATAAATAGAGACGGAATAATAACTGACACTGAAGATAACTGAAACTTAACAGAGAGTGATGAAACAGGCCTTGAATGAAGTTAACTTATTGTACACTAGCTTGCGCTCGTGGCTTTTCCTCAAGTCCCCATCCCATGGGAAATTATTCAAAATTCAACACAATAGAATACAAAGCCTCTTTATTGAACACCACCCAATCAACAATACAGGTAACATTAAATTAAAAATTGCAAAAACACCCGACACAATAATCAAGTAATCATAAAGTAAATAAAAAAATATTCAATTTTATGCCAAAAACCTTACATCATATTGGAAAAGTGCTGATACTCTTTGTAGACTGTAGAAACTAATAAATAAAACAATTTACATTAAATTTCAAAATTCAACACGCAGCGCTGACCAGAGCAATGTCACGACTGTCTTTTATTTTTGTTTTCTTTTAGCGCTGCGTGGAATTAACTTTATTTGTGGCCAGTGCCAAAATATAATCTATACTAATATTATAAAGAGGAAAGATTTGTACCTATTTTTGTATGTTTGTATGTTTGTCTATATCTATACTAATATTATAAAGAGGAAAGATTTGTACCTATTTTTGTATGTTTGTAATGAATAGGCTCAAAAAGTACTGGGCCGATCTGGATGAAATTTGGAACATAGATAGATTATAGTCTGGAATAACACATAGGCTACTTTTTATCCCGGAAAATTGCGTGATTCCCGCGGGATAGCGATAAACGAATTCTATGCAAACGAAGTTGCGGGCAACGGCTAGTAGTTTAATAAAAGAAGGTGGCTGCCTAAATAGGTGCGTCGCCTACTTACACTCTTCATATTACTGAACCGATTTTTACCAAACATGGCTAAAAACCATCGCAAGGAAACTGGCTTTCGAATGAAAAAAAATCGCATCGAAATCGTTCCATTCGGTATTGGAGCGTCTAAACCAGCTCAATCCGGCCCTGTTGCCTCCTTTCTTATCGTATGCCTACATCATTATTACTATCTTCGGACTAAATTTCAGTGCAGTCCATTAACTTCACAGAAGAAAGAAAAACCTAGAAGGGGCAAGTGAACGAGCGACACCTTTATGCGGAAAATGGCATGTATAAACGTCAAATTGAATTTGACGGTTCGAGTAGCAGAATGACTCTGCCAGAATCAGATTTTCTCGAGTGTTCCGCTGTCATCAGTTAGATTTTCAATCACGTGAAGCTAAATCCCATTCAACGGAGTTCATTTTGCCATATTTTGTGGGTGGAAAGTTCAAATTATAATACCGATTTAGAACTTATTACTGCTAAGCTACGACCTATAATTGCCAAGATTTCAAGGTAGGAGTATACTCCTACCATGCTGGTCTGGGAGTAAAGAAAAAAACATGGAATTTACCAGTTGCTTCTCTTCCCGCGCAGATGGTAAAAGCCCATCGAGGGAATGGGCGAAAGTCTTAGGAATCATGTATGTATGTATGTATGTATAACTCTTTATTGTACATAAAACACAAGAAAAAGATGAATACAGGACAACACACATCATCATCATCTTATAGGCGATGCGGCTTGCAACCCATCACTATTTTGATTTTCCTTTCCACCTATACGCCCTTAATCGTGCTAAACGTGGCCTTAATGTTTTGTTACTTTAGGGACCGTAAGGGATAAAGACGTGATATATGTGTGTGTGTGTGTGTATGTAGGAGTAAACTGTCGATGTGAGAGTTTGGCGACACCGGTTTTCCTAGCGAATGTGACTTATCGCACTTCTATTGTCTTTTTGTTCTGTGGTTAACTCAGAATAGAGTAAAAAGTTCCTATAAACAGCGTAATATAAAACAACGCACCTTTAACATGAACGCCTTCAAAAACCGCTCACAAATCATAACCTCAAAGATTTATGGGCCTCGAAATAATTTACCGGGAGTTCACTGTACGGGTTGGCACGCATCGAAGATAAATTTATTATCTCCAACAACGCCCTCTGTGTTGGCCTCAGAGGAAATTGTCTCAGAAATGAGGCGGGAAGCAATAACTCATTGAAGACTCAATGCTCCTTTAAGGAATATTGTTAGGCCTTTTGTTATAAACAGATTTCGCGTTGCAAAGGGATAATAAAATTAGCTGAGGATGTAATGAAGAAAGCTACATTTAAAATTTACCATACACATACATTTACCTAACTTAAGATAAAAATAAATATACAGAATAATAATAATAAATTAATATTGTAAAAACCTAACTTAAGATAAAAATAAATATACAGATAATAATAATAATATCTTGGGACAATTGACACCAATTTTATTGACCTAGCCCCAAACTAAGCAAAGCTTGTAATATGGGCACTAAACAACGGATAAACATACTTATATAGTAAAATACATGCTTAAATACATATTAAACATCCAAGACTCGAGAACAAACATTCGTATTTTTCATATAAATATCTGCCCCGACCGGGGATGGAACCCGGGACCTCAAGCTTCATAATAGTCAAGTTCTCTAACCACTGGGCCATCCGGTCGTCAAGATAAGAAACAAAATGTTGTCAGATATGTAGACATAACTCTATCTGAATATGTTAGAGTCAACTCATTCATTAAATAAGCGTCAGATCAAAGACGTAAATTTTTCACAAAAACTTACACCTCTCTAAATAATTCTTAGCATTTTTAATCAACCACTCTTAACTTAATAAAACAGTATTAGAAACATAATTACATGTGATAACAAGTAGGTAATTACTTTTTATCAATAACAAAACTCAGTCGGCGTGTGGTCAAGAGCTGCGGTTCGTTTTTGGATCCGTCCGAGGGGAATAGCAGTGCTTGGTCCGGTGCACCCTGGGCGTCGGTTAACGATTTCCTGGCAGATTCTGACGGATACCATTATCCGCTGGCTAAGAGACCGACAGGGAGGTCTATTGACCGTGTTCTACCGTACAACGTTGCCGACATTTTTGTCAAAGATTTTTTAATACCATATTTATTACTTTGACATTGGCGAAGTCATCGCATCAATCGATCGGGCCATCTTTAAAAAAGAAAAAGAAAACAATACTGTTTCTGTTCCTTCCAAAAAAGCAAGCAAAAGTAAATATAATGAAAGCATTAAACCTGAGATAATACAATAACCAACCTCGTTCGATCTTAGGATCCCCGTTAGCGGAGTAGAGGGCTATAGTTGAATCATCCCTGTATAGTTCCCCCACTTTAGCTTCACACCTCAAAATGGGCGCCCCCCTCTCGTGGTGGGCGGGCCACAGTTGGATTTGGACGTAGAACTCTGAGCGAAACAGGCCTTCCGCTGCTGGCAATACTTGGTAAATGCCCGGTGTTACCTGTTGAAGAGAAAGAAGTTGAAATTAAAAAAAAAAACTGTTAACGTACTTGAACGTACGTAAATGACGTCTTTGTCCCTTACAGTGTAGACAGAGCTAGAGTAACAAGACCCAATGGCCAAGCTTAGTATGATTGTGGGCGTAAAGATTTAAAGAGGAATCATAGGGGGTGGGAAGGGATCCCTGTCGACGGTATTTATTTTCTTAATTTACATGACAGTGGCAAACTTTAAATCGTTTTATTTGCTTTTAATAGCTGTGTCTTTTCTTTCCGAATATGATGAAACACTTCGTCACTTCCGTCTATATTATGGACACACGTAGAGAATGCAACGCCTTTCATGTTTGCTTTATTTACAAAACTAGCTTCTGCCCGCGACTTCGTCTGCGTAGAATTATACATATAAACCTTCCTCTTGAATCACTCTATCTATTAAAAAAAATTGCATCAAAATCCGTTGTGTAGTTTTGAAGATATAAGCATATATAGGGAAATAGGAACAGAGAAAGCGACTTTATTTTATACTATGTAGTGATAGTGATGAAGCGTTGCATTCTCTCTTGACACTGTTAGTTTAAAGGACTAAACGGCATATGACGACGATCATGATAGATTAAAACAATAAAATGGTGCTGGTAACAATGTAGCTAAACCAGCTTATGAAGATATATTAGAACAGTATGACACAGAAGTAGGTCGACACGCCAGTTCAGTTTCTGTGAACACGGAATTGATACGTGCGCTTGACAAAATACGTTCATTTGGGACCGATGGTAATGCCCGAACAGTTTACTTAGTCAGAGAGGCATTATTATTTTATTCCCTTTGGTCGCGTACATTAGAACCGGACAAAGCTAAACGATTGACTCAAATATTAGCAAATTAGGTCACGGTTTTAGCAACAAGGTGACGAAATATTTTTTGTGGAATGTTAATAAAATTGGTTTTGAATGTGTCTCACTTTGAACTGTAGTAATAAAACGGGTTTTCTTGTACGAGTGGTTAAATAGAAAGTAATATGGTTCCAGTTTGAAATAAATATTTTTTGCCAAGTTTCTTGCAACACAGTCGAAGTTTAGGTATAACAGATATAAACGCTGGTCTTGTTTCAAAAAACTTGACTTCGATTTTTAAAAATGTCGAAAAACTAACGGATCAATTTGATCGATAGATATTTCCTACTTTGTTGAAAGAAAGTCCACGTTTTTATAAAAACCATCCAAAAACCTGAAACCTCATACAAAGTCAAGTCAGTAAACGTAACAATGAATGAGGACATCAGAAAACCATAACCACGTCTCTTAAAAAGACTATTACGTATGAAACCTCTATTAGCAAGCTACGATTCGGAACTGCCAATAGGTACATAATTATATACATATATACATACATACATACATACATACATACATAAATCACGTCTTTATCCCTTATGGGGTAGACAGAGCCTAAGGTGACAAGACCTAAAGACCACGTTTAGCATGATTGTGGGCGTATGGATGGAAAGGGGAATCAAAACAGTGATGGGTTGCTAGCCACAACGCCTATATAACATGAAATCCCTAAGATTTTCACCCAATCCCTCGATGGGCTTATACCATCTGCGCGGGAAGAGAAGCAACAGACTGGTACATTCTATGTTTTTTCTTTGCTCCCAGACCAGCATGGAAGAATTTATATATTA
Source organism: Pandemis cinnamomeana (assembly GCA_932294345.1). Classification (NCBI taxonomy): domain Eukaryota; kingdom Metazoa; phylum Arthropoda; class Insecta; order Lepidoptera; family Tortricidae; genus Pandemis; species Pandemis cinnamomeana. The sequence goes on from OW028712.1 coordinate 2,175,253, forward strand.
TATCGATGCACCAATTCAAGGTTTGATCATCACTATTTTGATTCCCCTTTCCATCCATGCACCCACAACGCTAAACGTGGTCTCTATCTATCCCGTAAGGGATAAAGACCTGATCTATGTATGTACATTTCTTAAACAAAATTTAAAAGCAGCAAAACAATATTCGCATATACCGCCGAACAATGAACACTACGGCGGTGTTTAAACACATTGAGACTAACGTGTTAAAAGTACTCCGGGGGAAAACAAAAAAGTAAACAGATTTGCAAGGCTTAGCGCTGCATATCAGGAACACTGCAGGAACATTGTGCTAATACCCCTATTGTGGGGGGTTTAGACACGTTTACATTATTAAGTTCAGCGGGCGACAACATAAGGGTTAGCATTACGAAACGTGCTTTTATTTGTTTCGCTTTTGCGTTTTATGAACCGCTATTTTAGTAGGTACTTCAGTTTTTATGAATAATGTTTCGGCGTCGCGCGAATTGTTTATTTAAGTTGGTATTAAAAAACTTGATTTTGATGTTAGAAACATTGATTTGTTTATGAAATTGTGAATGATTTATAAAGGCTAAAAGTCACTAAAATATTTTACTCGTTTTACTCGTTATTGTAAGATGAAGATTTGTTTAAACCTGGACTTGATTAAATTCCCATGGGAATTGGGTAAACTCCCGTAATTCCAACAGCTAATGGAAGCCACGAAAATTGCACGGGTGTCCTACATAAAACTAGGTAGGATATTAAGGAATTCATATAATTTCTTTTAAACTTTTATGAGTTTTCAAATTTTTTATTTCACATTATTAACTGTCAGGTCTGATGGTGATGGAATACCTATACCTGCGAGTTGAAACTTAGTGACAAAATAAACGAACATTTGACTTGCTTTGAACATTTCTAAACACATTTGGTGATAAATAAAAATGGGTAAAATGGGTATATACCAAAATTTCCATTCCAGTTCGTCACTTTTTTAATACAGGTAGTTATGGAACGTGACGAACAGGAAAAAAATCCATTGTAAAATCTAGGACACATTTTTTCTTGTATGAGAATGGATAGGGTAAACAAATAATGAGTAAGAAAAACCCAAAATAGTTAAATTCCGTAAAAAATGTTCATATAGACTATTTTTTGGTAAACGCTCTAATATCAGCGTATCCGTAACTTTCGTCCAGTGTCACTGATGCGACTCTATTTAGCTTGCAATGTTCGTTTAAAATAATTATTTTATTTATTTAACAGCAGTTTCACTTCGCAACAATTAATTTGAAATAGCGACACATGAAAATAAAAACTAGAGACAATTCCTCGATACGAGCTCTCATAAATTTGTTAGTTTTTCATTTTATATGCATCGCGTGTACTCAATAAAATATAACGTTGCTTTTTATGTAGCCATTATTTTGTATGGTAGATGTTTGTGAAAATAATAACACTAACATCGGGGTGAATGTAAAATTTAACCTCTTCTGTGTATGTCACGTCATAAAATGGTTTATGATGGTTATATAAGACAGGTTGTTACCGTCTTCACGTGATGAAATGAAGAGTTTTGAATGTACGAAATAAAAGATTAAGACTGGAAGTAAATACAATCCATACTGACTTACAACATATACCATTAAAATGAAGGTAACAATCGATTATACAAAATAACAATAATATCTATACCATCTAGGCTCGGCGTTTACGAAAGATGGGAAGTATGAAAGTGATATTGAAAGAAGAGTGAATGCAGGAAACATAATCAGAAGGGTGCTGCGCGCCTTTGAGAGCAGTGAGAAGGTGTCAAAGAAGGCGCGTCTGTCTGTCCACAGAGGGGTGCTTGTTCCAACAGTAATGCACGGTAGCAAAACTTGGGTATGGCAAAAGAAGCATGAAAGTAGAATAAATGCAGTAGAAATGAGAGCATTAAGAATTACGGAAGGTGTATCACTGAAAGATAGAATAAGGAATAGTGTGACACGGGAACGTGCGGGTGTGAAAGAGGATATAGTGACTAGGATAGAAAAAAGTATGTTTGGTTGGTTTGGTCACGTAGAGCGGATGGATGAAAGTAGACTAACTAAACAGATCTATAGGGGGAGTGTGAATGGTTACGTTGGGAGGGGAAGGCCTAGATGAACGTTCTGACACCAAAAAGGAGACGTTATGGAAAAAGGTCAGGTCAGGAGTACCCGAAACCGAAGAGCATGTATAAAGAGATTGATGAATGTGGATGAAGCAAAAGAAGTATTTCAGGATCATAGCAAGTGGAACAAAGTAGTCTCGGCCTACTCCTGTGGAAAAGAGGCCATCTATACCAACTATGAAGATACATACATACATACATACGTAAATCACGTCTTTATCCCTTACTGTCTAGACGGATCCTAGGGTAATAAGACCCTAATGCCACGCTTAGCATGACTGTGGGCGCATAGGTGGGAGAGAAAAGAAATCAAATTAGTGATGGGTTGCGTGCTGCATCGCCTATTACATGATTCCTAAGATTTTCGCCCATTCCCTCGATCGGCTTTTACCATTTACGCGGGTAGAGATGCAACTGAAGATACTATTTTTTTTTCTTATACAAAATTTGACGATCCTTTTCAACAGACGAAAAACAAAAGAAATTCTCAACTTTAAACTCTGCTTCCTTTTTAATATGGCCCCATCGATCGATGCGATGCTTTCGCCAATGTCAAAGTAATAAATAATGTCAAAAATCTTGTGACAAAAATGTTGGCAACGTTGTACGGTAGAACACCGTCAAAAGACCCTCCCTCCCCATGTCGGGTTCTTAGCCAATGGCCAATGATATCCCTCGAAGACCACTAGGAAATCAATAGCCGATGCCCAGGGTGCACCGGACCAAGCACTGCTCTTCCCCTCGGACGGATCCAAAAACGAACGGCAGCTCTTGATCACACGCGGAGGTAACCCGACTCGCACCCCAACATTGAACTAAATTTTACGTTATACTGTCATTTCTGACACTTCTTGTATCTGATAGCGAGCAATCCAACTTTGGTTCGGGATTGAATCGCATTAAGACGTCATGGTCCCGGTGGTTTCCTGGCAAAAACTCATGATTTAAAAAGAACTGCTCGTAAATTTCATGGAACTCACGAGGAAGAAACTTATCTATGATTGAGAGACAAAACAAACTTGACTTGTCTTTTTGAAGAAATATCCTGTTACAAAATTAATAACAGTGATGTTAAAATTGTCCCACTTAACAAAAAATGTAAAAAAAACAAAGTGCCTTTAGGTATAGAACGGATTTTCTGAACCATTACTTGAAATTAAACTAACTTAAAATTGTAAGGTGATATCTCGTACGAGTTTCGAGGTATTGATAGTGTGAATAATGATTAACGATAAAATTAAATGGAGGAAAATCGCTAACTAGATTCAACAAAAAAAAATCTAAACGACACTAAAAATTAGAACACACAGAAAAATCCGAAAAGTATATCGAACCCGGATCCTCGTCATTCCGTGACGCGTGCTATACCCCTACACCACCCATAGCAGGTGCATTTTTCTAGCTGTCACGTGACCTTGTTAATTTTGGTCGCCTTGAATGCTGTCTGCACGACACAATTACAAACTCCTGTGGAACATCTACTGCTCACCAGGGACGAGAGAAGGCGCTGTTTTTCAAATGTCAGATGATAGAATCAAAAATTTTTACTTCTTGATTCTATATGTTTACTTTTACGATTTTAAAGATACATCAAGCTTACAAAGTTGCAAACTATTACAAAAATGAAGCTAAACGAATCTTGATCCAGCTTAAATTTTTCTTTATTCCTGTGATGGCGAGGACAAAGAGTTCGCCAAACAACATTTAGTCTGAAATCATGCAACACTGTTCCCGTGTGATCCAGGTCCAAAGTCAGAACTCGTGAAATTTATTAAATTAGAAGTGTGTAGTGAAATTAATTAATTTTGCGGCCACCTAAAGCGGCCGGAAGAGCGCTGCTCATTTGCGAACCGCTGTTGTGCTGAGATAAATATTAGACTAACCGTGTACATATCACAGTAGTTTTGATTACCTTAACAAGTTTCAGTTTTAATTCATCATCATCATCATCTTTAGCCTATATACGTCCCACTGCTGGGCACAGACCTCCTCTCAGAAGGCTTGGACTACAGTTCCCACAGGGGCTAGCGGAATGGGAGCTTCACACACACCATCGAATTGCTTCGCAGATGTGTGGAGGTTTCCTCAAGATGTTTTCCTTCACCAAAAAGCTCATGGTAAGTTTCAAATGTAATTTCGCACATAAATTCCGAAGAACTCAGAGGTGCGAGCCCGGGATTCGAACCTACGACCCTCTGCTTGAGAGGCCACAGGTTAAACCAGTAAGCTATTACGGCTGTAGTTTTCATTATTTTAAGTTATTTTCAACTGCATGAGCATGTATGAAGAGATTGATGAATGTGGATGAAGCGAAAGAGGTCAGGATCGTAGCAAGTGAAACAATTTAGTATCTGCCTACCCCTGTGGGAAAGAGGCGTGACGGTATGCATGTAGGCATGTAAAACAGTATTTATTTTATATGAAACTAGAACAATGGAAAATAAGCCGTTGGCTTGCGGCACCAAAATGAAAACCCTCAAAAGCATAGGAATATTGGCTAAATGCGAGCTTTTGAAGCTTTAAAAGCTTTAAAACTTGCTTTAGTAACGGCACAGCTTTCTGTAAGTTATAAGAATTGCTACCCTAGTTGTGCCATTAATTTAAATCTTCAATGTTACTTTAGAGTTTATTGAATTAAATGTTTGATTTTAGGTTTCTTAGTTTTATCAAGTTAAATTGAGAAGTTTGTTTATTTAGGTCCCAGTTTAATCTTGTCTGAGTTTGTTGTTTCATTTCATTTGTGTAAGAATGCAAGTTTGCTATCATCTGATTCATTTCTTTAATCTTTGTTCCACACTTTGCGCTTAAGTAAGACGATATTACCATCACAGACTAGTTTAATTGCCTACGAAGTAATTTTATGCTGGTCTGGGAGTAATGGGTGAAAATCATAGGAATCATGTTATAGGCGATGCGGCTACCCATCACTATTTTGATTCCACTTTTCACCTATACGCCCGCAGTCTTGTAAAACGTGGCCTGCAGGTATTGTTACCTTAGGCTCTGTCTACCTCGTAAGGGATATCACAAGAATACTTGAAAATAGTTAGCTCATTGAAGAAGTCCCGTTAGATGGCGCTGTAATCAATGATGTGTGTTTTTTGTAGTTTTAAGAAGATTCTATTAGAACACTTATAGATCTGATTATCAATTGATTTGCGGACACAGTTTAATACGGCCGATTTTTTGAGACTACACTCAGAGGGTAATAATGCACCAATTCGGAGAATAGCTGCACAAACGCTGGTGTCACTAACGGCCCTATACAGATACTAGGTCTTACACACACATGAAAATAGGTGGCGCCAACTAGTGGAAAAATATTGCAACACCTTGCTAATAATAATAAGTATTTAACAAAATGACTTCAGAAGCCGAAAATCATCGTAGCAACAAGAGAAAAATTCAAGATGTAATCCAACAATAGACGTGGATAATACCGATCCATTGACTGAAGTATACGGGCTTAATGAAATCCTCGACTCAAACATTGACTGCAGGAACATCATTTACTTCCAGATTTTAACAATGTTAATTAAATTTCCTCGTCTACTTTTGCACGATTAATGCCAACAAAGGAGATTGTGGAGGCGTTTTATTCACGAACGCTCAGATGTAAGCGCCGTGAATATTCATGGTGCGATAAAATGTAGGGCGTTTGTATGCAGATTTGTGTTTAGTTGGAAAAATATTTGGTCAGCCGGACATTTTTGCTTTTAAGCTTCGAAAAGATTTCAATTACAGATGCAAGGAAGTGTGAACACCCAAGAAACTTCCCATCGATGTGTTTATTGAATCAGGCGTTACTTTGCGGAGGTCCATTCGGAAGAAAAAATATTTACCTTGCTACTCCGCTACTCTTAATTCTGAATTAAAGTAATTCACATTTACCTTCAGTTTGCAATTTGACATCCTACTGCCTATAAAAATATCACGAATTAACATAAATGACACATTCATCATCTACAGCTACAGATAAACTGACCAATTTTTGGCTCGCTGTCTGAATTAAAAAAACTATTTTCAAAACTAAATAAAAATAACAGTTCACTAGTGCACAGTAGTAGAACTAAAACAAAAAAAAAATCTCGTGGCTCATGTTACCTTAGGTTTGTGGTCCTTGGACAAGAGATATATATGTATAAAAGCACTTTTCAGTACCTATCAAATTTTTTCAATCCCGCTATTTGCTCATCGATCCCATCTGGGTGCGTAACGATGTATATAAAAATTTTTGGTATAATATTAGTAGCAATAACGCTCATTTGATATAATTATTAAATCATATAACAACACTTAATATATTTACATATGACATAATTATCATTTCTTATAATGATCATTTGATATAATATCATTTAATATAACATTCTTTAAGTATAATGCTTATTTCCTATAATGAACTTATGGTATAACGTTATTTTTATAAAAAGTAGGTTAGGTTAGGTTTGAACTGCGTCCCCCAACAAAAACGAACTGCTATTATATATTATGATTTGTATATAAAATGAGCGTTATACCATATAATCGTTATAAGAAATAAGCGTTATACCGAACGATACATATACGAAATAAATTTATATATTTTAAAATTATACCAAACGTTTATTATACACAATGAGTGATTATACCCTTTGAAATTATATCAAATGTTGATATATCGATAGAAAATATATTAAATATTTTTATATCAATCATTACACACCCATCCCATCTGGCTGGAAGTGTTAGGAATAATGTTATAAGCGATGCGGCTAGAAAACTATCACTATCTCGATTCCTCTTACCACCTATGCGCCCACAATCATGCTAAGCGTGGCCTTAAGGTATTGGTGTTCTAGGCTCTGTCTCAGTCGCGTGCACTTCATAAAGACAAAAGACCGGGTGACGGCACCAGTGTTGGACACTTTAAGCTAACAAGCACCAGTAATGGATACTTCATTCTCAATTTAAAGGGGTCCATGTCCATTAATGGTGCTGTCACCCTAGTCTATCCTGCTGTGATTGCCATCTGTTTTCAGATATTTGAGGTGGTTAAACACTTACGTCATAATTAACCGACTTGACAACAGAATCAACAAGCAGAATTTTGATAAGTTAGGTAGTTGTTTTTTTTTGTCTGACTGGTCTCAAAACTCTGTGCCGCCACTGCTCTGTCTACGTATGGGATAAAGTTGTCAGGAGTTGTATGTGTGAATGCATTTTGCTCATTAACGTGTATCAAATAATAATAATAAACTGGTCATAATTATGATTGCACTAACATTGATTTCACTCACAGGGCTGTCGTTGAGGAAGAAGGCGAGTTCGGACGGCGGTCGACTCGGTCCCGACGTGCAGTTGGCTCGCAGCACGTCGCCTGGCATGTAGTAGTGCTGGCTAGTGTGGATTGTAGGTGGCGCTGGCGGCAGCACTGCGGAGAACACTCTTATTAAGGCTTGATTGATTAATTGATTAAGTTGATTGAACAACTGGTTGATTGACTAACTGATTAATGATTAAAACTTTATTTTTTAACACAAATTACACGCAATAGGTACACAAAAGAGAGAGACGATTTGTGAATAATACTAATTTGTAGTATCAAGTGCAAGTGAAATCTGACCCACTCTTAGTGGTCAGATTAAAATTAGAATAAGACAAAAACTGCAATAAAGAAAAGAAACTTGCAATAAAAAAAAACATTGCTAAAAATGTTGTAACAAAAACTTTGCTAAATGGCGGACATCTTACCCACGACCTCCATGTTGTTGGAGACGATGGAAGTGGCAAAGCTCGGCGCGTCAGCAGTGACCTCACAGCTGAAGTTGCCAGAGAGACCGAAGCTCACCCTGGTCAGGACGACTTGGCTCTGGTTAGACCGGGCCAGCTGCGGACAAGGAAGAAGACACAATTAGCAATTGTCACTGTCGCTGCGGCTCTAAGGTCAACATCTTAGGCCACCATGGCCTCTCCTGCCAAAGAAGCGCCATGCTTCCTTAAACGACGACATTCGGAGGGCCCTTGCAACTGTTAACGTGCCGGTCGTTTTAGAGCAGAACGGGGTCGCACGTGACGATGGCAAGCGGCCGGACGGCGTCAATCGTTCCTTGGAAGCAAGGCAGGACTAAACTTGTCTGGGACGCCATGTGCATGGACACCCTTTCTCCATCACATGCCCCAGCAACGTGCAGTAAGACCGGCGGCAGCAAATGCAGAGCAACTCAAACGTCGCAAATACGCTCTTGGGGACGGCTATATTTTTGCACCGTTTGGCGTTGATACCTTGGGACCGTGGGTTCCAGATGCGCGAGATATCTCCAGGGAAATATCTACGCGCCTGATAGATGCTTCTGGTGACCAGCGGGCTGGCAGCTATTTTGGGCAAAGAATTAGCCTCGGGATTCAACGCGGCAATGCTGCCAGCCTTCTGGGTACAATGAGCAGTGACAGTGACCTGGGAGGCGTGTTTTATTTGTAGTTTATGTTAGGCTAGGTTTTGGTTGATTTTGTACATAGCATTTAGTATTTTTTTAAGTATTTATTGGACAGATTTAATGTAATTTTTGTTTAATAAAGGCATTTTTGTCATTATCATGGGCATTTCTTTACATAAAACAATAATCATCGTCATCATCATAACCAGCCTATATTCGTCCCACTACTGGGCACAGGCCTCCTCTCGGAACGAGAGTTTGGGCTAAAGTTCCCACGCGGGCTGATGGCTTTAAAGCGAGGGTAGTTGGGAGCCGAGAGCATATAGGCTGATAATTATATTATAGTAGAATAGAGAGAGAAAACAAAACCTCAGTGAGAATTCAACAACGGTAACTACACGTTAATGACGAATGAAATAAAATCGAAACGGAATTTCTGCGTAAATGTATGTCTCATTCTTAGTTGTAAAACAAATGTCCTTTGAGTACTTCCCGTCTAAAATTTTAAATAACCCAAAGCACTCCCGCAAGAGCTCCAACTAAATAATTTCAGCACTCTCTTCAAATTACTTAAAGACGCCCATTCTTTTGCTCCGATAGGATATAAAATAACAATGTGCCGACCATAAAAAAAGAGCAAAGGGGAAAGGCCCATTGAGTTATTATCACAAAAGCACTGTGAAATAAGAGTACGACGTGATAAAGGGTTGAAATTTATGTACAGATGCGGAGCCTGAGACAGGGAAAGATGGACTTGTTCTAAGGAAAAATGTGCCCTTGTTGCAGCATGTGAAAATTGCCCGAATATTCTGGGAAATGCGGCAGAGATTTTTTGCTGGTATTATTAAATGTCTACCTCGATGTTGTTTGATGGAAGATGCCATTTGTTGCGGAGCGATGAGTGGAATCATGCTATGGATAGAGAGTGCAACTTTATGCTTATAATGCGCGTTTGTATTGACGACCGGATAGCCTAGTGGTTAGTGACCCGTAGGCTTATTACCTAACTCGCTCGCAATCGCCATCGTGTTCATTTTGACAGGTCATATATATTATGGGCTGACAATTGGCATCGGAATCAGCTAGCTGTCACATTTTACACAGGAACTGTCAAAATGAACACGATGGCGATTGCGAGCGAGTTAGGTAATAAGCCTACCGCAGTATGAAGCTAGAGGTTCTGGGTTCGAATTCCGCTAGGGGCAGATATTTGTACGATGAATATACGAATGTTTGTGCCCGAGTCATGGATGTTGTATGTTTTAAGTGTATTTATCTACGTTATGTAAGTATGTTTATCCGTTGCCTGGTACCCATAGTACAAGCTTTGTTTAGTTTGGGGCTGGGTCAATAGGTGTAATTTGCCCCAATATATTTATTTATTTATTTGCTGTTTATGGTTTGCTTTTAGGGTTTTTTCATAACAATTATAGAAAAAAACCATGGTAGATTACTGATTTGATATGTGGCCTCTCAAGCAGAGGTTCCGACTTCGAATCCCGAGCTGAAATTTTGAAATTTGTGTGCAAAATTACATTTGAAATTTACCATGAGCTTTTTGGTGAAAAACGTCGTGAAGTCTGGACACATCTGCGAAGCAATTCAATGGTGTGTGTGAAGTTCCCAATCCGTACTGGGCCCGCGTGGGAACTGTAGACTAAGCCTTAATCTGAGAGTATGCATCTGCATGGCAGTGAGACGTATATAGGCTGAAGATTATTAAAGAATTTACGGAAACTCGCTCTCTTTTCTCTTACGTGAATTCTTGACACTACCAGTGCTTTCGAAAATACCATTATAAATATCATTGCCAAGAAGAAAACTCCATGAGAAACCTGACAGATAGGTAATAATTTTTTAAAAAAAAATATTTTTAGACAAAAACAAATTTGTTTTTTTTTTATGTTAGAGAGGCCAGACAAACGAACTAGTGGGTCACCTGATGGTAAATGATCACCACTGTCCATAGACACGCGCAGCACTTTACGCGATGCCAGTGCGTTGTCGGCCCTAGATTGTTTAGATTTAGTTCAGGATAATTGTTTTTAGCGACCAGTTTTGTCAACTCATTCTTCCGTAATCGCTAAGCGTGGTGAAGTAAGTCGTCAACATGGGATACTACTTCCAAAGTCTGTAATAACACTGCCGTAGATAATTCCAAAAGTCGCCAGATTTAGCGACTATATCCTTAAGATGGCAACATAGTAAGCGATCAATATTAACACCAGTCAAACGTGCTACGTTGATATTTTAATTAAATAACTTTAATCGAATAGATGTGTCTGTTGAGGAGACGGACACAAAGATAACAATTATAGTGTATCAGAGAATATTGTTTGGAGGCGTCGAAGCGTACAACCATTGTCTAACTAGCTGTGGTACAAAGGATAAGATTTTAGAGTATTTCGGTAGTAAGTAATTGGCGGGTGACAGACGCAAATTAGGACAAAGTAGTGTCGAATTATATCTATGTATCTAATACCTTTAAACAAGTAAATCTTGTATTTAACTATTATCTCAATCTAAAACGGCTCCAACGATTTCAATACTACACAACTTTCAATACTTTACAACACTACACTGTCAAAAAAGTTCATTTAGCTAACAGTTTCACAGAAAATACCATTATATTTTTAACAATTATGTATTTTAATTATGTAGGTATTTATTCCATGCTGGTCTGGGAGCAAATAAAAAACATAGAATGTACCAGTTGCTTCTCTACCCGCGCAGATGGTAAAATCCCATCGAGGGAATCAGAAAAATCATGTTATAGGCGATGCGGCTAGCAACCCATCACTATTTCCATTCCCCTTTCCACGTAATATACGCCTACAATCATGCTAAGCGTGGCCTTTGGGTCTTATTGCCTTAAGCTCTGTCTACCCCGCAAGGGATAAAGACTTGATTTGTGTATGTGTATGTATGTATTTTAACCCGTTATACATTTTAAACTTTGTAAATTCTGATCCGCATCTAGAAATTTTAACGTGACTCTCCGCTTGAACTCTGTGACTTGTCCCACAGACCCAAGCATTTCAACTAGGAATGTAATTATTCAAAAGGGAAACGTAAATATTGTTTATAATAATCCGAATGATAAATGGATAAAGGTACGGTCCACGGACCTATTCCCGTAAAGATAAAGGCAGTGAAATGGAAATGGTATGGAAATGGAAGTAAAAGGTTGAATAGGTACATTCAAATTATGGAAGGTATAAAAGGAGATCTTTAACTGGAAGGCTTTCAAGGTTTTGGGTATTGGGAAGTGCTTATCAGAAAGTAATCTTACTAATATTATAAACGCTAAAGTTTGGATGGATGGATGTTTGTTACTCTTTTACGTCAGAACTGGACAGATCTAAATGAAATTTGGAACATAGATAGATTATGGACTGGAATAACGGTTAGGCTACTTTTATCCCGGAAAATTGCGCAACTCCTGCGGGATAGCGATAAATGAATTCTATGCAGACGAAGTTGCGGGCAACAGCTAGCCTCTTTAGGGACTGTTTCACCACTCTCTGTTTTAGTTCCATTTATCTTAATTGTCAGTTATCTATGATGACGTCTCTGTCTGTTTCGTAGTAATAAATAGAGACGGAATCATAGATAACTGACACTTAAGATAATTGGAACTTAACAGAGTGGTGAAAGGCGCTATATACATACATACATACATAAATCACGTATTTTATCCCTTACGAGGTAAACAGAGCCTAAGGTAACCAGACCTAAAGGCCACATTTAGCATGATTATGGGTTATCTTATATCGGGTATATAATTTTAGTTCATTGATTGCGGGCGTATAGGTGCAAAAAGGAATCAAAATAGTGATGGGTTGCTAGCCGCATCGCCTATAACATGATTCTTAATACTATAAGCCTACTGGGTTCAATACGTATAAAACCTGAGACTCAAAAACAATACCCGCGCCAACGAGGCGGGGCATTCAACCCAGTAAGCTTATAACCTAACTCGATCGCAATCGCCATCGTGTTCATTTTGACAGTTCTTGTATGAATGTGACAGTTAGGCTGATTCCGATGCCGGTCAGCCCATACATGAACTGTCAAAATGAACACGATGGCGATTGCGGGTGATTTTAAGGCTACGGGACCTCAAACTTCGTAGTCAGCTTCTTCAACTATCCGATCTTCAAAATATTTCTGACTGAATTAGGTTTTCAACGAAATCCATCCAATAACATGAAGTAGACATGTATTAATACCTTCTCTACATATTTCTGACACAGCAATTTCATTATTACCGAGTATCTGTGACACGTAATAAGTGGAAATGGCGCCTTGAAATCTGATTCGTCTGTGCTTTAGATAAAAACAATGCGTAGATTAGAATCGGGTCTGCACGAATTTATATTTCTAAGTTCGTGTCGTTCCGTTCACACGAATACTCAGTAGAGTGAGACGGTGATACGAACTTCGAAAATCGAATTTCGGAGTCCCATAAGTTGATGATGAATGAAAAATTAGACACAAGCATTCTTTTGTTTTTAGGAACCACAAGAAATTGATGAATACAGAGGTAATGTTCCTTCTTGTTTGAAAGTTGACTACATGAGAGGATTGAGGCAATACTGACTCTGATTGGGCGGCGTTAGAGAGTCTAATTTAGCCTGTTGAAGACATTGCTATTAATTGATAAGAGCAGAGAGAACCTAAAGAATCGAGACCTCAAGACCACGTTTAGCATAATTGTGGGCGTAAAGGTGGAATCAAAATAGTGATGGGTGTGATGGCCCTTTCCACCTATGTCCACAAATTATGCTAAGCGTGGCCTGTAGGTCTTAACTTAGGCTCTGTATACCCTACAAGGGATGGCGTGTTTTATGTATGTATCGTATTGTATTGTATCTAACCATTTATAACATCTAAAGTTCCGCGCAATTTATAATAACTGATGTGGGATACCTTATTGCGGAAAATATGAGAACCTCAAAAGGGACAGAAAAATATCCCAACATCAAATAGAATGTATTTCATGCTTTTAAAATTGCTTTTTTACGATCCCCAGTATTTCACCTGTTGAGTTGGTATTAAATATACATGGAATTTGTGTCTTGTGGTATTTACGAATATTCGGTTACTTGGTTTTTGTCCACCATCCACGTGAAAATGGCCGTTGACGTTAACGAATATACACCAGTTGTGGCGACTGTACATAGCTACTTACCCCCTTATTCATAAACGCTCTATAGGCTTCTGCTAACTTAGGAATCGTTTGTCCTTATCTGTGAAAAGTAAATGCCAAAGTGACAGATAAGGACAAACGATTGCTAAGTTAGCAGAAGCCTATAGAGCGTTTATGAATAAGGGGGTTATTATTTTATTGGTTGGCTAGACTTTTTAGTGGAAACTATTTTCGTTGACAAAGCCGAGCGCTTCCGAGCGCCGGCCGAGGACTGCCGACCTCAAAGGTCGAGTGTGCGGTTTTAAACAGCAACTGTCTAACACTTCTTGCCGTGGTGATCTGTCATCCTTACCTCACGCGTATTCCTTATTGTTTTTTGTTTTTCTATTCCTTGTGTTTATTATTCTTCAGTGTTTCTTTCTGAATATAAGAGTTATATGTTTACTGTGGAGTGCCTTGTTTCCTTTTAGTATCCGTAGTACCCCATAAAGTGGTGACCCCAGTTATTTCATGAATTGTTTTTAAAATGTTGACGGCCTCTGCACAGTGACGTCCGATTCAATTAATCGCTTATTTCAAGGTAGGTTACCCTACTAATATTATAAATGCAAAAGTGACTTTGTTTGTCTGTTACGCTTGCACGCCTAGACCGATTTCACAGAGATAGTTGGAGTCCCAAGGAAGGACATAGGATTACTCCAGCGAGATAGCGATAAGCGAATTCTGTGCAGACGGAATCGCGGGCAACAGCTAGTGAACAATAACTTTACTGTTTTTGTTTCCTTTTGTTATGCATGTGGCAGCAGAGAAGTGTGCTTGCATGTAAAAACATAATATGTTTCGCACAAGCTTGGTTGTCTTGCACTAGTAGCGGAGTAGCACGGTACATGTTTTTTGATCATTCAGACCCTTCCGCACACAAGGCTACGCAAATATACCCGATAATCTTGGTCTGGGTTTCTTTCATGCTGGTCTGGGAGTAAACAAAAAACAGAATTTACCAGGTGCTTCTCTTCCCGCGCAGATGGTAAAAGCCCATCGAGGGAATGGGCGAATCTTAGGAATCATGTAATAGGCGATGCGGCTAGCAACCAGTCACTGATTTGATTTCCCTTTCCACCCGTTCGGCCACAATCATGCTAAACGAGGCTTTTAGATCTCGTTAAGTTAGGCTCAGTCTACCCCGTAATGTGTATGTTAACTCTAAATATACATCGCTATGTTAATTTTTATTAAAATTTCAGCAGTCTATGATCTTAAAAGAAATTCGTTAATAGCATACTTCAGTCACCACATTTTACGACCGTGTTCTTGTCGTAGTCTACGTTGATGCTATAAAATACAACCAACATTATGTCAACCTGTGCCCTCTAACAATGTTGTGATGTTCTCAATTTAGTAATGTAACTTCATAACTTTGATAGCCTAGTGGTTTGACCGGCAGTTTATAAACAGTCCTGTAGGCTTATTACCTAACTCGCTCGCAATCGCCATCGTGTTCATTTTGACAGTTCTTGTATGAATATGACAGCTAGCTGATTCCGATGCCAATTGTCAGCCCATACATGAACTGTCAAAATGAACACGATGGCGATTGCGAGCGAGTTAGGCAATATGCCTGCTGGGCTCGAAACCTAGGGTTCACACCCTCTTGAATTTTGAAAAATATGTGGTGCACCAGTACAGTCCGTGCTATTCTTTTTACATTTTGATCATGTTCGTATCAGTCAAAAAACTTCCACTAGGTACTCCTTTCCCAATCTCCACGATGATCGATTTTATGCAACCCGAAGCCAATGAGTACCATCCTTGCGGGAGGCCCACATTTAACATTTCAGTACACGATTGGCACGCGGTCCCAACGGCTATCAGTCCTACGAATCACTGCGACTTAAAGTATGCAGTTTGCTGAGCTGTCTGACATCTGTTTCGTTGTTCTGTGCCAGATTGAGAACAAGTAAAAATGACTGAAATGACTAATGAGACTGGGCAGGCCCGGTCAGATTAGGAAATACGCGTTACCACTCATTGGCTCCTTAAAGATGGCTGCCGGCGCCGCGGCAGGTCGAGGTGGAGATACCGGAATGACATAGAAGCGTTCTCGAGTTACTGGCCAGTTATAAGTGCAACAGAGCGTGTTGGAAGTCTAGGGGAAATGCCTTTGCTCAACAGACACGACACTACGAAGTAATAAAAAAAAAACTCACGTCAACATTGATCCCAGCGAACGGGAAGATCTTCGTCGCAGGCGTCTCAGTAGGCGAGTACCGGTAGAACTCGTGTCGCCCTCTGTACCATTTGACGGAGTAGAGAGGGGCGTCTGTCAACTCGTACAGACAAGCTAGGATCGCGTCCGAGCCCCTCTGAACCACTGGGGGGGATATCCGCAGCTCTGTGGCGCGGAGACCACCGGCACCTGAAATGATAACTTTTTTTAATATAATGTCCCGATGAAAAGCGACTTAGTCACTGAAGTACACAAACTATTTTGAAGAAATGATGTTAAAAGAACTGTTGAACTGGCGATATGAATCCTTTATCCACACATCTCCTTCTCCAGTCTACACACACTACGCCTCCCACAACTGGGTGCAGGCCTCTCGATACCTTAATTTGATAAAAACATAATTACTTTAATGCAATCTCCAGTTTCTGAGAAATAAAATTTGAGTTAGATACTTAGATATGATCAAATGCCTCTATTTCTAGACGTAATAATATCTTGCAATTTTAAATTTAGGGTTAAACTCATGACCTTCTTTTAGCTTGAACTAACACTCCGGACTTAATCACGTTAAATTATTTGATTTGTTACGCGTATTCGTTTGATTAAGTGATTAAGATGAGTCAAATTTGCATAAGGTTAAGTAAGTCGTTGTCTGTTAAACAATTGTTGATTATTTGTTGCTACAGAGGCCAAGGTATCTTCGGCTCAGGGCATTATTAAATTTAAGTTCCATAATGCCTCTCGTACCTAAATTCAAAACCGCGTCATATTTCTAGAATTGAAATCGAATCCATTTGTTCTAGTTCGTGTTACTTACTTATGACACATTTATACCCATGCTGAAAGTACGAGTAATACAACCGAGTTTTAATTTGTAAGAGTCACAAACACCTCCGTTTGTACACGCAAAAACCTCGGGAAAAGGAAAATTAAAACAAAATGTCCAACGTAAGCAGGCATGATGTAACGCTCAAAATTCCAAATCGTGCTGATGGTGCTTCATGCACTTGAATTTTTCACGAAAAATGTTCATGTTCGTTGGTTGTGAATGCGCGCGTCGAGCAATTCGGACCGCCGCCGCGCGTGCTCGTGAATGCATTAAAATTTTTAAATTATTTAAAGAAATGTGTTACATTGTCTTGATTCTTTTTTGTGGGACTTGACAGTTTTAATTATGAAAAAATTGCAGTACGTAGTTCTAAATAGAATTTTAGCTGATTTATTACGTTAATCGACGAAGAAATCGGTTTTTATAGCTCTCGATATTTTTTCAAAATGGCATGATAAAAACATTGCTTCTCGTCCCGCGCAGATGGTAAAGCCCATCAAGGGAATGGGTGCAATCACGGCTAGCAACCCATCCCTATTTTGATTCCCCTTTCCTATTATTGTAGCTTTCTTTTCCAGTGACTGCTCCTCAGGTCGTCCCGTTCTCAAATGTGTCTCCCCAAGGTATTTTTCTACTGAGCTCCTGCATATCCCCTCCAGCGGGCTCGACTCCCTCTTGATTATTGGTGTTACCACCCGACAATAATTATTAAAATCATCCCTGAAGCTAACAGATGTATTAGTGTTGCCACATTTTAATCCAAATCACCCCAATTCTAAGTTATTCTCTTTATTTTACTATGATAAAATCCTAAAATCATGACATTCGGCCATCTGTCAAAGTGCAGCCCCCTGGCGCACGTCCATAAAGTAAAGGAATTCGGGTATACCTGAAGCTTGAGCCTGAAATGAACATACATGTGGATCCAATAAAGTAAAAGTCTGGCAATAATTGCAATGCACGTTTATTGTATTATGTATAATACGGTAAAACTAATTAATAGACATAAATCAATTGTAAGTACCTCCCTTTTTAATCTTCTGTAATTAAATTACTTAAGTACCTATGTATCTAAAATTATACAAATAAAATGCGATCGTCCACTTATTGTATAAATAGATTCACCCTAGATTTTATCATGACATGGGCCCTACACATAGATAGGTACGCGGTTAATCTGATTCTGTGCTTACACTGTCATTGCTCACCACATCGAGTGCCTTGATATTTATCCAAGGTCTCATTCTGTCGGCAGCTACCACCGTTGAATATTTCCTTGTTCTGTTAAATCCAGGTACATTGGATATTCTATATCTATCATTTCCAATTACTTTTGTGACTTTGTAAGGGCCTGTAAATTTCGGAAGCAGCTTTTTACTCTTTCCTTGATTTTCGTTAAAGGATACCTTGGTTATTTTGACTAAGTCACTAACTTTATACAATTTCGCTGGATTAGTTTTGGAGTTATGACTCTCTTTTAATTTACTTTGATTTTCTTTTATTTTATGTATAGCTTCGTTCCGGATATCGTTAATGTCTTTATGTTCACTTACTGTTTCTCTCAGTGCGTCATGAAATATGTTATCAGAATCTCCCTTTAAACGTGTTCCAAATAAAATCTCTGAAGGAGTTTTGCTAGTTGTCGAATTGACCGTAGTATTTATTCCAAACTGCACTTTTGGAACTATCAAATCCCAATCTCTCTCGTGATGTTTAGCGCTCTGTGTGGCTAATGCACGTAATATTGTTTGGTTAAATCGTTCGACCTGTCCATTTGCGCGAGGGCACGCAACAGAATTAAGAACGTGTTTAATCTTTAATCCGTTACAGAACTGCTTAAATTTTTCGGATGTAAAGGCTGTTCCTCTGTCAGATATTATACGTTCTGGCGTTCCAAAATCATAAAAAATATTTTGCAATACTTTGATCGCTGTAGTACTTTTAGTATCTTTAACAGGCCTGACAAACGTGTATTTGGAAAATCCGTCGACAATGGTCAAAATATATGCATTAGCTCGCTTACTTTTGACGAATGGTCCCAAGTGGTCAATGTGTATAGTTTGAAAGGGCATAGCACTTTTCTCAATTGGGTAAATGTGACCTTGTCTTGTCGGGATGTTGTCTTTATTAAACGCACAATCTACACACGAACTGACATATTTTTTTATAAATTTTGCCATTTTTGGGAACCAATACTGACTTTGTATGCGTTCTATTGTTTTCTTCACCCCAAAGTGGCCTATTTCATCGTGGTTTAGCCTACAAACCTGCCATCTAGCTCCTTTTGGGATTACTAGGCGTAATTCTTCTAAATTATCACCTGTTTTTTTGTAAAGTTTGTTATTCTTGAGTACATAATGTTTTTTGATGTCATGAAATTCGTCATCAATATCTGGTTTCAAAATTCGAGAGATTCGATTTATTTCTGGGTCTCCAAGTTGCAAGGTCAAAAGCCAGTCGCTTGGCTCTATGTGTAGTACCGACATGACATTTTCCGGTGCACAGTCATCGTTATAATTTTCAACTGGATTACGACTCAGAGCGTCTACATGAGCCATTCGATCTCCAGGTCGGTACTCAATCTCGCAGTCGTACTCTTCCATTTGAAGCAGCCACCTCGCAATTCTTGGCATTAAGTCTTTTTTGGCAAATGTGAGTCTCAAAGCTTTGCAGTCTGTAAATATTTTAAACTTGCTTCCTAATAAAAACGATCTGAATTTTTTTAAGGAACCTACAACGGCTAGCGTCTCGAGTTCGTACGAATGATAGATTTTTTCTTCGGGGGATGTCTGTCGGCTAAAATAGGCAACCGGCTTGAGGACTCTTGGATTGTTTTGCCATTGCATAAGTATTCCTCCAATACCAAGTGAACTAGCATCAGTATGTAACTCTGATTCTAATGCTGGATTAAACAAAGCAAGCACTGGCCGGGTGCACAGAATATCTTTGAGGCTGTCAAAAGCTTTTTGTTGCTGGGTAGTCCACTGCCAATCACAGTCTTTTTTCAGTAACCTTGTTAAAGGGCGGGCTATTTCGCCAAAACCTTTAACGAATTTTCGAAAATAACTTGCTAAACCTAAAAATTGTCTAGTCTCGTGAATAGTTTTGGGAACCGGAAATTCTTTGATGGCAACAGTCTTTCTTTCACTAGGTTTAATACCATCTGCAGAAACTTCATACCCTAAATAATCTATCGATGTTGCAAAGAAACAACATTTGGAAAGTTTCAAAGTGAGCCCATTTTCACGCAACAATTTAAGTATTTCTTCTAACTGTACGAATCCTTCATCAATAGATTTAGTCGGAATGAGCAAATCGTCCATGTAAGCTAAAATTGAGTCAAATCTTTTTGAGCCCAAGACTTTGTTTACAATTCTTTGGAAAACTGCAGGAGCATTTGCCAATCCGAACGGCATTCTATTGAATTCATAATGTCCGTCCGGAGTGACGAATCCTGTTAAGTGTTTGGTCTCTTCTGAAATGGGAATTTGATAGTAACCCGATGCCATATCCAGTGTAGTAAAATATTTGTTACCACTTAAATTCGCTATTTGGTCGTCTATTAACGGGAGAGGATATCTATCCTTGACGGTTTTACTATTTAATGCTCGAAAATCGACACATAGTCGTTGTTCCCCCGTTTTCTTTTTGACCATGAGTATAGGGCTTGCATAATTTGAAGTGGATTCGCGAATTATGTCCTTAGCTTTTAATTCAGAAATCATTTCACGGACTTTAGCTCTTTCTGAATGTGACAAACGATACGGTCTATAAACAATTGGCTTGTTGTCAGTTAGCTCGATTTTCATTTCAAAATCCTTCGAAACGCATCCTATTTCTTCCATAGACATAGCAAAACAATCGCGATATTCACGAAGCAGATCATGTAATCTATTAAAAGTGCTTGGGCTTACATCGCCCCCTACTTTAATTTCCTCTTTTTGCAGCGGAAGTAAAGGTTTCTTATCTTCATTTATTTGCCTGACATTAATTTGTTCAGTCTCCATAAAAGGACTAGCTCTAGACATTACTAAATTTTGTCCTAAGGTCAAGTGAGTTGTGGAGCTATTTGATACCAATATATTGCCTTTTCCATTAACAAGACTGTAGGCACCCTGGTGCACATAATATTCTTTTCCTGGTTGGTTTCTGTTTTGACCTTCGACATATACGTCCCCTGTATAATATTCTTTGCTAGTTACGGGTACCAGATGAGATCCCTTTAATGTTACAGCTTCTGAGAGAATCAGGTTAACTCGTTGTGTATTCGACTCGACTATTGGTGTATTGTAAAATATTAATTTGTTAGTATCCTTTAGTACAGTGACATAAGGTAGTTCTGTAAAATTCTGACCAATCAAAAGAGGGTATTGTAAAAAATCGTTGTCTACCGCGTATACAGTTATGCTGGCTTCAACTTCATCGATCGTAATATGAATTGTAGATTTAAAAAGCGGTAGAACACGATTATTCCCAAAGCCCTTCAAGAGCGGTAAGTTATCAAAGCTTTTGGTCAGTTGCAATGATTCGCCTAGGTGACGTTTTACGAGGGCGGTTTGATAAGTCAGTGACTTCGAGTAAAAAAAACAACCTTTTTCACATATGACCTTTTTATTTCTAATTCTTAACTCTTTGGTAGCTCGCTGTTTTTATTTATTTTTTAATATTGGGAAAATAAAAAAAGAAATCGAGACATATGTCAGATGATATTGGAAAATCATTGATTATGGAGAAAAGTGAATTTCGTGTGCCAATTAAACATTACTTTTTACGTGAAAAAACTATCAAAGAGACTGAAGACCGGCTTAAAAAATATTATGGGGAATCTGCTCCGTCTCATGGTATGGTGCACAAGTGGTTTACGGAATTTGGTTCTGGACGTATCACCACCAATGATGCAGAACGCTCTGGAAGGCCGATTCAAGTGACTACTGGTGATATCGTGAATAAAGTCCACGATATTGTTTTAGATGACCGTCGAGTGAAGATACGTGAGATAGCTGAGACTGTACACATTTCATCTGAACGAGTTTTTCATATCTTGCATAACATTTTAAGTATGAAAAAGCTTTCCGCAAGATGGGTGCCGCGTTTGCTCACAGCTGATCAAAAACGACATCGCGTAACAACTTCCGAGCAATGCTTAGCCAAATTTAAACGTAATCCTACTGAATTTTTACGTCGATTCGTGACGGTGGATGAAACATGGATCCAGCATTATACACCAGAAACGAAAAATCAGTCAACTGGTGGACTTCTACCAGCTAACGGGCCCCTAAGAAAGCAAAAACGTTAATTCAGCAGGAAAGGTAATGGCCACTGTTTTTTGGGACAACCAAGGTGTTATTCACTATCGACTATTTACAGAAAGGTAAAACAATAAGTGGCCTTTATTATGCTGCTTTATTGGAAAAAATTAACGCAGAAGTTTTGAAAAACGGCCACATCTGGCAAAGAAGAAAATACTTTTTCATCACGACAATGCACCTGCACACTCGTCGGCAGTCGCAACAGCCAAATTAGTAGAATTGCGTTATGAAATACTGCCACACCCACCCTATTCTCCAGATTTGGCACCGTGTGATTTTTTCTTGTACCCTAACATGAAGAAATGGCTCGGTGGGAAAAGATTTTCATCAAACGAGGAAGTCATAGCTGAAACTGAAGCATATTTTTCGGGGTATGACAAAAAAAAATTTTTGGAGGGGTTACAAAAACTGGAACGTCGTTGGACGAAATGCATCGAGTTGAAAGGAGATTATGTAGAAAAATAAAATAAAATCTTGTGAAAAAGTTTTTTTTTTTTACTTAAAGTCACTGACTTATCAAACCGCCCTCGTATTAAGGAGCATTCACTTCCAAAATCAATATACGCTTCAAATGGTTTATTGTCGATACTTAATTTTTTTACATATTTATCATTTTTGTGAGCGTCATTAGTTGACAAATTCATTACTTTTTGCAATTTAACAATTTCGGTACTAGTCGAGGAGCGATTTCGATAGCAATTTTCATCCGTGTGACCTACTTTGTTACACAGATTACATATTTTTCTTACTTTTGGACAATGTACAAATCGATGTCCCTCCTCGTTACAATTGAAACAAATATTCGTATTACTTTTATTGTTATGCGTAGACTTGTCTTTCTTAAAACATCTATTACTTGTGTGGCCTTCCATACCACAATGAAAGCATTTAACAAACTTTTGCCGTAATATGTAGTTATCATACTTTGAAGTATAGCCTCGTTTCTTCTGAGTCTGGGAAATAGCGGAATTTTGCGGTTGTTGCAACACGAGGTACTGCAGCAAATCTTCCGGCTCCTGGCATTTTAAAGCTTGGGCGCTGTGTCTTAGTGAAGTATCGGTGATGCCATGGATGAGACAATCGACTGCTTTTTTTCCTGTAATTTCACATCTATTCAGCAACATGAGCTTTTCATAAAAATATGAACGTAAGCTCTCTTCGGGATTTGTCTTCCTACTAAACATTTTTTCAAATAGAAGCGCAAAGTTATCTTCTACGGGGAAGGCACGTCTTAACTTTTGTTGCCATTCTGCCCATGTAAAATCCAGACTTGGTACAGAATTAAACCAATTTTTAGCGGTGCCAACCAATTTCTGGGTGGCACAGTAGGATGTTTGGCGATCAGTCCACTGATAAATCTGCGCACATTCGTTGACTTTATGAATCCACATCTCAACATTCTGTGCGTGACTGTCAGGATCAAATTCGGGCAGAGCATTCAGCATTTGCTGCATGCTGCCAATATATGGTTGCGAATTTTTCTTCTCGGTTAACGCTTTTATCAAATCTACTGCGTCAACCATTGCTCTACTACTAGTAGTAGCATTATCGTCCGATTCTATGGTATCTTTGTACAAACGTCTTCGAAGTAAAGGTGGTTCATCTTCGTCTGACGACGATGACGCACTTAAGATTCGTCTCCTTCCTACTGCCAACCGTCGCTCACTGGACTTGTCTTCATCCGTCATGTTCTAGAACAAGCAGCATAAATTTTAGTTTTGCAATGGCCAAGTACATATATGCGACACGTATATTAGACTTAATTTCCTGAGCGTATAAATTGACCTAATCGAACGCTTATTAATTTAACCAAACGTTCAAACGGAACCCTTGTAAACAAAATCAATATACTCGCTTATCATTCGGTTGCAATAAAATGTTTGCAGCGTCGATTTGACATAGACATCAATTGATGAAATTGATTTAACTGTGCATATTTATTATGTAGAATGGCAAGGAAAATACAATTCCTATAGATCTATATTTTATATTCAGATTTTGTAACAACATTTCCAAATAGATGGCGCTTTCTTTTGATAAATCCTAGTAAAATTATCAGTAACAGCTCAACCTAATGCGGATAGTACAATATTTATTGTACGGATCTTCGTTTCAAATATCTATTTAAAATAAAAACAAATGCACTGCCAAAGTAGCTGTCTGGTTGTGTAGACACTCACTTAAAAAAAATTACTCATACTCATACACGTACTCGTGCTCATTACTTATATTCATATTCATACTGACGCGCCTAAAGGAGTGTTCACCTCAAAACCAAAATAATTTTATTTATTTCCATTGTAAAATAAAAAGACACTTATGCATGTAAATTTCGAATATTAACATCTCATTGTTCTTATATACAACGTCGTCCCCTATCTTGCTGCTAATGTCGCGGGTCACTTCTACTAACTATTAACTTCAATAAGTGACCTTAAGGGATTGCAATTCACAATACATTTTTCGTGTAGTTTTAGATAAATTCACCTTGCTAATAAGAATTATTACATGATATTCTCAGTTATTTTCTTTTGCAGTAAATATGCAAGTCGCTCACGTCATTAAACATGATTAAGAGTTAATAATGTGGATACCTACTCTCGTGATTATGATAAAACTAAACCTACAAATCATAATCACAATAATCATCCTCATCATCACCATCATCCACATCATTATCAGTATCATCACCATCATCACCGTTATCATCATCATCATCATCATCATCATCACCATATCATCATCATCATCACCATATCATCCACATCATCATCATAATCATCACCATCACCATCATCAGTATCATCAGTATCATCATCAGACATACGCTCCTGCCAAGAACTAAAATTAATAATCTCATTTCTTTTCTAACGCCCGCTCACGTTTCTTACATGGTATAAGTTTTATTTCTAACTTAACGCTCGCTCACGTTACGTATGTACTACATTTACTATTAACGCACGCTCACGTTAAAAATCATTGTCCTCTTTTTTTTTATATATAACGCTCGCTCACGTTACGTATGTACATTTACTATTAACGCACGCTCACGTTAAAAATCATTGTCCTCTTTTTTTTTATATATGACGGAGCGGACGAGCGGGATCGGCGGAGAGCTTGGTTCATCATCGTCCGCCATCTTGGGTAGTGTGGGTGGTTTCTTTGAAATAAACTCGCAGATCGATCACAAACTACCCCTTTAATCAATTTACTTAGTAATTCACAAGAAATATGGTAACACTAATGCGATGTAAACGGATTGCGAGACGTGGAGAGTTCTGCGCTTGTGTCTGTTCAATCTGGCCGCTCAAGTTAGAATGTCTCTTTAAACCAAGCACAGACCAATCCCAAGTAATGACAGCTGTCAATGTCATAACTTGACGTTTCGCAAGGCGCCATAGATGCAAACAGGTGACAGCCACAGTTGACAGTTGACAGTTGACGTCTCGCACGCTCGAAGCGCCACCTCGCCGACACGGTCATCCTGCCGCATCACACGTCCTCGTGTGAGGTATCTGTGGACCAAGATAATCCGCAAAGCAAAACATTTCCCACTCGGCTTCCTGACTACAAAGGACATCAGGAGTAATATCAATCGGGGAATTCAATTCACAAATTCTTACTGGAAAACAAACATCAGTCACATTCAATGGAAGTCATAAGTCCCGTAATAATGAAAAACAAACAACGTAAATCATAATCAGTAGTCAAACAAAACTCATAAATCCGTAAATCAAAACATCAACGATCACAAACAACTGATACGTTGTTGCCTCCAACCAGCAACCGTAATCCAAACAAGTGTGCAAGGCTCTAATCATTTATTTCCCACCTCCATCCGACAATTAATCCTCAAACCATGTATAAGCTGCCTCCATCCGGCAACTAATATCCAACACTCAACAACGCATGGACTACTTGGCTGGGGCCAGTATCCATGTCACACATAACACACAACAATCACCTCCATCCGGCGATTTCAGCAACCGCATACACCCCCAAACCAAACGCACGCCACTCAACGCTGTGGCCGCACTGCGACGGGAAATCAAGCCCGAATTTACGCCTACGCCTACGAATGATTGAAGGTGTATTCAGTCTGAGCCAAGGACACCTACTATCAGTGAACAACATATCGGATTACGGAATGAGTCTTGTTTAGTAATCTTAATGAGAACTAACAGAAGGTCCAACCCCTTCATAATCACTTAAATTACCTTGGTTGTCATTTTCATTGTCAACGTCTAACTCCTTGTCGTTTAAGTGGTCATTGTCGGGCATCTTTCTTAGTCTGTCATGGGCATACTTGTATGTCCTCCTAGAATCTAACGCCTTTAACAAGTATCGATCACCATCTAACAACTCAATTACCTTAAACGGTCCCTTGTATTTCGGATCTAATTTCGTCTGGTTACGCTCCTCATTTTGTAACAAAACAAAGTCACCTACGGAAAATTTAACCAGCTTAGCTTTACCTAAGTCAAAACGTGCCTTGTCGTATTGAGCATTGGACTGAATACTCTCAGAAGCGTGGTCACGAATTTGGTCCAAATCAACTGGCTCCTCGTCAACCGCCGTTACCAGATCTAGTGGTCTCGCTACCTTACCTATGAGAAGTTCTAGGGGGCTTGATTCCGTAACGCGGTTATGAGTACAGTTAATGGCTAACTGCACATCGGGAAGGGCTTCTTGCCAAGACCTATCGCCTGACTCGACAGCCGTGAGCATGTTTTTCAAAGTGCTCATAACGCGTTCGACCTGTCCGTTGGCCCTACTACTACCCGTAGCAATCAGATGTAATTGTATGTTGGACGTATCACAGAACTCGCAAAATTCGCGGCTAGCAAAGCAGCGTCCTTGGTCCGCGATAATACGCGTAGGCACACCAAATAGGGAGATAGCTAATTTTATAGCTCGAATGCTGTTCTTAGAGTCGATATTGGGAGTATAGACAAGCAAGGAAAATTTGGTAAAAGCATCGATCAGAACAAAAACGTACTCTTTTTTTATCATTCTTGCCGCTCAATTTGCCTGTAGCATCTACGTGCAGAGTATGCCACGGAATAGCAAGCTTAGGTATCGGGTGAAGCTCGGCTTGAACTCTACCTGTATGGGTTTTAGAAATTTTGCATGCGACACAGCTATCGACGAATTTACGGACATATTTGGCCATGTTTTCGAACCAATAGTGACTATAGAGTTTTTCCAGGGTTTTCTCCCAGCCCAAATGCATAAGGGACTCATGTGTGTTGTTAATAATAGACCATCTAAGTGATCTCGGCAAAATAGGCAAGCAACGTGTCCTTCCGTTGCGTTGGATCCTGCGGTGTAAGATACCGGAGCGAATCTCGTGAGTTTTAGCGATATCATCGGGAAGTCGGCTATCGTTAATATCAGAAATTAACTTAGGAAGTTCACTATCAAGCTGCTGTTCCGCGAGTAACCAATTATTGGTTAACTCGGTGACGTCAACACGTTTGGGCTCAATTTTCTCAATCAATTTTGGAATTGAGGGGGGCAGGGGGTTACGTGAAAAGTAATCTACATGACGCATACGTTCACCTGATCTATGTACGACGTCAAAGTCAAAAGATTGCAAAAACGCCCACCACCTATGTACTCGCGGTGCAAGATCGAGCTTTTTGCGCGATGATTGTAACGCATTACAATTGGCAACAACTACAAACTTACGGCCGTGTAGAAAGTGCCGGAAGTGCTTAACGGCATTTACAACAGCTAGTGTCTCAAGCTCATATGAATGATACTTGGACTCGGCCATCGTAGTGCGCTTACTATAATAAGCGCCTGTCCTGAACTTGCCGTCTTTCTTTTGGAGCAGTATACCTCCGTACCCTAAGGAACTCGTATCTGTGTGGAGCTCATTGGGAGAACCGGGGTCAAATATTGTCAAGACAGGCTCACTAGTGAGTAAAGAGATAACCTGCTGTCTTACGGCTTCATGTTCCGCCGTCCAGTTAAGTTTGCTCTTGGACGACGAGGTCAGAGCGTACAAGGGTGCCATAATTTGGGAAAACTTGGGTACGAATTGCCGGAAATAGGATGCAAGTCCTATAAATTGACGCAATTGAGTAACCGTCTCTGGTGGTGGAAGAGCAGTCAATGCCAGAATTTTCTTGGGATTAGGTCTTATCTCTCCATTACTGATAACATATCCTAAGTACTCTACCTGTTGTTTCAAGAAAGAACACTTCTTAATGTTTAAAGAGAAACCTTTCTCTGTAAGAATCGAAAGAACAGTTGAAAGTCGCTCAAGAGCCTCTTCAGGGGTCGAGGACCACCACGTACGTGTTAGTAAGTTCACCCAGAGCCTGACTGACCGCTCGTTGGAAAACAGCCGGCATAGCAACGTATTCAAATTGACCCTCAGGGGTTACAAAAGCAGTTCGCTCAATCGAGTCGGGGTGAACAGGGATCTGGTGGAACCCTGAAGCCATGTCCAGAGTGGTGAAGTAACGGCCACTGTGCAAACGAGCTATCTGGTCAGAAATCAAGGGCAGAGGAAACCTATCAGGAACTGTGTTGTCGTTCAGTTCTCGATAATCGACACAAAGCCTATCGCTACCATCCTTCTTTACGAGGAGGATGGGGCTCGCAAACGGTGACGAACTGGGGCTAACTACACCTGCCTGCATAAGGTCATCAACACGTTCGCGTACCACACGCCGTTCTTCAGTCGATAGCCGATAGGGGCGACGACAAACAGTCTTATTTTGGTCCCTAAGCTTAATCTGCATAGTTTCAGTCAGAGCGCGGTGGTCAGGAATACCGGAAGTAAAGTGATGTTTAAATTTGTCTGAAATAGCATCAAGTTGGGGTCTAAAATTGGAGGAAACATCCGTGTCTATCTGAACCAAATCAGTATCCGAAAAGCCTTGAACTTGACAGGAATCAATAACATTCACTTTCGCAAACTCTAATTTACTCAATGTCATATGGACGGCTAACCCTTGACTAAGGATCTCCCGCCCTATCATAATGTCGTAACGTGAGTATCGGTCTGGTAAAACATGAAAAAGAACCTCTACACACATGCCGTCTATAGTAACGGTAGTCAAAATCTGTACAGTACTGACAACTCTCGCCAAACCTATACCCGTCATGGTAACAGAGTTATACAATCGTTTGCCCTTAAACTTGTTACACATCGTCTCTTTCATCAAGGAACACTCAGCACCCGAATTGCAATAAAACGAAAACTCCTCACCTGAGTGTCTCATTGTACCACGCGGAGCAGTGACGTCACACACGTCGACTCTCTCCTCGGCAGATGTCTGGGCTGCACCACCGGTTCCCTTGTCGCTCGGCTTCGTGCAGTTCTTCGCGTAGTGTCCGATGCCACGGCAGTTGAAGCAGACGACGCCTGGCTTCGCTGGAGGTAGTTGAGGTCGCGGATCCCTTGACGTGGTAGAAAGCGGCTTCGATTTGCACTGGGATGCTTTATGTCCGGGTTTTCCACAGTTGAAGCATTTTCCCAGGCTGGGTGTGGTTGAAGGCTTGAATCGCTTAGCATCAGGCCCATCACGTTCACTCACCTTCCTCTTTAAGAACGATACCGCAGACAGTTCTTGTTGAAGCTTCGCTCTTGACGACACCTCGGTGGTAAAAGACAAGCGTTGCACACGTGGTTCAATTTGTGCGAGGTGTGCGAGGATGGTGGATACCACTACCTCTTCGGTAGACATATCCTTCAATCGCAACATAAGCGACGTATACATCGTAGCGGCATAGGAAGTTAACGACTCGCCTTCCTTTGGTCGATTATTGTTCAAGTTGATGAGAAACGCAGCAGCAGTATCACGGCAGTCATATCTCGCATTGAACAGGGATTTCAAATCGGTCCATGTAATGCCCGGGAACGTAATTTGCGAAAACCATGTAGACGACTGGCCCTTCAGTGCCTTACTCAGAGCGATAACAAGCGCTGCGCCTTCTAACGGTTTTTCCGCAATACAAAGATCAGCCGTGTTTAACCATGCGCGCGGATCGCAATGTTTATGTGGCTCAAATTCGGGTAACTGAATACGATTTGGTTGCGGTACCTTCATAGCCTCGATGATCGCCAAAAAGTTCCGATTTTGTTGCTCCAACAGATTGCGCCACATGTCGTCGTTGTTCCCAAGTGGGAGATGGCGAGCAGATCCCACTTCTGATGACGGAGCGGACGAGCGGGATCGGCGGAGAGCTTGGTTCATCATCGTCCGCCATCTTGGGTAGTGTGGGTGGTTTCTTTGAAATAAACTCGCAGATCGATCACAAACTACCCCTTTAATCAATTTACTTAGTAATTCACAAGAAATATGGTAACACTAATGCGATGTAAACGGATTGCGAGACGTGGAGAGTTCTGCGCTTGTGTCTGTTCAATCTGGCCGCTCAAGTTAGAATGTCTCTTTAAACCAAGCACAGACCAATCCCAAGTAATGACAGCTGTCAATGTCATAACTTGACGTTTCGCAAGGCGCCATAGATGCAAACAGGTGACAGCCACAGTTGACAATTGACAGTTGACGTCTCGCACGCTCGAAGCGCCACCTCGCCGACATATATATAACGCTCGCTCACGTTACCCATGTACATTTACTATTAACGCACGCTCACGTTAAAAATCAATCAGTCCTCTTTTTTTTTTTTTACATAACGCTCGCTCACGTTACTTATAACAACTAAAACAAATACTCTTTATTGAACATCACAAATCAGTACAAAACAATACAACAAAAAGGTTCTCGCTGGGTCGGCAACGGGCAGGTGATACCTCTGGTGCTGCAAGCGTTCCAAGGCGACGGTAATCGCTTACTATTTTAGGCAAGCCCTACGTCTGTTTTGTCACCGACGTAGTATAAAAGATACAACACACACACACACATAAATCACGTTTTTATCCCTTGCAGGGTAGACAGAGCTTAAGGCAACAAGACCTAAAGGCCACGCTTAGCATGATACAAGGTGATAAGATTATAAAAATAAACTAGAGAAATGTGCACGTTGAATTTGCCACTGACTCTGATGTAATGAATGTCTAAATTCGTTTAGATGCCGTTACAGTACAGGTTGAAATAAAAGTATTATAAACTTATAATATCAATTAATAAACCAAATCGTTCAGTAAATTGCCTTAGAAAATATGTTAACATTAACTAAGAAAATTTGTACTTATGTAATTATCAAAATACCCCCTTTGGAGTAATATAATAATATTAAAATACCTTTCTATTGATCTTCAATTTAGAATGTAAAAGTATTAGTTAAGTAGGTTTCAATATTTTCTCATAATTGTAATTGCAAGGTAGAAAACCTATACCAGGCTCGCAGTAGAGAATATCCGTTATGCAATTATTTAATTGAGCACAAAATTATTTTAGTCACTAATCAAAATAATTATCACTGTTTCAATCGCAATATTATTATCATTTTTATATATTATTTGTAAATAATCAACTCGCATTAAAAAGTCTAGTCTAAGTCTACCTAGATGAAAATAACGAACTGTATATATCATCCTGAAATGTCTAGTGATTTCTTTACGATATTTTTATTTTATTATAATATCGATGTTTGACTTGATTTATACTTATCCAAACACAGAATAATCACAATATGTGGGTAAACTTCACTGTAAAATAATTTAAAGTAAATTAATAAGTACTTACTTTTTTTTTTGTTGACCGATAGCGTGTCGGAGTGAACGTGGGTGGGTTTTTTTTTTACTTCTGATGTATTGTAGCTTTCTTTTCCAGTGACTGCTCCTCAGGTCGTCCCGTTCTCAAATGTGTCTCCCCAAGGTATTTTTCTACTGAGCTCCTGCATATCCCCTCCAGCGGGCTCGACTCCCTCTTGATTATTGGTGTTACCACCCGACAATAATTATTAAAATCATCCCTGAAGCTAACAGATGTATTAGTGTTGCCACATTTTAATCCAAATCACCCCAATTCTAAGTTATTCTCTTTATTTTACTATGATAAAATCCTAAAATCATGACACTATCATCCCAAACGTGGCCTTTAGGTCTTGTAACCACAAGCTCTGTCTGCGTAAGGGATATAGACGTTATTTGTGTAGTATGTGTATGTATGTACGATAAAAATATTAACAAAGGTTTGGATTTTGTGGATGGCGTCATCCTTTTAAATCTGCCAAAGAATTGAGGTAATATAAATGAAAACAAATGAATAATTGAGACCTTCGTCAAAATTGAAGTCTTACTTTCACAGTCAAAGAAAATAGAATATACTTACTCGTACAAACAAGGAAAACCGATGCGAAGAACTAGATACAGTAAACTGTACCAACTTTTTTGTTTATTACGATGTTAGCAGTAATAAACGTGATTAATTCCTTTTGCCGAAGCAGTTGAAGTAAACTTTTGTCGTATATTTATTTAACAGCGTGATACTAAAACTATCGCGATCAATGGAAGGTAGACAGAGGAAAAGAAAAGTTTGCAGAAAGGAGTTATTCAGAGCAGAGCTTTGTCTGAAATTCTTTTCTTTTTCCAGATAGGGTTGGCAACTCGGTTTTGATGTCAATACTAATATTATAAATGCGAAAGTGTGTGTTTGTCTGTTATCTCTTCACGTTTGGTAGTTTCAAGGGGAAGGACACAAGATAGTTTTTATATTGGAAGATTGCCTTGTTTCCGTGGGATAACAATAAGCGAATTCTGGGCAGAGGAAGTGGCGAGTTTCAGCCAATAAAACTTATTTTTATGTTTTGTTATAATGTGCCATTGATGCAAAAAATCTCGATTCAGATGTCAATAACTTTCTGTCAAAAATGACATTTTTAAAAACAACCTTTTTTCTGATCGTAACTTGCATTGTCATCTGGCTTACATTATGTGGACCAACCGTTAAAAAGTGTCCTCCTGGGCTGGGTCACCAGAATTCCACTACCTACCAGATTAATTTATTGTTATCCGACTTACTCAAGTATATAAAATTTAAGGGATAAAGACGTGATTTGTGTGTGTGTGTGTGTGTGTATAAAATTTCAGCTCAATCAATTAAAGATATATCTGCTTCAAAATTGAATACCAAGATTCCACCCGGAAAAACATAGTTATAGTTATCTACATATATACATACATTCACATCTTAGTTTACATACACTCAAGTTAAATAAAAGCCTTTAAAAAGTTATTTACTTATATTTAGTTTAGTTACGTTATTATTTGGGCATTTCTATCTAGGTACCGTAGTAACCTGAGTTTATCTCTCCTATTTCAACAGAATTTCGAGTCTATGGTTCCGAGCTGTAATAACGTGTCCATTTTGTTCATTAATCCGGGTTCATAATCATTATTATGGCAGAAAAAACCTTTGCCTAAAAGCACATAATTTTGAAAAAATATTTTCATAAAGTTATAACGTCATTTATTGACTTTTTTGAACAAAGTCATAGAGATTGGCTTATAAATCAATACAGTGGTATGTACAGTCAAAATAATTCCATGAACCGGATATTTTCTAACAGAAACAGAAATATTTTTTGTTTTTAGTCTTTGCTACAGCCCTCTTTCACCCTTGAATGACTCCTGTATAAAACAAAGAGTAGTTATTTCGTACAATGCCAAAGGAAAATGGTGCTTTGTGTTCCAGAGCGTCTTTAAATAAAAGGAAAATGAAAAATATTTTTTGAATTTCGGCTCAAGGCCCTTTCAAAAATAGACTGTAATTAAAACGCATTTTTTTATAAATAGGTACGTAAATTAATAAAATAAAAACAAAGTAATAATTTTGAAAAAAATAAGTTTTTACATTTACTTAAACAAAAAAAAAGTAGGTATTGTTTTAATTTTTGTAAAACTTCATTGGAAAAATACCATCATTATCCATGGAATCATCATTTTGTTAAACTTTTTTTATCATCATATCATTTTTACGAAGAATTTATAAATGCATCCGTAATTATAAATGAAAAGATAGTAAGGTTATTCAAAATTAACTTTAGAAATAATTTTGTTATTAATTGATGAAATAATTGGATCTAATTCCCAACTTGTTTTCTGAAAGTCCTCATAATTATTTCATAGTTTTATTGCACACAAATACACAATGGAAAAATTTCCTTCATTTTCTAATTCTCTCCAGTACTATTCAGCGTTGAAAAATAAAACTCAAATAAAACCATACACTTTATGCTGAGTGGGGCCCATTTTACACCATATCGGTACTATTGCTAAGTGTTTTGTGTTTCTTCCTATTATATATCAACGTGTATCGAATGTGTGTAAATAAATGTTTCTCTCTCTCTCTCTCTCTCTCTCTCTCTCTCTCTCTCTCTCACTTTAAGCCGGGGTGTTAAGAGCTGTTGCAATTTTTTGTTAATAATTTTAACTTTTTATTTTGCCCCGCGTGTGGGTATTAACACACGGGAAAGTTTCTTGGTTTTGAGTGTTATTATTTAATGTTTAGAGTTTTTTGGGTTTCATAACGTCTTGTAAATCGATGAACGCCGGCTGCACTCACGAAAAAGCATGACTCATTGCGTTACGTTCCGCGCGACGTTAGTGTGCAAGCGAGAGCGCGGAACAAGCGATAGAAAGGCACGATCTTCTCGCGTGACGTCAGAGCAGTTCAAATGTTTCTTTATGATGTTATCACGTAAACTGACGTTGTAGAAAACCGTTTTTTTATACGTCAAGGACTTACTAAGGCTCTGTTGTCCGCGCCGTCTGTCTGGTTGTATTATTTAAAGTTTTGTGACAAAAATAATGTGGCTTTTAATCAAAAATTATTAAGGGTCCCAATACATGACAATTCTTTTTCCACACCTCTCATTCAGAAAAGTAAGCTTTGCTCCCAGTCGAGAGGGATCAAAGTGCAACTTTTCTGCTCAAGGCTATTTTAAGTGTTTTTTTTGCCAATGCAATTTTTTGAAGTTGATAATTGTAAAACCATGCCATTTTCTATGCTGGTAGCGCTTTAATAATATTTAGAATTTTTTATTCAAGCTTTTTAATGTTCGGTGTGAAAAGTTGTATGAGCCACTCGGGAGCAAAATAATTTTTATCTTGGCCGTTAACACTTGAATCCCTCATTACGCTCTGGATTCTACTTTATAATCTCTCGCTACGCTCTGGATTCTACTTTAGAATCTCTCGCTACGCTCAGGATTCCGAGCATTGATGATGATTGTATTGTATTGTATTGTATTGTAAGCACTTACCAACAACGTCTAGCCTCCCCACCGCCGTGAAGTGGGGGTATGAAGGCGCATTCTGTATAACCTCGCAGCTGTAGTTGCCGCTCAGTATGGACCCCACTCGGACAAGCACCACGTGGGTTTCGTTTGATCTTAATCTCTGAAACAATGGAGAAGGGTTGGTATTGGCTGATCAAAAATTTGTTGGTTAAAACGTTTTAGTCATAAGTGCATTGTTAGTTTTAGGGTTACGTAACCTATATAAGAAAAAAGTAACTTTTAAGATTACTTCGTTGTTCATTATGTCTGTCTGTCAAGGTCCTTTTTCTCGGGAACGTGTAAATGTATATACTTGAAATTAACTTACATACATACACACATACACAACGTCTATATCCCTTACGGGGCAGACAGAGCCTATGCTAACAAGACCTAAATAATTGTGGGCAAATAGATGGAAAGGGGAATCATAATAGTGATAGGCTGCTAGCCGCATCGCCTATATCATGATTCCTAAGATTTTCACCCTATTGCCACGATGGGTTTTTACCATCTGCGCGGGAAGAGAAGTGACTGGTACATTCTATGTTATTTATTTGCTCCCAGACCAGTGTGGACAAACATCAACAAGAAAACAACTAAAAAAGAATCATTCAATTCGGTGCAGTCGTTCGGAAGTAATGCGCGTACATACATTTCGAAGATTCATTTTTATTTATATATAGATTACAAACACACGCAGGTGCGTTCGAAACTTGAACGATTAAACTAAACCAATAAATCATTTTCTTTTCAATTTTGATTAATCAAACAGACCTTTGAATATATCAATCATACTCCAAACAACGTGATTAAAAATTTCAGCGAACGAAACGAAGATAATCTATAGCTATGTATTATATTTATGTTGATGTTGTTGTTTTTATTATCCCTGCGTTTATCCTGTCTATTTGT
This sequence comes from Pandemis cinnamomeana, assembly GCA_932294345.1. Taxonomy (NCBI): domain Eukaryota; kingdom Metazoa; phylum Arthropoda; class Insecta; order Lepidoptera; family Tortricidae; genus Pandemis; species Pandemis cinnamomeana. Next base: position 2,211,444 of record OW028712.1, read on the forward strand.
TGCCGCCACCTACTTAAACTGTCTCCAACTTATTTCTTGTATTGGTTGTCTGGAAGAGATCGCTATTAAGCGATAAGACCGCCTATTGTCTACTTTGTTCTTTGTTTCTGTATTGTTTTGTACTGATTTGTGGTGTTCAATAAAGAGTATTTGTATTGTATTGTATTGTATAATCTTGGTTTTGCCAGTTTTGTTACCTTGAAAAAAGAAAAAACCTATAATTTACTAGTTGCTTCTCTTCCCGCGCAGACGGTAAAAGCCCATCGAGGGAATGGGCGAAAGTCTTAGGTATTCCTAGTAGGTATTTCGCACAATACAATAGAATAACTCTTTATTGAACACCACATATAACTTACAGAATATTACAAGGTAACAATAGGCGGCCTTATCGCTACAGAGCGATCTCTTCCAGGCAACCACAATGGACTGGAGAACAGAACAGATCTGAGCAGGTGGTGCAATTTAAGGAATCATGATTCTTATAGGTGATGCGGCTAGCAACCCATCACTATTTTGATTTTTCCCATTCCACCTATACGCCCTTAATCATGTTAAACGTGGTCTTAAGGTTTGTTACCTTAGGCTCTTCTCTCCTATCGCGGTGACACCATAGTGTTCCCGCAACGCCCACAGTTCATGGCCAGGAGGGAACGTGTGTGTTTTTAGACGGTATGCCTCTCCCCTCCTTCCATAGGGAAGGCAGCGGCGAGTTGGAGAGCCCGTCATACCCCGTTGCTGCCCCGAGCGCGGGAATGCATAAGGCGCATTTTACACACGTTAAAAAAAAGGCTCTTTTCTCCTAGTAACTTCTTTCATAAGTCACCCCAATTTACTATGTATGTAGGTATTGTAGGTACGTCATCAAATGGGGATCCCATTCAGCAAAAGTTGAAGTTTACTCACATCGACTTTAATCCCATTGACAGGCAGCACCCGAGTCGTGGGGGTCTCCAAGGGGGAGTATCTGTAGAACTCGTGGGGGCCCTTGTACCACTTGACCGAGTAGATGCTGTAGTCCCGCAGCTCGTATAGGCAGGCCATCGTCACGTTCCTACCGCGCTGGGCGACGCGTGGTATGATACGGAGTTCCGTGGTACGGAGGCCGCCTGCACCTGAAGACAAGAGGAAATAGTTTATCACTACATAGTCTTCAAAACTACACAACGGATTTTGATGCGGTTTTTTTTAATAGATAGAGTGATTCACGAGGAATGAAAAAAAAAAAAAAAAAAATGAAAAATTTTTTATTCTTTTTTTAGGTTTACATATTGAAGTATCAAGGTTGGAACCTCCTAGTAAGCATAAGAATGCTTGTGTCAGGAAGTCCCGCTCCTCTATTATTGACAGTCTTTGCTATTTAATACAAAAAGAATACATCACTTATACGTAGCTAACAAAATAACGGCAGAACTTAAATAAATGGTTTGTGTATTTGTGTGTGTGCGTGTGTATGTGTGTGTGTGTGTGTGTATGTTTATGTGTGTTTATGTGTGTGTGTGTGTGTGTGTGTGTGTGTGTGTGTGTGTGTGTGTGTGTGTGTGTGTGTGTGTGTGTGTGCGTGTGCGTGTGTGCGTGCGTGCGTGCGTGTGTAGGTACATCTTATGACTAAAACGAGATCCTATTCACCAACAACTCAGTTTCCTCGTAACTCATCCGCTTAAGCAAGACAATGACGGAATGAAGAGAATGAGGAAGGTTTTTATGTATAATTCTACGCAGACGAAGTCGCGGGTAGAAGCTAGTCACTACATAGTATAAAATAAAGTCGCTTTCTCTGTCCCTATGTCCCTATTTATGCTTATATTTTCCAATCTACCCAACGGATTTTGATGCGGTTTTTTTTAATAGATAGAGTGATTCACGAGGAAGGTTTTTATGTATAATTCTACGCAGACGAAGTCGCGGGCAGAAGCTAGTCACTACATAGTATAAAATAAAGTCGCTTTCTCTGTTCCTATGTCCCTATGTATGCTTATATCTTCAAAACTACACAACGGATTTTGATGCGGTTTTTTTTAATAGATAGAGTGATTCAAGAAGAAGGTTTTTATGTATAATTCTACGCAGACGAAGTCGCGGGCAGAAGCTAGTATAAAATAAAGTCGCTTTCTCCGTCCCTATGTCCCTATGTCTATAATAACTGACCCTCTGAATGATGACCCTCTGTCTGTTTCGTAATAAGTAGAGACGTAATCATAGATAACTTACACTTAAGATAACTGGCCCTTAATTATGCTAAACGTGGCCTTAAGGTTTTGTTACCTTTGGCTTTGTCTACCCCGTAAGGGATAAAGACGTGATATATGTATGTATGTAAGATAACTGGACCTTAACAGAGAGTGATGAAATAAGGCAGGGCTCCAAACAATATTAAAATACTTTCACCCAATTTAGCAAACAATCATTTTAGCGGCTTTCATATCGTAATTTGTGTATTTAATTTCAAAAACCTAGTTGTAGTTTATAATATACAAAGAAAGTTTCCGTATTAAACACTTAAAGAGTCAGCAGCTTGAATTAATATAGGTGTCATTACTATCATATAACTGAGATAAGAATTACAACTGCCTGATTTAATCCGTGGAAAAATGCTGCAAGTAAAATTTAGTAGCTGGGGTGCGAGTCGGGTTACCTTCACGTGTGGTCAAGAGCTGCGGTTCCTTTTTGGATCCGTCCGGGGGGAAGAGCAGTGCTTGATCCGGTGCACCCTGGGCAACGGCTAATGATTTCCTGGCAGTTTCTGAGGGATATCATTGACCGTTGGCTAAGAGCCCGACAGGGGGGAGGGGGGTCTTTGACCATTACCGTACAACGTTGCCGGCATTTTGTCACAAAATTTTTTAATCATATTTTTGTTACTTTGACATTGGCGAAGTTGTCGTCGCTATAACGACTTGAAATGCCACAAATAAGAAGAAGAAGAAGAAGCAGAGATAAGAATTATAACTGCCTGATTTAATCCGTGGAAAGATGCTGCAAGTAAAATTTAGTAGCCAATACCCGGATTACACACATACAAAATCTGTATGATATGACCAGGGAAAATCGACAGCTTCGAAGCTTAATCCCATTTTAAAGCTTGTACAGACTATCCCAGGCCAATATCCTACACTTTATGGCGGCGAATGGTGCTAAAATGATTTTATGTCCGGCAACATCTTTGATAGTTATTATGCTACCCGATCAATAGTCTCGGATACATGGACGTATTTTGCTTCATTAAACCTTGCACAAAGATATTTAAACCCAACGCAAGAAGACTCTCAAGCAGATAGACCGATTTGCAAGCGGTTTTTTTCTTTAGAGTTTCTTTGCGGTGATTCTTAGACAACCTTTGTAAAACTCGGCCCGCTAATTCGAAAAGTAAGCCAGTTTTGCGTGGGGTTTTTTTTAATATTTATATACCTATTACTAGATGTTTTATACTTTCGATTTCGCGGAAACTTTCCCTGGCGTATGATTAGGATTAGTGTAGTTTTTAAACAGAAAACTATACTCAGGTTCAGATTTTAATGCAAAAGCAGATTGCTCGTGCATTATGTCGGATGATGATCCGACAGTTAAAAATCTATCAAAGATTTTCGACCACGAGCGGCGACTATCCGATATAATACGTGAATTATCCACACTTCTGACTATGGTCAATTTATATTCATTTTTATTACAAACTTTTTGCTAACTGTAGTGTTTGAAGGTTGCATTGTCATCCATCCTACATAATTCACATTAAACTTCAAGTCAATCGGAATTACTACAGTCGCCATCAGATGTATCGTAGCGGGCGAGGTCCTCAAATATTTCGGAGCAGCCTTCAATTTCAATAAATTCGTAACATTAAACAAGGTTAATAACATCAGAACACGCAATTCGTCATAAATATATTATAAGAGCGACCTTTCATTAAAATCGGGACGTCACTGATCGTCAAAGGTATCGATGCAGTCAGGCTGATCATAAAGATCAGAGCATTTGTGAAAAATATACCTTAACTTCGTAACAAACAGTTTAAATTATAGTTAATCATCCATGCAAACTAGTACACTATGACACGAGTGCACGGTGACATCTTTCATTTTGGCATGACGAATGAGCCATATTTGTATTTCTTCTTCTTCTTTTTTAATATGGCTCCATCGATCGATGCGATTATTTCGCCAATGCTAAATTTAATAAATAGGTACAGTATTCAAAAATCTTGTGACAAAAATGTCGGCAACGTTGTACGGTAGAACACGGGCAAAAGACCCCTCCTCCCTGTCGGGCTCTTAGCCAACGGATAATGATATCCCTCAGAATATGCTAGGAAATCATTAACCGATGCCACCAGCAGATCAAGCTCTGCACTTCCCCTCGGACGGATCCAAAAACGAACCGCAGCTCTTGACCACACGCGGAGGTAACCCCTATTTGTATTTGTTTATCGTGCATCGTTTCTGCAAGGTTATAAAATAGCGTCCTACCCACTTGTACAAGCTCTAATTTAACGTTCTCCATACCTACAATCATTTTATCAACTACACGAACTGTCATTGAATGGGATTCCCGCCGGCAGACTTTTATAACAACTAGTCCTCACATCAAACAAAAACAATCGCGACTAACATCGCATCCATCTCACATCACTCGTATCATTCACAGGCTTCTAGGCCACAAAATCACGGGTCAACAAACAAACCCACTTAGGGCAAGTCATCATTAGCGTTATTGCCACCCTTTTCCATAGCCTCCCTAATTCCCACTCTGTTCACAACACATTAGCCCGGTTTATTGCACTGCATTGGACGGGCACGAATAATCGAGAAGAAGAGTAATGGCAACATTACTGGCCTAATATGAGGATGCCATTTGCTTGATGATAGATTAAAAAGAATTGCCCGTTTTTGTTCGGCCCGCAGATTTGTGGTGTCATAAGGGCGCGTTGGTTCCAAATTCGAATTCATATCTTTTTAATATCAATGTGTGCTCGACCAAGGCTTTCCTCCAACCATAGGTTTAATAATATCGTCTGTACTGATTTAATCACCAAAGACTAATCAATCAGCATTATTGGTGTAGCACTTACTTGATCGACTGCCTGCAGGTCTATAGCTTTAGAACCATAATTTTTTTGGAATTCCTTAAAGTTACTGGAACTAATTCCTGGCTGTGCCTTATTTGCAAACTATATTTAAACTACTGACTAAAAACTTACTCGTTTGTTATTTGCCTTGGCTTGAAAATAGTGAAAAGAGGATTTTGTTTTGAGGAGCCGTGAGTTGTTCCCGCAGGACTATTGTTAAAGAACGAAGAAGAACACCATTTCAATTCACCAGTGCTATGATAAAAACCCTAAAATAGTTAAATTCTGGAATAAAAATCCTAGATTTTACTATGAATTTTCCTGTTCGTCATGTTCCATAAATACAAAAAACGACGAAAAAAAAATTACGAACTGGAATGAAAGTCTTGGGAGACATTTTTCTTGTATAAAATAAACGATTCTGAGTATTAAAAGCCCAAAATTGTTAAATTCTGTAACAGATGTTCATGTACACTTTTTTTTTAAACGCTCTAGTAAGCCAGTTTCTCGAAAAGAATAAAGCAAACGGTCACCCTTGAATTTGGGTTAGTTCCGTTTTTACGGTTTGGACAATCGTCCTCTTTTATCTGACGAACATGCGGCTTGATGAAGCCGAGTTTATTGTAGACGTGCTATGAATAACATAATAGTGATACTGTAAAAGCAACCGCGTGAGAACTAAAGTATTAACAGCGGATGGAATAGCGTTATTCAGTTTTGTCTGTACTTGTACCATTATTTATTGTGTCATTATCAGCCATAGGACATCCACTGTTGGAGACAGGCCTCAACTATACCTCCAGCTACGTCGGTTGGACGCGGCTTGCATCCACCCGCGACTTTAACCAAGTCACCCGTCCACCTCGTTGGTGGACGTCCTACGCTGCGCTTGCCGATCCGCGGTCTCCACTCGAGAACCTTTCTGCCCCAACGACCATCTGCTCTCCGTGCTATATGGCCTGCGCATTGCCATATCAACTAGTGTCGGTGACCCTTGTTCTTTTGCGTATATCCTGATTTCTGATTCGATCCCGTGCAGAAACCTCAAGCATAGCTCTCTACATTGCTCGCTGAGCAACTCTGAAGTAAAGGACCATTTATTGTGTCTGTAGTTACTTAACTGAAGAAGCCTTTTTTGTGTACAGGAAGGCAAACGAGCAAGTGGGTTGCTTGATAGTTTTTTACAACACGTAGAAGACTAAGATGCTGTCCTGCTCTTCACGTCGCATCGCAGAAAGCGAAGAATTTAATTGTATTGTGTATCTTTGTACACCCTGGGTTTCTAAACGCCCGGTACCCCCGTCCTGAAAGAAAATGGTAAGGTCAGGATAGCTGGCGACTTCTCGGTGACGTTAAATAAAGACCTGGTAATAGATAAATACCACTTGCCTAGAATTGAGGAAGTTTTTGCCAACATAGGAGGGGGTGAACATTATAGTAAGCTAGATTTAAAAAATGCATACAATCAATTTCAGTTGTGCGAGTCATCTCAAGAACTAACGACAATCAATACCCAAAAGGGTCTTTTTAAATATAGCCGCCTGGTATATGGACTAGCTAACGCGCCAGCAATCTTTCAAAGGGCGATGGAAACCCTTCTGTCAGGAATTGACGGTGTAAGTTGTTGGCTGGACGATATATGTGTGACGGGTCCGAACAAGGAGACGCATCTACAAAGATTGCACAAAGTATTAGATAGGTTAAGTGAATCGGGCCTGCGACTACAAAGAGAAAAGTGTGAATTCTTTAAGCCCAGTGTAACGTACTTAGGTTTCGTTATAAATAAGGACGGACTACACACTTGTCCCGATAAAGTTAAGGCCATACTTAGCGCGCCGGAGCCCACTAATGTGGCGGAGGTGAAACGTTTCCTGGGAGTCGTCAATTACTACAGGAATTTCATCCCTAACGCGTCGGCTATAATGAGTCCTTTGCACGAGCTAACGCGCGCCGGCGCCGAGTGGCAGTGGGGGGGGCGGCAGCGCGCCGCCATGCGACAGGTGCAACACGAGCTGGCCTCCGAGCGCACGCTGGCGCACTTCGATCCAGCGGCGCAGCTGGTGCTGGCGACGGACGCAGGCCCCGCCGGGCTCGGCGCCGTGCTCGCGGTGAAGGACACCGCCGGCCAGGAACGCCCGCTCGCATACGCTTCTAGGTCGCTTACCGCTAGTGAACGCAACTATAGCCAAATTCAGAAGGAAGCTACGGCCATCATATTTGGCGTAAAAAAAATTCATCAATACCTTTACGGCCGTAGCGAACCTTTTATACTTAAAACGGACCATCGACCGTTAGTTTCTATATTTAATAATACGAATGGTATATCTGTTACGACGGCGCTGCGACTCCAAAGGTATGCAATTATTCTATCGGCCTATAACTATATAGTGCAGTACTCGCCTTGCGAGAATAATGTAGTGGCGGATTATTTCTCACGCGCGCCCGTACCGGCATCGTTTAGTGACAGTGACAAAGAATTTGATATGTTTTGTTCGCTTAAATTCGTTGATGCAATATCACCTGCGGTCACGTCGAAAGATATTAAACAAGCGACCGAAGGCGACCCGGTTTTTAAAACAGTTATTAAGTACATGATGAAAGGTTGGCCGCGTAAAATAGTTTGCGAATCAATTAGGCCTTATTTCCAGTGCAGGGCTGACTTACAACTTGAAAACGGAATTTTATTGCGAGGCCATAAGGTAGTTATTCCAACGATACTTAGAGAAAGAATGTTACGCGAATTGCACAGTACACACCTAGGAATAGTAAAAATGAAATCCAATGCGCGCAGTCGAATGTGGTGGCCGGGAATTTATGAGTGCATAGAACGGTGTAGCGGCGCGTGCGCCTCGTGCATCGCAGTACGGTCGGCGCCGCCTCGCGAGCCGCCCGCGCCCTGGCCGCGCCCCGCAGGGCCCTGGCAACGTCTCCATATTGATTATATGACAATAGGGCAGAGGGTATATCTGGTGGTAATCGATGCATACAGTAAATGGCTCGAGTGCCTGCACATGAATAACGATATTACTGCGCAGTCGTTAATCGCCAAACTAAAACAATTATTTAGTACGTTCGGAATTCCACAGGTAATAGTATCGGATAATGACGTAAAAATAAATTGTGCGACATTTAACTTATTCTGTTCCAACAATGGCATCAAATATATCACCTCGCCAATTTATCATCCCAACAGTAACGGGATGGCTGAAAATTCGGTCAAGAATTGTAAAAAAATGTTAAAATGTATTTTAAAAGAAAACATAAGACAAGACATAGTACATGATAAGCTTTTAGGTTACTTAGGAGAGTATAGGAACACCGCGCACTGTACTACCGGCGAAACACCAGCTAAATTAATGTTTGGAAGGAATTTAAGAACTCGCCTAGATTTAATATTTCCTCCCAAAAGTTGTGACCAAGTAGAACCCATATGTCGAAGAAAATTCGAAATTGGTGATACGGTTTTGGCTAGGTGGTACAGTGCAAGGAAGGAAACTTGGCAGCAAGGCATTATTACAGAGAAAATTGGTCATAAAATGTACAAAATATGTGTATTTGAAAATAATACCTTCTGTGTTAGACATACGGACCAATTATTAATGTATAAAGGTGATAATGTTAACGAGTCATTGGCATTGAACCTGGACAATCCAATAAAAACGTTGCCTTTGTGTACTGAAAGAAGGATTCCATGTCATACTACGCCCGGTACCGAACCAGTAGTACCCGAGGCCCTTATTCCTTCCAGCACCTCAGCCGAAGGGGAAGGGAATGTGATAGTCCAGGGGGAGAATGATTTGTTTGTCGATTGTGACGCTGAGGACCGCGAGAGCGCGCCGGTGCCAGCATCGGCGCCGCCAGCGCAGGCGGCTGAGCCAGCCCCGCCCGCGGCCGATGCGTCTCCGCGCGGGGTCGCGGAGGCCGCGCCGCGACGCTTGTTGCGTCCGCGCGCCAAGGTCAATTATAAAGTTAGAAAATAGATTAAAACCATGTTTGTTAATAATTTATGTAAGTTTTCTTTTTGTTTGTTTTAGGTTTCTAGAATAAGGTGTGAGGGATGAAGTGTACCCGTTAACTCGCTAACACATTGTACAGCGCTCTCTGTCATTACCAGTAATAAACCAGTATTCACACTGAACGGTCGTTTACTATCTCCATACATCCCAAATTACCCCCACGGGGGTAAAATTGTTTTTTTGCGGGGGTCATGAGCTGGTTGTTGTTTGAGTTCATCTTTGTGGAGAGGGGTAAAATCCGCGGTAGTTAAGTCATAAGGGTAACAGAATTGAAAAGGTTAGGAACTACTGTAGTAAGTACACGATCGAGCTCAAAGTGTCCTGGACACTATAAACAGTCATTTTTTTATTTGTCGACTTTGTTCCATGTAGGAGATAAAGGGGTTTTTATTGTTATTAAACCCAAAAATAGTGTGAGAATGGTGTAAGTGATAAATCACTACAGTCCGCCAGCTCTTAGCACTCAGGTTTCGGATACCATCGGCCGATCCAAATGTGTATCAAACCCGTAAGAGTAAGTGAGACAGCAAGACAAACTCACATGTCATTTTAGGAGCTCACGATCTGTAAATGTATTGCAAAATTGTACCTATAACGAATATTATTAATCTATTTGCTTATTTTCTCAATGCCAAGAACAGAGAAAACATTATCAAAATCACAGCTGTTTTCCTGTTACAAGCAGACATAAAATAACAATTTGGAATCTCTCATTATTTATTCGTACGCGTAATGCATTACAATGAGGTATCTTCAGTTGTCCCGCGGGTGCCAAGGAAACTAGAAAAAACAATGAATACAGAAGTGGTGTATTATAAATGTATTTTGTCCAAGTCAAAGGTGGGAAAAAGAGAAAGGTTCGAAGGAATTTTGCGCCGAAAATGCTTTTGCCAGTAACTTATTCTCAATATTGCCTTACCTGCGCTGTTTTATAAAGCGGTTAAGTAAAATATTTCGCAAATGAATATTTTTTTGCTGTTACTTTTTTTGTGTTACTAAAAGGAGGAATAACCGTGATTAACGAACCATGTAGTCTTTTTTTATACGAAGTGAAGGCAAAGGAACACGTGAGTACCCATGAACAACTGTAATACTACCAGTAATTTCACAAGCAGTATTACTTTCCACGCCCGTACACAGCAGCGCTAGCACTGCTGCTCGGCGGCAAGATTAATGAGTACGATGGTGATTTGAGGAAAGCTGAACACATCTGTAAAGCAATTCAATGGTGTGCGTGAAGTTTCCAATCCGCGCTGAGCCCGCGTGGGACCCATGTGGGTCCTCGTTGTCAGAAGAGGCGTGAGCCCAGCAGTGGGACGTATATTATGATGATGATGAATAGAAGCATACCAATTTTGGTCACCGACAGCAATCGAAAAATTTATAGCAAGCAATAATACAAAACCATTTTGAAACATCGTGAATCAGCAGCATAACGCTTGCTATAAACAGAACAAAGACATCAAATCCCGTACAAGAATAAACCCAACAAATCTCTCAATAAACGTTTCTAAATCACTAAACCAATATAGCGATTCACATAAGTTTATTCCTATACAGACTCGTTACTTGTTATTGTACAACGCACCTGCCGTCCGAATGGCAATATTTCTCTGTCTCCAGTGTTCTCTTGTTTATGGGGGCTGACTTAGTGGGTGTAGCGCCGAGGTTGACTCATGGATTAGTGAATAAGGAATCATGATTATGATGTTAGAAGATTCCTTCTGTTTTTTAATTGTATTTTGTTTTAAAATGGTCCATTATTAAAACTGGAATTATCTTATATTTATTGTGCTAATAATGAAATGTTTTGATCACCATCTAGGCAATGGGCATAGGAATTATGACTTTTATTGGCGATGCGGCTAGCAACCCATCACTATTTTTATTCTCCTTTCCACCTATTATACGCCTGCAATCATGCTAAACGTGGCCTTTAGGTCTTGTTACTTTGGGCTCTGTCTACTCTATAAGAGATAAAGACGTGATTTGTGTGTGTGTGTGTGTGTGTGTGTGTGTGTCTGTCTCTGTCTGATGGGTTAAAATATCTACGCCTAGTTTTTAACCATCATAATAATGATCGAGCACAACCAGACCGTAATAAAAATTTGAAGGCATCATTTCGAAAACCATACCCGTATTTTCTTTAATTTCATGGCAACGTTTATATTTCTTGCTAACATCAAAATGTTTCATTCCCGCCGCTTCCTTCCCCACAATACACAAGCGCGGTACAAAACGTATCTTTATATCTTCTGCGAATCAGAACGAATTCATTGTTTTATTTCATTTCGCTTCACACCAAGGCTTGCGTCTGAAACTGCACGTGTTTAGACGACACGACGGCGGTACGACATGAAAATATTAATAAAAATTGTATGATCACTCATTCTTTGTCTATATGCCCGTCTATCACCGTATTGAAGTTTATACTGAATACTAGCTGTTGCTCGCGACACCGTTTCCGTAGAATTCCGTAGGTTTCGCTGTTACTAAACACATGTAATTATGTCAGGGATTCTAATTTATATTTATTTAAGACTAGCTGTTGCCCGCAACTTCGTCTGCATAGAATTCGGTTAACGCTATCCCGCGGGAATTACGCAATTTTACGGGATAAAAAGTAGCCTATGTGTTATACCCAACTATAATCTACCTATGTTCCAAATTTCATCTAAATCTGTCCAGCCGTTCTGGCGTGAAAGATTAACAAACATCCAAACATACTCACAAACTTTCACATTTATAATATTATTAGTAGGATTATCAGAGTTAGTCATGTGCTTTGTAAATGAAATAACAACATATGCTCAGCCGTTCTGGCGTGAAAGATTAACAAACATCAATAGGTACATAAAACCTCACAAGCGTTCACGTTTATAATATTATAATTTTAGTAAGATACAATATTTGCGTCTAAAAGTTTCACTACGAGTTCAAGAGTGAATTATATGTTCGTGTCGTCTCATAGTCGTAACCACGTCGTAACCGTTTCGTTGCTGTTACAAAATGGCCGTTATTTGTGCCTGTGCTTGAGTTACGATGTACTTCGATTATTCATAGCACACGACTCCATAACAAAAAATAAAAATGTTCTGCAAGGATTCAAAACAAACCGAAATGGATGAACAAATTTGACGGGAAGCAAAATCAATACTTTGTTATTACAATCATTGGATGGGAAGCGGTTTATTTTTGGTTGATTTACTTTGGTATTTCAAATTTGGAATATCGTAAGTCACATATTTTATCTATACTAATATTATAAAGAGGAAAAATTTGATTGTTTGTTTCTTTGTTTGTTTGCATTGAATAGGCTCCGAAACTACTGGACAGTTTTCAAAACCTTTAGGCGTGCCAGGACAGATTCGTATTAAATCAATTGAGTTTTAGGCCAGAATCTGAGTAAGTACGACTCTGTTCAGGTCAGATTTGCCATCGGTCTGTTTCTGAATAAAACAGATTCGACATACGACTTATGATATGGTAGTCACTTTCTATTTAAACCAATTTCTGAGTAGGTCAGATTCTTATAAGGTCCCGTGTCATGACAGTACTATGTCGGATTGGTAATAAGTTGGATTCGGACTTATGCAGTTTCTTATCTCATGTGATTAGCAACGATTCGATTAAGAAACTGAACAGATTCTTTTAATGATGAATTCTGGAAATAACGTTTTCTTATTAGGTCAGATTCTATGTATATTTTATTCCAAAAAGGCCAGGTACAATTAGCAAGTAAAAAATACTACGAATTATTATATTGTAAATACTCTTTATAAATCTGTACAGATATCTGAGATACTGGCCACTTTAAGATTAAACATGATATAATAATGAATAGTAGGAGCTTAATAGTAGGGGAGCCCACGTAGCTAAATCGGGATTTACTCGAGCGTCTAGAGACCTATGGATTGCGAAGCGTAGATGATAAGAAGAAAAATATATACCTTTTCATCGGTGGGGGGAGCGACTATAGATTTTCAAGTGTAAAAAAACTGTTGCATGGACATATACCTACTCGAGCGCGTCAGATATTGATAGCATCCATGTCCTATGTATTTTTGAAAATATACGTATGTTAATCTGATTGTTTCCATGATGGGGGTGGTCGTACGTACGTGGACGTAACGTATATTTCGTTATCCTTGAATTATTTCCTTCAAAATAAAAAAAAATTTAGCCACGCTCGAGAAAGTGGATGACGTTTTTTTTACAAGTTTGTAACCCTCCTACTTCTCTACGTCACTCGAAAATTGTCAAGATTAGTGGAATATACACTTTTTAGCTTGTAATTAACTCACCCTACCTTAATCTGACGCGCCCGAGAATTTCCGATGATCAATTTTTTTTACTAAACTGATCCTTTATCCTTGACAGGCGGCCATATATGCATATGGGGCTCATATTTGGTGGAGGTACTTTATCGGGTACAAGGTATCTCCCTGTATCTTAATCTGCCGCGCTTTAGTTACTCCCGAAATCCCCCTCTTGGGCTCCCCTACCATAATCACAATGAAGACAAGTTGTAGTTATGTTAAGTTTTGTTTTAATTAGATACTTACCTTATAATATTTGAAAAAAAAATTTTTTTAATAGATATAACAAATATTTTATTTTCCCTTTGACTGTACATTCGCCTGATGTACCCAGAAATTGACTGACATATTATCTGACCTTCTCAGAATAAAGACTAAACAGAATCCAATCAACATCGAGTCGGTCGTACTCGGAATTACACATACTAAGATTCTGGATATGTGATTTTCTGACCTACTCAGAATCCGGCATTATGAGAATCTGAAGAGCTAGGAATTTGATATCTGAATAACCTGACATCTTAGGAACTTGGATAACTTAAAAAATGCCCTATTCATAATCGAACCTTCACAGAATCTGAGTTAAATTGAAGCTGGCAACATTAGAGTCGTACTTACTCAGATGCTGGCCTAAAACTCAACTGATTTTATACGAATCTGTCCTGGCACGCCTAAAGGTTTCAAAAATTCTTTTGCCGTTAGAAAGCTACATTATCACTGAGTGACATAGGCTACTTTTTACAGCGGGAAAATACCTTTTCCTACGGGAAAATTAATTTACCGCGGGCGAAGCTGCGGACGGAAGGCTAGTCCACCGGAATCGCTGGCAAAAATTACCATCGAGTGGATTCCTTCCATGCTACGGGGACCGGAGCAGAGGCAGACCCAAAAGGAGATGGCGGGATGATTTGGAGTCATTTCAGCCAGACTGGGGAAGCCTTGCAACAGAAAGAGACGGGTGGAAAGAGAAAGGCCGTTCTATCAGTGAGATACCAAATAAGCTACACAAAAAAAAGAGTGGCACGAAAGAAGTGATTGCACGTTTTTGAGACCAAGACTTTATTTGCTGAGCCGGCGACCGTTTCACTTTTGCGAAGACTCAAAGCTGATGATCTTTTTTTCATGTGTGTTCTTTTTGTTGTTTCTTTTCTATAAAATTGTGTATGCTCTTATATTTGTGTCTGGCAAAATGAGTAAATGTGTTCTTTGTTTCTTTTATTTTTTTTAAATTTAAACTGCAATGTATTTACACATACATACATACATACCGTCAAGCCTCTTTCCCATAGGGGTAGGCAGAGACTACTTTGTTCCACTTGCAACGATCCTGACATATTTCTTTCGCTTCATCCACAGTCATCAATCTCTTCATACATGTTCGTCGGTTTCGGGTACTCCTGACCTGATCTTTTTCCAAAACGTCTCCTATTTGGTCTCGGAACGTCCGTCTAGGCCTTCCCCTCCCAACGTAACCATACACACTCCCCATATAGATCTGTTTAGTTAGTCTACTTTCAATGTTTTTAATGTATTTTGTTGAAATAAATTGGTAAAAGCCCACTTCGCGTGGTCCGAATCGTTGAACTGTTTACTAAATTGAATCATCCGCATGTCGGCGCGTCCTGGCTATCTGCCTCAATTGAACCTGATCATTCTTATTGTAATCCTGCTCCAAGTGTATGTCTACTACCAAAGTATCATAGCTGTTTTTGTTTCATATTTTTTTTTTTTTATCTTCGACATTGGAGATATTTCTCAGCGACAAAAAATTCGCATAGTAACAAAGGTCACGAGACAGTTAGTAACAGGTAGAAAAATTCGGAGACTACCCACCTGCTATGGGTGCTGTAGGGGTATAGCACGCGTCACGGAATGACGAGGATCCGGGTTCGATTCCCGGCCATAGCTTAACTTTTCGGATTTTTCTATGTGTTCTAATTTTCACAGACATTTAGAAATTATATTTCCAATCAATTTATTTGACGGCGAAGACGTTTTACACCTCCACAGAACCGAAATTATTTTTTTCTACTCGTTGATTTTAATCTGTCAATTATGCGTTTATAGACAAAATTGCAATCACATACTTTTTAATATTGGATAGTTTCTGGCACTTCGGACTCAACTATAATGATTATTATACAACGCTCTAGACGACTATAATTTTTATTATTATTATAGCCTTTTTATTCCGAATTCGCTACAATTTCAGTAAGTATGTTGCTATTGTTTTTTTTTTATTATTAAATTGTCGCGTGATTCGGCGTGCCTCATGGCATAGGCCTCCTCCGTGTATTGGAGGGTTTGGGCTATAGTTCCCAGGCGCCCCCAGTGCAGATTGGGAACTTAACACACACCATTGAATTTCTTCGCAGATGTGTGCAGGTTTCCTCACGATGTTTTCCTTCACCGAAAAGCTCATGGCAAATTGCAAATTGACTATAATACTCTACCAGGATTCGAACTCGGGATCTCTATGATTTTGAATGCGTGAATCTTGATATAATTTAGGACCAAACGTGAGAAGTAAATGTTTTGGCTTCATAAGTTTTGAAACTAATATCTGTTTCGCCACTTTAGTAACTTCACGAAACTTTGTATGCCCCTTAGCAAGACAGCGTCCCATTTAAATTTGTAACACCTTTGTACGGTCTAACAAATAGAACACTGGGCAATTGTATAACCTTGTCGCAATAAGTGTTCAGCTTGCTTCTTGTATCTGTTAGTGACAAAGCATTCCGACATGGATTGCGAAAAGGTTCTACAGTGGCTTTGGGTTTCATTTGGTTGTATGTAGCTAATTTTGTTAAAAAGAGGCTTATCCCAAACATACAAAAGAGAGTCAGTCGAATCGAGTCGAGTTTCGTAATCGGTTAAAAAGATCTGATGTTGAAGGATTCTAGCAAATTCAAGTGCATAAAGACATTAGACTTATCATAAAAGTCGTGGTAGCCTAGTGGTTTGACCTGTGGCCTCTCAAGCAGAGGGTCGTGGGTTCGAATCCCGGACTCGCTCTGAGATTTTCGGTATTCATGTGCCAAATTACGTTTAAAATTTACCATGAGCTTTTCGGTGAAGGAAAACATCGCGAGGAATGTATGTATGTATTCCTCAAGGATCTCTACGACGATCGGTGTTGTGCTACTCGCAGCCAATTCCTTCCTTTCTTTACTAGGTCTTCCGTCCTTGCGGGAGGACTACCAACATATGTAGCATTCCGGATTGCAACTCTAAAAATACTGAAACACACTGTGTCCAACATCATATTAGCCAAAGGACTTCCACTGTTGGACATATGCGTCCCCTGTAGACCTCCAGATGCCTCGGTTGGAAGCAGCTTGCATCCACCGTGAACTTGCCACTTTAACTAGGCTTATTACCTAACTCGCTCGCAATCGCCGTCGTGTGGGCTGACAATTGGCATCGAAATCAGCTAGCTGTCACATTCATACAAGAACTGTCAGAATGAACAGGATGGCGATTGCGAGCGAGTTAGACAATAAGCCTACAGGTCATTCACATACCTCGTCGGTGGACGTTCTAAGCGCGGTTGCCGATCCGCCATCCAAAGGAGATTTTACATTCATTCACTTTCATTCACAAATCATGTCTTTATACCTTATGGAGTGGACAGAGCCTAAGGTAACAAGACCTACAGGCCACGTTTAGCAAGACACTGAGGGCGTAGAGGTGGAAAGTGGAATCAAAATAGTGATGGGTTGCTAGCCACATCGCCTGTAACATGATACCTATGATTTTCGCCCATTCCCTCGATGGATTTTTACCATTTGCGCGGGAAGAGAAGCAACTGGTACATTCTATGTTTTTTCTTTGCTCCCAGACCTGACAGTCCAGCGAGGAACTTATTGTTTATCGTAGATTTTACATACTTCGATGAATTTCAGAAGTATTAACCACATTGGTTTTGTGTTTTGTTGCCGGTTTCCTGAACAATTTTGTATTGCCTTTTTAATCTCAAGGGTAATAGAAGTATCCTACAGGGTATAAGAAAATCTCACGTTACCCTGACCATCTCAGTTTACCTCTATCAATATAACGCGTTACAATTAATTACAATTATTAAACCAAAACGCTTCCCCGATGAGCCATAATTTATGTAACAGGGACCTAACTCAGATTTAGTATAATTGGGCACTTATCGTGGTTTCGCGACTTCGTCAAAGGAACCTTTGAGATTATATCAAGCAGAGTTAACAATATAGGTACGCTCGGATGCCCCGATTGTAGGGTAATGACTGGTTACTGATAGAATTTGTGCGATACCGTATGTATTGGCTTGATAATTGGATTGCAGTGTTAGCCTAGCCGTGGTAGCCTAGTGGTTTGACGTGTGGCCTCTCAAGCAGAGCATCGTGGGTTCAAATCCCGGGCTCCTCTGAGTTTTTTTGGAATTTATGTGCGAAAATTACATTTGAAATTTGTCATGAGCTTTTCGGTGAAGGAAAACATCGTGAGACCTGCACACATCTGCGAAGAAATTCAATGGTTTGTGTTAAGTTCCCAATCCCCACTGGGCGCGCACGAGGCACGCCGAATTACGCGACAGTTTAATAATAATAAAAAAAAAACAACAACATACTTACTGAAATTGTAGCGAATTCGGAATAAAAAGGCTACATTACATTACATTACATTGATGTGTTTAGCCGCGGAAGCTTGACCTGTGGCCTGTCAAGTAGAGGGTCGTGGCTTCGAGTCCAGGCTTGCACAACAGAGTTTGTCAGAATTTTCGTTTTGAAAAAAAAAATAACGTTAGGATCCTGCATACATTTGCGAAGTGATTCAATATTGTGTGTGAAGTTTCCGATCCGCACTAGGTCCGCATGGGTATAACCCAAGCCCTCTCATTCTGAGGGGAGGCCTGTGCCCTGCGGCACGTATAGGCTGGAATTAATGTGAGAAATGAGTCGTTCATTGATGGACGAGTCAAATTAAATAAGTCCCGGAGCCTTACCATGACGCCTTAATGCGACTCAATTCAGACTCAGTTCTGTTTTTAGCTGTCATTTTTAAAGAAAGAAAGAAAGAAAGAAAAAACAATTTATTGCCACAAAAAACAGATTTACAAAAACTACAAATTAAGTAAAAATACTCAAACGGTATTGTGACAAAAGGTGTGTGTAGATCTGACAGCGAGCGAACCTGAACTGAATCGGGACTAAATCGCATTAAGACGTCATAGTATCCTGATCAAATCTGATTAATTTTCAGTTACCCCAACGTTTTCCAATATTTTAATAATGGACATCACGACAATGCAAAGCGGTCCAATAATCTCGTTGTTAGATACGGTTACAGCAATTTCCCAACCAGATTTCCCGCCATAACCTCATTAGTAGTTCCTAATTAACCGAAATTCTTTGCTCCATACCCGAATACCCGATGAATATTCGAAGCGAGCTGAAATCAAGATTCGAATGGGCTATTTTCATCAATTCGTTACTGGATACCGTTCGAAATTTGAATCACATATTAGGAGAGCTCGTGGCGTCAATAAACTAACCATTTATTGCTAAATTTGATGTTTGTTGAGTGAATAGGGAATGGATGTTTGAGCTTTGACCCGATTAGCAGATAATTTGATGTTTAAAGGAGTTAGTGTGGAGCTTGATGAAGATTTAAGTGAAATTGTGGCAACTAGTGAACAACGTATTTCATCTATCCAACTAATATTATAAATGCGAAAGTTTGTAAGTATGGATGGATGTTTGTTACTCTTGCACGCCAGAACGGGTCGACAGATCTGGATGAAATTTGGAACATAGATAGGATTATAGTCTGGAATAACACATAGGCTACTTTTTATCGAATTATCGATAAACGAATTCTATGCAGACGAAGTTGCGGGCAACATCTGGTGTATATTAATTATGAAGATTATTTTCACTCTCATGGAGAAAAGTAAGCTTTGATCCTTGTCGAGAGGGATGAAAGTGCAATTTTTCTGTTCAAGGCTTTTCTAAGTGTTTGTTTGCAAATGCAATTTTTTGAAATTGATAATTGTAAAATCGCGCCATTTTCTATGCTGGTAGTTCTTTATTATATTTAGAATTCCTTTTTCAATTAATGTTTGGTGTGAAAAGTTGTATGAGCCACTTGGGAGTCAAATTATTTTCATCTTGGGCGTTAACGCTTGAATCCCTCATTACGCTTTGGATTCAATGTAGCGCCCTCGCCGTAAATACATCATTTTGCTCCCTTGTAACACAAATAACTATTTCACTTTTCATGCTCGTAAAGTTGGTCATTATGTCGAGAGAACGAGCTTTAAGTTATTTCTTCTTTTATCACGTACATAGTACACCTTCATTTAAAAGACACATTTTTATGAGATAACTTAAGGTTAGAATAATTATATCTTAATTTAATTAAAACATTTAGTTATCTACATAGAAATTCAAGATTAAAAAGCGTAAAATTAATGTAGGTACATAAAGAACAAATTTTGTAATCTCTGACTATAGTCAAATGTCACAACCTGAAAAAAAAAACAATAGAATAATTTTCTGGCGAGAAACTATTTGTCATAACCTGCTGAATATGTTGGTGTTTGAAAATTTGTCAAATTAATCGACATTTTACAATGCCTACGATATTGTTTTATTTCCTTGCAATCGAAGCAAGCAGTGTTAAACACGAGCAATAAACCCATTTCCCCCTCGGCCAAAGTGGCTTGTTTTATGCTCTTGTGTTATTTACGTTTTCATCAAACAAAATCATTCATGTTTCAAACACTTCTCGTCTAGTTTGCTTCACCATAGTTCCCCATCTACTTCATCTCGCCACGCAACTCTGGTCAAAGGGAATGATCACGGAGGCATAACAATGCCATGCAATGCGCTTGGCAACGATGTGTCTCCTTGCCTCAGAGGAATCTGCGCGAGGCACGTACGTCGCACTGCATCTGATTTAGGAGACTTGACGTCATTATGGTAACAAGATTAAAAACTGAGATCATTAGAACTTGTAGTAGGTACACCAAATACAGTAAGTAAGTAAATGCTTTATTGTACAAATATAAAGACACAGATACAATTCACAAAAAAAAAAAACATTAATACATGCACAAAGGCGAACTTATCCCTATAAGAGATCTCTACCAGTTAACCCTTGAGTAGATGACAGGAGCATTAAACTAATGTTTGTGCATTAAATGATAGTTTTTGTGTAAAAATTCATTTTAATTTTATAATTCATAGGAAAACGGAATCAAAGTAGTGACGGGTTGCTCGCCACATCGCCTATAACATGATTCCTAAGATGTTCGCTCACCGCTTTTAAACGTAAATGTTATCTACCTCAGTGACATCGCTCGGAAGGAGTGGGATACAGTTTCCCTCCCGTCGAAGGAAAAAGTTGGCGCAGTTTTTTTAAGTTTTGATTAAAGCCGGCCTTTTAAGAGTTCGTCAGGTTTTTACAGGATAATTAAGCAAGAGGCCGGTAAAGTAAAATTGGGGAGATTTTTATTTGACTACTGATTTACTTGGAAGGGGAGGGAAATCATGTTTATTTGGGTATTTACCTGAGTGCTTTGCCTAAGTTTTATTTGATGTGTACTTATTGAATCTGGTGTTACTTTGGCTTCCATATAATTGACCAAAACTAGTCCATGATCATTACATATCACGTCTTTATCCCTTGAGGGGTAGACAGAGCCTAAGGTAATAAGACCTAAAGACCATGTTTAGTATCAAAAATAGCGATGGGTGGCTGAATTGTGACGGGTTGATGAAAGGGGAATCTAAAATAGTGATGGGTTGCTAGCCGCATCGCCTATAACATGATTCCTAACATTTTCGCCCATTCCCTAGATGAAGTTTTACCATAGGTGTTACCTATGTTTTATGTAAAACCCGTCCTCTACCTCCACATTGTCGTTTTATATATCAAATTTAATTCGATCTCAGACGTGGGGAATTACACGACGTCTTCATGCGATTCAATTCCGACTCACTTCAGGCTGTAGCTGTCATTTGGCCTGCTTTTGACCCCCCCCCCCCCCCCCCGCCCCCTTGGTGATATTTGGTGATTATAACGCTACCCGCTGCCCCCATTCATGATCACGTGTATTTTTCGAACTCAGAAAATTTAGTTAGTTAATTAAAAAACAGCAATAACTTGTTTTTTTAATTTCAGCCATGTCACGCTTACCGGATTATTTATCATTAAGTAATATTGTGTAATTTCGTATTTATTTTACTTTCCTGCTGTATAAAAAAATTACACGTGATTGTGTCCTCGGACACCCCCTCCCCCATCGTGATCATTCGTGATATTTTGCTGACCCCCCCCCCCCCCCCATAAACGATCACATGATTTCTGGACGAGCCCTTTACAATACAATACATTAACTCTTTATTGAACAACACATATTATTATAACAACCAATACAGAATAAATATATAGGTACAGAATATTAAAAGGTAACAATAGGCGGCCTTATCGCTACAGAGCGATCTCTACCAGGCAACCATAATGGACTGGAGAAAAGAACAAATCTGAGGAGGCTACACAAGCATTCGTGGTAGGAGACATTTTTAGTATGGATCTGACAGCGAGCGCAACTAAACTGAATAGGAATTGAATCGCATTAAGACGTGAAGGTAACCCCGCTGTTCCATTCAAATACAATAAAAACTTTGCAAAATAATTGTATCTTCAAAAATAATTAAACCGTTCATTGTTTTGGACAAACCATGTTGTTTTAATTACATTTTCACTAATTACACCAACTATGATACAACGTCACAAAGTTGAATGTAACAGGTTCATAATAATTGTTAAATTTCCAATTAGTTGTAATGGCTGATGTGGCGTATTATCATAGAGGAGACAACCAATAGAGTGGTTATACGGGTTATGCTATTCCGCAACAAAATAGTGATTTTTTTACGAACGACATACTAACACAGCCTTTTAAAGTTATTATAATTTTAATTACTTATTTACATATTTTTTATTAAAGTGAGTTTCATTGCAGAATTAGTCATTTATTCGTAAAAAAAGGATACTAAACAAACAGTCAAAACTTAAAAATAACTTAAACCTAGCTAAAACTATTACTAAATTAAAGATAAAAAAAATCTCCCAAATCGCCGACAATGGGGAGGGTGCCCAGAAGGCGAGCAGCATTGCAACGCAACGACTAAACATTAACTATCCATATCGATCTTCATAGCTGTTTGTTCAACTCTAGTGACCTGGGGGGCCTTACCATGACGACCTAATGCGATTCAATTCCGATTCAGTTTAGGCTCGCTCGCTGTCAGATCCATACTAAAAATGTCAGATAAAACCTGAACTGAGTCGGAATTGCATCACATTAAACGCGATTCAATTACGATTCAGTTCAAGTTCGCTCGCTGTCAGATCCATACTTAAAATTACAGCAAAAACCTGAACTGAGTTGGAATTAAATCGCATTAAGACGTCATGGTAAAAACATAGAATGTACCAGTTGCTTTTCTTCCCGCGCAGAAAGATGGTATAAGCCCATCGAGGGATTGGCTGAAAATCTTAGGGATCATGTTATATAAGCGATGTGGCTAGCAATCCATCACTGTTTTGATTCCCCTTTCCATCCATACGCCCAAAATCATACTAAACGTGTTCTTTAGGTCACCTTAGTCACCTTAGGCTCTGTCTACCCCGTAAGGGATAAAGACGTGATTTATGTATGTATGTATGTCATGGTAAGGCCTCTGCTTAACCTTCGACCAGCATTCAAAGTGCAGTCATACTGGCTTGGCGATTATATTCATACAAATTGTAAGACATTTTCTACTCTATTCAATAATTACTCTATATGCATTACTGATATGAGTTGTCCGAATTATTTACAATTTTGTCCGTAACAACCGAACCACAAATTTAATCTATGAATTCAATTGAAATGTAAATCCAGTTTTGTTTTTCTGACGTTCAACAGAAGCTTTCAATTAATTGGTTTTGTTATTGACAGACGTAGCCAGAATAAAATTATTGTTACATAATTTTTCACGCAACATACATAATATTATATACATACATAAAAATGACGTCTTTATCCCTTACGGGGTACATAGAGCCTAAGGGAACAAGACCGAGAGGCCACGTTTGGCATGATTGTGGGCGTATAGGTGGAAAGCGGAATCAAAATAGTGATGGGTTGCTAGTTGCTAGCCGCGTCGCCTATAACATGATTCCTAAGATTATAACGGGCTTTTATCACCTGCGCGGGAAGAGAAACTGGTACATTCTATGTATTTTCTTTTCTCCCAGAGCAGCATGGTACTCAAAAACACCAAGATAATATCAATGTTTACGAAATTTAATTAATAAAGCTTGAAAAACAGCGCCTTCTCTCGTCCCTGGTGAGCAGTAGATGTTACACGGGAGTTTGTAATTGTGTCGTAAACACATCATTTAAACAGATGACGCTTGCGCCAAAAAATCGCGTAACAAGGTCACATGACAGCTAGTAACGGATAGAAACATTCGAAGGCTTACCCACCTGCTATGGGAGGTATAGGGGTATAGCACGCGTCACGGAATGACGAGGATCCGGACTAGATTCCCAGCCATAGCTTTATTTTTCGGATTTTTCTGTTCTAATTTTCAGTGCCGTTTAAAAATTTAATAAAGCATTCCAAAACAAAGCGGCGACGCACTCGCAAATTGACTTACATGCCCCGTGATAGGCTGAAAAAGTTTTAGTACCAACAAATACCTAGGCCCGCCATCAATCTAAATTGGAGTTCCCCGTAGGGACGACCCACAAGGTTGCTTTAGACACGAAAATGTTAAAGGCTATGTACTGATCCAAGAGGTCAGGTATTAAAAGTTTCGTATTAAATTAAGGTAAAAGGTTAGAGTAGCTATTTGGTTGCAAACCTTGATAACAATAGGAAACCTCTTTACGTTTAACAGTGCAAGTGTCAGTTGAAAAAAAGAAAAAAAAGGAAAGAAAGACGGGGGCTGTCAAGGAAGAAAGATGGATTAAAAATTTGTTTCGAGATAGAAAAATATCCAGGAATTCCAAGAGGGCCCTAGCGACGAGAGTTGTATTGCAATACACGGATAGACGAGCCCATGATTGAGGAGCGCCATACATTATTTTGGGATTACGATAGCTAACCAAAAGATTGAACGGGTGACAGAAAGCGAGTTAGAACTGGTATTTCCAAAGCCCCTTACTAGGAGGACGGCGACGTTTCACGCCCATGCCCAGATTGGGACATCAGTAGAAATAATACTTGAAAGGGGAATCTGTGTCATATCGGTTATCAATCCCTCGGGAAACTCCACAAATAGACCTACCTAAACCCCCAGTGACACGGACTAACAACACTAACTTTATCATAACAAGTGTTTGTGTCGATATTGTGTGGTTAACCTTAGTGCAATCGAAAGTGTAGTTTAGCGTAAATAGTGAAAGTGTATGGAATATTGCCGTAAGTCCATGGTATTGCTGTTTATTATACTTTCCAGGGGAATTATGGCTGTATGGAGGGCTACGCTGAGAGTGACATCCCACGTCACCGCGGAATATCTGCGACGGGAGGCGAGGGAGTGAGAGGCGAAGAGGACCCTATATAAGTTAAGTAGTGCTAAGACTCACAAGGCGCTAGGCTAGTGATTTAAGTCGATTGAGATTGAATATAAGACTGCCCTATTATTCCGACTAAACCTCCTAACAAGCCATCTTCAGCTATTAAATTAACTCTAATTTATGAGGGAGTACGACTGCGGAGGAACACCTTCGAAGAACTGCACGTCAGCTGTCATCGGGCTGGTGGGGTGCTGAGGCTGAGCTTCGAGCGTCGATTGGGTAGTGGAACCTCAGTTCCTGAGATAAGTGATCGCTTTTCTATATTGCGCAGAAGCGCGAAGCGCATTACATTTTGACATTTTAAGAAGCCGTCATTGTGAAATTTAACTAGACATTACAATACTCGCAAGCATTCGTGACGTTGATGACAGGCGGGAAGATTTAAATTTAAATTTTTAGGAACGCAAAAGAAACCAAATGTCGGATGAATGAAAACTGGTCTTTTGAAAAACAGACGCGATTCCGAATAGATTTACAAGTTTATTTAAATATCTTTTATATTTTTTTTTATAAAATCGAACAATTCTAATTTTAAATATTTTCAAATACTTAAACCAAATCAAAATAAATCCGGGAATATAACAAGAGTTGAAAGGCAGCTGCTTGACTGAACAGTCGTGAATTTAATTTCGTTAGTTGTTAAACGCGGAGTGCGCTTACGGACGAGTGTGTTATAATATCAAGGTAATTCCAGTTTGTTGTTTTATCAACGGATTATTTAATATTTTAAATTTGATTAGATTTTATATTCCTAGAAATAGAATTCTATTTCGACATTAATACCGAAGTAAATTGATTAATTTTGTCGAGTGCTCTTGGAGTCTTCGATGGGTTACGACAACCCCCAGATATCCTAGTGTTGAACTTTATGGAGATCGGACATGATTCTAGTCGAATGTACAACCTATTCCAAATTACCCATCGATATTTCTGGCCTAAACCTGACGACATATTCCGGCTCTAGTGAGGGGCAATACGTATAGTGGAAGCCAATAGGAGTTTTATTCTACGATGTGACCAAGTATTAGTGCTGGATATACAGTCGTTACGGGAGGCAATTCCGCACTCCTATAGTGACTATTGTACCCGGTTGATCTACCGAATGGAACTAGTGTGCCACAGATACGAGTACCAGTCTAGTTGATTGAGTATTAATGGTCATTATTGCTCGCAATAGACTAAACAAAGTACCCTTACAGACTTCTCAGATCTATTACAGCCCATGTTCCATATTGGAGTCTGTAGTAATACTCTAAATTGTGCTTGGGGCGAGTGTCTCCAAAGTATATGTGGTTCGCTACGAGTGTTCCTCACCTCTGTCCATAAGAATGGTTATGGTTAAGTGTATGTTGAAAGATACAGCACGCGTGATGAAGACGATCATAGCAGGGCATATGGGGAGGGAAGGAAGGCACTTCATTTTGGTTGTAGATAACATTATGGAGTATCCTGTAATCACACATACACTCTTAGAGTTGCTTCCCCATAACGACGTATATGGGAGGTTAGAAGGGCTTCCACTAGGCTAGGGGTCACTCTGCATAAATTGGAGAGGTTTATAAATCCTGCTTCCAGAGTGACTATAACTTGCGTTACCCTCTTGTCATTTGCAGACAAAGAACAAATCGACCAGACTAAGACCTTAAACAAAGATCCCTAAAGGCTCGAAGCAGGCAGGGAGGAGGGTGACCAGTCAGGTGACGAGCCCTATCGGTTAGAGCGGGGTGTGGGCTCTACCCTTGCCTGAAACTACCCCATGTATGAGCTATATCCTAGAATCAGAACAATTATGGGTTTTAGTTTCCCATTTAAGACTCCAATTGCCCTTCACAGCTACTACCCCCTAGATACCCTTACTCTGGCTTGTGCCCTCACTAATGATCCACCTAAGTTGAACTAGGGTTATCCTAAAGACGGTCACGCAATCAAGAGGGTCCTATACTACTAACGATCACAATAAACGGCTAAAACAAATAATTATTAAAATAAATAATTATTAGAATAAATAATAAAAGTTTCTGACTCGGCCTGGGGTGCGAGAACAGTACAGCTACTTTTCGACAGTTAAATAAAGCCCTTTTTATCAAGGTTGTGTGAATTGTTAGGGTTGGAGAGATGTTTTGTTAGAGACACGCGGCAAAATATCTGACAACCGTGGCTGAGCGGTTAGAGAACCTGACTTTAAAACTCGAGGTCCTGGGTTCGATCCCCAATAATGGCGAATTTTATATACATAAAATTCGCCAAATATGAATGTTTATTTTTGAGTCTTGGATGGTTATTATGTATTAAATTTGTGTTTAATTTTTAAAGTATGTTTAAAGTCCATCGAGGGAATAGGCGAAAGTCTTAGGTAACAAAGCTTAGTTCTGTTAGTAACAAATCTTCTCAATTCGGTTGTATTTTTTTTTAAGTAATATTATTTTTTGAAAATCCCACGTAGCTGTAGATTAACAGTTTATACTCGAAAATTTAGGAAATGTGATATTATAATAGCCGAGGCAACTGAAGTTCTGTGGTGGATGCCTATCTCCAACAGCTGACTGATATGATGTTGGTGATATTTTAAAACTCAGCGCATAAATCGACTCGAACACAAAATGTGTTTGCTTAAGAAGTACAAAAGCCAACGGCTAAAATAATCTTTTCCTCCAAATTCTTAAATAAACGCTACCGTTGAACACAAACATTGTGTAAAGAATTATGAACAAGGCATTAACTCCAATCATTTTCAGGTCAGCAAACAGCGCAAGCGCTGTCTGTGAATAAAATTCACAGGATTTTACTATTTAAACAACGTGCTATGGTTCACTTTTTAAATAATAAGGAATATTACGGACGAGACTGTCCTATGTTTTTAAATTTAAAGTTACACAGGCTTTCTTGGAGTCCTGAATATTCCAGAAGGCTATTTGGTAAGTTTGATTGAACACAACGGATATATTAATGAAAAAAATACAAAAGAATTCCAAACAAGTTAAACTATGATCAAATTTAAAACAAATTTAAAACTAAATTATAACTAATCTTAAAATGAAATGAGTAAAAACGGAGGGGCCCGTGGCATAGTACCACAGACGCTGGCAGCATTCCCCCTTTGGACAGCGATACTACACGCTGTCCAAGGAAGCTGCCAGCTCTGCGGTCACCCGTAGCGTCTATTAGCCTCTTCAAAGATATTTCGAAGAGGCTAATAGCGCTAGGTATACACCCAATGTCAATGTTTTTCAGGTTTTTTTATTATGCCCTTCTTTGACACCATGCCCAAGGGTTCCTCTTTTAATAGTATATTTTAGTTGTAGTTTATATTTATTTTATATATTAGTAGCTAAATATGTTGAAAATGATCTGCTTCAAAATTGAGTCGCCTGATTCCACCCGAACAAACTTAGGTATTATAAACCCTACCTGCTATGGGTGGTGTAGCGGTATAGCACGCGTCACGGTTCGATTTCCGGCCATAGCTTTGCTTTTCGGATTTTTCTGTGTTTTTAATTTCAGTGTCGTTTAGACTTTTTTTATAATGCTTTTTTTCCCCAATCGTATTTATTTCACACTGCTGCTGTCTCTTGGGCTACTTTTCAACAGCAGTAAGGTGCGTGAGATTTTAGAATTTCAATCAGGTTAGTCATGTGTCACTCTCTCTTATGGGTTTAATAATTTAATCGACCGAGTGAGGGCGACAGCATGACATACTCGAAACGGTAGTGGTTATAGTCTCTTTGATGGCATTCAAAGAGGTCGCAGACTGTACAATTTCGAAGATGGAAATGGCAGAAATGCGCAGATCATTTTTGTATGTGGACGATTGTATTGTTTGTTTTCTCTATCCGTTCAAAGGCAAAGGAATCATCACATTGTATTCATCGTTTTTGCCCGCGGGTGGTCGCTCGTTACGAACGTTAATACACACTCACAAGCCATACACAATCCATAAATAACACTTAAGATTATTAGTACGATCGTTTGTTTGTTCATCACGAAAGAAGCCACCTTTGCCATTAGCGGCGCTCTTGCTAATGTGTTTACGTTTAAGGAAATCTTCGATTTTACGACGCATTTCCTTTCGCGCGGCTCTCGGAAATTATTCTTTGTTAAACATTGCTTTGTCAAAATAAGCGGAATTTCAAGAGGCAACCTCTGAAAGAAAACATAATAAAATCAAATATCATACACTTACTTTGACTTTGTCGTTTCAGAACTTGTAGGAAATAATTTTATTACAAAATTCCGCAAAGTTAAACGAAAACAAAGGGTGGCTCAAGGTTGTCTGGCACTGAATTGTTAATATAACACTAGCTTCTACCCGCGACTTCGTCTTCATATAATTATAGATATAAACCTTCCTCTTGAACCACTTTATCTATTAAAAAAAATCCGTTGCGTAGTTTCGAAGTACTAAGCATACACACCTATTTATTTTTATTCCACTTTCATGCTGGTCTGGGAGCAAAAAAAAACAGATAACAGTCCAGCGAAGGAATGGGCGAAAATCATAGGAATCATGTCATAGGCGATGCGGCTAGCAACCCATTACTATTTTAATTCCCCTTTCCACCTATACGGCCACAGACTTGCTAAACGTGGCCTGTAAGTCTTGTTACCTTAGGCTCTGCCTACCCCGTAAGGGATAAAGACATAATTGGTGTGTGTGTTATTTTTATTGTTTCAGCATCAAGAGCCATACACAAGCCAACAATGTCATATAACAGTGTCACAAGTTCATTTCTAAAAGTACTTTAATTTCCACATTTTGCATATAAAAACACGCCGCGGTCGTCATTTTTCTAATGCTTCAAATTTAAGCTGCACACAATGAACTTGTTAAAGAGAAACACAAAAGGCAGTTGGAAAAATCCTGCCGGTCAGGTTTGTACACAGTTTAATTCCGAAATATTCATAATACCGCCGCAAAGCCTCCACAAATCATAATGTCTGTTTTTAAAACCATAAAAGCGTTTCAACATAAGTACGTTCAAAAAAAATGGACGCTTAACCTGCCGGGCTCTGGGACAAGCGGTAGCGACTTATTTAACAAAAATAAAACAAGTGAATAAAGCCCATCGAGGGAATAGGCGAACATCTTTGGAATCATGCTATAGGCGATGCGGCTTGCAACCCATCACTATTTTGATTCCCCCTTTCCATCTAAATGCCCACAGTCATGTTGAGCGTGGCCTTTAGGTCTTGTTACCTTAGCCTCTGTCTACCCCATTAGGGATAAAGACGTGATTTGTGTATGTTTGTATGTATGTGAATGAACACCCGTATTCTTCTACCGACATTCCGGTTCTGAGATCGGTGATTTTATTTATTTATTCAGTCTATCCGCAACCATCCGGAATCATGTTATAGGCGATGTGGCTAGCACCCCATCACTATTGTGATTCCATTGTTTGCCATTTATATGCCCACAATCTTGCTAATCGTGGCCACCTTAGGCGCTGTCTACCCCGTAAGGGATAAAGACGTGATTTGTGTGTGTGTGTGCTAGTGAACAAAAAAGTATATTTTTCAGTTTGTTTGTGAAGGGCTTCCCACTGGCGTTCGTGTTGCCACAGTGTATGTGTATATTTTGTTTTGTTTTTTAATTTTATCTGAAAAACAGCGTTGCGGCTTGCCGCAACATTAAGTGAGTGGGGCCCATTTTACACCATATCGGTACTATTCTTCATTATATCTACGTGTATCGAATGTGTGTAAATAAATGTTTCTCTCTCTCTCTCTCTCTCTCTCTATCTCTCTCTCATTTTTACCAAAATTACTATGTTTACAGTCTTAACTGTTGAGAATGCTAAATCGAAATCTAAATGCTAATGCTATCCCGGAATGGAATCGCTCGAAACTTCTCCACTAACCCACGGTAAACGAGACGCGTTTGAAATACGCCAGTGAATCACGGCGGACGGGAATGCGTTAATAAGTCCCCCGGCATTCCTGCGCGAGTTGCGGAGTTCAGACTTTGGCTAAGAGTGCGCCGTCTGCGCATACTTCCTCTTCGTCAATGATAGCGGGTATTCAGTTGTAAATTAAATATAATATTCATGGGGTGCGAGTCGGGTTACCTTCACGTGTGGTCAAGAGCTGCGGTTCCTTTTTGGATCCGTCCGGGAGGAAGAGCAGTGCTTGATCCGGTGCACCCTGGGCAACGGCTAATGATTTCCTGGCAGTTTCTGAGGGATATCATTGACCGTTGGCTAAGAGCCCGACAGGAGGGAGGGGGGGTCTTTGACCATTACCGTACAACGTTGCCGACATTTTGTCACCACATTTTTTTACCATATTTTTGTTACTTTGACATTGGCGAAGTTGTCGTCGTTATAACGACTTGAAACGCCATAAATAAGAAGAAGAAGAAGTATAATATTCATCATCCTCAGCCTATATACGTCCCATTGCTGGCCACATCCTCTCAGAATGAGAAGGATTGGTTTTTAGTTTGGTAGTTTCAAATATAATATCGCACAATATGAATTCCGAAAATCCAAGACCCTCTGCTCGAGCGGCCCCGGGGCACACCACTACGCTACCGCGGCTTTTTTTAAATATGAAATCAACATTTAAAAGCCCCCACGCATTAGTCGAGTATAATCATACATAAAGGACAGCATCGAAAAGGACAGCTCTTCAAATTGCTGGACCGATTTTTATCAAACATGCCTAAGAAGCATCGCAAGGGATAAAAAAACCGTATCTGCGCAGGATGAGAAGTAACCTTCTATGTTTTTCTTTGACCAAATAATGTATGTATGTATGTAAACTCTTTATTGCACATAAAAATTAAAAAAATACAGAAATACACAGAAAAGCTGCTAATGCTGTGACATACCTACATACATACCTAAATCACGCCTTTATAACCTAAATGCCACGTTCAGCATGATTGTGGGCGTATACATTCTGTTTTTTCTTTGCTCCCAGATCAGCGTGGAAGGAACACTGTAATGCGGTAAGAAAATAGACACACTTAAATGCTAACCTTAGCACCTTAGAAATCTCTTCGAGAAAAAAAGATAATTCCATCCGGTTATATCAGCGAAAGGGGAACAAATCTCGGGATTAGAGTTGGCGACAGTTCTGATCCTATCGTGTTCTACGGTGTATTTTATTACGAACTATTTTCGGCGTCGTTCCTCGTTTTTCATCCACGCTATCCTATTCGCGAGCGAAAAATGACAGGGCAACAAAAACCTGGTTCTTTTTCACATATTCCAGAATCATTATAAAACATACATACATATATCACGTCTTTATCCCTTAGGAGGTAGACAGGGCTTAAGGTAACAAAACCTTAAGGCCACGTTTTGCGTGATTAAGGGCGTATAGGAGGAAAGGGAAATCTAAATAATGATAGGTTGCTAGCATCGCCTATAACATGATTCCTAAGACTTTCGCCCATTTCCTCGATGGGCTTTCACCATCTGCGCGGGAAGAGAAGCAACTGGTAAATTCTATGTTTTTTCTTTGCTCCCAGACCAGCATGAAGAAACATCCAGTATAAATACAATGAAGATTAAAAATTTACATACCCATATCGTCAGGCCTCTTTCCTACTGGGCCGAGACTACTTTGTTCCATTTGCTACGACCCTGGTATACCTCTTTCGTTTCATCCACTTTCATCAATCTCCTCATACATGCTCGCCGGTTCAGTCGGCTCGGTCTTGACTTTGACTTTTTTTCAAATCGTTCCAATTTGGTCACGGAACTTTCGTCTAGGCCTTCTCGCAACGCACTGATTCACACTCCCCATATAAATCTGTTTAGTTAATCTTCTTTCATCCATTCTCTCTACGTGACAAAAAATTTGGGCCACGTTAAATAATTACCATATAAAAAGCCGAACCGGAAACAGCTTTGTTCCCACGCAAAAATTACTCAATTATAAGTTTATTTTCAAATTCGTGTCATAATTAATTTTAATTGATTGCGTTAATGTAACTTTTTAGTCGTCACCCATTCAGTGTTTTTCTCAAAACGCGGAACAATATAAACATGCTTTGGGTCAAATTTTGCTTCACATGTACGAGTATCAAGAGCTTAAAAAACAGCTTGTTCTTCGTACATAACCAAGTTACATTACCAGCGCTGGTAAAACCAACGTTGGATGGTTAATTTGGATTAATTTAGCTTTAGTTTGGATTAATTTAGGTTTAAGAGCGGCAGTATGGCTCCTGAGCCACCCCTAAGCCGCGAACATGTTTGTTTTACTGTAGAAATCGTTTTTATTTTGCCTTAGAATGTCCTAGTTATGTAACTTGGTTATGTACGAAGAACAAGGGAAGCAAACATAACTATTAGCTTTAGCTGTCAAATTAAAATTAGTCGCCTAGCAAAATGTCTATTGCACTCTCCACGATCACTCTCTTTGTGTATAATTTTTTTAATCGACTACCGGATAGCCTAGTGGTTAGTGACCCTGACTATGAAGCTAGAGGTCCCGGGTTCGAATCCCGGTAGGGGCAGACAGTTGTATGATGAATACGAATGTTTTTTCCCGAGACATGGATGTTGTATGTATATAAGTATATATCTATCTACATTATATAAATATGTTTAGCCGTTGCCTGGTACCCATAATACAAACTTTGCTTAGTTTGGGGCTGGGTCGAGTGGTGTAATTTGTCCCAAGATATTTATTTTTTTATTTATTTAATCCTAAAAAGACACATGTTAGGTCACTTTTTACTTGAAAATAATAGTGTTTTTTAACTCTTTTAAATGCTTTGACTTTTTTCTATTTTGTGTAGGTACGTCCTCAACCTAAAAGTCTAGACAGCGACTACAATGTAGATAGTATAATGAAATGAAAGTCATTTCGTACCTATTTACTTTCATTATCCATAAAACAAAAAACTAATTTGTATTATTGTCCGCGTCTGGCAAAGAAAAAAGCGAAATCACTACATAGTATAAAATAAAGTCGCTTTCTCTGTCCCCGTGTCCCGATGTATGCTTATATCTTCAAAACTACACAACAGATTTTAATGCGGTTTATTTTAATAGATAGAGTGATTCAAGAGGAAGGTTTGTATGTATAATACATGCATAATATACCGTGCGAAGCCGGGGCGGGTCGCTAGTTCACAGATAAAGAATGAGTATAAATCATGTTACTTAACATAAACTTAAGAACGGGTGCATAGTTTTAGCGCGTAGACGATTGCCAGTAGGTCAATAAATAGAAAATTATTTGAATAGAAGCTTGTAATTATATTGTAACATAAAAGTGACTGGCAACACAAAATTTAAACTCAACAAAATTTGGTACGTGCCTACTTCTTTCCAAAAAAGAAACTATCGCACAACTAAATTAGTCCTGTCTATGGTCATTGCTTTTAACAGGATGAAAGAATAAGTACTGGCTTAAAGGACTAGTATCCAGGCCATAATCTTTAAAAAAAAAAAAAACAGGATGAAAGCGCACGCCGCCATCTCTTTTTTATTTCATATAGCATTTTGTAACCGGCCAGGATTAAGTCAAGTTCCTCATTTCGTACGAAAAGGATCGTTCCATATTCTCTTTACACTGGCATTTCTTATTGTAAGTCCCTCTATTGGGAATAAGCCAGAGCGCTGAATATGTAACGAAACGATAGCTCTGGAATTGGCTAAGAAATAGAACTCTAGTTGCGGAAATAAATTATGATAACGTTTGACATACAATCGTAGTGATTGCCTAATGCTATTGCCTATTATTCACAGCAAGCAGAAACGAGTTTTTTGATACAGATTGTGGATAAAAAAGTGATTTGTCATGAGACCGTATCTCTCGTAGGTCGATATGATTTTAGTTGCAGAACGGTAAACGCCTGTGATTTCGGTGGACTGGAAGTAAATGTAATTTCTAAACAACACTGAAAATTAGAACACAATACATAGAAAAATCCGAAAAGTAAAGCTGTGGCCGGAAATCAAACAGATGACGCTTAGCGACAAAAATTCGCATAGTAACAAGGTCACGTGACAGCTAGTAACAGATAGAAAATTTGAAGGCTTACCTACCTTCTATGGGTGGTGTTGGAGCATAGCACGCGTCACGGAATGACGAGGATCCGGGTTCGATCCCCGGCCATAGCTTTACTTAGAAATAGGGTATCGACACCGTCTGCCGACTAAGTGATCCCAAAAGTGTTCCGTTTTCTCTCAAGGTACAGAACCCTAAAAATATTTTGAGGAGAAGGAACAACAGCGTTTCATAGAGATTGATAGTGTGATAGTAACTGTTTTATTGAGGATCTAACCTATATTCCGCCACTAAACTTAGCTGTTACAGTTTTACTACCAGATTAATACCGAAACAGGGAGGCTTAAGCTCTGTAATAGAATTTTAATCTCTCTAATCCCGAACGCGTCAGCAGAGTGTCATCCCAATATTGGGAATTAAGGCACGAATTCTCTGAAATAATTGAGACATAAATTCCGATTTAGCGTCGTCGGAATTTGCTCAGTTGTAGCTTGACTCAAACAGTTTACTTTCGCTGTGTCCTGGTTGCAAGACTTATACATATATCAAGTATTTGTCCTAACGGGGTAGACAGAGCTTGAGGTAACACAAGACCTGTAGCCACGTTCTTTTTTTCTTATGCCACGGGAATTTAGCATATCCTGAAATCAGTTTTCAAACGCACATGGCTGTATATATTACCAAGTATTCTCAATGAGTTACCATCGGAAACTCATAATGTGTGTGCCAACCCAATAGATGCAAGAGAATTGTCTAAGGGGTGCGAGTCGGGTTACCTCCACGTGTGGTCAAGAGCTGCGGTTCCTTTTTGGATCCGTCCGGGGGGAAGAGCAGTGCTTGATCCGGTGCACCCTGGGCATCGGCTAATGATTTCCTGGCAGTTTCTGAGGGATATCATTGACCGTTGGCTAAGAGCCCGGCAGGGGGGGGCGGGTCTTTGACCATTACCGTACAACGTTGCCGACATTTTGTCACAAGATTTTTTAATTCTATTTTTGTTACTTTGACATTGGCGAAGTTGTTGTCGCTATAACGACTTGAAACGCCACAAATAAGAAGAAGAAGAAGAATTGTCAAAGTATTTTACCTAAATTGTAACGCAGCACAACAATAACTCATCTGTTTAGTTTAAGGATTTAACGTGAGTAACTAGCAGCGGCAGATAAAATCTACTGAGTTTTTGCCCGCGTTCATTAACCTTTAAAATGTATATACATAAATACCTACAGGTTAATGTTATATCATTCATTGTCGAACGAGCTCAGTTCGTACAAAGCTAGCAGCGAACCACTAGCGCCAACTCAACGCATTTACAATACCGCGGAATTCAATTTGACGATAAATGTTTTTTGCGTGAACCGTCGAGTGGCTTTTCAAATAAAAAGAATGAAACGCGGTTATCGGGTTATCGTTCAGGTGGTTTTTTTGGCGAAATTGAATTTTCACACAATAGACGGAAAAGGTTCGGGTCATGTGGACAACGGGGCAGTGAGACAAACCAAATGCCTAATTCGTTGTGTGATCCATTGCACCTCTACGGAAGTTTTTGTTACCAATACACTGGCTGTTGTGAGAGCAGAAAGATCGATGGAGGTAAGGTTGGGTCTCGTAAAAGACCGAAAGACGAGTGAGTCGCTCAGAAAAAAAAAGTCGCACAAAGGTAAGGTTCTGTAGCGATAAGGCCGCCTATTGTTACCTTGTAATATTCTGTATACATTTTTTCTGTTTTGGTTGTTTATGTGGTGTTCAATAAAGAGTTATTGTATTGTATTGTATTGTAAAGGTATCAAGCCGGGTACTCAACTGCGAACTGTAACTGCACGTTAGTAACCAAACCTAACCTAGAAACTGTACTTTTTGTTGACTGTATTTGCATTGCCATCCGGGCTACTATGTCTAGACTAGTAGTACATTGCATTTCGAGGGTGGTGAGACAAAGAATGTCTCAGGTCACAGGAATTTGTTGCACGAGCCAAAGGCGAGGGCGATAAACTTGCGGCATGAGGATTTTTTTATCACCGTGTACACAATTTTACATCTTCTCCTGGGCAGGAAGTGGAAATTTTACGGCCCAGCGACGTAGAGATTATTAAAGTAAAGGTGGATTAAAACTGGACCTTCGCTGCCTAGAACAGGGAGTAATGGAGACCTATTTTATTTACTTATTCTATTAGGTCCGTTTCTTCAAAACAATCGATCTCACTAAGACGGATAAAGACGAACAAATGCAGATTTCTTGCTAATTATTACCGAGAGAAATATTAACTTATTAAGACTTGCTTCTAAACGTTGTACTCCATTACAAATAATATAAAAACACTAAGAATCACACTGGAAAGAAGTCGTTCTCGGAAAGATTGAAAAAAAACGAGTCGGGTCTTTTTTCTGTCTCGAGGCTTTTAAAAAACGAACATCACCGCCTGAACCTTTTCTAGACACTTGCCTTATGCTTTCTTGTACTTTTTACTTTTGTAACTCCCCGGGTTTAGCAAGTTGTTCATCATCATCATCTCCATATACGTCCCACTGCTGGGCACCGGCCTCCTCTCCTTTACAGGTTATTACGGTTTGGTTATTCATTATGTTATCCGTCACCCTTAATTTAGTTAAGATCAAACTAATCGGATCATCTTTGACTGAAATTACATCCGTAAGTACCTAACTATTCGTAAGTAAAACGATTAGTTTTAAAATAAAAGCTTCTAAAAATTCTCTACCGTCGTTTAAATTAGAGAACTAAAATAAAGAAATAGCAAAATTTCGACCGCAAAGGGTTTAAATTAGTATCCTACTGTTAGTTAAGAAATTCAGCAGTACAAAAGGTAAAACTCCCAAAGTTCCATTTTTAATACAATCAAGACACACTTTTCTGTTTGATGCACAAATATATCACTCGCAGACACTTAAGTTATTTCAGGGGAAACCTATGAATCCCGACCCGGGCTATTTTCGTTCTATTGTAGTACATAATTCGATATCGAATTATACGGCAGAAGAATGCTTGAGCTCGAGGGTTGTTGTCCCAATCGTCTTGAGGTTCCTGTGTCTGATACAAGTTTCAAGGGTGGTCAAGTATTTTTTTCTACCTTAGAAACGGGGGTGTTGGTCGCTTGAAGCAGCCCTTATTTCTTAGAAATGAGACGACCTATTGTTGCGTAAAATAAACAAATATTGAGTAGCCACTATTTGTTGTAGGTTACAATACTTTATTTTTTTATCATCATATAAACTAATCAATTATTTTTCGTTGCATGCATCAATGACGTTATCAGTAGGGCCCTCGTCAGCATTAAAGTGCCAGCCGTTCTAAGACCTAACGGCTTGGCTAGAGAGGATGGCAAGAGACCCGACGGTCTGACACTGGTTCCTTGGCGGATGGGTCGGCTCTAAGTTTGGGATGCAACGTGTGTTGACCTCTTGCTCCGACACATCTTTCGCTGCGGCCTCAATGATGGACCTCAAACGCCAAAACCATAGGCACCATAGCTCGCTTTCAGCCAGTTACATATTTGAGGCGTTTGGAGTCGGAACTCAGGGGCCATATGGGGGCCGAGCGCGCGCCGTGTGTACAAAGATATCTTGGCGCGCCTCATAGAGGGGTCCCGTGACGAGGGCTGGCCAATATTTCGCTCAGCGAATAAGCATTGCCATACAACGTGGCGTTTAGCTAGGTTTAAGATATTTTTAAGTTTTGTTTGTTTTTTATAATTATTTGTTTTTCTTTTCCAAACACTTTTTCGTTTTCAGAGGAACATCATCAGCTCCAGCCTTAACACGTCTCACTACTGTTCTGCTTCAAAGTTTACACGCAGCTCCAGTGCAAATGGGGAATATTGAGATGGCCAGCACTGTTCATAGCAAAATTTCTCGTAATTGAGTATTACAATTATTTTATTTTCACAAGCTAAGGGCTGTCATCTGGTTGCAGTTAAAATATTTACCCAGAAATCCTTAAGAAATTTAAAAGAAACTTAAAACTATCACAGACGAAACTCATAAACATCTCTAAGGGCTTAAAGTGAGCCATAAATATAAACTGAGATAAAGGAACCTGTCTTATGGTCATTGAACATTCGAAGACAAATACAACTCCAATATTTTTTTTGCAAGCTTTCTTAGAATTGAAATAAGTGATTACTTCCAGATGCGGCCTAGTCCGCGTGAGCGTGAGAAAGGGACGGTGTGTTTAGGAGGACGATCTAAATTTCGAATGGACCAATCGCAGTGACGCTCCTTTTTCAATAACCAATATCCATACAGATTTACTGGCGGGAACCTTTCTATCAATTACAGTGACCAATAACGATGATCCGCTGGAAGTGGGGCAGGGATGCCTTGCGTTGCGTGGGCGCAGCGAGGAACACAGGACAGTGAAGTTCACGACCGCCTAACGGGAAGACGCTTAATCTAGAGATACAAATACTTTGTACACCAATATCTTCTATTCTATAAATTTGTAATTAAATTCAGTAAAACTAAATTAACAGTAAAGTCAAGTTTTGAGTGACGGTGAGCAGCAGGACCTAGGAGACCCGGTAAAGTACCGCCTTTGTAATAGTGTATACAGGCAAGCAACAAGCCTTCACTTCAACAATCTTCTTAATTTTGTAATAAAATAGAATCATCTTTTCATCCTCATCCCTTTAATGATAACGGCTTTCAGAACTATTAAATGTTTTGTAGAATTAAATATGATACTGATCATAGTGGGCATTTGCCGTGTAGAGTTGATACTGATGTGATTTTTATATAAATCCAATAAGAATGACAAGGCTCATATGCAATAATTACAGTAATGTCTTACCCAATTAAGGTAAAGAGCTTATATACCAACAGGGACTAGCCCCTTCGAACGGGAGCAGATTATCCATGTGTTTTAAGTATTTAACGTGTGACCTAATGTGTAATTAATTAATGATTAACTTGTGATATTAATGTCTTATAACGTGTGCATGTGTGTTTAGTGTGTAGAATGCCTATAGGGTTTTTCGTTTGGATTTTCGTTTTCCCTATACTTAGTATGGCAGTTAGGAATGGAAAATCCGGTTGTCATCGAATATCATACTATCGATGACAATCTAATTAATCTAGCAGATTCTTTTGACGCTTAAATGTGCTTTAAAACCTTATTTGAATAAAATAAACTATTGATTATTAAACTTTATGTTTTCATGTTCCCATAAATAAACCTCTATACCCTCAGAGATATTTAATAATGGAGATTTTCCCTATCTGAGTATTCTCGAGATTGTAACAGCATATTGGACCTTGTGGCATAACGTAGAGACACTGTTTTGTTCAAACTAATCTCCAGTATTGAAGATTTCACCGATACACTCAAGTATGATTTCCTAATCGTTCATCTATTCAAATGGCATCGTTCAATTTAGTATTGTTTCTCTTGGACTATATTTAGTGGGATAGTCTAATTAACTAGTTTTGCCTTAACTGAGAAAGGCTATGTTCACTAAAGTAATTCTAGTCATGATCATTAAATTTAGCTTCTTCCAAGCATTATTTGAATTGAGTGTCTTAGCGGCTGTGTTGAAGTGATTAAACCATTAATTGACTTATTTATAAATCTAAGTGGATCTCAACTAAAGTTACATTATTGCAATTACATGAGAGTTTTGTAGAGTTGGGTGATTTAATAAGACCAAAGTGAAACAGAGGCGGAGGCCTAATGTCAATACCTAAATAGGTATAGACCACATTTGTACTAACTCTAAAGACAGTGACCCTATGAGTCTTTCCTTAACCTTGGGAGGTTAAGCTCGCGGAGTTGGAAGCATCAAAGTTACAGGAGGGTTCAGCGTTCAGACCGGTTAGAGGAAGTATTGCCATATAAACGAGCACATGATTTGGTGGCGACTGGTAGCAACCCTGGGCACCCAATACACGCCATGTCTTACAGATTGACCTCCGACCTGGTTTGGCCAAACCATAACTCATAATATTATTGAATAATCATAAATCCATGGTAACAAAGGGGGGGGCCCGTCTGGCCACACTAAAAAGTACCCGTCCTTGGATGGTGGAAACATTAAACGCTTCGTAGCGAAAGGAGGTCATCTGTCCCCCAATAATCTGAGATGCCAGAACCGGTTACCGGTGTAGGGAGTCCCTGTGTCAGAGTGAGGTTGGCCAGAATCGTTCGGGCGTACCCGTGCTAATATTTTACTGTCCATTACGCTATCCGAGCACTTACCTTTTGGCCCGTACTAAATAATAGCTTCTAGATGATGTTCTCAAGATCTTATAAGAATAAGATCAGTCACGATAACACTAATCCTTGTTTGTTCGACGTGCCAAAGTTATGGGTAAGCGGGTTGAATGGTTGACAGTATGGGTATTAGACCACTCAATCGCAATGTGCCGTGTAAAGCCTCGAAAACTCAATAACAAAGCTGTCTCCTTGATACGAAAATGTGTTCCGACTCTACGAGTCGACCTGAGTAACTTTAAATACATTCGATACACTCAATAACTTAATTATGTAGACGATCACAGCCG
Organism: Pandemis cinnamomeana; assembly: GCA_932294345.1. NCBI lineage: Eukaryota > Metazoa > Arthropoda > Insecta > Lepidoptera > Tortricidae > Pandemis > Pandemis cinnamomeana. Next base: position 2,252,928 of record OW028712.1, read on the forward strand.
TACCACCACAGAATTTGATGCCGAGTGCCCAGGATCCAAGTACGTACTCGAAATAACGATACGATTGGATTAATAATTAATTAATTAAAAAAAAAAAAAAAAAAAAAAAAAAAAAAAAAAAAAAAAAAAAAACACAACGTAGGAACCATGGTTGAGTGTATAGGGAAAATTTCAGGAAAATGCGAAAGGAGTGGACACACACGAGTATAAAATTATGTATCTTTTATTGTCTAACACATTTATCCTAGATTGAGGGGGAGCGGAGAACATCTTGTTTATAAATGTGAAATTTACAGGGATTCCAGGAGAAAGCTGTGTTGGAGCGGGTGCTCAACTATTACTCCTTGCTTATTTTACTGTTTGATTTTAAATCATTTGTTTGTATTTTACTGTGCATCTTGAACCAATTTGTTTATTTTTTTGTGCTCACATTGAATCCCATAAAATATCCCTACAGTTTCAACGCGATTGGTCTATAAAACTCGTATTTTTTGTGCATTCAATAACAACGGAACGAAAAGTTTGCGTTAATATCATAAAACCCAAGCATTCAACTAAGCTTAAATAGGCTATTGTAGCGTGACGTACCGGGTAAGCTTAAGGATGTTGACAGGTAGAGGAAAGCGTGCCACAAGACAGACTAGGTCGGTTGTAAACGATAATAACGCGGGAGAGACGGAAGAGCGGATGGAAACCGTAGGTAACGTGACTTTAGAGTTGATTTTGCAAAAGATGAACGAATTTGATAAAAAGTTACAACAATTGAGTTCGAACGCTAACCATAACAACGGACGGAACGTAAGTGAGGCAGGCCCTTCGCACGCGACGAACGAAGGTGAGAATAGGAGCGGCATTGAGAACGTTAGGCAGGATTCAGTAGGTCGCGAATCTACTAGCATTAACACGATGTCTTCGGAGACACGGAATTTGTACGTAGTGCAACCTTCGGTTAGCAAGCCGAGTTTTGACGGGAAACCGTTAAATAACCCAATTGCATTTTTAAAGCGGTTAAAAAAGTATATTAGGGCGGTAAATGGACAGGATCGCGAGGTAGATATAGCCTTAGGATGTATTACGGGACATGCGCGCAAGGTGATGGAATTGTATTCGAAAGGATGGACTACATTTGCCGACTTTGAAACGGATTTCAGACGTAATTATTGGACCGAGCAGATTCAGGAATCTGTCAGGTATAGACTCATTAACGCAGTGTATTCAGGTGACTCGGGAGTATCTATGTCCGAACATTTCGCAGAGCAGGTTGAGTCGATGCAGTCGCTGACGATTTCCTTTAACGAGAGAGATTTGGTGAATTCTATCATGAGGCATTATTCGTTAGATGTGCAACGATTGTGGTTCACTAGGATTGAGGAGCCCACTGTGATGAGTGGGGCGAATTTCCTCAGGAGCATGGAGCAGAACATTGTTGTGAGGCGGGGAGGAGTCGCTGTGGGCGTCGTTGGTGGCGGTTTTCGGAAGGAGCGTTTCAACAGGGCACCGATAACTCGTCCAATTACAGCTATGATCTCGGCGAGCAGGTGGCATAACAGGAGAGGTTCAGCTAGAGGTCGAGGTTATTATCAGGGTCGTACTGGTTATAGGTCAAATTTCAACAGGACCGCGCCGTCGGCAAGTGGCCGAGAGGAAGTCAGCAACCGGCCCGCTATCGCGTTTGTGAAGGAGGGCGAAAATTCAGTTTTGTCGCAGGCAGTGGGGGAGGGCCAGTCAAAAAACTAGCGTTCCCTACACAGTCGAAGTCTGATTGTTTATTGTTGTGTAGCGCAGGGAACGAGGAGGCTTCGAGACATAGAGTGGAAAGCGTAGGCTATAGGATTTTGACTAGGAGTGGTTGGAGACCAGGGCAGAGACTAGGAGTCAACGGAGTAGGGTTGAAGCGGCCATTGGAAGGAAGCACGAGCAAAGTCAGCGTCGATTACTTGTCGGTAGCAAATAGTGTAGGAGTCTTATTAGAAAATCAGTTCAGTAACATAGTCGAGTGCGACGAGAAGGGTTCAGCGTGTGAATTTTGCAAGAGAAGGGGCAGAGAGGTGTACACTATATTTCACGAACTTGATGAGGTGGTCGATATAGGCGAGGATTATTCGTTACCTAGGCTACCTGAAGTATGTGTGTGGTTGTACGGGAAAAGTATGAATGCACTCATCGATACCGGAAGTCAGATCAGCGGGATAACAAAGGAGTTGTATGATGTTATTCGGAGGGAAAATGTCGAGTTATCAGAGGTCGCAATTCCAGCTATACAGGTACAGGGAGCGTTCGGATCGCGAAGCGAGAGTGCGAATCGGTTGGTGCTAATAGAGTTCAGATTGGTGAGTACTTTTGTAGAGGCGCCTGTACTAGTCATGCGACGATTACCTAGGTCGTTGATACTAGGGTACGACTGGTTAGAACGAGTGAAGGGAGTCATAAATTGCGGTAGAGAACGAACATTGACGATCGAACATCTAGGGGTTAAATCTAATATTAGGTTACATTCGGATTGTGAAGTCGAGCGGTTTGGGGGAGAGTCAAACGCTGCCATTATCAATTCAATATTAAAACAAAATGCGCGAGCGATAGAGACTTGCGAGTCTAACGAAGTAACAGACCATAGTGACGATAGGAAGTACCGTTTTAAATGAGTCCGGATTGAGTGATGAACAGAGGACGCTGTTGTTACCTGTACTAGACAATGACTGTAAACTGTTTACGGATGACTTAGGACTGACCGACAAATACGAACATGTCATATAGTTAAGGAGCCCAGCTGAAGGTAGTGAATGTTAGCAAGGTCGGGAACAAAAGAGCGGAGTAGAATAGGACTTTATTACCACTCGGGATGCACAATAGATAGGCGTGAGAGATTCGGCAGCGTGCGTGGGAAATGTAACTTTAGCGTGAGAATCGTGGTGTAAAAGAGTTTGAGGCAAATGATAAGCTTGGTTGAATGGGGAAGGGAAATATATTTTGGAAGCAAGCTAGTACTAGATGTTCCAAAATCTATTTGGGGGAGTGTGAGATGGCCAGCACTGTTCATAGCAAAATTTCTCGTAATTGAGTATTACAATTATTTTATTTTCACAAGCTAAGGGCTGTCATCTGGTTGCAGTTAAAATATTTACCCAGAAATCCTTAAGAAATTTAAAAGAAACTTAAAACTATCACAGACGAAACTCATAAACATCTCTAAGGGCTTAAAGTGAGCCATAAATATAAACTGAGATAAAGGAACCTGTCTTATGGTCATTGAACATTCGAAGACAAATACAACTCCAATATTTTTTTTGCAAGCTTTCTTAGAATTGAAATAAGTGATTACTTCCAGATGCGGCCTAGTCCGCGTGAGCGTGAGAAAGGGACGGTGTGTTTAGGAGGACGATCTAAATTTCGAATGGACCAATCGCAGTGACGCTCCTTTTTCAATAACCAATATCCATACAGATTTACTGGCGGGAACCTTTCTATCAATTACAGTGACCAATAACGATGATCCGCTGGAAGTGGGGCAGGGATGCCTTGCGTTGCGTGGGCGCAGCGAGGAACACAGGACAGTGAAGTTCACGACCGCCTAACGGGAAGACGCTTAATCTAGAGATACAAATACTTTGTACACCAATATCTTCTATTCTATAAATTTGTAATTAAATTCAGTAAAACTAAATTAACAGTAAAGTCAAGTTTTGAGTGACGGTGAGCAGCAGGACCTAGGAGACCCGGTAAAGTACCGCCTTTGTAATAGTGTATACAGGCAAGCAACAAGCCTTCACTTCAACAATCTTCTTAATTTTGTAATAAAATAGAATCATCTTTTCATCCTCATCCCTTTAATGATAACGGCTTTCAGAACTATTAAATGTTTTGTAGAATTAAATATGATACTGATCATAGTGGGCATTTGCCGTGTAGAGTTGATACTGATGTGATTTTTATATAAATCCAATAAGAATGACAAGGCTCATATGCAATAATTACAGTAATGTCTTACCCAATTAAGGTAAAGAGCTTATATACCAACAGGGACTAGCCCCTTCGAACGGGAGCAGATTATCCATGTGTTTTAAGTATTTAACGTGTGACCTAATGTGTAATTAATTAATGATTAACTTGTGATATTAATGTCTTATAACGTGTGCATGTGTGTTTAGTGTGTAGAATGCCTATAGGGTTTTTCGTTTGGATTTTCGTTTTCCCTATACTTAGTATGGCAGTTAGGAATGGAAAATCCGGTTGTCATCGAATATCATACTATCGATGACAATCTAATTAATCTAGCAGATTCTTTTGACGCTTAAATGTGCTTTAAAACCTTATTTGAATAAAATAAACTATTGATTATTAAACTTTATGTTTTCATGTTCCCATAAATAAACCTCTATACCCTCAGAGATATTTAATAATGGAGATTTTCCCTATCTGAGTATTCTCGAGATTGTAACAGCATATTGGACCTTGTGGCATAACGTAGAGACACTGTTTTGTTCAAACTAATCTCCAGTATTGAAGATTTCACCGATACACTCAAGTATGATTTCCTAATCGTTCATCTATTCAAATGGCATCGTTCAATTTAGTATTGTTTCTCTTGGACTATATTTAGTGGGATAGTCTAATTAACTAGTTTTGCCTTAACTGAGAAAGGCTATGTTCACTAAAGTAATTCTAGTCATGATCATTAAATTTAGCTTCTTCCAAGCATTATTTGAATTGAGTGTCTTAGCGGCTGTGTTGAAGTGATTAAACCATTAATTGACTTATTTATAAATCTAAGTGGATCTCAACTAAAGTTACATTATTGCAATTACATGAGAGTTTTGTAGAGTTGGGTGATTTAATAAGACCAAAGTGAAACAGAGGCGGAGGCCTAATGTCAATACCTAAATAGGTATAGACCACATTTGTACTAACTCTAAAGACAGTGACCCTATGAGTCTTTCCTTAACCTTGGGAGGTTAAGCTCGCGGAGTTGGAAGCATCAAAGTTACAGGAGGGTTCAGCGTTCAGACCGGTTAGAGGAAGTATTGCCATATAAACGAGCACATGATTTGGTGGCGACTGGTAGCAACCCTGGGCACCCAATACACGCCATGTCTTACAGATTGACCTCCGACCTGGTTTGGCCAAACCATAACTCATAATATTATTGAATAATCATAAATCCATGGTAACAAAGGGGGGGGCCCGTCTGGCCACACTAAAAAGTACCCGTCCTTGGATGGTGGAAACATTAAACGCTTCGTAGCGAAAGGAGGTCATCTGTCCCCCAATAATCTGAGATGCCAGAACCGGTTACCGGTGTAGGGAGTCCCTGTGTCAGAGTGAGGTTGGCCAGAATCGTTCGGGCGTACCCGTGCTAATATTTTACTGTCCATTACGCTATCCGAGCACTTACCTTTTGGCCCGTACTAAATAATAGCTTCTAGATGATGTTCTCAAGATCTTATAAGAATAAGATCAGTCACGATAACACTAATCCTTGTTTGTTCGACGTGCCAAAGTTATGGGTAAGCGGGTTGAATGGTTGACAGTATGGGTATTAGACCACTCAATCGCAATGTGCCGTGTAAAGCCTCGAAAACTCAATAACAAAGCTGTCTCCTTGATACGAAAATGTGTTCCGACTCTACGAGTCGACCTGAGTAACTTTAAATACATTCGATACACTCAATAACTTAATTATGTAGACGATCACAGCCGTACCACCACAATATTACACAAACCGTTTTTATTTGGCTGGTGTGAGTAACTTCACGTTTTGCTGCACCGAAAATCTTAAGGTAAACTTCAAACTGAAATCGCGAAAATCTGCTTAAGACGCTATAACCAAAGCTACAACGGTTTTTACCAGTATCCTCCTACCCCCGCAATTTTTACTTCGGAAGTCGGTGGGTCACGTAAGGTAACGACAATTTACTACCGGCAAAATGGCGGTCCAAGATACACCCCCAAGGCATATGTTTACCCTCTTGAGGGGCATTCGCCATACATAAATCAAACAACCATGCGTTACGGAGAATTGGCGAAGTGGGGCCATATTTCACAGTCGCCGATGTGACAGGGAACTAATTACCAACATCAGTTATTAAAACTTGAGGAGTTTGTGCAGTTTGCGCTGGTTTTTGATGACAGCCCCAAAGTTCTCGGCTTTAGTGGGGTTAAGTTTGGTGTTCACGGTGTTGCCTGTGGAATGCGCTTTGTTTTATTGTTAGCCTGTAAGATTTGGGTGGAATTCTCGAAGTACTGCGGCGTCTTAGGCAATTGCTTGTGCTGCAGAAACTTTAATGCCTGATTTTAACATCGGGTAGATTTCAAGTGTTCTGAAACTAACAATTTTATCTTATAAATAATGAAATACGTAAAAAGCCCGTTATGGCCTATTACACGCTTACAATAATTTTCTTTTGAAAATTTTTCTATTACGGGTTATGTCATTGATTACCTTGTAATTTTATTTATCTGCCTGTCTGTGTCTGTTTGTATTGTTAATTATATGGTGTTCAAAAGAGTCATGGTGTTGTATTGTATAATTTATGAATGTTTAGTTATTCTTTATGTAATAGAACTTAGTTTAAGGCGTCTCCGGTCAATTTGAGATGGTTAGACTGTTTCTACACAAGCTAAGTGTGATTTAAAAATGGCTCACCTTAATTAAACTACCCAGTATTCCAATCAATAATTATGTCAAAAAACTTTAACAGGAGTGTTGTATCAAACTAATGTAATGTTTCTCTCTCTCTCTCTCTCTCAAACTAACCTACCACCTGAGCAGTAGACCTGTTCAAATACATTTTAAGACATCTTATAAAGATCATAAGAACTTGAGGCTACGAGCCCAGAAAGCCTTGATCATCTGATTTAGAGGCCACTTAGAGCTACCAATCTATCACAAGCTTTATAGTTGAAGGTAGCTCTACCTATACATAGGCTGTGACCACCTGGTCAGCTCCGGCTACAAGACAAGCAATCAAGCGCGGTCACTAATGAACGGACCGCTTGTGGACGCGGCCTTGTGGCTGCCACGGCCTGGGATAGACGCAGCCTTAGAATATTCCAACTATTGTTCTAATATTCGGAGTTAGCGGTTGTTGCTGTCGATTTTCAGACGAAAATGTAAGGCACTTAGGTATCCTGAGTGTAATTAAACGAGACTGTATTTAAGAATGTAGAAGTATATACAGCTCCACATAGTACGTATAGACATTTGTATTCAGTATTCATGTCAAAACTCTTAACAAAACCGGAATCGAAAGGTTCAAACATGGCGTTACCAACTTTAACATAATTCTACTAATCCTACTAATATTTTAAATGCGAATGTTTGTGACGATGTGAGTGAGTGTCTATTTCTGAACGACACTGAAAATTAGAACACAGAAAAATCCGAAAAGTAAAACTATGGCCGGGAATCGAACCCGGATCCTCGTCATTCCGTCATGTTCTAATTTTCAGTGTCGTTTAGAAAAAAAACTGATCCTCTCCCCTCCTCTCTGATCTAAGTTCCCATGGGACATTTCTCATTCACTTACTTTCCATGATGATCCCATCTTTTGTCCCTCAGATCCGGAAGTGTTAACACTACATTGAATTTGCACAAAAAGTGCAAAGCGGCCATTGTGACTCGTCTTGATTTAGCTTGCCAAGTTGTATGAAAAATGTCTTCCGTCGCAAAATGATTTATTTACATCGGCAGGAAGAAGCGAAAGTTAATTGATGTCGGATCGAACCCTCGGTAATCAAGTACAGAATATTTTTTGCGCTTTGAATTATTATCCTCGAAACATGAGCCGCTCAAAAGTGTGCCGGAGAAGTTACTTTGAGTATTGTTTACAAAGCCAAGCGTATCAAAATACAAAAAATTTAGGCTACGTATCAAAGGACCACAACACAATACAATACCATACACACAAGTGAACAAATACAACTGACTGCGCACAATGCAATGCAATGTCTAGACCGTTCGCGATACCTATACGAATTCTCCGCAGACGAAGCCGCGAGCCACAGCTAGTCCAATATTATAGAAGTCAATTACAAACAAAGTCTCCCCACGCCGTCTGTATGTACGCTTGGCTTTTTTAAACTATGCAACGGCACGCAATGGATGTTATCGCGGTTTCATCCGTGGCGGCACCCCTGCCTGAATATTGCTCTTCCAAAAGAACAATGACACCAATGCAAACCACCTGTTATTGGGATTTATAGCATTATAATCTCACCCACTCACAGACGTGTAACCGCACCTTTACACGCACGTCTGTACCACCTCCTTAATTTCATAACTCTCTTTACTCTTTGACACATTCACCTTTCACCTTAGTCAAAATACATTCACTCACTCATACCGCGCGCCATATTAGCCAGTCTATCCGAGCCCACCATGATTGTAATAATAAGCGCTCGATCTTCGCAACCTTTCTTTTTGAAGTGAGTTTTGTTAGGTACAGGTTAAAGATTTGAAATTTTGGTTTGGAATCTTCAAATCACTCTCATGTAAAATCACAAAAATGCATTAGCGTCTTTGTTCTTTTGGATGAGCGGGAACAATTCACACAAATTAACCCAGTCCCAAAGTAAGCGCTAGCAAGGCTTGTGTTATGGATACTTTAGATAACGGTTATACATACATATTTAGAGAAATACATACTTAAATAGGAAGAAACATCCATGACTCAGGAACATTAATCGTGCTCATCACACAGTCATCATGGCCCTTACCAGGCGAACCCGGGATGCTTGCTTCGCAGGCAGGGTCACCAACTACATTACCTACCTGCATTGCACGGTCTCATTGTCTAAGGGAAAACGGGCCCAGCGTACGGGCCCTCCCCTTGGCGCGGTCCTGGCGGAAGCCAGGGCCACCGGGGGGCGTTTGTGGTGTAACCCTAGTGGCATCCCACTGCGTCCCCGTCACACCGGATTGAGGCAACGCCGGAGAGTTTTTAGTTCGGGTACACCCCTTCGGGGGAGGGGGGGGGAGTCCCACATAACCCTAGGCAACCCCGTGCCTAGGGCATCCATAAAGATTTCCTTTCCATTAAAAAAAAAGGGTCACCAACTAGGCCAACCATATCGTTATATTGTAGTTTATATATTTTTTTCGAAGTCGGGGCTGGTCGCTAGTAATTAAAACAATAAATCAAAAGCCACACTAATTAGGTTGCATCCTCTTAAAAGCCGTGTCTAAAAAAGCCGCCAATTTCCAACACGTGTCAACATCTAAAGGCACATAAGTCATCAACGTAAATAAAGCAATTTCGTTATTTAAAAGCCATTCCTGTACCCATTAATTTGGTTACGTTGTACCATTAAATCGCTTGTTTCGACTCCTCGCCGCGCTTGGCAACGGTTGGGTTGCTGCTTTGATTAGTATGTTATTTTAGATCCCTTTGAGTTTTGGGAATTTTTTTAACCTGAAACTCAGTCGTCGCAAAATATTGGATGAAATTAGGTTTCACGTCTGGAAATTTTCGTATTTTATTTTATATTTTAATGGTGCCATTGGTTTTAAAACTCTGCTCATCATCATCAGTCAGAAGACGTTCACTGTTGAACAAAGGCCTCCCCCTTAGAACTCGGCTGTCTATCTTTATTCTGCGAGCACTTTTAGAAAGACCATCATTATCATTGCAAGGAATAATGCGCGGCAGAAACTTGGCAGAAATTGTTTTCTCAAGTTATCTCGACCGAATATAAAATATTCCACTTTAAAAAGTAAAGTATATCAAATGACTTGAAATTAGAGAGTGAAAATTACAAAATAATATTTAGAGTAGTTAATGCTTTCAGGTAAAGTTACAAACTTAATCCAAATTGTTTTAGTGATGAAATTTAAGTGGGCCGCTATTTAGTTTTAGGTAGTATAATATTAACACAATTTTTAATCAACTTTTCATACATAATACGGTATTAACTAATCCCACAAAACCATAACTTACTCGCTTACCATGCAACCACAATCATGGTTGCAATAATGCACAACCTGGCATCAGATTCACAATGAAACTCAAAATTATATTCACAATAAATAAAGACAGAGAGGCAAAACAAAGGAACGGAAATGAAAGAAAGAGTAGAACAAACGGCACAATGAAAACGGAACTAAGACGGAAACTGCGGTGGTGCATTAGACTGAGACAATTAGTCGCACGCTTTCCATTCCACGGTGGTCTCTATGATCTGTTTCATGGAAGGTCCATTTTAAACGGGAAAAGTGGGTTTTGAGGTATGGAATCATAATATTTGGGTAAATGTAAGCCAATCGTTCATACATACATACATACATATCACGTCTTTATCCCTTGCGGGGTAGACAGAGCCTAAGGTAACAAAATCTTAAGGCCATGTTTAGCATTATTAAGGGCGTATAGATGGAAAGGGAAAACAAAATAGTGATGGGTTGCTAGCCGCATCGCCTATAACATGATTCCTAAGACTTTCACCTATTCCCTCGATGGGCTTTTACCATCTGCGCGGGAAGAGAAGCAACTGGTAAATTCTATGTTTTTTCGTCACTCCCAGACCAGCGTGGAAGAAAGCCAATCGTTTAGGAATTTATTTATTTATTTGCCTACTAGCTGTTGCCCACTTCTTTGCCCTATTCTTGTTTTTTAATGGTTTCGCACCGTCTAAACCTTTCGTGGGCTTGTATAAATGTTTCGAAAAATCATTAGAGCCATTACCCAGTTTTATCGAGACAAATGAACAGCAATTCATTTTATGTACGAAGATTTTATAATTATCTCGTACTTAACTTTATTCAAGGAGGCCGGACGATCTCGGAAAGCCATTGGCCGCAGGTAACACAAAACTGATCGTCTTAGATCCTTGGAGATGGCTGTGTTTTGATAGAAATGCATCATTAACACAAAATTATCAGGGCAGATTGATTCAATTTCAGGTTAATAAAACAAAATAATTATATGTTTGAAAATTAGAAAGCTGGGCTTACGTTTATTAAGTTGGTATCATGTTCATTAGGAATAACAAAGTGTTCAATGGTGGATTAACATATGTCACGTATGATAAATAAATAGGTCACAAAAATTTGACACGAAGTCAATCCGTAAATAAATAAAATAATTATCTTAAATGTTTATCATTCTAAAATAGTAAACGTATATCGTAATGCAATATCACACAGACTACTTTTTATCCCGATTTTCCCACTGGATTGGAATATCCTGAATGCTGTGCCACTAAAGCTGCAGGCTTAAAATTTTGCAGACATGAGCGATTAAGGATTTATAATATATATGTTTGCTGCAAAGGAGCCCTACTTATAATTACTAGAGCATTGAAATGATATGCACTACAAAGAGAATTTCAAATTGCCCATGGAATAAAAAGATCGGATGAAAAATGAAAACTCAACATTTTGTAGACTATTCTTTGTGGATCACATAGGTGCTCAAAGAAAGTTTTTTTCGAATTTAACGCAAGACTAAAGGATGAGATAGGAAATAAAGAGAAATTAAACACAAGAGTGAAGGAAGGGGGTAGATATATTACTCTGACGTGTGACAATGGACACCAATTAACCTAAGCAAGTAATCTAAATAAGCAATTATTCTAAGTTTGAAACTAAGCAAAGCCTAGCATGAGCATTTCGATTGATAGTTAACGTTTAGAAATATGCACGCACAGAAAGCAATAAGAAGCAGCTCAATGGTGTTCGTGAAGTTTTTAATCTTCAGTCACGTGGCAACCAAAATTCTAAACCCTCTCATTGCCAGTCTCTTGTGACCAGCAGTGGGACGTACGTCGTATAGAGGCTCCGAATGCCAACAACTGTCCTAATTGTCCAAGATGCTATACAAAAGCCCGGAAACTCTTACCCCTCTCTCTTAATTCACATAAACAAACACCATATTTTCCCAGACCAACTGCATTCTAGAATACTCTTTGTGGCAGACGCTATTGTAAGACCGAATTTAACGCGCGTAATTTCCATTCAGCTGTACTCTGTCTCCTTTATGCTCTCTGCCTCTGGCAGGCAATGACGCTAGTGCATTAACGGGGTCACTATTGTTGAATCGCTTTTTGCCTGTGTAATGGAAGTTCGTGTGTAGGAAACTCGGAAAAGGTCAGATCCGGATAAGTGCGGCGTTGATTTGAATTAGGGCGGCAAGCGATAGGTTTACCCAGCGTTTTCTACTTACACCGGTCAAAATTGAAATCGAATATTAGTTTCGTTAATAGCCCCCAGAAAATTATTTAGTCCGTGATTTTTGTTATTCTAACAGCGTTTTCAGAAAGCCCGCCGTTGTCAGGATATGTATGCGTTTAAAAAACCTTGACTAAAAGTCGTATATAAGACTATCACAGTTTATTTGGTTTAAATAACATAAATAAAAACTCTATCACCTAACTACTGCTAGCAGAAATGTCAAACCATGGTGAATTGAATGGCTTTGCTACTATTTATTGATTAGCGGAGTAGCAAGGTTGATATTTTTCGTTCTTTGCTACCATTGTTTCTTAAGTCTGTTTCGATCTTACCCTTCAAACTTCATGCACCAACAACCTATTCTTCTTTGAAACTCGATCACACCCGAAGCCTACTGGAGCTTTATTACCAAAGCTTTTTGCTAGTTCGGGACCTTTCCCTAAGTAAACGTTACGGCCCAGTGATGCGGGGGCCATGTTTTATATCTACTCTATTCTATTAGGCTGTGTGTTCGCTGACAGGCGTTATTTACGTCCGCTGACTTTGCCGGTCTGATTTTGTTTTTATACTTGTAATTGGATATTGATACCTACTCCTATTCCTACGTCATTGCTAGTGAAAGATGGCTTAGGAGGCAAATTATTTTTGAAAATGCTAATGAATTGTCTTAACTTTAGTTATCTTATTGCATTTCCTAACTTAATTATCTTGAATTATATGTACATTGTGTTGTGACATTATTGTAATTGCTGATTCATGTGCGACATTCCAATCTTCTAATTAACATATTACATAAAGTACCTATTCTGTTAACTTTGAGCACTTAGTTTGTAAGGTTAAATATTGTATGCTGGACCCCGGCAGATTGTGACGTACCTACTAAAATTAATAATAAGAACCTATATGTATACTAACTCACATATCACATATTTTCATATTTTGTTATGAAAACGGGATATATTTTTATTACATATTCCTTATTGCTGACGGATGTTAATGTTGAATAAACTGAACTCGATCTACCCTCATTTCAGCGCGCTATCTGTTTCGGGCTCTTTGTAGTTTTTAAATGTTTACATTTTTGATAGAATGTTGTGTTTCTTTCTTAAGTTAAAGTAATACAGTAAATCTAAGTCCTTTAATAGTTTTACTTTTAATAGTTTTACTTCTAACAAATGGCGACCGTGACAGGACAGTGGTTTGTGTCTCTTGCCCGAAAGCCAAAAGGATGCTGCGGGCTGTAATTTCTTAATATCTAATTTTTTGACCGTGTCGTAAATCAACATTCTTGAACTCTTTATTCTTCGGATATGTCGATGTGTGTGTTCTAATTTACATTTTTCTTTTCTTGCCATTCTGCCCAGAAGGATGAGAGTCAAATTAAAAATGTAATAAACGTACAGAGTGGTCCGAGTGCGGTAATTTCATCGCAAAACGCCGAGTCATGCTCAAAGGCTAGATCTAGTGAGCTTTAGAATTACTGAGTCATCTCTTATATAAGGACGTCATAGAATATTTTAGGGTGGAACAGATGGGTCATTTGTCTGTTAGGTCAGTGTTATTTGTTTTAGTTTGAGATGACAGCCCTCTCAATCAAGGAAGGCGACTAAGTTAAAAGAAAAGCTATGTTATGTTTTAAAGCCGTCGTAATGTCAAGGTTTGATGTATGGCCTCCCAGAGGGTTGTGGGTTTGATTTTATGTAATTTTTATTTTAAAATCATGACATTCAGGGTGAAGGAAAATACTGTGAGTGACTTAAGGTATTATAATTTATTGAATCAGGCATTTACTTTATCAAAAGCAGTGACAGCCTGTTAGTTTAAACTATTGCCTCTCAAGCAGAGGGTCATGGGTTCGAATCCCAGTATCGCACGATATTGCGAAGCAATTCAATGGTGTGTATGAAGATCCCAAAACGCACTGGGCCTGCGTAGGAAGTATAGTCCAAGCCCTCACATTCTGAGAGGAGACGGTCATGTAGGTTTATTGTGTAACTCGCTCGCAATTGCCATCGTGTTCATTTTGACAGTTCTTGTATGAATGTGACAGCTACCTGCTTCCGATGCCAATTGTCAGCCCATACATGAACTGTCAAATACGATGGTCATGCTGGTCTAGGAGCAAAGAAAAACATAGAATGTACCTGTTCCTTCTCTTCCCGCGCAGATGGTAAAAACCCATCGAGGGAATGGGCGGAAATCATAGGAATCATGTTATAGGAGATGCGGCTGGCAACCCGTCACTATTTTGATTCCATTTTCCATCTATACGCCCAGTGTCTTGCTAAACGTGGCCTGTAGGTCTTCTTACCTTAAGCTCCGTCTACCCAAGGGATGAAGACGTGATTTGTGTATGTATGTAAGAGTTATACATACACACATACATACATACATACATACATACAATCGTATGAGTTGTCGGAGCTTTTTAGTGTTACCCAAACGTATTTAAGTCCCGACCGAAATTGCATCTTCCAAAACGCAAACGTGAATCTGTGCTATCAGTAAATTATCCAGTAACACTGACAGCGAGGAAAATCAATGTGAAAGCGTGCTTAGAACAAGCGAGATTCCCAGACCTCGGCAAAATTATTATAATCTGTGATATATCATTATGTTAGCTCAAGGTACGTGATGCCCCATACATCGTCCTCCATTTACATGAGAGAGGACTTGATAATATACATCATGTTTTATTCAGGCCCCACGTTTCGTGACGTCACGGCACTATCCGCTTTTGTTGGTGCCAAGTTATTGTGAACGAGGAGCTAATTTCGACTGTATTCTTCTGATAATTTCTTCTTCGTTTTTTATCGTGAAACAATTTACACCAGTAGTTCTATATACATACATACATCACGTCTTTATCCCTTACGGGGTAGACAATACAAAACAAAACCTGAAGGCTACGTTTAGCATGGTTATGTGGAAAAGGGGAATCAAAATAGTGGTTGCTAGCCGCATCGCCTATAACATGATTCCTATTTTCGTCCATTCCCTTGATGGGCTTTTACCATCTGCGCGGGAAGAGACGCAACTGGTACATCTAGTAGTTGATTTAGTCCCAAAATAAGCAAGGCAAGCAGCTGATATTAACATACCGAAATAATAACACACAACACTCAAGACTTCTAAAGAAAGAAAGAAAGAAAGAAAGAAAAAATATTTATTATCACTAACAACCATAAAAAAAACATCAAAACACAAAAACAAAAACTACTGCTGCTGCTACGTTGATCACCCATGCTGGTTTTTGACTTCAATGGTGGTCTGGGAGCAAATAAAAAACATGGAATGTACCAGTTGCTTCTCTCTCCGCACAGATGGTAAAAGCCCATCGTGGGATTGGGCGAAAATCTTAGGAATCATGTTATAGGCAATGCGGCTAGCAACCCATCACTATTTTGATTTCCTTTGCCACCCATACCCCCTTAATCATGCTAAACGTGGCCGGGTTTTGTTACCTTAGGCTCCTGTTTACCCCGTAAGGGATAAAGACGTGATATATATACATATATACATGTATGTATTAATAAACCACAAAGTTAAACCAAAAGTATCATACATGATCAACTAGCAACAAAATAAATCCTTAGCTTCCGAGGTGAAAGGCACAGACAGTAACCAAATGTGACTCTACATTGTATCGCGTATCCCTAGAGAAGCTTTGTCGAGTTTACTCGTGAATTTAATACCTATTTATAATATAATACCCAGTATTATGGCATGGCTAAAGACGTATTACAATATCAAAAGCTGAGAAACTAAAGCCAAGAGTTGTTAGATTAGCGGCGAATTTTGATGCAACATTTATTATGTTGATGAATAAACATTTACCCCCTTATTCATAAACGCTCTATAGGCTTCTTGCTAACTTAGCAATCGTTTGTCCTTATCTGTGAAAGGTAAATGTCAATATGACAGATAAGGACAAATGATTGCTAAGTGTTAGCAAAGCCTACAGAGCGTTTATGATAAGCGGGTTGGGGTACGAGTCGGGTTACCTTCACGTGTGATCAAGAGCTGCGGTTCGTTTTTGGCTCCGTCCGGGGGGAAGAGTAGTGCTTGGTTCGGTGCACCTTGGGCATCGGCTAATGATTTCCTGATAGTTTCACTGACAGGGAGGAGGGGGTCTTTGACCATTCAAAAACCTTCAAAACTTCTTCCCGTCTCGCCTTGTCATAACAATATTTTATGCTTTTGAACGTAGTCGGTATTTAGTTGCCAAAGTTATCTTGCTCGTATCCGTGGTGTTGTATTACTGGATGTGTATACATACACTGTATCGCTTAATATTGTAGCATACCGCCATATTGGTTTCACTGTAAGTTACCTATACTCGTGTTTGCTTGGCCTTGATTGAAGTAATTATCGGGAATAGCGAACATTCCGTAGCTTTGTTATTATTGTTACACTATGAATTTAAACCTACCGAGTAATTAATTATTTGGTAAAAGCGATTTAAATACTGGTTTCAGACGAGGAATATCGACGTAACCAATTGTATGTATGTATGTATGTAAACTCTTTATTGTGCAAAATAAACAAGACAAAATACAATTGACAAACACTGAGATACATGCACAAAGGTGGACTTATCCCTTTAAGGGATCTCTTCCAGTCAACCTTTGAGTGGATGAAAGGAGTATTATAACAATACAAATTCTAAGGGCGCGCGGCCTCGAATACTTTCTCGCTCGCACAATGCATCGCCTTCGCCGCGCCGCTAGACCACCGAGGATCGCCGAGAGGACCCGAAGATGCACGACCGAACAGTATATAACGCAGCCGCCGGCGCCGCATCATTCAATTAGCTAGTGACAGCCTCAGCGATAGCGCACACTGCAGTCCTTTGGCTTGTCTTTAAAGGTTGAGAGTTCGATAGCGCACACTGCAGTCTTCTCCTCAACCTCCCTAGGTCTAGCTAGTGCCTCAGCGATAGCGCACACTGCAGTCCTTTGGCTTATTTGGTGTCGGGAGTAAGCGTGCCCAACCTTGCCGTTTATTCCACGACTATAGTTTTAGCTAGGTAGTACCAGTGTCCAGTATATGTATGCACCTATTGTATGATAATATTTCCGACAATAAACTGTATTGTTGTCAATGGCGTTTGATTGAACGTGCCCGCTTCAGTATTATATTAGGGATGGACGAGTGAGTTTAAACATTGCAAACACTGAGAGCCACAATACATAACTTTACCGAATATAATACATAAACTCCTAAAACCTACCAGTCAATAAACTACTTTATACTACCTATAATATATATCAATAAAATATACTACAATTGTTTACGTTTTTACTATGAGTTTTCAAATCATTTTAAGTCGACTCAATTTTTTTATTTTTATTTAATGTAAAACTATTTACCGTAGGATTCAAACATTCAGAAATAAACGGATCGTTCGCGTGTTGAAAAATAGAAAATAAATAAATGGCTACCATTTGAGATACAGAAAATAAATTAAACTATTCGGTAGCGGCGGATTGTTCGTGTCGCCTCCGCTGAGGCAGACGCGCTGCAAGTAAAACTATGAGTTAGTCCGAAACTTGTCGAGCTGTACTTGAGATGTATACGTCGTGACTAATCCATTTATGTATGTATGTATGTAAACTCTTTATTGTGCAAAATAAACAAGACAAATACATTTCCACATCCATTTATTTCACAATATCCGATTTAAGTATTTATTTATTTATTTTTTTTATATGAAGAGGAAGGCAAACGAGCAAGTGGGTCACCTGATGGTAAGTGTTCACCACTGCCCATAGACACCCGCAGCCCCAGAGGGATTGCAGATGCGTTACCAACCTAGAGGACTAAGATGCAACGCCTCTTGTGCCCGTAATTTCCCCGGCTGTCTTACTCTCCACACCGGAACACAGCAGTGCAAGCACTGCTACTTAGCGGCAGGATTAGCACCCTTAATTCCGCTCAACTCTAATCTTATGCTAATTATTTATTTTATTCAGTTTGTTGGCGTAAGTTAATCGTCTACCCCGTAAGGGATAAAGACGTGATGTGTATGTATTTTATGTACTCATATCAAATACTTGTAATTAGAAGTAGGTTCATTTGAAATTAATGCTTTAATGTCCAGAAAAAGGAATTTCCTTTGACATACGTTTGTATTAAATTAATTAAATTATATTTTACCTTACCCTTGGAAGGGACCTTTTACTTTTGATGATTTTAAATACGTTTTCAAAGAGCTATACGATTCCGGGTAAATAATATATTACCAATAATAAAGCGACAAACGACCGTTTCGTACAATTTAATTTTTATTCCCCCGCAGGAAAAGTTCAACGGGCTTAGTTCCTACTTGTTTTTTTTTATTTTTTAATTAACAAGCACACACATAGGAAGATTCTGTAATATTACCAGAATTGTCATTACTAAGAGCGTTGTGAAATAGTAACGGACACTAGTTTTTTAAACAAGCGTTAATAACCGTTTCCATGGTTTAAAGGTTAACCCATTTTGATTATTTTTTTATTTTGTTTTCAGCCAATGTAAAAACCATGATGTACTTAACATTTTTTTCTCAATATTGATTGTTCTTCAATGCTGGTCTGGGAGCAAATAAAAAATATAGAATGTTCCAGTTGCTTCTCTTCCCGCGCAGATGATAAAAGCCCATTGTGGTAGCGGGTTCACGGGGGATGTAAGTCGCTTCCAACCGAGGCTACTGAAGGTGTATGGGGGAGGCCTATGTCCAACAGTGGATGTCCTATGGCTGATATGATGATGATTGAGTCATGGTTTTTCATAATAAACGATGACAAAATATAACACTAAACGAAATATAATCATTTTAAAACTATTTTTAACCATTATAATGTTTACAAGCAATCGACATACATACAAACATAAATCACGTCTTTATCCCTTACGGAGTAGACAGAGCCTAAGGTAACAAGACCTAAATGCCACGTTTAGCATGATTGCGGGCGTATAGGTAGAAAGGGGAATCAAAATAGTGATGGGTTTGCTAGCCGCATCGCTTATAAAAGTCATGATTCCTATGCCCACTATATGGTTTAGGTACACCCAAAAAGCATCCCATATCACTACATAGTATAAAACAAAGTCGCTTTTTCTGTCCCTATATCCCTAAGTATGCTAAATCTTTAAAACTACGCAACGGATTTTGATGCGGTTTTTTTAATAGCTAGAGTGATTCAATAGGAAGGTTTATATGTATAATACATGCATAATATACCGTGCGAAGCCGGGGCGGGTAGCTAGTCACTACATCACTATCACTACATAGTATAAAACAAAGTCGCTTTTTCTGTCCCTATATCCCTATGTATGCTTAAATCTTTAAAACTACGCAACGGATTTTGATGCGGTTTTTTTAATAGATAGAGTGATTCAAGAGGAAGGTTTATATGTATAATACATGCATAATATACCGTGCGAAGCCGGGGCGGGTCGCCAGTCACTACATAGTATAAAACAAAGTCGCTTTTTCTGTCCCTATATCCCTATGTATGCTTAAATCTTTAAAACTACGCAACGGATTTTGATGCGGTTTTTTTAATAGATAGAGTGATTCAAAAGGAAGGTTTATATGTATAATACATGCATAATATACCGTGCAAAGCCGGGGCGGGACGCTAGTCACTATCATCACTACATAGTATAAAACAAAGTCGCTTTTTCTGTCCCTATATCCCTATGGATGCTTAAATCTTTAAAACTACGCAACGGATTTTGATGCGGTTTCTTTAATAGATAGAGTGATTCAATAGGAAGGTTTATATGTATAATCCATGCATAATATACACCGTGCCAAGCCGAAGCGGGTCGCTACTTCTTAATAAGTTCAAGGGTAAGTAATTCAAACGTTCCCAACTAAACCTGACCTTAAACAGAACAATAACGCATTAGAGCTGTCCGTCACACGCACAATATGCTGGTGAATAGAGGAAATGGTCCTATCCTGAAACAATAGTGCTGAAACTTAACCGACCGAGAATTTCATTGTGTAGAAAGGACGCTAATCTGCTTCGTGACACTTTACATATTAAGATGGAATTAAACTCGCAAAGTTGGAGTTTGTCACCGTCGCTACAAGTTCTTAGTGACAAAGTGGAGTTGAGTTTTTGGAGAATAAAAGTGATTTGTGACGGCAAGCTCGGATGTTATTTTATTTAGTACTAGCTTCCGCGGCTTAGTCTGCGTAGAATTATACATAAAAGAGAAAGCTCTTGAATCACTCTATCTATTAAAAAAAATCGCATCAAAATCCGTTGTGTAGTTTTGAAGATATAAGCATACAAGGACAAAGGGACAGAGAAAGCGACTTTGTTTTATACTATGTAGTGATGTGAAAGGTGTTCTTCCATGCTGGTCTGGGAGTAAAGAAAAAACGTAGAATTTAACAGTTGCTTCTCTTCCCGCGCAAATGGTAAAAGCCCATCGAGGAAATGGGCGAAAGTCTTAGCAACCCATCACTTTTAAACACTCACTCATCACTTTTAAATATTGTATGTGTGTACTCATATTGTAGGTATACAGGGTGTCCCAGAAAGTAGAGTCAAGCGAAAGTCCTGACGTAGAGCAACTCAAGGGGCATCCGAATCACCCCCATGTATGTTCCGCGATTTTTCGTAGTTTAGGAGTTATGGCCTTTTTTCACATTTTCTATTAATCTACGACCACGGAGACAATTTTGCTCACTCTGACTGCAATAATTGAGATAATTGGCTGCTTGTTTTTTTAACGAGTAGCTGAATAGTACGTGCATGTATTTCAATTAAAAACAAAACAACATCGGTGACCGTTTGGGCAAAAAAAAATATCGAATCACAAAAAGTGACCAAATTTTGACTGTAGTTCAGACTTTGAAGGCCAATTACAAAAAAAACTAGCATAACTTTTTTTTTTCAAACCATGTTTAAAAACTGCCTTATTTTATTGAATTTCTACCCTATTAATTTTATTGATCTATCATTAAGGGATCATGCCAAAAAAAAAAAACAAAACGTACTTCATCCGTAATTTTCACTTTTTCTAGTAAGGCCAAGTTCAAATCTGAAATATTTTTTAATTTTCATTTAATAGCCTCGGAAAATCAGTGGTCAGTATTATTGTTTTGCACCAAGAAGTTTTTCATGCTAAATCCGGAGCACAAACCTAATTTCAGATTTGTACTTGGCCTTATTAGAAAAAGTGAAAATTACGGATGAAGTACGTTTTGATATTTTTTTTTGGCATGATCCCTTAATGATAGATCAATAAAATTAATAGGGTAGAAATTCAATAAAATAAGGCAGTTTTTAAACATGGTTTGAAAAAAAAAAGTTATTCTAGTTTTTTTTGTAATTGGCCTTCAAAGTCTGAACTACAGTCAAAATTTAGTCACTTTTTGTGATTCGATATTTTTTTTTTGCCCAAACGGTCACCGATGTTGTTTTGTTATTAATTGAAATACAAGCACGTACTATTCAGCTACTCGTTAAAAAAACAAACAGCCAATTATCTCAATTATTGCAGTCAGAGTGAGCAAAACTGTCTCCGTGGTCGTAGATTAATAGAAAATGTGAAAAAAGGCCATAACTCCTAAACTACGAAAAATCGCGGAACATACATGGGGGTGATTCGGATGCCCCTTGAGTTGCTCTACGTCAGGACTTTCGCTTGACTGTACTTTCTGGGACACCCTGTATAGTGTGTATGTATGCACGTGTTTATGATATTTAGTAGTTTATTTATGAATTGCTTTCATGCTGGTCTGGGAGTAAAGATAAAACATAGAATGTACCAGTTGCTTCTCTTCCCGCGCAGATGGTAAAAGTCCATCGAGGGAATAGGCGAAAATCTTAGGAATCATGCTATAGGCGATGCGGCTTGCAACCCATCACTATTTTGATTCCTCCTTTCCATCTAAATGCCCACAGTCATGCTGAGCGTGGCCTTTAGGTCTTGTTACCTTAGGCTCTGTCTACCCCATTGGGGATAAAGACGTGATTTGTGTATGTATGTATGTGTATTTATGAATTGTTTGTTGTATTTTGAGATGTACGCTCTATTGTGGCTTTCACTATATGGATATTTTAAACTCACTCTTTGTCGGTCTCTCGCTTAATGTTCCTCTCATTTACTCAAAGGTTAACTGGTAGAGATCCCTTATAGGGATAAGTTCGCCTTTGTGCATATATTTAAGGTCTTTTTTGTGATTTCTACTTCTCTATATTTGTACAATAAAGCATTTACTTACTTACTTACTTTTTTGATTTCTTTTTGCACCTATACACCTATACTCCCTGAATCATGCTAAACGTGGCCTTTAGGTTTTGTTACCTTGGGTTCTGTCTACCCCGTAAGGGATAAAGCCGTGATATATGTATGTAAGTGAAAGGGCTAAGAGAGTCTTTAAAATGCTAAACGAAATCTCCTATATATGACCCACTGTTGGACAGAAGCTTCCTCTCGGAATGAGAAGACTTGGGCTATGATAATAGTTCAATGCAGATCGAGAACTTAACAAAACATTGAACTGTTTCGCAGGCGTAAGGTTTCCTCACGATGTATGCCTTCACCTAAAAGCTCATGATGGGGAAATTTCAAATGTTAGCAGTTCGTCTCGAGTTTTTATTTGGTCGTAAGTAGAACTTAATTGTTGTACATGTATTAAATTAGAAAAAAAAAAACTGCCAAGTTTCTTGCGGCGCATTCTTCTTGGCAATGATGGTCTTTCCGAATGCGCTTGTAGTTTAAAAAAAACATGTAAAAGAGCCCTTGGGGGCCTATTAGCAAAACAAACGTTTTTTTCTTGCCGAGCCGACTAAATAACATCCCCGCAGTTCCTTTAACGTTTCTAGCTCTAGTTAATACTCGCAGGCCGATTTGTATTATACTTAAGTCAGAGTATTTTTCCTACTTGAGATCAACGTATTTAAGAAATAGGATTTTCTTCTTTCCGTTTTTTTCATATTTACATTCACCTGTATTTCTTCTATATTCGGTCATATTTTGGGAACGAATGATATCGCCATTTTGTTTGTGTCACAGAGAATGGGGTTGAGTTCTTTTGCTTTTTCACGGCTTGTGCCTCGAGAGGTCGTGTCGTAGTCAGGTAACAGATCTGTTCACTAACGAACGCGCGTTTCACATTTAAGACATACATACATACATACATAAATCACGTCTTTATCCGTAATGGGGGTAGACAGAGCCCAAGGTAACAAGACCCAAAGGCCACGCCTAGCATGACTGCGGGCATTTAAATGGAAAGGGGGAATCAAAATAGTGATGGGTTGCAAGCCGCATCGCCTACAGCATTCCACATTTAAGAATCTGTATATTAAATAATCATAATTACTACGAGCATACAGATCCTAGAGTATCAAAACCTAGCTTCGTTTAAAGTGATTCTGGACGTACAGGTGGAAAGGGGAATCAAAATAGTGATGGGTTGCTAGCCGCATCGCCTATGACATACTTTTCGCAAATTCCCTCGATGATCTTTTATTCTCTCCGCGGGAAGTGAAGCAGTTGGTACATTGTCTGGTTTTATTTGCTCACAGACCAGCATGGAGGAACCAGACCTTGTATCTGTATGCGTTTATGTGTGCGTAATACGCAGTCAGTACCGTCATTTACGCACACTGAGAAGT
Organism: Pandemis cinnamomeana; assembly: GCA_932294345.1. NCBI lineage: Eukaryota > Metazoa > Arthropoda > Insecta > Lepidoptera > Tortricidae > Pandemis > Pandemis cinnamomeana. Next base: position 2,276,724 of record OW028712.1, read on the forward strand.
CTTATAAACACGAACTTTACACTTCATAATTAACAATTCGCTATTAAGTGTTAAGCGTGAGTGAATTAATTTGTGCCTCAAAAACAGACCTACCTAACAAAGCAGTAAATATTTAATAATGTCATGTATACCTCAGAGCTTCAAGTATTGTTATTTATGAACCTAAGCCAACGAACTTTGCTACTTCGCAACCATTTTCAACTATTAACTTATCACCAAAACCACACGAGACGCTTTAAGTGTATTATGGTTTATTAACCTCCGCAAATAACACCTGATCCAACCAACCATTGTAATTTAATTACGTATGTAATTAATTTGATACGTAACAGCGTTGGTTGTTAGAAGAAAAACATGCTATTGCCAGAGTATTTGTCACGTAATCCACTAAGAAATTTAGGGCACCAATTAAAATACATTATGGTTCAAAATTATCTAATGCGATTGTCTCAGAAAATTGCAAATTAACAGAATTGTTATAACCTAAACCAATCTATATTACGCTATCAAAAATTTCATCAAGCAAATAGTTACACAGAAAATACCATCACATTTTGAACCATTGTGTATTTTAACCCATTACACAAAACTTTATGTATTCTGATTTGATTCTATTGTAGAATCCTTCGCTACATTCTGGGTTCAATGTAGCACCCTCGGCGTAAATACATCATTTTGCTCCCTTGTGACACAAATAACTATTTGTTAGTAAATTTTATTATTAGATAAGTACGTTAATTTTATCGACGCATTGTGTGATACGTAGCTTGCTAAATTAATTAGTAAGAAATATAAAATTCAACTAATTTTGCTGTTACACATATGTTTATTAATTGTTGTATATATTTTTAGGTGTTCAAATATATATGCCTGTATGAATTTACACACTGTAGAACTATAACGTAACACTTATTCCGCTGACAGTAGTATCCAGGTCACAACATAATACTGATGTGTATCAGATCTCCGCAACTTTACAAAGAGACGCGATAGCATCTTTAGTTTGTTATTGCTTGTGAACTGAAGTTCCAGCTCTTTGTTACGTAATATACTAGCTTCACGTATCTGCGTAGAATTATACATATAAACCTTCCTCTTAAATGACTCTATCTGTTAAAAAAACCGCATCACAATTCTAAAGATCTAAGCATACATAGGAACAGACAGCGGAAAGCGACTTTGTTTTATACAATGTCGTGATAGTGACCATGTTTTGAAGCTAATATTGTCCAAAATTTTCCAGCTCTAGACAAATTTGAAGAACAGAGATGAACGGTAGTCGCCCGTAGAATTGCTAAGCTCAACTGACAGTGGGCAGGGTACGCGGTTCGCGGAACCGACGGCCGATGGAGACGGAAAGGTCGAACGGCGACCGCGTACTGGAAGACGCGGCGGGGAAAGGTGTACAAGATGAACTGATGACTTGGTCAAGGTTGCGGGAGTCATTGATGGGTCACTCATTACCTCCATAATTAAAAAAAAAATGTTTTCTTTCACGTTAGGTACGACACGAAAATTAATTGTAAGATTGGCAGAAGTTTTAGATACTTTTTGTTATTTTTTTATGACATAGGGGGTAAAAAGAACATGCTTATCTGATGGAAAGCAATCACCACCGTCCAAGGACACTCATAAGATAGAAAGATTGAGAGTGCGTTGCCGTTTTTTGAAAATCCCTAAGTTGTTTTGGAAGATGCCGAAATATAAAGCAATCTATTGAGTTTACAACGAACTTCAAAATGAAGACTAGATAAAAGAAAAGCCAGAGTTAGAGCGAAATTGAATTAAACACGTATTAATTCACTATCCCTCCGAGTTCCGTGATTCCGCGGGAACTTTCCGAATTTTCAACAAAGCGGGGAAAAATAATTGAATTACAGACAACTCTATGGAAGTTTCTGTCTGCTTTAGATGCCGGAACGTTTGGTGCTTCACCCTGTTTCTTGTGAATTTAATAATATAGCATCTATTAACCTTCCATGCTGGTCTGGAAGCAAAGAAAAAACATAGAATGTACCAGTTGCTTCTCTACCCGCGCAGATGGTAAAAGCCCATCGAGGGAACTGGCGAAAATATTAGGAATCATGTTATAGGCGATGAGGCTAGCAACCCTTCACTATTTTGATTTCCTTTTCCAGCTATGCGCCCTTAATCATGATAAACGTGGCCTTAAGGTTTTCTTACCTTAGGCTCTGTCTAACCCGTAAGGGATAAAGACGTGATGTATGTATGTATCTATTAACTATTTACTTAGTTAGATTACAGGTAGAACGTTTCAACAAGAAAAAGAAACATTTACTTCTTTGAATTGAGTGTCTCTCAGGTTTACATCGTGTAAGGAAACTAACCTAACCTAAAAAAATCCTTTTATATACAAGCTTTGCTAACTGTACTTTTTGTTGACTGTAAGTACCTGCATTGTCATCCGTCCTACATATATGTGAACCAAATTTCAAGTCAATCGGACCAACCCTTGAAGAGTTTCCTCCTACGGAGATGATCCTGGCACGCCACCAGAATTCCGCTACCAGATTGTTGTATTGTCATCCAACTTACACAACTATACCAAATTTCAGCTTAATCGGTTGAAGATATCTGCTTCAAAATTGAGTTGCAAGATTCCACCCGCACAATACAAGGTACCTACATCGTAAGTTATTATTATTATTATTTTTATATGAATAGGAAGGCAAACGAGCAAGTGGGTCACCTGATGGTAAATGTTCACCACTGCCCATAGACACCCGCAACCCCAGAGGGATTGCAGATGCGTTGCCAACCTAGAGGACTAAGATGCAATGCCTCTTGTGCCCGTAATTTCCTCGGCTGTCTTACTCTCCACACCGGAACACAGCAGTGCAAGCACTGCTACTTAGCGGCAGGATTAGCGAGTAAGATGGTGGTAGCGATCCGGACGGACCTTGCACAAGGTCCTACCACCCGCAAAAATATAAGTTAAATAAAAACTTGTAAATATTACCAAGTACGGTACAAAAAGCCCTCTGATAGACAGACGGCGGGAATTTAATTATTGGGTACCTCTGTGTAAGGGTACCCTTATAAAAGAATAGAAGGACCCTCTATGTCAAAAATGTGTCATCTGCGAAGAAGTTGGCACCTCTACATTTCTTTTCTCCTTTATTTCATTTATTTTTCTTCCAAGTCAATTAATTGAACGCTTGAATGTGAAATACTCGTTATATTTCTTACAGTTAAACAAATAACTGCTATCTCAAATAGCAGACAATGGCAATCAATTTGAAGGGTGCTATTATTATAAAACAATTGAAGTAAGGTTTCTATTTCTATGTTAACCTATTGGGTACTAAACTATTTAATTAATTTATGAATTTATGTACTTCCACGCTGGTCTGGGAGCAAAGAAAAAACATAGAATGTACCAGTTGCTTCTCTTCCCGCGCAGATGGTAAAAGCCCATCGAGGGAATGGGCGAAATTCATAGTAATCACGTTATTGGCGATGCGGCTAGCAACCCGTCACTATTTTGATTCCATTTTCCACCTATGCGCTCACAATTTTGCTAAACGTGGCCTGTAGGTCTTGTTACCTTATATAGACTGTGTCTACTACGTAAGGGATAAAGACGTGATTTGTGTATGTATGTATGTATTTTTTTTTTAGTCACATAAGTCGAGTTCTATCTATTTATTGCTTTGTTTACGTAAAAGTTTATGGATTATGTAGTATATTTTATTTGTGTATCGTTTCCTGAATCACAGACGGTTCTGGCTGAAAATCAGTGCTGCAGGTGTCTAACACCGTTACACCAGGCTGATGATCTATTTTTCATGCCTGTTTTTTTTTCTATAAAATTGTGTATATTCTCTTATATTTCTGTCTGGCAAAAGGAATAAAATGTCTTCTTTCTTTCTACTACTTTTTATGTCTCAATTAGTTCCTAATTGTCTAGTTTTTAGAGGTCCGTACCGTACCTTTAAGGGGAAAATGGAACCATTTTAGTATCACTTGGACACCGGTAACGTAGATAGTAGGAATTAGCTGTGGGCTGACGCAATTTACTTTTCGTTCCGTGAGGTAACAAAGCGAGGGTGTAAAAACTTTTCCGGTTTAGCCTTATTTTAGAAGCGTTGGAAACAAAACAGTTTCCGATATAAAAAATGTTTTTGTCGTCTGTAGGTACTGTTGACTTTTCATCTCGTCTCATTTCCAACTTACGTCCCACTCCTGGGCTCGGGCCTCCTCTCACAATAAGAGGGTTTGGGCTATAGTTCCCACGCGGACCCAGTGCGGATTGGAAACTTCCGAAAACCTCATGGTAAAATTTCAAATGTCATTTCGCACTTTAAATTCCGAAAAACTCAAAGGCGAGCCCGGGGTTCGAACCCACGACCGTCTTGAGAGGCCACAGGTCGAAACGCTTGGCTACCATGGTCACGGCTTGTACCAAGTTTCAACTCTTTAAAGATTTGATGTAAACGATTGTTATCTTGCAAAAATGTAAATAAATTAAATAAAATCCATCCAAAACGGGGGTCAAATTTGTCCCAAACCAATGTAATATACATTGCAAGTCAATTGTACATAAGTTGTTAAAGAAAAGCTCATCATAAAGTGATATTGGCATCTGTTTCTAGCATTCGACTCCTTGCCTTTAGAACGATGAAACCAAAAACGGAAACTTCAACAATTCCCGTTAATTCCTCTAAGTCAACACCAAAATGATAATTTACCTCCCTTCCTTTTGAATCCAAGTCGGAGATCCACTTACTTAGCTTTATTCTTTGGAAGATATCATTAATCCCAAGGGAGTTTTGAAACGTGCCTAATCCTGTAAAGCTTGCTCTGTTTATCAAACGAATTTTTTACCTGTTTTCCTTTTCATTTTTGGCTTAGCATGAACCCACTTACCATATATCATAGACACGAACAGCATCAAGGCATTCAAGATGTATGAATGCCTCTTTATCCTTTTCAGAGTCCCGGCCATTTTGAATTTATACATCACAACTAATTAAATTTTAATTTTACACTTGTCATTGTCACTTAGTTAACACTCAAACTTTACTACTAAATTTTACTACTCAGTTTTATTCGGCTACTTTTAATTAATTGCTTAAGCGAGCTCGGCGTCACAACTCATAGTCGGCTACATCCTACCTGCTTCCAATAAATCTGTCAACATTGGAACTAGTACGTAATTAACTCGTTGACTAATAACAGAATGACACTTATCAGCCTTTAAAACGAATGTCACGTCATATATCTCGCGCTCTTACTAAGTTACTATTTTTATTTTATCTTAAAATAGGGTATCGCTGTACATAAATCGTTCCTTAGAGTCAGCTTCGACTGGAGCGTGGCGTGGATTATTTTGTAAAGCATAATGCCGGCGCTAAAGTATACCCGAAATCTCCGCCGTGCTCGAAGATAAATCTCGCTCTAATCCTAGCTCGTAACTTTAAAAGAAAATTCGCTTCGTCACGCTATCTCGTTTGGAATTTACGGGCACGCATAAATGTAGGAATCACTGTTTTATATCGGCTCATATAAGTTCCGAGGCACCTCGTCCGGCACTGGTCGCGAGTGATCGACGTCGGATGTCGAAGATCGTCATTTCAGAATCGAGACCGCGCGTCCGCACGCGCCGACGGAACGCAAAGCACTGACTTACATAAGGGATTTGGCTCGCGCCAGCTGAGGATCTGCGAGATAGGGATGCAAGATGATTTTCCTAGGGGTTGCAGGCTGAACGTAGGCCAATCGAGCGGGACGGAAAAGTTCGCTTCATACGGCTACAGGGTGCCGCTAAAATCTTGTGTGAAGAAGCAATTAAAGTGTACAATTATCTGAAAGTGATACGTTTTCTACGTAACACGTTGAAGTTAATCTTTTAATGAGTGTTTAATCTAGTGGTTAATGGGGCTGGTGTGCGTGCGATCGGAACGGGGTTACTTTTTCGTTCTTTCGGGAACGTGGATGCTGATTTTCCACTCCCGCGATTTTATTAATTTCAAAGTTTAATTCTGCCCGCAAACTTTGATGTGTTTTGTTGCTGTGTTGAACTTAAACGAGCTCGCCTACACTAAAATGTTTGTTTTAACATTTTCATGATTTTAAATCTTGTTTAAAAATATCCTGGCTTTGCCTACTAGCAAGCATTGCGCGCGACTTCGCCTGCAGCTGCGGGAATTGCGCTTTTCCAATTAAAATAAGCCTGTAATAATTAGCAATAATGAAATAACATTACTATTAGAATTGTTTCAAATTATTCGTGGATTTGAAATTCAAGATTAAAAATTAATAGATAATATCCTGGCTAATATTATGAATCTGGAAGGAGCTCTCCTTCTCTGTCTGTCCTTCAGTTTGCTACCTACATTGCCGAGGCATCACGTAAACAAAATTCTTCGCACGCAAATACTAAGTTTTAACTCAAAACTTTTTAAATAAAATGGTCTTCAAACTTGTTAATTTTCTAAATAAGATTTAATGCATTTTACCTTTTCAATTAGTACTTAATTAAGTAAAAACAATACCTATTAGGTATTAGAACTCTTGGATTATAAGAAAAGCGTTCAATAAAGCGTATAAGTTACGTATTACGACTCTATTTGCTCTTTTTTATTCCAACTATGTCTCTCTGATTACTTTGTCGTACCAAATTCAATTATTTATTTTATTAGGCCAGTCTTAAGATTTATTAGATAAGGATGAACTGGTTACCTAAATACTTTATACTCACGAACATACTTTTTATGGAGCTGTGCTGTCATTCCAATGAACAGTTACCACATATGGCATGGTAATGCGGACTATTGCGGACGGACGGACAGCAAAACCATAGAAGGGATCCCATAGACACCCTTCGCATCCACCCCTAAAAATTACAAGTAGTAATAATATTATTAAACATATTAATCTTAGTTAGATCTTACAATACTTGCTTTTTGCGGGTGGTAGGGCCTTGTGCAAGGTCCGTCCGGATCGCTACCACCATCTTACTTGCTAATCCTGCCGCTAAGTAGCAGTGCTTGCATTGCTGTGTTCCGGTGTGGAGAGTTAGACAGCCGGGGAAATTACGGGCACAAGAGGCATTTCATCTTAGTCCTCTAGGTTGGCAACGCATCTGCAATCCCTCCGGTGTTGCGGGTGTCTACGGGCAGTGGTGATTACTTACCATCAGGTGACCCACTTGCTCGTTTGCCTTCCTATTCATATAAAAAAAACTTAAAAGTAATAAAAAAATACTCATACAAAGTATAAAAATATTATAAAAACCTAACCTAGGGTGCCACCGGCAGCGAGGCGGGGCCTAAGTTACCGGTGGTCAGCGCGACAGTGAGAGGAACCTCCTGACTATCCGAGACGTGTCCAGGAGTACCGCCGTCCTTATCTTGGCCCTTGACCCAAGCACATAGCGAGAGTCTTTTAAGGTGACGGTCAAGGCTCTTCGCTATCAGACCGTTCGCCGAAACGACGATCGGGATAGTGATCGTCGAATCCACAGGCCACACGGCGGTAACCTCGTGAGCCAAGTCAAGGTACTTGCTGACTTAGTCCTTCTCGGCCTTCACGAGGTTCACGTCATGGGGGATTGTGATGTTGATGTCTATTAGAACTGCCTGACGCTTCGATCGATCTATCAGCACGATATCAGGTTTATTGGCGACAATAGTCCAGTCCGTGATGATCGATCGATCCCAATAGAGCGTGACACGACCATCTTCAAGAACTGGGTGCAGGTGTGCACTTTTAGTACGGCGCTTCGAAGTCCACAAGGCTGAATAAAAGAGCAAATTGCTGGTGAATAATCCTGGCTACAAGGTTATGTCTGTGCAAGTACTCGCCGTTAGCAAGACTAGAACAACCAGAGATAATCTGCCTGAGTGACTCCCAGGACGTCGGCATGCCCGACAGATGCCGACCGTACCGTCCTTCAGGATATACCTCCGGTAGTTAGTCATGATAACTTCGTCCGCAATTGTACAGGTAAAACCTTCGGTTACCTCGAAGAGATCCCCGAAGCGTAGCCAGTTCACCGACGGGAACAGGTCTACATCGGGCCCCATGAGGGCCTTATAGAACCGCCCGTGTAGCTCTTCATTCTCCCATCCAGGTTTGCGGTTGTATATACTATTATTATGTAGGAAACCAAACAAAAAAGCAAAATTATTACAAACAAAGCAGCAGGAAAACCTACGGAATCATAACTTCATATATTATTAAAGCAAAAACATTCAGTATCAACAAAATATACAGTATCAAATGAATGAAAAGAATTGAAATCGTTTCACATGCGATGAAGACGTCTATGTACAGATTATAAAATAAACTACACCCCTCAAAAGAGCGTAGGGATTCCCATTTTGAATCCTCGTAGGTACTCATTGATTCCTTAATATTTTTGAGCAGTATATAAGGCTCGACAATAACAGGAAAATAAACTTACACAGATTAATACATTCTCAAAAACAGTATGTAACATGCGTTCAAAAATGAAGACCAAAGACATGTTTGCACACACAACACATTATCGACCAGTGATCGGACCTCAAGCACATAGTCAGATTCTCTCTCCTCTAGGAACGCTACCCTATGACGTCTTAATGCGATTCAATTCCGATTCAGTTTAGCTTCGCTCGCTGTCAGATTCAAACTAAAAATGCCAGCTACGAGTAAAACCAGAACTGAGTCTTGGTAACCCCCGGGGTAGCGAAACAACATTCTAAAGTATACATTAGAATCAATAACCTCACAGCCCTCATTTATTTGAAATAGGTTAAAAAAAACAAAATGGACACCGCCCACGGACCCAGCGGTGTGATAAAATGTATGTATAGGCATTACCATCAAACAGTAAACGGTGAATCTTTAGTGTATGTTGATATATTCGGTCCAACGTACAGCCTGAATCAATATTATTAAGATGACCCTCGCGCCCTTTCCCTATAAATATTTACGTTTAATTTAAGAGCCTCTTAAGCTAATTCCTAATTAATTTTATGCTAAGTCTGGGATTAGTTGAACCTTTATGAAAATTAGAATCGTGTCAGGTTAGGTCAGACTGCTATATGAGTATGAATTTTTACAAAACTATTCTGATGATTTTGTTTACGTTAGTATTTAATATGGTTTAATTGGTGTAACTAAGAGGTTTTGCTTGAAGATTGAAGATGGTTTAACGGTCTAGGGGGCTTTTACAGAAGGTCTCATGCGCTAATGATTTTATCAGCTATACTCTCAACGTCAGACGGTTTTGTATTATTAATACATACATATATTACGTCTTTATCATTTACGGAGTACACAGAGCCTAAGGTAGCAAAACCTTTAGCCTACGTTTAGCATGATTATGGGCGTATAGGTGGAAAGCGAAATCAAAATAGCCTATGACATGATTCCTAAGACTTTCGCCCATTCTCCGATGGGCTTTTACCATCTGCGCGGGAAGAGAAGCAACTGGTAAATTCTGTGTTTTCTTTATTCCCAGACCGGCATGGAAGAAATATGTTATTAAACAGTAACCAAAATAGTATTGCAGTGGCGTTCCGTGAAACGTTAGGCAGCCCGGTACAAAAAACATCCGAGTCCCTAATTACTTTCTTTCTTGGAAAAATAATTTTATTTCACTTACTTTACTTTAATTACCTCCAGATCTATCCAGCCGTTCTGACGTGAAAGAGTAACAAACATCCATCCCTCCATACTTACAAACTTTTGCATTTATAATATTAGTATAGGATATAAACCAGAATCGCTCTATCTATTAAAAAATCCGCATTAAATCCTTTGCGGGGTTTTAAAGATCTAAGCATACATACAGACAGAAAGCGGAAAGCGACTTTGTTTTATACTATGATTTCGGTCAAACGCTACTAGATGATGGCAGACAGATGAGGAATGCTAGCAACGCATTACCCAAATATACCCTCAGAAGTTTAATGTGAAACTGAGTCCAACGCAAATTACCCGAACAAAATTCGATACTCAAAAATGTACACTCGTTTGACTAATACTTTGAAGCAACAAAATTGCCGTCCGCTGATTAATTCTAATAGAACGGAATTCAAAGAACAAGAAAGCCCGATATTAGGCAGCATTAATTATTAATAGAGTTTGTAGGTTAAAATCGAATTGGGAACCAATCGGTCCCAATTTGAACAACTTCAAACGCTTCTTAAAGACAGATTTCTCGTCTCATCGCAGTCAGACCGGACAAAAGGAAAGTTTTTTATTGGCGGAAGTAATACGCTTAAAAGGGACTCTAAACACTGATTTCGATTTGATTTAGGATCGTACAGATTAAACAACCGAATCCTAAATAGACGGCGAACGATAAGCTGCCGTAAGACGTTTGGGAAAAGTTGGGATTGGATTAACGCGAGCCGCCGTATAAATAGCAGGCACAAAAGAAGGGAGACGGTTTTATAATTAACTGCAATCAACACTGACGTATTGAATTTCAAGCATTTTGTACAGTAATGGACGCAAATGTTAACTCGATTAATTAACAGAAGGCTTAAGACGCTGATAACGGTTAACATTAAACAGTGTCACACGGAATCAAGTTTGAGATGATAGACAAATATTTCCGTCATTTTTATTTTGAATCAGAATTATTTTTAGTTTGTTTACGAATTTGCTTGGGGTATTCTGGGAAAAGTACAGAGAATACTTAAAAAGAAATACCGGCCAATTGCGCGACGGACTCGCGCACGAAGAGTTCCGTATCATTATTTATTTATTTATTTATTTATTTTCGGAAATCCAACAGTAACCAACTACAAAACTACAAAAACAATTTCAAAAATTCTATAAAAACGGGCAAAAAAAATCATGCTTGTTGTATGGGAGCCCCCCTTAAATATTAATTTTATTAAGTTTTTAGTATCTGTTGTTATAGCGGCAACAGAAATACACCATCTGTGAAAATTGTATCTGTCTAGCTATCACGGCTCATGAGACAGCCTGGTGACAGACAGACGGATAGCGAAGTCTTAGTAATAGGGTCTGGACCCTATTTTTACCCTTGGGGTACGGAACCCTAAAAATGATTGGAATCCTTTCACGATTTGATGAAGCTCGTTTACGGAATTATTTAGTAAACAACCGTTATTGACTACAACGCCAACACAACAGCTATTTCCATGTTTATAACGTACTACTTTGACAAATGGAGTTAGTTATATAATATAGTGTCAATGGTAAATAACAATCGACAGTACACTCGCCTACGAAAACAATTTGCCAAACTGTTTGCAGACATAACAGTGCCGGTAAATAAAACGCCCGTAAGACGCTCGAGCGCGACTGTACCGAGTTCCGCGACAGATGTTAACATACGTTGTTTGTTTTCTTACTTTAAGAGATATATTTGTTATTTTTTCCTGCGAGGGAAGGCCCCTTCCATTTTTATTTACGTCACGAGAAATTAACTGTCGCCTTCAAATTCTTCGGCGTAGATAAAATTTCTTAATAGCCCGTGCTTGCTTTTTTAAATTAGGTTAGCATTAACATGTCGAATTTATTCGATAAGTTCTTCTAAATTATTCACTTGCATGTTTATGACTCATTTTCGTGATAAATCACGCGTTCTCATTTAGTTTTTGATCTTGACGTTTGAGCTTGTTTAAAGCTAATTTATTGTTGTTGCTTTTCTTCTTAATACTTGTTTCAGCTTCAACATTGTATTTTGGTATAGAAAATAAATTATTAAAGCCCGCTTTCCTTTTCTTTGTATGTTCGAGAGATCGAGAGCTGTATTTAGCTCGATTCTTAGAATGATGCCAGTAATGCGGATTGCTCAAGTTTGTTACAATTTTCATTGACTTCTTTTGAAACTAAACAAAACACAAACTAATACAATTTTAAGAGAGTCGTCTTTATGATGTAAGTTATTAATTTATTGGATTATCGAATGGCATTTAATAATAAAGGTAATTAATTTATAGGGGGCTATTGCATGTGAATTTGCCACTAGAGGCCAAGGCCAAGACGACAAGTCGCGTGAGGTCCAATAACATTCACTTTTCATATAAATAAATTATAATTTCTTTCATTTAACTCATGAAAAGTGACCTCCTTCGTGAAGCTAACTGAATAATAACGTTAAGATGTATGGAAGGTGTATCACTGAAGGATAGAATAAGGAAGGTGATAAAGGAACGTGCGGATGTGAAAGAGGATATAGTGACTAGGATAGAAAAAAAGTATGCTTATGGTTTGGCCACGTAGATGAAAGTAGACTAACTAAACAGATCTATATGGGGAGTGTGAATGGTTGCGTTGGGAGGGGAGACCTAGACGGACGTTCCAAGACCGAATAGGAGACGTTTTGGAAAAAGGTCAGGTCACTAGTACCCGAAACCGACGAGTATTTTTGAAGAGATTGATGAATGTGGATGAAGCGAAAGAAGTATAAGATTTCTAAATGTCACTTAAAATTATAACACATAGAAAAATCCGAAAAGTAAAGCTATGGCCGGGAATCGAACCCGGATCCTCGACATTCCGTGACGCGTGCTATACCCCTACACACCACCCCTCTGCTATGGGTATGGCTTTACTTTTCGGAATTTCCTGTGTTCTAATTTTAAGCCATCATCATCATCAGCCTATATTAGCCCACTGCTGGATATAGGCCTCCCCTAATGAGCGCCATAGCGCCCTGTCTTCAGCTTGACACATCCAGCATCTGCCGCAGTCTTTCGCAGATCGTCATCCCAGTTCTGCTGGCCGGAGGACGTCCTACACTACGTTTGCCGAAATATTCTTGATTCATTTGATTGTACGGAAGTAGTGTCAGGATCTTAGCAAGTGGAACAATATAGTCGCTGCCTGCCCCTGTGGGAAAGAGGCGTGTATCTTAAAACGATTGATGTTCAAAACAATCCCGCTCTAAACAGGAGTAACAACAATAAATCAAGGCGCATTCAAACCATTTAACGTGAGGGGAAGTCTAAAAGTGTCTGCATTTTGACGCGACACGTCGGATTCGTGATGTTTATTTTAGTAAGATCGGGCTTTAGTGAAATTTGTCGTTGTAATCTGAGGGGTGGAAAGGTCGGCCTATTTCTGTACGAACACAAGTCACGTCAAATTACAACGGAACTCGTAGCGTTTGAGACGTTGAAAAACTCGCGACGACCTGTTTCAAATAGTACATACATAAATCACGTCTTTATCACGGTGTAGGCAGACCCTAAGATACCAAGAACTAAAAGCCACGTTTAGTATTATTGTGGACGTATATGTGGCGACCGTTTCACTTTTGCGAAGACACACACAAGGCTGTTGATCTATTTTTCATATATCTGTGTTTTTTTTCTTGTTTCTTTTCTATAAAATTGTTTATATATTCTCTTTATTTGTGTGTCTCGCAAAAAGGAATAAAATAATGTCTTCTTTCTTTCTTTCTTTTAAATGAAAAGGAGAATCATAATAGTGTTGGGTTGCTAGCGGCATCACCTGTAACATGATTCTTAAGATTTTCACCCATTCCCTCGATAGGCTTTCACCATCTGCGCGGGAAGAGAAGCAACTGGTACATCTAATGATGTTCCTTTGCTCCCAGGCCAGCACGCAAGTATGAGCGTAGTAATACTATTTAAGTTGTAACGCAAATTATCTTTAGTATTTTATTGGAAGTGTCAACTGACGCGAGTTATTTTCTAGTAACATTGGTAACTCGAACTTTTTCCTAAGCGCCGTATTAAATATTAAATATGTGAAGGGAGATCTGAACGTTTACAAATGTCACGATGGGAGCGAAAGAAAAATAACGTCAAATAGATGATTTAAGATTGTTTGTTAATATGCGAAGGGAGTTCTGTACACTGTCTACTTTGCACAGTATTCGTAAAGATTGCAAATCGGTCTTCTAGGCTAATTTTGGCGTCGTAGACCAGCATGGAAGAAATAGGCAAAATGAAAAGAGCTTTAATATGGTTTTGCGGCAGGCGCACTCCCCCCACCTCATTTGGCCCCCGCGGTCGTCCCACCCCGCGTCCCTGCACCGTGCGGGCTAGGCTAGACTCATTTAAGCGGTCGGTCTATTCTCTATTGTTTATCGCTGTAAACTAGCGACCCGCCCCGGTGTAGCACGGGTGCAATGTATAATTAATCGTCATATTTCAACCTTTACAAAAATCCCTTAAAACATTATTATAGCTGGGCATTTTCAAAAAAACGTGTACCCTTTATCCAACAAGATTACCTTAATTTCCCGTACAACTTTTTCGTATTCAGTTCTGTGACGCCCCATATTATAAATCGTATGAAAATAGTGTCACAAAACTGACAAAAAACCAATTAACACTTTTTTCTTTACAAAAATGAATAGTGCTAATAATTCTGATTCAGAAAAACCCAAAATGTCATCATTTTAGAAAAAAAAATCGAGGTTACATGTTTTTTTGAAAATGCCCACCTCCTTTATGAAAACACGTAATTTTTAAGTTTATTCCGTGCAGACAAACAGACGCGGCAGAGGACTTTGTCTTATAATATTAGTGATACACACGAAATTAACGTATAAAAGGTAGGTAATTTCTGAACGCTTAAGCTCTTTCGTGCCCTGAGAACGAGGCAGGCGACACCGCGGGCACACACTATGCTATAAACAATTCCAAACATAGCAACAAGGAGCTCTGATTGTAACAAACAGATTACACTGAAACGTCCTGAAGTACAATACAATTGTAAACAAAACTTAAAATGCATTGTTGGACTCCGGCTTCCATACAAACAATTTACATCAGATGACATAGCGCACCCTTCGTGGAAGAAAGACGTAAGTCCCATTGTAAGTCAATAGGACTTACGTCTTTCTTCCACGAAGGGTGCGATAGGGGTCTTGCTGGTCTGGGAATAAAAAAAAAGGTGGTAAAAGCCCATCGAGGGAATGCGCGGAAGTCTCAGGAATCGTGTTAAAGGCGATGCGGCTAGCAACCCGTCACTATTTCGATTTCCCTTTCCGCCTATACGCCCTTAATAATCGCACACCGAGGGTTTCGTACAAATTCAGCAAGTGATTACAAAAGCCAATGTTTATTAAATTTCTAAACGACACTGAAAATTAGAACTCAGAAAAATCCAAAAAGTGAAGATCGGCTACACGCCATCTTCGAGCGCTGAGCGTCATACTAACTAGGAGTCGAAATGGTCGCCATGGCCGAAATCGGTTGGAAGGATCGTCATTATCTTTGGACTTAGAAGTTTGATTTTTTTACAGTTTTAAGGGACCGGAGACCTCGGCATTTGGTATCAATTTCAATTAGATATCTCTACGCGTTCCTTCGAAATAGAGGTCTATGTGGACAGACGGACAACGTAGTGATCTTATTAGAGTTCCTTTTTTCTTTGACAGGTAACTAAAACATTTTCTAAAGACTTCTATGTGACATCGGTGTCCTGAACCATTATTAACGAGCACAGAGCATTTATTGCTCGAAATAAATCCCAAATAGAAGGTGTAAAATGCACTTTTATCGCCTTTTGATTTGTACGCCATGTAAACAGAAACTCTTTTAATGCGTACGAAAGCATTGTTAACCTTGCACTATAAAACGTAAAGTTCATTTTTCTACGCGCTCGGAAACACAGACGTTCAATTTTTAATTACCGCCCGTCACTTGTTTTACTGAAATGGATTTTTGAAGTTCATTGTTTAGAACAAATGGACAGAAATTAGAAAAGTGATTTTTAAAGGGCAAAAATGTAAGAAAAAAAAATCTAATCTAGCTATTATACGTATATTTTTTTAATATTTTTAATATTATTTTATTTGCTATTATGCTTCTATGCTGGTCTGGGAGTAAAGAAAAAACAGAATGTACCAATTGCTTCTCTTTCCACGCAGATGGTAAAAGCCCATCGAGGGAATGGGCATAGGAATCATGTTACCTTCAGGCGACGCGGCTAGCAACCTATCACTACTTTGATTCCCCTTTTCACCTATACGCCCATAATCATGCTAAACGTGGCGTTAAGGTCTTGTTACCTTTGACGCTGTCTACCCCGTAAGGGATAAAGACGTGATTAATGTATGTGTGTATGTGTACTGTATATTTTTTTTGGAGGATCCGTCTGGATTGCTACCACCATCTTACTCGCTAATCCTGCCGCTAAGCAGCAGTGCTTGCGTTGCAGTGTTCCGACGTGGAGAGTAACACACCGGAATCAGGTGACATGCCTAAGTGTCATAAATAATCGAACACACTAATTGCCATATAAACTTTGCCTATCTTTGAGGTGAAATTGTTCACGCCTACCGACCGTCTTTTGTCCCTTTCATTTGCATACAAGTGTAACAGAGAGAATGCTATATTAACTCGTTATGATGACATGGTATAGGTATGTATAATGTCAACATGACATTTGCAATAACAAGGTTCCACAGTGACTGACTGTACGTAAAGTGAAGAACTTGGTAATAATAGAATATTTAGAAATGTTTTACTGAAATATGTACAATTTGCGAAAAGCGAAAACTTTCTTCCAATAATTGCTAACTTCGAAGCATAATACTTGTCATTTGCCCAGCAATTTCTAAAATAGAAAGGTTTTTAAGGTTAAACCAACTTGACATTCAGACAGACTGCTTAACTGAAAATTCACTTGAGTGTAAATAAATGTCAGAGCGTGGAGCAATTAACCGATAGCGTCACAGATCATTGTATTATGAAATTATGTATAGTTCTTTGTTACTATTACTACTGAAGCCGTACAAAGCTTTTCCTCTCTTACATGGAAAGAAAACTTCTATTCTCACGCAGATATACCCGGCAAAATATACCCCGGTGGCTAAGTTGGAGTGTTTTATGGTAACGGGTTTTCGTTGTCAAATAAATTCAAATACCTACTTATATCTCAATTTACGATGGATCAATCTTTATTTATTCTTAACCAATGTTTTTCTTGTTTTTTGACCCTATTTTGATATAAAAATTTAACATTTATGATTTTGGCCAGTTATTTCGTAAATCAGTTTTTTGTCTCTCCTGCAAAGTTACTAGAATACACATAACAGAATTGGCAATCTCACCGACTGTAAGCTAACCCTTTCAAACTCCTAGAGTTACAATGATAGATTTTGATTGCAATGGAGAAGTATTATGATCGTAACACAAGTAGCTAGTTTATGATATGTTATGATAACTAAGAGCTTGGCGTGAGCATGAGAGAGGGCGTTCTAAATATACATACATACATATATCACGTCTTTTTCCTAGAGCCTAAGGTAACAAAACCTGAAGGCCACGTTTAGCATGATTAAGGGCGTATAGGTGGAAAGGGGTATCAAAATAGTGATAGTTGCTACTGTGCTTCAAACCGTTACTCCAAACCAAAATAGGCAAAATAAATACAGGGATTACGATACGGACCAATCGTATTTATTTACCCGCCGTGCCCGCGACTGCACCAGATGTTAGCATATGCCGGCCGGTGTTTTCTTTATTTAGGAGCTGTTGGCTACTTTGTCCGGTTTTTCTGTGAGCTCTTAGCGTATGTGTATAATTTTTTCACAAACACATTCGCGGCCGTTCACTTGTTTTTTGATAAGGGGGCGTTCAAGTATTACGTAAGCGCTTGAGGGGGGCGGGGAGGTCTTTGCTTTGCTTATTTTTGATGACATGATGGGTGGGTCGATATGGTGATTACGTGAGCAGTTTCGATTCGAACTGGTGCTCACGAATCAATAAAAAACAGAATCCATTAAAAGAAAAATGCATATATAGGTACCAATGATTACGTAAGCATGAGAGCTTTGCTTACTTTTGCTGACAAGGGTTGTAAATAATTGTAAAAAATCTGATTACGTAATACTTGAATAGCCCCCTATTTATCTGGGCGGCCGTTGGGTGTCTTTTGAACTCTGTCTTTTGAAGTTTCACCAGTGGCTAGGAGATGGCGCTACATATTCCGCGAAAGTCCAAGTGTTATGCTCTGGCAAGATAATTTTGGGGGTGCGAATCGGGTCACCTCCGCGTGTGATCAAGAGCTGCGGTTCGTTTTTGGATCCGTCTGGGGGAAAGAGCAGTGCTTGGTCCGGTGACCCTGGGCATCGGCTAATGATTTCCTGGCGTTCTCCGAAGGATATCATTGACCGTTGTCTAAGAACCCGACAGGGGCCGAGAGGTCTTTTGACCGTGTTCGCGTACAACGTTGCCGACATTCTTGTCACAAATCATCGCATCGATCGATGGGGCCATTAAAAAAGAAGATATTTTTGTACATTGCTATCCCGTGAGTTATAGTCAAATTTCCAGAATTAAAAATGTGTAAACTAACGTGTTATTCCAGACTATAGGTAATCAACATCTATGACAAGTTTTCTGTCGTTCTAGCTAGAAAGAGTAAATAAACTCCATCCATAAATTTAATTAGGTTAAAATACTGCTTAAGGAACACCAATGTTTTAGGGTAATGTCAGCCTCTTAATTTGTCTTTGACCGTGTCTATTCCCAATCTTATTTGTTTTCTCTATCCACGACTGTACCATATGTTAACATACGCCGGTGTTTTCTTTATTTAGGAGCTGTTTGTTACTTTTTGTCCGGGGCACGCCTACGAACCCTCACTTATTATTTATGGCCGCGAATATACCCACGGATAAAGTAATTGGAAGAGGGTTTTGAAGATATTGCGAATTAAATGGATGAATAGAGTATTTTAAGTGGCATGAGAATGATTTCGAAACATATTAAGTGGTGGCTAAACAAGTAACAAATAGAGAGAGAGCGGCGGGGGAGAAAGAGACATATATTTACCGTCACCTTACTCGCTTATTCAGCCGCCGCTGCTGTTGTCTTCCAGTGTGAAGAGTAAGGCAGCCAGTTAAATTACTGGCGTATGAGGTTCCATCTTAGCCATCTGCTATCCTACTCTCTACGCCAGAACACAATAGCGTAAGTACGCTGCTTAGTAAAAAGACCACTCTCACATACCCAGGGTGCACCGGACCAAGCACTGCTCTTCCCCTCGGATGGATTCATAAACGAACCGCAGCTTTTGACCACACGCGGAGATAACACGACTCGCACCCCATAATTAAGTATTTATCCATTACGGGGTAGACAGTCCCTGTGATAATAATACCTCGTTTAGCGTGATTGAAGGCGTATAGGTGGAAAAGGTATCAAATTAGTGATGGGTTGGTAGCCGAATTGGTATTGGCCGATTGGTCGCTCCCAGACCAGCATGGAAGAAATCGGAATGAAGAATAGTCAAGTATCGTTTTTTATTTAAAGACGATTCCAGCTTCTTTATGAATCACAGACGTTAGGTACTATGGCGCGCTATGACATAGTTCAAGTTTTCACATAACTCAAGCCTCCGGATTTGATGCCCAGTGTATTATTTTGTCTCCGTATCATCGACATCTTTGTTTCAGTGAGAGAAGTTTTTTTGTATTAAAAGTTACATGATGGATGTTCCAGAGGTCATTGCTGTTTTGTTTTCACAAGCTTTTGTTTTAATATGTATTGTATATGATGATTCTGGAGATGTCAGCAGGAGCAACACCTTCTTAGTATATTGTATTTCTCCTTGTTTTATGTCTACGTGTATCGAATGTGTGTAAATAAATGTTTCTCTTTCTTTCTTTCTTTCAACACTATAGTTATCGTTCATTGTGGCGTTCTATAAGGGAGGCCTTTGTTCAATAGTGGACGTCTTCTGGCTAATGATGATGATGATGTTGGTGTGAGTCGCAAATTCTATTTTAATAATTCTGAGTCTGAAATCACTTTTGTACCAAGGTAAACAGGATGGAAAAGTACAATTACAATCTATCACTTTATCCTGGACAGAGGTCACCAATTGTTCTATTCTGTTTTATCCACAAAATGTGCTTTGGTTCAAACAATATATTTTATCTAACAGCACACGCCTCGCGACTTGTCGGCTCGATTTAAACCTAACCCGATTTAAAAGGCTTTCACGTTATATCTCGTCCCATTTCAACGGTCACACTCTACCTTGTTAGTGTTTTAGTTGGTGTTGCCAGTGTGCCGGGAGCTCGGTGTTGCTAGGCTTAAAAAAAAAATTGGGCCGCATTCGAAAAAACTGATTTGATTTGTAACGCGCAATATTTTTGATATTCTGAATTCAATTCCGTGCATACTTTGCTGAATAAAATCCGTGGTAACCTAGTTGTTTGACCTGTGGCCTCCCAAGCAGAGGGTCGTGGCTTCGAATCCCAGGCTTGCACCTCTGAGTTTTTAGGAATTCATGTGCGAAATTACATCTAAAATCTACCGCTTCTCGGTGAAAGAAAACATCGTCCGAAGCAGTTTAATGGTGTGTGTGAAGTTCCCAATCCGCACTGGGCCCGCGTGGGAACTATAGCCCAAGCCCTCTCACTCTGAGAGAAGGCCTGTGCCCAGCAGTGGGACGTAATTTAGACTGGAGATGATGATGATGATGATCGCTGAGTAATTGTAGTGTGAGCTGTGCCACAATCTCTCCCACTATTCGTACGTAGCTTATAGACGTTAAGTTCTATGTTCTAACCATAGTATTAACACAGAACTCGTCAACTTTACTAGTCTCTCATTTGTACTAGTTTCTTAATGTCTGTAGGCAAACTTCGTGCTTCTTTAGTTGAGACGTCAGTCTGATAACACGAAGATTAATTAAGATAGTAAATGCACTGTAGATAGGTAGTTAGTCATCATGTTATAGGCGATGCGGCTAGCAACCCACCACACTGGTGTGTAAAAAACGACGCTGCGTTTATGCAGCAAAATGAACCGGTGACAAAACGTGATGCCTACGATACGTCTGCGTATAGGCGGCGGTGTGGTCAGGCGTTAATTTGATTTCTTTTCCTCCTATCCTAGCCTTCAATCACGCTGAATGTGGCCTTAAGGTCTTGTCACCCTGGGGTCTGCCTACCCCGTAAGGGATAAAGACATGATTAATAACATAAGGTAGGTAAGTAAGACATAACATTCGATAATGGAAAACAAAGATTTGTTATTATAATAGAGCGTGATTTAAAAACAAAAAAAAACTCTCTCAATATTCCTGCTAATGTTATAAATGCGAAAGTTTGTGACGGCGTGAGTGAGTGAGTGAGTGAGTGTGTACGTTTGGTCCTTCTTTACACTGATACAACTTGACGGATTTGGACAACATTTGGAACGAAGATGCTGGCTAAAATTGCATAGTTCCCGCGGGACAGCGATGAACATGTGGAAAGTCGTAGCTGCCAAGAGTCGCAACGTTACTCATTGCAGAATATACTATCAAGTCTTAAGTCTACTTCTACGTGGACGACTTCGCGGGCACAAGCTAAGATAAGGTAAAGTCAGACACCTGAGTTTATTTCTGTCAAGTTACCAAGTTGTATGCAATGTCATACAAAGTTCATGGGAAAGTTTTAAAAGTCAGCGACGATTCCGCCACTTTGTTTCAGAGTAATGCTCCGTTGCAAATGGCGGTTGATTTGAATAAAAGTGACTCTAAAGTGTAAGCAGGAAGGCAGTTCGGTTTGCCCATTGTAAATTGGCTCGTTGTTTATAAGGGGTTATAACAACCGAAATGTAATTTAAGTGTCGCGAGGAAACGGACGTGCTCGAGAGCTGTGCAAGTTCTGACATGACATGTTCATGACTTGAAGAACTCTAGTATAATGTCGGGTTTACGTGGAACCTTAGTGACTAATGCTAATGCTGAGCCAGCGACCGTTTCACTTTTGCGAAGACACACAACGCTGATGATCTATTTTTCAAGTCTATGTTTTATATTGTTATACCTTGTTTATCTATACTAATATTATAAAGAGGAAAAATTTGATTGTTTGTTTGTTTGTTTGCATTGAATAGGCTCCGAAACTACTGGACCGATTTCAAAAATTCTTTTGCCGTTAGAAAGCTACATTATCACTGAGTGACATAGGCTACCTTTTACCGCGGGAAAATACCTTTTCCTACGGGGAAATTAATTAATCGCGTGCGAAGCTGCGGACGGAAGGCTAGTTTTCTATAAAATTGTGTATATTATCTTATATTTGTGTGTCTTGCAAAAAGGAATAAATGTCTTCTTTCTTAACTAATTTTCACCCGACTACGGTAAAGCCTGTAGAGGGTTATGTTTTGGATAGGCTACGTATGTATGTTCTTGTATATACTTTGTTTAATTCAGTGTCCTGAAAATATTGTTTCATACTTTTTCAGCATCGTTTTTTTGTCGTGTCGAGTTTTAGTTTTCTACTTTTTTATTATTATATAACATACATACATAAATCACGTTTTTATCCCTTACGGGGTAGACAGAGCCTAAGGTAACAAAACCTAAAAAACACGTTTAGTATGATTGTGGGCGTAAAGGGGAATCAAAACAGTGATGGGTTGCTAGCCACACCGCCTATATAACATGATCCTTAAAGTTTTTGCCCAATCCCTCGATGGGTTTTTACCATGCGCGGGAAGAGAAGCAACTAGTACATACATACGTACATAAATCACGTCTTTATTCCCTAACTACGGGATAGACAGAGCCTAAGTTAACAAGACCTAAATACCACGTTTAGCATGATTGTGGGCGTATAGGTGGAAAAGGAGAATCAAAGAGCACAGTAGACACAGTAAAGACACGCACACTTCGATACGTATGCAGATACGTTTACCACAAACAAAGCTCACCCGCCCTCGTTAATTGCAAGAGCTATAAAATAGTTATAGATGAAGATCATAGCCATATAAGTGTTATATACATGCCGTAACGGTTGTAGAAGCATAATTCTTATGAAGCCCGATGAAGATGCCGAGTACATAGACCTTTTAACGACAACCCTCTTCATCTCTCTGTCCATTTACAAGATTTATTGCCACGGAAAGTATTCGCTGGAACCACTCGTTGACAGGAGTTGAAATATCAGCGAGCTACTAAAGGATTTAGATTGTATTGTGTATGCCAAAGAGGGATTGAAGGAATAAATAACCGGAGTTCGTTACGAGTGTCTTTGTATGGAATGTCATCATCGTCATCTCCTGAAAATGCCTCCTGGCGTGCATCTCCTACGGGATCTTTCTTTTTCTCATGACTATTTAGGAAGTAGTTTCCGCTGCCACCACCACACCCGTTTATTATCTCCAGCCTATATCCTACTTCCTACTAATATTATAAATGTGAAAGTTTGTGAGTATGGATGTTTGGATGTTTGTTACTCTTTCACGCCAGAACGGCTTGGCAGATCTGGATGAAATTTGGGACATAGATAGATTACAATCGGGAATAACACATAGGCTACTTTTTATCCCGGAAAATTGCGTAATTTCTGCGGGATAGCGATAAACGAATTCCATGCAGACAAAGTTGCGGGCAACAGCTAGTAGGCTATACAGGCCTTCTTTCAGAAGAGACAACTCGGGTTATAGTTCCCACGCGGGCCCAGTGCGGATTGGGGACTTCACACACACCATTGAATTGCTTCGTAGATGCGTAGGTTTCCTCACGACGCTTTCCTTTACCGAAAAGCTTGTGGTAAATTTCAAATGTAATATCGCTCATAAATTCCGATGAACTCAGAGGTGCGAGCCTGGGGTTCGAACCCATAATCCTCAGCATGAGAGAATACAGGACAAACCACTAGGCTACCACAGCAATATGAGTACGGAGCAGCGCTTATTATAGACCGACCGCTTATATGAGGCCTCGCCTGCGCGGTACAGGGGCGCGGGGTGGGACGACCGCGGGGGCCGAGAGAGGTGCGGGCGGCAGGCGCACTACCCGCCCGCACCTCTCTTGGCCCCCTTTGTCGTCCTACCCCGCCCCCCTGTTCTCGGTCTATAGAGCACAATAGTACATTGCTTTTCCACTTTCCATCTATACATACATACATACATACATACCGTATATACGCCCACAATTTTATCCTAAACGTGGCTTTCAGGTCTGGTTGGTTACTTTAGACTCTGTCTACCCTGTAAGGGAAAAAGGCATGATTTATGTATGTATGTATTTTTTTATCGGATTACGTCGTCCAGTATTAAGAGCATGGCACACTAATTTTTGTTCTCGACTAGTTTCACCCTCTATCGGTTGACTTTATGGATGTTGTTCACCTTCTAAATCCTTATAACATAAAACAATTTGAACCCACTATATTGACTATTTCCCAATCACTTACCAGCTATAAATCCTCTCCAGCAAGAACAAAGGACAAAACATCGTAAACGATATCGAGTACGTCCTTAGTGCGGGTTGGGATCGCTGATGCCTAAAGGAGATTCCGAGCTGAGCGAGATAGGCTATAGAATGAGACAGAAACATTTAAAGGGTTAGGAACGCTTTGAGGAGGTTTATAAATTCGTAATTTATGTATGATTGAAAAGTGCAATGTTAAATAAATAAAACTTCTGTTTGAGAGAAATTCACAGTATTTTGAGAGAAGCTTCATGTGCAGCAGCACTAAACAAATTTAAACGGGAAATGATTTTCTTTTGTTTTATTTTATCATTATAACTGATGCTTCTATTTTTAACTTGATTATACATGCATAGGTACATACGACGGTACTTGTCACAGGGGTAGGCAGATACTACTTTGTTCAACTTGCTACGAACCTGCCATACTTCTTTCGCTTCATCCACATCCGTCAATCTCTTCATACATGCTCGTGGGCTCCGGTAGGCTTATTATCTAACGCGCTCGCAATCGCCATCGTGTTCACTTTGACAGTTCATGTATGAGCTGACAATTGGCATCGGAATCAGCTAGCTGTCACACTCATGCAAGAACAGTAAAAATGAACACGATGGCGATTGCGAGCGTGTTGGGTAATAAGCCTACTGGTTCTCCTGACCTGACCTTTTACCAAAACCAAAATGTCTCCTAAGCTAATAAATATAAATAAATAATAAATTTCCCAATCACAACGTTTAAACCTGCTGGTGTTATAGGGACATTTGAACCTAGTACGACTGGGGGGAGGGGGGGGGGGGGGGGAGTTTTAGGTTATGACGAACCATAGCGGTTTGTGAATAAGAAGTATCATGTATGTAAACTCTTTAATGTGCAAAAAATGCACGAAGTCGGATTTTTTACTTTAAGGGATCTCTTCCAGTTAACCTTTGTGTGGATGAGAGGAGTACTACATAACATTAGGGACGGACGAGTGACTTTAAAAATTCTCCTCCATTCTTAATAATATAAGTTTTTGCAGTGGATTTGCATGTTAAATTGAACAAATGAACGCAATCATCTATCCTGTGACTCACATCGGTGGAGTAGACAGACAGACGCCCTGAGTGCATCGGGGCAGTAAATATTAGTAGAGGCTGGTGTTGCAACGCGGCAATTACGCTACTGAACGCAAAAACAGCGGTGCTGTGAATTAGTGTAACGTTTGCATCGTCATCTCTAGGCCTCCTCTCAGAACGAGAGAGCTTGAGTTAGTTCCCACGCGGAGCCAATTTCACATACATACATAACATACCTACATACATAAATCACGTTTTTATCCCTTACGGAGTTGACAGAGCCTAAGGTAACAAGACCCAAAGGCCACGTTTAGCATGATTGTGGGCGTATAGTTGGAAAGGGGAATCAAAATCCTTAGGCTCTGGCTACCCAGTAAGGGATAAAGACTTGATTTTTGTATGTATGTATTATATGTCTTCCATGCTGGTCTGGGAGCAAAGAAAAAATATAGAATGTACCAGTTGCTTCTCTACCCGCGCAGATGGTAAAAGCAAATAATAGAAATCATGTTATAGGCGATGAGGCTACCAACCAATCACTATTTTGATTCCATTTTCCACCAATACGCCCACAATCTTGCTAAATGTGGCCTGTAACCTGTAAGGTACCGGTTACCTTAGGCTCTGTCTACCCCGTAAGGGATAACGACTTGATTTAAAACTATTCTTGTGCAAGTCCGACTATTGACTAGTTTTTACTCTATACAAACAGACACGACAAGTGGACCAGCAACAACGCCACTTCCAATTTAAGCCACTAAATCTACTAACTGTTGTAGACCAGAATTGGCAGCCACTAGAACATCTGTCGTACATCATTTGGATCGCGGTAGATAAGTACAACAAACGTTTGGCAAAGACTGCCGGAATGATGCTACCCACTGCAGCTAGGAAAGTAAACAAGCGAAGCTCTACAGAAATAAGCAGACGGGACAAGAGCTTGAATGGCATTTGAAGTCTCTCTGAGGCGCTTGCTGCGTCTCAATTACTAACTTTGGGATATTTTTGTGCATTTTTATTACGCCGTTTGAGCACAATAACGTTCGATGACAAGCAGAGATCTGTCTAAACCAACGTTTGGTCACATGGTAGAGCGCGAAAAACCTTTTCAGCTTTCCGGATAATAGAAGACGAGTGACAATGCTGTGTACAGACTTACTCTAAGGGTGCTTATAATATGAGAGCGAAGAGTCCGTCTGTTTTATTCGAATTGTAAAGGAAATAAGCTACTGGAATCAAGCCGTGCATAGCGTTTAAAAGTCACTTTCTTACGTATGCTCTCGCTGCGAAAGTTTTAGAGAAGTTTTAGCTAAAATAGTAGTGTTGGGTTTGTAGAATTTAGTGTTGTGTTTCAGTGTGGACAGTTAAGACAGCCGGCACACTTAAGGTACGAGGTATTTAGGCACAAAGGCATTTCATCTTAGCTTAGACAAATCCCTCTGCTTTTGTGAGTGTATGTTGCCACCTAAACCATTGTTCTACCAATGTGTTCAATAAACAAAAAGCATCGCATTGACGCATCTGTGTCCTATTATTCTTTGTACGGTAACATTGGCTTCAGTAGGCGAGCTTTCACGCAATATATTCGGGCAATGTACCTGCCCGATACGTTCCCGCCCTCGGCGTGGTCGTAAAATTGTTAGAAAAATTCCTACTGTTTTGGGGGTTGGTAGTTCAAGATCAGTTGAATAAGAATTTCTGACGAAATCTTTTGATCCAGCGTTTATATTGAATAGCGGGAGCTGTTTTACGCATACCTAGTCGAGTAAGAAAACCTGCTATTTTGCGATGAGCAAGGTATACAGGATGATTCGAGAGACGTGAGAACCAATCCTACACACAAAATAAATTGAGTACTTTTTGTTTTCAACATTAAATGTATTATATAAAAAAAAAACTTGATGTAACCGGTGTCACTTTCACGACTAGGATGACTCTAATGACTTGACTTTAGTTTAGTTTAGGCTCTAGAGCATGCCAAAGAAATGCGGCTAGCAGCTATCACTATTTTGATTCCCCTTTCCACTTATACGCTCACAATCATGCTAAACGTGGCCTTAAGGTTTTGTCGCCTTGGGCTCTGTCTACCCCGTAAGGGATAAATACGTGATATATATATATGTATGTATGTTTAAAAAATGGTGAAACTTAACTTGACCACTTAGTATCAGAACTCCAGATCCAATTTAGTTCACGGAATTTACAGAGCAACGTACCTATCATGCATAAGAATAAAAGTAACAGTTGTTGTTGCTTTCAGCAAATCTAAGATAAACCGAACTTTGCTGCATTGTTTAACTAAATTTTATGCTGAAATTACGTCATCAACGTAAAGTACTTCGTGAAGTACTTCAATACGCATTTACATCAAAGGTGTACAGAATATCTAAGCCATGTAAATAAAGACAAAGGATCCAGTGCATAGACTCGTAAACCAAGATTTTTGGACATAAATATTTGTACATACATAAATCACGTCTTTACCCTTACAGGGTAGACGAAGCCTAAGGTACCAAAATCTAACGGCCACGTTTACCAGAAAATTGTGGTTTTATCAAAATAGTGATTTTCGCCCATTCCCTTGATAGGCTTGTATCATCTGTAGTAGGGAAGAGAAGCAACTGCTAAGTACATTCTATGTTTTTTCTTTGCTCGCAGACCAATATGGAGGGGATATATTTATAACGTTTTTATCAATGTAAATACCAATTTCAAATAAACACGATTAATTGCGTTAAACGTGTAATTATGTTTATCTCTTTACGAGTTATTGTTTGAGATTACCTTCAGTAAACCTTCAGGGCAATATCCTGTAGAAAATCTGAATAGAAATAACAAGATATTTACGCCAAAATTTACATAATTACGTTGAAATGTTTTCAATAGAGAGCAATGAGGTGGAGGGGTGAATAAAGTGGTGTTCCAACAACTTCAATCCTTAATATTTACGGTAAACATGGTTCTAAAGCCGTATACGATGAATATAATTCTAATAAAACAGCAAAGATGCCACCAAACAATAAACATTGGAATAAATACGAAGATAACGTCCAAGCACCAATCGAAACATTCGATGAAATATTGAAACGTCCCTGCTCATTGTCACAGTTTTCATATATTTTGTCCTTTTGTTGGAAGCGAGTGGCCATTGTTTCCCTGTATTCGAATTTTGGGAGTAAGTTTTGCGAGAAGTAGTACAGTATAGATAACATTGTACGTGCGAGGGTGTCTCCACTGTTGGAAGGAAGAAGGAATTAAGCTCAGATGCGCGGAGACTCTACCTTTAAGAGATTGCGATCGCTGGTTTTTGTTGTTAAAGTTTTTTAAGTTAAGACCGGCCAACATAAAGTGGTGTAACGAAAGCAAACGTGAAGTTATTTAAGTCGTTAATGTTATTTAAAGTTGTTTGTTATTTCTGTATTATTTTGGCCTTTACAAAACGAACCGCAGCGCTTGACAACACGTGGAGACCTTTATTTTTTCCACACACATTGTTTGTTACAAAATCATTCTAAGTTCAGTGTTGCCAGAGCAGAGTGCAATTGACAGCTGTCATACAATCTACATCAGTTTTAAGTACCACTCAAACTATTTAAATATTGCACGTAAGTAATTCTTCTCTTTATTTAACAATTTGTGAATTGCATCTGTTTCTTTATGTTTACAATATGTACAATAAAGCATTTACTTAGTTACTTAGCTGGGGGCACGGTAGTGCCCCCGCCAAGTCGAGCGCGAAGCATTCGTCTCTGCAGAAATAACCTCAAAAAAACAACATTTTATCACTATGAACCTCGGAGCTTCAGCAACGTGTACACAAACCTCTTTACAGAGGCAATATAGTTTGGCCTGTAGGTCTTATTACCTTAGGCTCGTATGTATGTTTAATATATAGTTAACATATCTACAAAATAGAAACACATACGTACATAATTTTAGCTCCTTGTGAGTATACAAACAATTTTAACACAAAAATTGCAGAGATAGGTAAAATATAGTTTATGTAGTTCGAGCATAAAAATCCAACTTTATTAATTATGTCAGAGTTTCAGCGCAGTTTTGTGTCAAAGGCATGAATACAACATTGGAAATAAACTGGACAACATGCCCCTTTTGATGATATCATGGTATTACGAACATGTTTCCATAGTTATCTCGAAATTTGATCAAGGTCAGGGGTCTGTTGTTATGACCTGGTTAACGATCATGAAGCTGTAAATTTTGATTTATGATAGCGCAAAATGTAATCGACAAGGGTTATCACGGATACGGAATCAATTCGAGTATTGGTCACTTTATTAAGTGTCACAGACTGGTCTCAATTATTTTGTCACACTGTGTGTTGGCGACTGGCTGGGTCTCCTTTTAGTACATAGTTTGTATATTAATTACTTAAGTTCCAATTTTAAAATACCTTTCCTTTGTCCTGACATCAAATTCCAAGAGTCGCTCTGTCAGGTTGGTAGCATAAACAGCTGTTCCGTATTAGGCTCCTAGTTACTTTGTGTTATTAAATCATTTAAACCATAGCGGCAAAGTTTTTAAATTCCGTCGTCAACACTGTGTTCTTGAGATTTTTTAAATGATGATATGAATCAGTTAATAGAGGGCTATTCAAAATAGCTGAGCTATCGTTGTTTATATCAATTTAAATTTGAGTTGCCCTTCGTATTCTGGGCCTAGGTATGTAAAAAAAATTCGTACGGTAAGAAATATTATTCCTTAAATAACCTTCATCCGCGAGGTCAACCCTGTAATATATCGAAAACCATAACGTAACCAAAGTATAGAAAACTTCAAAATACTTTTACTAACAGACAATTCAAAATTTTAATCCACCAAGACGATAACGCTGCGAGCTTAATGTGCCTCAATAAAAGGATGTCCACCAAGCTCTTGTTATAAATCACGGACAAACATAATCTTTTAACACCATGCCCTTACTTTCTTTTAGCTTATAAAATTCCACGAATTCCCGAAGCCTGGTCACCCTACTGTAGACATTCCGTCTGCGACAACAAACGACTACCCAACTAGTGCCCGAAAGTACCTGAAGTCGGACATAATACAAGATCTCGGCTAAAGTTTAGCCGAAAAATAAGAAGAGAGATTTCGCTTAATTTTGAATGTAAACATGATTTCAATGTATCTTGGACGCTACATTATCGCTTTTAATAGCTTGTTTAATAATAATAATTATATACTTAAAATTATTTTTAATGGATATCCGTTACCTACTTAGAGCCACGTACCGTATTGTGCATGACTTCGAATTGTAGGCAATCGGTGTCATACACAATATGGTTCGTGGCCTCATAGACCACTAGGTCTATGCCGTTATTAAGGTATGTAGATTGTTTTCTTATACAGGTTTCCGTTAAAACGCTAAAACGTAAAATTGCATTGGGTGCGAGTCGTTTTTGGATCCGTCCGAGGGGAAGAGCAGTGCTTGGTCCGGTGCACTCTGGGCATCGGTTAGTGAATTCCTGGCAGATTCTGAGGAATATCGTTATGCGCTGGCTGAGAGCCCGACAGCGGGGGGAGGGGACAACTTTTGACTGTCCCAGCCGCCTGCTGAAATATTTGTGAATGTTCTGAGACACCTTGGGTTTACCATGATGTCTTAATGCGCTTCAATTCCGACTCAGTTTAGGTTTTAGCCTCCATTTTTAATGGACCTGACAGCGAGCAAACCTTAGCTGAATCAGAATTGAATCGTATTAATACATGGTAAGGCCCCTGGTATTTGGTTTTAATTCCCTTTATACTTAAACACGTCATTTTTTTCATTAAAAATAAGGTATTTGCAGCTTACGAACTAAAGTTTTTGTTCTTGTTTTTTTCGTTTTGATGATGAATTAAAAATCGAGATCGTTTTCGGTTTCGGCGATAAATTCGGCCAAAACTTCCTTCGCCCAACTACTCCTAACTTTCTTAAGGAAAACGAGGAGGACAGAAAAAGTTTCAAGTTACAAACTCTTGTTTTGTATGGGGCTTCTTAATAAATAACTTACACAGAACTATTCGTTGTTCCGGTCACACTTGCGTAGCTTGTTTTAGTTCTTACTTTCTTTTATTGGAAACCATTTTTAAAAGTAACCTCAATCATTTTTCCCATCGGTATCGACATTTTATCAGTATAAAGAACTATAGGGATAAATTTGAATTTGGGTGGATCAACTTTTTCGTGCCTCTCGTTGCTATGGTTACGTTCTCGCTCACACTTTAAAATATAAGTTGGCTGGTTTAAAATTTGCCAAACATGTATTTTTGCGGTGCATTTAAGCCTCTTCCATAATTGGTCATCTATTAAGCATGTTAGTATAATGAGACACAACATTTCTTCTAACATACTGTACTACTTTTTTCCCGTCGCTGATGGGACAGAACAGCAAAAATATTTGATCCACCCATTTGCACATCCCGTTAGTCCTGTAGAGGTAAATTTACGTCTATTACGTCCCACTGTTTCTGGTTAAATACCTCATCTCGGATTTAAAGGACTAGAACAGTACAGTTTTCACGAGAGTCCAGTGTCAATTTAGGAACTTCACGCACATCATAAAACAGCTTCGCACAAGATATGTATGTATGTATGTATGTATGTAAACTCTTTATTGTGCAAAATAAACAAGACAAAATACAATTGACAAACACTGAGAAGATCATGGTGAATTCTGAATAACTCAGAGGTTACCTGGACTAAAACCCATGACCACTAAGGCTAGCATCATGGTTTAAAGCAACATTGTGAAAAAACTGTCAATCACTGGTCAGTTCGTAATAAAAAAAAAATAAAAAAAACTCTATCAACCTGTTAATTATCCCTTTCTGTCGGCAAACGTCCTTGGCATTAGCTTTTTGTTTTTCCAATGCCATTTAATTACCGTTACAGGCGCTCCCAATTTGTCTATAGAAATGAAACGAATGCTAACGCGATCAAAGTCTAAGTTTTTAAAACAATACCAGAGGCTGATATCGGGGATAGCTATTTTGAACGAAGTCAATTTGAGCTAGGTGATACTTAAAGAAATTTCGATACCAATAAAAATGGAAACGCGAGCTTAATTCGAGTAAAAACACCTTCAGTGCTCGGGCGTAACAACCACAACAGCCTGTGCATAATCTTATTTCTTAACTCCAGCAATTTCGCCACAAATATTCTCGTTGAATGAAAAAATATGTCCGCAATTCTTGAATTCCAGCGTAAACACTAACCAGGAATACCTTGAAATATCTAGGAATCCCAGTGATCCAGTGCATTCAGTCGGGATCAAAGCGGCAAGTCACGACGGAAGGCAAAAGCCTCGAGGAATCCAACGTTGGTACCCGGCTTGAATATTCTTTAACACAAAATAAAAGAATGATTGTTTATAAAGCATGACCAAATGAAAGAATTCTTGAAGCAAGAATGTTTGTGGACGTTAAAGACGCTCACAATTGACTGCATAACCAAATGCCTGAAATAAGAATAAATAAAAAAACTGGCACCAATAACATTTTTAGGACTAAAAAGACAAAATAAAACGGCCACGGCAAGAAACACGTCCTACTAAGACATTGAGTATCCGTTTGCTTTTTTATCGCCTCATTTAGGAAGGTATTTGGAAAATTATTCAAACTAGTAAAGAAGTAATTCTTTTCTATTATTATGAAACGTTTTGAGCTGCAATAACCGAGTCAGCTCACGTTCACCCCTTGGCAACTAAATGCATACGTAAGCCATGTATGAATTCAGGAACTGCGTAACGAATTGAAACTATGGCGTCTCATTCATTCGCGCGAAATACTTTTCGCTATCTGGCCCGGAAGGAGGCAGCCCGTTGCGACATTCTTGAGATGTAAATAGATCTTCAGATAAGCCTCGATATATGGCGGCAATTTCCTCCGTAGAAGGGTGAACGGAAAAGAGGGATATTTCGCCTCACCCGTTCCTTTTTATGTGCGAATTCTATAAGTGTGTCGCAACTATTGGTGCAATATCGTTTTGCTGGTGCCCTTTATTCCCAGTGTCAAGTCGTTGGGCGAATTGTAACTCTTTGTTGATCCTGGTTTCCTGGTAGCGCCGCTTGAGGATTTAATATGGGGGTTATCTATTTTGAGATGACGCCTACAGTCAACATTTCTCGGGAAATGGAAGTCGCGGTATCACAAGCTTTGATTTTTTTGCTCAAGTTTGTAATATTCGGTTTAGTTGGATGGAAGTACCATAGTAACCAAGTGGATACAATTATACTTTATCAGTGGGGTTTGTGTTTGAAAAATATAATAATCAAGTTTATAACAGACAGAACCTAAGGTAACAAGACTTAGAAACGTTTTGATTGTAGACTTATAGGTGGAAAGGTGAATCAAAATTGCGATGGGTTGCTAGTTTTTTAAAAAATATGGATTTTCTTTAACGTATTTTTGACAACAAAACTTTGGATCCATTAATGCTTTTAGTTACCTACTGATGTTTTTCTTAATTAGGCAGTTCAGAGGTTCAGTGATCTCCTTTTCGGCCTGCACAATTTAAAAAAGTAATTCTAACTTCGAATTGCTTTGTAGACATAAATATCAATGTATTTTCCCTCGACCAGAAAATATGACAAGCACTTATTGGCCATGCTTAAGAGAACCTGGTGACACTCTCAATTGAAAGGAATAATGCTTTTTTTTCTGACAACTGCTTATTTTCCGGTCTTGTCTCTGCCCCAGCGCTGATCTGCTAACAAAGCTATGAATTAAGTCTTTGGACAGGGCCTAAGGTAAAAAGACCTAAAGACCACGTTTAGCAAGTTTGTGGGCGCGTAGATGGAAAGGTGACCTCTCCACCGTCAAATAAATTAATTGGAGATAAAGAACAACTTAATGAAAATTAAGAAATATGCATTTCATGTCAGTAAGTAATTGCTAAGGTTTTGGATTCCAAAGACAAGCTTACGTCCGCCGAAGCGATGAAAACTTTTATTTTTCAAAAAGCGTAACCCATTAATCCCATCATTTATTCTCGAAAAATAATTGACACACATAAATTTAACATACTGTTCCGCGCGATGTGAGCAATTTGGGGAAAGCAATTGCGACCATACATCACTGTCTTATCGGTGGATCTACGGGCCGATTGTCACTGTGGATTTGACGCCATTTTGCTTTTTGCTATAAAGAGTGCTGTGAATGTTACCGCTAAATGGCACAATGGGAATGCTTGGAAACGCGTACTCTGTAGGTTAAAAGAGTTTAAATTTCTAAATGTCACTGAAAATTAGAACATAGAAAAATCCGAAATGTAAAGCTATGGCCGGGAATTGAGCCCGGATCCTCATCATTCCCTACACAACACTTAGCACGTAACTGGTAAATTCTATGTTTTTTCTTTACTCAAACCAGCATGGAAGAAATGAAATTAAAATTAGTAATAATTAATAATCGATATCGTATGCCGATTGACACCCATTGCCCTAGTCCCAAATTTTAACCTAAGCCGGTACTGTGGGTACCAGACAAAGGGCGAACATACTTAATGTACCTACTCCACAATAAAATATCGAAGCCTCGAAAAAGAACATTACAATTTTTTATACTTAATATCTATACTGGAGATGAAACCTGGGACCTAAAACTTCAAAGTCAGAAGCTTATCCGGTCAACTATATTACCATAACGAAAATACGAAATAATTTTCCAAGTTTGCCAATGACAAAAGACACCAAAATTAGCTTCTGCCAACAAGCGTATTCGTAATTTTACCTTGGAAATTACCATAATTGCACTCCAATACTCAGCGCTGTAATTTACAAAATAACGTGCAAACAACTTGGGAATCCATTAATTTGTGCAAACCAAAGAGTTCCGATTAGCATAGTCGATACCAAGTGCCTAATTTGTAATTAGCTAGGTCGCATAAACGGGAATAGCTGATTAAAATGTTAAGTGCGGTGCGATACTAGTCGAGCCGAGAGTGAAAGAGAACGAGATATTTTTGGATGTGGCAACATTATTGAATCAGGCGTTACTTCGCGGAGGTCCGGTTGAATGAACAAAAAATGTTTACCTCGCAACTCCTAATGAAACTTCTAGTTGTTCGGATCTGAATGACGTTATTTTAAACACAGTCAATTAGTACAATGAACAGCGCTTAAGAGATGGCGCCACTAGTATAATTATGAGGGTATTTTGTTATCTATTTTAACAACTCCGCTACTTACGTGCACGAAAGCCAAGCCTAGAAATATAATGTTTTTACATGCAGCTCTCCCTCCACTACTGCTGCATGAAACACACGTAAATTCCACAAAATTAAGTATCCCCTACACCACACAAAACCCAATAAAATATGAATGTTCTTATTCCGAAATAAACTATTATTTTCTTGATTTTAACTTGATCTCTCCCTAAGGCAATACTTCGCACGGGCCTAAGCCAAGTGTTTTAATTTTATGCTACTTTATGACATGGACAAGAATTTTCTTACTATACGTCATGTGTTGAGGATGACAGCGTTTTGTAGGAGTGTGTTTGCGGATAGGTGTATCGTGTCGTGAGCCCGGAGGCTTGCATGGAGTGTTTTGAGGATAACGCCAGTCATAGAGAGAATTATTGGTAGTCTTTACGTTATTCACCTGCCATTGTGTTTTTATTTCAATTGAGATCTGTGTATTTAGTTTTGTCAGTGTGCGTAGCGAGTAAATTATGTGTGTTACAGATGGCGATGTCTATTAGGGTTACTGATTTGATATTATCTAGCATTGTGATATCTGGTCTATTGAAGTGGATTGTTTTGTCTGTTATTATGGGTTTTGTCCCAGTATATTCTGTAGCTATCGTTTTCTAAGACTGATTGCGGTTTGTATTTGTAATATGGTAATTTCTCGGTTACAAATTTAAGTAGCGCCTGCGTCCCGCGTTTCCTTCTGTCCGTCCAGAAGCAAAATCTTTTGAATGCATACATACGTTTGTCGTATCAAAAACATGTCCAATGCTTCCCAGTCTGTGGTCTCTTTGAGCACTTATCTTAAACTGTACTAAGCAAAGAGCCTCGCGTGTTCACCTTTGCTGGCCACAACTTAGCGTGAATTTTGCGACTTTGTAATACATTGCGTCTTTCTCCAGATAACCTCTGCATGGTCAGCGACTTAGCGGAACAATGAACAGAGAAATCGCTTTCCGCGCTGCCTGTCGTGGATACTCGTGGTACAGCTATTAGAGATCACAGTTCAGATACTGCTTTTTGCAACTGATTCAACAAAACCAAAATCTGTTGTGGTCTGCTTATTACATTTCGCTTATTAAGCATTACACTGTTGTGTTGGCGTGTATTGAAAATGTGCTAATTTGACGTGTTTGTTTTATCTGTGGTTCGGCTCGGATTTTAGGTGGGTTTTATAATCAGTAACTAATACTAATTGGAGTACTTTGAAATTGATTTTTTGGGATGACTAGTAATTCGCTCTGGGATTAGTTGCTCGCGAATTTCTGGAGATCTATGAGGAAGGTCTATGTCCAATTGTGGACTTCCTATCTATGGCTGATAACAAAGATAAAGTATAATGACCAAGTGCGAGTCGGACTTGCGCACTGAGGGTTTTGTACAAATACAATAAATTAAGCAAAAATATATAAGATCTTGGTGGAAACCTTTACAGAAAAAAACACAAAATAAGTCTAGGACGTCAGGTACAGTCACCATCAGATATATCAGAATTTCAATAAATTGGTTAAAAGCCGTAGTAGCCTAGTGGTTTGACCTGTGGCCTCTCAAGCAGAGGGTCGCGGGTTCGAGCCTGGGCTCCGCACCTCTGAGTTTTTTGGAATTTATGTGCTATATTACATTTGAAATTTACCATGAGCTTTTCGGTGAAGAAAAACGTGAAGAAACCTCCACATACTGCGAAGCAATTCTATGGTGTGTGTGAAGTTCCCAATCCGCACTGGGGGAACTGTAGCCCAAGCCCTCTCAGAGTGAGAGAAAGCCTGTGCCCAGCAGTGGAACGTAGGCTGGAGATGAAATTGGTTACACTAGATAAGCTTAATAACTCACTTAGTGTTTAGGCTTATGTTTAAGTGACACCGAAGTAAAGGAAACCTTTAGTTAATTTAACTTTAACCCGATTGTAATTGTCGCCGTAGGCGTTAAACGGAAAAGGAATAAAGTTACAGTCGATCTCCAAAACAAATCTCATTTAACTCAAACACTTCGTTAAAACAAAACAATTTCGGACAAATCTCTCGTTTGACTTCAAAAATTTACAATTAACAGTATTAAATTTCGAATCATTTAGAATCACTTAAACACAGTATTGTAATACAATAAGAAGGTACGAACACTGATAACAACGGACTGGCCTGCGAAATATGATCTAATTTGGCTTCTAATCCGATGTTGTAAACTCAATTTGTTGCCGAGGTGGTGTAAATTAAAAGCGATTTGTTGTGAACGGGCGAAGTAAGGCTTTCTATCTTAGCCTTCTGGGATGAAAGTTTGTCTGCAGTCCTGTTGAGAGTTTTTAGAGCACCTCCATATACGTCAATTAAATTGCTACTCTCATATTTGATTTTGGCGAAAAATTAGCCCTATGCCCGTAACTGTTTTGCTGTAAGATAATTATAATACAAGGTGTCTAAAATTGATGATATTCTTAGGGTTTTATCGTAATTTCGGATTACTTCTATGCTGGTCTAGAAGCAAAAAAAAAACAGAATGTAAGTTGCTTCTCTTCCCGCGCAAATGGTAAAAGCCCATAGAGGGAATGGGTACAAAACTTAGGAATCATGAATGCGGGTAGGGACGCATCACTATTTAGATTCCCCTTTCCACTTATACGCTTGCAATTATGGTAAACGTGGCTTTCAGGTCTTGATTTTAAGGTCTTTCTACCTCGTGAGAGATAACATGATTTATGTATGTATGTTGGATTCAACCGCACATTATGCACTTGAATATCGACCAATGCAGGGAAATATTTGACAACCACAGTTCAAAAATCGTGTTTTTTTTTACGTGTGTTAAATCAAACTTACCCTACCGCTAGCTGAAATAATCATCAACATGTCAGCCTTAGGACGTCCACTCTTCGATATAGGCCTCCTCCATAGACCTCCTGTTGCCTCGGTTGGAAGCGGCTTGCACCCCCGTGAACTTGCGACTTTAACCAGATCATCCGTCCACCTCGTCGGTGGACATCCTACGCTGCGCTTGCAGAACCAGCTGAAGAATTCTCGATTAATTTCGAGACTAGGGCCTGTTTTGCCTGTCTCTACTTCTTCTTCATCTTTTTCTAATATGGCCCCATCGATCGATGCGATGATTTCGCCAATGTCAACGCATTAAATATTCAAAGATCTTGTGACAAAAATGTCGGCAACGTTGTACGAGAGAACACGGTCAAAAGACCCCTCCCCCTGTCGGGCTCCTAGCCAACGGATAATGATATCCTTCAGAATCTGTAAGGAAATCATTAACCGATGCCCAGGGTGCACCACACCAAGCACTGCTGTTCCCCTCGGACGGATCCAAAAACAAACCGCAGCTCTTGATCACACGCAGAGGTAAACCGACTCGCACCCGTCTCTTTTTATTACTACGAAACAGACAGAGACGTCATAGATAACTGACTAACAGAGAGTGATAAAATAGGCCCTAAATGTATACTATTTTATAATCACCTTATCCCTTTGACTTATACCATGGCCTTAAGTGGGCGTAAAGCGCGATAGGACACCGCCGCCTAAGGAACTGCGACCCTTATCAACATTGTAGGGTGACTTGAATTCCGTAATACACAGAATGACACTCTGTATACAACCCTTCCTTGGAACACTTCGAACCTTGCTGGAACAGCTCAAGGTGTATAATTGTTTGGGATTGAAGCAACTGTTAAGGCGTTGTTGTTGTTGGTGTTTCGGAATTTAGTGCCGCCCTCATATTAACTTTGTTCGGTTCTATTGTTTTATCCTACCTTGTTTCAATTACCTTCTGTCCAAAGTCAGGTGAAAAAAATCCATCGTACTATTTTATTCAGGGTCTTACATAGTTTTCTTTTGAATTTGTTGCTTGTTGGTTTGTTTCAAGTCGATAGTTCGTTCGAGGTCGGATTGAACCACTAAGCCGAGGCGTTTCTTATTTAGTTTAGTTATTTCGTATCTTTCTTAATTTAAGCTATTTTTTTTTTAACTAAAACCTCTCGCTAACTTTTCACTTGGAAGATCGTCTACATAAGTCATCTTCGGGCGCACGAGCATCAAGCTGACTTAGGTCGATATGGTCACTATTTCCGAAATCGGGCAGAATGATCATTATCATCATATTATTGATTTTGCATCGAACTTTTACTAAAGTCAAGTTAACAACATTTTTCAGATGTCTAGACATTTTCTTCGGCTTTGGGCGAAAATCTGAGGAATTATCGGTGATGCTGCCAGCGGCCCGTCACTATTTTGATTCCCCTTTCCACCTATACGCCCGCAAATTTTGCACATTTCAGAATCTGCCTACAAATTGCATAGTTCTACAAACTTGATTTACGTTGGGACTGAAAGGACCTTGCTTCCTTAATGCCAACCCGCATCAATCTTGGACGCTGCGGTAAACATGCGCACGGACAACTTGTAAGTAAGTAAGTAAATGCTTTATTGTACAAATATAAAGAAACAGAGACGAATCACAAAATACCTTAAATATATGCACAAAGGCGAACTTATCCCTAAGAGATACTTGTCTTAGATACTTGGGTATATTTTCAATTGACTTATTATTATCTACACTACGGTATCAAAAACACAAAAAAATTCTTCCATGCTGGTCTGGGAGTAAAGAAAAAGCATGGAATGTACCAGTTCGCGGGAATGGGCGAAAATCTTAGAAATCATATTACCTATAGGCGATGCTGCTAGCAACTATCACTATTTTGATTCCCCTTTCCATCTATACGTCCACAATCATGCTAAACGTGGCCTTTAGGTCTTGTTACCTTAGGCTCTGTCTAACCCGTAAGGGATAAAGACTTGATTTATGCATGTATGTACAAAATTGAGTACTCGAATGCCTCTGGGCCCCTAGCTTAGCTCAGTCCTTACTCAATCCACCTCTGCTTCAAACATTTTGTAAATCTTATTAATCAAAATGCTTATTACGGTTTCCGTAACGTATAACCCACTTAATAATACATGATAAATGATTCATTTGCCTGTACATAATAAATAAGCCATCTCGTCTGATAGATTCGTAACGACGATAATAAATCATATTAATAGATTCTGCCAGTCTAGTTTCCATTTGGTTTATTGTATAATTATCGTGAATGGTTGAGATTTGCTGTTCAGTGGTTGTAGTGATTACATTATGGCATGATTAAATTGGTCCAGTTGCATAAGATTATTGTTAACAAGTACTTTAATATGATAGAAATAGATTAGGAACTAAATTACCACACGTCTAAGCCATTAACTTCACGAGTCCCGAGATATTTTGCCACGAGCCGAAGGCAAGTGGCAATAGATTTAGGTTAGATTTATTTATTTATCAACAAAAACATTACATTGCCCATATATGGATACATGTCACACATATAAGTGTTTCTGTTGAGATCGTGAAAATTAATAATAACGAGAACATAAATGTCAAAATTAATATGTTCAGAAAAATATGTCAATTTTACAATTCTAAAAACATTACAATACTCGGGAAGAGTGAAGAAATACATTTCCGCGCGTACTGTATTAAAAAGTCCTTTTCGTCGTTAAGGTTCAATGTCAATTGTACATACATACAGATCGCCACGCCTCTTTCTCACAGGAGTAGGCAGAGACTACTTTGTTCCATTCGCTACGATCCTGACATACCTCTTTCGACTTGCTCGTCGGTTTCGGGTACTCTCGACATGACCTTTTTTCAAACCGTCCCCGATTTGGTCACGGAAGGACCGTGTAGACTGTAAAAACTAATAAATAAAACAATTTAAATTATAGTAAAAATTCACCACGCAGCGCTGGCAAGAGCAATGTCACGACTCTCTTTTGTTTTAGTTTTCTTTTAGCGCTGCGTGCAATTAACTTTAATTGTGGCCAGTGCCAAAATATAATAGTTCGATAAAAAGGTAATAATAGGTGCGTCGCCTACAGTCCGTCTGGCCTTTCCCTCGCAACGCACCCATTCACACTCCCCATATAAATATGTTTAGTTAATCTTCTTTCAATGACAATTGTACCTACGACTTAAAACAAATAATAATTTGTTTTAAGTCCTATCACTTAAATTAATGTCACAATCTGCTTTTGTCTTTTTTCCCTAGAAACATCCTTAAAATTGGTGAAGACCACAGCTTTATGCACCTTCAGGTTTACCTTTTGATTCATTGCTACTTTTTCTTTGGCGGCATATTCATCATTGTCTTACCCGATTTAAAATGATTATATTATACTCGGGTCGCTTGTCATAGAACTTTGTATGCAAAGTGAACCGTTATTTTTGCTCGGCAGAGTATAACCCCATCCTTGCGTTGTAGGATGAAACACGCACGCCACAAAATAAAAAAAAAACTTAAATTATGTACACTAATTTTCAATTTACCTTGGCAACAAAAAAATCTGTAATATCTTCGAAGTAAAATGTAATGTAACTTATGACATTATAATTACAAACCTTTAATAACTTTTCATGTCTCTCGTCTCTTTGTGACTTTATTTCATTAATAAGTGTGAGAGCAATATTTGTCGTGGCTGCAGTAACCACGTTAGAAGGAACCCTTAACTCAATAGCTGAGAGGGTAAGAACAGGCTATGTAAGGCTGGAGACTTAATGTTAGGTAATCAGGGGTATTACGAGAGTTAAACATGACAAATACTACATGATGTGTCGGACAAATGGGTGGACTAGGGTTCCCAGGAGCTTTTGTTCTGTAATTAATAATTGTTATTGTTGGAATCTAGAAGGAATTGTATGAGTATATAACCTAAGTAAGTCCTGTAGAGCTGTTGTGGGATTTATGTGTGTTATTGGCAACAGTGGAGGGAGGATTGCATGAAAAGCATATATATTTCACACAGGCTTGGTTATCTTGCACGTCAGTAGCGGAGTAGCAAGGTAACATTTTTTGTTCATTGAAATAGACCTCCGCAAAGTAACGCCTGATTGAATAAAAAAAATTCTAAAAGTAAAATTTCCGAACATTATTCATAATTAAGAACCATTTTGAAAAAATCATCTCGTTCCCTCTGAATAATTCACGAAAACTGAGAAGTATCGAACGTCAACATATCTCTTATCAAATTACCGATCGCAGAATTGACGTCACCCTTATAATATTTATTTACAATTCCATAAAATCACCCTTCCGAGTCGAGCGACCTAATTTCGCGACCTCGGCTTCTACTCGGGAAATTATATTTGATGTCGCTTATAATCTCTTTTTATTTATCAGAAAGAAATTTACTTGCCAATGGTACTGGCTCGATTTTAATTCAAACTGGCGTTAAGTGAAAAAAAAAGTTTGAAATAATGGAAGATTTTCTTTCTCTATCATTTCAAATGAATATCATCTGTTTGAAGTGTCTGTATGTCATTCGATTTGATGTCGCTTATAATCTCTTTTTAT
This sequence comes from Pandemis cinnamomeana, assembly GCA_932294345.1. NCBI lineage: Eukaryota > Metazoa > Arthropoda > Insecta > Lepidoptera > Tortricidae > Pandemis > Pandemis cinnamomeana. Next base: position 2,319,487 of record OW028712.1, read on the forward strand.
TTATCAGAAAGAAATTTACTTGCCAATGGTACTGGCTCGATTTTAATTCGAACTGGCGTTGAGTGAAAAAAAAAGTTTGAAATAATGGAAGATTTTCTTTCTCTATCATTTCAAATGAATATCATCTGTTTGAAGTGTCTGTATGTCATTCAATTACACTAAAAATGTTAGCCCTCTGATATGCCTGTGCCCAGTAGTGAAACGTATGTAGACAGGACACAAAAACGTTATTCCACGGCAGTCCAAGGATTCGGCTTTCACCAATTTGTACAGCCAAAGATATCAAGGAAGAGATCAATTTTATTGCAGCGTCTTGACAGAGCAGGCACGTAGTAATTCAATTCATTTCAGTTTTAATCAGATTAATTGGTTGGAAAAGCAAATTAGCCAAGCGGACGGTGCATAATGTCCAATTGTAGCCATCTGCCTTCTTAACTAGCGTGACTCACAGGCACGACGTGCAGCGAACATATATTTCTACAGGTGGAATTCATCATCATCATCCTGAAGATGTCTACTGTTGAATAAAGGCCTCCGAACAACTCGGTTTCCCACAAGTTTCACGATGCGGTCGGTCCACCTTCGTCTCGGTTCGTGGTCACCATTCGAGAATTTTTCTCCCACAACGGACGTTTTTTTTTTTTAATAAAAGAGGGGGAAAACGATCAGACGGGTCACCTGATGGAAAGCAATCACCGTCGCCCAGGGACACCTGCAAGACCCAGGGAATCACAAATCCGTTGCCGGCCCTTTGAGGAACAGGAAGGCTCGCTTTTTAAAGATCCCTAAATTGTACCGCTCAGGGAATGCTGCAGCAGGAAGTTGGTTCCAGATCTTTACCGTGCGAGGAAAGAAATTGCGTTTAAAACGCACGGTGCTTGACTGCCAACCATCAAGATACACGTACAGGCTACCGCTTGATAACTCGATTTATTACTGGTTACCGATAGAATTGCTTTCAATAACAGATCAATAGTATCGATGCTACCGACACTATCGATTGGTCTATCTGCATTATGCCATGTTTCGATTTAAAATGTCGATAGTGAAACATTTAATTTTGCAACAACTCTAATGACAAGAGGCTTTAGCGTGACGTCGTAATGCGATTCTTCTTCTTTTTTAATATGGCCCCATCGATGCGATGATTTCGCCAATGTCAAAGTATTCCTAACATTTTTGCCCATTCCCTCGTCTGACCTCGAAGTAAGAAAAAAATAGTATTTGGGGGCCGATACAGCTGTCGCGCGCACTTTTGCTAGCCGAGCTATAAGCCCATGTGTCTCGCAGCCGAGCTTCGTCGAGAAGCCGTTATACGCATTATCATAACACATTAACATAATTCTGTACATCTATCCAGGGGTAGGCTGTGGTTATGAAGCAATTTTCCACCCCAATCCCGGGCAATGTCTTGTGTGGTAATAATAATAATTGCTTTGATGAAAGCAAATGGAACATGACAACGCGTAAATGTTAATTTAGTACACAAAGCTGGGGAGGCTCGAGACTTAGAGCTTTTGTCTGGAGCAACTAAGTGCTTAGCAGTACTTGGAGTGTTAGTGGAACATACGGATGTGAACAGTGATACCTTCGGGCGAATTCGGAAGGCACGACTATTCACGAAGTGTCGATGAACTATCTTACAGCTAGTTCTGTTCGTTCTAGAAAGAGAGGTAGTCTATCTCGCGTGATATAGCTCTCGCGCGCGTGTGCTATTTCATTTGCCCAAATTTTATAAGCCATAATTTTGTTTGCCATAATGAACATTTGTCATAACTGAATTCAATTTTTTTTCAGCTAGTAGGATAATTTTTTAACAATCCTGAATAATTAACATTATCAACAGTTAAGGAGAAAAAGGGTTATTTTTTTTTTTATTTACTGCATTATGAAATCACAGCTAATGATAAAGAATCATCTTACTGAATCACTACAATTTATTTACTAATAAAGTACCTACCTATTATAAATGCGTAACTAACTCCATCTCTCGTCTGTTTGCAAACTAGCCACGGTAAAACCGGTGAACCGATCTCGATGAAATTTTAATCATTAAGCAAAAAATTCTCTTATCCCGAAAAATCGCATTTGTTCTCAACACTTTCGGGCACATTTTTATTGAAATTGTTTCACTTCATAAAAATTCCGACGCTGGTCCTAATAATTTATGAGCGTAAAAATCGTCACAGTCAACACCTGTCAGAATCGGTGAGCGAGCGAGCGATAAAAGCGACTTACAAGCCGCGCCGACCCGCTGCCATCCATCAAACGCTTCAAAAACTACCGCACAGCACACAGATACTCTAAACTAGTTTCTCTAGACCCGGCCATTTTTTTTTAATGCCGTTGCAAAGGAATTGTGTCCATCCATCTTTTCTTACAAGAAAATCATGGCTCAAAAAACTAGGACATCCTTTATGGTGCTCACTCTGGCATTAGTACACAACATTTTATAACACCACACAGAGTATAATTGAAAAAGCAATAATTCTTCAAGGTGTTACAAAATAGCAAGTTTGATTGAATGCTTTTGTTTAAGTTTTTCAACCGATTCAATGCAGCGATGTTTAATGTATTATGTGATGACGTGTCAGAAGTCAGAACCAAGACATCTTTGATTTAAAGGAAATGAAATGTTCCAAGAAGATTTCACAGGAGTGTTCACTCAAATTAATTTGTCTAACGACTTGTTCGAACGTTCCAAGTATTTTAGCACGTATGGGTATCTAAATCGAAAATCGATCTCATCCCAAAGAAAACAATGGTCATACATAATTCAACTTTAATATGTGGCGCCATCTATGGAGGCAACGCTGAACTATCTCGACAGATGCCAAGATACGAGTCATTATTCTGTTACGCGAAGCGAGCTAAGAACAATACACGCACACATGCACGCGACAAGGTGTAAACTAGCTAGCTAAATAAAATAATAAAAAAAAAAGCCTACAGCTTAATGACCACTTAAATGAATCCTCGCCCGCGCGGCACAGGGGCGCGGGGTAGGACGACAAAGGGGACCGAGGGAGGTGCGGGCGGGTAGTGTGCCTGCCTCACCTCTCGGCCCCCTTTATCGTCACACATCGCGCCCCTGCACCGCGCGGGCGAAGCGATGACTCATTTAAGCGGTAGCTCTATATAGGTCTGAGGCGCACTGATAGACAATTCTTAATCGTGCCTACAATCTGATTCCTCTACTCCATCTATGTACTGTGACTGGGCCGATATCAAAATGTAGTTACCATTGTCCCCGGTTGATAAATATGAGTCGTGACGTTGACAAATCGGCGGCACGCTCCGCGAAATGCTGGAGCCGAGAAGTGCCGAGCAGTGGCGAAGATTGCCGACGGCGCCATTAGTCAGAGGTACCTACTAACAACACGTCATAGTTTGGCTTTAGAAAAATTATAATTTTGTTGGAGTGCGAGTCGGGTTACCTCCGCGTGTGGTCAAGAGCTGCGGTTCGTTTTTGGATCCGTCCGAGGGGAAGAGCAGTGTTTAGTCCGGTGCACCCTGGGCATCGATTAATGATTTCCTGGCAGATCTGAGGGATATCATTATCCGTTGGCTAAGAGCCCGGCAGAGGGGGGGGGGGGGGGGGTCTTTTGACCGTGTTCTACCGTATACCGTTGCTGACATTTTCGTCACAAGATTTTTGAATAGGTACTGTATTTATTACTTTGACATTGGCGAAATCATATTAAAAAAGGAAGAAGAAGAAGATAATTTTATTGTTGTGCACAAGAAAACTTACATGTTTAATCCTAGTTATTTATGTACAGTACTTCTATTTTCTTAATGACTCTCAGTAAACTTCGTGTTTATATACAGTCGAGAGCATAAATATCTATACAACCAAAAGTAACAACATAAAAACATATAAAAGTAGAGTAATGCTTGACATGTTTCGTACCTACTAATTCGTAGACTTTTCTCCTGGAGCGCTCGCCCCGGCGTCAGCGAAACAAACACGTTTATACATGAGTTATACATTTGTGTAATTATGATTGAGTCTCAGTAGTGTCATGTTGAAAATGATTTTGACGTCTTCGTAGTAACGCACACATATTTATGCCCTTGACAAGTTTGCCGAGTTATTTTTGTACAAAATTATAACTTTAGTAAAATATTTTGTTGAGCTGGATACTCGTTTGCGATCTATAGCCGTAGGTGTTGCATGTTACAGTAGGTAACCATAAACTGTAGCGCGAACGTGGCTTGCGAGCCTGCCGCGAGCGGAGCGTCACGTCCCCACTAGGGCTTTTGGTTATTCTAACTTGCAACATTTACGATTACAGCTTGTAAATGAGTATTCACTTTTTGCTATTATTATGGCTTAATCATTATCACTTTTCTTATCGTCTTGTGGCTCGCTTTATTTCTAGTACCAAAACTGTAAAAGCTAATCTTAGGCTAAAATGAGCGGTCTGTTAGAAAAAAGAAAAAAAACTTAATTCATTAAACGGACGATGCAAATTCTGCGATGTTGCATACGTACAGTCGAGGGCATAAATATCGATACAGCCATCATGTCAAATATATGTGTCACCGATCTTATTGCTCGTGGCATAAAGATGTATAGATGTTTTTGACGTCTTGGTAACGTACATATTATATTTATGCCCTTCACTATACCTACCTACACAATGCCGTGTGTGGTGTTATAATAATTTTGTTCTGATAAGGCGATAAAGAATTATTGGAATAAGTATTATGCCAATAATGAGGGCACCGCGCCAAAAAGACACGTTCGACAAATCGTAAATTATCCGTTTCTCAAATTTTCTTTCCACCAACGACTGTACTAAATCCAGCCAAATTTGATAACGTGAATCGATTGTCTAGAAGATTACATATTCAATTGATATTGGCGTGGGGGAGTCGTAACTCGTTGATTTGTTTGTGCGCTGCCAATCCTCGGATTCCTTGCAAAATCGGGCGACTGGAATGTTCATTGTTTTGTGTACACCTTTACCGGCAAGGTTTTTATAGATAACAAAAAAGAAACTGCTTGAAACGCTACGCTATAAAAAATGACGGCCTCGCATTTTTTTTTAATTTGCAGGTAGCACCAAATTATAGTTACTTCAGTCCTCTTCAGTCAGTAACCACGGCTGTTGCAATACCTACGGCTATAAAATTTATTTTGATAAATTGTGGCAAGCATTTCAATGTGTCACATTTTTTTTACTTATTGATCATAAACCGAACCCATGTTTCATCATGGTTATTCTGTATCCTCAACTCATATTTGTTTATTTTTTTTTGGGAGTGGTTTAACTCTTATTACAGTAAAATAATTAAATATTAAAAAAAAAGAATGAAACACATTCAAAAACTAATAATAAAAATTAAAGCTATTGAAACAGTTTCAATTTGCCACTTATTTAAAACCTAAAGTTAACAAAATAAAATGTAAGAAGTATACAGAAATGTTAAAACTGCTCTGTTTCAACTTGACCAGAAATTGTGATCCATTTTTTTATTTTCATAAAAATATCTCAGTTTTCAACACAATAATTCTGAATATTAGATCGCATAGCTGTCCGCTTTGCTATATTTCATGGAACGCAAAGCACCGCTTTTACTACCCCTAAAGTTCGAATAAATCACAGTCAGTTCCCGAAGTCAAGAAAAGGACTCTACTTGATTACGTTTCAACTTCTTGTCAATACCATTAAATTTGAACTGTCATTTCCGTAAAAACAATCAACAACCTGGCATTTCATGTGATTTTATAGCGAGCCCTTCGTTTGGTCGAACTAATGTTTGATCTAACGTATTGTTTGGTGAAATGATTGTTTAGTCTAAAAATTCTCCAGCCGAAACTGAAATTATTACATTTGCAATTTGCCATGAGCTTTTCGGTGAAGGAAAAACATCGTGAGGAAACCTGCACACATCAGCGAAGAAATTCCATGGTGTGTGTTAAGTTCCCAATCCGCACTGGGCGCGCGTGGGAACTATAGCCCAAACCCTCCAATACACGGAGGAGGCCTATGCCGTGAGGCACGCCGAATTACGCGACAATTACATAATAATAATAAAATAAAAACAACAACAACATACTTACTGAAATTGTAGCGAATTCGGAAAAAAAAAAAAAAAAAAAAAAAAGCTATAATAATAATAATGATGCCAGTAATTGGACCAGCTGTTTCACTTATCACGCTGGAGAACAGCAGCGCAAGCACTGTCGCCTTGCGGTAAGATTATAGTGAGCTGGTGGTCATGTTCCGGACGGACCATGCACGAGGGCCTACCACCCACAATGATAAAACTTTGTTTCCATGCTGGTCTGGGAGTAAAGAAAAAGCCATATTTTTATGCTAGCTACCATACTAAATGGTGGATTTTATATTATAGTAATTATTTGATAGGGTACTTGCATTTATTTAAACCTTCCCATAGTCCATCCCTATCACACATGTGCACTTGCGTGGCGGCTGTCTCTGTCGCCGCTTCGTATAGACAATGATATTTCGAGACGTTACTCTTCGTTCGACCTTCGTTACAACCGCATCCTTTAATTGCCAAATTTAAGTGTCGTGAATTGTGATTTGTTACGTGCTTTTGTGTCATCTCATCTGCTCTATAGCCACGTGATTCCCTAGTTGAAAAAGAGACAGGCTGACAGTGCCACAACAGAAGAAAGTTCCCGGGATTGTGAGGTGAGTGCACATGTCCTATTTACCTAGTTCCTGTTCTTCGCCTAAGGTCGGTCCTAACTATTGATTGAATTAATGCAAGTACCTACACTACACGATTTACAATAGACATTTCATCTTCTTAATTTACCAGCCGCGTATACAGTCCATTCCATTCCTTGTGCCTAGTAGTCCATCGGATTAGACTCCAAAAAAGGCACCACCACTAAATATTGTTTATAAGATAGTGATTCTCTTTGTCTATTCTCTTGACGCTTAAAGCGCTCAACTGATTGAGTTTAAATTTGATAGAGATAGTTTCAATCCTAAGGAAGGATAAAGGATAGTGTTTATCTCAACGTAGAATGTATCAGATTAGTAACGTACATTCTTCATTTATGCGCTATGTTAGTAATTTAATTATAACACAGACAAACAGTGCTTACAGAGCCCAACTCTCCATCCTTATTCTTAGCTCTGACGTCTCCAACTTTATCCAATTGTTTTCTAAAAAAACATTATGAAACACGACCATTTAGTGTGGCAAAACAAGATGTCTCATCATCATTATTAACTCATAACGCGTTTCCAACGTCATTTTTTTCAGCGCCTGTCGCAGTTCCTTTGGAGTCTATCATAATAACAAAACAAAGTGACTTCACAATCGGCAACGATGCCAAGATAGAACTGGCACAGATGTCCTTAAAAACAGATGGGTAGGCTGAAATAATTAAAATGTGTTTTTTTCATGTGGTAAATTTAAATGTGACCGTCAAAATCTAACCGTAGGAAAGTCTTTCTAGCGTTTGTAGACTAAAGTTGCGAATATAAAATTTCTAAATGTCTATGAAAATTAGAACACATAGAAAAATCCGAAAAGTAAAGCTATGGCCGGGAATCGAACCCGGATCCTCGTCATTCCGTGACGCGTGCTATACCCCTACACCACCCATAGCAGGTGGGTAGTCTCCGAATTTTTCTACCTGTTACTAACTGTCACGTGACCTTTGTTACTATGCGAATTTTTTGTCGCTAAGCGTCATCTGTTTGAATGATGTGTCTGTACGACACAATTACAAACTCCCGTTGCGTTGTAAAGTTGCAAAATTTATATGAGCCAAGGCGTAACTAAAACTTGACCAAGTAAGGAACGTCGGAAGGAGAACATCAAAAAATGTAATAAAATAGTTTTAGAAAATGAATGCACGGTTATGTATGTAAGGTACGCTTTATTGTACAAATGTAAAGAAACAGATACAATTAAAAAAAAGTAACATTAATATATGCACAAAGGCGAACTTGTCCCTATAAGGGATCTCTACCAGTTAACCTTTGAGTAGATGAGACGAGCATTAAACAAGGGACCGACAAAGTGTGAGTTTCATATTCCAGATAGTGAAAGCTACAATAGAGCGAATATCTAAATACAATAAACAAATCATAAAATGTCATATCATACACAAGAAAATCCACAAGCTAGCATGTGAGTGCAGTTATTGGAATCAATTTCGATACTAAAATTGTAACCATGGCAAATAATCCACTATACACATTTTTTGTAAACATGTTTGCGAAATAGTTCGCATCCCTCAATCTGTTCCTTAAGACATCTGTGCCTCACTGAATCTTGACTTATTTAACAAAACACGACGACTATTTGTCAAAGTCCCGCAGCCTATTCGCAAGATAAATTCTTAGGAGACGTGATAAGGGGTAGAATTGTTGCATACCTCGATGGTAAGGGAATTTGCTTTTAAAACGGGATGATGGATGATTTGTGGCTTTGTTTAGATCTCAGTGAGGGATTCGATTGTTGGTGTCTTGGTGTCTGTTATTTGCGTCTCTGTTGCTTTAAGGAACTTGCTTTCTATGATTATAAGATTTGTAGCGCATCCGCATTTGACTTGACGTTCTTTTTAGGTACAATTTGATTCATGAACCACCGTTGAAAGTTCTCACAGTAAACGTCACATGATGTTCCTTGTCAAATCAATGTAACGTCATTATGAAATTTACTGTGAGAGGGTCTCAAGCAGCACCTCCCTGCTTGGTATGGGTTGTGGGGTAATAGCACGCATCACGGAATGATGAGGATCCGGGTTCGATTGCCGACCATAACTTTACTTACGGATTGTTCTATGTGTTCTAAATTTCAGTGTCGTTCAGAAATTGAGTGCAAGTGCAGTCAACAAAAAGTAAAACTAGCGCAAACTTGTACAGTCAACAGCAAAAGAAACTGATGAATTAGGCTCCCAAAATAATTATAAACATTAAATTAAGCCAAATGTTACTGACTATTGTAGTTTATTAGAAGTAAATGAACACATAATGTGTCATAAATAAGTGATCACATTTATTTCGGTCCTTGAAAACTAAATCAAAAAAGTCATTGTCGAATGTTTCGACTTAAAAGTGATTATCTAAAATATGGAGTACAAGTCAGATGTTCGTATCGGTTATATTCGTGAGAAAAATATGCGAAGCGACATAACACCTCTTATGTGCGCCAAAGTTTGAAATGAGGTCTTATTACATCAGCTTGATTTAAGGTTATATTTTAAATAAACCCTTTTTTATCGAGCTTTCATTCGGACATTTCCGCCAATTCGAAATGTTGTTTTTCTTTGTTTTATTTACTTGACACACTCACATAGTGTATTATTAATTTATTTTGAAACGTTAATTTGTCACTTAATTTCTGCCTCGGTCTTGTTATTTATGATCACTTTTGACTACTTAAGACTTCATTTAAAACTGACTCTTTGGTATGACTTGTTATCTGGCACGTCATGCTAGAACATGTTTTGAAACGTTGATTTTGATCACTTACTTTTGACGTTGACTAAGTAAGTTTTTTTAGGTTATTTTAATTCTGTAAATGTGCAAAACGTCTAACAATGATTACGAATATCTTTTAATGATAGCGTCAGGCGCGAGCAATGAATCATTACGCGATGAAGGCTATCGATTCGCAAAATGATTAATGGGTTAGGTAATTATTACGATTCACTCCGATTTCCGTTTCATTTCGTTTGGTTTAAAATCTTAGCGATGAAATTCGAATATTCGGGATTTGCGATGGCCAAGGGTCTCGCAAGGCATTTAGATATTCTTACAAAGTTAATGTCGCCACCAGATATTTTGGACAAACATACATACATCAACCGCGACCGTTTCACTTTTGCGAAGACACACACAACGCTGATGATCTATTTTTATATGTCTTGATTATTTTCTATTTTAAATTGTGTATATTCTCTTATATTTGTGTGTCTTGCAAAAAGGAATAAATGTCTTCTTTCTTTTCTTTCTTTTTTATACATACCGTCACGCCCTTTTCCCACAGGGGTAGGCAAAGACTACTTTGTTCTATTTGCTACGATCCTGGCATTTCTTTCGCTTCATCCACATTCATCTTCATACATGCTCGTCGGTTTCGGATACTCCTGACCTGACTTTCCAAAACGTCTCCTATTTGGTCTCGGAACGTCTAGGCCTTTATTTTGGAGCTGTCTATTATTATCCTTAAAAAATATGCGATTGCATTGCCAATGCTGTAAGCGCGTGTTCAAATTTTACAAACTTTTCTACTTGCGGTTGTGACTGACCTTTATAATATTCTAGGGTAACAAGACGTAAAGCTCACCTTTAGCACGACTGCGGACGTAAAACAAGGAAATCAAAATCAAAATCATGATAGGTTGCTAGCCGCATCGCCCCATGGTGCCTAAAAATTTCCTCGACGGGCTTTCCATCTGCGCGGGAAGAGAAGCATCTGGTTTTTTTTTGCTCCCTGATGAAGAATAAGAGAAAAACTACTAATAATGTTACTAGTAGGTACTTAATGTGTTTTTGCCCAAAAGAACGTCAACAAACCCAATATATCGGAAGTGGGACATTACCCCGGAACAAGAACAGCTGCTCGCAACGTACCGTCTGAATCGAGCGGTCCGAACTTTACTAATATATTGTTTACTTGATTTATGTAAACGTTTATCGTTAAGCTATGAATTAGGATCGCTAGTGTGACGGATATCACATGTTTGCGTGACATTAGTTTAAACATGTAGTGTATGTACGTGTCTCTCTGTTACAAGATTGGTCACGTCTATCTAGATATGATAATCATCTGATTAGATTATTATAAGAAGATTGTTGAGTATATAAGCATGAAATTGTTACAATAAAATTAGATTTGAAATAGACTGCAAAAGTTGTTTCTATCTCCACCACTTCAATAATTACCAGCAACAACCCTGCTAGATAAGATAAGATAAGATAAGATAATTTATTTTGCAAATTGGCCGCTAAGGGCTCTTTTACATGTCTTTTGAAACTACCAGCACATTCGGAAAGACCATCATTGCCAAGAAGAATGCGCCGCAAGAAACTTGGCTGGTAAAGCTAGCTATGTTATCTGGAGAAGGATTGAGAATAGAAGAGGAAATATGATGGGCACCTGATGATTATCTTCCCGTGCCGATGGTAAAAGCCCATTGAGGGAATGGGAGAATTTGGAATCATGTAATAGGCGATGCGGTTAGAATATCTATACGCCCACAATCGTGCTAAACGTGACCTTTGGGGTCTTGTTACCTACGGCTCTGTCTACCCTGTGAGGAAAAAAGGACGTGATTTATGTATGCATGATGTGCATTTTAGGGGTAGAGAAAGGATCGCATGAAGAACGGCGTGGGGTATAAAATGAAATTAAACTCGTTTCAAAACAACGCTGAGAACCAAATGGGCAATAGTTAAAACGTCCCAACTACGGTAGAGTAATTATTAAGTAGTTACTCCTAGCGCCATCTAGTTTCGAATTAAAGTACTATTACGTACTATTACGTAGTATACGTTACTAGAGTTTTAACTCGGTGCCACCATTTTTTTTAACACAGATAAGCAGATACACATTGGTAACTCTTGTCCTTTGCAATTCGGTCCTCAACCTGCCTAGAAGATGTCTTTAACACTAGCATTTTAATCATAATCACTATTTTTTCAAATAAATTTCAATTTTATTTTTACGATAATATGGCCCCATCGATCGAAGCGATGATTTCGCCACTGTCAAACTATTAAAGATGTATTCAAAAATCTTGTGAAAAAATGTCGGCAACGTTGTACGGTAACACGGTCAAAGATCTCCTTAGCTTACGTATAGCTCTCTTAGCAAACGGATAATGATATCCTTCGGAGACCGCCAAGACATCATCAACCGATGCCCAGGGTGCACCGGACCAAGCACTGGTCTTCCCCCCGGACGGATCCTAAAACGAACCGCAGGCGGTAACCCGAGTCGCACCCCTTCTTAGAAGCACTATAGGCTTATGCTAACTTAGCAATCGTTTGTCCTTATCTGTGAAAGGTAAATGTCAAAGTGACAGATAAGGACAAACGATTGCTAAGTTAGCCACCTACAGAGCATTTATGAATAAGGGGGTAACAAAATAAATCATAATAAATTAATTAACTTCTAATGAATGAGGTATGGATGTCTTGTTTTGCCTTGACTCGTTTATTTCTATAGACCAAGCTATCCGGACACAATAATTTATTTACCTTATGTTTATTTCCAATCCAGTAAGTTTGATACGCTGTGGTTTTGCTCGTTTGTTCATTATAAATGAATTTTCGCAGTACATTAAATAGGTTATTAAATTTTAACGCCTGATTGAATAAGGCTGTTTAGTTAATTATTATTGCGCCATAAATGACTGAAGGCGTGTTATTTCGTTAAGTTTGTGAGCGACAGAAAATCGTGTGTGTTTCAAGTGTTTCAAGCCGCCCAGCGTCATCTGTTTGGAATGATGTGTCTGTACGACAGGAAAGAAGAAGGCGCTGTTTTCCAAATGATAGGTAGGTACTATCAAATGAATCAAGAATTGTTACTTCTTGATTTTGTTTACTTTTACGGTTTTACCGTTACCTTAGGCTCTGTCTACCTCGTGGAATTGACGTGATTTGTGTGTATAGTTTTCTGTACTACAGCGACATTAAGCCGAGTAAAGGCTGAGTGTTGACCAAATGGATGTTATGCAAACATCGATAATGCGATCGCCTTAGCGCGTAACGTACCATTCCACTTTTTTGTGAGATATACAAACGCTTTAGTAGTGCATTATGCTGGCTGTCACACTGACGTTTCTGTCAGTAGTGTGCGTGCTGTCGCAATATCCTGACGGTGTGTGTACTTTTACAAGAACTGTTTGACGGGAAATCAATTACAGTGAACATCAATAGATTTTCTGTCAATCAAAAGTTTTTTTGTTTTAACCCACGACGGACGAAGCCTTCACGGAACGGAACGGTGACGGTATACGCATTTGGGCTTAGAGGTTGTGTGTTTGTTTGTGTGGGTATCGGTTACCATTTTTATTGGAAACTGCTAAACCGACTCCGACGCTGTTTTTTTATTTGTACTGGTATCAGCTCATTTTCTTAGAATTATTAATAAAGAATCGATTTCGTTATTTTTCTGACTTACGTGTTTTTCATCGTGGCATTTAAAAGACTATACATATTTTCCCTGTTCATTTGAATCTGATTCTTGATTTCACTGTCGCGGTATACTAGGTACTTATAGAATGCTCTGTAGGCTTCTGCTAAGTTGATGCAGTTTATTTTGACTCTGAATTTACCTAATTAATTATCCTTTTTATCCATAGTCCTAATGCCAAACTACATAAAGAAGGCGCTTCGTGAGAAGAACCAGGTCAAGCCGATGATCAGGGAGAAGAAGAAGACCATCTCCAATCTAACCATGAAAGAAGTCCTCGACCACATCAGACGTATTACAAGAAACCTGAACTACAACGCTAAGAAGAACGGATTCAAAGTGGATTATAAATTCAGAGTGATGGATGACCTATATCCTTAATAAACATCATTTTACTGGGAATTACACTAAACCAATTTTATTGCCCATGAAATCTCCCAGCAAGCCATAATTTTTCATGCTACCATACTAAATATTGTTAATGAGATAGTGATTCTCTTTGTCTATTCCCTCTTGACGCTTAAAGCGCTCAACTGATTGAGTTTGAATTTGGTTTAGAGATAGTTTCAATACTAAGGAAGGTTAAAGGATAGTGTTTATCCCAACATGGAATGTACCAGTTGCTTCTCTTCCCGCGCAGATGGTAAAAGCCCCTTTTTCCTATACGCCATCAAGCTGTGGCTTTTAGGTCTTGTTACGTTAGCCTTTGTCTACCCTGTAAGGAATAAAGACGTGTTATTATGTATGTAAAACCAATCTCACACTTCACTTGGCACATTGAACCTAAACCCAGCATCACAATTGGAATACCGAAAACTAAATTAGAAACTATGACCCTTCAACTAATCTCAGGCTCGAGGATCTCAAAGTCTCTTACATTTATTCGAAACGAAAGATGTCACCCGACCACTTCTTACACTTGAGCTCAAACCATTTTAGAGATCAACGGAACACAATCCCGTGAGTGAGCCGACCGACAACGTAACATGCACACAACTTTGATACGAGATTACCCTTTCCCGTGTATTGTTTTATCCTTCAAGTACAAAATAAACATGATTTAGCTACCCATAATGTAAGGAGGGTACTGATGTTTCTCGAGAACGTGCGAGAAGTGAGTTTAGGCAGCTGTTGGTAAAAATTTGAGCTTGTTATCGACGCTATCGAATGAATCATGAATTTTACTTCTTGATTTTTATGTTTAAATTTACGGTTTTACAAATTAAATTTCTAGACGACACTGAAAATTAGAACACAGAAAAATCTGAAAAGTAAAGCGTGCTATACCTCTACACCCACCCATATGCTAGGCTAGGCTTTATGCACATGCTATGCTATGACAGGACGATAAGGATCCGGGTTCGACTCCCGCCCCGTAGCTTAATTTATGGGATTTTTCTATGTATCGTTTAGAAATTATCTTGTTATCGTCACCCTAATAACTTACATTTTTTTAAAGTATGTTATTAAGACGATTAAGACGCAGTGTTGGCAGACCTCCCACTAGGTGGACCGAAGACATCGTGAAAGTTGCGGGAAACCGGTTGATGCAGGTGGCGAGTTGTCTAAGGGGGAGGCATTTGTTCAACAGTGGACGTCTTCTGGCTGATGATGATTAAGACCATCGACCTGGTGAAAAACTTCGAACGAAACCTCAAGAAGCACAGTTGTCAGAATACAACCCAAAATCGCTGGCTGGGCACATGAAAAGACCCGAGCTCGAAAAACGGCATTAAGGAAGGAAGAAGAATAAAGGTCCAACCCCACCGGAGGGTAACTATTTTGATTCCCTTTTCCATGTAAATGCACCCACAATCATGCTTAACGTGGCTTTTAGATGTTTGGGTAACAAGTTCTGTTAGACTAGTTAGGCTCTGTCTACCCCGTAAGGTAAAAAGACGTGATTTGTGTGAGTAAGTAAGTAAGTTACTATTTACTAAGGCTTTTATAATATAAGGTGGATACTTGTACCAAAGTAGTGGCAAAGCTACCAAGAAACCTCTACAGTTTGTGGTTAGGCGGGTCTTGTTTGAACAATGATTCTCTGATGAGATTTGTACGAAGCTAATACTGTGCTAAGTAAATTTTGAGAAATTATTACTTTTACGACGATTACTATGAAATTAAAGCAGTTTCGAAGTGTTATTAAAATGGAAAACACCTGTCACTCACGTATTTGAAGTTACCTAAACGTGTTTCGATCCAATCCGTGGTTCTTTATTGAGATAAGGCAATCCAACTGTGTTCTATGATAATCACAAATCTCTCAATAGTTTTATTTCAAATATTTAAATAAATTGTTTAATTTAACAACTGTTTCCCAATGGCTTCCAAAAACTGGCTACATAGGAGGACAGCCTGATATCCTTAATTTCTCCAATTATGTAGCGAGATATCTTCCATCTCAGCGACAGCATACTTCTAAGTCTGTATAGTACAATACTTTAAAAATTCTTTACCGATGAATTTTTAACTTATTGACTAATTTCAACGAGAGATCAAAAAAAATGATTGACACTTTGTCAGTAACTAATATTTGTTCGGTTAGCATTGCTAGGTACTTTAATATCTTCAATCTTGCTAAAGTCTATTATTATTTGCCGTTCCAAATATGTAATGCTTCTACAAATTCCTAGTAACGGGAATCAACCGGCTTACCAACTCGCGATTTGCTTTACCTTCGCTGCATTGCTTTTATTGGGTTGCATTTCGACGGATTCTCGCTCGATGTATTTTCAATTGATCCTTTCACTACGCTTGTTGTGGAGTTCGTACAAAGTGGAATCTAGAGTACCTTGTGGCTTTAACGAAACATATTGCCGATAGTTTGGTTGCTAATTCGTTTGTCTAGAGTTTGATGTGACTAAGTTGTAAATTATATCAAGAACTTTTCGGTTAAGGAAACATTTGTGACTAATCTATCTAACCTATCATAGTGCTTTAATTAGCTCAAAGGATTGATGGCACATTGTTCAAATTTTAGAATTAACACAACTCTAACTTGTAACTGCAAAAAAGTGAAGAAACCCTTTAAAAAGATTTTAATAATTTGTGCTCGCAGACTTATTAGACTTTTCTTTAGCATTTTTGATTACTGTCATACATTTAGTGACACCAATTATTGCAAAGGAACATACTTAAGTAGGTACATAAGATGTTAAACACTTTACCCATCTTTGTGTAGTCAGTAGATAAAAATAACACGAACCGTACCAGTCAATGTGGAAAAGAAAATAGTAAATATCGGAAAACTTTATAGGGCACAAAAAAGACAATAAGCTAAACACCCCACAAAAGGCCCTTTATGATTTGTACGTCCAATTGTCATAGCGAATAGCCGATCCGCAGTAAATATAAGCGCGATAAAGAAAACGTCCCACTAACTGTACGTTTGTTTTTGACACAATAGAGAGAGGGCCAATGTAGGGACCGTAAACTTGTCAACAGCAGAACAGTAAATAATGTATGGGTTCACCGGTTTTGTCCTGTTTTACGCGAGTGTAGAGAAGGGGATGATGTGAAAACGCGAATACGGATGACACCACACTATTCCTAGAAATTATGTGGATTAAAATACACTTCTACTTCCATGCTGGTGGAGCAAAGAAAAAACATAACATGTACCATACATACATAAATCACGTCTTTATCTCTTATGGCCTATGGTAACAAGATCTGAAAAGCCCACGTTTTGCATGATTGTGCGCGTAGGTATAGGTGGAAAAGGAAATCAAAATAGTGATGGGTTGCAAGCGGCATCGCCTGTTTAACATGATTTCTAAGATTTTCGCCCATTCCCTCGATGGGCTTTTACCATCTGCGCGGGAAGAGAAGCAACTGGTATATTCTGTTTTTTCTTTTGTCTCAGACCAGCATAGAAGAACCTATTTAATAACCCCAGTCGATGGTCCTCTCTTTTCCTCTCGCTGTATTTCATCATTGCAGAAAATTCAAAGGCTTTTCGTTTATATTGCATAATTTGGAGCAAAATTCAGCTTTCAAGCTTCAAATGAAGCCATTTCGGGTTGGTTTCGGTGAAATATAATTAGATTCTTATGTACGAACCGAATAATTTGCTACTACCGCCAAAACCAGTTGCAGTACCAGTTGCGTAAAAGCCCATCGAGGGAATGGGCCAACATCTTAACTATGCTAAGCGTGGCCTTTGGGTCTTGTTACCTTGGGCTTTGTCTACCTCGTAATGGGTGAAGACTTGGTTTGAGTTTTGTTTTTGTTAAAATGTAATCTCCGTTTCCAGAAAACTTGTAAAACTAAAACTGTTTCAGTGGAAATTTATAAAAGGTACGTTGTCAGGCACCGGATGCTTTTATCTTCGAGTAAATGCTTAGTTCCTGCGGGATAAGTGAAAAGTAATATCGTAGAGTAAAGAGGTCGCTTAAGTACTAATGAGATTTAAAAGACTAGAAAACGTCTTTCATGTTGAAAATTGACCTCCGATGGGAATGACCGCTTATTCCATTTATCTGTAACGAAGACAAAATGCCGCTAAAAGAGAGTAATTTAACGTAAAAAAACAAAAGAGTTTAAATATTATACTTTATTTCCCACGGACTTAGACCACGAAGGTTGAGGAGGTTGTATGTCAGTGTTTGTCAATTGTATTTTGTCTTGTTTATTTTGCACAATAAAGAGTTTACATACATACATACATACCACGGTTAGGTCCTTAACTTTAGTTTCCGATATTTTAACTCAGTTATTATGAATATTTTTTGTTTAAACTTCAGAAATTGTAAGTGTGTAAGTATACAAGTTACATATTTGATTATAATGTGCCATTGAAAGAAATTAAAAAAGGAACAGAAATAAGAATTAGGGTAGAGAGAAAGAATTATATTGTTTTCGCATGCGGGCACATCACTAGATAAGACGCGAGAATCTTCTAGGATTTATGTGTAATGCTATGCTGATTCGTACGATGTAGGTAGAGTAACTGCCAAAAATAATTAGGAGTCAGTGAACCCTGTGGAATACGGTTGCTGATTAAGTTAAGTGTTATATAATTTAATATAATTTTAATTAAATCAGGCGTTACGTAACGTCGTAGGGGTTCATATTAATGAACAAAAACATTTATGTACTTGGCTCCTCCAATACAAAAGCGAAGCGGAGCTCTGCTGCAAGGATTCTTATTCAGTGCTAGCTTTTACCCACAGCATCACCCCGCGAACTATTTTAAATGCAATCGACTTTTTCACATTTCAAAATTTGTTAGCCTGGACCCATAACCTATTCAAAAATATTACCACCGACTATTATTTTATTCTTTTCGTAAGCTATCACTTCTACGCTAATATTATAAAGAGATTTGATTGTTTTTTTGCATTAAATAGGCTCCGAAACAGGACCGATTTGAAAATTCTTTCAGCATAAGAATTCTACATTAACTCTGATGAACATTAGGTAGGCTATATTGAAGTCGCGGATAACAACAGCTAGTACAATAATAAATAAGACTAGAGGTCGTTAATATTATACATAGTCCAAATACTTTCAACAAAAAGTCTGAAGTCTGGACTCAAGAGAAACTATAATTCCTTTTTCATCGTCATTGTAGGCAATAAAAAATGAAAACAATAATCCTAGTTCCTGTCTAGACTTGTTTCGTTCTAGACAAGATTGATTGCTGTTTCTAAGAGTACTGTGGCGCCTCCGCTTCCGATACTGAACAATAAACTCTGAAGAGCACTGTAAAAATAGTATCAGAAGCTAGTTTAATATAAAAAGTAGCAGTTGCTACAGCTTCGTCTACGGATAGTTAAATTTATAGCTCTTTAAACCACCTTAATCCAGCCCTGTAGCCAAATCTTTTCTTAGATATCTGCGTGCCAAATTTCAGCGCATTCCTTTCAGTTGATCAATCAGTCAGTCATGTTGCCTTCCAAATATTCAGATGTCAATCTGTTTATTAGAGATTGCTGGTTTTTAAATCGACATCATGTAAGTAAAAGGTTCGCAGACAGATGAAAAGTCAAGATTGACATCTCTGGCCGGACAAGTTTTAATTAAAGAATCTGGTGGAAACTATGCCTCGTCGCTTTCACGTGTGCTTTTTCAAACAATATGCCTAACATTGCGCGCTTTGATGTTTATTTAGTTGCGCTCGTTTGAGTGTAACTGCACCATTACTGTGACGTGGTTTGAACCAGCCTCGCTTCGCCGTTCACAAGACTCCGTCTTAACTTAAAGAGCTATTTTGCAGAAAACAAGAACGCATTTATTATTTTTGTATAAGCATCAATATTCTGACCAAGAAGAGAATTATACAAATCTTTCTTTATTATTACTGTAACTCTCAAGTGGCTACAAACATTTTATCCCATGTCAAGATCGGGAATGTAAGTTAGTTATTGTTATGTTCTTCATTGTTCATACATAAAAAGAAACGTCGAACGTGATAGGCTGACGGCAAAGACATCGACTCACAATATAATATTCCATGGTTCGATGATTATGTCTATGTTCGGTATTTTATACCTGCAAATAAAAAAAATACAAGTCGAATTTTATTGAGAACCTTCTCCGTTTTCTTTCGTCGGTTAAAAATACACTACAGTTGAAGGCATACATATCGATACAGCCATTGTCAAATACATACATATATAGATCGCTCTATAGCGATAAGGCCGCCTATTGTTACCTTGTAATATTCTGTATACCTTTTTTCTGATTTGGTTGTTATATGTGGTGTTCAATAAAGAGTTATTGTATTGTATTGTATTGTATATATCACCGACCTTATTGTTTGTGACAAGCTGAATAGCACTTCAATACTGGTCTGGGAGCAAAGAAATAGCAAAGAATGTAGCAGTTGTTTCTCTGCTCTGCTGGTAAAAGCCCATCGTGGGAATGTGGACTATCGCGCCACTAGAGGCGCTAGTGTCGCGTGAGGTCCAATAACATTCACTTTTCACAGATTTTGGGCTTCGTGACATAAATTATAGTTTCTTTCATTTACCTGCTGAAAAGTAATCTCCTTCGTGAAATTATAACAAATTTGGAATGTTTGGCGATGAATGTTAACGCTTTGAAAGCGGATTTTTTTCGAACAAAACGGAACTGCACAACATTGCGGCATCGCCGATCTTATAAAGTCGCCTTTGACAGCAACTGGTGAGCAAAGAAACGATAGTCCCCGTTGGGCAAAAATCTTAGGAATCATATTATAAACGACGATGCGGCTAGCAACCCGTATGTTTTGTTTACGCCCCAGTATGTTTTATCTCTACTGGGCACATTCCTCTTCGCAGAATAAGAAGAATAAGGTTATAGTTCCCATTGCGGATTAGGAACTTCACACACACCGTTGAATCATCGTTTAGTGTCAAGTAAAACTGGTGCTGCGTAGATACAGCAAGATAAGATAAGATAAGATAAGAAACTTTATTTCACCACAGAAGTTACAAAGTGCATAACAAGAACACATTGTTACATAGAGATAGGTAGATGACTTTTTATGCGGTAAATGAAACAGCGGCCTTCGCACTAGACTCAGGGTCTGTATTGCGAGTGCCAAGTGAAGTAATCAAAACGCAAGAATAATTAGAAAGTGTGTGTGTGTGTGTGTGTGTGTGTGTGTGTGTGTGTGTGTGTGTGTGTGTGTGTGTGTGTGTGTGTGGGTGGGTGTGGGTGTGTGTGGGTATGGGTGTGTGTGTGTGTGTGTGTGTGTGTGTGTGTGTGTGTGTGTGTGTGTGTGTGTGCGTGTGTGTGCGTGTGTGTGTATGACATGTGTGTGCGATTGTGCGTGTGTGTGTGGCTACACTCTACCATTAGTAAGAAATTCGTATCAATTTTATACGAAAGTTAGAGAGACTTGTAAGCTTAGAGAGTTTTGCACTAAGCTAAATTGAGCCGTCGAGAGCTTTTATAACTGAGTTAGAAGGGGGAGGTTCCCACTGTACAGCCAAGGGCATAAATATAATGTACGTTACTAAGACGTCAAAAACATCTATTCAGCTTTATACATACATAAATACATACATCACGTCTATCCCTAACAAGGTAGACAGTGCCTAGGGAAACACGATCTAAATGCCACGTTTAGCATAATTGAAGGCGTGTAGGTGGAAAGGGGAAACAAAATAGTGATGGGATCGCCTAAAACATGATTCCTAAGATTTTTGCCCATCCTCTCGAAGGGCTTTTACCATTTGCGCGGGAACAGAAGCGGCTGGTACATTCTATGTTTTTCTTTGTTTCCAGACAAGCATGGAAGTTCTGGGAGCAAATAAAAAACATAGAATTTACCAGTTGCAATTCCCGCGCGTATGGTAAAAGCCCATCGAAGGGAATGGCCGAAAGTCACCACGTCTGTGTATTTTTTGATGTCGAATAAAGTTATGTCTATGTCTATGTCTATGTCTAATAGGCGATGCGGCTAGCAACCCATCACTATTTTTATTTCCCATTCCAGCTAGCCCTCAATCATGCCAAACGTGGCCTTAAGGTTTTGTTACCTTAGGCTCTACCTCGTAAGGGATAAAGACGTGATTTATGTATGTATTGCAAATATTAGTAATAACCGTCTAGATATTCAAAAATTGGAGTCCAAAAACAAATGAAACCTTATGGAAAAGCTTGTAAAAATAATGGTTCGTAAATATCTTATTCGGGCTCCATTTGGTGAACGCTTCCAGTGTATCGTCGAATTAAGCTAAGTACAGAAACACTTCCCCGCAAGATGGATTATGATGAATGATCCACCAATTACACCCGATTTCTTATCGCGGAGAATTTGTCCTCTAGTTTGGAGTTTTTTCCACTTAACTTACCATGATACTGTTTTATTTCACATTTAATTGACAGAAAATACAAAAGGGGAATCACAAACAAATTTAACTATGATTAAATTAAAAACTAATCTTAAAATAAAATAATTAAAAAAGCAGGGGCCCCCGTGGCATAGTACCACAGACGCTGGCAGCATTCCCCCTTTGGACAGCGATGCTAACACGCTGTCCAAGGAAGCTGCCAGCTCTGCGGTCACCCGTAGCATCTATTGCCCCTTCGAAATATATTTGAAGAGGCTAATAGCGCTAGGACCCCACTGCAAGGGACAAAGTTATATTCGGTACCTATTTATTTTTGAGACAAAAATGTGAGTGAATCTTTTGGATCGATATTCTATTACAGTTTATTATGTTTTGTTGTATTATTATTATTCTACACGTATATCTTTAGAACAGAGTAGTGTTTTTTACACCAGATGTTACTCAAAGATGGACAGATTTTTGTGATCCTGCAATTCTTGAATTGGTCTTCGCTCCCAATAGCAGAACAACTCTTTATAAATGTGATGATCACGGAAAAAATAATAACAATGCCATCTCTGATGACACAGCAGAAACAGATTCTAAGGCGGTAAGAAGTTTGCCGAGTCAGTTAGTAAATTTATTTCACTCGACAAATATTATCGTTAAGGTACATTTTCATAAACATCCAAGATTTTCCTTATTCCCATAAAAATACCTCAACAGAAAATCATAAAAGCCATCGAAACCATCACAAGTACCTATACGAATGCGGATGAATACGAATCGCAAAGTTATACGGGACCGAAATAAAATCTAATTTAATTTGTACATCAATAAACGAGATTAATTCGGTCAAAGGCCACCATCTTAATTTATTAGTACACAAAAGATATTTTGTCCATATATAAACAGGGAATCCTGAAACCTCTATTGTTGAACTCTAAAACTCTGTAAGTGACTTGTTCTTGTTGGCTTTTGATACTTTTTCGTCAGATTCGCCATTTCGACTTTGTATACCGTTATATTACCCCTGAAGTAATATGACTGACCGGTATAATCTATAGAAGCATTTCGACTTTGTATACCTTTATATTACCCCTGAAGTAATATGACTGACCGGTATAATCTCAAGCCAATAGTAAGTCCTGATCTATTTTAGTGGTACAATAATTAAAAAAAGAGAACATAACTTAATTGAAATTAGACACCCTATTTACGTTCTAACCTATAGTTTAAGTCTAATCGTTTCGGTCAGTTTCAATGAACACCTGTCAGTTTGGCTTTTTTTGATATTTTGTCGCTATGACATGATTCCTATGATTTTCGCCCATGGCCTTTTACCATTTGCGCGGGTAGAGGAGCAACTGGTACATTGTATGTTTTTGCTTTGCTCCCAGACCAGCATGGACGTACTAATTCAGGCATAATTCTGAGGCGTTGTATTATACCCAGTACCCAGCTCTGACCCTCACTGGCCCCGTTTCCCCACCATCCGTCAACG
Organism: Pandemis cinnamomeana; assembly: GCA_932294345.1. Lineage (NCBI taxonomy): Eukaryota > Metazoa > Arthropoda > Insecta > Lepidoptera > Tortricidae > Pandemis > Pandemis cinnamomeana. Next base: position 2,342,908 of record OW028712.1, read on the forward strand.
TCATGCTCTTATTTATCACTGGACTATTATATCTCCTGTTGTATGACAAGTTGTGTTTTTGCACAAATCGGGCCTTACAAGGATATTTTCAGTCGAGGTACTGTGCGAAAAATAATGTAGTGAACCTGATACTTTAGATTGTAGACATGAAAAATAGCCATAATGTAATAGCCGGTTCTCATTTCAAAATTGTTTACACGCAACTTATCTACGAAATTCTTATTCTATCGTGTATCGAATGTGTGTAAATAAATGTTTCTATCTCTCTCTCTCTCTCTCTCTACGAATCAAAATCGTAACCTTGCTTCTCCACAGCCACACACGCATTGTCACTCTCATTTATATGCAAAAAGTCCAAAAGAATAACCAACTTTAACTCTTCCATACACTTTACATAAAATGATAAACGACTGGTCATTTTTCAGACTTGAAATGTAACTTTGTAGTTGTAAATTATCCGATTTTGTAAGATAGCAAACTAGCAATCGTTTTAAGTATCAACGTTTTTAAAACAAGCTAGCCAGTACCAGAGACTGATAAATATAACGGCTAACACATAAAGCTAATAACACTTAGCCTCTCTTCCGCTGACGTAGTGAAGGGATATTATGATTTTGTACCACTTTTGAAAAACTGGTACAGGTACCACTTTTGAAAAAGTGGTACAGGTACCACTACATAATTATTGTAAAAAATAAAGGAATTATGTTCATAATTTTCTCAAGATAAAGAAAATAACGTCTAAAATGTAATTAACAATTAAAACTTCAGTTATTATTTTTTCAAATGCGCAAACGTAAAACTGATAACCCATAAGGATAAAGACGTAATTTATGTATTTTTTAAACCACCAATTGCTTCCAGAAATGCCAAGGCTGAGCGTTTTCCAAAAAAAGTCCTCATTACATTTTCTCAAGAATTTAAATATTTTGGGTTTTTTTTACTCCGAATCGATTACCCTATCGATTCTCATACAAGAAAAAATATGTGCCAGATTTTACTATGGATTTATTTTTTCCTGTACGTCACGTTCCATACATACCTAGCTATAAGAAAAAAACGACGAAATGGAATGGAAATTTTGAAACAGATTTTTTCTTGTATAAGGATCGATAGGGTAAACGATTCTGAATAAGAAAAACCCAAAATAGTAAAATTCTGGAAAAATTGTCATCTGGACTTTTTGTGCGTAACCACTATTAAAATCCAAGAGTTTAAATCTGTTACATGCACCAATAAAGCGGTACCCAGTCCCGTATCGTTCCCAACTCATAGCACTCGAGAGACGTTAACGCCTGAGGCAAGAGCTTTAGCATCAATTTACACGTGTGTTATTGCCTATACCTTCCCGGCAGGCGCTCGGCGTTTGCGAGCTCCGAAAGGACCTTTGACGAAAGAGATGCAGCTACACGATTGCTTTGTTGTTTGCGAATTGGATTCCGACCAGATTTTTGGAATAGTTGCATTTTTGCAGGTTCTTATTACTTTTGTAAGCTTTGAAGTTATTCACGATCTACATAGCGATAGAATCTATTGAAAAGTGAATAAGAAGGACTAGATTGTCAACCGCCTTATTACGGTTTTAATAACATGTATTAACAAGTTTATTTAAATGAGACTTCCATAATGGTCTGGGAGCAAAGAAAATGGTAAAAGCCCATCGAGGGAATTGGGTGATAATCTTAGGTATCATGTTATAGGCGATGCGGCTTGCAACCCATCACTATTGTGATCCCCTTTTCCACCTATATGCCCTTATGCTAATTGTGGCCTTTAGGTCTTGTTACCAAAGGCTCTGTCTACCCCGGAGGGGATATAGACGTGATATGTGTTTAAATGGGAACCTAATATTTAGACACAAAGAGGCAAACAGATAGAGCATTTACAAATTAATGTTTCATGTTCTGATATATAATGGTGTGGTTATGATCCTAAGAACTTTAACTCAGATTCAAACCTAATAAAGATCTATTCTCAACATCATGAGTATAGCGGATGAACTCACATTTCCAACTCAGTAAGTACTAATGTTCATTGTTGTGTACATCCATTTTTAATGTCAACGTATAATGGAATCTCCTCAAATTTATATCCGCAATTAATTGAGTCGAAGCCACTATTTTCCACAACATTGACTCCGATGTAAATAACATACATTTGCTTAGCTATTAACATATCTTTATAGGTACTTACGATGTCAGTCGGGAGACATTTTCCCATCAAGACTGATAGACGCAAACATATAAAAAGTCTATAATAATAGACGAAGCCGATGATATTGGCTACTTATGTCATAAAACATGTTATCCGGCCATAAAAAGCTAATATCCGTGTTTACTCTATGTATTTATAAGTGATTTATGAATGAAGTTGATCTAATGTGGAGGATAGTAAAATGTTAGTAACTGTCAACTATTTTGTACGTTATTACTTATTTCTTATAACAAACTGTTTGCTCTGAGATCCTTAAGTGGTCGTCACTTAAGCGTCAATTTATCATGCTAGAAATAAAAGGAGTCCTAGAATGCTTCCCTCGGGTACTCTCAACTTTAAACTTTTGAAGACAGTAACTGCATATTGTAGTGCAAATATAAACCTGTAATATTTAACTCAGAAGTGTTTAGAAAGGCTGCGTGATAAGATAAGATAAGATAAGATAAGATAAGATAATTTATTTTGCAAATTGGCCGCTAAGGGCTCTTTTACATGTCTTTTGAAACTACCAGCACATTCGGAAAGACCATCATTGCCAAGAAGAATGCGCCGCAAGAAACTTGGCAGAAAGTCATTTTTTCAAATAAAAATACAGTAACTAAGAATACTTAAATTCTACTTACATTAAATACATTTATATAAGGGATGTATAAGGTCCCCGAGCCTTAAATTATATTAATCTATAAATAGTAGAGATGTATATAGATTAATACTTATACTTAAACATAAAGTATTTTAACTCTTATAAGCATAGTTCAAGTGCTTCTTCATCCAACGCTGTACACAGCACCGTTTATCTTAGTCGCTTTATCGCCTGCGGCTGCAACAGCGTATAGAGAATTATGAATAATGGAGGAGTTTCAAACGTAGAGAATTTTATTTTTATTGTGAATACTCTTAAATAGATGCTATTCAGCTTTAAGGTGAGCTGGAAATAGCCCGACATTGCAAATTGCACCTTCAAGATGTATCTCCAACGTTACTTGTTATTGTTACTTAACTTAATTTTGGAGCGCCAATCCTAACTTGTAATAAAATTATAAATGCAAATTTGTTTGCTTTTTACGCTCTCACGCGTCAACTACTAACCCGATCGTGTAAAAAATTGGTATGGAGATAGTTTAAGCCAAAAGTTTTTATCCCGGAAACTTGTATAGATCCTGTGGGCTCGATAGAATTCGCCGCAGACGAAACCGCGGGCAACGGCTAGTAAAAACTGTAACCAATAAAAACAATACAAATACTCTTTATTGAACAACACAAACCAGTACAAAACAATACACATCCTAAGTGTTCTGAAATAAAAAAATAGAATTACATGATTGCATGATAGATATAGGTATTTAATTCTTTGCTCAAAGGCATACAAAAATATATTTTTTTTACATACATACATACGCATACACAAATCACGTCTATATCCCTTACGGGGTAGACAGAGCCTGAGGTAACAAAACCTAAAGGCCACGAGTAGCATGATTGTAGGCGTACGTAGGTGGAAAAAATCAAAATAGTTATGAATTGCTAGCCGCATCGCCTATAACATGATTTCTAAGAATTTCGCCCATTCCCTCGATGGCCTTTTACCATATGCGCGGGACGAGAAGAAACTGGCACATTCCATGTTTTTACTTTGCTCCCAACAAGGTTACGTGACAGCTGGTAACAGATAGAAAAATTCGAAGGCTTACCCACCTGCTATGGGTGGTGTAGGGGTATAGCACGCGTCACGGAATGACGAGCCATAGCTTTATTTTTCGGATTTTTCTGTGTTCTAATTTTCAGTGTCGTTTAGAAATTTGATAAAACTTAGTTCGATAATGATCTTTTGAACAATGTAATTGTATACCAACACTAGGAGAGAGATATTCCTAATTTGAATAGCGCCTTTTATTTTCCTATCCCTGTATTTGTAGCATTAGTTAACTAGACAAACACCTCACTTTACAACCGGCACAAAGAACTAAAACGGACATTTTACACAAACCATTTCAGTTTCTCTTTATCATCAACACCGACAGCGAATAATAAGACAGATACTTCACTAAATTTGCTAAATTCCCAGGGGAGCCTTACAATTTTACACCCAAACTGCACATTTGCATCAGTCCAAGACACGGGACAAACTGCGGTCTCTCATGAATATTCCCGCGGGATAATGCTCGTTTAATATTGGCCGCCTTCCAGTACGTATACGAACGCTACATACTAATTCAGAGTGTTTTAGAAGCGTAAGGTCTATATGAGTTATATTCTACTTACGTGTGTGTTTACAAGAGTAGGATTGTAAAATCAAATTTTTAATCGCAATAATTTATTAGGTGCAGGTATTTGAAATTTCTACTCGAAATTGGTAGAAGTCGTTTTTTACTTGTATAAAAAATATAATGCCCATGCTCTTTAATTCGAATGACTAACTTATGTAAATTACTAATTCTAATTAGCAACTCATCACTATTTTAATTCCCCTTTTCATCTATAATCTGCCCACAATCATGCTAAACGCGGCCTTTAAGTCTTATGTGACCGTCTGTCTACCCCGTAAGATAAAGACGTGATTCATGTTTGTATGTATGTATGAACTACACAAGAGTGCCCTCCAACGTACAGTAAAACTATGTTGGTGGTACCCTGAAGTGCGCTGTTTAAAGCAAAACCTTCTCTGCAAAGATCGGGTATCGGGTACAGCAGCCATCTAAGGACAAAACATCCAAGCTCCTAAATTCTTAATAAAAAAAATATAATATGTATGAAAGGTCTAATTCAGAGGTTCCCAAACTCTTTTGTTCTATAGACCACTTTCAAAATTTTGCTGGATCCGGTGGACCCCCTGCAGCTACATTACTAACAATTTCTAAATCTCAAAAAAAAGTGAAGATTAGCTCTATCTATGGTTGTTGCTGAGTTTCAACTATAAATTAACAGTTTTTGAAAAAATAGGTTAGAATTGATTGCTTGATAAGGTTAATTATTTGAAAATAAAGTCGACTAAACAAAATTTCAATTAAATTTTAGTTCTTCACTATTGACAAAATTAATTTTCATGCACCCCCGCTTACGATTGTGGACCCCTATTTTTGGTCACGCCCAACGTAGACCCCCGTCGAGTCTTCCGTGGACCCCTGGGGGTCCACCTGGACCACTTTGGGAATCACTGGTCTAATCCATCGCTTTATACTACACGATCAACAGTGAAGGTTTCTGCGATAGGCAACAACTTAAATCGTTAAAAACGTAACCGAACAATATCAATATAAATCGCTATAATAAAACCGCTTGGCCGTAAAGTAAGTCTTGAGAAAGAACTGTAAAATTTTATGATCCATTTTGGTATTTAGTATAGATAAAAGTAGTCTGCCAATGGTTTAGGTTTTAACTTCTTTTTAACAATTTGTGGTAAAATGGTATTTGTTTGTGCTGATCGCGTAAAGAATTGCAAGTCATTTGGATAAGTGATTTAAGCAGTTTTAACAAATAATAACTTCAGGATTAATAATAAGATAATACCTTTCATGCTGGTTTGGGAGCAAAGAAAAAACATAGAATGTACCAGTTGTTTCTCTTCCCGGGCAGATGGTAAAAGCCATCGAGGGAATGGGCGAAAATCATAGGAATCATGTTAATAATGGTGGTGCTGGTGGGGCAAAGCCCGATGCCTTTAGTTGAGTCGATTAGGGCACACACTTTAAATTAAAAGGTGGTGGCTACGCGTAACCTTGGCGTTCCAAACGCTGAGGCCGTGGGTCGCTACTGTCACTGCGAGGAGTAAACCTATATAAAAATCCAGCGGCACCTGCGGGGGACGGCGGGAATTCCCAATCCCGCATTGCACAGGTGTCGCAGTGAGGTAGCCTCATCCCAGGGTGGGCCCGTAGGGTGCCGCGGTACACGCTAGTTCTCCCGTAGTGCCCTACAATAGTGCCAAATTTGGGAATCCGTGCGGTTTTTATTGGGTATGCCTGACGCCTCGGGAGAGCCCCAAATACCCCGGGCCGGATGCATAAGGCGCATTTCCCGCACCATGGCTCTGTTTAACCCGTAAGGGATAAAGACGTGATTTATAAGGATAAGCGAAAGAGGTATGTCAAAATCGTAGCAAGTGGAACAAAGTAGTCTCTGCCTACTCCTATGGGAAAGAGGCTAGACTGTATGTATGTATGTAAATAATTTTGAATAATGTCAACGGGGAAGCTACGAACGAATCTAGCGCTGGAAAAAATGGCGGGTAGCAGAAATAATCATTATGAACATTTATTTCATTTAAATCTGAAACCCACAACGCTGAGCGAGAGATCTGGAAGCGTGCAGCCATTAAAATAAAAGAAACTCGTTACTTTAAACTCCGACGAGTACTTATAAAAATTGCTGTACTGATGGACCAGTTGTAATCAATTTGTTTTTTAGGAAACACTCGACAGAAATAAATAAAGTTTGGTTCCGTTTGGAGATAAAAGTTTGCGATTGCGAAAAATAAATAATGTCCAATCAGTTCCAAGAGTTGTAATCCTTATGTATGGGTGTTTTACTAACTTCCCATTTTGCATGAGCACCGATATTTGGGTGAAGACCAAAAAGTTACACACCGTTAAAGTTGCGTTAATAAGTAGTTAAAATTATCACTAACTTTTTCCATTATGACACGAAAATTTGTCATACATTTGTACCTATTTTGTTCCTAGTACTTTTTCAGTGGTACTAACTTTAAAAAAAAATGTTATCATGTTAGAAGTTATCATGTCACAGGAATTACGAAGTCTCATCATTAACCGCTCCAAATATGGGGAAATGCGAAATATTTCGCGAAAAAAATTACCAAGGTGAAGCTGTACAAAACAAAACAAATAAATTAAAAATACTTTCCGCAAAACCTCGAACTACAAGCAAAATTAACTAAGTTTTGAATCACTCGATCCTACCTAAAAAATAATCATGGTCGGTTGTGTCTTGGAGCAACGTTTTTTACTGTAGTTCTCGTAATTTAATGCGGTTCGAACTAAGTGAGCACTTAACGGGTGGGTTCTGTTACCGGACGTCTACTATGTCTTGACATGAGACTGTGTACACACAGACGTTATTTAGCGGTGGGAAAACCTTTACTTAGGATAAACAAGCGACAGTCCCCGAGTCTATTTTACGAGTGCAAGAAAGTGGGAAATTACGCTGGTAAGTATAAAAATTCGAAATTCAAAATTAATTTCTTTTTACTAATTGGCTGCCAAGGGCTCTTTTATGTAACTTTTATGAAACTATCAGCGCATTCGGAAAGACCATCATTGCCAAGAAAAATGCACCGCAACAAACTTGGCAGAAAGTATTTTTTTCAAAGCTACAACAATATTTAAATTCTACTTAAATTAAATACATTTATAAAAGGGATGTATAAGACCTTAAGCCTTAAATTAGATAAGTCTATAGTAGAGATGTATAAAGTTTCTTCTGGTCAAAATAAAACAAATTATGAGAAGAAAGAAAGAGAAAAAACATCAAGCTGTTAAAATTGTCAATAAACTACCCTGTGACCTAAAGATCGTAGACATTTTGAGGATTTTTATATTGAGAGGGTGCTTTTAGTAATGATGAGATATTTATGCGGGATAGCTGATTCAAATGAATTAAAAAAATTACATGATCATATTTAATGTAGGTAATGTGATAAATATTGTATTTCTAAACGACACTGAAAATAAGAACACAGAAAAATCCGAAAAGTAATAAACGAATCGAACCCGGATCCTCGTCATTCCGTGACACATCCTATACTACACCACCCATAGCATAGGTTTGATGTGTTCTAATTTTTAGTGTTGTTTTAATTTAAATTACTAACGTTAAAATAAACATTAAACAATCAAGAAGTAAAAATTCTTGTTTCATTTGATAGTGAAATTGTACCTGCTTGTTAGTTTTTCAATTTAATTTTAATTTACATTTATATATTGAAAAAAAACGAATTGAATTTTTAATTCTATTTCAAACACAATGTCTGTATTGAAAATGATAGCTGAAGCGTTCAAAACGAATAATAGACTTTGGTTAAAAAAGGGCCAAGCCTTAAAACAATCCGTCTAGCTCTCCAGCTAGATTATCTTAGCACGTCGCCTTTCTATTGAAACTACAGTAATTTATGAGGTCCATGGGACGTTCAATCAATATTATTACTTCGTAAAGGCCTTGGCCCTCTATTTACAGGCTGCCGGTGACAGTTATTGATTTAGTTGTAAGAAAGGGGTACAATGATGCGATGTTATCGGGAACGACACTGTTTTCGGAGCTCCGGTCGGCTCATTTTTAGAGGAAGTGGACCAGTGTTGGACACTAGGCTGACAAGCACCAGTAATGGACACTTCATTCTTAATAGATAATACATACATGAATCACGTGTTTCTCTCTTACTTGGTAGACAGAGCCTACGGGATAAAGACGTAATATATGTATGTATGTATGTGTTATTAGTAATCGTCAGAATATATTAGCGAGTACAAAATCAGATGTAATAATTGTATTCAATTTCTCCCGATATTTGATTATAATGTCACCTTTTTCACTTTATGGAGCAGCTTTTACCATAGCTTTAAATGGAATTAGGCCTTTGCCATGGAGTATGGAAAAAGGAGAGATGAAAATCTATGTCCGTTTTTAAACTTGGTACCTATTCTTGAAGCGAATCGAAGTCGACTCGTTATCGGTGCCTGGTTAATTTACTTTTGAAAAGGAAACCCATGTCAACTACAGATTTTACTAATGTTAGCCGTTTTCAATTATAATTATTGTGATTGTAGTTTGCTGGCTACTACATCGCAAACGCTGATCTGAATTTTTCGTTTTTTTTCTGATTTAAAATACTGCAAAACGTTTCAATTTGGTCAATGTAATGACAAAGGCATAAATAATTACTTGGCAGAGTGTTTTTTTATTATATTTACAAAAAAAACATAATTATCGCAATAGCCAAATTTAATTTTGATATTTAATCAATTATATTCTCTGCATACTTAGTAATTTCCTTATTTAGCAATTTATTTAAAAAATCTGCAAAATTATACTTTGTCTTCTTCTTTTACCCTAGCTGTTGTTTATTATTTTCTTCTCCTTTTTATTCTGTTAACCTCTACCTGGGGATTAAGTGTATGTAGCTTTCATTTCTGTTCACATACAATTTCAGCTTAGTTCAATTTTAATAGTACATTTTTTAAATACTATTTTATTTTATAACAAAATTATTATAAAATACGCTCAACGTAACCAATCTTCTCTGAGCCGCCATGCACCGTGGCCCACAAAGACATGCCGCTATGCGGATGGAATCACATTTTGTCGCGAATATTGCTCAAAGCATTAGCACATTAGCTAATGGTGTGTCCCAAAAATGTGCTGATGAAAACGGGATCGGCTCGAGGTTAAGGATGAAAGGAAACGTATGTGCCAACGGAATAAAAAGTCGACCTTTGAAAATCACATCGGGTATTGTTCCTAACTAAAGTGAGAGAGGGCCTGTCTCACTACTCTCTGTAAAAAAAAATCTAAACGACACTGAAATTTAGAACATAGAAAAATCCGAAAAGTAAAGCTATGGCCGGGAATCGTGCTATACCCCTACACCACCCACCCATAGCAGGTGGGTAGGCAGATAGGCATAGACATAGACATAACTTTATTCGATATCAAAAAAATACACAGTCTCTTAAACTAATACAAAAACATACTAAGTTGATGATGCCGAAAAGGTATTCGACTCAGCATTATGCTGCAGTAGGTGCCTACTACAGCGCTGATTTTCAGTCAAACCCTTCACATCCTTGCATCAAACGCTAATAACCCATCGAGAGAATGGTCGAAAATCATAGGCATTATTGTTATAGGCGATGCGGCTAACACCCATCGCTATTTTGATTTTACTTTCCATTTATACGCCCACAGTGTTGCTAAAAGTGGCCTGTAGGTCTTGCTACCTTTGGTTTTGTCTCCGTACGGGATAAAGTCGTGATTTGTGTGTGTGTGTGAAATGGGGGCTAGAGAAAATTCTTGACAAATTCGAAGGGCCTTGATTTTCAGCTAAAATCGAACAGCAATCACCCGTGAATACTCACTATACCCCCTCAACCGATCCAACAAATTTGTTCTCACTTTCACAAATATGTTATTCCACAAGAAAATCCGGCATAAGTCACCCCATCATACTTACCAACATAATAAAACGGTGATCCAAATCGTCAGGTAGGCACAATGCGAGTGAAAGTTTCCGGGGAAAGCAATTTCCTCCCATATTGCAATATAGAAGATAACCGGGGAACGAAATACCCGATCATTTCGAACCGACGGCTGAGATAGAACGTTTGCTGTGACTTCGCTTGTGCACATTTTTGCTTTAATATAACTTTGTCCCTTTCGGTGTTGAGAGCCTTGGTCCGTGGGGTCCTAGCGCTATTAGCCTCTTCAAAGATATTTCGAAGAGGCAATAGATGCTACGGGTGACCGCAGAGCTGGCAGCTTCCTTGGACAGCGTATGAGCATCGCTGTCCAAAGGGGGAATGCTGCCAGCGTCTGTGGAACTATGCCACGGGGCATTTTTAATTATTCTATTTTAAGATTTGTTTTAGTTTAGTTTTTAATTCGTTTTTAATTTGATCATAGTTTAATTTATTTTTTCCCCTTTTGTATTTTTTTTATACATTTTTGCTTCTTGTCATTATCAAGCCTATGTATAAGAAGTCATCTACATACATGCATACATACATAAATGACGTCTTTATCACTCACGGGGTAGACAGGCATGTAAGGTAACATGACCTAAAACCTAAGTATGATTGTGGGCGTACGGGTGAAAAGGGGAATCAAAATAATGTAGTGACAAGCCAATACAAGAATTCTACGAAACATCTACATAACTGATGGCTGCATGAGATGTAGAATTATCGACTTTTTGAATATTAAAAAAAATACAAAAACTTAAAAAAACAAACCCGTTGCGGACATCACACAGCCGAACATACAAAAAATTTAATCCAAAACGACGATTTGTTAGCGTTTCGCGTACGCTCGGTCAATTAGCTTAACTCAATCAGATCCGATTCTTTCAAACAGACAGACTTGTACAACTCTTACCACAAAATACTTTTACCCGTTGTATCAGATCTTTCGCAGATTCATATGTGACAATTCCGAATTTATTGGTAGATATCCCGTGGCAAGGGATATAATAATACAAGATAAGTATATTTAGTATAATTGTGTGCGTAGATGTTCATTAGATAACAGTAATAGTCTTACCATTGTTGCCAGGTCCAATCAGGAAATGTCAGAAGAGTAAAACCTTAAGAATAAGGAGATTGAAAAAAAAAACAGTAGATCAAATTTTATGATACTAAAATCAAAAAACTTACCTAAAAGCAAATTTTCTCATGTATTCTGATTATTTTGTTTTTAATATGCTGGTTTATAATGTATAAAATGATTAGGAACATAATTTGAAAAAAAAAATAACTACTACTTAATTTATATCAATCCAGAAGATGTCCGGGCTGAAAACCAGCGATGGAAACTTAAACCAGCATTTGCTGAGAACGGTACCCATTGTCAAAGTGTAGTCCTAATTTTATTATTTTGTAATGTTTTTGATTGTCACACCTATACTATGGCAATAAAGAGTTTTTTATTTATTATTTATTTATTTATATGTCTTTAAATAATACCAAATCAATAAAGACAAATGAAATTATGTCCGTTTGTTTTATACAATACGGAAGGAGACCAAGCATTGCAGAGATGTGCGTGGCTAGAGGACTAAAACAAAATACCGCATGTGCCAGCCTGCAAGGCGACACGATGGCAAGTTCTAATGTGGTAGCGATCCAGGAAGGTCCGTGCATTCCACCCGCAGCAATATAAAAAGAAAGTTATTAGAAATAGACAATCAGAAACAAAGAATACTAAAGGAGAATTTCGTGAATTGGATACATCATAAAGCAAAACCGTGTTTCACAAAAAGCAGAAGCGATATTCGTCGTGATAACTTCTATGGACCGTTTCGATGGAATCTGACAATCATGTAGACCAGAGGTTCCTAACCTGGGGGTAATTACCCCCGCAGGGGTAAAACGGAGATTCTAGGGGGTAACACGGGATGGCACGAAATAGTATTAAAATAGTAATAAACAAAATAAACATTGTAGACACTTCAATTCAATTCAATTTTTAAAAAGAAGTAGCGCCATCGATACTGTCGATGATTCCGCTAATGTCGAGGTTGAAGAAGATTGTGACCCTGGGGTGCGTGTCGGGTTACCTCCGCGTGTGGTCAAGAGCTGCGGATCGTTTTTGGATCCGTCCGAGGGTAAGAGCAGTGCTGGGTCCGGTGCACCCTGGGGTCGGTTAATGATTTCCTGGCAGATTCTGAGGGATAAGAGCCCGACAGAAGATTGTGATCCAAGTAATGGGATCAATGTCCTCTCTTTTATTGCTTTTGGATTACAAATTACAATATTTAGATTAATAGAACGTGCACAATCAGATCACATTGACATTTTCATTTATTTTGTAAATATCTACAAAAGTATTTATACAAATAAAATTCACAAAATGGAATTTAAGCACCCCTGCAAATTGCTCTATGATAATAACTCAATAAAAACATTTCTCTTTCGAATTTTGATAACAAAGACATATCATAAAAGAATAATATTTGTGAAAGGTCTGTCATTAAATTTCAATGAGAAGCAACAGAAACATACAATTTTTCTTTTGTCGGAGCTAAAACTACTTCTCGTAATTATTTCAGTTCACGCATTCAAGTGCTCAAAGAAAACAATAGAGCGCTACAGGCCTACTCTAAACTTAAGAATTTGAAATTCGTTTCGTTTTGTCTCTCTCACACTAATGTGCATTATAAGGAGGGTGAAAGGAACGGTGCCTATGTTATGAACTTCGAATTTTGAATTCCGGAATCCCGCTGCGCCAACGGAAACAAAGACATTCCTTTTTTTCACGAAAGTCTACATTGTTGCCGTGTCATGGTAGCTTTCAAAAATATTTTAATATTTGGGTTCTGTTAGAAATTGAAGTCTGAATTTTTATTTTTATAAAACCATTATAGCCTAGTGGTTTGACCTGTGTTCTCTCAGAGGGTCGGTTCGAAACCTCTGAGTTTTTCGGAGTTTATTTGAGAAACTAAATTTTAAATTTTCCATGGGCTTTTTCGTGATTAAATCTGCACACATCTGCGAAGCAATTCAATGGTATGTGTGAATCGCTATTCCGCAGGAGTTACGCAATTTTCGGGGATAAAAAGTAGCCTATGTATTATTCCAGACTATAATCTAAATATGTTCCAAATTTCTTTCAGATCTATCCAGCCGTTCTGGCGTGAAAGAGTAACAAACATCCATCCTTCCATACTTACGAACTTTCGCGTTTATAATATTAGTAGTATTAATCACGTCTGTGTCCCTGACGGGATAGACAGAGCCTAAAATAACAAGACCATAAGGCCACGTTTAGTGTCATTGTGGGCGCATTAATGGACAGGAGAATAAGCAGTGACGGATTGCTAGCTGCATCGCCTATGACCATGGTTTCTATGAGTTTCGCCCATTCCCTCGAACCCCAAATTAGCTATGAAAAGTTACAAATGGAACGGCCACGGTACAGAAGCTAAAAAAAACAAAATATTTCCCACGACCAACCCGCGTCAAAGTTATTTTTGTTTGTACTTCATGTTATTTGTTTCTACTTTATGACATAAAACTTGGCATGATAAGAACGCACAATAAAGAAATCACCGTCCCCTGTATTTGTCAGTGTCACCTGGTTTTATTGAGATAATAATTTTTGGATATTTCTTGCCGAGTTGATTTTGGGGGTGCGAGTCGGGTTACCTCCGCGTGTGATCAAGAGCTGCGGTTCGTTTTTGGATACGTCCGAGGGTAAAAGCAGTGCTTGTTCCGGTGCACCCTGGGCACCGGTTAATGATTTCCTGGAGGTCTCCGAGGGATATCATTATCCGTTGGCTAAGAGCCCGACAGGGGGCGAGGGTTATTTTGACCGTGTTCTACCGTACAACGTTGCTGACATTTTTGTCACAAGGTTTTTGAATACTGTATTTATTACTTTGACATTGGCTAAATCATCGCATCGATCGATGGGGCCATATTAAAAAAAAAGAAGAAGAAGAGTTGATTTTGGCAAGCGGAACGATGAAGAGCAAAGTCCGTCTGATGAAACATAGGTTGATTCGATTACGAAATTCAAAAGCGCACCGAAGGAGACCTGACGGGCTGATTAGTCTTTTGAGCATTGAATTGTTTTAAGAAACTAAGGGCCTGTTTCACAACTCTCTGATCCGTTGCTGATATCTTAAGTGACGTCTCTGTTTTAACTACCAGCCAGACAGAGACAGCATCATAGACATCTGACAGGTTAGCTACACGAACTTAGGAGACCCTATAATAATAACCTATGAAATGTAAAAAACAGAATTTACCGGTTGCTTCTCTTCCCGCGCAAATGGTAAAAGCCCATCGAAGGTATGGGCGAAAGTCTTTGGAATCATGTTATAAGGGAAACGGCTAGCAACCCATCACTATTTTGATTCCCCTTTCAACCTATACGCCCACAATCATGCTAAACGGTTTCTTTAGGTCTTGTTACCTCAGACTCTGTCTTGATTTATATACGCTCAAGTGCAAAAATAAGTATTGATAGGAACTTCTCAAAAATATGTCTCACGACCTTATTAAGCCGTTGTAAGAGCGTATGGTACTTATTTTTGAATCTTTGTATAAATACATATTATTAAACTTGACTATGTGTATGTATGTGATATTAAACATTGGCTTCAAGTTAATATCCAAAACACAAACTCATCTGAAAGTGTGTTTCAGCAGTTTTGAAACGCCTGCCGAATGCAATAAGGGCACAAGTCAAAAAACCAATAATTCGAGAAACGGCCAGTTAAAGTTTTGAGAAACAGGTGTATGATCACCAAATTGGCTATATTTTTTTTCATTTTAGAAAAACGTATCTATTCATGAGATTTTCTTTTTCTTTATCATAGATAGCTTCGGATGAATCCGTTAATTTCATTTATAATAATACATTTGAAATTGTAAGGGCCTAAACATGGGTACTTAGTGTTGTGCCTTTGTTGCAGAAAGTATTTTATGCAATTTCGTGATGTGCCTGAAGTCATGCTAATTATCATATGCATAATCAATAATACAAATGCAATAAATTAATGTCAAATTAAAGAAAATGCTAATAATATAAAATACAATCAAAATCCCACTTTCAAAAGACCGGTTCCTAACCAAATAGGTTAGGATTGGTATCAATTGTTTTCTACACATGTTTTTATAATATCAGTATTAATTTCGTCGTACCCTACAGATTTCGTATTATTTTAATGACATCCTATTCATTTATTTTTCTGACACTGGTGTTATGAAGATGCTATTATTTCGTGCATTACCATGTACATATGTACATTTGGGGTGTTTGAGGTTGTTTAACTGAACCTGCTAGTTCTGTGTAGTAAGTATTAAAATTTGATGCTATTTCAAAGGGGTCCGTTATCATTTTATTTTTTATTACCAGTTTATTAATTATGTATATTGCGGTGTGTTTATAGTACTATTAGTTTATTTTTTTATTATTTGCCACGAGGCTCTGCATTTATTTTTAATGTTGATCAAATATTTTCTATTACTTAATCTTTGCGCAGTATCTATGCATTTTTTTTATAATTTAGTGTATCTGTAATATTCATGCTTATTTTGTTCGGTTCTTTGTTTTTTATAATATCGAAAACGAAGTAATCTTTTCTTTTGCAGCTAATTTTTACTCCTGTTGTCATCCATTTTGGAGAATTATGATTTGTATTGTTTATTTTTTCCGCATAACTAGAAAACATAGCTTATACCTAAAACTATACGATCAAGTCGTGAAACTGATTGAATGCGACATTAAAATCACTTTCTAAACATATATCTGAAAAAGATAGACTTGACAAACATTTCTGAAATTTATTTATATTTTGTGCTGTGTCATGATCAGAAATGCCGAGAAGTAAAATGGCAGCATAGGCCATTTTTATTTTTACATTGCTCAATATAATATTGTCTATGCAGGTTTTATCCCTTGTTGGTTCTTTTAAATGATTTGTTAAATTATAATTATTTTTTTACATATTTTTTTTTATATAAATAGGAAGGCAAACGAGCAAGTGGGTCACTTGATGGTAAGTGATCACCACTGCCCATGGACACCTGCAACCCCAGAGGGATTGCAGATGCGTTGCCAACCTAGAGGACTAAGATGAAATGCCTATTAGTCTGTTACAGTCGTTACTAATTGCTAGTGTATTAATATTGAAGTCACCACGTACGATTATTTTTTTAAATTTAGATTTAGTGTTCAATTCGTGTAGTAAAATATCTAGCTTGTCAAGAAATAAGTTAGCGGATGAATTTGGAATTCTGTACAAACAAATGACTACAGCATTATGTTTGGGTACCTCAATACCACAGCACTCAAAGATCGAGTTCCTTAAAATTTACCTCTGGCTTTGCCAAGATACAGACTCCGCCTCTATTTTGGTCTCGGGAATAGCTGCTGGCCAATGCGTAATTATTGTGAACTTTTATATTTGTTTCATTTCCAGATTTAATTAAAGTTTCTGTGAGACATATAATATCTGGCTCATTGTTTTTCTTGTATATTTTCGTTAATTCATTATGCACAATCAATGTTCATAAGTGTCATAATAAATATAATATCACAAGACACAACTTAAAATTCAACTCAAATGATTGTGCAATAAGGGCACAACTAAGAAATGCCTTTATCGCATAAACAGGGTAGGCCATTTCGTCACATGTAAAAAGGGCAATTATGCCCTCTATATTATTCCGTTAGAGTTAACTTTTGAAAATAGTCTTTAATGTATACGGTAAAACGATCAAATTAGAACACGATTCCGGGATAAACTCAAAAACCGAAAATTTTGATTTCGGCCCTTTTTGCATTCAGCAGGCGAATAATAACCTATGAAATGTAAAAAACAGAATTTACCGGTTGCTTCTCTTCCCGCGCAAATGGTAAAAGCCCATCGAAGGTATGGGCGAAAGTCTTTG
This sequence comes from Pandemis cinnamomeana, assembly GCA_932294345.1. Lineage (NCBI taxonomy): Eukaryota > Metazoa > Arthropoda > Insecta > Lepidoptera > Tortricidae > Pandemis > Pandemis cinnamomeana. The sequence goes on from OW028712.1 coordinate 2,360,247, forward strand.
GAATCATGTTATAAGGGAAACGGCTAGCAACCCATCACTATTTTGATTCCCCTTTCAACCTATACGCCCACAATCATGCTAAACGGTTTCTTTAGGTCTTGTTACCTCAGACTCTGTCTTGATTTATATACGCTCAAGTGCAAAAATAAGTATTGATAGGAACTTCTCAAAAATATGTCTCACGACCTTATTAAGCCGTTGTAAGAGCGTATGGTACTTATTTTTGAATCTTTGTATAAATACATATTATTAAACTTGACTATGTGTATGTATGTGATATTAAACATTGGCTTCAAGTTAATATCCAAAACACAAACTCATCTGAAAGTGTGTTTCAGCAGTTTTAGTTTTTGAATGCCCGCGAAATTGTTTTTTAAAATTGATTAGCTGTGGCCATCAATTTATTACAAAGCCGTCAGCAACATGACTTTCTATTACGCGATGCTTACAAAGACGCCTGTGCCCGACATTTTTCTAAATCCACTTTAGTTTTACGTTGCTTTTGCCTTTTCATTCATTAAACAGTGTTGAGTAAACATATTTTTTACCTTTGCGAAATTTACACTGTCGTAGTAACGAACGAAGATTAACACAAAGGAATTAATGTATGCATATTTATTTATTTATTTATTTCTTTCATTTACCTATTTAAAAGTTATCTCCTTCTTGAAATTATCGCAAATATGAATTATTTGGCGATGAATGCGAACGGCTTTGAAAGCGGTTGTTGTTTGAAACAAAACGGAACTGCACAACATTGCGGCATACTCGATATGATTTAGTCATTTTTAATTAATAAACCTAATGAGATTCAAGATTTAAAACTTTGTTTTGGCGCCGATCTTATTAAGTCGCCTTCGTCAGCTATACCTCTGGATCTTAGTCAACAGTGGCGCCAACTGGTGAGCAAAGGAACGATAGTCCATTCAAGAACACATAAATGTTTTGTCACTTACACCAGTTAGTAAAAAGTTAAAATCTTTCTTACATGAAACAAAGTTGTTAAAGTTAACCTTTGACTGACGACCTGGTTTTTACGTAGAACTTACACCGATGTATTGTCTGAGAGACGTCGATTTTAAAACACAGCGCTAAGAATTTAATTTACATTGTAGTTGTTTTTAGATTTTTAATGCATAATGATTTCAACATGAAACTACCGTGAGACTTAATCATAATTACACATAAACGGATAACTCACGTATAAAAAGTCGAGTGATGCACGACATGTTTCGGACTATTTCGTAGTTCTTCCTCTCGGAGCGCTCGCCCCGGCGGTAGCGAAACGAACACTGCGTAAATAGTCCGAAACATGCCGAGCATCACTCGACTTTTTATACGTGAGTTATCCGTTTATGTGTAATAATAATATACCTGTTTAAAGGAACGAAATAAAATGTTTTAAAAATAAAACCGATTTAAAAATAATCTGTATTTATTCATGAGATCACAATTTCTATGAACTACATTTTAGGAACTTATATCAGTCTTAAGAAACTTATGGACATTTGCGTACTTCCAATTCACACTTACGGTGCTCAAATTTGGTCTTTGACAGAGGCTCTCAAGTCCAAAATCGGGATTTGCCAACGGGCCACGGAACGGAACATGCTAGGTGTAAAAGTGGATCAAATCAGGAACACTGACCAGTGCTCCATGACACAAGTCACAGACGTTGGTATAACGGCGGCAAAGCTCAAATGGGACTGGGCTGGTCATGTTTGCCGTGTGCCGGATGAGTTATGGGCCAAGATAACCGCTATATGGAGTCCCACTAACTCAAAACGGCGGCCCGGCAGACCTAGACGGCGATGGCGGGACGAGTTGGACACCTTCTTAAAGGACTGGACACGTACCGCAGCAGACTGAGATCAGTGAAAGCGTTGGGGAGGCCTTAGCTCAGTAGTAAGACACAATAGGCTCATAATAATGATAATAATATCAGTCTCACCATTTCTTCATCTATACATATAAAATTCAAAGTCCTGACTGACTGACTGACTGACTGACTGACTGACTGACTTAACTATATATCAACGCACAGCCCAAACCACTGGACTTAGAGACTTGAAATTTTGCACATAGATACCTTATACAATGTAGGCATCCACTAAGGAAGGATTTTTGGAAACTCCCACGGGATAAGGAAAAAACGGGAATTATATATTCGATTCTTTGTAATGGCTGAGATGATGATGATGATGATGATGATATATTCGATTCCGAGTGACGCTATCTCAGTAACTATAATAACTAGACTCTTCAAATTTGATACATAAGTAGGTGATTACAAAACTAAGAAACTAATTTCAGGATTTTTGGAAATTTCCACGGGATAAGGAATAAAACGGGATTTATATACTCAGTTCTACGGGATCGATTTTTCGTTTTACTGGTCGTATAAAACTGAAATTTGGCCTTCAAGTTCTCTTGGGGAGTGTAGGGGAGCACTACAAAAGGATTTCCCGAAATTCCCACGGGAACGGAAACACCGGGACTTTTCGTTTTACTGGTTGCAGAAAGCTGAAATTCGGCATGTAGGTTGCTTCGGGAGTGTAGAGGATCATTAAGAGAGTACTTTCCAAAATTCCCACGGAAACGGGAAAAAAACAGGATTTTTCGTTTTACTGGTCGTAGAAAGCTGAAATTTTTGCAAGTTGGTTCCTTGGGGAGTGTACTGCCGTGCAGATTTTAAAACGCAGTAAGTGGCATTTTGAGTGATTTCTGTTTATTAGTGATTCAGAATCAGTGCATCGAAACGCACACATGTATGTAATCGGTTTTTTGGTCCGGAGCCTCCTTCGAAGCCTCTACGAGCAGTATGTCAAAGTGCTCAGTAAATAATACACCGTAGCACTAACCAAAATGCAGTAAGAAACAACTTACTTTATTGGAACTGTAAAGATACAATTTACGCGTATCTGTAAGGACCATTTAAAATGCAGTGATTAGGCAACTTACTCTCAGTTAGTCAGTAATTATTGAAAAATAAAAATAAAATATTCTATTTAAATCGCAGTATGCGTCAAATTTACTGCGTATTACTTTGTAAATGAAAGTTTTTTTTTCTGTGTACTGCGATTTTCACGGCGGATAAAAGTTTAACTGCTCTTTGATCGGTATTTGCTAATCGTACGAATATAAAAGTCTACAATCTAAACCGCAGTATACGTTCAAAATCAATATTTTTTAATTTTTATATTGAGTTTCTGGCCTTACTTACTGCATATTATTCAGCAATTCTGCCGTGCAGATTTAAAACGCAGTAGGTGCAAAAATGATGTTCCGAGATAAACGCAAAAAACTACTTCATACTTCGTTTTTTTCGTTATTTCGAAGAATTTTGCTAAATTTACACTAACTATAGCGTAAATGTTACAAGGATTATTTACAAAAAAAGAACATCCTCAGACTTATATTACGCATGAGAGGAGGTTTTTAAGAAAATCTGAGCTAGGTGGATTGTTTTAAAATAATAGTGTTTACTTATATAAAAAAAAAACAAAACAATTGTGACCCAAATAAAACAAGGGACTTAGTTCTGAGATCAGACAATTAATAACATAAATATTCATTCTTTTAAAATCTAATATATGTACCATGAGATCAAAAATCTAAATCTACGAAATATAATCAACTGTCACCACATAGCACGACGTGCAGTCACAATTTTTTTGATGAGAATGTTTTTTATTTGATTTTATATGTGAAGTTTTAATAAGCTAAAGCTTAATTTTTCTAATTGTGATGTTGGTATTACAAGATCATGTAGATTTTTTGTACCTTTTAGAATTATAGGTAAAAAACTTAAGTAATTAATGCTGTACCCTTTCGAAATTCTGCATTTGATTTACTGTAAATTCCTTTTTTATATCACAACTATTTGCAAGTGGAACTTTACTTAAGTTTTTTTTACCTATACTTCTAAAAGAAATATATAGATAGATAGATAGATCTATTTATCACCCTTTTAAAAATACAATTAAATGACAAACATAAGTAATTCTCAAAAGGATATAATTATAATAACTTAAGTTAAATAAAAAACAAAATAACAACAAACGAAAATAAAGCTTAATGAAATGCCAATGTAAATTCACAAAAAGATCGTCATGGGTACATACAAAGAGAAAAGAATAATAATTTAAAATGTCAAATAATAAAAATATAAAACAACAAAATGTGGAAATATTATCAGAATATTATAGGTATGGTACATATATTAAAAAAAACAAAATGAATGAATAATTATGTTATTAATTAAGTCTGATCTCAGACCTAAGTTCCTTGTTTTATTTAGGTCACAATTGTTTTGTTTTTTTTTTATGTAAGTAAGCACTATTATTTTAAACCAATGTACCTATCATTGATCTCAGTAAGGCAGGTTTAATTATACGTAAATAAAAAGTTATAGAAACAATGAAACGTTATGTATTATTTTGACTTTACTCTCAATTAAGACTGAAAGCAATTTAAAGTTTTTAATGGTAATCATTCATTATTAGCCACAAATAAAATGTTATACAATTAGTTGTATTATTACATAATGATGGTGACTAATGATACCGATAAATAAATATTATAGAATGTGAAATTTACTCAGTCATTTTATACATTTTTACGTTCAATTTTCTTTACAATAAGCAGTAAAATAACTCGTAGCATTTCAAACGAGTGCTACATTCTAACAAAAATGCAGTAAACATGATGACCATACTGTACTTTACTCTGCAAACACGATTCAACTATTGCAGTATCAAGCTTTTATACTGCATATTATTTGGTATTCTAAAAGATTTTTAGTAAAAATATGTCTGCAGTAACAGCTCAGATTTTCTTAAAAACCTCCTCTCATGCGTAATATAAGTCTCAGGATGTTCTTTTTTTTTGTAAATAATTCTTGTAACATTTACGCTATAGTTAAAGTGGAAATTTAGCAAAATTCTTCAAAATAACGAAAAAAACGAAGTTTGAAGTAGTTTTTTGCGTTTATCTCGAAACAGCATTTTTGCACTTACTGCGTTTTAAAATCTGCACGGCAGTGTAGGAGTTCCCGTAAGAATTTCGGGAATTGGTCTATTTGGCGAAATTCTTACGGGAACGGGAAAAACGGGACGCGGGGGAAAAGTTGAAATTTGTCACGTAGGTATATTCGGGAGTGTAGGGGAACACTAAGAAAGGATTTTCCGAAACGCCCACAGGGACGGGAAAAAACGGGATTTTACGTTTCCAGACGAAACAGCGGAAGAAAGAGACTTAACATTTATAACGTGTGTTTCTTTAAAGGCTTTAAGTGTACTCCGAAAGCACTCCCCAAAATTTCTGCGGGAACGGGAAAAAACGTATTTTTTCGTTTTACATCATAGCGCGTACGAAGTCGCGGGAAAAAGCTATTTAGGGTATATTTTAGGACAGCCCTATAGGTTAGGTTAGGTTTGTTTTATAAAAATCCTGCAATATTTACAGTTTCAGAAAAATCAGGGTAGCGGGGCAATGCGGGGGCTTGCTTGCATGCTTGCTTGAGTGCTTGCTTTGCATGCTTGATTGCATACTTGCTTTCATGCATGCTTGCATGCTTGCTTGAATGCATGCATGCATGCTTGCATGCCTGCTTGCATGCCTGCTTGCATACTTACATGCTTGAAAGCTTGCAGGCTTGATTGCTAGCTTCTTTGAAATACTCATGGTTCACGCGTGCGAAGCCGCGGGCAAAAGCTAGTTTCTTATAATTAGGGGGCAGGGGCAGACAGTTGTATGATGAATACGAATATTTGTGCCCGAGTCATGGATGTTGTATGTATTTAAGTATGTATTTATCTACATTATATAAGTATGTTTATCCGTTGCCTGGTACCCATAGTACAAGCTTTGCTTAGTTTAGGGCTGGGTCAATTGGTGTAATTTGTCCGAAGATATTTATTTATTTTATTTATTTATAAGAATATCTTTAGTTCTTGAACCAATGCTTTTCTTATCTTAACTGTAGCGTTGTTTTTCAACAAATCGCGCACTTCTACTCTATCGGACTACATCATTAAAATTTAACCCCAACCAAAAATAAGCCCTTCACAAAACCCTACCGCTCCTAAACTATCGTTATTATGCATCCTGCTATTGTACCTTTTCAACTTCCTCCCAACTCCATGAGGCCCGGAGCCATCTTTATCAACCTTCCAGAACAAAGGGGAGCAAACTATCCCAAATTGTTTCACGACAAAGGCGGGTTTATTTTCAAAACCTGTTCAAACAATTCTAAGCTACGCTAAACAGCATTGGTGCAGCGTATCTGCCTGGGGCACCGCTTCAATCGATTTGGCTCCCGCTTGACCTATCCACTACTGAGATGCGGTTTAGAAACAGCGGGACGTTTTTAATGTTCGACGTACACGTCGGGTTAGGGATAGGAGAGACCGAGGAGAGTTGAGACAGAGGTGAGTTGATACAAAGCCGATTTCTCTGCACCTATGACAGTTAGCGAGGTTACAACTTCACACAAACTGTGGAGTGTAGAAAGAGCAACGAATTGGCGAAGTTACCAGCCCGATAAACTGTCAAAGTTCAGAGAAATCGGCTTTCAACTCACCACTGTCTCAACTCTCCTCGGTCTCCCCTACCTTAGTACCGTAAGAGCGCTTGTAGACGTCCGTTTTTTTCACCGGATAACGGACCGTGTTTTTTGCCGGATTCACGGTGGTGTATGAATTATAATGAATGTGTGTACATGCACCGGACCGATTGTTCGCCGGACCGACGTCCGGTGCATGTACACACATTCATTATAATTCATACACCACCGTGAATCCGGCAAAAAACACGGTCCGTTATCCGGTGAAAAAAACGGATTTCTACAAGCGCTCTAAAGCGGGTTAATTAGAGACAAAATCGAAGTTCAAACTTCGATAAGAAAATATTTTCATATGTGACAAGTTGATGGTTACAAATAAATGCAATTTCTGATTGTAGTGGATTTTTATAGACAAAAAATGGGAAGACAGAGCCTGAGCCAATCAGACTAAAGGCCATGTTTAGCATGCTTGTGGGCGCATAGGGGAAACGGAGAATCAAAATAGTGATGGGTTACTAATCGCATCACAGGCTCTGTCTACCCCGTAAAGAATATAGACGTGATTTGTCTATGTGTATAGTATAATTTTGTATGATATTACTGTCAACTTGTTTCGTACTTGTCCAGTCTTGTTTTTTGTCGTAGTTGGGTTTCACGTATTTTTTTAGATATTTGTTGTTGCGTTGTTTGAAAATGGGTATCCTAATCTTTAACGAGCAACATGACTCGATTACAAAACGACTATAACGCATAACGTCTCAAATCCATGCAACTCCATAGTAGAATAATGCCGAGGTTTGGGAAGTAGCCGGAACCCACGAACCACAGGTGAGTGTTTTTTAAAGTTACGAATCCAGCAATTACTCTTCCAGCTGAGGCAGATATAATGTTTTTCACAAACAATGAGAGGAAATGAAAATAAATTTTGCACTAAACTTCTTCGCAACTTAGGTGGTTTTCACGTTCCCGCCTTTTATCTTAAGTTTTTTTTTATGTCATCTGTCACCGTAAGCTGTTTGAGACATTGATAAAAACTCGCACTCGGCCATCGACTTGGCTGTATGACATTGTTGTTCATTATTCCATAGTCTCTTTGACTTTTAAAAAGTTAAAACAAATTAAAAACAGCCCAGCAATCCTATTTATTCGGCCGTCAACAAGGCCCTTCGTGCGTTCAGGAATCAAAATTAAAAACCGGCCAAACAATATACTTTGCTGCTGTCAGGAGTCATTGGCAATAGTGGTTGTCAACCAAAAGCAACCGGTTGCCATTATACAAAAGTTGAAGTTGAAGGCCCTTCGTGTTCTGTTACTTAGTATACAATGACGACATTTACGACAATGTTTGAGATAAAAGACTTATATCATACCTGACACGCACGTCAACCCTGTATTACAGCAGCAATGTACGCACCTAACTTGTCCATCACTAGTCCTCCATCGTCTTGGACGAAGTATTCGCGGAGTGGCCGAATCAGTGGAACCATGCCAATAACCACGACATGGGACGAGCTAGCCTTTTCCTCAATTCCTTACAAATTTTCGGTAAGATGTTATGAACGGCCTTTGTCAGAAGCAATTTCAAAGTACAAAGCGCTGTATGTTTAGCTTCCAATAGGATTATCTATAAGAAGTGCTTGAATGGTGGTCCGACATTTCTTACTTAAATTATGTTTAGACACACAAAATCACGTTTAGCTAGATTTTGGGGTAGAGGTGGAAAGTGGAATCAAAATTGTGATGGGTTGCTAGCCACATCGATTATAACATGATTCCTATGATTTTCGCCCATTCCCTCGATGGTCTTTTGCCATCTGCGCGAGAACAGAAGGAACTGGTTCATTCTATGCTTTTTCTTTGCTCCTAGACCAGCATGGAAGCATACGAATAAATAGCATAAGAATAAAATTCTGGACTTTTTGAAAATATTAAATAGTTTTGTTGAATCAGTCGTTACTTTGCGGAGGTGCATTTCAATAAAAAAATAAACAATTATCTTGCTACTCCGCAACTCTCGCTTAACGACACCCAAGCCTGTGCGAATTACCTAATTATTATGTTTTACCCGCAAACGCAAACCGAACTATGCCCTACGCCACACAAAACATGGACGCATTTCGAACACACCAACACACCAACTACAACAACTGTCTAGCGTGCAAAAACATATGTAACGGAGTAGCAAAATAATTATTTTTTGTTCATTAAGATTAAATATAGAACTGTAATTTATCCGTTACAATTTCTGATTTCACTTGGCATGGTAAAGGTTTTTTGGTAACAAAACATTGAAATTACACATTGAATAACTTGTTTACAAGAATTACAATCCATTGTACGAATGTTCAATTACTCCGTAGGCTTATCGGATAACGATCAAATACGTAATTATCTATTAAGTTTGTTACTTTATAGATTGTTTGCGAATTGCTTCAGGGATATTGTTCAAGGTAACAGAACCGGCCATCGCGAGCAAGGACCGGAGACCGAGGGTTCCGCGCAAACTTGGCAACATACAATACAATACAATAACTCTTTATTGAACACCACATATAACAACAAAAACAGAAAAAAAGATATACAAAATATTACAAGGTAACAATAGGCGGCCTTATCGCTACAGATCGATCTCTTCCAGGCAACCATAATGGACTGGAGAACAGAACAGATCTGAGCAGGTGGTGCAATTTAGAATATATATTAATATACTAAGTACTGAAATACATAATATATTATACATGAAACACACATTTATCGATACCTTTAGGGTCAATTGGCGTAAAGGACAAAATGCCGAAAATGAGTTAAATATACAGTTTTGTTCAGAATTTCAAGCTCTATCGAACTGTATACTCGAAATTTTGATATCTCGTAAAATAGGACCTTTACGCCCCATATTTTTGGCTTTTTTTGTGGGTGTAAGTAACAAGCCTAAAATGACATGGAACGTAAAGGAAATCATGAAGTATAAACAACGACGTATAGTGCTAAATTTACCCATATTGTCCTTTAATACCTGCTTGTAAAGGACTTAATTTACTTATTTGCCCTTTACGACCTTTACTTCTATACATTATACTTTAATACCAAATTGAAACTACGGCGTAAAGGACGTTTATACGAATGGATATTTATTTCTTTGCTTATACGACCTGGCTAAGACACAAATATAAATACTTAGGTCTAATTTTGATGAGAAGGTAAGTGTATCTCTATAAATTCAACAATTTAAGGTTCAATAAAATTGGTGTAAAGGACAAAAATGCTACTTTTCAGGAGAAGCAAAATATTTTTTTTTTAAGCTAAATATTTTTTTTATTTGTGGACCTATATTTTCAATGTCTATGACAAAAATGCGTAGAATTCTTGTCTTTACACAGTGGTATGGTAACCATAACGAAAAATAGGATATTTAAAAAGTTAAGTCTTCTTTACACCCTGAAAAAAAACGCCGGTAGTCCCTTACGCCCATAAAATTTGAAAGAATTAAAATTATTTGAGGCTGTAAAGGTCAGTTTCACATGAAATAGTACAATTTTGGGGTGTATAGTTCACTATAACTGTAATTGCTGAGTCCCCTTTCCACCTATACGCCCACAATTATGCTGATAATGGCTAAAGTTAAACGTTAGCAATCGTAATTTTAATATGTTGTTAATTATACAGAATTGAAATTTCATTTTACACAGTTTAGTTATATTCGTAAACGATTGTTATTGTAATAAAAACACGTAGATTTACCAGCGCAGGACTATGTAGTATATGAAAGCTCAATAGTCATAATGGTAACAAAATGTCCAAATATCAATATAATTATGTTAAATCAAGTACCTCAGAGCTCACAAATACTAAGCACGTCACTTATTAATTATTCAATCCAACTAAGTACGTACAAAATCAGATCTTTATAAGTTAAATTTTGTATCATTTACCTTTAAATATATAATACATGCAGATACTAAAACTAAAACCTACTAATTATAAAACACATTGTCATAAAACTATAAGTAGAATTAAGTATTAAGTATTTTGGTGCTTTTTTGTTAAATATTGCTAACAAACGAACATTGCTTTCAAAGTCAGTCCCATTAGGTATACCTATTTTTATACTTGATGGTACTTAATGATTTCAGTTTTTGTGAGCAATAATTAATGACAAATGGTACATGAAATCTTCCAATACTAAACAGTAAAAATAAATACAAGATATGGCTGTTGCCAGACCAAATACTTTCATTCAGCCACATAACGTGTAAGATTTTTGTTTGTTAGAATACCTGTTGATTTAAATTGGAAGTTTTGAAACTCACAAGAACTGAAATCATTACGTTCCTAGAAGAATAAGATTACTGTTACCAGAAATAAAACCAATTTTGAAAGCCCAAGAAGAAAACCCAAAAGAAGGCTTTAGGTCTTGTTACCTTAGGATCTGTCTTCTCCGTAAGGGATAAAGACATGACTTATGCCTCTATGTATGTTGAAAGTAATGTTTGTTTGCTACCAATATAAAACCAAAAATACAAAAATACTTAATGGTATACAATGTAACTTTTAAACAATCTCATTTCGTGTATAGTTGCGTTAAGGTCCGGGCAAACCAATGCGTAAAAGACATCGACGGTGCGTTTACGCAACAAAATGTATGAAGAAACGGTGCGAGAACATGACGCATGCGACACGTCACTGCGTATACGAAGCGGTGTGGTCGCTCCTTTAAATGATGAATAAGTGACGTACTTACTTAACGTTTATGATATCTGATTTAATATTTAAATTGATAAACATTTTGATACAATTATTACCTATAATTCATGCTTTCATTTACATTATTCCTACCTTGGATAATCTACATGTTTCCACTACAAAAATAGCAGTTCACGAATATAACTTACTTGTGTACAGCGTCTTTAATGACATTTGAATGATTCATAAGCAATAATATAAAAATATAATATTTCCAAAAGTTAAATTGTAGCAAATAACGTAACATTTTGCATAATTGATTCCTTTAATTACAGTTATGTAAGGAAAATAACCAAAAACGTGTAAATTATACTGAGCTATACACCCGAAAATTGTATAATTTTATATAAAACTGACCTTTACAACCTCAAAACTTAAGATTTCTTTAAAAAGTTAGTGGCGTAAAGGACTACTAACGCTATTTTCCGGGGTGTAAAGGACCCTTAACTTCTAAAATATGCTATTTATCGTTATGCTTACCATTCTACCGCAAAAAGGGAAGAATTCTAAGCACTTTTGTCATAAACATCGAAGATATAGGTCCACAAATAAAAAAAATACAAGAGATTTAAAAATAAAAAAAACGTTTTTTGCTTCTCCTGAAAAGTAGCATTTTGTCCTTTACGCCAATTGACCCTAAAGGTATCGTTATAATAAATGGAGATATAAATAGACACAGACACACATACCTAAAAAAAGCCAGCCACAAGATTCATGCACAAGATGACAGACATACATAATTATATCACGTCTTTATCCCTTACGGGGTAGACATAGCCGAAGGTAACAAAAGCTTAAGGCCACGTTTAACATGATTCAGGGTGTATAGCTGTAAATCGAAATCAAAATAGTGATGGGTTGGGTTGGATGTGGTGGAAATTTGGCATGTGCATTATAAAATGCGGTAAGGAGAGCCCTGCTCCTAATTGGCATTGTAAGGTCATTTTAATGAACTAAAGTATTTTAATGTACGGAAAAAAAATAGATTTTTGAATTTATTTCGATATTTTTGCTGTAGGATGTGCTTTCTTACCGAATTTTAAATTTGTCATAGGTTTTTTGTATGAAGTTTCTAAGATAATGCGACCAGCAACTATAAAAATGTAACTTAACAGCAGTGTATAAAAGTAAAAATTTGGCAATGATAAAAATCGAAATTACTGATTAAACCAAGTTAAACCCTTTTTCACTTGTTATAAAGTAAAGAAATTGAAGGCCAAGTGCTATTTTTTGTCTTATTCTTTTTTTTGAAACAGCATAGTTTGAGTTCTAGTCGAACTTAACAAGCAGAACTGAGTATCTAAGGTCATTAATCGCGCCAGGTGCAGAACTAAATCCACAGCTGTTGAGGTACAAGATTAGGCGGGAAATCGAAGATATGAAAGGAAATAACACTCACCTGAATTCCAGTGCGATACGATGATGGCGAAGGCAAGAGTTTGAGACGTTTTGGTTGTGTTTTTGTGGTGTGTAGCAGTGTATGTATGTATATGTATCTCACAGAAAATTAAACACTAATGAAGGGTCAGGTTTTAGCGATGAAAGAAGATATTCACTATATTTTTATACTAAAGCGGCGAGAGGCGAAGGCGAGTATTTTTCGAAGTAAAAAACATAAGTAACAGGTAGAAAAATTCGGAGACTACCCACCTGCTATGGGTGGTGTAGGGGTATAGCACGCGTCACGGAATGACGAGGATCCGGGTTCGATTCCCGGCCATAGCTTTACTTTTCGGATTTTTCTATGTGTTCTAATTTTCATAGACATTTAGAAATTTAAAAAACATAGACAATTTTTTTTTTAAGAAGCTTTTGTGCTAACTTTTTGTTTCATGATTTTGAATACAGGGCAATTGGCCTGTCTAGTCATTAAGGTTCTTTGTAGACTACGGGACCCTAAGAACAAAGACATTGCGTTCTTTTCCACAAAATCAATGTTATTTTTCAATAATTACGTTCCCCGGGGGGAAATGGGAAATGATGCTTTGCGACACGGAAGCTGATTCAAGTGAGAATATTTTATTACCAATTAGCTTCTGCACGCTACTTCGTCTGCGTAGAATTAGATTGAATGAAATTGACCAGCTAACCTTTGACATGTTTACCATTCCCGCGGGAACTATGCAATTTTCCGGGATAAAAAGTAGCCTAAGTGAACAAACAATTTACCTTGCTACTCCGCTACTCACGTGCAAGATAACCATGAGGGTTTCATTTGCATGTGTAACAGTTGTGCTCATTAAACTTTGATAATGATCCCGTAGAGCAGGGGTCGGCAACCTTTTGAGTCGGAAGAGCCAAAAATTACTATTTACAAAATTTCAAGTTTTTAAAGAGCCACAAAATTCTTTCTCGCCAACAATAAATAGCCTCAATACTTTCATAAAGTTTGTTGATAAAAAAAAGTGCTGCGGTGAAAAGCGAGTATAAGTAGCTGAGAGATAGAAATAATGCCTAAACCTCGTTAATCGTTTCAGAACATTTTTTTTATAAAATAAATAATATTTGCGAATGGAACTAAAGAGCCGCAGCCTCACATCCAAAGAACCGCATGTGGCTCGCGAGCCGCAGGTTGCCGACCCCTGCCGTAGAGGGATCGGAACGCGTCAGTGTTTGTGTGGTGTAAGGGATAATTAAGTTTGTGGGATTTGTGTGTGTTTTATTGGCAGTGGTGAAGGGAGGGATTGCATGAAAAACAAATATATTTCACACAGGCATGGTTATCTTGCACGTGAGTAGCGGAGTAGCAAGGTAATTTTTTTGTTCATTGAAATGGACCTCCGCAAATGCTAAAACCTATCGAGCAATCATGTCATAGGCGATGTGGGTAGCAACTCATCACTATTCTGATTCCATTTTCTACCTATACGCCCGCAATCGTGTTACACGTAGTTTGTAGTTATAAAAAGACATGTAAAAGAGCCCTGGGCGGCCAATTTGCAAAAATAAATTTTTGATTTCAACTTTAGGTTGTTACCTTAGCCCCTGTCTACCAAGTAAGGGATAAAGACGTGACTCTTTGTTTTGTTGTACTAGCGGCCATGTTTCCTTCGTTCGCAAACAAACCGTACTTACCTGTAATTTCTCACAGAGGGCGCTAATAGCCTACGTTTAACATCGATGGGGATAAACGCGAGAGCGGAACAACCAACAACTATTATTTACTGTATTCATGTATTCTTGTGTTCAGCAAGAAAAATAAACTTAGATCAAGAGAAACATCGCGAATAAAGCTGCATATACCTGTGAAGCAACATATATGCACGTACCGACACACACACATACACACTCACACTCACAATTTTGCGTTTATTTTCTTTCCACGCTGGTCTGGGAGCAAAGAAAAAAAATTGTACCAGTTGCTTCTCTTCCCGAACAGATGGTAAAAGCTCATCATCATAGATCACGTCTTTATCCCTTACGGGGTAGACAGAGCCTAAGGTAACAAGACCCAAAGGCCACGTTTATTGTGGGCGTGGGTGGATAGGGGAATCAGAGTAGTGATGTCTTGCTAGCTGCATCGTCTATAACACGATTCCTTAGATTTTCGCCCATTCCCTCGATGGCCTTTTACCACCCACGCGGAAAGAAAAGCAACTGTTACATTCTATGTTTTTTCTTTACTCCCAGACAAGCTTGGAAGGGATTCAGTAATGGTAACAAGTAATAATATCTTCTTTATGTTCTTATTTGTGGCGTATCAAGTCGTTATAGCGACGACAACTTCGCCAATGTCAAAGTAATAAAAATAAAATTAAAAAATCTTGTGACAAAATGTCGGCAACGTTGTACGGTAATACGGTCAAAAGACCCCCCTTTCTCCCTATCTAGCTCTTAGCCAACGGTCAATGATATCCCTCAGAAACTGCCAGGGAATCACTAGCCGATGCCCAGGGTGCACCGGACCAAGCGCTGCTCTTCCCTCCGGCCGGATCCACGAACCGCAGCTCTTGACCACTCGCGGAGGTAACCCGACTCGCACCCTTAAATAATATCTTTACACGGTATAGCACTAAGCAACAGCGTATCGCCAATAGCATTTCTACTGCTCTACCCCCTACTTTACGATAGACACTGGCCTTGTTTTGACGTCCCCCCACCGCACATAAAGCAACCCCCTAAAATATGAACCCGGCCGCTTGAGCAACTGAATATTGAATGCAACTACACTATTCTAGTAAATATAACTGATTCAGTGTCGGTCTCCGTGTTTACTGTGGTTTGGATGAGATATACTTCATTTGATTTAGGATGAGAAACCACAACAACATTATATTGCGGCTCGTGAAGTGTACTCTCTTTTCAATTTGTACTCGAGTAATTGTAAACGAAACGAAAATAAAGTGGCATTAAAACAATTTTATTTTGCGGCTCCCAGACTATTGCACTGTACTATTTGCTAGGTAAGAAATAGTTGACCAGACGCAATATAATGTTGTTGTGGTTTCTCATCCTAAAATAAATGAAGTATAGTGCGTCCGATGATTTTGGAAAGCTAGCAATAAAGAACGGGCAAGTAAGTAAGTAAGTAAATGCTTTATTGTACAAATGACAGTACTATAGGGCCGTATGTAGCAATTGACCGCCTGCTACGCGAGCGGGAATTTCCACTTCCTGGCTAAGGGAAGACGTAAAATTGTGTACACACTTTAGGCTGTGATCGGTCGCATGTTTATTGCCCTCACCTTTGACTCGTGCGACAAGTTCCTGCATCATAGACATTCTTTATTTCAGCACCCTCGTGCGATTTACTATAGACCGACCGCTTAAAAAAAGGGTTACCTGTTACCTTAGGCTCTGCTTACCCCGTAAGGGATAAAGACGTGATTTGTGTATGTATGTTGATTTATTACTTTGACATTGGCGAAATCATCGCATCGGTCGGTGGGGCCATATCAGAAAAAGAATAGAAGAAAAGCCAACGAACGGTAAGTCTGCCTACAGACGAGACCTCCGTTTACAAACGGCCTAGCCGAAACAGTGGAAATGTAAATAAAAAACGCTAAAGCCAATGATATCCTCTGAAATATTACAGGAAATGAAGACTCGAACAAACAAGCCGGACAGAGTGGGGGGTACAAATAATAAGGAATTGTGGGGACTGCCCGTTTTTAATGAGTCATGAAAGAACATTCATCTACTGACATTGCTTTTTATTCGGGCTGGGCTTAGTGTGGACAGGGTCTTATTTGTTACTAGCGAGCCGCCCCAGCTTCGCACGGTATATTATGAATGTATTATACATATAAACCTTTCTCTTGAATCACTCTATCTATTAAAAAACCGCATCAAAATCCGTTGCGTAGTTTTAAAGGTTTAAGCATACATATTATAGGTGAAAAAGCGACTTTGTTTTATACCATGTAGTGATGATAGGTTTGACGTCGATGTGTGTGTGCGTGTGTGTCTGTGTGTGTGGCATCGTAGATCCTAAATGGATGAATCGATTTCGTTGCGGTTTTTTTCATTCGAAAGCCATTTTCTTTTAGGTGGATCTTAGTTAATATGCTTCGTAAAAATCAGTCAAGTGTGTTGAAGAGCTTGAAGTTGAGCTCTTTTCTAAAATTATGTTAGGGCGTATGGATGAAAAGGGGAATCAAAATAGTGATGGGTGCTAGCCACATCGCAGATATAATATAATCCCAAAGATTTCTATGGGCTTTGACCATCTGCGCGGGAAGAGAAGCAACTGGTACATTCTGTTTTTTCTTTGCTCCCATACCAGCATTAAATATTTTTTTTTAGTCTTGTTTCAAAGCATTTAATAGCAAAATAAGCCCGATTCATATCTGTTCACGGCTTAATTTTCCATTTCGTATCAAAATTGACACATACCATTATAGTCTATGTCACGTCCGCGGAAGGGTTAGAGTGCTGTGTAATATTGATAGATAGCGTGATCAATTCCAAGGCCGAGTGTACACGGACGTTAATGGCCGGCTGTGATTGGAGTTTATGATGTCTGCTAGTGTGTAACGAGCTGATTGATACGCTGAATATTCTGGAATGTTTGTGCTAACTAAAATACACAGATTTAGAACAAAGATCACTTCCATGCTGCTCTAGGACCTGGGATGCTGAAGGGAATGGGCGACAATCTTAGGAATCATTTTATAGGCGACGCGGCTAGCAATCCATTACTATTCCCCTTTCCACCTATACGTTCACAATCATGCTCCTCAGGCTCTGTTTACCTGGTAAGGGATAAAGACGTGACGTATGTATGTGTAGAACAAAGATGATTGACTTAATTATTAAAACATACACACATATACAAATTACGTTAATTACGTTATTTATATATTACTAGCTGACCCGGCGAACTTTGTTCCGCCTTAAATTTGAAAAATGCCAGTGGTTTGGGCTGTGCTATCCCGCGGGAACTAAGCAATTTTCCGGGATAAAAACTATCCTATGTCCTTTCTCGGGACTCAAACTATCTGTATACCAAATTTCAACTAAATCGGCCCAGCGGTTTAAGCGTGAAAAGGTAACAGACGGACAGACAGAGTTACTTTCGCATTTATAATATTAGTAAGGATTGTACTTTAGTTGTTAATTTATTAAGTACTAGCTGACCCGGCGAACTTTGTTCCGCCTTAAATTTGAAAAATTCCAGTAGTTTGGGCTGTGCTATCCCGCGGGAACTATGCAATTTTCCGGGATAAAAACTATCCTATGTCCTTTCCCGGGACTTAAACTATCTGTATACCAAATTTCAACTAAATCGGCCCAGCGGTTTAAGCGTGAAAAGGTAACAGACAGACAGACAGACAGACAGACAGACAGAGTTACTTTCGCATTTATAATATTAGTAAGGATAAGGATTAATACTACCTACTTTTTTTACTCTACCTATTTTTGTAAAGATAAAAAGTGTCCATTGGTTTTTTTGTCAGTTTTATGACACTATTTTCATACGATTTATATGGGGCGTCACAAAACTGACACGAAAATGTTGTATGGGAAATTAAGGTAATCTTGTTGGAAAAAGGGTACACGTTTTTTTGAAAACGCCCAGCTATCTCCGTTCCAAATTTTATCCAAATCCATTCAATAGTTTCTACGAGAAAAAGTATCCATCCATTCATCTTACAAACTTTCGCGTTTGTAATAATATTATTAGAAGATATTATCTTCTTTTTCTTCTTATTTGTTGCGTTTCAAGTCGTTATAGCGCCAATGTCGCCAATGTCAAAGTAACAAAAATATGATTAAAAACTCTTGTGACAAAATGTCAGCAACGTTGTACGGTAATGGTCAAAGACCCTCCCGTGTCGGGCTCTTAGCCAACGGTCAATGATATCCCTCAGAAACTGCCAGGAAATCATTAGCCGTTGCCCAGGGTGCACCGGATCAAGCACTGCTCTTCCCCCCGGACGGATCCAAAAAGGAATCGTAGCTCTTGACCACACGTGAAGGTACCCCGACTCGCACCCCGTTTGTAATATTAATAGGATATTTGAAGCCACCGTTTGACTCGTCCCGTCCAATAAAGCAATAAATATATGTCAGATTGATTACACGAGCTATATTAATTCGACCTAGATTGTAATGGTGTCGCGTCATCGTGATATATATTGATTGCCGCCAATATACAATTGAAGCAGTATAAAGACAGATTTATACGTCATAGTTTGATAATAATAAAATCGGAAATGCCTTCGCTACTAAAAGTATGAATCACAAGGAATTGTGATAAGTCTTTTGAACAATTCGTAATGTTTATATTAGTTCCAAGTTGGGTTGGTATATCCTGTCCCTGGTCCGGTTACCTTCCTTTTTAACCGACTTCAAAAAAGGAGGAGGTTCTAAATTCGTCTGTATTTTTTAAAAATGTTTGTTACCTCATAACTTTTCTTGTATATATGGTATTCTTAAATATATATAATAATTATTATTTATTTATTCATTTTTCGTTATTACATGCCAATATATATTTTGAATAAGTATCTTAAGTATTATACAATAATGTTATAATTATTTGTGTGTATCTATGTATGTATTATATTTATGTTAGTATTGTTGTTTTTATTATTTCCGCCACCGACTTAAACTGTCTCCGACTTATTTCTTTCTTTTATTGTCTGGTAGAGATCCCTATTAAGCGATAAGACCACCGATTGTCTACCTTGTTCTTTGTTTCTGTATTGTTTTGTACTAATTTGTGGTGTTCAATAAAGATTATTTGTATTGTATTGTATTGTATATCGCGATTAGGGCTTACCGCTTGCGGAGAGATTTAACAAGATAAGATTAACCTCAATCGATTTATGATATTTAAATATTTATCATCACTACATAGTATAAAACAAAGTCACTTTTTCTGTCCTCAAGTCCGTATGTATGCTTATATCTTCAAAACTACACAACGGATTTTGATGCGGGTTTTTTTAATAGATAGAGTGATTCAAGAGGAAGGTTTATATGTATAGTACATGCACAATATACCGTGCGAAGCCGGGGCGGGTCGCTAGTTAAGAATAAGAATAAGAAAAACTTTATTTCACCACAGAAGTTACAACGTGCATAACAAGGACACATTGTTACATAGAGATAGGTAGATGACATTTTATGCGGTAAGTGAAGCAGCGGCCTTCGCACTAGATTCTGGCTCTGTATCGCGAGTGCCAAGTGAAGTACTCAAAACAGAAGAATAATTAGAATGTGAGTGTGTGTGTGCGCGTGTGTGAAAATATTTCATTTCATAGTTTTTATACTCTCGGTGAAACTTCGTTTAAGGTCTGTCCAATTTGCTGCCACGATCATTGTCGCAATGCCGCAAAGAAGCAGTGCTTTGGCTGTTGTGTTCGAACTTGAAGAATAAGACTTCCAATGATATTACTGCCTTATGACTCCATCTTAGATTTAATCTGTAGACCTAACTCGCTCGCAATCGCCGTCGTGTTCATTTTGACAGTTCTTGTATGATTGTGACAGCTAGCTGATTCCGATGCCAATGGTCAGCCCACACATGAACTGTTAAAATGAACACGATGGCGATTGCGAGCGAGTGAAATAAGTAAGTAAGTAAGTAAATGCTTTATTGTACAAATATAAAGAAGCAGAGACAAATTACAAAAAAATACCTTAAATATACGCACAAAGGCGAACTTATCCTTATAAGAGATTTCTACCAAGCCTATTGGTAACGCATAATCCGGTATTACCTACGGCTGTCCGTTCTCCTTCTGTGTTCGTTTCCCACCTTATTAATAAAAAATATTAGGCTTATCCTTACAATGCTAGCGTAGACAACCAAATTCAAAAGAATGCGCAGTTTTACGACAGACTAAGAACGGTTCTCTACCAGACGAAGTTAATGATAAAAATTATTACGTCTCCACTCGGCTTAGCCTACTGTCATGTTCCATTTGAATGAACAGACTTTTCTTTGCTTACAAAGTCAAGTGACTTTCAGAAGTCGTTTTAACACGCTTTCGCAAGATTCACTCAAACTAACGCCTTTGATCATGAATGTCAAAAGTGGAATTCTATATTTAAAATGACGGCAAACGTCTATGAACTTATTAACGGCTGTTTGACATACCTAAAATTGCTTATATTACATTTTCAATTAAAAAAAAACATTGTCTTAATTTACTTTATGTGTAAAGAGGTAGGTACTATTGGTTTTCAGGTTTGATTTTGGTGTTTATCTTCGAAACTAATCATCTGATTTGAACAGTTTTTTACCACTTGACTGGTGAGTGACAAAGGTTACTTTTTATCCAACCAAAATGTAAAAACCTGTGGGAGGCTGACAATGGGAAGAGAAGCTACTGGTACATTCTATGTTATTTCTTTGCTCCCAGACCAGCATGGAAGAACACAAGCTAGAATAACTTTGCTTTAAAAAAAAATATCACATAAATCACGTCTTTATCCCTTACGAGGTAGACAGAGCCTAAGGTAACAAGACATAAAGACCACGTTGAGCATGATTGTGGGAGCATGATGGAAAGGTGTCACAGTGTAGGCCTAGTAGGGTTTTTGTTGAAGAAAAACAAGAATTAAGATTACTATATTTATTTATAAGAAACAAAAACGGACCTATCGCGACAATAAAAATAAGTTAAGGTCGGAGAGCGACTTGTCTCAGGATGAGATTCGGATCTTTTTGAAGTACTAAATTACGGTTAAGTTTTCTGCGCTTATTTGGCCTCCACTTCCCTCGGGAATCCCGTGAGCCGAAGACTGGAGATGGGCGGCAGGCGCGCTCGGTGGAGTCAGCAGAGTAGGCGTTGGCTCGATGCTCTTCTCCTATCGGAGCGGTCAGCTGCCAGCAATGGTGGCGAGCGAGTTCTTGCTGATGCAATTCAGCTGGTGCAAGGCTGAGCCAAAGCTGTAGGCTATGCAGCGAGTGCAGAATTAAATGTAGCTGGAGATATTTCTGAGGGATGCGGTGATTGAGCGTCGTGGTGCTATTTCCACGGGGTGCGGTAGTTGCCCTGCAAGAATGCTGGTGTGAGATCGAGTCCAGTTAGGTAGCGTCCTGCCAGGCCCTGCGGTGCGAAGGGGATTTAACCCGAGGGAGCTAAGTGCAGTGCATGGCAGGAGCTAGGCATACGGAGTTTTACAGGCAGGCAAAAGCTGAAGAAGTTAAACTATACAATTGTAAGCAATTGAAAAGGAGCAACTGAATATAAATTGAGTCGTGGGTTTGAATTCCAACGGTCGGCACGACCGTTATGATTCAAACCCAAAGTACTAAGCTAACATCTAGGTAGAGTTTAAATTCAAATTAACAGCAAAAGAGAACGTTACATTTAAATTTACATGAGCAATCCCAACAGCGAGGGGAATTTGCAAGTGTCTCTTTGTCAGAGTAACAGAGTTAGAATTAAGAATTTAAATGATTTATTTAAATCATTTAAATAAATACACAGTCAGAGCAAAACACAGTTAAAAGATAAAAATGTTCAGAGAGAGCTTACCAGTAGGAGCTGGGCAGGTTGCAGTCGATTCAGAATGACCGATTTCGGATAGAACAGCTGGTTTTATCCAGAACTAGCGGTTCTTTCAAATTTTGAAGAAGCTCCGCCTTAGGGCGGAATATGTCCTGTCAAAATTTGAATCAACCAACCAGAGCCGATCGTGTAGAGATGAACAGGTGAGCTTTTTGATACGTGTTGCTGAGTGTATGAAATAAAGAAATAAATAATGTAGGTGTTAGTATTAATTAAATAAATAAATAGTTTCAAGTGTGTGTATTAATTAAATAATAAATATAATTTACGCGGAGAGCGACCTAGGCGCCCTCTAGTGTGCGTACGTTGAATTAGAATCCTGATTTAAAACAGCGCCATCTATTGACGATCGGCCGAACTTACAGTTTAGTTCGGCTGTAGATACGTCGTTCAGGTTTGTGGCGCGAAGCTTTAATTTGTCGGAATGCGAACTTAGTTTGCAGTGTGAAAAAGGGGAATCAAACAGTGATGAGTTGCTACCCACATCGCCTATATAACATGATTCACATTCGCCCATTCTCTCGATGGGCTTTTGTTATCTGCGCGGGAAGAGAAGCAACTGGTACATGCTATGTTTTTTCTTTGCTCCCAGACGAGCATGGAAGAATGACGTCAAAATACACCGAGTTTCTGCAGTTTCGTCACCTGCCAACAATGTTTCGTGATAAAATCACCAGCTATCTCGCTGTAACACTAACTTACCTATATCTGCAAGTCCAATTTCTTAACACATGCATATAATCTCCAAAATACACAGCACCGAAGTGAATATTTACAAGGCAGCTCGCTCGTTTCTCCACGAGATATGCAACTATCCGAGATATATGCAACTCTATTCGAAATTAAAATTGGCCGGATTCCAATATAATCACATTGTGCTATTATATTTATCTCTTGCAGTGCTAAGTGTGTCGCTAAACGATTAGGTTTATAAATATTTTAATTTAGAGGTCGAATGTAACATACATAAATCACGTCTTCATCCCTTACGGGGTAGACAGAGCTAAAGGCCACGTTTAGCTAGACTGTGGCCGTATAGGTGGAAAGTGGAATTTAAATAGTGATGGGTTACTAGCCACATCGCCTATATAACATGATCCCTAAGATTTTCGCCCATTCCCTCGATGTTATTTCACCATTTCCGCGGGAAGAGAAGCAACTGATACATTCTATGTTTTTTCTATACTCCCACCAGCGTAGAAGAAAAACATTAGATTTCTTTTTACAATAAAAAACGGAATAAAGTCCAAGTTTTGTTTGCTTACGCATAGTGTAAGCTTGGCCGAGTATAATAATATTATTTCTTCGTCATAACATTTTATTATTCGGTCTGTACAGTGTTTCTTGAATATACATGAAACCTGAAAGTCTAGCCACTTACTCCGCCTGTGGCCTAGAGAAACTTCGAAAACATCGAAGCGCCAAGAACAGAGGAAAACTACAGCCTAACATAGCTAGAGAAACAGAGCTTGCACTGTCTATAAAAAAATTAAAAACACGTCTCAAATCCGTTCCGTCAACGTCTTAATTACCATGCATGTAAAGGTAAGCAATGCAACTAATTTCATACACTAAACTGACGTATAAATAGAACAAGACAATAATGTTTTCCCTCTAGACAAGTCACTCCACTCCACTATCACAATAATATTATGTTGTTATGATTTGGGGTTACGAAGTGGCGTTGTAACTGTTTTGTGTCAAATGGACATAATACGTATCTTATAATAAGACAACATGCTTTTCTACAAAAAAACTGTAGACCTTGCCTTACCCTGGGTATTATTTCTTCCATGCTGGTCTGGGAGTAAAGAAAAAACATAGAATTTACCAGTTGCCTCTCTTCCCGCGCTGATGGTAAAAGTCCATCGAGGGAATGGGTGACAATCTTAGGAATCGTGTTATAGACGATGCGGCTAGCAACCCATCACTATTTTGTTTTGACTTTCCACCTATACGCCCTTAATCATGGTAAACGTGGCCTTAAGGTTTTGTTACCTTAGGCTCTGTCTACCCCGTAAGGGACGTCTTTACGTGATACATGTATGTATGGTATTATAGCCATTCATATACTGACATTTCATACACTATTATTATTTTTGACATTGCAATTTTATTTTAGTGTGAAATGTTATTTGTTACTTGGCACTTTGACCAATAGAGACTTTATACATATATCTACTATAGACTAATATAATTTAAGGTACCTACCTACTTAACTTGGGGACCTATATACATCCCATTTATAAGTTAAGTACAATTTAAGAATTGGTGTAAATTTATTTTATTCTGAAAAAAATTGCTTTTTGTTCAGCACGTTCTTCTTAGCAATGATGGTCTTTCCGAATGCGATGGTAATTAAATTAAAAAAAGACATGAAAGAGCTTTTGGCGGCCAGTTTGCAGAAAAAAGTTTTTGAATTTTTGATTTTTCCCCAATTTGCTGTGTTCCGGTGTGGAGAGTAAGACAGCCGGGGAAATTACGGGCACAAGAGGCATTTCATCTTAGTCCTCTAGGTTGGCAACGCATTTGCAATCCCTCCGGGGTTGCGGGTGTCTATGGGCAGTGGTGATCACTTACCATCAGGTGACCCACTTGCTCGTTTGCCTTCCTATTCATATAAAAAAAAATAAAAAATTCAATCTTAATTTTTACTATTATTAATGAGTGATATTCGTTTGTCATCAGATCTGCTTACAGATCTAACTTGTGAAGTGTAACGATTTTTTTAGAGAAAATGTCTAAAGTTATTTTTATTTTGGAAGTGAACTCGCTGCTGCACAGTTAAGTTGTTGCAACTTCAATCACAGCTGTCGTCAGCCCAACTTTAATAAATAAATACATACTTTACTCATATTTGAAATAAAGCGCTCTCTCATGTCAAGGAACACAGAAGGTACATTCTTTGGAATTATTTTAGCATATCCCTGAGCCTTCGGTTTTGTTTTGACACAAGAAACGTAAATTGACGAATGGTAAGGATTTTTTTTATGACAACACTAGAGGCATGTAATGGCGACCCTTGTCTTCTTTTAAATACTTATTGTGATTTCTAAACGACACTAATAATTAGAACACATAGAAAAATCCAAATCACACGCTATCGTATTGACTTTGCGAAACTTTAGCAACGTGTTTATAAACACTAAGCAATCATATCACTATGACAACGTTCCATGTATGCTCAACAATTAAAGAAAGAAAGAAAAAAGAAAGAAAGAAGTCATTTATTCCTTTTTGCAAGACACACAAATATAAGAGAATATACACACATTTATAGAAAATAAACACAGACATGAAGAATAGATCATCAGCGTTGTGTGTCTTTGCAAAAGTAAAACGGTCGCTGGCTTAGCGTTACGCTGTGTTAGACACCTCACTAGTGTGCCTGTGGGGACGGAAGCGAGACATGCCCTCGGTACCGCTCGGCTTTCAGAACAGGACATTTTATTTATTTATTTATTTATTTATTTCCACATTTACAATTATCTTTACAGGCGATGCCTAATGCGACAATGTGACAAAAAAAAATACATTCAACTAAGTTAACTAGCGTAACTAATTTTAAACAATGCTATTCTTGTGAATTCGCTCAGAGCACAAAAGAATAAGTCCAGATCCTCGGCAATAAGGTTCAGAGTGTGAAGCGCGCGCGTCAGCGGCGCCTCGCGCAGCAAGTTGGTGCGCCCCCGCGGCACGGCCAGCAGCGGCAGCCGGCGGCGGCGTGTCGCCAGACCATTTGGAACACGGAGATTCACCTTCTCTAATACCTCCGCATTGTATATTTTTCCCCGTAACAGTTTGAAGATATAGGTCACAACTGCTAGATGCCTCCTAACCCCCAGCTGAGTATATCCCACCATACCCAAAATAAATAAGGTCGGATACATCAATGGATAGTATGGATAAACACCGTATTGCCTTTTGTATATGTACCTTATAAATTTATTTTGTACCCTCTCTAACATTAACCTATATTTTTCTTCGTGCGGAGACCAGATTTCTGAACCACTCTCCAACTGGCTTCTTACTAAAGCATTATACAATGCAGTAATAGCGTTGATATTCGAGAATCCATTAGACATTCGCAATACAAATCCTAACCTTCTAAATGCTTTTTTACAAATATTAACTATGTGATCGCGAAACGTCAGCTCAGCGTTAAAGCGTATTCCCAAGTCTTTTACTTCTGTGACCCTGACCATGGGTATCCCGTCCACTGTGTAATTATGTTGGATAGGAGCTCGTCCTCGCGAGAAAGAAATGGCCATACACTTTGAGGTGTTAAACTGCAGAAGGTTACTCTTGCTCCAGCACACCACTCTGTCAATATCTCTCTGGAGTCTGTCACAGTCTTCCGGGCACTTTATGGCGAGAGATAACTTAAGGTCGTCCGCAAATAACAAACATCTTGCCTCTTGTACGACATTCGGCAGGTCGTTTATCATCAACAAGAATTCCAAAGGTCCAAGATTGCTACCCTGACTCACCCCTGATCTAGTAAAATATGACGAAGACCTATGGCCCGCATACTCCACGAATTGCTGCCTATCCCTCATATAATCTGCAAAAAAATTTGTCAGATGTGGCGTAAAACCGAATACTGCTAACTTTTTCAACAAGATGTCATTGTCGACTAGGTCGAATGCTTTTTTAAAGTCAAAGTATGCAGTATCGGCTTGACCCCCGCTGTCCACTGTAGGCGCAAGCTCCGTTACGTGACTGAGAAGATTGCTGGTTGTACTTCTAGCCGGTCGAAACCCGTGCTGCGCGTCCGTGAGCTGCGAATTTACTTGTTCGTATATTGCTTTATGGATAGCCGATTCAAATATCTTTGCCGGTGACGATAGCACAGCGACCGGCCTGTACTCTTCAACCTTGGTTCCCGAGCCTCCCTTCGGTACCGGTATGACACGGGTTATTTTCCATACCTCGGGAAACACTGCTGACTTGAGGCACAGATTGAAGATATGCAATAGCGGCTCAGCCAAAACCATTCGACAGTCTTTAAATATGTATGGTGGAATACCGTCCGCATGAGTGCATGAAAGCCAACATTGGGGGCAGCAGACGTTAGCTTGCCTTCGGAATCCAAAAGCTTATTGGTTACTTACTTGACATGAAATGTATATTTCATAATTTTGTTTTATATTTTTTTTTTCCTGCGACATTGGAGACAATCTCCAATTAGTTTATTTGACGGTGGAGGCGTTTTACACCTCCACTGAACTTACTATTATTATTATTTTTTGTTTTTTTATTTTGACTAGTAGAGACTTTATACATCTCTACTATTTATAGATTAATATAATTTAAGACTCGGGGACCTTATACATCCCTTTTATAAATGTATTTAATTTAAGTAGAATTTAAGTATTCTTACTGTATTTTATTTTGAAAAAATGACTTTCTGCCAAGTTTCTTGCGGCGCATTCTTCTTGGCAATGCTGGTCTTTCCGAATGTGCTGGTAGTTTAAAAAATACATGTAAAAGAGCCCTTGGCGGCCAATTTGCAAAAATAAATTTTCATTTTCATTTTCATACAACAACACAACTCACACACAATTAAACACAATTAAAGTACAATGACCGTACCTACTCATTGTCAAGATTAGTTCCTAAAAGGTATTTAGCTTTTAGGTTTCAAGGGACATGAAACTTGAGCCCTGACTGTCAAATAATTAACGGCCTTCATTATTTTAAGTGTTCTCGTCGAGGCCAGCTATTCCCAAAGCACGGGTCGCGGTCCTCAGGAGTGGAAATTGTAATCCTTATTTACTCTTACTAAATTATTAACTTTAAAAGTTTTTAATTTAGACATAACCAGCTTCTGCCCGCGACTTCTGCGTGAAATCACATACACATACATACATACACAAATCACGTCTTTATCCCTTACGAGGTAGACAAAGCCTAAGGTACCTAACAAGTACCTAAAGGCCACATTTAGCAAGATTGTGGGCGTATAGGTGGAAAATGGAATCAAAATAGTGATGGGTTGCTAGCCTCATCGCCTATAACATGATTCCTAATATTTTCGCCCATTCCCTCGATGAGCCTCGATGGGATGGATGCGTGGAATCACTAGTATAAAACAAAGTCGCTTTCCGCTGTCTGTCTGTCCGTATGTATGTTTATATCTTTAAAACTACGCAATGGATTTTGATGCGGTTTTTATAGATAGAGTGATTCAAGAGTAAAATTTATATGTAAAATTCTACGCAAACGAAGTCGCGGGCAGAAGCTAGTTACACATAAAACTTCCTCTTCCTCCAATTTAAAACTTATTTTACCTTTAAACTACTACTGAGGCTTTACCATGACGTCTTACTGCGATTCGATTTCGACTCAGTTCAGGTTTTAGCTGTCATTTTTAGTATGGATCTGACAGCGAGCGAACCTAAACTGAATCGCAATTGATTTACATTAAGACGTCATGGTATGGCCCCATTATTCCTGAGTATCACGGGCCATACTCAATTCTGCATAAACGAAGCTGTGGGTAACAAGTTAGTTAACATTATATTGGACGTAGTTCATCTAGCTTTAAGAACCTCTGACATAGAGCAAATAATTCTTGTTTTAGTGCTCTCAACAAACGAAAGCTTTCTCTAACTTTAACTGTCGTTTCACATAAATTCGTTTGTTCGCTTTTGACCGTGAACTTGCCTCAGCGTTTTAAAAATTTATAATTTATTTTTGCAAATCGGCCGCCAAGGGCTCTTTTACATGTCTTTTTTTAAACTACCAGCGCATTCGGAAAGACCATCATTGCCAAGAAGAATACTTGGCAGAAAGTACTTTTTTTTTTTCAAAGCTACTACAATACTTAAATTCTACTTAAATGAAATACATTTATAAAAGGGACGTATAATATGGTCCCCGAGCCTTAAATTATATTAGTCTATCGTAGAGATGTATTATCTCTACTAGTCACAGTAAAACAAAGTATGCAAAGAAAGAAAGAGTAAAAAAAACATTAAAAAAAATTAAGTTCAGTGGAGGCGTAAAACGCCTCCACCGTCAAATAAATAATTAATTGGAGATAATATGTCCCATGTCGAATAAAACAAAAAATCAAAATTATGAAATTTACGTTTTTAGTCAAGTAAGTAACCGACAAGCTTTTGGATTCGGAAGGTAAGCCAAATTGAATTGCATTAAGACGTTATGGTGAGAACCCAGTATCAGATAAAGGCACTACTGTCGGTGACGAGAGGAAAAATGATTGTAAGTTTATTTTATTCTTCCCTGTGACTGAAACTATATTAGTTAGTTGTTCAAGTGCGAAGAGGTGACAGACAGACACACCTTCGCATTAATAATATTAGGTACATAACTACTTACATAAATCAAGTCTTTATCCCCTAGGGATTAGACAGGGCGCAAGGCAACATAGACCACGCTCAGCATGATTGTGGGAAAGGGGAATCAAAATAGTGATGGGCGATTCCCTACAACAGTTTCTACCATCTGCCGAAAGAGAAGCAACTGGCACACACTATGTTTTATCTTTGTTCCCCAACTAGCATGGAAGGAATATTAGTATGGATGGATCGTCTATGGGTCTAGCTCACGTCAAATTTCGACTCGCATTTGTTTTGGTTCTGGCTAAAACATTTTACGGTAGCTTGCCTCAGCCATAGGAGCAGTAACGCTGAAACTGTGCAATATCTGCCCACTTAATCCCTCGCAAAAAGGTAATCTACCGTGAGCCAACTCCGTTATTTAGATGTGGATCCACTTACACACGATATAATTGTATTGGCTCCATGCCAGCGTATACTGTTTCATCTGTAAATGGGTGTATATATAATTTTTATGATCCGCTTATGTCCTGGTTGCTCGCGTGTGAAGCAATTTTGTAAATTCATTTTAGATGAATGGTTCAATTGTTGTTTTGGTTACGAAAGGATTATAAACATTTGAAAGGGGGAATACGGATAACAATGTAAAAGCCGGTCAAATGGAAGTTGACGCGCACAGAGGGTTCCGTAAAGAAAAAACTTTAAAACTTTCACGTTTTGTAATAATATTACATCGTATAGGTGGAAAGGGGAATGAAAACAGTGATGGGTTGCTAGCTGCATCGCCTGTAATTACTAAGATTTTCGCTCATTCCATTCCCTCGATGGGATTTTGACATCTGAACGGGAAGAGAAGCAACTGCATTCGATGTTTTTTATTTGCTCCCAGACCGATACTAACAATATTTAATAATTTATAAAAGATTTCACTACAGTGACAAATAAAAATCTTCATAATGATTCAAGGTAATTTTTGATACAGGCAAAATAAAAATTAATTGTGTCGTTAGTTTCCTTCAAATAGCAAAAACTGTGTTGACGACGGAATTTAAGAACGTTTCCGCTATGGTTTAAACGGTTTTATAACACAGACTAACACACAAACAAACTAATCAGGAGCCTAATACGGAACAGCTGTTTATGCTAGCAACCTGACAGAGCAGGTCTTGGAAGTTGATGTCAGCACAAAGGAAAGGTATTTTAAAATTGGAACTTAAGAAATTATATACAAATTATGAACTAAAAGAAGGTTTCAACCCAGCCAGTCGCCAATAAACTGTGATAGATTTTTTCCTACTAGTGCAGTCTTTTGCCAACGGGAAATACCCTACAGGTTTTGGTTTTGGCTTGATAGAATACTAAAACTTTTTACCCGACTACGGCAAAGCCAAAGGAGGGTTATGACTTTGACAGGCTGTGAATGTATGTATGTTCATCTTTTCCCTCATAGCCCCTGAAATACTTATCAAAACTAGACAAATCGGGTATCGTTAGAAGCGTCTTGATTGTCTGCTGGTTATAGGCTACATGACGTGTCACTAAATTTAATGTGGAGCACTCTAGCGGGCGTAAAGTACTCTTTTAGTTCAAAAAGATTAGATAAATATTCCGTGTTTGGTAACATTGGAAAGGGCGTTACTTGTACTTTAAAAAAAAAACATTACTAGCATTTGCTTGTTACTTTGAGCGTATTCAATCGCATTCATTTAAAACAGTTAAAATAAATAGAGTAGAAAACTCAAACCCAACTACGAGAAAAACGACGCTGAAAAAGTATGAAACAAGATTTTCAGGACAGTGAATTAATTAAATGCCAAGAAACTCAGTAGAGGCGCTTTAAATAAGTATAATGTATAACTGTTATTTTGTTAGGCACGGGTCAGTGAAAATGAGCCTTTTGGGCGAGTTGCTATTTTTGATCAAAAACTGAATTTGTTTTCGCCAGCCATTTTCGCTCTCACCTCCGGAGCTAACGAGATCCGCCGATAGCGGATACGTCAATGAGGACATGATAATGAATGGGTTTATTGTTAAACAAAAATTTCATTAAAACTGACCATCAAAAATTAAATAAATAGCTGAATACTTTGTACAAAATTAACCTAAACTTAGCCTTTTTTTTTAACGTGTGGAAAATGCGCCTTATGCATCTCCGCGCTCGGGGCAGCATACGAACGGAGGTATGACGGGCTCTCCATCTCGCCGCTGCCTTCCCTGTGGAAGGAGGGGAGAGGCCTACAGTCTAAAAGCACACACGTTTCCTCCAGGCCTTGAACTGCGGGCGTTACGGGCGCACACGGTGACCACCGCAACGCCCACTGGCCGCCCCGGGATGGGGCAGGTGGCAACGGCACCGTTGAATAACCTAAACTTAGCCTAACTTAAACTACAAATAAAACACCCCTCCCAGGTCACTGTCACTGCTCATTGTGCCCAGAAGGCTGGCAGCATGACAATGATGATTTTTGACGAAAGTGACAATACCGAATAATATTTCTATATACTAAATCTGTCCAATTTGCATCAGAACCATTCTTAACTTCATTAGTATTCATACATGATTTAAATAATGCTTATGCATACCAATTCAGGGGTTAAACCCACTCCGTCATACTTAATTTTAAAGAAAAAAGAAATAATCATTTGTTCCATTCTGGTCTGGGAGAAGAAGAAGAAACATAGAATGTAACGGCTGCTTCTCTTCCCGCGCAGATAGTAAAAGCACATCGAGGGAATAGGCGAAAGTCATAGGCATCGTGTTATAGGTGATGCGGCTAGTAACACGTCACTATTTTGATTCCCCCATCTTTACGCCCACAATCAAGCTAAACGTGGTCTTTAGGTCTTATTACCTTTGGCTCTGTCTTACTCATAAGGGATAAAGACGTTGATTTATGAATGTAGGTATGTAAAAAACAAAAAAAAGGCTATTTAAAACTGTTTACAATTGTTATAATATTTATGCTTTAAAAAGTCTCAACAGTTTGTCCATTCTGGACGTATAATGTAAAAGGTAATTGCACTTTTTTGTTGTAAGAGGTCGTCAACGTAAAGACAATGAAAATCGACATTGATGTTAATTGATGCTTAAAAATGAATGGCCGCTTAGAATGAAAATACTTTTTCGGTTAGATTTTAAGTGAGTTCTAATTATAGTAGGTTATTGTAACCAGAGAAAAAAAACAATAATATTGTACGAAATATTATGTACCTATCTGAGCAAAGCAATGGTGTCATATTGTTAGAGTGTGAATTTTTTTATTAATGTTTCAAGTATATTGAAGATTAAACGGTTACATTGATATTTATTACTATTTAAATATTAAAATATAAATGTATTACAAGATAAATTAATTGAACTAAAACTAAAATAAATCTAAAAACGTTCTCCCCCGCGGCATTGAGCCAAAGATGCTGGCAACATTTCCCCGCTGTATACTAATTCGCTGTGCGAGGAAGCTGTCTTTGGTCTAGGCCCTGGGTTCCTAACCTGGGGGTAATTACCGCCGCGGAGGTATAATCGGTTTTTCACGGGGGTCATGAGCTGGTTGGCTTGATGATTTCCTTGCCTTAACAACGAATAAGCTCGTCTGTGAGGGGTAAAATCTGTGACCTTAGTTAGACCGTAAAGGTAACGGAACTGAAAAGGTTAGGAACCACTGGTCTAGTCGATCAGCCTCTTAGGAATTTATAGGCTGCTGGTAATAGTGGTAGTCCCTTCAGCTGGTAATCCCTTCTTGGGGATAAGATCGCCTTTGTACTATTTTCTGTGTATTTTTGTATTTTTTTAATTTGTATGTGCAATAAAGAGTTTACATACATACATACATACAATAGTGGTATGTGATCCGCTATGGGTGGTGTAGGGGTTTAATATCACGGGATGATGAGAATCCGGGCTCGATTCTCGGCCATAGTTTTATTTTTTGCATTTGTCTATGTGTTCTAGTTTTGGTTAGAAATTTAGCTATTGCTTTTGGATTTCCGAGATAATATACTATCCTATGTATCCCAGGAATGAAACTATGTCTACATCAAATTCTAACTAAAACGGTTCAGGTTTAAACACAAACGTAACAGATGCTTTCACATTTATAACAATCAGGAAATGTAGTTTCATATCAAAGAAGAGGAAAGCGCAGTGAAATGAACTGATAAGCCTAATCAGGATAAATATTCCATAATATATTAAATAATTGAGTAAGTGGAAACATAATATGCCACCTGTCACGTTATATGTATTCGATGTTTCCTTTGTTTGCGTGTTGCTAAGGACAGTATTGATTTCATGTTACCAATGACATTTGTTTAATTATTTCTTCGTCTTCATTGCGCCCACTGTCAGTAGTGGAGTGATCGGGGGAAGGAAAACGTGGTGTTCTGTGAATGTTATTTTGTTGCATCAACGACCGCTCATCCTGTTTATTCGAGGTACACACGGCAATATAATCAGGTAAGCACCTACGCACGCTCGCGCCGTATCTATCCTGCTTACCGAATAGCTTTGCTGTGTGTACATACATACATACTTAAATCACGTCTTCTTACGGGGTAGCAGTGGCATAGCTAGGTAACCAACGGCCTTGGTGCAAATAAAAAAATGGGGCCCCACTACTATCTAAACTGGTTCCGTTTTAATAATAATAGTTCGATCGAGATTTTCTGGTAAGGATACGGGGCCCTCTGAGCTTGAGGGCCCCGGGGGACTGCCCTGCCTAGTCCCTAGGTAGCTACGCTACTGCGGGGTAGACAGAGCCGGTAACAAGACCTAAAGACCACGCTTAGCATGATTCGAGATGGTAAAATATTTTTTAATTTTCCATGATGATTTTATGGACTTACGTCTTCAAAGAAATTGGTCATCGCTATCCCACGGGAATTACACAATTTCCAGGATAAAAAGTAGCCTAAATAATTTATCTTCGTGCCAAATTTCATCGAGGTCTGTTTAACCGTTCTTGCCTGAAAAAGTAACCAACATCCATACTCTCAAACACTCGCATTTATAATACTACCTTATGCCCGCGACTTCTTCCGCGTAGAACATCCATCCGTCCATTTATAATATTTAGTAGGATTAGTACTAACTTACAGCAAATAGTTCAAGATCACGATCCAAATTACACTTGTAATCAAATTTAACGGATGAGCGTTCATGAATAAAAGGTGTAATCAGCTGTAATGCTAATTAGTCTTTATCGTATTCAGATAAACGTTTATCGGGCAATGGCGAGTCTTAGTTCTATTTAGAATCGCGCGCGGCGATATTGTTTTGTTTTGTCAGTGCGTTCTTTCCTGGGGTGAGTTTTTATTTGTAACCCCTGTCGCAAAAAAAGGAAATTGTAAGTTTGACGTAGAGATTTGTGTGTGTGTGTGTGTGTGTGTGTGTGTGTGTGTGTGTGTGTGTGGCATCGTAGCTCTCAAGTAGATGGATCGATTTGAATGGGGTTTTTTCATCCGAAAACCTGTTTTCTTGTAATGGGTTTTAGCTAAGTTTGGTAAAAATCCAGTCCAGCAGTTTGAAGAGTAGCTTTTTCCAAAATGGTGTAAGGCGTTATTGGCATAAAATTGTTTTTTTTATTTACGTATATTTACTCGATTAATGCATAGGGTTTTTTAATTCTTAATGGATAATCACATCAGTATAAAAAAAATTAAACGATACTGAAAATTATAAAAGTAAAGCTATGGCCGGGAATTGAACCCGGATCCTCGTCATTCCGTGACGCGTGCTATATACATATACCCCTACACCACCCATAGCAGGTGAGTAAGCTGTTGGACTTTTCTATCTGTTACTAACTGTCACGTTACATCAGTGACTGCCATTAGCATAGCTAGGTAACCAAGAGCTCTGGTGCAAACAAAAGAACGACGGGTTTCACTCCAGGAGTGCCTGTAGAAGTGGAAACTACATACACGCAAACTCGCGCAAGCGCCCAGCGCCGCTCACGACCAGCAACTCTCGACGGTCACGTGACTGTCAGGATCTGACGCGAGCTTAACATTTTTTACCCATCCAAAAGTGCCAACGAAAAAAAAAAAAAAAGTTTTTACTTTAAAAATGGGGCCCACAAGTATCTAAACTAGTTAGGTTTTCATAATAATTTTCGAAAGTTAATTCAATCGATATTTTCTGGTAAAGATTAGAGGCCCCCTGAGTTTGAGGGCCCCGGGACACAGCACCGCCTAGCCTCAAGGTAGCTACGCCACAGGTGACAGCGAAAATTGCGGCAATTGCGGAAAAGGCCGATCACCTGTAGCCTCGGTGTATTTGTCTGTAATTAAATCTTGCAAGTGAAACTAGACCTTGTAATACATGAACTGACTCGAAACTTAGGATACTTACCTACATATTTCAGTGCTTCTAGTTATGTCTCGGCAAACTTCGATTTTCTCCAGTTCAGACTTAAGTCAAATGAAAAACGAAGATTTTAAAAAAAACAATACGAAAATCAAAGCACAGGGGCCTAAATTCAAAAGGTAATTACTATTTTTTAAAATTGTCAATAAATTGGCATGCTTTGAAGCTTACTGGTAACTAGGCAGTAGTGTTTTTTTTACCATGAGAGCTGAAAATTCGATCAATGTACGATTGACAACGCAAAAATTAAGTTTGTAATTAAAAAAAAAAAAAACAAAAAAGTCTCACAAAAATGGTAATGCCTATTTGATAACACAAATACTCAAGAATATGGAGCAAAAATAAAAAAATAGCTATAAATAGTGCTATGATCAAAATATTGAACAAGGGTGTTCAGAATTACACATAAACGGATAATAACGTATTTCGCTCTTGGAAAAAGGACTTCGAAATAGTCCGAAACATGTCGAGCATCACTCGACTTTTATACGTGAGTTATCCGTTTATGTGTAATTATGATTGAGTCTCACGGTAGTTTCATGTTGAAAGGGTGTTCAGTTTCGAAAAACCCTAAAACTCTAAATATCTCGGAAACCGTGCAACTTTTACTAAACCTATTATAGCTTTATTATAACGTCCTAAGTGCCCTCTATCCATAGTTCAAGGATCATCCACTCGTTACCTAACAGCCTGTATATACTGACATTTGTTTAAATCGACATTAAGGGCCTGTCTCACCACTTTTGTTAAGTTCAAGTTATCTTAAGTGTAAGTTATCTATGATGACGTCTCTGTCCGTTACGTAGTAATAAATAGAGACGGAATCTTAGATAACTCACACCTCAGATAACTGTAACTTAACAGAGAGCCTTAGCCATAAGGGAGGCCCTAAATCACAACACACATACATACACATACCCAAATCATATCTTTATCTCTTGTCTTTTAAGGTAACAAGACCTACAGGCCACGTTTAGCAAGATTGTGGGCGTAGAGGTGGAAAAAGGAATCAAAATAGTGATGGGTTGCTAGCCGCATCGCCTATGACATAATTCCTAAGAATTATGCCCATTCCCTCGATGGGCTTGTACCATCTGCGCGGGACGAGAAGCAACTGGTACATTCTATTCTAAATCACAAACAACTCATATAATTATTATCCTTGGTAACATTGATAAGTGTCATCAATCATCGATTAACATTATTTATTTAAATGTATGATTGAGAATGATAAAGTTTAACATAATATATTCACAGTGCGATAGTGTTTAAAGAGGTATTCGGATTTGTCTTGCTGTCTCACTCACTCTTACGGTGAACAAAAAATTTACCTTGCTACTCCGCTACTCATGTGCAAGATAACCAAGCCTGTGTGAAATACATATGCTTTTCATGCAACCCTCCCTCAACTACTGCCAATAAAACACATATAAATCCCACAAACTTAATTATCCCTTACACCCTGCATGTGCTGATTTGCATGTGTAACAGTTGTGCTCATTAAACTTTGATAATGATCCCGTAGAGGGATCGAAACGCGTCAGTGTTTGTGTGGTGTAAGGGATAATTAAGTTTGTGGGATTTATGTGTGTTTTATTGGCAGCAGTGGAGGGATGGTTGCATGAAAAACATATGTATTTCACACAGGCTTGGTTATCTTGCACGTGAGTAGCGGAGTAGCAAGGTAAATTTTTTGTTCATTGAAATGGACCGCAAAGTAACGCCTGATTCAATAAAATATTTTTACTCTTCCGGGTTTGATTTTTGAATCGGATTGTTGAATATTGGAGCTCACGCACTGTTGATGTAACTCCTGAAGGCTAATATTTTGTTATGATGCAAAATTTTCTTTGTTATAGGTACTTTGTTTTCTTTAGCATTAGAAAAAAGGTAAAAAATCTTGTCAAGGCTTTTTATTGAAAAACAGTTTAAAAAAAACGAATGTTCAAGAAAATTAAGAACGACTTTTAAACAGTGTTTTTCGATACAAAGACATGTCAAAATTGTTTACCTTCTTTCTAGTACTAAAAAACGAAGTACAAAATAACCGACCGTCGTTAACCATTTTCAATGAATTTAAATTGTAAAAAGGCACAAAAAAGATGAAACATCATTGTCAAATTAAATTATTCACTTGTTTCTACTTTAACCTTTCAACCGCCAGGATTTTCATTAAATACAGTGAAAAATTAAAACATACGTGTAGCTATACTTGTCTTATGTTAAATGAAATAGACGGTATTTACTTACAATGATACCCGTCATGGGATTTTACAAAAAATATGCTTTTTGTATTGTTTATAGAACGAGTTACTTTTTTCCACCAACTTAACAAGTGTTTCCCATTACACCAGCTTGTTCCCTGTACATAACCAAGTTACATAACCGGCAGTGGTAAAACCAATGTAGCTGTGCCCCTTACGCTGAATAGAACTTGTTGTTGTAACCCCCTGGTATCCTAGTCTAATTGTAAGACACCCACAGGAGAAGACAGAGGACAAAACTAGGCATGGCACGGAAACAACACGACAAAATTTATCTATAATGTATGTGTAAATGTAGCTTCACTTTCTAACAATTTCCTAGTCACCACACGTCTTGTTTATTGTGAAAAATATGTTCTTTGTTTGACACACAGTTAAGCTACACGGCGGATTGTAAATTTGCATTCTTAAAAAAACTGGGTACGTTAAATAGTTTTGTTTAAAATTGCATAACTAATGCTAGTGACACTTTGATCTGTAGACTTTGCGAGTTATTTTAAAATGGATGAAATATGGTTTAAGCGTCCATCCCTCATGAGCCGAAAACCGAAAACTAAATCGACAGTAAAGTCGTCTATGTATGCTCTCAAAGATTCACGAGAATTGTTTGAGCAATGCTTCCTATAGAGAAGAAAAGACGGTACAGACATACGAAAGAACTTTGTCTAAGCTGAATCAGAGACGCTACGCTCGCACTTCTCGCTAACTCGGTTAAATAAAGAGCTAAGTAGCAAATTGTTTGGTAGTAGCTCACATGAGCAGCACTGCAGTACTGTTTTCCAGCAGAAACGTATTCTACTCACATCAACAGTTCCATTCGGTTTAGCGTGTATTTCAACTGATATGATTGCTTGTATTCTGCCCGTTCTACACGTTTTGCTCTCGCTTTTTCTAAAGACCGACCGCTTAAATCAGTCCTCGCCCGCACGGCGCAGACGCGCGGGGTAGGACGACAAAGGGGACCGAGAGGGACACTACCCGCCCGCACCTCTCTCGGCCCCCTTTGTCGTCCCACCCCTTGCGTCTGCACCGTGCGGGCGAGTACTCATTTAGCGGTCGTTCTATACTCGTTCTACTTCCGTTCTACCCGTCTGCTCGCTCCGTTCTCCACTCCACTCAGTTCCAAGTGACCTCACGTTTGTTTTTCACCATCTTTTTTGCAGGTACTATTGTTTGTGGAACTGGGTCAGTGCTCGTAATTATCAGACTTAGAAAGCAATTAACAAACGTTTAACACTGGAAACGTGTGCATTTGCTAAGGTTACCGCCTGACTGTAGCTGTACGCTTATCATGTTGCTATGGGAGAAGGAAGGAAACTCAGGAGATGGCGGATGGGGGTTGTTATTTTTAATATATAATGCACAAAATGTACCTTTGGAGATAATAATGGTGGCTAGTGGTCAATCACAGCAAGACATTGGATATCAGATAGTAAGATAAACATTGGCTTTATACGCTTATAGACTACAAGCCCATGGAAGAAAAAACATGTGAAATGAACCAGCGTGAATGAAGCTTAGAAGGCTGTTACTATATCATAAAATAACTCTGAGCGCTATGCCGTCATTTCTGAGCGGTACATTTATGGAATTTCTCAGGTACAAGTGAGGAATTACGACTAATCATTAATTTACGGCGTTTTTATAGCTTATAGATGATTAAAAATAAATGTCGAAGAACCTAGTGCCGCTTTAAAGTGGTGGTGCCGGAAGTTAGTGCAATTTTTTTTTTTCAATGTATGAGAAAAAATCTGTAACAGCCTTCTAAGCTTCATTCACGCTGGCTCATTTCACATGTTTTTTTTTCCATGGGCTTGTAGTCTATTAGTCATGCGATGTAGACGTTCGACAGAGGTCACCTTCGTTAAACCATGGTTAGAGGCGTAAATGTTTATAGTAATTGTTACAGCGACACGCACTTCGATTGTTTAAGTATAATATTGAGTCTCATTACATTTGTCATTTATTTATTTATTTATTTATTCATCCCAATAACACGGTATTAAAAATATTGGCTCTGGCCTTCACGTTAGAAATTACTTTTTAATGTTTACTACGGCCATGCAGAAACTACAAAATAACCCAAAAGTGACGTCATACGATATTTCAACGTCGAAAAAGAATAAACATGTCGATTACTTTTTAATAGTCTACCTATTATCATCTCAATTATGGTTGTCTCACTCACTCTCACTTTACAGACGAGGTATTTGAGAGCGACAAAATATGCTGGTCGCGCATAGTCGTGCCATAGCTGTATACTACGCCCACAATCTTGCTAAATGTGGCCTGTAGGTACCTGATACCTTAGATAATGCGATCAGCATACTTATGTAACTTAACAGCAGTGTATGAAATTATAAAATTTGGCAATGATAAAATCGGTAGGTCTGGTTACCTTAGGCTCTGTCTACCTCGTAAGGGATAAAGACGTGATTTGTGTAAGTATGTGAATGTATGTGTATGTGTTAGGAACAAATCGCCGTACTCCCAAAAATTATTAGGTATTTCCAGTTGTCCTAGAAAAATGAAATTCGGTACGACAATAGCTCTAATAGCACAAGTAATAAAATAAATGTAAAAAATAGATATTTAAGCAACTAATATAAAATGACCGCACACCGCCTGCACTTTGCTTAGGAGCAGGGCTCTCCTAACACTGGTATTTATTCACTTGCCGAATTTGTACAGAAACTTCGGTGCGTGAGTCCAACTCGAACTTGACCGGTGATTTACGTTTTAAATCCGTATTTTCATTCGGCACTAACAGCTCATAAATCAACATTGTTCAATCGATCGATACACTAGATACGACACCTGGTTCCGATATTTAATCAGTTATTATCATGTTTCGCAAAACTCTAGCTCACGACCCTAACTATTGTTATAATAGGTACGATAACGCATGCTAGTTCTACCTAGTAACTACTTAGACGTTTAGGGTAGAAGTCCACTAGGTACGTGTACGCTTTGAATTTTGTGTCATTTCTTGAGTAGGAAGTGGTGGTTAGGTGAAGAGGATTTTTGCGGCGACGTTACAACACTACAAGTCTGTGAGCTACTAGAACGATATTCGGGTTTAGGGTAAGATTGGCTGATTCTATTATCAAACCCATAAGAGTGAGTGAGACGGTAAGACAACTCGAAGGTCTTTTTAAATAGGTACTAATAGATTAATAAGTTAAGTTACAGTAGGTAGTTTCGTTGAGTAAGAGTTGAATGTAATTAAGTACCTATCTATTATGTTAAAGCATTGGGTATTTATTACTCAATTATTTTGATAGTATAATATCGCATCGTCATCATTTGCTGCTAAATGAAATAATTATTGATTTAAATTTATACAGAGTGTCACATTGAACGTACTAGGGAAGTAATTCAGGGTCAGTTAACGATAGTTTTAAAAAAATACTCAATTGTTTTTTATTATTTTATTTTATTTTATTTTATTTACTCTTGACGATTTCAATCTAATCTTTTCTAACTTAACAATGTACCATTTATGATGTAATTTAGTAAATAATCCTATCTTATCTAATCTAATCCACTAATTGAGTAATTAGCATACGTTGTAACTAACTTTAAAAACTGTATGCCAAAATTGGTAGGTACACCAGTTTTATTTAGATTATGTTAGCCTATTGAAGTGTTGTACTGTTATGCAAAAGCCTTTTTTTCGCCACTCTTCCCGGTCGAGAGGGCCTGCAACTCTAATAAATTGGTATGCGTCCAAGTTTAGTCATCTCGCCATCTTTTTGGTCTGCCTAGTCTAACTATATGACGCTTAATGACAAGGTTCGATAGGGTACGCAAATCAGTTTCTTTTACTGTACGTATATGTGGACACATGCCCTTACAAAGCAGTGCAGCACTAGTCTCGGTGCGCGCGCACTCAAAGCTAATACTAGCGCTCCACGCGACGCACGCGCCTTATTCAAACAAAGTGCTCGTTCAATTCGTAACGTTCGAATTCCGAATCTTATCGTGTCGGCACAGAGTTACACATTGTTACACTGTGTGCCGTGAACTTTGCACTTGTTTGTGCTGGTGGCTTTTTTAATTAGCCTTTTAATTTAGCTGCAGTTATTGCAATGCGTTTGCGGTGATTGGTGTTTGGTTGTGATTTTTTTTGGTGCGTGTTTTTTTATTTTCATTTTTTGATTTTGTTAAAAAAAAAAGTTTTGCGATATTATTTTGTTTTAAAATGTTAAATCGTCTTTTATAGATTAATTGATTGAAGTGGAACGGGTAAAAAACTTACTCTAAAATAAAAATAAAGTTTTTTTTTTGTTGTTGATAGCTGATTAGTGCACTGTGATCGGACGGGACTCTATGCACGTACCAAAATCTCTATTAAAATTTTAAGGCGCAAATTCAATTACCTACATTTCTTATTGAGTTAGTTACAAGTTAAAATACACGTAAGTGTTTTAAAAAAACTGACAACATTGTTTTTAAGTGCGTTAAGAACACAAACTTAACTACCTTATTTAGAAAAAAAAAACTTTTTTAATTTTAACACCTTGTGTTAATTACAAAAAAAACATTAGGGTACCTATTCGTTTTTAATTTACTGAACAAAAAGCAGTTTAAACACCGTATACAAATTAGGTCCGTTTTTTTAAAATGTACCTAAGTAGGTACAATAAGACTTAAAACGGAAAAAAAATAAAATAAGACATCTTTTAATATGAGGTTAGCCTAATTTCCTCTTAAGCTCTTCAGTTTGTCGTTAACATCATATTTGATGAGATCAACTCGGTTTAGTTCAGAGCAGAAAGTCATAATTTTGTCATTTTATTGGGTACGTTTTTTTCGACATACATACACATAAATAACGTCTTTATCCCTTACGGGATAGACAGAGCCTGAGGTAACAAGACCTAAAAGCCACGTTTAGCATGATTGTGTTTTTCTGCCAGTTGGTTTTATTCTTCATCTTGGAGTTTCATTTTTTGCAGTTTGCATTTAAATTTATTTGTAAGAGAGTTATCCCAACTAATATTATAAATGTGAAAGTAACTCTGTCTGTCTGTTACCTTTTCACGCTTAAACCGTTCGACCGATTTAGTTGAAATTTGGTATATAGATAGTTTGAGTCCCGAGGAAGGACATGGGATAGTTTCTGTTCCGGAAAATTGCATAGTTCCCGCGGGATAGCGATAAGCGAATTCTGCGCAGACGAAGTCGCATCCATAAAGATTTCCTCTCCGTTAAAAAAAAAAAGATCTGTCTACCCCGTAAGGGATATGGACGTGATTTGTGTATGTAT
Organism: Pandemis cinnamomeana; assembly: GCA_932294345.1. Taxonomy (NCBI): domain Eukaryota; kingdom Metazoa; phylum Arthropoda; class Insecta; order Lepidoptera; family Tortricidae; genus Pandemis; species Pandemis cinnamomeana. Next base: position 2,403,732 of record OW028712.1, read on the forward strand.
GTTATGTTTATGCGTTACGCTAATCTTACGCCCCATACAACAATCTTACGCTTCGCCGTAAACTCAATTGTTTGGCTTGCTCTGTTTACGCCCAAAATCGGAATTGCGCGTTTGTTTTGTTTCCAAATTACGCTGTTTAATATTTTAACACTTCACGCGCTAGCGATCGCGCTAAACGTGTCTGTTGGTTAATTAATCGGTAGATTAATTTTTAATTAAAACGCGTATCGTTAGTGAATTTGTTCCAGTAGAGTCGGGTGGGTCTTAATTTTATTAAGATGGTGCATTGGAAGTACGTATTCAAAGTTTTTCAAAAATGTTTCGGATTGTGTTTGTATGTATGTAGGGACTATATATTTTGACAGTTCTTATATGAATGTGACAGCTAGCTGATTCCGATGCCAATGGTCGGCCCATACATACATACATACATACATACATAAATCACGTCTCTATCCCTTACGGGGTAGACAGAGCCTAAGGTGACAAGACCTAAAGACCACGTTTAGCATGATTGTGGGCGTATGGATGGAGAGGGGAATCAAAACAGTGATGGGTTGCTAACCACATCGCCTATTATAACATGATCCCTAAGATTTTCACCCAATCCCTCGATGGGCTTATACCATCTGCGCGGGAAGAGAAGCAACTGGTACATTCTATGTTTTTTCTTTGCTCCCAGACCAGCATGGAAGAAATGTAACATAGACGTGTTTAATATTAATATGTATGTAATGTATATATGCAAACTGTATACGTTTTAAGCATATATCAAATGAAGTTCAACGTACCGAATAAATTGTAGATAATGAATAGTGTTCTTAACATACATACATAATGCTATGTTAACCTATCAATGATGTTTGTATTGTTATTTTGTGTTGTGTCACTCCATTCAATACAAATTAGGATATGTACCTAAACCGTTTATTGAATCAGGCGTTACTTTGCGGAGGTCCATTTCGACCAATACGTTTCTATTGCTTGCAGAGTTGCGAAGTAAATACTTTTCGTTCATTATGTTCTTAGGACGGGATGACGAACCAATGGTGCATCCAAATTATTGGTTTGCTGACATTGAACCAAAAAGCGTTTGACAACTATTTCATTTGCCAACCCTTTAGTTTCTACTAACGTAACCGACATTTTCGCAAAATTATAAAACCTTTTTGTTTATGGTGTGTAAAATGCGCCTTATGCATCCGCCCGGTAAAGGGGGTATGTGGGGCTCTCCCGCGACGGCAGGCATACCCACTAAAAACCACACGGATTCCCTATTCAGTCATATGTGAGGCTCACTCGGTGTCACCGCGACGCCCCAAAAATTATAAAACCTAACCTAACCTAATGCGAGTCAAGCAAAAAGATTTTTCGTTTTTTTTTAAAGTTTGCTTTTGAACAGATATGTTGTCGAAAATATATTTGTCAGACATTTGTCTGTCAAATGATTAGACAACGTTGTCTTGTTTCTCGTTAGTTAACTAGTCGCTTATTCGCATATTATGTTATCAAATAATTAGTCAGCGGCACCAGTTTTCCGGAGCCGGCTGTTAAAGGTCGGCAACGCGCCCGTAATAATCCTATGTTGTGAGTGTCCATGGACTGCAGCTATTGCTTTCTTCTTTGTTCTTTCACGCCAGAACGGCTGGACAGATCTGGATGGAATCTGAAACATAGATAGATTATAGTCTGAAATAACACATATGCTACTTTTTATAGCGATAAACGAATTCTATGTAGACGAAGTTGCGGGCAACAGCTAGTATAAAATAAAAATATAAAATAATTGCATTCAATATTAATTGACATATACCTATTAGGGATAATAATGCCATTAAACATTAAAATATTACACAATCAATAATGATAATAGCATAGAACTTCCGTGTATTCTTGGTTCTATGGAGTAACCTTCGTGATGTAACTCCTACATCTTCAATTTACAAGATTTCCTTGTAGGTAGAAATTAGAAAATGACTGCAATCATCCATGTTACGTGGCCTAGTTTAGTTGTTGCTTGATTATATCAATTGCTATTTGAACATTGTGAACGTAGAGACGTACCCAAGTAGCAAAATTTACTCTTGTAGCTATTCTAAGATTATGTCTTATAAAACTCCTATATACCATTGTAATACCACATTTGGGCGCACTTTATAGGAGGATTTAGTCTTACAGTCTACTTATTATTATCCTATGAAGTGCGCTTTAATCTTACAATGGAATTTCAACCCGTGCTTGTAGGATTAAATGATCCTATGTAACTCCTACAAATGCATTATGTAAGCTCATTTAGTCCTACAGCGATCTGTTGTATGGTACTGTAGGAGTATTTAGTCCTACAGCGATCTGTTGTTATGGTGCTGTAGGAGTATCTAATTTTACAGCGATGAACTTAATGCCCTACTAAGAGTCGCGTACCTTTTTTTCCGATAGTGTCCTGTGTTATAATGGTATGCTGTTTATAGTATGAAACAATTAAAATACTATTTGCAGAATATAAGTAATTCACGAAGGTGTGTGCATTTATTAGTTACGTACACGAAATCAACTTGGTAAATTAATTGTATCGATAATGTTCTCGATTTTATACAATATACTTTCATGCCCCCTATTTTAATTGTGATTTTTATAGTAATTTATTATTTAAATAAATGATTTTTACAAAACATACTTAATCAAAACCATTATAGAAATTCAGCTCTTGGATAGTGCTTTTATAGGATAACAAAATGCAAACAAAATGGCTGTGATGGCTGCGCAACACAGGGATTCTTATAACAGAATGCATAAGACAATTCAAAGTAAAAACATACTTATAAAGTTCTTACAGCTTGCTGATATAGTGCAAGTAATCTTACAGAAGCAAGGATTAAGTCCAATCAATCCTACAACGATTCATCCTATATGTACTGTTTCTATGATATTTGTAAGACTAAAACACCTATTGGAGCATTAACCATGACACTAATAGGAGTAAACGTCTTACAAAATGCGCTTATAGGATCAAAATCACATACTCTAATAAAAGCATTATAAAATGCACTTAAAAGACTATGTGTCTGAAAAGAGTCGTACAAAGTTATCCTATAAACGTTCTGTAGTCAATGTAATAGGAGTAAAGTATCTTAGAGCTTAAATCGTCTTATAAGATGCAGATATAAAACTATTACTCTTAATCAGGAGCTTTATAATACAACTATAAGAATTTTCCTACAGCAGATTTGAAAAAACTTTTATAAAACTGATATAAGAGGTATTAGTCTTACTATAGGAGTACTTTGCTACTTGGGGTAGAGTTCAAAGTCCAAGTTACGAAGCACTTATACCACGTTTTTTACATTAGAAAGAAGTGCACAAAAATCTTTGCCTTGCTTCTCCGCTCACGTGCAAGATAACCAAGACTGTGTGAAATATATACGTTTTTCATGCAATCCCTCCCTCCACTACTACCACATAAAACCCATATAAATCCCACAAACTTAATTATCCTTTACACCACACAAACACTGACGCGTTTCGATCCCTCTACGGGATCATTATCAATACAATACAATACAATACAATACAATAACTCTTTATTGAACACCACATATAACAACCAAAACAGAAAAAAGGTATACAGAATATTACAAGGTAACAATAGGCGGCCTTATCGCTACAGAGCGATCTCTTGTATCAAAATTTAGGTAGCTGTTTTAAAAATATTATTGTCGCGGATTCACATTATTCAGATTTTTTTAATGATTTTTGATAATTAATTTCTTTAGTTAATGGCATAATCAATAAACTAGTACTACTGTTGATTAGTAAAATCGTTAAATAATCGATTGACTCAGGCGTCTCTGCGGAGGTTCATATCAATGGACAAAACAGCATCTACTCAACAAAAATACGCACAAGACCGATATCTGTGCTATATATATTTACATCTAAATCGTGCAAAATATACGCAATATAAGACGTCGAATAGCGGAAAATATTCAGTAAAATATTTTAATTTGCTGACTGTGCTTACACAGACCAGTTGCCTGAAACTGATTGCTATTCGTTATTTACAGGTAGCCTGAACTCGACAGAGCTCACAAGATGATGGATATAAGCAAGCCCTTCTTCGCCAAAGTATACCCTGACCTGGACTGCAATGTTCTCCTCCATCCGTGGAACGAGAGTTGTATGGGCTCCATGCCGCACACATACATACATTCCTTTATAGGCAGCGCCAAATTCTACTCAGTCATCTATGCGGTGAGTAAAAAAGTAAACCAGTTAATTATTATTAGATACCACACTCGCTCTCCCCCTCTCTCCCTCTATCTCCTATATCTCTCACTCCCTCTCTCCTCTAACTCTCTCTTTCTACGCCCCACTCTCCTTTATCTATCTTTCGCCCTCTCACTTCGTCTCTCTCCATCTTTCTCTTCTTCACTTGGTTTCCCTTTTTCCATAAAAAGACTGAAAGAAATCGTTTAGTAGATCACAAAAGCAGTTAAAAAACATGAAAAGCTACAGAAAAATAAACTGTCACAAAATGTTCCCAACTCAGCATTTGCTGGCCTTCTAGCCAGCGCTGGTCCGTTGGAGCGATCGTCACCACTCTCATTATACGGAACTAATGGCGACAATGCTATGTTCTGTGTTTATCCATTAAATACTAATTATGACCGTTATGAAGTTGTTCGCATCTTACCTGTAGAGTATAATAAAAGTTAAAGGTTCACAACTAGCACATCACACGACAGCTTACAAGAATCGCGTCGCGAGCGAGTTAGATTGCCGGTCTTTTTCTTTTACGAACAGTAAGAAAGAGCAGGAGAAATTCTATCTCGCGCGCGATGCGACCCTTTTTGTCTAAGGTGTAGACAGTGCCACAATAGAGAGATCTCTCTCCAGGCAGATTTTATGCCTGGGGACCGAAGTCCGAAAGTAGACACTTGAAAGTTGTGTTTATGCATCCGTGTTGTGAAACTTCGTTAGCGGGATGCAGAACGATATGACAGCTGTCACTAGAGCTGGCGCTAGCTACTCGTGCGTCGTAGTAGTTATGTAATCGACAACTAGGTGGCGCTAGGGTTGCTGCAAACGCACTCCTCAAAATTTTGTATTTATTTATTTACAGGCACAAATAGCAATGCGAGGGAAAAAGTTAAAGAACAAAGAAGAATGGATTAAAATGGGACAGTACTATGCCCGATCCACTCTCCTGGGAGCTGTTGTTTGTGGGACCTGTTGTACCTTCGGATGTCTAATGAGGTAGTTTTTTCGCCGTTAAAAAAACTATTTTAACCTGAAATAGCGGCAATTTTGATACTTCTAACCCTGGATTAGCAATTAACTCCTAGTAATAAACTTTGCGTTTGCCTTTATCTGTGAAAGGTAAATGGCCATGTGACAGATAAGGACAAACGATTGCTAAGTTAGCCGAAGTCTACAGAGCGTTTATGAATACGGGGTTAGTGGTAAGTAGGTAATTCGTAATTCGTTGTTTTTCTTTTGTTAAAAAAATGGCTGACAAGTTTCTTGCGGCATTTTCTTCTTGGTAATAATGTTAGTAGGTAAGAGACGGTAGAATAAAAAAAGTGAATGTTAGTGTGTGTGAGTGTATGTAGCAATATATCTGTCTCGCTCGAATTAGGTATATGGAAAGCAAAAAATATTCAATAACATTGCACGCGTTGGTTAATCTGAATTCAAGCATACCCATGATAGCGAAGGTTACGTATGACAAAGTATTTTGATTGTTTTCTCTTTTTTTCAGACGAATACTTGGTGGTAAATTCCTCTACTACTCCACCTTTTTAATACCTAGCACAATAAATGGGGTCTGTATATACCTAGAGCCGCCCAGTCGAAGAAGTCTAGTCATCAATCTATTTTCTAGTTTGGTAAGTAAACAATAACAAAAAGCCGTGGTAACCAATGAGGATTGTGGCTCTAAGTTTTCGTAATTTAAAATTTCTGTGTGAAATTTCTAATCCGAACAGCACGGCTAGTAATCGGAATAGAGCGCGCGAGAGCCACGTCGCGCGCGAGTTAGACTATCCGTCTTTTTCTCACTACTTGTTCTAGAAAGAGATGGGTAGTATGTTGAACCTAGCCCGCGACATAGCTCTCATGCGCTCTCGTGATATTCCTGGGTGAAATGTCTAATCCGAGCAGTAATGTTATGCAAATAAAGAATTTCATTTCATTTTTCATTTCATTTCCTTTCATTTCATTTCACGACTAGCAATAGAAATAGAGCGCGCGAGAGCTATGTCGCGCGCAAATTAGACTACTAGTTAAAGAAAGAGATGGGTAGTATGTTGAATCTCCTGCGCTCTCGTGCAGTTTCAGATAAGTGTAATCGTAATTCAAACTAGAGCCTTTATTCATCATCACTACACAGTATAAAATAAAGTCGCTTTCTCTGTCCCTATGTCCCTATGTATGATTATATCTTCAAAACTACACAACGGATTTTGATGCGGTTCTATTTATTAGATAGAGTGATTCAAGAGGAAAGTTTTTATGTATAATTCTACGCAGACGAAGTAACGGGCAGATGCTTGTATAACTATAAAACATTATGTTAATATGCAATCAGATGACATTGACATGTCGTTTGCATCATGACATGATGAACCTAGCAGATTAAAATAACAATGATGAGTAAGTAATGCTTTCCGTTTACAGATGTTGGAGTACTGGCTTCGTACGTTAGAAAGAGCCGGATATATATCGATGACGAAATCGAAACAGACGCTCATGTTCATGCTGAGTAGCGCGTTCCTTTTCTACCTCATGCGTTTGGAAGGAGACAAGAAAGAGAGGACACCACTTTTCTGGTGAGGATATTCAAAATTCTATTCGACTCTTTTTAGTTCTTTGTTTGTTGTTCAGTGCGTTTCTCTTTTTGATTGCGTGACGGTAGGTAGAGCCACATTGATGAATTCATGATTACATTTTTTTAATTTCTAAGGACTATTATTTTGTGTGTATTTTTCTATCAGACTTTTGTTTTGCTTCGTTCGTAACTACATTTAATTACTTTTAGCATCTATATTAAACGAAATGTTTTGTTTTCTCTTACATGACAGATGAACTAATTCTCGATGAAAATGTAATAGCAATCTAAGCTTTACGTCAAATTAACCACGGGCCTAGCTTACAATAGATTAGACGAGTGTGTAGATAATGTAATATAGTTTACTTGTTCAAAGGTTCATGAGTTCATTGTTTATCAACTATTATCTAGGTGTTATCAGCCAGGGTTGTATAATCTTGTTTACACTACACTACAGGAAATTATTGTCCAGTGATTCAATATTTACTTTGTCAAAAGGGACGGTTATGTTGTTGAAAATTGCGTGTATTACCTTCTTTTAAGTCTCTTCCATGCTGGTATGGGAGCAAAGAAAAAACAGAACTTACCAGCTTCTATTTTCTTGATTCGTATTTCCTCTTACGTATACATCATACCGGCAAGCGCAGCGTGGGCCGTCCACCCACAAGGTGGACCGATGACCTCATTAAGATCGGAGGATCGCGCTGGATGCAAGCCGCTTCCAACCGGTCTTATTGGAGATCTAAAGGAGAGGCCTATGTCCAGCAGCGGACTTGTAATGGCTGAAATGATGATGATGATGATGATACATCATCGTCATCATCATCAACCAGAAGATGTCCACTGTTGAACAAAGGCCTCCCCCTTAGCACACCATAATGAACGACAACGCTACCTACATCCACCGGTTTCCCGCAGCGTTCACGATGTCGTCGGTCCACCTAGTAGGAGGCCTGCCGACACTGGGTCTTCCGGTTCGTGGCCGCCAAGACACACGACGTTCGTGGACGTTACGTATACGCCCACGGTAAAATTATGCTAAACGTGGCCTTCAAGGTCTTACTGCTCTGTCGATCCTGTGAGGGATAGAGACGTGATTAGTTAATCATACACAAATCACGTTTATATACACAGGGTAGACAAAGCCTAATGGTAACAAGACCTAAAGGCCACGTTTAGCTTGATTGTAGGCGTATAGGTGGCAAAAGAAATCAAAATAGTGATCGCAATAGCTAGCCGCATCGCCTATAACACGATTCCTAAGAATTTCGCCCATTCCCTCGATGGGCTTTTATCATCTGCGCGGGACGACAAGCAACTGGTACATTATAATGTTTTTCCTTTGCTCCCAGACCAGCGTTGAAGAATGTTGCGTCATAGAATCTTTGTATGTAGGTATCTTTAAAGTTGCTACACTCTTGAGTGGTCTAGATCTTCGATTGAGGATCTAGGACCCGATTTTTGAAAGCACATCACGCAAAATACCACTCGAAAATTGTATACATCTGCGTATTGCTACGAATCTTCAGCCTTAAAATAAATTATTGACTAGTTGACTACTTCAAATCCAGCACAATTTTTCACCACTTTCGAGCGACATTTTCACTTATGTGCTTTCAAAAATCTGGCTCCTGAGGTTTCTCCGAGTGCAATGTGCTCATTATTTTTAATTTCATTCCAGGTTATTCACCCCTGAAAAGGTGAAACGGAAAAATGAAAATGAAAAAGATGATACCCCCTGTCCACACAACGGTCCGTGTTTAAAACACATCCTGAGGGTATGTATACAGGATGTTTCGTATGTCGTAAGGGGAACACCTGGGGCCTTACAATTTGACTCATAGGTTTTATTGAATCAGGCGTTACTTTGCGGAGGTCCATTTCAATGAACAAAAAATTTTACCTTGCTACTCCGCTACTCAAGTACTCAAGTACTACTTGAGTAGCGGAGTAGCAAGGTAAAATTTTTTGTTCATTTCATAGGTTTTAGCTGTTATTTTTAGTATGGATCTGACAGCGAGCGAACCTTAACTTAATCGGAATTGAATCGCATTAAGGCGTCATGGTAAGGGCCCAGGTGGGCAGGTCATCTACCAAATACAGTCATACTCTAAAAATTGTAGGTATTATCAAGTGAATCATTTTTTACTTATTGATTTTTTATGTTTCCTTTTACGGTTTTAGCGTTAGCGTTAGCGGGTGGTAGGGCCTTGTGCAAGGTCCGTCCGGATCGCTACCACCACTCGCTAATCCCGCCGCTAAGTAGCAGTGCTTGCACTGCTGTGTTCCGGTGTGGAGAGTAAGACAGCCGGGGAAATTACGGGCACAAGAGGCATTTCATCTTAGTCCTCTTAGGTTGGCAACGCATTTGCAATCCCTCCGGGGTTGCGGGTGTCTATGGGCAGTGGTGATCACTTACCATCAGGTGACCCACTTGCTCGTTTGCCTTCCTATTCATATAAAAACAATGTATATATAGAAATAAAATTTCTAAACGACACTGCAAATTAGAACACACAGAAAAATCCGAAAAGTAAAGCTATGGCCGGGAATTGAACCCGGATCCTCGTCATTCCGTGACGCGTGGTCCCCTACACCACCCATAGGAATCTTGCGACTCAATTTTAAATCAGATATCTTCAACCGATTGAGCTGAAATTTTGCATACTTGAGTTAGTCGGAAGACAATATAACAATCTGGTAGCGGAATTTTGGTGGCGGGGGTCAGGACCGTCTCCGCAGGAGGGAACTCTTCATTGATCCGATTGACTTGAAATTTGGTATACAATATCGCTACTTCGGGGCTCAATTGTCGTATAAGCCAAAAGTCGATTTTTCAGGAGAGCCAAAAAACTAAAAAGAAAAACAAAAAAAAATTGTAACTCTTTTGTTTTAACTGTTATAAAGAAGCTTCGTAGGATGAAAGTTCTTAAAATTATGAGTAGAATAATATGAATTCATAATATTTAAGATAGAACCCAAAACAAAGAAAATAGATGGCTTATACGCTTCTTAAAAGCAAACAGAATGACGTTTATGACCCAAAATAATAGTTGCTGTACATGCTACTTAGGACGTATAAGTCAGCTATTACGATTTTTGAAAAAATCAAAGGTATTAGTCAACGGTTTTCTTTTTTTGGTTAGGTACTTTACTGTAAAAAAATAAATCATGTATATACACCCTAAACTACTTTACTTGGGATATTGATGATATGGTAGGTATAAACCAAATCAGTTTGAGAATCGTATTTAACTTTCAAAGTTCATTCATATTAAAAAGGTTTGAGGGTTTGGTAAGTAACAAAAAATTCGCATAGAAAAAATATATATTGCTGAAGGTAAAACATCAATGCCAACGAAAAAAAACACAAATTACGTTGTTATTATTAAAAAGATTGTTCAAGTACCACATAAAACAATAAAAATGAAAAGTAGCAACAAGAATATAGCATACTTCTAATCTCTTTCAATTAAAAACAATCTTTTTTATAAAAGTTATGTGTTTAACGCCGTTTTTACTCCAAATTTATTTTTTGTTGGCGTTTATTGCCATGAAATGAAATGCTACTGCAGGCCGTACACCAAACTTTATTCTGTTATTGGAAATAATTCAGGTCGTATTCACCAAATTGGTTTAGTGGTGGCTTATACATCTTAAAAATGAAACGTAATGGCAGGTTGTATAATAAACTTTGTTCAATTTTCAGAAATCGTTAAGGTCGTATACGCCAAGTTTGATAAGCAATGTCCTTTATGCCAATTATAAATCTTGATTTAGGGTCAATAATACCTTTGCCTTTTTCACACTCTGAGTAGCTGGCTTTTATAGCTCGTTTTTTTTTAAATTTCCTGTTTAGAGTTACAGAAAATGGAGGTTGTATTCGATATTTTTTTGGGATTTGGAGAATTTTAAATACACAGATCGATAGAGAAAAAAAAACTGAGCAAGACTGCATTCAAATCTCATTTTCGTCAAAATGGCTTATACGACAATTGAGCCCCGAGGTAGCGATATTGTTAAACTGGATGACAACGCAAGACCAGTTATAAAAAAGTCGATACAGTCAGCAGACAAGCTCGTATTAAAAATAATATTATTATAAAAAAATTTTTTTTTTTCAGGGTACCGCAACGTATTTTGGGGTGGGCACGGCCTTGACGTTAGCCAGGGTGGTCCTGCCAAAGATGGGCTCCCCGCTGCGGGCGCTCTCTTCCATCCAACCAAAGCACTTCAAAATGGGCCTCTTCTTCGGTTCATATATCGGTATTTACAGAGTACGATTTGTTACTGTATGCTATCTTGATTTTAAGATTTTTTTCATTTTAACTTTACTTTTGTTTTGGTGTTTAGCAAATGTTTGATTTTTATACTTGCTTTGAATCCGCATCTGTTGGCTCATCCATCATACAGAGATGCTGTACCGGTTATTTCAAATCTTCAGAATAGCTTGATTCTTTATTAAAACAAATTTCGAATTTCGAATTTCGATGTACAAGGCCCACCCGAGCCAAAGGGTACCCTTTCAACTTGAGAATAAAATAAATGAAAATCTCACGTCGTAAATTCGTAACAAAAAATAGTCTTCCTTCAAAGTTACCCTTCTGTAAACTAGCAAGTAATACTGGTAATATTAGTCACATTTTTGTTTCATACCTCACATTCCCGTACTGCCACAACTTCACCATCAAGCCGATAGTATTTCATCAACTCATTTCACCATCCATTGCAGGCTGTGATATGCTACCTGTGCCGTAAGCGCGGTGCAGACGCAGCGTTGTACGCGCTTCCGGCCGGATACCTCGCGGGACTCTCGTTCCTATTCAGCCCTAGCTTAGGGTTTGCCACCGCTTCAGTTACGGCAGCATTAAAAGTGAGTATAGAAAGACTGCACATCGGTCTACTCGGATAATTTCGGCTTCGTAGAGCATTGTCTCGCTCTAACTTACATGACGCCAATTCTCTTTCCGAAGACCGAAGTGCAATCTTTATAGCCTGGTAATTTATTGCTACCACCATCTGTCTCATTAATCCTGCCGCCAAGTAGCAGTGCTTGCGAGGAGTGTAAGACAGCAGGTGAAGTTACTGGCACACTAGGCCATTTTAGTCCTCTAGGCTGGGCTACGCTATTAAATTCTTTTGGTGTTGCGCGTTCTATACATACAATATACCACGTCTTACGTGGTATCACCCTTACGTGGTAGACAGAGCCTAAGGTAACAAAGCTTTATGGGTGGTAGTTATCTCTTACCATCAGGTAATCCACTCCAGCTTCGTCTAATCTACGTTCGTAGGTGAATTAACAAAAAAAAACTTGATATGACATAATAAAGATTTTTGATACGCGAGCGAAATATTTTACTTCCTGGCCATGGGAAGACGTAAAATTGTGTACACACGGGTGGTGATAAAGAAAGCCTCAGGTCGCATGTTTATCGCCCTCGATTTTGGCTCGTGCGACAAGTTCCTGCGACTTGAGACATTCTTTATTTCAACCCTCGGAATGTAATGTATTTTACAAATTTTGCCAAAGCATCGAACTGCTTGAAGCCTCCCTTCCTTTGACCTTATTGGACAAAATGTCGTAGAATATTAATTGAAGCCTTAACAAAATTAATTCAGTCAACTTTTTTGCAATAAATAATGACAATTACCGTCCTGATTTGACCGAGACGTAATTAATGTTTTGCTCTTCATTATAAATTGATAAGGAGCTACAAAAAACAGCGCCGTGGCTTTTGCAACTTTTTACTGAACGAGTAAGACAGGTTTTCTAAGAATTCTGTACTCAAAATGGCAAAAATGAAACCAACACCATTTGACCTTCTAAACTAAACAAAGCTTACGTATTTTGGATACTAGACAACGGATAAACATTCAAGACTCAACGGGATATGCTAAAACTGGTATCAAACCCTTCAAGCTTCATAGTCAAGTTCTCTAACCACTAGGCTGTCTGGTCGCCGTACGTCATAATGCCAAACGGATTTCTCGATACCAATGCCATCTAGCGATATATTTCTGCCAGTTGACAATTGTCGCTTTGGTAGGGGCCAGGATGTCGTCATTACACCGTAAAAATGACAGGCAGAAAGTGTTACCCCTTTATTCATAAACGCTCTGTAGGCTTCCGCTAACTTAGCAATCGTTTGTCCTTATCTATCACTTTGACATTTACCTTTCACAGATAAGAACAAACGATTGCTAAGTTAGCAGAAGCCTATAGAGCGTTTATGAATAAGGGGGTATATGTCTTTCTCTCTTCCATGATCTCTTTTTTTTCACAGTCAAATTTCATAATTTTATTTATATTTCCCAGTTGTACTCAACGATTCTTTACGAGAAGAAAGTGCTGCCATCTAACTTGCCACTACCGGAGCTTCTGTATTGTATCTGTCAGGGTACACTCTTCCACGCTCGCTTCCTGCATCCGGAGACCTGCCCGAGCTACATGTTCAAGCTTACAGACGGAGTCAGCAATGGAAGGTTAGTCTACTGTCTGAGCCCTGCATGACTAGCATTAGAGCACGCGAGAATTGTGTCTCGCGTGAGATAGATTACCTGTCTTTATCTTACTATTTGTCCAAGAAAGATATGGCTAGACCATCTCCCGTGGACACAGCAAGCTCTAGCGCACTCTCGTGCTACCGGTGCGTAAGTTCTGATACAACGAACATGGCGTCCGCATAGGACACTAGTCCCATCACCGAAGACCAAGCGATTAACTATCGACTATTTTCTTTAGAATCGTATGACAAGTGCACATCCCATGTGTGTAAAAGAGATACATCAATAGTTGGTCGCTGACTGTTCACACTACCGGCGAGAACTTTATCCCCACTAGTTTATCGCTGTGGAAAGAATGATCAAAGATAAAACTCGCTGGGCGATATTTGAAAGACCACTACTGAAAGACTATCCTCCTTAGTCATAAACGCTCTATAGACTTCTGCTAACTTGGCAATCGTTCGTTTTTATCTGTGAAAGGTAAATTTCAAAGTGACAGATAAGGACAAACGCTTGCTAACTTAGCAGAAGCCTACAGAGCGTTTATGAATAAGGGGGTTAGTCTGTGCTACATTATTATGTTGACTTATATCCAAATGCTGGCTGGATTTGTACGGTTTTTTTTTTGTTTCGATTAGACGTAGTCGTCTCACATTTGTTGTGTGTAAACTGCATTCAATTCAAGCACCTTTGCTTTGTTATACTACCTACAGATTTTATTGTATTATAATAAAATAACCATTGTGATGTTTTCCATTTCAGAACTGAACAACTGTCAAATAATATCCAGGCTGTTGCAAGAATGGCGTTGTCAATAGGATTATAAAAGTTTAATAAGCGTAAATGTGTACAATTTTTAATTATTGTTTAATAATCATAGATAATGCGGTGGATGTTCTTGAAGGTACTTTAATAAGAACAAATGGTTCGTCAGTAGATGGTGTAGTTAGTCAGTCTAAAGAGAGAACCAAATTGAAGGAGCTAATGTGGAACCTTAACTTTGTGACTTAGCATTTTTCATGTCACTTTGACCTTTGCCAGACTCAGAGAGATGGATTTTGCTATAAGAGATGTAAGAGATTCATAATTTTATAACCTCATGAGGTTGATGAATGAAGGTTTCACAAGGGCCTACTGTTCATTTGGTTGACTGCATAAATGTGATGCACTAAAATTACCTATGTTGAGTATTGTATAATGAAAAGGTTTATTTACTTGGAACTAAATCGGTGACTGATAAAATAAAGGATTTTGTTAAAGTTTTGGTAAAAACCAAATAAGTTTCATTTATAAATTACAAAACAAGTGGTACCAGTAGTGATAAAATTATTGATGTCTAAGAAAATGATACAATCACTGCTATATTTTGGATATCGATACGGCCTGTGCTGTAAACCGATAATGTTAATGATGATTAATAAGTTTACAAGACAAAATGTAGAAAATCTATCCTGGTATCGTTGATACCACTGCTTCCTCTGTCTTCACAGCCTCTCCGGTCGCCAATGAGACTATTGCTTTGTTGGATGTACCCCGACTTGGTTGTGGTTCACCTTGTTGGTCCAAACCTCGGGATGGAGTAGTATCTGGTGGGTTGATGATAATAACCTTCTTGATATGGTCCGAAGCGGATGAGGCTGTGGCCGGACCATTTCCAAACCTACAAATGGCTTCACACTAGCCAAAAGAGATAAATTAGATGAATTGGATCAGACTTCAGTTTTTGCTGCTGATGACACTGTAGAAGAAGAAGACTTCCATGTTTTGAACAAATTTAGCAATACTCTAAACCGTCCACACTCCACAACGGCATAGCATGAATTTATAGCTATACTAGCAAGTATTAACTTCAGACTAGGCAAAATTAAATAATTTCTTATTAAATAGGGTACCAAATGAGCTTTTTGCTGTCACCTGATGGTAAATGAACACCGCCAACCATGAACACATCAAATTGGAGACGGAGAGGGCTAAGATGATACCAATACCTCACGTGCAAATATTTAATTTAACCGCTAGTCTCACTCTCCATGCCGGCAGCAGCAGCCCAAGCAATACAACAACGATTCTCTGGTGATGCACGTCCATAGTCAGTGGTGATTGCTTACCACCAGATACTAGGTTTGGCTTGTTGAATGAAAAAAAAAATCTCACCTGCTGTTGGTTATAGAAGTTGTTTTTGTTACCACCGCAACCCGAGTAGATAGTCTCCTTGCAAACATGCCATATCTGATCGTAGTACCATCTTTTAGTGTCGCCAAAGCAGAAACCATAGTCAAACCTTAGACCACAGTAATGTGGCCGGGTTTCTACAAGAGTAAGAGAGACAGTGTTATTCTCAGTGAAATGGTATGAAAATTAAATGTAGAAGACAGTAGGTACGTAATTTCAACTTCTCGTCGATGTCTAGGGATGCCGTATTCTGGATTGGTCATCTTTCCACCTAGGCTATCTTTGTTACTAGTCTATTGGTACAAAATTTTGATAATTGAATTTGTTGCACTGTCACAAAATTGTTTCAGTGGAGAGACAACAATAAAATTATTATACTGGAGTGTATTACCAATGCTGTCTGCCCTTATGTCAATAGCCTAATAGTTCGCTTGTATATTTCAACAAGTCGCACCCTTCGTGGAAGAAAGACGTAAGTACTATTGACTTACAATGGGACTTACGTCTTTCTTCCACGAAGGGTGCGAAGTGTATTTTTTACACTCAAGTTTCACAACAATTGGTCATCATTTAATCATGATCATCAAATTTCTTATTGATTTGATTGGGTTCACAGGATTGCAATTTTTAACTAATTCAAATAAAGAGCAAACTAAGACTGTCTAAAAATGCATAAAACTTACTCCGGCCAACCTGAGTGAGGCAAGTATCAATGCATTCACTGTACGTGTCAAAACGGTTCCCATTGCCCATGCAGCCGCCCCACTTGAAAGTATTGGTGCAGTTCATCTGAGATGGGCTGAAATAGTACATATTAATGGCGGCGCGGCATGGACCCTCCTCTGGCTTTAGTAAACAGGTCTTGTCAGCAACTGAAACAAGAGACGGTAATTTTGTGAATTCTGATCTTACACACACACATAAATCACGTCTTTACCCCTATTTTTTATGGTGTGAAAAATGCGCCTTATGCATCCGCCCGGTACGGGTTTACCGGGGGTATGTGGGGCTCTCCCGCGGCGGCAGGCATACCCACTAAAAACCACACGGATTCCCTATTCAGTCGTATGTGAGGCGTTACGGGAGCACTCGGTGTCACCGCGACGCCCCACGACCACCTCGGGATGGGGTTCCCTCTTTGCGGCATCTGTGCAATGCTGGTTTGGGAAGACACGTCTTTACCCCTTACGGGGCAGAACCTAACCTGATCTGCCTGACAAGGACCTGCTATTGGTGGTGTAGTAGAGCACGCGTCATGGTATGACGACCGGGTTGGATTGCCGGCTTAGCTTTACTTTTCGGATTTTTCTGTGTTCTAATTTTCAGTGTCATTTAGAAATTCGTATACATTAGGCTAGATATGATGATGACATACAAAGCTATTAGGCAGATAGATAAGCATTAATAAAGATTTTTTAGCGAATGATAATAAACTCTTTTGATGTCCTACCGATATTTTGCGCAAAAACCGTATTGAATCTTCTCTTACCTTTCGGCGCAAAAATTGTACTTCTACGTATGACATTTTTAACGGTATTAAATTCTATTTTCCCGTAGATATTGCCAATGCAAAATAATAACGTCAGTAACACTTTAAACGAGCTCATTGTGGAAAAACTTCACATAGTAAATGTTTTTGGGCAAAGTATTGCATTCGCCACGAAATAAGCAATGGAATTGAGTTTATTTTATTGCGAATTTTATGTGGTTTTTATTTTATGAACCAAACTTGCTTGACGTCGGAATGCAATCACGTCAACGTAAACAAAATCGCATCAAAATATAAAATTGGAAAAAAACGAATTTGCTCCCGTAGCGAGGCGATATTTACATTTTTAGCGATTTATAATTAAACTTGCAATGTTTGTTAGTACGTTTGTCACTTTTAGTTAGGTGGTCCAAAAACATTAAAATTGTGAATGTTTAATTTTCAGAAGCCCTTGTTTAGCACATCCTAAAATCTTATTTTTGTGTATACCAGATAACAGAATCATGGAACTTTTAAAGGTCACTCAAAATTAAACAATTGCGCAGTAATTTTGAAAGTGTATGAAAAAAAATATACTAATATTGAGAATTTTCAACTCGAAACGTTTTTAATGGCTAAAACACACTTTTCTTTCTTTTTTCTAGTTAAATTAAATTATACCTATCTTGCGAAATTTCTTCACCTTAATGAGTAAAGATTGTCAAAAATATATACAGATCAAGAACTTCAGTAATTTCACAGACGTTTGTCACATAATATATACATAAATATACATAAATCACACTTCTATCCCGGGTTTTACTTAATAAATATAGATAATTACATAAATATATTTAAGAAATATTTATGTAAAAAATAAAACAAAATTCGTGTTTCAAAGTAGAAAATTTTGGCTGTTTCAGTTTATCTTTTTTTTTACTTGCATGTTAGCGACACCTGCCATATAATATACACAATTTTATATTCTATCACATATCTTTTTTTCAAAATTATCCATTTGGATCAACAAAGTGAAGTCCCACTTGAAGCGGGACAAAATTACAATAAAAAAATAACATCAAACTACTTTATTAAACCGCAAATCTCTCACCAAGTGCTTAGACCGAACAAAAGGAATAAAAACAACACTAACAAATCTGCTATCTCGAACGCGCCACTAAAAAAGTTAGCATTCCCCTTTAAATAAAAATCCCGTTCTACAGCGACTTTGATTGAGAAGTCCCGGGATAGCGGGGATTTCCCGAGCTCCGAGAGAAATATCTTTCAGAGTGGATTCCTTTTTGTTTTGTTATGGTAGTCGGTTGGATTTCGTATTGACAGCGGTTCGAGTTCTTAGTCGGTTTGTTATGTTAAACCTTTCTGAACTCTTTACACGTTTCAATGTTTTTAGCTTGTTTGAAAATCTCTAATCTTTTCACTGTTCTGTGTGTGTGCGTGTGTGTGTGTGTGTGTGTGTGTGTGTGTGTGTGTGTGTGTGTGCGTGTGTGTGTGTGTGTGTGTGTGTGTGTGTGTGTGTGTGTGTCACTTAAAACGGAATTTCTATGCGGTTTTCACCAATAGATAGATTGATCAACGAGGAAGGGTTTGGTATATAATTTGTTAAGGTTCGGTAAAATGGTTAAAAATGTGAAAATAATTTATAAATGTAAATCGTATAAGTCCATCAAAATAATGGGCGCAATTATCTCTCACTCATCGTTGTTTTGATTCCCCTTCCAACCTTTACGCCCACAATCATGTTAAATGTGGCCTTTACATCTTGTCTTTAAAGCTAAAGATGTGATTAATAATGTATGTTTTCAACACAGTTGCTCGTAAATTGAGTCTTATTGCACCGCATTTAAACTCATAATACAGCTTATTACGCACAAGTGCCGTAATAATATTACCGCACGAGTGCGGTAATATAAACTTTTTTTTAATCTCAGCAAACGGTTCAGTATCAATAGGAACAAGGCATATTTTCGTGAATATTAAACTGTTTTAGTTAAAAGATGATAAATAAACATTTAATTTCGACAATTTATTCATTTTTATCTAAAAAGGGACCATAATTTGCATATTTAAGACATTGATTAATTATTTTATTATAATTTTAATATTAGGCTGTTTATATCAGCCGCCATTTTTCACTGATATTGTTGATTCAGGCTTTGTTATTTTATTACTTTAAAAATTACTAGTTCAAGTAATAAAAAAATGTAGTGTCCGTCGCTGGAAATACTAAAATATGTTCGGACAATGTTCGGACAGTTATATCAGTAAGAAATCCAAGGTGTTAATTACCAAATGATAAAGTAAAGTTCTAAAGCAGCTCCAGGTAAGCAATGTCTGGTAACAAAGGTAAACTAAAGTTCTTAAAGTCCTTTTACTAACTAAATTTTATTTATTTTTCCTCGCAAATGTGTTGAAAAACGTCGTATGCGACACGTGTGCTTTGGTAATTACACATCTCGGCTCTCTTACCCGCGCTCGCTGGCGGTCGCGCGTCCAATACGCCTCGTGTGTAATTACCAACATAGCACACTTGTATCATAATGTACTATTATGTGTGAAATACAGCTGAACCCGTTTCTGGTTTTCTAATTAAACATGCTAAATAAATGCCTCGTTCTTAATACAAATGCATAACAATCAACACTGCGTTGTGTGAAATATCCAATTCTCATAATTCTGTTAGCGAATGCAGTCCCCGCTTACCCAACGCTTGGCGATGTAAATCTGCATCCTAGATTTAATTTAAAAGCTTTGCTCAAAAATTATTTCCACAAAATATTCCGCATTAACATTGTTTCTGATGTTTCTTTAAAAATGAGGAATTATAAGATATGCGAGACTAAGGCGTCTGGAAATCCTTATTTAGTTGTAAAGTATTTTCGTGAAGCGACTGAAATCAAAAAGCGAGATATTTCTTTTAGGGATAAGTTCGCCTTTGGGCATTTGTGTTGTCCTGTATTCATCTTATTATTTTGTTTTATGTATAACTAGCTTCTGCCCGCGACTTCGTCTGCGTAGAATTATACATAAAAACCTTCCTCTTGAAAAAAACCGCATCAAAATCCGTTGTGTAGTTTTGACTGTTTTGAAGATAATTATAAGCATACATAGGGACATAGGGACAGAGAAAGCGACTTTGTTTTATACTATGTAGTGATGATAAAGAGTTATACATACATGTATACATTTACGCAAATGCGTTCGAGTGATTCCGATGTGTCAAATCGTACACTAGAGCTTTAGGCCCAGAACAGACGGCGTCACGCGACAGCAACAATCCTTTTGAAATGATTAGTTTGAAACCAGTTTCCACAAACGTCGCAATCTCACAAGCCATTTTGAAACAAAAACGACGCCAAAGCGCTGAAACGCCAACACAAGTTTCCGGCATGCTGTTTGAAACTGGTCGTGCCGTGTGCGGTCTCTCTTAGGAGTCTATGGCAGAAACTCGAATGAACTCAAAGCAACTAGATGTTGCAGTTTCGTTGCGCCGTCTGATCTGGGCCTTAGTTTTACAATTTAATTACTCCATTCGCACCAAGCTTGACTTACGACTTACGACGACAAAGTCAGCTAAACTCTTCCGCTGAAAATATAACATTCAAATCACACTTTCGCAGAACAAACCGTGCTCAAACTCCGCGCCGCTTTGTCAAAAACTTTAAACCCACTGCAACAATGTAAGTTGGTGTTGCAAGTATCAAACTTTAATTACAACGAAGTTTGTAAACACTGGAGCCGTGTCCCATAGTTCGGGGCACAATTAACAATGCAAATGTGGCCTGGCGAAAGCTGTTCAGAATTTCATACCGCGAATACATATGGTAATTGAGTTTTAGCTTGAGAAAAACGTCATAGAATGGGATTTGAACTGGCAACTCGTTAAGATTTTGCGCCGCTAGAGCCCGAGTTGGCGCGGCCGGCGCAGCCAACGCGGGAGAGACTCTTCACTACATAATTTATGGTTATATCCTAACTAGTAAATTTGATTGAATCAGGCGTTACTTTGCGGAGGTTTATTTCAATGAACAAAAAATATTTACCTTGCTACTCCGCTACTCACGAGCGGAGTAGCAAGGTAAATATTTTTTTGTTCATTTTAACTAGTAAATGTCCGAGCCAGCATTGTAGGTTTGCAAATTGTACAGAGAACAACAGAATTCTGATTGTTCTTTTCAGAGCTTTCTGTCAGTCGTTTTGCACCTGCAGCCTATGGATCAATTATACAAGAAAAGCTAACAGCGCAAGAGTTCAGTAAAACTATGCCTTCAGGATGTTTTTGGGGCTGCCGCGTCGGGGATGTTATCATGAGTTTGCGCTTTGCGTCTTTCCTTCAGCGGGTGCGCAGCCCTAACAGCCTCCTGACCATTGTTGCGGAGAGGATCACCCTTTTTTATTCTGGATCTTATAATAAAAACTGGTTTTGAGAGTGTAACACACTTAATAAGTTACCAGCCCCTAACTATGCTGAAAAGAAATAAATTGGTTTTAGCAGAACACGCAAGGAATATAGAAGAACTAAAAACTAATCTAACTTTCTAATCAGCCTACATGCACTCACTGCTGAATAAACGTCTCTTCATTTTCACGACACTTTGCCCGGTCTCATCCACAGTCATCTGACCAACTACTAGTTATTTAATACGAGCCAACATAATTCGCCAAACATCGGTGACCTTTACACCCTGTAAAACAAGTTTAATAATGACCCATTATCAAAGCAACATTGACAAGTTTCACTATGCCTCTATTGTTGCACATTTCTTCCACGGCATGCGCTGTGATCGTTTTCTATCCACCATACACTTCACACGTTTCCAACTATAAACCTCTTCTTCTTTTTTTTTATATGGCCCCATCGATCGATGCGATGATTTCGCCAATGTCAAAGTAATAAATACAGTATTCAAAAATCTTGGGACAAAATTGTTGCCAACGTTGTACGGTAGAACACGGTCAAAGACCCCTCCCCCCTGTCGGGCTCTTAGCCAACGGATAATGATATTCCTCGGAGACCGCCAGGAAATCATTAACACCCAGGGTTCACCGGAACAAGCACTGCTCTTCTCCTCGGATGGATCCAAAAACGAACGCAGTTCTTGATCACACGCGGAGGTAACCCGACTCGCACCCCATACTATAAACTTAATTTTCGGATATAAAAGTGATGCGGCTGTCTATTTTCTCAGGTCAACTGTGCCGGCGCTCAGCCTGAGTCTCATTTACGCCCCCAGTTTCGGAGTTCGTTAGTATTTTGTCTTGGCTGACTTAATTTATGTATGTATTATAAAGTTACGCCTTGCGTACGACGTAAGTAGGTTATTTTAAAACTGAGTTTCAAGGTAAACACCGTGTTTTTCAAAAATATTTTATGATAATAGTTTAAGTAACTCTTGGCCGGTTTCAGCTACCACTATCATCTCCAGCTTCGAAGAAGAAAAAAGAAGAAAGAAGAAGAAATTCAATGGTGTGTGCACGGAGAGAAATGAATTAGCCGTGATAGCTAAGCTCCCTTTGCTGAAATTTTCTTTGCTGTGGCATACAATTTGTTTGCAACTGTAACAAGGCCATGTCTATAGCAACTGAAACCAGTTAGCTACCACTGATAACGATATTTAGCTAAACGAATTTCAAATAATTTGCTAACAGTACTAATTGATTAGCAACTATAGCTAATTTATCAACAAAATAATTTAGTAATTGCTGTTAGTTGTAACCGTTAATAATTCTTAGTTATAGTGGATAAAAATTTCGTTACTATTACTAATTTTACATGTGTTAGACAGCAGATAATATCTTTGATACGTTTGATAAATACATTTTGCAATCACTAATAACATTTTTGCAACGGCTGCTAATTTTTTTCTGATTCATCTACTAATATATCCTTCGCTAATGTTGCTAAGAATCTTAGTCGCACCAACAAATTTACTTTGCAATGAACAGCAATATTATATTAGCAGTCGTAGCAAATCAGACTTATGTGTGGCAGCCAAGAACTTTTTGCAGCTTTGACTAACTTATTCACAAACTGTAGCTAATATTATTTGCTGCAACTGCTAAATATTTTTTTGCTAATGTTGCTAAGAATCTTAGTCGCACCAACAAATTTACTTTGCAATGAGCAGCAATATTATATTAGCAGTCGTAGCAAATCAGACTTAAGTGTGGCAGCCAAGAACTTTTTGCAGCTTTGACTAACTTATTCACAAACTGTAGCTAATATTCATTGCTGCATCTGCTAAATAATTTTTTGCTAATGTTGCTAAGAATCTTAGCCACACCAACAAATTTACTTTGCAATGAACAGCAATATTATATTAGCAGTCGTAGCAAATCAGACTTAAGTGTTGCAGCCAAGAACTTTTTGCAGCTTTGACTAACTTATTCACAAACTGTAGCTAATATTATTTGCTGCAACTGCTAAATATTTTTTTGCTAATGTTGCTAAGAATCTTAGTCGCACCAACACATTTACTTTGCAATGAACAGCAATATTATATTAGCAGTCGTTGCAAATCAGACTTAAGTGTGGCAGCCAAGAACTTTTTGCAGCTTTGACTATAAGTAACGATAAGTATTAAGGCCAACAGCAACTGAGCTTACGAAATACGCCAACAGATGGCGCTGCGCGCAAGTTACATCGCGCTATCGTTTGGTTGACCGAGCGTCCATATATACCCGAGATGATTTTGAATGATTATCTTGTAACAGACACAGGAAGCGAGTCTGAGTAGCCTAGTGTGCACGTTACTGCTTCTAATTCGTTAGGACGTTAACGGGCCCGGTCTATCAGACTTTGCAGGTGTGTGCACGGGTTGCCGTATCGCAGTGGCGGTCGCTTCCTCGGGCCACAAATTGATTACATCCCACAACTAAGACTCTTGGTAACTGTAACAAACTTAATTAGCAGCTCCAGCTAACCTGATTACATCTCACAACTAAGACTCTTAGTTACAGTAACAAACCCAATTAGCACTTATAGCTAAACAGATTACATCCCACAACTAAGACTCTTAGTTAAAGTAACAAACCCAATTAGAGGCTACAGCTAAATTGATTACATCCCACAACTATGACTCTTGGTTACAGTAACAAACCCAATTAGTGCTTACAGCCAAACTGATTACATCCCACAACTAAGACTCTTAGTAACTGTAACAAACTTAATTAGCAGCTACAACTAACTTAATTACATCTCACAACTAAGTCTTTCTTATAGTAACAAACCCTTTTAGCAGCTGCAGCTAAACTCGTTGTCGAATACCGCTAAAGAAATGCGATAGAGTATCAAACTAACTTAGTTGCTACAGCCAACACTTTCGCCGATGCAACGAATTATTTTGATTGTCACATCTAAAGTAATTAGCAGCTACGGCAAATTTGTTTGCAGCTACCGCTAAATATTGCTAATTAAATTAGCTGTCACTGCTAAATATAGCTAATATACTTAGCAGCCACAACTAATTTTAGCTAATATGAATAGCAGTCACTGCTAAAATTCCCAAACTTCAAAGTGATCACAACTAAGAATATTTGCTATCACAGCCAAGTTTCGGTAGCGAAAAACTCTTTGCAACGATAGCTAAATACTTCGATGTCCCTATAGTTTCGAAGGAATTTAGCTGCGCCAACTAATTCCTAGTTACCACAGCTAAGTTTTTTTTTCCGTGTGTTAAGTTCCCAATCCGCACTGGGCGCGCGTGGGAACTATAGCCCAAACCCTTGGAGTAGACGGAAGAGGCCTATGCCATGAGGCACGCCGAATTACGCGACAATTTAATAATAATAAAAAAAAAACAACAAACAACATACTTACTGAAATTGTAGCGAAATCGGAATAAAAAGGCTATATTATTATTATTATTATCATCTCCAGCTTAAATATTTTCCCAACTGTGACATGGTTGCGGTTCTCACACAGGGCTGGTGCCTATGAGGAACATCACAATAATAGGTGGTTCTTGGCCATGTTTGATAAAAATTGGCCAAGTCGTTTGAAGACCAGCTTTTACCCAAAATGGTGTAAGGCATTTTTGACATTCGGGGTACTCGATTAATGCGTGAGGGGCATTGACTTACAATAAACAACTAGACTCACAGTCGCTAACAAAGGTTCCTCAAGAAACGTCCGAGTTGCTTTGTCTATGTGTTGTGTGTGTCAACACATCGACTTAGACAGATAACATTAACATATTCGTTCAAATTGACACCTTATTTCGTGGCAGTAATGTTTAATATCAATGGCGTAGGATCGTGAGGAGCAATGACACGACGCCGCGCGCTGGAAACCTGCCTGTCTCTTTTGTTCTCAATAGTAAGATTACGGTGCGAAAGAGACATATACATTGTTATCAAAGCGCGGTCGAAACACAACTGAACCAAAACTCTGAACAATAGACGCGTCGTTCAGACTTTTGCTTCGGACAGTTTTTGAGCGTGATTGGGAGTCTAGTTGTTTATTGTACGTCAATGGTGAGGGGTGTTTAAATTTGATGTTATTATCGGCATGCGTTCATAATTTTTGCCCTCCGACGTCCGTATATTAGACGACAACTAGTATGAGGCGACTCTAAACACTGACAACTGTGTTAAAACTAGCATTAAAATGCTAAATCCATACAAATAGCTGACCTACAATCTAGACCCCACAATCCAGGTGTCGCTAAGCGCTGACGGATGGCGCGGCATGGTCGCGGAAGTCAGCGCAGAGTACGACTGTGTTAGATAGTTCTGAAAAATATTTGGCACACGGCAGTGTTCTACACTGCGGGAATGCTTATTAATTAAATCATTAAATAATAAAGCCTTCCACACTGATGATGTGAGACTCTTCAAAAATCAATCCACATGACGCAACAAAGTGAATATTTATTAATATAGTAAGATCTTTGTCACATCACAACTTTAAGCGAAAAAAAGAGTTTAAGTTTCGTTTATTTCTCTCATATAATGGGCAGGCGATATAGCACGAAGAACCGATGGTCGTTGGGCGTTGGGGCCGGAAGGTTCTTGAGTGGAGACCGCGGATCGGCAAGCGCAGCGTAGGATGTCCACCAATGGGATGGACGGATGACCTGGTCAAAGTCACGGGTTCACGGTGGATGCAAGCCGCTTCCAACCGAGGTAACTAGAGGTATATGGAGGAGACCTATGTCCTACAGTGGAAGACTGATGAATGCATCGTAAAACGTACGACAATGTCTGGAAAATCAAGTAATGAATAAGTGCTGGGGATATTAAAACACGAACGAAGCGACTCACTCGTTGGGAATTGCCTACTTTCCGCTCTTGTATCGTTTCGTTAATAAATCCTACTAATATTAAAAATGCCAAAGTTTGTGAGGATATCCATCCTGTGGATGTGACGATGTGAGTGTGTATTTTTGTTCCTTCTTCGCGCTGAAAGGACTGGACGGATTTGAATATAACTTGGAAAGGAGATAGTTGGTAGATTAACACATAGGCTACTTTTTGTCCCGGAAAATTGCATAGTTTCCGCGGGACAGCGATAAACATCTTAAAAGTTATGCCGCAACATTATGCTGAGTAGGGCCTATTTTACGCCATATGGGTACTACTCTTATAAGTTTATTGTATTTCTTCATACTATATTACAACGTGTATCGAATGTATGTAAATAAATGTTTATCGCTCTCTCTCTTTCTCTCCCTCTTTTTCTCAAAATCGTTGCTGCCTAGAATCTCACCGTATATTGCAGTATACCGTTATTGCAGAATTCAACAACAGTTTTGAAGTCTAAATTCTACGCAGACGAAGTCGAAGAAGCAGCTAGTATTATTATAAAAAATCTCTCTCTCTCCTCACGCATTATACTATGCACAGCATCCGCGGTCTGTTTGTTCATTAAAGAGGTTTTTAATTTGATTTTTCTACCTCGTTCTAATTGCAGCCAGCTTAGGTATAACTTTCTGCGCATTAACGCGGCACACAATTAGTTGGCGCCGTTTGTTTTTAAATCGAGGGCGAGGTTCTTTAGACTTCATCCATTCAGTGAGCAGTTTTTGTTCAACTTTCCCTTTTTGTTTGCGTCTCATACGCTGAATACATTTTGTTTAAGAGGTTAGAATGGTTCTTTTTGTTTGTAATGCTCAATTTTACTTTACATTAAAAGCGGTTACGCGTCTTTGGAAAATGTGCCAAATTACTTAGGAGCAAAGAAACCGGGTCAGTTTTCCTGGGTTTTTTTGTTCCTGAGTATAGATTGGGTCTGAGAGCGTAGTGGTTAGAAAGCCGTAAAATAGTGGTTTGAAAATGAAACTTGAGTTCCATGTTCAATCCTCAGCCGGAACAGATATTATTATGTGTATGTATGAAATAGCAAATGATTGTTCTTGAAGCTGAAATTGGTAATAATGAAGGTATATTTATGTTTGCCAAATTTCGTTTCTTCCATGCTGGTCTGGGACTAAAGAAAAAACATAAAACGTACCAGTTGCTTTTCTTCCCGCGCAGATGGTTAAAGTCTATTGTTGCTACAGATTTATTATTTTTTTTCCTCTTTTATTATAACTAGCTTCTGCCCACGACTTCGTCTCCGTAGAATTATACATATAAGCCTTCCTCTTGAATCACTTTATCTTCTATATAAAAAAAACTGCGCCAAAATCCGTTGAGTAGTTTTAAATTGTCTAAGCATACATAGGGACAGATAGACAGGCGGAATGCGACTTTGTTTTATAATAATGCAGTGATAAAACAAAGTCGTCCCCAACAACTAAAAGTACTGTAAAAGGTTTTCATGATCTTTGATTTGTTAAATTTGCCTCCAGCTCGGATAGCAATTGCCATAACTAAAAATGTATTCGAAAAATATTTTTTTCGTATTCAACGCCATCTCTGATAACATAACAACAACAGATTCTAAGGCAGAACGCAGTTTGCAGGAAAAACTATCCCTGCCATCGCCCATGTTTTGTGTACCTACGAATAACTCTTTATTAAAAGTAAAGTTTCAACACCAAAAAGGTTTCATTAGGTATTGAGAGAAATGAATGGTACGTCTAATGTGGCTAGCAATTCCTGTGAAACCAATTAGACACTCAATAGCTGTGTGCTCGCTGTCAGATCCATACTAAAAATGACAGCTGAAACCTGAACTGAGTCGGAATTGAATCGCAATAAGACCCCTCTCTACCAACGAGCCGGCAACTGTGCAAACTTTTGACCCGATAACGTCTTATAAATCGAACGCCGGCTGCACTCACGAAAAAGCATGACTCATAGCGTTACTGTGTGCAAGCGAGAGCGCGGAACAAGCGATAGAGAGGCACAATGGGCCCGAGCGTTGGCTTGTGACACATTTTATCGTTATCACGTAAAACTATCGTCCGTACACCGACTTTATAGAGTCTATAATATAGACAACGGGTATTTTGTGGTTAAAGACGTAAATAGAGTTTTGGTTTGACAGGATTTACAGACTAGCTTTTCTTACATTATTGCTATATACTGTCAAGTATAACTAATCTTTTACAAAAACTAAACAAAATAATAAAACAACATTCAACATAATTTGAAATTTTATTTCCGTGTTATGTACAACAATTTTTATATTTAGAAAAATCTTTGGATAAATCAATGAGACTATTCTAGCTAATTCGTGGTTTTAAAGGCTAAGATTGTATTTCGTTTATTCTTAAGGCTCCCACTGACGACGCTTCTACAAGCGTTAACGTCAAACGACAAATGCGAACTTCTGTTTCACTCTTACACGTAGGGATTGCGTATAGGAGAGAGATACAGTTTCGCCCGCGGTGCAGTGGTTAAACAATATGGTTCACTAAGGTTTCACCGAAAAACGTTTGATCGAATACATCGTTTGACAAACACTTCATTAGACAACCCTTTATTTTCTGCTAACCACTTTTTAGAAAAGTCATAAAAACAAACCTGACTTTAATTAAGGTTCTAGATTTTTTAAGCTTAAGGTTTGACAGATATTGAGCGGTTGTCAAATGAATTGGTTGAGAAATGAGATATCTGTGAAAGTTTGTTGGTCAAATGATCGGACACCACCCAACACCCGATTGACGGTGCAATTCGGTACTGACGTTTAAGTACGAGGACACATTAACCTCGTAAGTCCTCGCGTACTTCCTGAAGTACAAATTAATAGCAAGAATAACTGCCGAATGTACTATTATGAAGTAAAAATTGTTAAATGAAAAACTAATTTTAAATATGCTGGAGTTAAACCTAAAATCACAAAACTGGGACTCGGTGGCTCGGTCTTAAGTACTACGCGACTTATAAAAAGTCGTGACTTACGAGCTTAAACTAATTTTATTAGTTGGTACCTACCTATCGATAAAAATGACGTACAACCGTTGTGTAATTTTAAGTATTTAAATTAAGAAGAAAGCGACATTCACAAAAATAAACTTTTTGAGGAATTACTCGTTTGCCTTCCTATTCATATATAAAAAAAAATTAACTTCTTTAATATTTTTTATAATTTTTATAAAAATACGAGCAACATTTTTCCACATTTTCATTCGATGTAATTTCAGTGGTTGTCAAAAGTGACTCGACACAGTCAATGTCAGATATCGTTTTTTTTTATTATTATTGAGCATTGGCTACGAGGGCTATCAGCTTAAACACCATAACAACATAAAATGAAATGAAGGACATAAAAACTCTTTTAAAATATGAAATGGAGAAAAAAGTTACAGATATCGGTTGTATACATATAGTTGCGATAAGTATGAATGAAAGAGGTTTGCACATAATTAAAAGTAATCAAACTTTGCCATCAGTTGCTATAATGTTGGTTACAAATTGCTTTTTATCGATGTCGATAAACTTATATTACGCAATACAGTAATTTGAAGACACTACTCTGAAAACAATTCTATTGCAGCTCGAAAAACCAGATTAACCAGATTAAGTTTAAACTAATTATAGCTTCTCAAAAGGAAATCGGGTGGCCATCCTCCCAGTATCCGGGTATCATAAAACGAATACTTTTTACCACACAATAAAACTGATATCTACCTCTCCTGCGCCTCTGTGTTTTACTATTTTTTTTCAATTTTGATTGTTACAAAAACTAGAGACCTTCGACAATCACATGAATCGCCGAATTTCGATGCTGTTATTCAGACGTTAGTAAAATGATTTTTACGAATAACATAAACAAAAGAATACAGGCATAGCCAGTCATTCTTAAATAAGTTGTACTTGAAAAAATAAACAATCTCGGTTTAGCTTTGTAAGAGGAACAGGAGACTACGAACAGCCGTTTCCATCATTTTTCTGTATTTAAGATCAGTCCGGGCTACAGTTGTCTCTTTCATGCTCTTTTCGGAAGAAACAGACGAATTTCGTCTCATAAAATTAGATTTCTTACTTGACATTAAGTCCATTGAGTGAGCCAATAAGTGACATCACAGTTTTACTATTGCCGTACACTCGCGGACTTTAATTGTTGAGCTACGATAGAACCCTATCGCAAAATATCAACGTCAAAACATTATTGAAATTTGTTCATTGACACTGCGTTGGCTTTAATGACATCGCCATTCACATAACTAAATGACGAATATAACAACAATACATTGCTTGTCCAATTAAACTTTAAACTATAATAAACATCGCAACACAGGCTATTTTTAAAAGTTGTAGTATAGTTGTAGTAAAGTATAGCTTTATTGCTTTTAATCTGACGGAGGAACTCTTATAATGATGACAAAAGAGTTTCTTGGTCGACCATACCTATTTTTTTTTACATCCAATTTCCTGACAAGTCACGCGTTGAACAAAGAAACGCCTGTCGCGGCACCTGTCACGCATAACCGTACTAGTTATGTTTGAGCTAGTAGTGACAAATAAGCACACATTTTTGTAATAGTCAGGGCTTAGAATATTCGTCCGCATTTTCTATTCGAATAGTTTCTTAGCTATTATTCGAATGATTAGAATACTACTCGAAACGAGGCGAATATTCGAGTACAAGCCCTAGTAATAGCCCTTTATTTGGATAACTAATGTAACCAAATTCAATGGTCGCGCCGTCAGGTGCAGCCTTTACATCCTAATATTTTTTCTTACGTCAATTCGTACCTATTTCATAGTTTTACTTTAGTCACTTTGTACAGTGTTTGCTTAAATTATGTACATTTGTGTTAAGCTACTAATTAAAGTTGGTGTTGAATTTACAAATATTGAGAAACATATAAAAAAATACATTTTGTGCTTTGAATATTATAGGACGAGTACCGAAAATGTCCCACATGAAAACCACATAGAAGGGTTTGATAAAACCATAGAAGCATGGGTAGTTAGCTATTTATAGCTATAACACACACATGGCAAAGTGCCATAAACGCAAAATAAAATCTGGGCCGCAATTCCAAAGGTCAAAGTTAAACTTCAGTAACCAAACCGACATTACGGTTCCGTACAAATAATAATTCGAAATAAATCAAAAATAAAAAGTAAAATCCCTGGCCATAGCTTTAGGTACTTTTCGGATTTTTCTGTTCTAATTTTCAGTGTCGCTTAGAAATTTAATTTCTAACGGGTAAAACCGTAAAAAAAAATAAAAAAATCAAGAAGTGAAATTCTCGATTCATTTGATAGTAATAATTTTTTTCATAAAAATCTTTGCATTTCTAAGATTTAAAAAGACTATAAAGATACCTGCACGGCTATATGTCACGCGTGAAATAGATTACCCCTCTCTTTCTTACTGTTATTTCTAGAAAGAGACGGGTAGTCTATCTGACGCGAGACACAACTCTTACGCGCTCTCGTAACTAGCCATGCTAGTTGAACAGAAAATTATATAGTGAATAATGAAATATTGTTGATTTGCAGGACATTTTAAGCGATTCAGCCAATGACAGCATAGCAATTTAGCAAACTCATTATACCAACTTACGCAATTATACGATTGGTCTGGGAACAAAGAAAAAACATAGAATGTACTAGTTGCTTCTCTTCCCGCGCAGATGGAAAGCATCGAGGGAATGGGCGAAAATCTTAGGAATCATGATTCCACTTTCCACTTTAACACAATCATGCTAAACGAACGTGGTATTTAGGTTTTGTTACCTTAGGCTCTATCTAACCGGTAAAACGTGATTTATGTATGTATGAATGTATTTTAGTTCAAACTTTGAAATAAAAAGCGTCAAGCAAATCTTTCAAGCCGTATGATAAATATTACAGAGACATAATTGGAACACCAGCAGTCACTTGTTCTTTCAATCAATAAAAATATTCTATTATAACCTATTTCACAGACAATCCTAATTAATATTAATTTAAGGCCCAACGAGAGACAGATACGGATGCTTCGGGTTTCCCTGGAAGTACAGGTTTCCATCAAACTCTTCGTAGTTGTTCTCAACTTCGCTGAAGGTGTCTTCGTTGAAGGAACCATAGTCCTGGCTGAAGACCATGGGCAGGAACAGCAAGAAGAGCAGGAGAAGCCAGCTGGTGAAGTTTTTGGTGGCTTTCCCATTGAGGGTTACTGGAAACGAGAAACAATCAAGTTAAAATTTGACGAACATTTTTAAATGTTATTGAATCAGGTGCGTTAATTTGCAGAGGTCCCAAAACCTTTATCCCCTTATTTATAAACGCTCTGTAGGTTTCTGCTAACCTAGCAATCGTTTGTCCTTATCTGTCACTTTGGCATTTACCTTTCATAGATAAGGACAAACGATTGCTTAGTTAGCAGAAGCCTATAGAGCGTTTATGAATAAGGGGGTAAGCCTATATTACTTTGCTGGATTGGCTGTAAAAACCTATATATTTTGCACAGGGTTAGTTGTCTTGCATGTGTGCTAGCGGAGCAGCCAGTTAAAGGTTTTTTGTTCATTGAACAATCTTAATTTCATTCAAAATTCGCGATTTATTTTGATGAGCTCCCTAAGTCGGGATACCAACATTTTTGTGGAAGCAATCCATGCTATAAACGCGAATTGTATGTATCTGTAACCTCTTCACGCTTAAACCACTAAACCGATTTACACGAAATTTGGTATGGCTATAGTAATGATGCCGGAAAACGACGTATAATAACTTTTGTTGTGGAAAGGAGATGAGAGATGAAAAGGTTAACTTACCACGAAGATGCGATTCACTTTGGGTAACATGATTTGTGCCGTAAATTAATGTTTGCTACTAACTTTTTTGTAGGCGTTAAAATAACCTATGTTAACTGAAGGGGCAAATAGATGGTATGTCGCGAAAGCTTTATTTTGAGTAATTCGAGGTATTGTCTTTTTAGATTGCGGAAAAAGAAATAGACTAGATACAGCGTTCTAACTTTTACGAAATCATGCCTAATGAAAAACCAAACACATTTATTACATTTTGTCTTGAAAATACATAATATGAATTTGGGTAGGATATATTTAGAAAAAAAAATTATATAACACCTTCTTTCTCAATTTTCTTGTGGAGTGAATAAAATAAGTATAAAGTATAAAGGTGTTTACTACAAAAGAAAATTATTTAAGCTTAAGTATTTCTTCATAATAGTACCTATATTCGGGTATCACAAATTTTATTTGCTCCCTAATATTGTCTTTTTTTCCTGCGATATCGTGTTGTATCTATTTGACATCCGTTCCAAAACCAAATTACTACTATTATTAATACTGATTACACACAGACGAAGTTGCGGATAAAAGCAACTGATGTTTATAAAGTAACCACACATTGTGAATGTTCTGCAACATATTCATTGTCCACATCTCCCTTCCTGTGCCCGCTTGTTTATCCCTAGACCAATACATATCCTTTCCATTCATGCTAGATCCGATTCTGTTAGCTAGTTGGTGTTCACGGTTGATAGCTTTTGTCACCCTACGGCCAGTTATTGGAGCGTGACTGTCGATTGAAGCTAAGCCAGGGCAGGGATTAATCAAGAGTATATAGCTATTGAAGCGATATCCTAGGGGCTACTCCAAAATTCGATTTACGAAGTTCGTATTATCCGTCTCTCCCAATCTCGAATTGACTGTTAGTGTGAGCGGAATGGAAACTAACTTCGAAATTCGAATTTCGGATGTCGGTATTTACAAATTGATGTTGGTATTGTGATCTGCGATTGTCAAGTTGACCGGTAGGGTACGAAGTTAGTCTTGTCATTTAGAGAACGTCTGAATCTAAGATAAGTAAGTGGATGCCAGCGTACCCTAATTTTTATACTTCACGAAATAGAGAGGTTAAGTCATGGAAAAAGCCGCCTTCTATGAAATAATAGACGCAAATGCAACCAAACAAACTCAAAACTGAAGTTCGAAGTATCCACTACACTAAAAAAAATCGTACTGTCGCACCACTCTCTGTAAAGTTCCGGCTATCTTAAGTGTCTGTTATCTATCTAGATAAGGCCCTAAGCCTAGCAAGATGTTAAAACTGCTTTTTTTAATAGATTTTGCACACATTTTCTTGAGACTAAAAAATTATGACTATAATCTAGATCTTTCCATCCATACGCCCACAATCATGCTAAACGTGGTTTTAGGTCTTGTTACCTTAGGCTCTGTCTACCCCGTAAGGGATAAAGACGTGATTTGTGTATGTATGTATGTATGTATGTATCTAGATTTTCTATGCCTTAGTAATTTGTTATTCCAAAACACGATTACGTAAGGGTGGTTTAGAATAGAAGGCCAAAGGGACCTTTACTGTACTCTTCAAGCACTAAAACTTTTTTAATTTACCTGCTGATTTATAATTATTTTATTAGTGTACGCAGTGGTTATCAGGGTAGGCAGCAGGAAGAACACGCCACATTTTACACACTGCCTGCTCTAACAACCCCCCTCTGGACGCACTAGGCCGTAGTGCGGTCGAAGAAACTGAACCAAGTATCTCTGTAACCTATTCTCAAAAAAAAAAGCAATAATTTCTTTCGAAGTTGTATGGTAAGTCATTATGCCATTTTCAGTGAAAGGGTTCCACAGTGGTACGTGATTCAGTTTATTTCAATGCACATTCTAAATTTCTTCCATGCTGTTCTGGGAGTAAAGAAAAAACACAGAAGGAACCAGTTGCTTCTCTTCCCGAGCAGATGTTAAAAGCCCCTCCAGGGAATGGGCGAAAATCTTAGAAATCATGTTATTAGCGATGCCGCTAGCAACCCATTACTATGTTGATTCCCTTTTCCACCCATAAGCCCACAATCATGACAAACGTGGCCTTTAGGCGTTACTTTAGGC
The DNA here is from genome assembly GCA_932294345.1 of Pandemis cinnamomeana. Lineage (NCBI taxonomy): Eukaryota > Metazoa > Arthropoda > Insecta > Lepidoptera > Tortricidae > Pandemis > Pandemis cinnamomeana. Next base: position 2,438,929 of record OW028712.1, read on the forward strand.
TCCGTCTACCACGTAAGAGATAAAGACGAGATTTGTATATGTATGTATGTATATTCTTAATCTATGGTTAGGTCACAGCTTACTTCTCTCAGGCCTTGGATCTGTATCCGGCGTGAAGAAGTCCAGCTTAGCAGACTCGTTGTACACGTTGTACATGGTGGCGTTGCAGGTGACACGCAGCCTGCCGCTCGGGAACAGCTCCGGCGTGACTTTCAGCTCCACCGCAACGCTGGTGGAGTACAGCCCACTCTCTGAGGGCTGGAAGCTGGTCTCTGACGAACGGTGCTGGAAACGAGAGTTAAGGATTTAGGAGGCTAGCATGCGTCAGAGGCTAGTATCAGATAATAATATAAAAGATTCATTCTTATAGACCGACCGCTTAAATGAGTCTTCGCCGCCATAGCACACGGATGCGGGGCAGGACGACAAAGGGGATTGACAGAGGTGCGGGCGCGTAGTGCGCCTGCCGCACCTCTCTCAGCCCCCTTTGTCGTTACACCTCGCTCCCCTGCACCGCGCGGGGGAAGAGTCATGTAAGCGGTCGGTGTATAATAACTAAGACTCGGAATTTTGGGTGCAACTTTTTGCAAGTCTAAGGGTGAGAACAGCAGTGTTTATCGATCAACTAACGAGCTCCCTATATTGGACGCATGCATCATGATCACGAAGACTCAGGGACCTCTCAAAAGGTAATCGCGGCCGTTAATTATGTCTGAAAGTGGCTAATACTGATGACCATCATCTTATCCAGCCTATTTTCGTTCCACTGTTGGACACAAGCCTCGCAGAATGATAGGGCATGAACTATAGTTCCCAAACCGTCCCAATGCAGAACTTTGCAAACACCATTGGATTACTTCGCTGATGTGTAAAGCTTTCTTCATGATGAGCTCCTTCGGAGATGTCGTGCAACTTTTCAAATGAGAATTTGCGCTTCAGCTTCTTAAGAATAAGCTCTTGATGTAGAAAATTGAGGGATAATTGGTCTCACCGGTTCATCGTTGATGTAAATGGTAAGGTTCGCCGGCGGCTTTGCCGGCGACGATGTGCAGTTGGCCCTCAGCAACTCCCCTGGCTGGTACCGCTCCTTCTCCGCCATCAGCACTGGCGGATACGTCGGTGTCGCTGGAATCAGTAATATTGTCTGAATTACCAAATGTCCGGAACATCTTGTTTATGGCATGTCCTTGCCTATCTACATTTTATATCAGCTGCTTATATTACCACCTGTTGCTCGCGGCTCTGTCTGCCGCGATCTATGCAAAGCCCGCGGGAACTATGCAGTTTTCCGGGATAAATACTATCCTGTCCTTCCCCAGGACTGAAAGTATACTTTTACCAAATTTCATTAAAATCATTTAACTGGCTTAAGCGTGAAAGCGTAACAGACAGACCGATAGATTATTAGTAGGATTGCCTCCCAGAAGTTTTTTGCAATGGCATAATGATAGGGACATGAAAATGTCACGGGTACTTAACTATAGAAGCCTCATCTTGAACACAGAACGAACGTCGATGTACTTCTTCATATTAAGGAAGGACCTCATCTGATGAATTTGCCAACCCTGATGTTATAGTAACGGTACTGATTCACTTAACATATGGGAAGAGAGCGAGAGAAGGAGAAACGAAGAGATACCTACAATACACAAACGTAAGTTTTCATTAAATTCTACATTAAAAACTCTTTTGTGAACTCCAGATGTGGTAAGAACATTGCAAATTCAAACCTCATAAAAAGTAGTTTAGGTTTATCAAACTTTACATAGATCACAGTAGTTATTTACCGAATCTCACTTAGAACCATAATATAAACAAGTGTGTTGTGTTTTTTTTGTATAATAAAGAGTTAAGATGCGACCACACAGGTGTGTAAAAGACGTTGACGGTGCGTGAAAAACACGCGAGACACGTCACTGAGTATACGCGGCGGTGTGGTGGCTCCTTTACAAATATACACGACTCTGTCGTGTGTTGTGTTCGAATTACTGAAACAGCTTAAGCTAGGCCTACGCCCAGGCGACAATTGTGTTAACAGACAAGAATCAACGCCAACAGTATTGACTATGTATTGCATTTCGAACTATCATTTGTCACCCACAATAGTCAAGTCGGTGAATAGGAGCCTGTAGCTTTAAAATGACGTCTTAATGCGATTCAATTCCGACTTAGTTCAGCGAGCGAACCTACTTCTACTTTTTTTAATATGGCCCCATCGACCGATGCGATGATTTCGCCAATGTCAAAGCAATAAATACAGTATTCAAAAATCTTGTGACAAAAATGTCGGCAACGTTGTACGGTAGAACACGGTCAAAAGTACCCTACCACTGTCGGGCTCATACCCAACGGATAATGATATCCTTCAGAATCTGCCAGGAAATCATTAACCGATCCAGGGTTCACTGGACCAAGCACTGCTCTTCCTCTCGGACGGATCCAAGAACCGCAGCTCTTGACCACACGCGGAGGTAACCCGACTCGCACCCCCGAGTGAACCTAAACTGGATCGGGATTGAATCGCATTAAGACGTCATGGCAACCCCCTCGGCTTTGTTATTGTCAGATCCGTGATCATTGCTTTTGTCAATAATAAAGCGATGTCACTCAATTGGGAACGTGACCTACTTTGATAAAGATGATTAAATCCGGATCAAGATGATGACAGTGATATTCAATAATCCATTAATCAATGTATTATACACGAGTGTTATACAAAGGCGCATTTCTACGAATGTATATTCAAAAGTCCTAACATACCTAAATTATTTGAGGAAAATTTTAATACTTAGTTTTATGCTTAGTTTTATCTTCCATGCTGGTCTGGGAGCAAAGAAAAAACATAGAATGTACCAGTTGCTTCTCTACCCACGCAGATGGTAAAAGACCATCGAGGCAATGGGTGAAACTTATAGGAATCATGTAATAGGCGATGAGGCTAGCAACCCATCACTATTTTGATTCCATTTTCCACCTATACACCCTCAATCTTGCTAATTGTGACCTGTAGGTACCTGTTACCTTAGGCTCTGTCTACCCTGTAAGGGCTAAAAACGTGATTTGTGTATGCGTGTATGTATGCTTAGTTTGCCTTTACTTCAGGACAATTCTTAAATTTAACCTACTTTATTTATTACGTAGCTTTTTATGTCATAGATCTATCTGAAATCTATGACATAAGCTGTAGAAGATTTCTAAAAAAATGATGAAACAATTAGGTTAGAAAGAATAAGACTAGAACATTCTCGAAGCAAAGAGGTCCTCGAATTTACAGATAACGCTGGTAATTAAAATTGATGACAATTTAAGGATTGTAAAATGCATGCCTAAAATTACATCGATGTTTGTTGGTTTCGCAAAGTAAATTTTGAGCGCAAACTCCATTGCGGATTGCTCAATGATTCTATTAGAGCAATGTTGTTGGACAGTTGATAAAATTTTAACGACTCGAATAAAAACTTTGTGGATGGGCAATTATGATGTTCAAAAAGTTTCTATTGTCATTGAGAAAAATACAATTTTTGAAGTAAATTTGTCTTAGTTTTCCATTCTTCGCATTTACTTTTGATTCTCGGAGAAAGTTTTGTTTAAAATGATTAGATACTTAACAAAAATTTTGCTCATATAGAAATCATGCAAAATATTACAAATGCGAATGTTTGTGAGAATGAATCTATGGATGTTTGTCACTCTTTCACGTCAGAACGGCTGAACGGATCTCAATAAAAGTTTACACAGATATAGATTATAGTCTGGAATAACACATACCGTCAAACACTCCAACTTTGCCCACTTTTTAGACAAAAACTGAATTTTTTCAAGTTTTTTGTATGAAACCCCGGACACATTTCTGTATCTGTGGCAACTCTGAGATCGTGTGTATGCACTGATTTATCAAAATCTAAAATTAGTAGAAGTTTTCTTTATCATATCACCAATCAAGAGGGCGGGCAAAATAATCTGGACTTTTAGCCAACATTGCCCACGTAGATTTTTAGCGAATTATGGACTTTATACAGATGACATCAACACCAATGAAAGTATTTTGGCAATGAAGGCGATCGACCTAAAAAATAATTCAATATCATTCATACTTTCCTAATAAAATGTGTGGGCAATGTTAGCCTGTCATTTTTCCTCTTCTCCATACAAACGGCATGTAACGATTTAAAAGTACTAGGGTTGTCAAATTTGGATTTAAAAAAAAAAAAAAAAATTAGCACAAAGTCGGTAAGTAGGTAAGTATTAAAACAGTTTCTAAGACGCAAATTTGTTTATTACATAGCGGCGTGCGGTGGATCAGTTGACATCGTTAGCCTCGCGATGTAATGCTACTGGAACAATTTTACTGGACTAATGTGAACCAGGCATAAGGTCTCTTTTGCTAGGAAACTTCACATTTTTCTGGGGATAAAATATTTTTTTCTACTTACCAATCTACCTACTTGAAACTTTAAAAAAAAACATACTTTGTCTTAAGAACCTCCTCCTTTTTTTGAAGTCGGTTAAAAAAAAAAAGAAAAGGTGCCAACCCTAAGCGTTTTTTGCTGGCGGGCAATGTTGACAAACATACAGCTAAACTTCACTGGGTAATTTTGCCCATCATGATAACTTTTGTTATATACGAGTTACAGTAACGAAACAATCATCAAAATACTCGGCACATCGTTTTGCATTACAAACAATCGATAAAATTGACTTGTGTATTCCCCATGACGCACAATTGACTACTAAATTTCGTCAGTAATTGGCCCGCAAAAATATACTCCGTACTCGACAAGCGCCAACAGGTTACTGGATGAAGTCAGGAGCGCACGCGCTACTCTGTGTTGCCACAGGTATAGTTTATTATCTACCAATGTCATGAATGTTGCCATAATTCTGTAACTTTTTTTATTATTAGTAGATTTCCTTAGAAATTGTGTTTTGGGCAAAGTATACCCTGGTGGCAAAGTTGGAGTGTTTGACGGTAGGCTACTTTTTATCCCGGAAAATTTATTAGTTATCGCGTGATAGCTTTAAATAAATCAACCAGCAGTTTGTTAGGGAAGCAACAGTGACTTATTCATATGTTTCACCATCATCATCATCATTAGTAAGATGTCTCCTGCTGATGATGAGCGATTGAGCATTCCTCAAGGATAATATCCACAACGATTTGTATCGTGTTACCTTCTGCCAATAAATGGCTTTCCAAAATTTTACCTTAACAACACATTCGCATTTTCGTACGTGTTTGCTTCTCTAGAACCTTTCATTTTCCAAGACGGCGAAACCACATAAACTATTATATTTATAGATATGAAAAAACCACATAAACTACTTAGTACATTTATAGATATTATAGATTTTGTCAAAATGACTGCGCAAAGTTTCTTGCGGCGCATCCTTCTTAGCAATGATGGTCTTTCCGAAAGTGCCCTTGGCGGCCTATTGGCATGCATAAACTTTTTTATTTTGCTAACCATTGTCACAGAAAGAAGTAATGTTTCTGATTTTTATTGTTTTTATTCCGAATTCGCTACAATTTCAGTAAGTATGTTGTTGTTTTTTTTTTTTTTTTATTAAACTGTCGCGTAATTCGGCGTGCCTCATGGCATAGGCCTCCTCCGTGTATTGGAGCGTTTGGGCTATAGTTCCCATGCGGGCCCAGTGCGGATTGGGAGCTTAACACACACCATTGAATTTCTTCGCAGATGTGTGCAGGATTCCTCACGATGTTTTCCTTCACCGAAAAGCTCATGGCAAATTTGAAATGTAATTTTCGCACATAAATTCCGAAAAACTCAGAGGTGCGCGCCCGGGATTTGAACCCACGACGCTCTACTTGAGAGGCCACAGGTCAAACCACTAGGCTACCACGGCTTTTCTGAATACATATAGGTACCGTGCTCCTTACCAAACACAGTTGACTTCTTAGATTAATATTTCAAGCTATAATAAACCTGACTGTCGTAAAACCGCTATCACGGCTTCTGCGGTCAGTTCGAAGTTCCTCTAACTTCCTTCGGTCTGACTTTGAAGGAGTACTTTCGTGTAGTTGTTTGAAACTGTATCTGGTATTAATAATTATGAATATTCATTAAAAAAGGACGAGTGTGTGCCGGGCCAAAATGTGTTTAAGCCCAGTTAAGACATGCATGTAAAATACTAATATACACCGACCGCTTAAATGAGACCTCGCCCGCGCGGTGCAAGGTGCGGGCGGCAGGCACACTACCCGCCCGCGCCTCTCTCAGTCCCCTTTGTCGTCTTACTCCGCGCCCCTGTGTCGCACGGGCGAGGACGTATTTAAGCGGTCGGTCTATAGTTTCATTACATTGCCTGGCCGTGATGCGAACGGGTTAGAAGTCGTCGACTCAGTGCCGCAATGTATGTAGGATTTATCTTGCAAGTTTAAACTAGTTTGTCGGAAATTTATACTGTACTACCTGTTGCCCGCGATAAAGTCGCGGTCTAAGAATACGCGGACTAAGGACTGTAAATAATTCATGTACCGCTTTCCCGCGGGTACTAAGTAATTCACCGGGATAAGAAGTAACATTACTTGTGCTTGTGTTGTGTGCTGCCCTGCATTTGACAGTAATAAAAATTACGATGAAAACGAGGGTAGTTGTGCGCCGCTGTCAGTTGCGTTGAGCAGCCGCGCGAACAGAGCGCTGGCGCGCAGTGTTCGTTTCGCTGCCGCCAGGGCGAGCGCTCCAGGAAGACGGACTACGAAATAGTCCGAAACATGTCGAGCATCACTCGACTTTTTATACGTGAGTTATCCGTTTATGTGTAATTAACATTACTTATGTGTTATTCCAGACTATAATCTATCTGTGCTAAATATGATCAAGTTCTGTTCTGTTTCTGCGTGAATACATCCATACACACAAACGTTCGCATTTATAATATTAGTGGGATATATAATGTGGAAGCAGAGTGTGGGTTTTTATATAAACATAATTGTATGTTTCGCTCAGGTTTGGTTGTCTTGCACGTGTGTTACGGGTAGCAAATATTTATGTTCAGTTATACTGTCCAAAATCGTTCTTAGACAATAACATAAACAAAAAAAAAATCCAGCCATCAATCTTGTAATCATACATAAATAAAAAAAAAACAATTTTAGGCTAAAAATGCTTTACATTATTATGGAAAAGAGCTGATACTCTTCAAACTTCTTCTTCCTTGTCGGTATCACTCTTGACAGATTGGTCGTGGTCATCACTTCAGGTATTGGTGGAGAGCTTTAAACACACTGCCTCTTCAAACTGCTTGACCGATTTTTACCAAACATGGCTAAAAACACCGCAAGGAAACTGGCTATCGAATAAACAAAAACGAAACGAAATCGGTCTATCCGTTGGAGAGCTACGATGCCCACAAACACCCACACTCACACAGATATCTACATCAAACTTATAACACCTCTCTTTTTGCGTTGAGGTTATAATTACTTCGTTTTACTTTAGTTTCCACTACTTTGACACCGACGTTTGCTTTCAGCGCAAACGTTTGGAAATGTAAATCAAATTGGCGCTAACTAGAGCCAAGGCAAAGCGCAAATTGAGAATCGAACTTCAAGTCAAGTCGAAGTCAAGTTAAGAGCATTTTGTCTAAGAAAAGTAAAGTCGGTAACTTAGTTAATGACATATTTGATTTATAAGCGTATGACCTAAGGGTACTTCTATGCTGGTCTGGGAGCAAAGAAAAAATATTCAATGTACCAGTTGCTTCTCTTCCCGCGCAGTAAACGCCCATCGAGGAATGGGCGAAAATCATAAGAATCATGTTATAAGCGATGCGGCTAGCAACCCGTCACTATTATCCCTTACGGGGTAGACAGAGCCTAAGGTAACAAAACCTTAACCCCACGTTTAGCATGATTAAGGGCATATAAGTGGAAAGGGAAATCAATCAATCAACTCGATGGGCTTTTACCAACTGCGCGGGAAGAGAAGCAACTCGTAAATTCTATGTTTTTTCTTAGCCATTTCAGAAACTTTACAATAATAATAAAAATATTTTGAATGTGCATACTTTCCATTTTAAACTAGCTGGAAATGAAATAGTGATCCCTGTAATGAGTTCTGTAGTCAAAATGTTCATATCCTTTTTACAAGTTTCATTTTCCAACAAGGTTGATGACCTTTTAAAGACCTTTGGGAGGCAGGAGGTTCATTCATCATTATTAAATTAGACTATGAGATGAAAGGACCGATGAGATGACCAGATGAAAAGGCCTTTGCACAACACTGGCTTTAGGAGGCTAATAAAAATCATAGTCTCATGATCATATCAAGACCTACCTATGACATCGATGAACTTGTAAGCGATGGCGGTTGTGAAGGACAAGTCTGCTGTCACCTCACAGCTGAAGTTGCCGGCGAGGCTGAGGTCAAGACGCCGGAGCACTACCTGCTCCCCGTCCGACCTGTTGGTCTAGAAAGAAAAGTTCGGGTTAGATTAGGTTATATTCAGTCGCGTGCACTTCATAAAGGCAAAAAGACAGTGATGGTACCAGTGATGGACACTTTAAGTTGACAAGCACCAACGGACACTTCATTCTTAATTTAAAAGGGTCCGTGTCCATTACTGGTGCCGTCACCTAGTCTATCCTGCTGTGATTGCCATTTGTTTTCGGATATTTGAGATGGTTAATCACTTACGTCATAATTAACCGAGTTGACAACAAAATCAACAAGCAGCATTTTTGGTAAGTACTATTAAATGAATCGAGAATTTTTACTTCTTGATTTTTTATGGCTACACTGGAAATTAGAACAGAAAAATCCGAAAAGTAAAGCTATGGCCGGGAATCGAATCCGGATCCTCGTCATTCCGTGACGCGTGCTATACCCCTACACCACCCTACACGCAGGTGGGTAAGCCTTCGAATTTTTCTGTCTGTTACTAGCTGTCACGTGACATTATTAATATGCGATTTTTTGTCGCTAAGCGTCATCTGTTTGAATGATGTGTCTGTACGACAAGTTGGTAGTTGTTTTTTGTCTGACCTGTCTCAAAACTCTGTGCACGCCACTGGTTATATTATACAGGTTGCAGTCAAGCGCAAAACGCAGACATGGATAAAACGGGCAGAGAAGATCACTACTAAATATCCAAAAAATATTGCGGGTGAAATTTTTTATGCATAATTCTGAGGGTAGGAAACAAGCAATTGAACAACATTTTGAAGTGAAAACTTCTTTAGTGGCGTTGTGCACTTTTTTGGGATGGGTAAAAAATGTTAAACTCGCGTCAGGGTCACGTGCCATGGCCCTGATCGAAAATGCGTGACCGTAAGACGGAGGGAGTGTTGCTGCTGGGCTGCGGCGCTGCGCGCGTGCCCGAGTGTGCGTGTGTATTTTTACTTCTGCCGGCACACCCGGAGTGCAACCTGCAGCTTTATTTTATTTATTTTTTGACCTTGGATACTAAGTCTTTTTACAGTCCATCCTAAGTACATTTCAGCGACATTTTTCAGATGGTGTTACATATATATTCAGTAATGTTTGGAAGATAATTCTTTACGATTTATTTTAAATTAGCTAGCGACTTTCAATAAAGTTGGGTGTTTAGAATGAGGCGAAGACTCGTGTTTAGAATGAGGTGGTAAAAGCGATGGAATAGTGCGAAGGAGGGGTAATTACACAAAAGATCCACGAATGGGTCGAAGTGTATCCGTAGGCACCCCTAGACTAAGATAAGATGAGACTGGTGTTTTGATGATACGTCTATGGCACTGCATGGGTTGTCGTGTAATACAAATATTGGCTACCTTGTTACGCTATATCAAGTGACATGTCGTTAGCATAAAATTCGACTCCTTGCAGTTTCTGTTCAGCTAGTCTAGATCTGCCAGTTTAATCGCTTTGAGCTGACTACGTGTCGTTCGAAGTGCTCTTATAAACTTGTCCGACAGAGCGACACTACAGAAACGTGGCACAGACGTCGTTCCGAAGCCCAATTTAGTTTTACTGATCCGATAAAGCAAAGGTGAGGGCGTATTCGAAGAAGATTTTCTGTGAGCCAGGGAATATTGGGAACGCCCGCCAGTTCGTTTGCTCTCAATATTGGCACAGGTTGATTAGGTTTTGAAGAATTAGGTGTTGTTTGATATGACGGTGATGAAATTGCAAAATTTTCAAGACCAATTATATTACTGTGTACGGTGAACTGATAGAGCTGTCGTCGAAATAAAATGATAATATATGTTTTACTTAACAATTTCAACAAAAACAGTTTGTCACAATCGGTGACAGTATTCAACCGTGTTTTTTGTTGGCAAACAACAATCAGCGTCAAATACAAATAAATACAAATAAATAATTACCCGGCTTAAAGATTACAGATCGGTTTTCACGGCGAATTTCGGGTTCGTAGAGCGTTGTCTCTCTCTAACTTACGTGACGCCGATTGTCTCTTTCTAAAGACCGAAGTGCAATCTTTATGTCTGGGTACTGTATATTAGGTATCCATAAAGTTTAGATGAGACCAACTTTGAAAGAGGCCTACCGAGACTAAAATAACACCTTATTGAATTAGTGTTGAAATTAGAGAGGCTATTCCAAAATATTCGAAATTCAAAGTTCGTTTTCTACTGTCTCTCTTTCTTATAAATGACTGTGACTACGAATTTAACTTCGGAGTAGGCTTTATGTTCACAGACGGCGAAAATACTGACGATATTGTTGGCTAAGGTTCAATGTCACATCAAAGAGAAGCTTCATTAACATACATTAAATTTCATCAACTCGACAATAAAATTGTCTATGACAAGTGACAATTCAAACTGCGCGCCGTAGATTTTTGACGACTTTATAATCATCACTTGTCACCAACAATAAAATTGCTGCAACTTTTTCTGCGAAGAATTATGTAACACTACATGATGAAAATGGGCCTGTATTATTCTCCAATGGTCAGACTATTTCTGACCAAATTCCAGCAAGAGATAAAGTGGATTTGGCTTGACGAGGTAGTAAACAAACAGCAAGAGATACTTTACTTTCGCATTTATAATCTTAATATAGATTGTATACATAGCCTCTAGGCTAAAAGTACGCGGCTTTTCGGAAAAAAGGAAAAGTGATTTTGATGAACCTATTTTGCGTGAATAAATGTCTAAAACGAAGATGAACTAACTCAAATCAACGAGTCTCCCTTTGGGACTTGCCGTTTTATAGAATACTAGCTTCTGCCCGCAACTTCGTCTGCGTAGAATTATACATAAAAACCTTCCTCTTGAACTCTCTATTAAAAAAAACCGCATCAAAATCCGTTGTGTGGTTTTGAAGATATAAGCATACATAGGGACATAGGGACACAGGGACAGAGAAAGCGACTTTGTTTTATACTATGTAGTGAAATGGTAGAGTATTCTATCCATAGGCTGTTGGCGGCGCTATTCGAGTTAGCGACGTCGGACGGAGTATTTCCATTTTGTTTCACGTTATCTTATATCTTCCTTGTGTTAATTTTAATCAAGGCTGAATAAAGCTTTGATACTCTACACTGTTATCATTACAGACATCAAACTGAAAATAGCGTACTATTTTCTAGACCTTTATATTAAAATTTGGCTTTGTGTAAGCTTTCCTTGCTTTTTGGTACTAATTGCCGAACTGTATTTTTGCTGGCATGTTCAGACTCCAAAAACGGGAGGATTTTAGCTGTGCATTTTCTTTCTATATTGTTGGTAGTCTGTAAATTTTCAATGTTTTTCTTTGGTCGATTGCAACCAATGTAACAATCCATATCAAACATACACCCTCATACATACATCCTCACAAATGTTTGTGTTTATAATATAAAGTCTCGGCGCCCAATATCATTTCTTTGCTTTCGGTGTCGAGACTCTAGGTCGTTGGGGAAAGGGTGCGCTGGAGCTACACAAAGAGCTCAGCAAGAGATTGAGAGAGGCAACAGGAGACCCTCGCGCTGGCAGCCATCTCGCGCAAAGAATCGCAATCGCAGTTCAGCGCGGGAATGCTGCCTGCGTGATGGGCGCCACCTCTCTTTTACAATTAATTTTAAAGTTTATTTAGTTATATTAATTTAATAGTAGTTTTAGTTTTGTATTTACATTTTACGTATCTGTTTTTTCATACTTACATGAAATAAATACATGTAATCATTAAAGTTTAATTGAAATTCAATGAAATTGTATCAATACTTACGTCAACGTAAATTCCGAGCAATCCAAACTCCTTCGTGCTTGGAGACTCTTGTGGCGTATACCTGTTGAAAAATCACATAGTGTCATATATATAGTACATCTTAAGTAAGTATATTGTGCACAGGTGCTCCCACACCAACCACACCAAGTACAGTTTAAGCATAGTGTTTATAACCTTACACACCACTTTGTTATAGAACATGTTATACTAACTTGCATAACAATATTTAGCTGTTAAGCTATTTGTGGCTGGCTGTGTGGCACCAATATATTCTAGTTTCACCCTTATAGCTCTCTTGCAACTCCAGCAAAAGCTTCCAGGGTTATACTGCTTATTCTGTCGTTAAACCATCTTGTATTTTATTTCATTGAATCAGGCGTTACTTTGCGGAGGTCCATTGTTGTTCATTGAAATGAACAAAAAATTTTACCAAATATTTTTTTTAGGTAAACATTTTTGTTCATTTAAACCATCTTGTGTTGGCCATCGAAGTGGTATAGGTACAAAAAATGTCTTACCTGTAGAACTCATGGTTGCCTCGGTACCACTTGACTGAGTACACCGGCGCCCCCTGCATGTCTCTGTAGCAGATTATTGAGGCAGTCTCGTTGCGGATAACTATTGGAGGTTCGACTAGGATTTTGACGTCTCGTAGGCTGGATACGTCTGAAACAAAAGATGGAAATTTGTAAGAGATGCCATGGATCTAAAAAAAATGTTACATATCAATGAATCAATGTGTGAATCAAATTGTGACAAGAAATCCCTACTAAGTAATATTATAAATGTGAAAGTAACTCTGTCTGTCTGTTAAGCTTTCACGCCTAAACCACCGAACCGTTTTTAATGAAATTTGGTACAGAGATAATTTCAGTTAAGAGAAAGGACGTAGAATATTTTTTATCCCGGAAGATTGCATACTATTCACGGGATATCGCGTGAAACCGCTAGTGATTATATGTGATTACAAATATCAAATATCCCACTGACGTTATAAAGTGTTAATATGGTAAAATATTGTCTAATTACCTTACAAACTGTAACAGTATGATGTGAAGTGTATGTAAATTTTGTTGCGTTTTATAACGTTTTACAACACTTTATAACACCAGCGTGGGAGCACCAAAAGAAACTCAATAGATTTCAAAATAAAAAGCCAAATAGTTATGACACAGAAAATTACTACTGGCCGGACTTGAACCTGTGTCTCTGGCGTAATACCCAAATGACCTAGCAAAGCTACCTACAAATATTGGTAACTACAAAGCTGTACCTGTTATTTCTTGTGTGAATGTCAATATTGTAATTCTTCCCTGGCATTTACAGGAACTTTCTTTAAGTAAATGTTTTGTTCATATTACCTCGACGACATTCTGTTAGCCTTTTCTAGAATATCTCTAGAGACTTTCTGGTACTTTTTGTAATGTTATACCCATTTATGTTGCGCTGTATTTTGGTAGCAAAGTTATTTTTCATAAAAACAGAAAAGTTTTATAAGGCAGCTTAAATAATTTTAACGAAGTTTCTAAGAATTATAAACTAATTTTCTTTAGGGACGCGACGGCCCGTTCTTTTGTTTTTTCCAGTGCGAATTTTACGGGGTGTAAATTGGCAGAATAATACTTTGAACGAGGTATATACATTTAAAACCAAACCGGTGTCGTTTGCGTACTTAATGCGAAATCACTACTTTACTAGATAACACTCATATCATGTCTATATCCCTTACGGGGTAGACAGAGCCTGAGGTAACAAGACCTAAAGGCCACGTTTAGCATGATTGGAGGCGACTAGGTGGAAAGGGGAATCAAAATAGTGATGGGTTGCTAGCCGCAGCGCCTATAACGTGATTCCTAAGAATTTCGCCTATTCCCTCGGTGGGCTTTTACTATCTGCGCGGGACGAGAAGCAACTGGCACATTCTATGTTGTTACTAGATAAAGTTTATAAAAAGCACTAGCGAAGTCGTCTATATAAAGTGCTACAAAATTAATCCACTTGTTATGGCTATCCATGGGCAGCGGTGATTGCTTTCCGTCAAGTGACTCGAATCCTCGTTTGCCCCCTATTACATTAAAATAATGCTTTCACGCTTTCATGCTGGTCTGGGAGTAAAGAAAAAGCATAGAATGTTCCAGTTGCTTCTCTTCCCGTGCAGATGTTAAAAGCCCATCGAGGCAATGGACGAAAATAGGAATCATGTTATAGGCGATGGGGCTAGCAACCCATCACTATTTTGATTCCCCTTTCCACCTTTACGCCCACAGTCATGCTAAACGTCGCCTTTAGGTCTTGTTACCTTATGCTCTGTCTACCCCTGCAAGGATAAAGACGTGAAATTTTGTATGTATACGTTTCACGATTTTTTACGAACTCAGTCAAAAATCTTGGGAACCATGTTATGGGCGATGAGGCTAGCAACCCATCGGTCACTATTTGGATTCCCCTTTCCACCTATACGCCCACAATCATGCTAAACGTGGCCTATAGATCGTTACCTTAGGCTCTGTCTACCCTGTAAGGGATGTATACGTGATTTGTGTCAATACAATACAATACAATAACTCTTTATTGAACACCACATATAACAACCAAAACAGAAAAAAAGGTATACCGAATATTACAAGGTAACAATAGGCGGCCTTATCGCTACAAAGCGATCTCTACCAGGCAACCATAATGGACTGGAGAACAGAACAGATCTGAGCAGGTGGTGCAATTTATAATATATATTAATATACTAAGTACTGAAATACATAATATATTATACATGAAACACACATTTATAATAAATGGAGAGACACAATTTAATTCAAGTCAATTTGTGATGTGTACTAAATATTAAGCGCCAATTAGAGCAGACTCCAAACATTGATCCAGAAAGTAAAAAATACTTTTATCGGATTAGAATCAACTCGGCTTTAAAATCAAACAAACTTGCCACTGGGTCAGAAGTTGGGATTCGTAAAATTAAATAAAAGTTTCAAGTTTTCAAAAGTTCCAGCCGCGATGTTTTTCAACTGCCCTCCCTGGAGAAATCAGAGGCGCTCTATTCGGTCCGGGCCGAACTCTGATTTCCAGATATGAGCACGGACTACTAACATAATTATTATTTCGCACCCTTCGTGGAAGAAAGACGTAAGTCCTATTGACTTACAATGGGACTTACGTCTTTCTTCCACGAAGGGTGCGATTTACCCCCTTATTCATAAAATCCTCATTTATTCTTCCATGCTGGTCTGGGAGTTGTGGCGACTGTACATAGCTACTTATTATTTTATTTGTTAGCTAGACTTTTTAGTTGATACTATTTTTATTGACAAAGCCGAGCGCTTCCGAGCGCCGGCCGAGGACTGTCGACCTCAATGGTCGAGTGCGCATGTGCGGTTTCAAATGGCAACTGTCAAACATTTCTTCCCGTGGAATCAGTCATCCTTACCACACGTATATTCCTTATTGTTTTCTAGTTTTCTTATTCCTTGTGTATATTCCATTTCCTTCCTGTATATATTATTCTTCAGTGTTTCCTTCTTAATATACAGTTATATAATTTCTTGTGGAGTGCCTTGTTTACTTGTAGCATACGTAGCACCCCACAGAGTAAAGAAAAAACATAGAATTTACCAGTTGCTTCTCTTCCCGCGCAGATGATAAAAACCAAGAAGCTTTGGATATCAGCTTCTTGATAAAAACCCATTGAGGGAATCGTCCTGTTATAGGCGATGCGGCTAGCAACCCATCGCCAGCTATACGCCCTTAATCAGCTAAACGTTGCCTTAAGGTTTTGTTCGCGTGACCTAAGTTCTGTCTACCCCGTAAGGGATAAAGACGTGATGTATGTATGTATGTATGTTATTCATAAAAAAATACATAACTGTAATTCCTAATGTAATGTTCCGTGCCCAAAGGGTAAAAACGGGACCCTATTACTAAAACTTCGCTGTCCGTCCGCCTGTCTGTCTGTTACCAGGCTGTATCTCATGAACCGATAGCTAGAATATATTTTTAATTTTATATCTATGTTTTCTTCCATACATTAAAAGAAAGTTCATATAAATTATTTTAAGTTTTTTTTCTCATTTTCCTTTTTCAAAAATTATATTCTAGTATTCTAATTAAGTACTTTTATATATGTTTCGCGTCCTTACGCGTCCGCCACATTCAGCTAGGAGGCTGAATTGCTTAAATGTGCTATGTTAAATAAATGTGAACACTGTTTTGTCAATGATATAAACTCTTCGTGATTTGTTTATGAGCCATGTATGACTGTTTGTGTTCCTCTATAAATAAATAAATAAATAAATTTCAGTTAACCAATATAAAAATACCTCACACTGCATAAACTGTGCTTAAGCAAAGCTGCAACACTGCCATTTAAAATAACTTTCCGTGTACGAAAAACTCGATACGCGAGTCCGACTCGCACTTGGCCGTTTTTTAAATAATTAATTGTCTGTAGTTTCACCGAAATGTCGAGTAAAAGACAGGTCGAAAATATGATGACTCTTGCACGGTTGAAAATGTAACCTAACCTAACCCATAGAATTTCGCACGATTTAATGTCACAAAAAGCTGAGTATTTTTCCCTTATTTTCTCGTATGAAAAGGCTGAATGGCTCCTAAGCCATCGTAAGTATCGAAGACTTAAACCACACTCGGCCGTCGATAAGCCAATAAAACCTACAAAACCGAGGTACATCTGTCTATTACGGGTGTTACAAATACACCGGGGAGACGGCGGGCAGGCCGCGCAAACGCAGACGTAAGAATATACATACACATCACTATCACTACATAGTATAAAATAAAGTCGCTTTCTCTGTCCCTGTGTCCCTATGTCCCTATGTCCCTGTGTATGCTTATATCTTCAAAACAACACAATGGATTTTGATGCGGTTTCTTTTAATAGATAGAGTGATTCAAGAGGAAGGTTTTTATGTATAATTCTACGCAGACGAAGTCGCGGGCTGAATCTAGTACATACATAAAACACAATCTTTATCCCTTGCGGGGTAGACACAGCCTTTTTTTTAACGGAGAGGCAATATTTATGGATGCCCTAGGCACGGTGATGCTTAGGGTTATGTGGGACTCCCTCCCGAAGGGGTATACCCGAAATAAAAACTCTCTGGCGTTGCCTCAATCCGGTGTGATGGGGACGCAGTGGGATGCCACTAGGGTTTCACCACCAGGTGTTGCGGTGGTCACCGTGTGCGCCCGCAACGCCCACAGCACATGGCCAGGAGGGAACGTTTGTGTTTTTAGACGGTATGCCAATCCTCCCCTCCTTCCTTATGAAGGTAGCGGCGAGCTGGAGAGCCCGTCATACCTCCGTTCGTGCTGCCCCGAGCGCGGAGATGCATAAGGCGCATTTTCCAAACGTTAAAAAAAAAAAAAAAAAGGGTTTCACCACCAGCCCCCTCAGTGGCCCCGGCTTTCGCCAGGACCGCGCGAAGAAGGAGAGGGCCCGTACGCTGGGCCCGTCTTCCCTTGACAATGAGGGTAGACACAGCCTAAGGTAACAAGACCTAAAGACCACATTGAGCATGATTGATTGGGAATCAATTAATTAAAACAAAATAAGGATTGATATGAGGGGCTGACTAATTGCGATCACCACTAGTGGTGTAGTCCTGGGCAGCTTTATCGGAAAATGTTTCTGTTCTCGATTTAAAAGTCGCTCTGTATTTTTATTCGACACTGGCTTAATTCTCGATTGCATTTAATTTTTATTGGAAGCTGGGATTATTTTAACCAAAATATAACATTTTTCTATTTTTAGTTATAACGGTTTGGAAATTTAAGCGGTTTTTCAGACATTTATGTCTGGGTGTTTGTTCGGCGGCCATTTTGGATAATTCTCGCCGTGGTGGCAGAGTGGTCGCCGGCGCCGACCCGCGCCGGATTGACCTGTCTAATGTACTAGAAAATGGAATTTTCCTGCGTGTGCTCGGATAAAATCGTGACTTATTACCTACTTTGGCTTACAACTCAGCAAATCCCCTTTTGAGGTGTAAAGAAATATGTTTTTGTACGTTTGTAACGAATAAACTGAAAAAATACTAGACCAATATTAAAAATCTTCTAGAACTCGAGAACAAACATTCGTAGATATATTTCCATCGAACCTGGGACACGAAGCTTTATGATTAGGTTCTCTAACCACTGAACTTTCCGGTAATCAAATAAATCTACCTACTTTCCAGTACGCAGCGTCTTGGCTCTCTCCTTGCACTGGTATGTAACCGCCATAACAATTACCACAAAGACAATATTGACTTACCCGTAATTAGAAGCATTAAGCGTTTGATGGTATACCTACAGGTATCGCATTATGGTTGCTAAACAAACATACACACACATAGGTTTTCACACAGAGACAATGACTGTAGAAGAGTACAATGCTATATTATAACATTGGAAACGATTTTGCTTTTTAAAGAAACGTTTATTGGCTTTATCGATACGATATTCTGCGAAGGCCGTTAAAAGCAGGCCGGTTATGAAGATATTGTATGTTGAATGAATATAAATAAATATGAGTGGTCTCTGTCTAACATCTTGTGAAAAAAAGGACAGCATTGAAACTTGAAAGCAGGATTGCCTACAATAACAGAGGAATTCTATATTCCAATAAATTTTAACGCCTTTTCAAATAAACTCACTTCCATGCTGGTCTGGGAGGAAAGAAAAACATAGAATGTACCAGTTGATTCTCTTCCGGCGCAGATAGTAAAAGCCTATCGAGGGAATGGGCGAAAGTCTTAGGAATCATGTTATAGGCGATGCGGCTAGCAACACATCCCTATTTAGATTCCCCTTTCCACCTATACGCCCACAATCATGCTAAACGTGGCCTTAAGGTTTTGTTACCTTAGGCTCTGTCTACCCTGTAAGGAATAAAGACGTGATATAATTATGTATGTATGTAGGTATGTACATAATCATAAACGGGTGAGGACCGATTAATTACACACCATTAAAGTTGCGTTAGTAAGGTAATTAAAATTCGCTAACTTTTTCCATTGTGACACGAAAATTAGTCATACATTTTTGTATGGACAACTTTCGTGTCACAATGGAAAAAGTTAGCGAATTTTAACTACCTTTCTAATGCAACTTTACCGGTGTGTAACTTTTTGGTCCCCACCCAAAAATCATACATTAAAAAACAAAAGCTACCACAAATTGTTCATTTAAATTGTCCCAAAAACTTCAATACTTAGGTAAAAACTACAAAATAAACTCGCCTTTATACTCTTCAAGAGTTTACATGTAATATATACTTTATAACATATTTCCTCCAAATAACAAGCTCTAATAAGATCGGTTCCTTAGGTCTAATAAGATATACGTATTTATCGTAAGAGACGTATTCCACGTAGTTATTAGAAATATTTTGGTACAACATTAATATGAAGAAATGGAATTGACCGCTTAAATGAACCATGAGATGCGTTTATTTTCTCCCTCTTGTTAAGAGAATGGAGGTTATTATTTTCCCTGTTCCAGGGAAATAATAAATAAGTAATGAAACAGAAAATTGGTCTGTGTAATTTACAAGCTTGTATTGAAGGTTTGCTTAGGACCACAAAAGTTAATTTAGAATTGGGCTTTTCTGGTGATAAAACAAACAAGTAAGAATTACAGAACAAAGATGTAGAAACTCACGACAGAAGCTTAATCATCTCGGAGCCAAACCTTGAGCATAAGCCAGCTAAATATAAATTAGTTTATCGCATGAAAGAAAGTTATTCAGACAAACAGTTGCGTCCTAATACGGGTAACTTAAAAAAGGCGTGTCGTTTTTTTTTTTTTTTTAATCTTATATTTAAAGAGGCTAGTACACAGGGGTGACTATGTCAGCCTCATGGGAGGACTCCAGAAGATCGGAAATTACAATTTATGCAGCATCCCCTCCCCCAGAACCAGATGCTCTGGTTGTGAAGGAATGCTGCACAAATTTATATATGCAAAGAGCTTTGTCCGACGAAGGGCAAGCCAGCAAAACATTTACTTCACCATTGTGCATGTTTAGGTTCTCCCTCCAGGTACTTCTCTCTAGCCTGCTTATATCGGTCGCATTCCACCAGAATATGGTATAAATCTTCAGTTTTATTACAGACCTCGCACAAAGTGTGTCGTTTTGACATGCTAATTTTAAAATTCCCCAAAAACAGAATCAAAAAATGTAAAATAATATGATTATTGCTATGTTGGGCATCTCACTTTTAGACCATAACCCCAATTCCGAAATTCGGAAACAGACTAGAGTTGTGGATGTCGAAACTAGGAAAACACAGCTGAAGTGGCGATGCGCGGGACACTTGGCAAGACGGAACAGATGATCGAAGGCGGTCACAGAGTGGTGGCCAAGACTGTGTCGAAGCTCAGTGGGCAGACCATCAGCCCGTTGGTCAGATGACATGTATCATTCGGCTGGAAAACCGTGGATGAGACTGGCACGGAATCGGGCAAAGTGGCGTGAAAATGAAGAGGTCTCAGCAGTGGGTGGATGTGGGCTGATTAGATAGATAGATGGTTATAAAACCTAGAAGCATAATGCTCAAATTTATGCTCAAATTGAAACTGAGACTTCGCTTGCGATTCACACACGCTCACACTAAAATCACACTAATGCTTTTGCAAACTTCACTACCGTGCATCTATTTTCTTTGTGTCACTCGGCTCGTCGGACTTCCCAATATTTTCAATTATGTTTGAATACGAATAGGATAGTACAGTCGAGAGCATAAATTAATATCTATACAGCCATCATGTCAATTATGTGTCGCCGACCTTATTTTTTGCGGCAGAAGTTTTTGACGTCTTGGTAACGTACATTATATTAAGCCCTTGACGTCCACCATTGCCCACTTACTCATATACTTAGAAATTTGAAATTTCAACTACGTATGTTGTCGTCCCGCTTACACGAATAGTAGGTAGTCAAGTAGAGTGAGAGAAACCGAATAGATAATACGAACTTCAAACGTAGAACTTGTTATGAACTTTTGCACTCGATAAAAAAACATAATGTCACGTTCAGAAACGCGATCCGTTATCCATTATTAATTTATTTTAAAATCATTTTCCTAAGTTATTTTCAATATTCGCTAACATTCGTTGCTAAACGAAAAACTGATCTACTTGAAATCGGACTGTTTTTCTTCCATCCACCATTTCTCTCGCTGTAGTTAGGAAAAAAATTGTGTTTTGCTCGGCAGTAAAGTTGTTTAGTGTCACGGGCTCTGAAACCCGCGAAGCACAGGAATCTTTTAAACCATTCGCTTCGCTCGTGTCTACCCAGTAAGGGATAAGCGTGATTTATGTATGTGTGTACTTCACATCTGAGTGAAGATAGGGCAGGTATTATAAACTAACCTTAAATAGGCGAAGGACAGACTTAATCCCAACTACTTAAAGAGCGCTCTTTGGGTTGACGAGTTAGAATCAACTTGCATTTAACTGAGCCAGCGAGACAAGGGACCCGTCCCTTTGCTTTTGTAACGACAATTGTGTTTGCTGAAGGTAATGTTTTTATAATTAATTAGTTGGCCCGTTATTTTCGGATAGCTATTTTCTCGATCGCTCCGTAACTAATTATTTTCGGAGTTTCACATTTAGTGTTCTTTTTTTAATGCCTCTCCGGCGATGGTTGGCAGTCAGTTCCGAATCTATCTCGTCTCTCGCGAGGCGAAGTAGATGGGCAACTTGTGATGCCGATCTACTCTCGAAGATTCCTCAACCAAGACTTCTGTCGTCGGCATGTGTCTTTTGCCCATCATAATGAGCTTTAGTATAGTTGACGGGGAGTAATTATTATTTTGTACTTTGTTCTAAATTAAATTCTGTAACATTCCAGTATAATCATAAATATTACATTTGTGAGTTAAAAATAATATATAAGCAGGTATTTCAAGTTAAATAAAATCCTGTGTTAAATGGTGGCATTCTCCATCTTTTAATTTATCAGTAACTAGCTTCTGCCCGCGCCTTTGTCTGCGTAGAATTATACATATAAACCTTCCTCTTGAATCACTTTATATATTAAAAAACTCCATCAAAATCCGTTGCGTGGTTTTAAAGATTTAAGCATACATAGGGACAGACAAACAGACAGCGGAAAGCGACTTTGTTTCATACTATGTAGTGATAAAAAAAATTCTAAACGACACTAAAAATTAGAACACAAAAAAAATTAAAAAGTAAACTTATTTACTTTACTTTTCGGATTTCATACTTTTAATTCTATTCTTTAATTATATTGTACTAAGATTAATGGCATTGTATAATTGACACTCATTTTGGAAATAGTTTATTTTAGGTATAGTATAGTTTAAGTCTAGTTTCACATAATGTTATACATATACAGTTCATTTATGTTATGTAACTTCGGCCTATCTCTTCCTCTCCAAAATGCTGCGCCCAACAGGGTTTCATATGTTATATTGTGCATATTGCCATCTTTATACTGTACCTGTGACATGTGAATTGTATTAAATAAATAAATATATAATAGTCAGTATTTATCATCACGATTCACTGCCAAAAACAGTGTTTTGAAGCGTAAACTGATCGACGTAATTCGTTACGTACGTAGAAACATAATACTTTAATTAGATAGCCACTTAACGAATTACATTAATTACATTTCCCACCATTTTTATTGTTTTAATTTATTACTTTCCAAGTAAAAGATAAAACGATACTTGGAACGAAACTAAGCTTCCGCTTTCTTGTTGTTCAGTTTGATTACTCTGAAGTAAATTACAGAAAAGATTTTGTTGGATCTGTTTAGGGTTGCTCGAGCAGTCTTGAATTATGAATATATCTTATACCTTCTTGTTCATCCTGACAATAAGAAAAGGATAGAATGATTCACGAGGAAGGGTACTGCCAATTTTTCTTATTCAATAATTGAAAGAGGTCACGCTAAAATGGCACCGGTAAAGTCTGTGAGCTTAGTGTAAGTTTTCGGTCACAAAATACGTCTCGCACGCGTTTGGGCATTTTCAAAAAAACATGTACCCTAGACTTTTTTTTCCAAAATGATGACATTTTGGGTTTTTCTGAATCAGAATTATTAGCACTATTTATTTTTGAAAAAAAAGTGTCCATTGGTTTTATTGTCAGCTTTGTGACACTATTTTCATACGATTTATATGGGGCGTCGCAAAACTGACACGAAAAATTTGTATGGGAAATTAAGGTAATCTTGTTGGAAAAAGGATACGCGTTTTTTTGAAAATGTCAAATACTATGAGATTATTCCATAGTAGTTGAGACGTTTACGTGAACGCGTTCGAGACGTTTTTATATGCGAAAATTTACACTACATCCTCGGAACCAATTTTGTCGATACTGGTCGATACGATAATGGTCAAAGACCCCCCCCCCCCCTGTTGGGCTCTTAGCCAACGGTCAGTGATTATACCTCAGAAACTGCCAGGAAATCATTAGCCGATGCCCAGAGAGCACCGGGCCAAGCACTGCTTTTCCCCCCGGACGGATCCAAAAACGAACCGCAGCTCTTGACCACACGTGGAGGTAACCCGACTCACACCCCTGGTAAACATAACGTTAGTCTGTCTTTATCTGTCAGTTTGACATTTGCCTTTGACAGCCGACTTTGTTTAATTTCTACTGACTTCTACAATGTTAAACCTTGTCTTAGGTTAACCGTACTACATTATTTAGAGACTGTTTTAACCCAGCGTTAGCAGTTAACTTGGAGTTGCATAGTTAACTCTAGACCGCGCAAGTCCGTCTGAATCCTTAAGGAGTTAATTCCGTTTTCAATCCGTTTCCGTCTGTTCTAAAGTGTAACTCTAGCTTAAGAAAATTAGTTATGTCGTCAAAGTACCGAAGAGTACAGTGAAAAACATGTACTGGCCTGTTGTATGTGTGAGTAATCTGTGCGAATAGACAAAATGACGTTCCTAATTAGAAAAATGACTTAAGTCCCATATCAGTTCTGTACACTACATACAACAGATACTTAAGTTTTTCACCTATAGGTATAATTCTTCTTAAATTAACGCGCTACATTTTTTTTTTACTACGAACTGACCAGTGATTGACCTCTCACTTGGTGGAAGGTGCAGATAACTAATAGATATTACTAAGGATGGAAGGGTAAACTAAGTCGGGGGCCACTGGGATCACGGAACATGTTCGTCGCTCTGGGGGTATACAGTTCTGAAATATTATGTTTGTTTAGTGTGTCTATCGGCCACTAGATGCCGTTGTATCGGGCCATCGCATTCCTACATCGGGGTAACGGTATATTCCCCAAGAATCTATAAAAGGGGTGTTAATTTTAATAGATTTGTTATTCAGCCAAAAGCCGTTGCATTTTCATCGACGGTCATCAGGGGGGCTACTTCGAAGTTCGTATCACACCATCCCTCTTACTCCCAAATTAAAGACTATTAGTGTAAACGGAAGGCCACGAAACGAACTTTGAACATCAAATTACATAGTGTAAGGCCCGTCACCGGGACGTACCCCTAAGATGATGATTTACCCCCTTATTCATAAACGCTCTAAATAGGCTTCTGCTAACCTAGCAATCGTTTCTCCTTATCTGTCACTTTGACATTTACTTTTCACAGATAAGGACTAACGATTGCCAAGTTAGTAGAAGCCTATAGCGTTTATGAATAACGTGTTTACTTACCTAATTAACATTGTAATCAGTGTCGTAAAAGAATTCAAAGATCTATTATTTGGTTTTCTACTTATATTATATCCTTGTCGTAACGCCAAACATAATGTATCCATCCTAGACTTAGTACTGAGACCTTGGGCATTCTTACTACATAAAATCGGGTTTAATTTGCTTTAAAGTAATTTTAAATTTCAAGTAATACCCATTTAATTATGTTCGTATCCATCTTTGTTTGTGTTGCCCGTAGCCAAGTACTTTCAGACCTTTTCTTTGACTTCAAAGAGACTTGAAAGAACAAGGTTCCACCAACTTTTGCATTCAGGGAAAATAACATTTAATAACGTAATACAAAAGCGACCGGTCTACCTGAGCAGTCGTGCAGTGAGGCAGACCAACGACCTCGCCCCTTATCACTGTGGCTATAACCTGCCCTTTTATTTGCTAGGAACGGTATTGCTGAATAAAAGCTATCAAAAGACCTTCCTTTATAGCCAATAATATTTAAATGCAATAGAGATACAGCGTTCATAGCAAATTCATATTGCGAATTATTATTGTGAGACGCCCGAACACAAACATTTTCTCGAACTGTTACGTCGTGTAATGTAATAATGTCTGTGTTCTATTTTTTTTTCCTTAGATTTTTATGTCAGTAATGAAATAACATTTCTTTTTATAGAAAATTTAATTATCGGGACTATGTTTGCTCTTGAGAATAGCGTTCGATCAAAATTCAGTAATTTATTCTGTGAATAGATGGTAGAAGGGCTCTAAAAATATTCGGCTGCCAGCCGGCAACTTGGACTTATAGACTTCACCTTTAAAATAGTGATTAATTGCAAAAGGTCATTTAACTTTTAAAGGCAATATAACTTTCTTCTCGGTTGTTAAGTTTTTATATAAAAAGTACAGAACGACTCGGACATAATGAAAGCACCAAACCAAATTACTCACCTATTCGAACATCGGTTAAACGTCCGACAGTTTATCAAAAATTAAAGGTTTATTTTGCGAAAAGGCTTTTCGTGACCAGCGCCCTTTTTGGAAATTCCATCATTGCCGAGAATGCGCTGCAAAAAACTAGCCCCCTTATGCATAAACGCTCTAGGCTTATGCTAACTTAGCAATTGTTTGTCCTTATCTGTGAAAAGTAAATGTCAAAGTGACAGAAGGACAAACGATTTTTAAGTTAGCAGAAGCCTATAGAGCGTTTATGAATAAGGGAGTAAGTGCTTTCAAAGTGACATAAAAATACTAGCTTTCTTTTCTAAGGCAAAAATTAATTTAGATTTCCACAGTAAAAATCGGTCTCCATCGTCCAAAGATATTAAATCCTTTATTACGAACGAAGTTATTGATTGAAATAACTTTTCTTATGTCAGCTGCCAATGCTAACCCAAGTAACTTGACTTTTTTTATTTTTTTTTTATTACGAACTGACCAGTGATTGACCTCTATCTCACTTTGTTGTTCACTTTCTTTTTGTTTTTCATGTAACAAAAGCAATAAAAGGTAGCCTCAGCTCCGTGCGCTTAGCATATTTCTAAACTGATCGTAGCAATCCTTTATTTCAATATCTTTTTGCAACCACAATTCCAAAACTAACCAAAAACGTGGTCCCTCGAGTAAAGTTCCTTTAAGAAAATTCCACATATCGCCTGAATATAAATCGGCTACTCAGATTCGATCGGTCTATCTCTATTCAATTTGAATGCTCGTGTTGGCCGTAATAATTTCCAGAGTCCCGAGTGAGTTCACTCGTTATGTATAGCAAATAAAACTGGCGCATCAGACGCGGTATAATGCTTAGTATGGGAATGTTTGTGTGCCTCGATAGCGCCGATAAGAAAATCGGTACCCCATACGCAAATAAATTATTACTTTTCTAGTCGTAGTTTTGTGTCGTACAGACACATCATTCAAACAGATAACCCTTGGAGACAAAAAATCGCATAGGAACAAGGTCACGTGACAGCTAGTATCAGATAGAAAAATTCGAAGGCTTACCCACCTGCTATTGGTGGTGTAGCGGTATAGCACGCGTCACGGAATGACGAGAATCCGGGTTCGATTCCCGGCCATAGCTTTACTTTTCAGATTTTTCTGTGTTCTAATTTTCAGTGTCGCTTAGAAATTTTACTTTTCTGGTAGTCGCTATATTATGTGTGATGTGTGTGGGTGTTTCATAACTTTCCAGTAAAAGATAATTTCCGCTAAACGGCTGGTATCAGATCTAAAAGGATACGATCGGATGCGACAGCAGCCGATTGTTGGAAATCATGCTTAACTCACGGTTTGGCTTATACAATAGAAAAGAAAAGAAAAGAAAAGAAAATTTATTTTGCAAATTGGCCGCTAAGGGCTCTTTTACATGTCTTTTGAAACTACCAGCACATTCGGAAAGACCATCATTGCCAAGAAGAATGCGCCGCAAGAAACTTGGCAGAAAGTCATTTTTTCAAATAAAAATACAGTAACTAAGAATACTTAAATTCTACTTACATTAAATACATTTATATAAGGGATGTATAAGGTCCCCGAGCCTTAAATTATATTAATCTATAAATAGTAGAGATGTATAAAGTCTCTACTGGTCAAAAAAAAATAAAAAACAAAAAAATAATAATAATAGTAAGTTCAGTGGAGGTGTAAAACGCCTCCACCGTCAAATAAACTAATTGGAGATGTCTCCAATGTCGCAGGAAAAAAAAAATTATATATAAAACAAAATTATGAAATATACATTTCATTTCAAGTAAGTAACCAATAAGCTTTTGGATTCCGAGGGCAAGCTTACGTCTGCCGCCCCCAATGTTGGCTCTCACGCACTCATGTCCTGCTCTGAAAGCAGAGCGGTACCGAGGGCATGTCTCGCTTCCGTCCCCACAGGCACACTATGGGAACGTTTTAGGAACTTCGACGTCGCTAGCCTGCAACTAAACAGTAAAAGAAAAAAAAAATAAGAAAAAAATTTGACCGGAAATCCATAAGCTTAACAATATACCTACCTAATACCTAGTTTAATACACATACGACATAGCAATATTTATGTCATTGTAAAAATTAATCATTATGAAAAATAGAATAAATATTTAAATAAACAATTACAATAGGTACAATATTTATATTGATAATACCTATCTTAATTAATAATTTTAATTAATACAGCTATACAATTTGGAATCTTAATTAATCAAGATCAGCTAACCTCAACAGCAGACGGTAGCAACAGGGCCAGAGACCGTATCTAGTCGACACTACACGCATACACTCATACACACACACACACACGCACACATACACACGCACTACAGGATCACTCACAAAACACTGGATGCTTACGGTAATTTTTCCAAAGATGGCCATGTCATGTTATTATCACACATGTACTCATCGACTGTGTAATATGCTTTCTTTAAGAGCGTGTTCTTTATGTATTTCTTGAATAACACATATGACAATTTCCACGCATCTACAGGCACTTTGTTGTAGAACCTGACACAATTTCCCAGGAAAGATTTACTTACTTTCCGTAGACGAAATTTAGGAACGAGAAGCTTGTGTTTATTACGAGTGTTGATATCATGGATGTCCGACACTTTCTTAAAGGAATTGAAATTCTTGTGTGTGTACATAATCACATCGTGTATGTACTGCGAAGCTACTGTGAGAATTTCTATCTCTTTAAAGCGCTCTTTTAATGACTCTCGGGAGTTCAGATTGTAGATGGACCGAACTGCCCTCTTCTGTAAAATGAAGATACTCTGAATGTCAGCTGCTCTTCCCCAAATCAGAATGCCGTAAGACAAAATGCTATGAAAATAGCTGAAATAAACCAGTCGAGCAGTTATACAATACAATACCAATAACTCTTTATTAAACACCACATAATAACAACCAGAACAGAAAAAAGGTATACAGAATATTACAAGGTAACAATAGGCGGCCTTATCGGTACAGAGCGACTGTTACAATGCGAATAAAACTATTTGACAGTAAAAAACTCCATTTGATTAAAATATTTCATAAAGCGGGATCTTTTGTTATTTTTTTTACGTTTAAAGCAACTTGTGACGTTTAAAAGCTCAATTAAATAGCTAATTATTTTCTGATTTCAAAGTACCTCAAAATCTAATTTTACAGTTGATTGAAAGTTAATCGAGTCGTAAAAGCATGAATACACAATTTGAGCATTCATTTTTTCACAACTTAATTTATAATGTTCTATTAAAGAATCTTATAGTTTCATAGTTCTTCATACGGGTGCGTAACGATGGCTATAAAAATTGTTGGTATAATATTAGTAGCAATAACGCTCATTTGATATAATTATTAAATCATATAACAACACTTAATATATTTACATATGACATAATTATCATTTCTTATAATGATCATTTGATATAATATCATTTAATATAACATTCTTTAAGTATAATGCTTATTTCCTATGGCTATCAAAAAGTAGGTTAGGTTAGGTTTGAACTGCGTCCCCCAACAAAAAAAATGAGCGTTATACCATATAATCGTTATAAGAAATAAGCGTTCTACCGAACGATAAATATACGAAATAAATGTATATATTTTAAAATTATACCAAACGTTTATTATACACAATGAGTGATTATACCCTTTGAAATTATATCAAATGTTGATATATCGATAGAAAATATATTAAATATTTTTATATCGATCATTACACACCCCTTCATACACGTCCCAAGTAACCAAACTTTACGGAGTTAGTTCGCAAAAATAGCAACGTTTTTCAGCTACGTTATATTTGGCTGACCCAAAAAATCCGTTGTATTTATAACTACAATCTAACATAAACTGTTTCACTTTGTCGAGGGTGCATCTGGAGTGCAGCCAGATTTCTGAAGTTTCAATTAAAAAGCGATAATGTAAATCCGTTGGAAGCTAGCGCGGCGTCGGCAAACACTCTGAAAAATCGTCACAGATCCCATTAACTTAAGTTTCAACTACGCAAACTCTTTGTTTATTCAGATAAATATCTTCACTTCCAGAAACGAAATATACATAGGTACATACAACCATAGGGGTAGGCAGAGACTACTTTGTTCCACTTGCTACGATCCCGACATAATATTTCTTTCGCTTCATCCACAGTCATCAATCTCTTCATACATGCTCGTCGGTTTCAGGTACTCCTGGCCTGACCTTTTTCCAAAACGTCTCCTATTTGGTCTCAGTACGTCCGTCTAAGCCTTCCCCTCCCAACGTAACCATTCTTAATCCCCATATAGATCTGTTTAGTTAGTCTACTTTCATCCATCCGCTCTACACGCCCAAACCAACTAAGCATACTTTTTTCTATCCAAGTCACTATATCCTCTTTCACACCAGCACGTTCCCTTATCACACCGTTCCTTATTCTATTTTTCAATGATACACCTTCCATACTCTTTAACGCTCTCATTTCTACTGCATTTATTCTACTTTCATGCTTCTTTTGCCATACCCAAGTTTCGCTACCGTACATTTTATTCCAGTGTCAAGTCTATATGTAGAGATGCGCAATAAATACCATCTTTTATCAACAAAATTTGAACTACACTTGAGAGAGATTTTCTGAGTTAGGTTTCTGTTGTAAGTAGAAAAGAATTTAAAAAAATTGGCTGTCTCCAAGATATTTCAATATCCTAATCCCACGATTAAAAGGACTGGCCATACATACACACATAAATCATGTCTTTATCTCTTACAGGGTTGACAGAGCCTAAGGTAACAAGACCTTAAGGCCACTTTTAGCATGATTGTGGGCGTTAAAGTGGAAAGTGGAGTCAAAATTGTGATGGGTTGCTATCCACATAGCCTATGAGCCTATGACATCATTTTTGCCGATTCCTTCAATGAGCTTTTTTATCATTTGCGCGGGTAAAGAAGGAACTTTACTGGTACATTCTATGTTTTCGCGCTACCGAAACTTCTTATTACGAAAACATTAACACAACATCCAACTCAGTTATTTCGTACTTCGTCAAATACAAGCCAAGTACATGTAGGTACATCTATCAGGAGATTCATTTTTTATTATTTCACAAAACCTTGCCTACAAACAAAGCAGCAGTACAGAATCTCTTTTTTTAGTCGAATGAAAAGTTCATAACATTTTTTCGGTGAAAAAAGACTTAGTTCATTGCACAAAAAAACCTTCACACAAATCTAAAAGCTCAATTGTCACATAACCCTTTCATAATCACAAACCCTCGAAATCGGGTCGCGCATACAAAACGCCTGCGTATATTTTTTTACATATGTTAACTCTGAGTGTTGCCAGTCGTATTCGGTGAGTAAAAACCGAGCTACAGTGGCACATGAAAGGTTTGATGCAATATAAGTGAAAAACTTAAGTAAATGTGTGAGTAATGTTTGTAAAACAAATTGACGTTCCAAATTAGAAAAATGACTTAAGTCCCGGGGTGCAAGTCGGGTTACCTCCTCATGGTGGTCAAGAGCTGCGGTTCGTTTTTGGATCCGTCCGAGGGGAAGAGCAGTGCTGGGTTCAGTTCACCCTGGGTATCGATTCATGATTTCCTGGCAGATTCTCAGGGATATCATTATCCGTTCGCTAAGAGCATATTTGTCACAAGATTTTTGAATACTGTATTTATTACGTTGACATTGGCGAAATCGCATCCATCAATGGGGCCATATTAAAAATGGAGAAGAAGAAGACTTAAATCCCATGTCAGTTATTTACACATGCACCAGATCATTGGTTTAGGACTTTCTACTAAATATTATAAACGCGCCAGTTTGTGAGTATGGATGTATAGGGGGATGTATCGATGTTTGTTTCTCTTTCACGCCAAAATGATCGCACAGATCTGAATGAAATTTGGCACAGAGACAGACTGAAGTCTAGAATAGCACATAAAGTACTTTTTTATTGAGTAGTTTCCGCGGGACAGCGATAAACAATCCCTTTACGAATTCGCGGGCATCAGCTATTAGTTCTATAAAGATTTACGGTCAATAACATTACACAGAATTATTTTCTAAGGTATGTAGGCTGTTATTATCTCCAGATAATATTTGATATATTTGAAAAACAGCGCCTTTTCTCGTCCCTGGTGAGCAGTAGATGTTCCACGGGAGTTTGTAATTGTGTCGTACAGAAACATCATTCAAATAGATAACGCTTGGCGACAAAAAATTCGCATAGTAACAAAAACGTCACGTGACAGTAACAGGTAGAAAAATTCGAGGACTACCCACCTGCTATGGGTGGTGTAGGGGTATAGCACGCGTCACGGAATGACGAGGATCCGGGTTCGATTCCCGCCAATAGCTTTACTTTTTGGATTTTTCTATGTGTTCTAATTTTTACTGGCATTTAGAAAGATAATATTAATTTAAATTCTGGTGTGGACATGAGTATAACTACAAAATAAACGGTCTTTTCGGTCTTCGTCTTTTCGGTATTTTGGGTAGCCACACGAAATCGACCTATAATTGGCATTTAAAAGACACCATTGAATTTCCTCACAGGTATAATGTATGTTTATTTACGACGAGCTTTTGCCCGCGGCTTCGCACGCGTGAACCATGAGCATTTCAAAGAAGCAAGCAATCAAGCAAGCGAGCAAGCGAACCTGCAAGCTTTCAAGCAAGCATGCAAGCATGTAAGTATGCAAGCAGATGATGAAAATGAGATATCGGCACGTAAATTCTAAAAAACTCAGACGTGGGAGCTCGGGTTCGAACCTACGGCGTTCTGTAGGTAGCTTAACAGAAATTACCAGAAGGTGGTTCAGACGAAGTGACGGCCCATATCTATCCTTGGATACGAAACTGGTTTTATCCAGTCCATTGAAATATCGTTATTCATAAAGTGAAAAAATACTTTGTTGTGATACGTATAATGCAGAATTAAGGCTCCGATGTGACAGGCGTGACGAATGAGTATTTTATTCTCTTTAGTCCACTAAAGCCGTATAAAATTTACATGCTTTGAAAATAAATTATCATTCCCGTTTTAAATTGCTTTTTCCACCAGTATTGTCCGTTTAATAAAATGGGACCATTTCAAAGAGGCCCCAGTGACCTTAAAACTGTTTCATGTTATTCTTAGAATAACAATAATTTAGAACGGATTTCACTAAAAGAGAATAAAATTCTCTTTGAAGAAAGATGTTATTAAAGAGTTACCAGAAATATCTAATCTTTTTTTTTCCTTAACCGATTATTAAGTCTGTGGACAAAATGAAAAAATTGTTATGCACAGCACTTAGCCGAGTGGGCGGTACCCATCAATGAAAAATGTAATTACCTTCAGAAAATTTCGATGGATAAAAAATAGAGAATTTCATTGGCGTGAGCTGTCAAAACAGGCCTTTATTTTGTGACGAGTTTAGCAAGTGAAAAAACAAAATATTACTTCTATCCCGCTTTCCCCCGCAAAACCTTCTCATCCCGTTCCGGTACTATCATTTTTTGTTAGATGGCAGTCGCGCGCCATTTGCATTCAAGCAGCTCGTGATGGACACTTTTCGACAGTGGGTAAGACATTGTAATACCAAACCTTTTATACACCGTCCCGTTGTAGAATAATCTTTATTTGCCAAGTAAACATTGGTTCATCATTTACTCTGCTTATTGCGTTTAGTTGTCTATTTATAATTCCTAAAACCTTCCTCCTCGCCCACAAAACCGAGAAAACGTGAAGATTCACCAAAACTAACCTGTAACAACGTAGCAATAAGAACCATGATAGATGACATCGCGAGTGGCACCTATATCGTTGATTGGACTGACAATTCGCTCGAAACACCTTATTAACTAACCATCCCAACTCCCCAAGGACTTGACCTTTCCAAGGACAAGTACCCCAAATATTAACAAACTCGACACATCAATCAACTAAAGTTTTGATTGATTTCCAAGTCACATTAGATCAATGAATTTGACAAGTTAATCATAACTATTTCGAACTTAAATGAGACGTGGCCTCCAAAGAATAGTCAGTAGCCATTTAAACGCTAAAGGTGAGGCCAGACAAGTGCAATATTTTGAGTTGTCAGTTGCGTAATTTCTGTCGCGTAATTTTCGCAGCATACAAAAGTACAACTCTTTTTGCTTCACCGTGAGAACGAAACAGGAGTTTTGTTTAAGAGTGAAACCAGACAAGACGCGTAAATTCAGTGGCGTAATTCTCATACATCCATCGATTATTTAAAAAATTGTTCTTTCTAACTGTTTTTGAAGTGATAACCTTATGGGAGGGTAAACCGCTTCGTAACGTAACGCGTTACGGCGCCAGTGCGCATGCTCCAGCAGCCGGGCAACGCGCTGACGAGTCCGCGAGAAAAAGGACGTAAGTGCGGCTTATGTTACGGCGTCGCTTACGTGCTCGACTGCTCTGAAGGCGTTAGTTTTTTGTCAAGGGTACGTTAGATAGTTAAATAGTTCAACTAGTTTAGTTTTTAACATAGAAGCCATGTCGTAGTGGTTTGGCAACATCGCTTGTGCATCTATGCTTAAAAATGCGACCTTACCTAACCTAATAGCACGGCTTGTAGAAGAAAATAGCGAAGGCTATGGTTTTTAACTTCCGATATTGTTTATGCAATGAGAAAATGTGTATTGTTTACACGGCGACACAAAATGAGTTGGACTTTAGTATGCACAAAAATTACGCGACTCACAACTCAAAAATACACACTCGTCTGTCCTCATCCTCACCCTAAAACCGAATGGAGCAGAAATTACGCGACCGAATTTACGCGACTCGAAACTCAAAAAATGACGCTCGTGTGGCCTCACCCTTAGTTGTAGGGTTGTCTCACGATGTAACTTGGCAATTTAAGTTTTGAAAACTATCCAAAACTTGGCGCCAGTTAACCGTTAGTTAAACGCTTGGTGCACAGCCCTGGAGGTTTCGTTAGATGCGGCGCAAACTTCGGGCGACATGAAGTTTACAAAGTACTAATTTTATTTCCGAGAGTGTTTGGAACATCCGTAAAACCGGTTTTATTAAATACCTGGGTATAAACTGCGAAACTATTGCCAACCCTACTAATATTATAAACGCGAAAGTTTGTAAGTATGGATGGATGTATGTTTGTTACTCTTTCACGTAAAAACCACAAAATGGATTTGGATAAAATTTGGAACGGAGATAGCTGATACCCTAGATTAACACATAGGCTATTTTTTATCCTGGAAAATTGCATAGTCCCCGCGGGATAGTTAAACAATTTTTTTCCAGACGAAGTCGCGGGCAGCAGCTAGTTTTAAAATAATGCTTTTCAAATTTAGTAACTTATATCTTTGATTGGTGCCGAATTAAAAAAAACTGTTTGCTACTGAACTAAAAACCTTGCTCACGTGAAAAGCAGCCAAGCTCGTACGAAATTTTTATTTATTGAATATTAAATGTAGGTATACGCTTTACATCCAAGCCCACCCTCCTCTGCTGCCACATAAAACGTACATAATATTAAATCCCACAAACCTAACTATCTCCTACACCATAATAAAACATTGACGCGTTTCGGACCCTCCACAGGTCCACTATCAAAGTAATTTTAATAACTGTACCAAATTCCTTCCGAATCCCAATTCTGTTTAACTTAAACTCTGCATGTACTTTGTTAGTCTAACTTAGGTTAACTTTGTAGCATTATGAACTAACTACTCTTACTTAATACAATAACCCACCGCCCCTTACTTGAGCCATGCAAAGGTAACGCTTTTAACTCTAATACTAGCAATTTGGTTTAATGCTAAGTAAGTTACGACAAGTTACGTGTTGCGATGTTTCTGAGTGAATTAGGGGAATCTTTTGTTCCAAGTAATTATCCATTGCTAAGAACGTCAACAAGCGTAGGTATTGTGTAGGGGTGCCAATTACAACAAGGAAATTTAAATTAGGAAAATTAAAAATAGCTCGAAATGGATCGCGTAGGTATCGTGACACTGACTAAGGATGTTATTTATATATTTACTAGCTTCTGCCCGTGACTTCGTCTGCGTACAATTATACATAAAAACTTTCCTTGAATCACTCTATCTATTAAAAAAACTGCATCAAAATCGGTTGTGTAGTTTTGAAGATGTAAGCATACATAGGGACATAGGGACAGAGAAAGCGACTTTATTTTATAATATGTAGTGAGTAGTGATAGTGATGATGATAGTGAAGAATGCACTTATATACGTATATAGGTATGTTTATTCGTTTCCTACTACCCAAAATACACGTTTTGCTTGTGATATTTATTTATTTACTTACTAGCGGTTACTGCGACTCCGTCTGTGCAGAATTCGCTTATCACTTAACATTAACTATAATAATAAAGAAATCGCAGTAAGGAACCTTAGACTTGGCACGACTTTGTCTAGATTACATTACTTTTTAGAGATAAACAAGCAGCTCCATCGAGACTTGGCTAGTTTTTTACACGTTTTTGGTGGTATAAACATTACATGAATATTCTTCAAGCAACATAAATCATGAATTAAATATAACATGCATACATACATAAATCATGTCTTTATCCCTTACGGGGTAAACAGAGCCTAAGATAACAAGACCGAAAGACTACGTTTAGCATCATTATATATAAGTTTTGGGAATTCCTACGAACACCACCAGGTTCGTCGGTAAAAGCTAGTAATCCATGTTTACACAATTACGTCTCATTTATGATCCAATTATTATAAACAAACATGTTTACGTCTTGCGAAATCATTAACTGGAAATCCGTGTCGTACGGAGGAGGGGGTCTGGACCCAGGTGTAACCCCCTCCGGGCAACACCCTCAACGATATTAAAACCTACGCGAACTTCACAAAACAATCGTATAATGTCGAACACAATGTAATCTTTTAATCGAAATTTATAAATAGAGCTTTCATCTGTTTTTTTCGCCGATTTACAAAAAGGTATTCAGCAAACATTCGGAGAAGGAAAACGTTTCTGTTTCAAACAAACGCTTGCGTTTTCTTACTCCATTTTAATGTCGTACGTTATTACGTCTGACATTAAACCTACATACATGCCGACCGAGCCATGGATGTTGTATTTAATTATGTATTTATCTACATTTAATAAGTATGTTTATCCATTGCCTGGTACCCATAGTACAAGCTTTGCTTAGTTTGGGGCTAGGTCAATTGGTGTA
Organism: Pandemis cinnamomeana; assembly: GCA_932294345.1. Classification (NCBI taxonomy): domain Eukaryota; kingdom Metazoa; phylum Arthropoda; class Insecta; order Lepidoptera; family Tortricidae; genus Pandemis; species Pandemis cinnamomeana. The sequence continues at coordinate 2,475,924 of OW028712.1, forward strand.
ATTTGTCCCAAGATATTTATTTTATTTATTTATTTACATAAATCACGTCTTTATCCCTTACGGGGTAGATCGAGCCTAACGTAACAAGACCTAAAGACAACGTTTAGCATGATCGTGGGCGTATCGGAAAGGGGAATCAAATTAGTGATGGGTTGCTAGCCACATCGCCTATATAACATGATCCCTAAGATTTTCGCCCAATCGCTCGATGGGCTTTTACCATCTGCGCGGGAAGAAGCACCTGGTACATTCTGTGTTTTTTCTTAGCTCCTTGAACAGTATGGGAGAAAAGTATTTTATTTCTTTTGTAAAAGCTTTACGAAGCAATTTTCAGCAACTTTTGTAACTAAAAAGGTAAAAAATTAACATCCTGTGTCCGAAGGAAAACGTTCGTCAATTTTCTCGTTCCTATTCGCTCCTTCCGTTTCCCAAGTATATATATTATACGTATCATATTCATACCCCTCCATGCTTGGGAGCGAAGAAAAACATACAATGTGCCAGTTGCTTCTCTTCCCGCGCAGCACATCAAGCAAGCACATAAAGGGAAAATCATGTTATAGACCATCCGTCTAGCAATTCATCACTATTTTGGTTCACCTTCCACCATCCTATAATCATGCTAAACGTGGCCTTGAGGTTTTGTTACCTTCTAAAGCACAAAGTCGCGATTTATACTATACTAGCTTCTGGCCGGGACTTCGTCTGCGTAGAATTATATACAAATAAACCTTCCTCTTGAATCACTATCTATTAAAAAAACCGCATCAAAATCCGTTGCGCAACTTTTAATACCTAAGCATACATAGGGACAGACAGACAAACAGCGCAAAGCGACTTTGTTTTATACTATGTAGTGACTAAATACGTGGTAATACTAGTCATTACCGTAATTAACGTGGCAGAGTTAACCGCTAATTTGTCATTTCGCACCCTTCGTGGAAGAAAGACGTAAGTCCTATTAAGGTTCTACAGGAGTTACGTCTTTCTTCCACGAAGGGTGCGATTTGTGGGGATGTGTTAGATAACCGTCTTCGTGAGATCGGGTGTTACACTTCTCTTCTAGCCGAGTCTTATGGGAGGGGGAGAAAAGCGTTGGGTCCGGTGCACCCTGGGCAACGAAGATTAACAAATTCATGGGAGAACATATCAAAATACAAAAAGTATGATATGCATAACGGGTCACGATACAAAAATATAATGACTCAATATCCTAAGAAAATGACAACTTATCAAGATTATTATTTATAATTAATGGATTAGGTTAGTATAGATTTATTTTAGGTTAACAAGGGAATGGGCGAAAATCTTAGGAATCATTTTATAGGCGATGCGGCTCGCAACCCATCACTATTTTGATGACGATTCTCCTTTCCACCTATACGCCCACAATCATGCTAAGCGTGGCCTGTAGGTTTTATTACCTTAAGCTCTGTCTATCCCGTAGGGATAAAGACGTGATTATGTGTGAATGTAGGTATATTTCCGTCATCTTAAACTTGACCATTGATAAAATCAGGGAAGTAGAATAAATCGGCTTGGAATTGTTGAAGCAAGTAGAGATGTCACAACTTGTAACCACGGATTGGTTCATGCTCGTTGGAAATCGCTTTCAAAATAACCCTGAGATGTTCATTTATTAAACACAGAACTTAGCGGATGCGACATTAAAATATTAATACCACTAAACAAATTATGCGACCTGGAAACTTTGGTTTCTCGATTTGCTTCCCAGCGAAAACGTTATAACATTTTCTCTCATGAAACAGCACAGATTTGAAAACTTATTTCGTTACTCAGCTTTAAACTTATAGACGACTACAAAATCATTCAATTCCAAGAACTAATTAGTTTGAATCCAATTAAAGAACACATACCTACATACATACACAAATCAAGTCTATATTTTATTGAGGTAACAAGACCTAAAGGCCACGTTTAGCATGCATGGAGGCGTATAGGTGGAAAGGGGAATCAAAATAGTGATGGTTTGCTGGCCACATCGCCTATAACGTGATTCCTATTATTTTCGCCCATTCCCTCGATAGTTTTTTTCCATCTGCGCGGGTAGAGAAGCAACTGGTACATTCTATGTTTTTTCTTTGCTCCTAGACCACCATGGAAGAAATGATATTAATTTTATTTATTTATTTTTATTTTATGTGTTCTGGTTATCAAGTTCGTTTAGAAACATGAAACATGGTTTTTATTTGTCTTGTAGACTTCAGGATAACAATGAGATATCACTTCGCAACATTTAACACAGGATAATAAATAGGTAGGTAGGTAGGCTTAGTATATTTATATATTTATACTAAATTGCACCACCTGCTCAGATCTGTTCTGTTCTCCAGTCCATTATGGTTGCCTGGAAGAGATCGCTCTGTAGTGATAAGGCCGCCTATTGTTACCTTGTAATATTCTGTATACCTTTTTTCTGTTTTGGTTGTTATTGTGTGGTGTTCAATAAAGAGTTATTTTATTGTATTGTAATATTCGTATTCCACACTAGGTAATTATGCAAATGAAAGGGACTGTTTAGGTTCGGGAGATATGGAATTTACCACACACATCAATTCAAAATTTGCCAACAGAGCGCTACGGAACATTATTATGTTTGCTATAGGCACACCAAATACCAAATACTAGTCGTGGACTGTGTTTGCCTCAGAACAGAAACCGAAATACTGTTCAATCTATTGAATTAATAAAGGTTTTGTTGATGTTAAATAATATTATTAACGTTGCGGTGAAGCAAATGTAACAAATGTACAAGATTGTTTAATGAAGCAGTTTCCGTGTCTCATTTTTGTAACCAAACATTAAACTTATGCCGATTACTGGTAAGTAAGGAGGAAAATTTGCGAAGATAAATAAAAATAAAGATATAAATTCAAACAGATAACGCTTAGCGACAAAAAATTGCATAATAACAAGGTCACCTGCTAAGGGTGGTGGGTGGTATAGCACGCGTCACGGAATGACGAGGATCCGGGTTCGATTCCCGGCCATAGCTTTACTTTTCGGATTATTCTGTGTTCTAATTTTCAGTGTCGTTTAAAAATCTTAAAACCTGTGTACCTACAAAGACTAATTTTAATTCAAAAACATGCGGATCTCATATTCGCCGAACTAAAGCGACATTGCGAAATACATAATTATAGGTAATGAACAAAAATATTTACCTTGCTGCAGCAGGCTACTCCGCTACTCACGCGCAAGATAACCAAGCCGGTGTTAAATACATGTAGGATTATAATTTTATAAAAAAAGTCATGTCTTAGTCTATGGGAGTAGCGGGGAGAGGGGATTCGCGAATGATGGCGGATAGCTTGAAAATACGAATCTTGTTGTAATTTTTTCTATGCATTTTAAAAATAATTAAAAGCAGTCGGTGTTAATTGTGGGGTTTTATTTTAAATTCTACATACATATATTTTTTATCCCATGCCTCCCTCCACTAACTGCCACATAAAAGTCATACAAATCCCACAAAATTTATTATCCCTTGCATCACACAAATGCTTGCAAACTTGCATCGCACGTATTTTTAATGTTACCTTAACATTCAGTTAACAGAACAATGTAGAACCTTTTTCCAATCCTAAAACATTTTTCAATTCTAAATTTATGCACACGTGAAAATGAATTATTTTTAAACCGTGACCAAGTGCTCACAACGAAAGTCCTTCGTGTAGAACAATGCGTTTTTAATTTCGCTGCGCCGGAGCAATCGAAAAGCTGCTTTGGCGTGTTTTAATAAAGTTTAAAATGGCTCGCTAATTTCGAGTATGAAATGGAAAATGTGGCAATGCTTCTTTATTATTAAGATTTTTACAAAAGCAGTTTAATCCGCCGTTCAGTTCACAGTTCAGAAATAGGGCTCATAAATAGATATTTATTTATTTTCCGTTTCAATTTATTGATATTTACGGCCGGATAGCCTAGTGGTTAGTGACCCTGACTATGAAGCTAGAGGTCCTGGGTGCGAATCCCGGTTGGGGCAGACAGTTGTATGATGAATACGAATGTTTGTGCCCGAGTCATGGATGTTGTATGTATTTAAGTATGTATTTAGCTACATCATATAAGTATGTTTATCCGTTGCCTGGTACCTATAGTACAAGCTTTGCTTAGTTTGGGGCTGGGTAAATTAGTGTAATTTGTCCCAAGATATTTATTATTTTTATTATTTATTGGTCCTGACAAAAATGACAAGAGAAATATCTATGAACACATTTTAAAAAGACGTAACTCGTGTTTGAATTTGAAGAAATAATTACAGGCGCAAGGATCGGTGTAAAATGTAGATTATTATCGCTTAAATACGTATTCCTAAAAGGTTCAACTGTGTGTAATAATTTGTACGACTGTGAAATTGCTAAACAGAATATTGGTTGTATAATAATGTTTTTAAAGGATTCCCTTTGCACAGAACAGACTGGTCTTAACAATATGCTCAGAAAGGATTGCGCAAATCCCAAGCATTCGAACAAAGCAAATAGGCTTCCGTTTTAAAAAAACTTTTCTATAAAGACCGCGATGCTTCATCAGAGAATCTTAATTAAAAAGCAACCAACAATAGACTTGGGCAAAATACGGCTGCTGCATTTGCATGGTGATTCATGCAATGCCAGTTTTCTTTCCGCGTTTCGCCGTTCCTTTGATTGTTTTGTTAATTATTAGCTTCTGTGTAGCTGTTTTTATTTGGCTATGGAATTTTGAACTTTCATTACAGAAGCCTCCTTTTAACTGTCCTCTAATAAGGCTATCTTTATCTATACAAAGAACACGGTTTTGAGACCAGGACGTGTGATTCTTATTACAGGGCAGTTACTCCATACTAGTTACGTTGTGATAAAAATGATTTAAAAATAGAATACCGAACAGTGCTAATTAAATTAGGAAAAAAGTTGTGTTCTGTTGTATAATATATCTTTTTTGAGAGTCAGTGTTTGTATGGTGTAAGGAATAATTAAGTTTGTGGGATTTATTTGTGTTTTATGTGGCAGTAATGGAGGGAGGGATCGCATGAAAAACATATATATTTCACACAGGCTTGGTTATCTTGCACGTGAGTAGCGGAGTAGCATGGTCAATATTTTTTGTTCATTAAAATGGGCCTCCGCAAAGTAACGCTTGATTCAATAAAATACCTTAGGCTCTGTCCAACCCGTAAGGGATAACAGACGTAATTTATATATTACTAGCTTCTGCCCGCGACTTCGTCTGCGTAGTATTATACATAAAACCTTCCTCTTGAATCACTCTATCTATTAAAAAAACCGCATCATAATCCGTTGTGTAGTTTTTGACGATATAAGCATACATAGGGACATAGGGACATGGGGACAGAAAAAGCGACTTTATTTTATAATAGGTAGTGATGATGATAGTGATTATGTATGGATGTGTGTTGCAAAGTATTTGAGGCCTCGCGAGGTTAAACTGCATATAACTTCGGCTTAACATGCACAATGGTAAATTTATCGGCGAGCTCTTAATTAGCGCGTAGGTGGTGTGAGTGAAACGCCAATAATTCAGCATTGGACTGCAGAGCAACATGAGTAGCACGTTGCAATTCAATACCAGTTTTAGACTTTCATATATACGTACACACAGCAAAGCTATTCGGTAAGCGGGATAGATACGGCGCGAGCGTGCGTAGGTGCTTACCTGATTATATTGCCGTGTGTACATATCTACATACATAAATCACGTCTTTATCCCTTACGGGTAGACAGCCTAAGGTAACAAGAACTACAGGCCACGTTTAGCAAGACTGTGGGCGTATAGGTGGAAAGTGGAATTAAAATAGTGGTTGCTAGACGCATCGCCTATAGCATGGTTCCCTCGATGGGCTTTTACCATCTGCGCACGAAGAGAAGCAACTGGTACATTCTATGTTTTCTTCTTTACTCTCAGACCAGTATGAAAGGGTCTTCTTCTTTTTTTATTTGTGGCGTATCAAGTCGTTATAGTAACAACTTAGCCAATGTCAAAGTAACAAAAATATAATTCAAAAATCTTGTGACAAAATGTCGGCAACGTTGCACGGTAACACGGTCAACTTAACCCCTGCCGGGCTCTTATACTTCATTTAATTTAGGATGAGAAACCACAACAACATTATATTGCGGCTCGTGAAGTGTGCTCTCTTTGCAATTTGTACTTGAGTAATTGTAAACGACACGAAAATAAAGTGGCATTAAAACAATTTTATTTTCAAAATAAACAAACAAAAAAATTTCCAAAATAAAACAATTCAAAATAAACAAACAGATATGCAATAGCAAGAGTAATGCAATAACTGAGTGCAATTTGTTTCGCAAATATTTGTGAAGCCAACAAGCTGGTTTGTTTAGGAAACAACAATTTTTGTAAAAATAACTTCGTTTCGAACTAGATTAAACAAACAAAAATGAAACAAATATTTTTTATCCGACAAATACCAAGGGTCCAGCCACAATAGCAAGAGTATTTAAGTTTTGACCGTATTTTATTCTGATTTGTTTTTCTTTTCCAATAAAATACTTGCAGCTTGAGTCTAACTACATTTTATTGACAATTTAAACCACAGCAGTTTTCGGTTCAAGACTCACGCCAATATTTCAACGGATACATTCCACCTGTCTCTACCGATACACGACATTAAAGTAAATAATCTGCTACGTGTCCCAGTTCCAAGTGAGTTGAGGTTCATTCCCCGGGGCACGGCGCGATCCAGCCAGCTGGACGGCCAAATGTATTGTAAAGTGGTTTTGTAAAGAATGTTCTGGTATTTTTCAAACAAGCAAAACAAATGACGCGAACGTAAAAGTGCAAGTTATTCGTGACTTGTTGACAACGAAGCAGTTGAATTATTTTGAAAGCGGTTTTTTTCGTTTTTTAACTACATTTTTTTATTGTTTTTTGTCAACTCAGATGTATTGTTTTCGAAAAACAAACGCCTTGAAACGGTCCAGAAATGCCGTGTTTTAAAAAATATATAATGATCATTATTCTCCATGATTTTTTGCAGTTATGCGGCATCTAGGTCATTATTTAAACATTTTATTTTCTCTTCGTGATTCCCATGAAATAATGCAGCGAGTTTTTCATTCTGATTTATCAGTACTATCTTGACAAGGAATACAGTCGCAAATGAAAATAACCGCATTTTATCACGGTACAGTGAGAAATGAACAAAAAATTTAACCTGAATAATTTTCGCGCGCATTTAATTCAATACGAGGAAAAAACACAATAAAAATGACAAATGAATAACGTCTGCATAATGGAGGTGCGTCCAGAATCCTGTTTATAGCGCCTTTTGTCCATAAGAAGTATATTTAGAGTTGAGAAAAAGGAACTAGATACATACATGCATTTTTGTCCAGGCAGGTTAAAACGATCCGTGGGATTGAACACTAAGAAAGTACTGAATTCCAAAAAAAGATCAAGTGAATTTAATAATCTTCTTCTTATCATAATTACACATAAACGGATAACTCACGTATAAAAAGTCGAGTGATGCTCGACTGTTTCGGACTATTTCGTATCCTTCCTCTCGGAGCGCTCGCCCCGGCGGCAGCGTAACGAACACTGCGCGCCAGCGCTCTGTTCGCGCGGCTGCTCGACGCAACTGACAGCGGCGCACAACTACCCTCGTTTTCATCGTCATTTTTTATTATTGTCAAATGTAGGGCAGCACACAACACTGATCACACTCTGATCTGATGAGAGCGCTGGCGCGCAGTGTTCGTTTCGCTGCCGCCGGGGCGAGCGCTCCGACAGGAAGGACTAGGAAATAGTCCGAAACATTCCATCCGCTCTACGTGACCACACCAAATACAAATAGAAATAAATACATACTTAAATAATACTTTTAATGAGAAGAATCGATTATAATCGATTTACCGACTCGACATTTGCGTCGTAATGTCTTTAGCACTCTTTCACTCCCGCTGCAGCACTTAAAGTAACTATTTTAAGTCTGAAAAATTCTTAGCGTTTAGTGAAAGCCAACTGTTACCCGATATTTAATATCGTTCTGACAATGCAATTGATGGCTTTACCATTATAAACTGCACTACGTAGTTAAACAACACTTCTTTACACAGATGACGACCGATTTTAGTGTTTAAAGACTCGGAAGCCAGAGGTCCCGGGTATGAATCCAGGGCGGCACTTGTATGATGAGTGTGAATGTTTGAACCTGGCCTAAAGGCCACGTTTAGCATGATTGTGGGCGTAGAGGTGGAAAGGGGGTTCAAATGCATATGAAAACATTAATAAAATATAATCACTTTAGTTAGGCTGTTACAAGTGAAGTTAATGGGACACTCTGATTTTAGAAAAAACTTTTAATTAACATTTATTTTTAGGTAAGGTGCCTATCCAAATTACATCACAAGGATGAAAAACGGAAGAAACGTTCAGTAGAATTCATTAAAGATTTGTTATAAAAGACACTTGGGTAAGAAAAATGCTTCAATTCCTCTGATCAGCAGTGGGCGGGGTGATAGAATAAATGTTGATTCAAGATGAATTATTTTCGAGAAAATGAAATGTAAGAGGAATGAGTGTGTCCATTGCACTAAGATAAAATACTTTAACGTCTTTAACAATAAAAATTAGAACGTGGAACGCGATTTATTTTTAACCGACTTCAAAAAAGGAGGTTCTCAATTCGGTTGGATGTTTTTATTTTTTTATTTCGTAGGCTTACCCACCTGCTATGGGTGGTGTCGGGGTATAGCACGCGTCACAAAATGACGAGGATCTGGGTTCGATTCCCGGCCATAACTTTACTTTTCAGATTTTTCTATGTGTTCTAATTTTCAGTGACGTATAGAAATTTAATTTCTAACGGTTAGGTAAACCTAGTTAACATAAAAAATCAAGAAATAAAAATTCTTGATTCATTTGATAGTACCTAACAAACAGTAGGTATTTACTAAAACAGTTTTTGGCGCTAGCAAGAAAGCGTTTCGTTTCTTACTGAAAAACGCATTCTCAAAACTGTTGACAAAATTCCCAGTCCTAATTTCCAATAAGCATTTTATTTGATGCGAGCAGCAACCCATTTTCACCAATATCTATTTATTTGGTACCCTCGTGGACACAGGCCCAGTAAGCCTAGAATACAGCTGGCTAGCTCTATTTCTACGTTGTTGGATCAAAAGATTTCTGATTGCGAGTATTTTGGTACCGAAGTCACGCACATTTTATCGATAAAATACTTTGCCGTCACAAAAGTATGAATGAAAAATGATTTTGCTTTTTAAAGAAACGTTTATTCGCTTTTTCGATACGGTATTCTGCGAAGGTTATATGTTCAAGTTAAAAGCAGGCACTCGATGTTGTGAATATATTGTATGTTTGGAAATTAGAAGACGAAGTTACATACATACATATATCACGTCTTTATCTCTTTAGACAGAGCCTAAGGTAACAAAAGCTTAAGGCCACGTTTAACATGATTAAGGGTTTATAGCTGAAAATGCAATGAAAATGAAAATGAAAATTTATTTTTGCAAATTGGCCGCCAAGGGCTCTTTTACATGTATTTTTGAAACTACCAGCACATTCGGTAAGACCATCATTGCCAAGAAGAATGCGCCGCAAGAAACTTGGCAGAACATCATTTTTTCAAAATAAAATACAGTAAGAATACTTAAATTCTGTAAAGGGAAATCAAAATAGTGATGGGTTGATTCCTAAGACTTTCGCCCATTCCCTCGATGGGCTTTTACCATCTGCGCGGGAAGAGAAGCAACTGGTTAATTCTATGTTTTTTCTTCACCAGACCAGCATGGAAGAAACGAAAAATAGACGAAGTTGAATGAATATAAATAAATATGAGTGGTCTCTGTCTAACATTTTGTGAAAAAAGGACCGCATTTAAACTTGAAAGCAGGAGTGCAGGAGCATTGCCTTCAGTAACATAGGAATTTTATATTTCAGTCAATTTTAACGCTTTTTTAAATAACTCACTTCCATGCTGGTCTGGGAGCAAAGAAAACATTGAATGTACCTACCAGTTGATTACACTTTCCATCTATACGCCCAGTCTTGCTAAACGTGGCCTTTAGGTCTTGTTACCGTAGGCTCTGTCTACCTCGTAAGGGATAAAGACGTGATTTGTATGTGTGTGTGTGTGTGTGTTTAAATGAATCAGCAAAAAAACCTTGACCAATCTTATATTCAAATCTTCCTCATGATCAGGTATCGTAAATAAGCGAGCAAAATTCATTGAAATGACGGTTGGCGACGGTTCTAAAAAAATCTTGTGACAAAAATGTCAGCAACGTTGTCAATGACATCCCTCGTAGACCGCCAGGAAATTGTTAGCCGACGCCCAGGGTGCACCGGGCCAAGCATTGCTCTTCACCCCGGACGGATCCAAAAACGAACCGCAGCTCTTGATCACACGCGGAGGTAACCCGACTCGCACACCTAAAGTTCAATCAATTTTGGTGAAAACCACATAAAAATCCGTTTAGATGTTCTCGCGTTTATTGCGAACAGACAGAGAGACAGATACAACGGAGTGTACTCGTATGTACGAGTACCTACTATAATCTCATCCACACGCTCCAACAGTTTCATCTCTTTGGCAATCTCTCAGAGAGAGCACTAAAGCCTGCACTCACATATCTTTCATAGAGTTAAAACAACACCCCTTGTTTATTGTTTCCTAGTACCCATTGGTACAACGCAAAAACTTTGTTTTACCCGACTGCGCTAGAAGGAGGGTTACGTTTTTAAAAGGCTCTTATTTAACTTGACCGAGGGCCGCCGAGAGACTGAGTAAAATGTGTTATTTTTATAAAACATTATGGCTCGACGGAAGAATCTGTAACTTTTTTCTGTGCATGTAATGCCCCCGTTAAACTTATGGAAACCTAAAACTAGATGAGGGGTATTTTAGTATTTCAAATAGCGTTTTATTTCTGAAACAGTGTATTTTTTTAGAATTCATCGTAAACTAACCTAACCTCACCTACCTACATTCTGATGGCTTTTTGAAAATTCCAACAAATGCACCATTTCATGTGTTATGACCAAAAAAACTATGACTAACAATTATTATCAGCAATAAAAATTATGGGACAAAACGGGACCTGCTAGAAGAGCCTTACCCAAACCATCATTACACTAAAAAAGCAGTTTGTTCAACGGTCTTGTTTAGTTACTTTAAAAACCCATAGATGTCGCTGTTATATGCCAAAGCAATCCTGAATAGCGCTATTAAGATTTTTCTGTGACCGTATAAATAGGCTGTTTGTTATAAATAAATCGTCATTCCCTAGGCAACCGCCGTTTGAATCACGTCGATGCGTACCGCGTTCGAACACCGTTTAAAAAAAAACAAAAGATACACCTTGCGTCTGAAGTAAACTTATTACTTCAAATTTACTGTACCGTCTAAACTGTGATGTTCTACGCAACATTATAATTTACTACCAAATCTCACCGGTTTATTCTCGCTTAGATACTCCAAAGCAATTATTCGAGTCCTTGTTAGTTCAAACATAATTTGTTCCCTCGTCGTAAGCTTTACAGTGGTGTGTGAGCGAGCCTTACTCAGCGAAATCAAATATGCTATGATATCTTCCTATTAAGAACTTCAGAGGGTCTTTGTAGAAATTATAAGGAAATTAAGTTCAAGGAATATTTAAGATAGATATCTCGAGCAAAGATTTAATAAAGTATGTCTAAAAGACAGTAGATATCCTTTAAAGGAATTATGGAGTTGGCACCTTGAGTTTTGGAAAAAGGCTTATTTACTTTTGTTGTAATTATGTGCTCTATTCAACAACCGATCGATTAAGCTAAATATATTATGTAGTATATTACTTGAAATAAAGCTAAAGAACTACGTATAAAAACTGTAAATTAACTGACAAAGATACCCGATTTTTTTTAAGATCATTGACGTAATAAAATTCTCTCAACGTTTCCAACACGGGAGAGTATTTTCCAAATATTTTTATCTCTTCACTACTTTTTTTGTAGGTATGTGTACTGTTATCAAGGAACTAAATAAGGAGTGGAACACAGCGAAGCTTAGGTTTGAAACTTGAAACAGCTATACATTAAAAAGTGAAGTACGTTAAAAAGTTATTTTTATCTCCAATACAATCCTCCCTTTTACGATCGCTTTGCCAAACCCAATCCAATAAGGCTTAAACTGATGTACACTTTCATCCGACAAATACGCATTCGTAAAAACTTCACTTCACTGAAGAATCAGCGTTGCCACACGCCAGTTTTACAGATCTGTATGATAATTATCAGCAAGAAAGACCAAATTCTCAATGTAGTTTTTGTTGACGGTGCTTGCTATTTCATCCAATCTACATTCCTATAGCAAACAACTTAATTCGAGCGCTAAAAGACTGACTCAGTCTAAAACTAAGTCTGTCTCAGCCTAACACTAAGTCTATCTCTGCCTAAGACTAAGTCTGTCTCAGCCTAAGACAAGTCTATCTCAGCCTAAGACTAAGTCTGTCTCAGCCTAAGAATAAATCTGTCTCAGCCTAACACTAAGTCTGTCTCAGCCTAAAACTAAGTCTGTCTCAGCCTAAGACTAAATCTGTCTCAGCCTAACACTAAGTCTATCTCTGCCTAAGACTAAGTCTGTCTCAGCCTAAGACAAGTCTATCTCAGCCTAAGACTAAGTCTGTCTCAGCCTAAGAATAAATCTGTCTCAGCCTAACACTAAGTCTGTCTCAGCCTAAAACTAAGTCTGTCTCAGCCTAAGACTAAATCTGTCTCAGCCTAACACTAAGTCTGTCTCAGCCTAAAACTAAGTCTGTCTCAGCCTAAGACTAAATCTGTCTCAGCCTAACACTAAGTCTGTCTCAGCCTAAGACTAAATCTGTCTCAGCCTAACACTAAGTCTGTCTCAGCCTAAGACTAAATCTGTCTCAGCTTAAGACTAAGTCTGTCTCAGCTTAAGACTAAGTCTGTCTCAGCTTAAGACTAACTTAAGTCTGTCTCAGCCTAAGACTTAGTCTATCTCGGCCTAAGACTTAGTCTGTCTCAGCCTAAGACTAAAGGCCTGTCTTACCACTCTCTGTAAAGTTCCAGTTATCTTAAGTGTCAGATATCTATGATTCCTTCTCTACTTCTTACTACGAAACAGACAGAGACAAAATCATAGATAAACTTAATATTGACAACAGTCTCAGCAAGCAAACGTAGCGGCAGCTTATGCAGCAATATAAGGTAAGTTTGCTGTATAAAAGCACCGTAAAATCTGTTGTCTATAACAAGACACAAAAATCCTTACAAAAACGGGGAATCTGTAAATATGGCAGCACTACAGTACACATTGAAGACAAGCTTGGCAAAGTAAATTAAAACCTTTCTCAAAGACATTAGAACCCACTTCACCGTGCGCAAATCCCTAGCAGACTCCACTCCCGCTCACCTACGAATAAGCAAAAACAAGTTCGCTTCTGGAAATCTGGGGTAGCGAGGTGGATGCGACAAAGTTCCACTAATTAGGCTTGCCAAGCAGATTTTGCCTTTAAGGAACTTTATTACACTATTTTCTTCGTTCTACTGAACGTTTGGCGTGGGTTGCAGGATGCGCTTAAATACGTTAGCAGATTTACATTGCTTTAATAATTAAAGTTTAATTGCTTGAAAGTTGAGAATAGCTTGTGATGACTTTGCTTGTATCCTGGCCATTTTGGCAGAGACATACATACATACATATATCACATTTTTATCCCATACGGGGTCGACAGAGCCTAAGGTAACAAAACTTTAAGGCCACGTTTGGCATGATTAAGGGCGTATCTATAGGTGGAAATGAAATCATAATAGTGCTGGGTTGCTAGCCGTATTGCCTATAACATTCTAAGTCTTTCACCCATTCCCTCGATGGGCTTTTACCATCTGCGCGGGAAGAGAAGCAATTGGTAAATTCTATGTTTTATGCAGACACACGACAGCACATTTTGGAAAAAACCTTGCTCCAACTCTCTCTTTTTCCCTCAGCCTTTGTCAATAGTTTTAAAGTGCCTTGTAATTATAAAGGTAATTATAAAAAGTGACAAGACCTACAGGCCATGTTTAGCAAGACGCTGTGGGCGTATATGTGGAAAGTGGAATCAAAATAGTGATTGCTAGCCACATCGCCTATAACATGATTCCTATGATTTTCGCCCATTCCCTCGATGGGCTTTCATCATTTGCGCGGGATGAGAAGCAACTGGTACATTCTATGCTTTGTCTTTACTAAGACCAGCATGGAAGCTGCACTGATGAAATTAAACAGAATCCGAAACTCAGTTTACTATTTACTTACCGAAGAGCTGGCAGTTTCCTCGCACAACGTACCAGTATTGGTTCTATGGCGCGGAGGAGCTCTGTTTTAGTTTTTTCCATTCCCATTCTCTCGATGGGCTTTTACCATCAGCACATGGTATACGTACATTCTATGTTTTTTTTTTTGCACCAGCGTGGAAGAATCAAACTGTCGCGAACACCTTAGTTTTAATGCTTTTTTTATATCTTTTCTAATCTTTATGTTTTTGAAGTCTTGTCACTGTGTTATTTGTTACATATTAGTAAAAAGAAGCAGTTCAGTTTCCTGGTCTTCTTACTTGCTATCGATTATCCTTCATTTTCGTACATTATCATACAGTCCTCATATCGTGCGTTTCACACATTGTTCGCATTGTTGATTATCTCTTCCATGCTGGTCTGGGAGTAAAGAAAAAACATAGAATGTACCAGCGCTTCTCTTCCCGCGCAGATGGTAAAAGTCCATCGAGGGAAAATCGAGTGAGCGAAAATCTTAGGTATCATGTTATAGGCGATGAGGCTGGCAACCCATCACTATTTTGATTCCCCTTTTCACCTATGCGCCCACAATCAGGTGACCCACTTGCTCGTTTGCCTTCCTATTCATATAAAAAAAAAAAAAAAATCTTGCTAAATGTGGCCTGTAGGTACCTGTTACCTTAGGCTCTGTCTATCCCGTAAGGGATAAAGACGTGATTTGTGTGTGTGTGTGTGTGTGTTGATTACAAAGTACTGTAATTTTGCTGGATTACTGTTGTTCCCGTACTTGTAAACTATTAGATTATTTTAACAAAGGATATCGCTAAATTAGGGTTTCCAAGGAGTTAAGGGTCTCTCTTAATCAACCCTTACGTGTATAATCAACAAAACAATCAATAACTTCTGAAGAGGGTATGGAAGCTTCTAATGGTGTTGAAAACTATATTCGCTTTAATTAAAAGTAGGTGTAGCCTTATGAGTCACGACATTTTTTAAAAGACAGTGCTTAAGGTCTAGGTTAGATTCAGTTTTCTAATTGGGAGCATGGCTGTTTTGCTTGAGTTGACCATTTGTAATTTTAAACTAACCCCCTTATTCATAAATGCTCTATAGGCTTCTGTTAACTTAGCAATCGTTTGCCCTTTTCTGTGAAAGGTAAATGTCAAAGTGATAGATAAGGACAAACGATTGCTAAGTTAGCAGAAGCCTACAAAGCGTTTATGAATAAGGGAAGTCTTTGTCGGTCTTATCCACAGAAAAGTTAACTGGTATCCCTTATACTCGTATAAGTTCATCTTTGTGCGTATATCTAATCTATT
Source organism: Pandemis cinnamomeana (assembly GCA_932294345.1). Lineage (NCBI taxonomy): Eukaryota > Metazoa > Arthropoda > Insecta > Lepidoptera > Tortricidae > Pandemis > Pandemis cinnamomeana. The sequence continues at coordinate 2,491,529 of OW028712.1, forward strand.
TTTGTGAATTGTGTTCGTTTAAACATAGTATAAAACACGTGTGAACATAGTACCTATAAAATAAAGTCGATTTCCGCTATCCTTCTGTCTATATCCCTATTTATGCTTAGATCTTTAAAACTACGCAACGGATTTTGATGCGGTTTTTTTAAATAGTAGAGTGATTCAAAAGGACGGTTTAATGTATAATTCTACGCAGATGAAGTCTTGGGCAGTGGCTAGTTTATACAATAAAGCATTTACTTGACCTCAGTATGTCACGGAGTGGCAAAGTAAAGTTACCCATTTATTTGTCCATCAGTGCTTATACACTCATTATATCATTAACGAAAGCAAACGCATAAATTTAATAACTCACTTGCGTCTAACATTAAGTAAAATACTTTATCTACGTATATCCCGTTCTAACGAGTCCAATACGAAAGAGACAGACTGAAACGATCGAAAATAAAAAAAACAGAGCATGTCACCGGCTTCTATAGCTACTCAAATATAATGAAAAGGCCCGACATGCCGTACCCAGATTCCTGCGGCTGACATGAAGAAAAACCCGTATTGCTTCCGGTGAGGAAGATGAATATTATGCCCCTTATGTGGATATGTTATATTATATGTAAGGTTTGGTTATCAATGCTATCCTTTGTACAGTTGGATCATTAAATTGGTGTGTGTAGGATCACGTGCAGAGTTAAAGCCTTAATTTACGTTAAACTTAACTTAATTTAATCTCAAACGTAGTATTTCCAACCTAAGGTGATATGGGTATGTATGAAAAAAAATGTATAATAAAAATATAACATACATAAATCACGTCTTGATCCCTTACGGGGTAGACAGAGCCTGTAGCAAGACTTAAAAGCCACATTTATCATGATGGGGTATCCTCCGCGGGCCCCAAGGGGCCTGCGGACACACGCAAAATACTAGTTTAATTATATATTTTAATGAATGATAACATGAGAATAGCCAGTTATTGTCGTTTTACTCTTGGATGTCCCCTTCACCTTTCTTTTGTTACACAGGTCGCAACTGACGTCAGATTCCTAAACGAAATAAGTTCGGTGTAAACGATCCTACATGTTTTAACGCCTACGTAAACCCTTTGTGATCTAGTATAATAGAAAGAAAACGCGTCCAGTTGTAGACAAAAGGTTACTTGATAGTTGAGGGCATTGACACGACTAACAAAGTGTGATGGCGGACACGCTAAAATGTAGAGCGTTTCAAATGAATTTGTTACAGACTAAATAAGTAAACTGTAATGTATGTTCATTTTTACGCTTCTCACAATGTCCTATACAAAAAGGCTGACATATAATCTCCTTTTTCTTACTCTGTCAGTCATGCTTTATTTCTTGTTTATTTATAGTAAGAACCTTCCCCGGAAAAATATGCAATCGAATAGCAAAACCGCATCCAAATGGACGAGCAGTTTTTGAGGAAATTGCGCATATACGGATACAAACAGAAGAAACAGAAGATTTTTTATACTTACATGATTCGACTGAACTTTCCTTTTTTGTAGCCGGTTAAAAATGATCTACCGTTTTTCTTAATAAGAAGATTCTAGTTACGTTTTCAAAACATCGTAATTGCCCAATTTAAGAATAAGAATAAGAATAAGAAAACTTTATTGACTGATATACAGATACACACAGAATATTATTTAAGGATTCTAACCAGCCAAATGGCCGCCACTCAGCTATGTGTCACGATAATATCCAGGATATACCTATACCTATTAGGCACATTAAAAAAATCAGACACTTTTTCATTTGTCAATGTTGCAACGTCAAAGTGGCTGGACAAAGTCACTTTCAACTATCAATAAGAGAATGGATTGAAAATGTATAGGATTTGTTTCGCCAACGGACTTCCAGGCGGGAGGGGCGTTTCACCCATTTGTTGTCAACATACCATTGGCCCGCACGAAGCGGTTTGCTTCATCCTTCCTAATGCGAACTGCTAGGGCATGGAATTCGCTCCCAACGTCTGTATTTCCGGACAGATACAACCTAGGGCTCTTCAAGGCTAGAGTGAAGCTATTACTGAACCAGTGAGTTACACCTTTGGCCTCATCTGCACCTTCCACCAAGTGAGATAGAGGTCAATCACTGGTCAGTTCGTAGTTCGTAAAAAAAGGATTGACATAAACCTACGAAGAACCACGTGATCTGGCGAAGTCAATGCTACTGGCAAGCGTATGTCGTCATCGAAACGCTTTAGAGCGTACAATCCGTGAGATTTGTCTTGCTGTCTCCCTCCCTCAGCCGATTTAAGTATCAAACCCATAAGAGCGAGTGAGACAGCAACTAACATTGAATTGTTATATTCAAACCCTAATGCCCCTAAACCGTCTAATGAACTCTAAATAACCAAGATCAAACGGATTACTTTCCTTACGCGTATTAAGCCTCCGTTTTTTTCGAGCGTTCTCAACAAGATCGCATTATAAACATTCGAAAAGTAATTCCTTAGACATTAAAAGATAAAAATAAGTTCATTAATATTTTGTGGCTATAAAATACTGTGTTGAATTAGTATTAACTTTTACTTCTTATGGCACCGGAAAATACTATTTTTTTACTTCAAGAGTTTTCGTCCCGAGTTGTCCTCCGATCTTAAAAATGCAAATGGCGAAACATTTGAGCGTCGACTTAAAGTTATTTTGTTGAAAAATGCATTTCATTGAACGAGTTTCTGGATATGACATTTCGATTTGTTTATTTAATTGCCTTCTTATTCCAGTATTTTTGACATTATATTAACCCTTTCTTCATTATTATTATTATTTTATTGTTTATAAGCAGTAACGATTAATTAATTCAATTAAAAATTGTTTTTAATTTTGACGTTTTTGTAATATTTTATTTCATTTTATTTACTCTTGACGATTTCAATCTAAATTCTCCTAAGTTGACAATGTACAATTTACGATGTAATTTTATTGATTGAATACATAATCTTATCTAATCTATCGTAAAACGGAACGTAGAAAACACAACACGCTCCTAGTTTCATCATTCTACGCACAAAAGCGTAAATTCCTTTCAATCGCCAAACAACAAAACAATTACTCGGAATTCCATCAAGTTGTATTCTTTTATTGTCCTCTATTGTGTGGTCATGTATTATTCAGACGCACTAACCCCCCATTGTGGGTAAACGAGCGATTGTTTGTGTGCCTGTTCCACGCTAGATTTTGAGGTGAAAATAAATTATAGACGCTGATGGGGAAAGGGGAGAAATTCCCCATTTCTGGGGTATTTTTTTTCATATGATTTACAGAAAACTATTTTTGTTTTGTGAAAGACCATTTTTAATAAAAATTCTCTTTTTTCTTTTCTTAACAGGTACAAGAGAGGATAGAAATAACTATGTAGCGACACAGGATTGCTTAGCTTGCGATATGGCTGGCAGGCGCTAGCTAAGCCGCCCGTAGCGTCAGTAGTCTCTCGCCCGCCATTGTAAACTAAATTAACGTGTACCTACCTAAACAGTAATAAATGGAATCAAGCAGAAACAATATTTACCAACAAACCAACCACTTCGACCATCCTACAACATATGTCGTAACTATTAAACTTTGTATTGTTGCTTAAATATTAAAGGGTTTATTGAAGAGCAAATACATCAGAATTCTGTTGGCTACATACTCGTAATACGTCCCTTAAGTCTAGTTAGTAATATACCTAAATACAACTAATTCTATAATTAAAAAAGTTGCCTTGAATCGCTGCCCGGTGGTATTGTGCCTTGAAGGCTGGCAGCATTACCGCGTTGTATGGCAATGCTTACCCTTTGTGCTAAAAAAAACAGTCCTCTGGTTACCCGAAGCTTGATTCAGCTTGGTCGACAACGACCCATAATAACCTGGCCTTACACTCCGAAATTCGATTTTCAAAGTTCGTGTCACGCCATTCCGATCACACTAATAGGCATTAAATTGAGAGTGATAGGGACGGTATGATACGACGTTCGGAAATCGAATTTCGGAGTAGCTCCCCTGGCCTTATACTCCGAAATTCCATTTTCGAAGTTCGTTTCGTGGCGTTCCGCTTTCACTAATAGTTATTAATTTGAGTCTGATTTTGTAATTACATTCTATTTATCTCATAATAATAACATCATTCGATTATTTGAAGAAAAAAAACACATTTAAAACCTGAATTACCATTTCACGGCTAAATGTGTAAGTATCCGAAAGTTTTAAGGTTTTTATGGGCTTACTATTACTAGGCATAGAATGTGAAAATCAAATATCGAAAAAACTTGTTTCTATCTCTCCCTTTTTTGTACCGACATGAAAACTACAGATTGAAGGGAAGTTATAAACTTTAGAATCATGTGAAAAGACCCAACAGTGACCTCGGAATTTAAAAAATATGTAATAATTAAAAAGTTACTTTGTTCGACGCTCGAAGCAAAATCGAGTTTTGCTCACTCTCTGGAATGAGCAAATCCCGCCTGTTTGAGCCGAGTGAAAAAAAAATTCACTCCCGCCTAGCTCACCTCACCCCCTTCCTCACTTGCTAAACGTCATTTGAACCTTGAAACAGAGGAGCGGCATAACCATTTAGATAGAGAAATCAAAACAGACTCAAAGTGGGCACTTTGCTGATTTTATCATAATTTTAGACCTCTCTAAATTAAATAATCCAATAAGGATACTTAGCCCTCGGCCGAATCTTCCAATCCCAAGTGGCTGAACGCTTCATCGGACACGATCTAATGAGCTAACTTTATGTAGGTACCAAATGTCGTTTCTTATAATTAACTGCCTACTTCATACAGCTTTATTGGTATTTATTGGGGGGTGCGAGTCGGGTTACCTCCACATGTGGTCAAGAGCTGCGGTTCCTTTTTGGATCCGTCCGGGGGGAAGAGCAGTGCTTGATCCGGTGCACCCTGGGCTTCGGCTAATGATTTCCTGGCAGTTTCTGAGGGATATCGTTGACCATTACCGTACAACGTTGCCGACATTTTGTCACAAGATTTTAATCATATTTTTGTTACTTTGACATTGGCGAAGTTGTCGTCGCTATAACGACTTGAAACGCCACAAATAAGAAGAAGAAGAAGAAGAAGTATTTATTGGGTGTTCTAGATGATCTCAATGTGTGCAACTTTTGCTGTTGTGGTATCGAAAGAGTAAGGTATATGTTTTTTGTTCATTTCTCTATCGTGTGTTAAAGACAACCTTGATGTAAAATTGTTACATAGACAGAGAAACTAAATTTTGTTACGTAAATACGGTGAGCTTGTCTCGCCAAAAATGTTAGTAAAGGTAAAGAGCTGAAACTATTTTTTTCATAATAAAAACATATATCACATAATAATATTTACTTCGTTAGGAATTCGAATATTTGGAGGATCATAGAGGCTAATGGAGGGAAGATATTGAGGTCAGCCGTGAAAGTTTTTTTAGTAAAGTTTTATTAATACTTCCATGCTGGTCTGGGAGTAAAGGAGAAGCATAGAATTTACCAGTTGCTTCTCCTCCCGTGCAGATGGTAAAAGCCCATCGAGGGAATGGGCGAAGATTTTAGGAATCATGTAATAAGCGATGCGGCTAGCAACTCATCACTATTTTGATTTCCCTTTCCACCTATACGCCCTTAATCATGCTAAACGTGGCCTTGGGGTTTTGTTATCTTAGGCTCTGTCTACCCCGTAAGGGATAAAGACGTGATATATGTATGTATGTTTATTAAAAGCTGTACAGTCAGGGAACTAGTCACGCACCACCGTTGAACTCTATCGCAATAAAGTGACATATCACTTGACTTTGAGTGACGACCAGCGGCCTGTGAATTGTGACAGAGTTCTAGGGTGGTACAAGAATATTTTTTTCTTATTGTAAATAAGTAAGTAGATGTGCGGTTCGTTCATGGGTCCGACCCAAGGGAAGAGCAGTGCTTGGTCCGGTGCACCCTGGGCATCGGTTAATGATTTCCTGGCAGTCTCCGACGGATATCATTATCCGTTGGCTAAGAGCCCGATAGGAGAGAGGGGAGTCTTTTGACCGTGTTCTACCGTACAACATTGCCGACATTTTGTCACAAGATTTTTGATTACTGTAGTATTTATAACTTTGGCGAAATTATCGTATCGATCGAGGGAGCCATATTAAGAAAAAGAAGACGAAGAAGAAGTAAGTAAATGCTTTATTTTACAAATAAAAAGAAACATGCGCAATACTTACATACTATTACCAGATACTAGTACCTGCTACCTAAATGGGATAAATAAAATCGTTAATAAAGTTCTGATTAATTACTTTGGTAACTCAAGACTTAGCAGAGCCTTTTAGTCCTTCAGAGATGTATCGAAAACACCGTCTTTGTATCACGTTCAAAATTTTACCCTGTATAATATTTACTACAGCATTTACAATGATGTAAGCAGGAAATAGTCTAACTAATATTAGAAATGCGTAAGTTTGTGACGATGTGAGTGAGTGAGTGTGTATGATGGTTCCTTCTTAACGCTGAAACGACTAGACGGATTTTGATAAAATTTGGAACAATGATAGCTGGTACCCCAGAATTAAACAGGCTACTTTTATCCCGGAAAATTGCATAGTTCCCGCGGGATAGCGATAAAGATGTGAAAGGTCATAGCTGCCTAGAGTCGCAACGTAATACTTAATTATTGCAGATTGTATTATAGGTACTATCAACATCAGATCTTAAGTCTAATTCTACCCGGACAAAGTCGTGGGCAGAAGCTAGTGTTTTATAAAGTAGGTACTAGCTGTTTACCGGGTGTTATGGCTATATCACGGGATAAAACTATATCCGTACCTGCCAAATTGCGCCTAAATTGGTTCAGTGCTTTGCGAGGAAGGGTAAAAAAGTAACATACAGCATTTAAAATAGTTAAACTGTCAAACTATAATAAATACTCAAAATAGAAGCACACAACACGGACTAGAGAGAGCAATGGACCTCAACTTTCAATTGTTTTTTCCGCGTTGCGTGCATTTGACATTTATTTTCGGCCAGGATGAAAAAATCAGGTGAACTCAATAAAAAGGTTGCAATACGTTTTAAATAGCTGTGTCGCCTACAATAGTAGTAGAAATCAGTTCGGATAGTAGATAGTAGTTACAGAGATTAGAAGATATTTTTTTTTTAAATATCACACGTATCACCATGAGAAACGGTCAACATTAGAAGGCTAAGATTCAAAACTTTTTATGTCCACAATTTCACCAACCGTCTTGTTCCACTCTGCTCAACGGAACACAATAGTCTGCTTTCCGAAAGGGATTGTAAGATAAACGCTGTACCTTCTTAAATTTTGTGAAAACACTCTTAAAACAATGACCCGGAATTAAGAGCAAAAAAAGCAATTTGTGAAAGTACATGATAATGGACATTTTCACAATGCTTGCGACGAGGAATGGCCCTAAAATCGTTCGGCGTTTTATTTAACACGAAGAGTATTTGTTTTTTGAAGTATCACAATAATTAGAATTTAGCGGCATTGATTCCAATTAAAACAAGTACCTACCGGTTGCTTCCCGCGTAGATGATAAAAACCCACCGAGAAAATCTTACGTGTTATAGGATAAAGAGCGATTTAGTATAGACGGGAAATAATTGCATATAATGTATATTTATAACTTATAGGCATGGTCATCATCCTTTGCCATAACTCTCTTTTCTCTTGCTTAGAAATGGCAATCCTGAACTGCATGGTTTTTTTTAAGATCTACCTCCATTATGATCTGAGCCTATTTTTACTGTTCCTCTTGCATACCAGTTCTTGCTTTTACTACATCTCCTACTTTTGTTCAATACAGTTGTTTTTTTTTCTTACCGGTTGCTTCCCGCGTAGATGATAAAAACCCACCGAGAAAATCTTACGTGTTATAGGATAAAGAGCGATTTAGTATAGACGGGAAATAATTGCATATAATGTATATTTATAACTTATAGGCATGGTCATCATCCTTTGCCATAACTCTCTTTTCTCTTGCTTAGAAATGGCAATCCTGAACTGCATGGTTTTTTTTAAGATCTACCTCCATTATGATCTGAGCCTATTTTTACTGTTCCTCTTGCATACCAGTTCTTGCTTTTACTACATCTCCTACTTTTGTTCAATACAGTTGTTTTTTTTTCTTGCTTCTTCTTTCTTACTTAACTGTATGTACAGGTTAAGTTCGGTTAGTTTTATAAAAATCTCGAACAATTAACAGTTTATGGCATTATAAAATTATATTTCTAAACGATACTGAAAATTAGAACACATAGAAAAATCCGAAAAGTAAAACTATGGTAATCGAACCCGGATTCTCGCCATTCCGTGACGCGTGCTATACCCCTATACCACGCGGGTGGTTAAACCTACGATTTTTTCTATATATTACTAGCTGTCACGTGCCGTTGTTACTATGCGATTTTTTGTCGCTAAGCATCATCTGTTTGAATTATGTGGCTATACGACACAAAATTATGCCAAACGATAGGGACTAGGGTGAATGTATCCATTACTAATACCTTATTAACTGATTTAAGTATCTGTGTTTAAGTATTTAATTGTTGGTTGGTCTGGTTCAATTACTTTGAAGGCAGCAGAGGATTTACGCGAAATAGCGGAGCGACCGAATTCAAACCCCTTTTGTGATTCACCAATTGAAAATTATTGTTCTAAATCACTACGACCCTTCAACGGCCTTCAAGACTAAAGTAGTCTTACGCTTTGACACTGTTTCGTTCCGTGGCAACAATTGTGGTTATATTTTTAAATTATTCACTGACAAATAAATAAATATCAAAGAACAATTCACACAAATAGACCTAGACCCAAAATAAGCGCTAGTAAGGCTTGTGTTATGGATACTAGGCAATGATATACATGCTTATATGGATAGAACACGGTAAACACTCAGGAACAAATATTGGTGCTCATTGCACTTGCCAGGATTCGAACCCGGGATGTTTGCTTTGCAGGCAGGATCACTACCAACTAAGTTAACCGCGTCGTAAAACTGATGGGGAGTAAGTATTGTTATTATTATTATTACTAGCTGAATCATCCCAATTTTGAGAGTGTTGAACAAAAATTGGTTCGATCGCTGTCTGATCCATACTAGAAGTGTCAAAAATGACATCTAAAGGATCGGAATTGAATCCAAATCCGGGGTGCGAGTCGGGTCACCTCCGCGTGTGGTCAAAGCTGCGGTTCGTTTTTGGATCCGTCCGAGGGGAAGAGCAGTGTTTGGTCCGGTGCACCCTGGGCATCGGTTAATGATTTCCTAGCAGATTCTGAGGGATATCATTATCCATTGGCTAAGAGCCCAAGAGGGGGGGGGGGGGTTGTTTGATCGTGTTCTACCGTACAACGTTGCCGACATATTTGTCATAAGATTTTTGAATACTGTATATTTACTACATTGACATTGGTGAAAATCATCGCATCGATTGATGGGGCCATATTAAAAAAGAAGAAGAAGTAGAACCCAAAACATCATTGGCAAGGCCGTGGAATCCAGTCCGTAGCTATAAAGCCACCTCTGGGGTTCATGCGGCTAACGTGACCAGCCCAGTCCTACTTTAGCTTGGCAGGTCTTGGCCCCTACGCCTGAAATACGCGTAAGTAATAAGGTTGTCCCTTTAGGTATTTCGAAACAATGTTTCAGAATTCTAAAAAGAATCCGGAATACACAGATTCGCCGAAGAACTAGTCACCAACATAGCTCGAAGAGTAGCACGTTTAAGTGGCAATGGGCGAGCCACATCGCTCGCAGAACAGACAACCGTGGGGGGAGAATAGTTCTCGAGTGGCGACTTCGACCGGAAGACGTAGTGCTGGCAGGCCTCCCACTAAGTGGACCGACGATATCGTGAAAGTTGCGGGAAACCATGCATGGGAGGCAGGTGGCGAGTTGTCGTTCATTGTGACTGGACGTCTTAATTCTTCTCTTTTAGTTGATGATGATGATGATGAAAGAAAATCTTTGCGTATCTGCAATTGGCTATCATCGGAACTGCGCCCTTACCCCAAACATAGGCTGTAGAATGCCCAACATTGGGCCGCGAGGGTGTTCTAATTTATGTTCGCGCGTTAAACACTCCTTGAATCAGCATTTTTCTGCTAAAAATGGCGCGTCCTCGAAGGCAAAGCTAGTAATACATCGCAATTTAGGTAATGGTTTGTGGTTAGCTAAAGGAAAAGATTTATTGCTGGTTCAGAACAAGATAGCCTGCCGCATTATTCTGTGTCACTCAGGTTTTGGGTTCAATGATAAAGGAGAAAAACTATCTATCACGTATGAAAATTAATGGGTTTTTTGCTATTGTACCGCGCGAGAAGTTAGCGACTTTTGTACGCTGCGGTTTAATAAATCCTGTGACATTTGGCTTCGCATATTATCTTGACACCAAAATGTACCTCCTTAAGAGTTACCTTCCTAACCCTTCCCTTCCCCCCTTCCCTTCCCTTGCCCTTCATATTGCCGCCTATTGTAAAAATACAGCTTTCCAGTCATACAGTTTAGGTTAGGCGTTGATTTCAATGAGTCAGTCAGTCAGTCAGGACTTTAACGTATATAAATATACTAGCGAACCGCCCCCGGCTTCACACAAGTGCAGTCAGTGTTTCTCTACTATACTATGCATATATTATACACATATAAACCTTTCTCTTGAATCACTTTATCTATTTAAAAAAATCGCATCGATATCCGTTGCGCAGTTTTAAAAACCTAAGCATACAGGTACAAACAGACAGCGGATAGCAGGGACAAATAGACACCAGAATGCGACTTTGTTTTATACTGTGTAGTGTATAAATTACTTCTGTATCTCTTCCATGGTAAACAGAGCCTAGGGTAACAAGACCTACAGGCCACGCATCGCTTGATTGTGGGTATATAAAATAGGTGGAAAGGAGAATCAAAATAGTGATGTCTTGCTAGTCGCATCGCATATAACACGATTCCAAAGATTTTGTCCCATTCCCTCGAGGGCGATGGACTTTTATCATCTGCGAGGGAAGAGAAGCAACTGGTACATTCTATGATTCTTCTTTGCTCTCAGACCAGCAAAAGTAAGTAATAATGGCCTCGATTTTATTGGTAGAAACCCCCCTTAGTCTTAAGCAATAGCTAAGCATTTCATATCTTAAAATACGTTTTGTCTAAACGAGCCTTAGGTAAAATTTAGTAAAAACTTAACGGCATTCTAACGAATCCTAATTGTTAATTATCTAATTATGAGTTCCGTCTTTATGAGAGTTAATCGTATTGAATTAATCTTAATTAAATCAAGGAAGCCGTTGTTAGATTTAATTGGATATGGGTTTTTGGTGATTAGCATCAACATAGATTTAATTACTGAGATTGAATTCGTATCTCACTGGGACTCAGAGAGGAATCATGACGAAACAACTTTGCGTTGGAATGGAGAATTTATTTTTATTTATAAGTTGGCTTCTCAATTTCATCCATGAATTTATATCTGATCTCTTAAATTATATTCTTAAAACGTTCAACTCGTAAAAAAATACAGAATTAGGAAGCTGTATTGTATTTAATACCTATATTTCTTAGTTTGCGATTTTTTCTGTTTCTAATTTTGTACACAAAAATTAGTCTTCCGCAAATTAACGCCTGATTGAATAAAATATTTTTTTATATAAGAGGGGGCAAACGAGCAAACGGGTCACCTGATTGAAAGTAATCACCATCGCCCAGGGACACCTGCAAGACTTGGGGTATCAAAAATACATAAATTAAGTTTTCAATATCTGGATAAAATCCTGTGACCTAAACGAGTTGCTAGACTTTTATGACTCTTTATGCAACGTTTGTGAAAACCGTCAACAGGGTGAGTAGCAACAAAATTGAAGTTCAAACCTCGATAAAAATATATTTGCATAGTGGCAAGTTGATTTTTATAGATAAAAAATGTTCCGGTGGCATGAATTTTGGTTATTACATATCATATTAGTCGTTAAGTTTCATAGTTTAGACAATAAACACTAAATTATAGGCAAATCCCAGCTCATTCCATAGTGGGGTCAGAAGGGATAGGAATTACCAGAAAATATAATAAGTCTTAAAATATATAATATATGGGCTAAAATCTTAGGAATCATGGTATAGGCGATGCGGCTTGCAACCCATCACTATTTTGATTCCCCTTTTCCACCTATACGCCTACAATAATGCTAGATGTGGCCTTTAGGTCTTGTTGCCTTAGACTGTCTACCCCGTATGTGATAAAGACGTGATTTGTGTATGTAAAAATATAACAAATCCCACGATTCCAAAAACGGCCATTTGTAAGAAGAAATATTTGTAATGCTTAACCTTAATCCCGAGGCTTTGATATTGGTTTGATTTGAAAAATATATTTCCTTATACTTTGCAAGGGCAGGAAAGATGCGGTGACATAATAAACCTTCTGGTTACATTCGAACAAACCCGGAAAAGGGTTCATCCTCTGTGAATAAATATACATAGATTGAAACGCGAAAGCGTCTACTTATATCAGTTTATTACGTACTAGCTATCGCTCGCCTCTTTGTCTATATCCGGCAGGTATTTTGTGCTCGGCGATAAAAATAAAACTTTTTAAATTGTCAGGGATAATGTAGCTTTCGACTCGTGAAACAATTTTTAGAATCGATCTAGATATTTCAAGAATTACCCCCTGAAAATCGACGGATGTGTCTATAAAGTGCAAAACATTTCTGCTGTATTATTTGGAAATACTATAGCTGCGTTATGCCGGAAACTTGTCATAGTAAGTGGCTCTGGAACACACACTGAAGAGAAGAGTTTTTTCTGCTCTTAAACTGCTATTGTTGGAAAAATATTTTTGAAACTGTCAGGGATAGAATAACCGTTCCTAGACCGATCGATGAGAGTTTCTTTTGCTGTGTAGGATGGCAAGTGACCCGATCTCACTTAGCTGTCTTTTAGTCTGAGCACGGCAGAGATGACCGCATAGCCAAGCAGGTTTAGCAATGGTACAGGAAAAAGTAAAAAAGGTCATCCCATACATGGCAGCGGTCTGTTAAAAGGGAACTGAAGTCCTTAGGCATAACCGTTCCTGGCAAGAGCTGGAGGTTGCGGAAAAATATCCTGAGAGCCCTATGTTGGCAACATAGTGTTTGCGCCAACATTTTTGCGGGCAAACTCCTGTTTCCGATCTACCGGGGCCACCTCGAAGAACAAAACGGCGCGACAGCCTGAGAGCGGGTAGTGAACTATAAACCGGCCGCTTATATGAATCCACGTCCGCGCGGTGCAGGGGTGCGGGGTAAAACGACAAAGGGGGCCGAGAGAGGTCCCCTTTGTCGTCCTACCCCGCGCTCCAGTGCCGCGCGGGCGAGGACTCATTTAAGCGGTCGGTCTATAGCACTCGACACGGGAACTTCCCTTAATTTAATATTGTTTCTGTTGTAAATTCGTTTAGTTTAAATAAAAGTTAATTAGCCATAGTGGATTCCCTGTTTAAATTTAATTATAGCCGTTTACTCCTAAGAACAAAAAATTTTACCTGGCTACTCCGCTACTCACGTGCAAGATAACCAAACCTGCGTGAAATATTTATGTTTTTCATGCAATCCCTCCCTCCACTGGCTGCCAATAAAACACATAGAAATCCCACAAACCTAATTATGCCTTACACCACACAAACACTGAGGCGTTTCGAGACCTCTACGGGATCATTATCAAAGTTTAATGAGCACAACTGTTACACATGCAAACCAACGTCGTCGTCGTTACGTAGGTAACATTTTTTGTTAATTGGAATGGACCTCCGCAAAGTGTACAAAGAGTACATCTTAATAATTATAATTATGTACCGCAAGCACGCGTAGATACAATACAGCTACGTTTGACCGACATATTCACATTTTCATTGAAAAACTCATTCATCTGCAGTTTCCACGTTTATCAAGATATATTATTAACTAGCTTCTGCCAGCGACTTCGTCTGCATAGAATTATACATAAAAACCTTCCTCTTGAATCACTCTATCCATTAAAAAAACCGCATCAAAATCCATTGTGTAGTTTTGAAGATATAAGCATACATAGGGACATGGGAACAGAGAAAGCGACTTTGTTTTGTACTATGTAGTGATAGTGATGTTAATAATACTGTTAAACCTCACACAATAACGTCTTATTAAGTCTAAACGAGTTCATTCGCTCTTAAACCCCGACAAACGTTTCTCTGCGATTGGTTTTGTTTTAAAAACTGTTTAAATACTGTGGTATTAAAGCGACAATTTAAATAATTATATTAAAATAAACGTTTTTCATATATTTCGCTGTGCATTTAATTACGAGCCCGCATCCGGTGAAACTTCAATTAAAATGTAATGAACATATACGATTTACATATCAATGGAAATCGATATGCGTTTCGTGATTAATGAACGGGCATTAAAATGTGCTAATTTTATTGTGCATTTTGCCAACTTTTGTTTACATACCAAGTCGTGAACAGAAATTATTGCTTACGCAACGTTTCAAGACAAATTTACTGCGCTTGCTAACCAATAAACTTTATTGATAATTATTTTAAATTGTGAAAATAACCAACCTTGTGGTCACCCTATTCTACAAAGACTAGTTCTGTAGATTATTAAGTATTTAATTCATTTTACGTGTACACCACACTTAGGGTTCATTCGGTCACAGTTGTGACTTCAGCTTTAACGGCTTGGGGATCTTTGTGGTGATCGATTTTACTTTATTTATGGTACGGAAGCTTTAATCAACAGGCAATTCGCTTTTTAATTGGTTGACCACCATTGGAAGGAGAAACACACGCGACTATAATTACTCTATCCATCAGTCGAGCCAGATATACCTCCATATAGAAGCTAGTCGTCAGCTAGATATTGCTTCACCGCGTTAAAGTCAGTTATACAGCTTAAAACATCAAAGAACATTGTCGGTTACAACTTTAGTTCAATATAATTTGACATATTTTATTTTGAAAATAGGCCACCAAGGACTCTTTTACATGTCTTTTTTTTTAACTAGCACGCATTCGGAAATACCATTATTGCCAAGATGAAAATATATGACATGTCAAATATACGTGTCACCGGCCTTATTGTTTGTGGCATAGACATACGTGATGTCTTGGTAACGTACGTATATTTATGCCCTTAATTATCCCGGTTTAATTTTAAGACAATGTACATGTGGAGAAACGAGAGCTTACAAACGCTAGTGACCTCTATGAAAACCATAAATAATCAAGAGGCATGTGTAACTGTATAAACCAGGGCTCAACGCCACTGCGCCTATGAATTAATACCAACAACTCGACCGAGCTCCAAAACATACAGCCTGAAGTATAATTCACTCAAACAACAGTCAACAACAAGGCTGTTGACAACATTATTAATGACAACAGTGACATTTCCGACTGTGAAACTGTGCCTTTGTCTGTAGATTGGCTCTGGCGTCCTGTCGGCCATGATTGTTTCGCTTTCAATTGTTTTTGTAAGTTAATCTAAATCAGTATTTTATGACGCTGGCGCAAACAAGCAATTGGATATTGGGTAAGCCCCTTTCTACAAAATTAGATTGTTATACTTGGTTTAGCACATTTTAAAAATTGGTAAATGGACAATTTAACGAAGCAAGCTAACTTTTGAATGTAGTTTCGAATATTAAATATCAAATCGTAAAATAATCATTTTTCTGAAAACCTTTGTATCCATTTACGCAAAAAGAAAATTTAATACTACCATAGCCCGTATGCTTTGCTATAATTATTAACCTAATTTGTTTACGGATAAAAACGAAAGCACTTTTTTACTACCTGTATTTAATTCCGAGATTCGATTTAAATTAATTGCATAGGCATTTTGAGATTAACCTGACTCACAAATACAACAATTAAAATAAATAAAACATGAAAAGAAAAATCTCTCCAACGCCCAGCTTAAACTATTGGACCTAGAGCGCTGTCATTTACATAGAGGCTCTTTATAACAAGAAAAATGGAGGGCTTTTGTAAAATTTTCAAGAACTATGAGAAATTCAAAATAGTCTGGTTGTTAGTGTTATTTTCGCCTCAGCACCTCAGACAGGCGGGTTTTGCTCGTAAGCCAGTGGGAATCGAGTTTTATCAACGCGCTACTGACACCTACCTACTTCTAGAATTTATGCATTTTGTAAAACAAACAATTTGGTTAAATTTGCCTTGTATTTTTCCACTCAGCAGCGAGAACATTTTGTCTTGTGTCACACGAGACCAAAGTTTGAATCTCGTGTCTTTGAATCCCTTGCTTCACTCGGGGTTCAAAATCAACACTCGCAGCAAAAATCAACTTTGCTCTCTTGTTGCACAAATAACCATAATAATCGTATTGGGATTTTTTATTAATTGGAGCAATATTGAACGGATAGGGCCATACTTTATAATGCCAGCGGATATGAATCAATTAACAGCCACGTTTTTAAAATGTTCGTTATTATTTATTTTATTTAAAACCTCTTAACTACGGGTTACAAAATGAAATACAATACATGCTGTATGTTCGCAGTAGTTGTTGAAAACAATTGACGTGCTGCAAGAATGTTATGCTGTGGATCTGAGCGTTCATAGTAAATCATGTTTTATATATAAAAAAGCCATGGTAGCCTAGTGGTTTGACTTGTGGCCTCTCAAGCAGAGTGTCGTGGGTTCGAGCCCGTGCTCGCACTCGTGAGTTTTTCGGAAATTATGTGCGATATTACATTTGAAATTTACCATAAGCTTTTTGGTAAAGGAAAACATCTTGAAGAAACCTGCAGCATATCTACGAAGCAATTCAATTGTGTGTGTGAAGCTCCCAATGCGCACTGGGCCCGCGTGGGAACTATAGCCCAAGACCCCTTATTTTAAGAGGCCTGTGCCCAGCAGTGGGACGTATATGGCCTGGAGGTGATGTTTTATTGAAAGAATTTTGCTTTCTCATGTAAGTTAAACTGTCTCCAACTTATTTCTCTTATTGGTTGTCTGGTAGAGATCGCTATTAAGCGATAAGACCGCCTATTGTCTACTTTGTTATTTGTTTATGTATTGTTTTGTACTGATTTGTGGTGTTCAATAAAGAGTATTTGTATTGTATTGTATTGTAAGTTATACTTAATTTTTTTGTCGCAATGGTTTCGATTAAACTTTTAACTACTCACGAGCAGTTTTCACCAAATTGCGACTAAAGAACCAAAAAATAATGCAATAATGTGTTTCTGGACGATACAGAAAACTTGAACGCAAAAAAAATACAAAAAGCAAAGCTACGGCCGGGAATTGTTCCCGGATCTTCGTCCATCCGTGATACGTGTTTTGTAGCAGGCTGAAATTCTTCTGTGTTCTCATAACGTTACATTGAGCAAGAAACCTATATTAATTGTTAATAGTATAGAGACTGATCTGAGAGTCCATGCTGGTCTGGGAGCAAAGAAAAAACATAGAATGTACCAGTTGCTTCTCTTCCCGTGCAGATGGTAAAATCCCATCGAGGGAATTGGCCAAAATTTTAGGAATCATGTTATAGACGATGTGGCTAGCAACCCATCACTATTTTGATTCCCCTTTCCATCCATACGCCCAAAATCATGCTAAACGTGGTCTTTGGTTCTTTTTCCTTGTTTGGTTCGTGGTACTTGGGCTCTGTTTAGCCCGTAAGGGATAAAGACGTGATTTATGTATGTATGTAGCATAGAGAGACGCACCCAATAATAATGATTAGTTAATTTGCATGTCTCTTCTTGATCTGGCTCAATCAAACCGCAGCCTCAGTCCAAAGGCCATGTCACGCTTGACGAAATGTCATTCGGGGCTACTCCGATATCCAAAGTTGGTTCCATCATCCCTTTCACTCTGATATTAATGACTATTAGTGCGAGCGGAAAGGCAAACACGAATTTCGAATGTCGAAACATAAGGCTAGGTATGGATAAATAAATAACTAAATATCTTGGGACAATTGACACCGATTGACCTAGTTCCATACTAAGCAATGTTTATAACATGAGAGCTAGACAACGGATAAACATGCTTATATAAAATGAACATATTTCATACAAATGTCTGCTCCGACCGAGGATCGAACCCGGGACCTCAAGCTTCATAGTCAGGTTTTCTAACCACTAGGCTATCCGGTCGTTCACCTATTAACCTTTTCGACACCAACGACACATCAGCACCACAGGTCAACGCCAACAATCTATAGGCCAATAATCATACGTAAATATTTTTTTTTTTTTTTTTGCCAAAAATGCCTAACATCCATTTTAAAAAGAGCTGATAGTCTTCGAACTACTGGACCGCGTTTTTATCGACAAGGCTAAGAACCACCACAAGAAAACCGGGCTTCGAATGAAACAACCGCACCGCCGCAGACGTCGACTTCAAACTTAGAACACGCGTCTTTTTCAAAGCGTTGTAAGACAACCAGGAAAACAGACGTTAATTATTGACGCTTAACAAAAAATGCTGCACAGATACAAAATCAGCTAAATAAGAAAAAAAAACAGGTAAGATTTTTTTCGAACCAGCCAGTAACGTCGTTAGCAAGGATTTACTCAAGTTATTCCCAACAAGGATTTTTCTGGGGCATCAAGATGGTGGAATTAAAATTCTTGTCAGCGTCAGTCAACAGTGATTAGGGAGCGCTGACGGCTCATTTTGTGTGTCCGTTTACTTAATTAACTTAATTATACGGCGTCATTAAAAACGGCGAGCTGAAAAAAGTGTCATCTTAGCGTTAAAACAGTTGACCAATTTGAATTTTGTAAGCACTCGTAATTGGAGTTCTATTTTAAGATTCATCAGACCATTATACAACCCACTGTTAGGCGAGCCTCCTCGCTGGCTTAGTCTATAGTGTAGTTAGTTATAGTTTTTTTTTTAATTTTACCTTTAATCGATATCGCCAGATATTGCCAAAAAAACGACAACAAAAACAGAAAAACAAATGAAATTTGAATTTCCAAACGACAGTGAAAATTAGAACGTATAGAAAAATCCGAAAAGTAAAGCTATGGCTGGGAATCGAACCCAGATCCTCGTCATTCCGTGACGCGTGCTATATAGCATAGCACTATATGCATAGCAGGTGGGTAAACCTTAGAATTTTTCTATCTGTTACTAACTGTCACGTGACCTTGTTACTATGCAATTTTTTGGCGCTAAGCATCATCTGTTTGAATGATGTGTTTGTACGACACAATTACAAGCTCCCGTGGAACATCTACTGCTCACCCGGGACGAGAGAAGGCGCTGTTTTTTCAAATTCAAATGAAATTTGATCAAGTATTGCTGGAATTTGGGTATCAAAACAAAATTAGCGATGTTATTTATTAATCTTACGTCACAAGGGTAAAGGGTTAGGTAGCGATAAGAAATAAATTATAACCGAAACAACACTTGGTAAACATACGTAATTAAGATCTTCGTCATTTTGTTGAATATTTTTGCTAATTACTTATAAAGAAAAAAGATAGTAAGTTATCAAAATTGAGCACGGTTCTTATTAATAAACGTTGCTTGTTTCTTACTAGCATCTGGGTAATAGTGATGGGTTGCTAGCCGCATCACCTATAACATGATTCCTAAGACTTTCGCCCATCCCCTCGATGGGCTTTTACCATCTGCGCGGGAAGAGAAGCAACTGGTAAATTCTATGTTTTTTCTTTACTCCCAGACCAGCATGGAAGAATTAGTATTAGTAGGGTCAATATTACATGAAAACCCTTAGCACGATTAATATGACTTATTTATTTAATGAAATTAAATGAATTTACGACAAGCGTATTCGCAAATTTGTTATAATTAGGTAATTGCTAGTAAGTATTGCATAAATTACTCGCTTTAACATAACTAAACTACCAACTTGTATAAACCCTGATAGCTCTCCGCTATTCCACAGTTCCAATTCAACTCTAAAAGCAAAGAAAAACAAGGTTTCCCTAGAAAACAATAAACCACTTTCCGAACGCTACCATTAAAAAAAATAAACTTCACAATAATGGCTACCTTTTTTTATTGTAATTAGTCCAACTGGCCAGGAACTGCGCGAAGTTCTTTCTTATCCGGCCTCTTAGCAATTCTGAACTTTTTAGAAATGCGATCAAAGATTTCGAAGTGATAAGTTAATTTAAAAAAAAAACTTTTCTCTCATTCCGTTCCATGTTCAAATTTCAGGAAATAGCACTTAGCTTCGTTGTTATAAATTCCATTCCAATAGTCCCTAATAATGTTACCGCTAATGATATAAAATGCTAAAAGGATATGTTATTCAATATTGCTCCGAGCGCTGTATGGGTTGTTTTCTCGAGGAATTTGCTGTGTCGGAAAAATTTAAGATTCTCTGTGAAAGTTAGAAAATTCACTGCACACGTGCCGTGTGTGAGGACCAGAATAAGTATCCTCTAAGTACTCTCGGATGACAGTTGCTATGTACTCAAAGTCTTACCAAAGCCATTTATCATGCGGTCTTTCCTTTTGCGTTCTGTAATTTTTTATCTTCTTAAAATCACAGATATCTGTCACTTACAAACATAATAATATAGCAAAAAGTTAAAATGTTTTGGACGCCCATAACACCAAAGGACGTGCAGTTATTTCACCGGCTATCTTACTCTATAACACAACAGCAAAAGCTTTGCTGCTTGGTGGCAGATTAGAGAGAGATGGTGGTAGCGATCCGGAATGACCTTGCACAAGGGCTTACCACTCGCAAATGTTGCCATACAAAGTACAATTTAAATGATATATATATTTTTTTCTACATTCAAATCATTGGGCCTTAGGAATTTTAAAGCGTTGATATTATAATACACACAGTAACGTCGTATCATAACATTAATCAGCGTTCGTTCACGCTTTAACCATACACCAAAAATATACATTAAAGTAAAGTGAGATAAACTCAGCATATCCACGTTATTCCAAACATTCCCAGAAATCAATAATAATTAATTAAATTCTACTCAAACGAAAAACAATTGTCTCCAAAACGCGAAAAACTTTTCTCTTATTCGGAAGTTCCATCGTTCAATTAATAAAGCTCTATAGTCGTAAAAGCTTCTGTCGAAGACAGAGCAATCACACACGAAATCAATTCTTTATTTAGATCTCACTTACCTCCGAAACAATACAGGAAAAGAAACAAAAATGTCGTCCTCAGGCGGCCCATCATCTTCGACTCACAATAGCACTATCACAGTCTCAAACTTCCTTAGCCTCTATAAATAACAATGCATAATTTAATTTTAAACTAACTGGCCGTCTTTAAAACAATAAACAGACCCATGCTGCGTCCTCAAACAAAATAGGATCGGAATTTAAAAATCAAAATCAAATAACGTTCCGAAAATCTAACGGTTTCGGATACGTTTGCCCTCTCGGGAGTCCCGCTGAGCACTGAAGAGAATCACCTGACTGGGACAACGTCAGATTTGCGCGGGGAAAACGGGATAGGAAACGAAATTTATATAGCAGCGCTGTGTGTACTGCGAGAAAGCTCGACTTAGTCTCCTTATTTTGTTACACTGTGGCTTTTTACCTCTAGCGAATCATTTGGGAGAATTTAAAGGAATATTGTCGGTCGGACTGCCAGTTATAGGTACCCGTTTGAATGGTAGGTATCGCATATTACCATTTTATTTATCTACCCTGCTTCACATGCTCGTACCTGATTGTTTTAAATCTGTATTGTTAGCGATTTTGGGATTATTAGGGACGAAGAAGTGTTTATCAAAAGAGTGGTGCGGAGTGAATGCAAATCCGAAATTCATTTAGGTTGTTTCAATGACTGCATTATGGTCATTAAATAAATAAATTTTAACATTGAAATCGATTGTGACTAATACCAACTTAGGATGTTCATTTATTGAAAAAAATCATGAATCAGTTTAGCATAATATTAAAGTAAAGTATAAATTCTAGTAATAAATAACTTAACGGAATTAACTAGGTGAAATTATCCTGCACGAAGATAGTTGCATAGTTCCCACAGGATATGAACGGATTCTTGCAGACGTAGGCAACAGCAGGTACATCATTATAACATTATAATAATCACGTCTTTGTCCCTTACGGGGTAGACATAACGTAAGGTAACTAGACCTAGAGGCGTTATTTATAAAGTTTGTGGGCGTGGAGATGGAAAGAGGCATCACTATCACTATCATCATCACTATCACTTCACTATCACTATCACTATCACTACATAGTATAAAATAAAGTCGCTTTCTCTGTCCCTGTGTCCCTATGTATGCTTATATCTTCAAAACCACACAACGGATTTTGATGCGGTTTTTTTAAATAGATAGAGTGATTCAAGAGGAAGGTTTATATTTATAATACATGCATAATATACCGTGCGAAGCCGGGGCGGGTCGCTAGTCTTAGATAATGTTGTACAATATACTTGTAACATTGAAAGAAACCCTAAGTCTTTCTCATTAATTTCAACTCGATACGTTCTCGCGATTCTGAGAAGAAACGTTTTAGAGAAACAAAATGAACAAGATGATCCCATAAGGGTTCCTTTTCTCCTCTTAACGTATGAAACCTTAAAAAACTGAGTTAATTTTATAAATGACTAGCCTCTGCTCGCAACTTCGCCCACGTAGCATTAGCAAAGCAAAATTATTTACGTTACGACTCTCGGCAGCCTATGATCTTTGACATGTTTATCGCTATCCCGCGGGAATTATGCAATTTTACACATACATACATATACATACACATATAAATCATCTTTATCCCTTACTGGGTAAACAGAGCCTAAGGTGACAAGACCTAAAAGCCACGTTTAGCATGGTTCTGGGCGTGTAGGTGGAAAGGGGAATCAAAATAGTGATGGGTTGCTAGCCGCATCGTCTATAACATGAATCCTAAGATTTTCAACTACAAGCTTTTATTTAACTTGCTTGCAATGTATGTTTGTAAGTATATTTGTCCGGATGGAATTTTGCGACTCAATTTTGAACCAGATTCAACCGATTGAGCTTAAATTTTGCATACCCGAGTAAGTCGGATGACAATACACTAATCTAGTAGTTTAATTTTGGCTACCTAGCCAGGATCATCTCTGTAGGAGGGAACTCTTCAACTGTTTTCCGATTTACTTAAAATTTGTTACACTTATTTAGAACGCATGATAATGCAAGTACAGTCAACAAAAAGTACAGTCAGCAAACTTGTATCAAAAATGTTTTTTTTAGGTTAGGTAGTTTATTTTATATAACCACAGAGCCGCTAGTATTACTCTATCCATTTCTGATCTATTAACTTAAGCATTTACGGATGCTAATACGAAAACAACAGACTGAAGCTAATCCATTGCCACGCGCCGCGGCACCAAAAAAAAGAAAAATAATTCGGCTGTCAATTGTTTTTAAAAATTATCGGTGCACGCGGTTGGTCTTCTATGTGGATTTATGATAAAAAATTGTAAATATTAATTAACGTGTGTAGTTTTCGGTATAAAAATGTAATTATTCTTCACGGGTGTCTAGACCCTTACTTAGCGGCGGCGGCTAAAAAACTACGGACTCTACACACCGTCGGTCGAAGCCGGCTTTCTTCAGGTTCGTGATTCTTGAACTGATTGTTTGATCAAACACTACACTCTTTGTCGGTCCCTCGCTTAATACTCCTCTCATTTACTCAAAGGTTAACTGGTAGAGATCCCTTATAGGGATAAGTTCGCCTTTGTGCGTATATTTAAGGTCTTTTTTTGTGATTTGTCTCTGCTTCTGTATATTTGTACAATAAAGCATTTACTTACTTACTTACTTACTTACAAGCAACGGCATTGGCAACAGCCACAATCTATTAATTAATATCTTGTAAATAATATCGTTTAATATCTTAATTATCTTACTCCGCTACTTGGTGGGTGCCGGAGAATGGCCAGCGACGATGAATTAGACCACAAAGATGGCGAGACCATTTGGACGCATATTATGGAGAACTGACCTGGCATTGCGAAGGTCCGGGAGTAGTTGGGACTTGGGATTGAAACGAAAGGCCTTTACCCAGTGGTACACCACGACAGGCTAATAATAATAAAACTATTGTTTAAAATAGGTATACATAGACCGCGAGCGGCTGGCGGGCCGCAATTTGTCAAAAGTTAATTAATTCTTTGTCCCGTTCTTGAAAGGAACTAATTTGAAAAAGGTTATTGATTTCTGAAAGTTGTAAGGTACGTTGAAATCAAAGTTGATTTTCTATAACGTATTGTGAGCGATCGCTTTGTGAAACTAAGTGTTTAACTGCTTTAAACAATTGCTTTTAATTATGGGAATAAGTACCGAAAGAGACAGAGACACCATTTGAAGTAAGAAAATTGGCTGGCATAAACCGCAAGAAATGTCTTAAAAATATATAATAAGGAAACGTACGATGCTAGCGCTCTACATAATATATGGGGTCGCGTTTTGGTTTTAATTACCAGTTGGCGACGATTTGGAAATTAATAATGTTATTGATTAGCAAAACATCTACTTCAGCCAATTAAAACTAGACGAGGCTACGCTTTGTCGAACACGGTTATTATAAAACAGCAATCGGAATAGGATCGGAGCGGATAGTTACCTATTCCATGTATAAGATGTCGTCGTTTAGATGTTTTAAAATTAAACTCAGAAATTGGCTTTTCGAGCAAAAATGCTATACATTCGACTAACTTTTTTCCTGGCGGTCAAAGACTATAAATTATTGAAAAAATTATTTTATTGGTGCTGCAGTTTTATTAAAATTTTAAATTGTAATATTTTTTAAATTTCCTGAGTTACTCTTGACATGAAATGACATAAAATAATGATAAAGAAAATGAATGCATACGATTATTGTACTATAAGGTTCGCAATCTTTTTCTACGAATTTATGTATCTGTAAAAGACAGTTGATATTGTTAAAATTCGCACAACCTTCTGTCAAATTTTATGTGTTTTTTACGGATTGCTTTTTACAAAACGGCAACGTAATAAAGTATAAAAAAAATTACGTTGCCTCACTCATTCACCCTGATCCTTAAACAAACAAAATCATGCATCCAGCGGGTAGAGAGGGCAACATTTTACACCGCTTAAAAGGGCAGTTAACCAATTTTTAACCGAATCAGATAAACATGGACACATGCCATTTGAGGCGGGCAAATTTACCCCGCTCCCCGTTAATAGGGGTACCGTACCCTGCTAACCGGGCATAGAGGAAGTGACCAATAGAGTAAAAATGACATAGGTACAATAAGAAAAAAAATGCCATCTGACTGGTCGGTTGAATGTCAAGCACGTCATTACTTGATGATTAACTAGCTGTTGCCCGTGACTTCGTCCGCACAGCATAATATTTGTATCGCACGCAGTTTGACTTTTCCCGGCATTTCCAACAATTATCTTTATAATCGAAAATCGCATGAAAATCCGTTCATTCGCTTTTGAGTGTTTCGCGAACGGTCCGAGAGATAGACGCTTTGGAAGACTTGGTTTTACAACATGTGGTGATAGTGAAATCGACATAATTTTAATAAAAACAAAAAGTACTTAAAAACATAATTAAGATTCAAATAACTGAAATGACTATATTCTATGTAGGAGATAAAGCGTAAACAATTGCGTTCTACCACCGCCCGCGGTGCGATTCTTTTGCAATGGCTTGTCGGGGCTATGCCGATACCCTGAGATAGCCCGTATTACCACTCTATAGGGTTATTCCTCTGTGTAACCGGTAACAGGGGCAGGCTGACATGTGGATTTAGGTAAAGGTCCCAAGGTGCTCATAAACGCACGGTAAACGATAACACGGTCATAATTTAAATTTTGTTTCAGGAAAGATTGATGAAGGGATTTGCTTTTTATTGATGTTATTGAAAGCGTTGCAAAGGTGCGGTTTATTTTTAACATAATGGCAACATGAAAACACCGTTCTAAAATTAATTTGGAATACTTCAGCGGTTGGGTTAGTTACATACATAAATATATACATAAATCACGTCTTTATCCCTTACGGAGTAGGCGGAGCCTGAGGTAACAAGACCTTAAGGCCACGTTGAGCACGATTCTGGGCATATAGGTGGAAAGGGGAATCAAAATAGTATTGAGATGTGTTTCTAGCCGCATCGCCTATAACATGATTCATACGATTTTTGCCGATTACATTCACTACAAGCATTATCCAAGTACATTCTGTTTTTTCTTTGCTCCCAGACCAGCAGCAACGCTCCCAGTATCCCTCTGGCCTCTAGGGGTATAGCAGAGGGTACTTTTTTTTTTTTTTTTACTACAAACTGACCAGTGATTGACCTCTATCTCACTTGGTGGAAGGTGCAGATGAGGCCAACAAGGGATTCACTTGGGATGTAGCGGCGTTTCGACGGGGCTTTCGGGCGCAGAGAGGGGCCTTCGGGCATTTGATGGTCAGGGTTTCCTTTCCTTTCCGTTAAAAAAAAAGTTAGACCGACGACATGGCGAGTTGTCGTTCATTATGGTGCCTTTGTTCAACAGCGGACGTCTTCAGACTGATGATGATGATCCTAAATGCATGTAAAATCTCCAATATTGTATTGGATACCTTCATTTGTTTTTTGTTCTAGCAAGCACAGTTTCTTTGTTAGTAAATTTATCGCTCGTATTTCAAATGGGTGCGTAACGATGTATATAAAATTTTTTGGTATAATATTAGTAGCAATAACGCTCATTTGATATAATAATTAAATCATATAACAACACTTAATATATTTACATATGACATAATTATCATTTCTTATAATGATCATTTGATATAATATCATTTAATATAACATTCTTTAAGTATAATGCTTATTTCCTATAATGAACTTATGGTATAACGTTATTTTTATATAAAATACAACAATTGGCATAACCATTATTGATATAATGTATTAGAGACATAATCACAAAACGAACAGCTATCAAAAAGTAGGTTAGGTTAGGTTTAAACTGCGTCCCCCAACAAAAACGAACTGCTGTAAAAAATATTTTTGTATATAAAATGAGCGTTATACCATATAATCGTTATAAGAAATAAGCGTTATACCGAACGATAAATATACGAAATAAATTTATATATTTTAAAATTATACCAAACGTTTATTATACACAATGAGTGATTATACCCTTTGAAATTATATCAAATGTTGATATATCGATAGAAAATATATTAAATATTTTTATATCAATCATTACACACCCATTTCAAATGCATGAAAGTTTTGCAATAATTCTGAAACTCCTTCGCGCACTAAAATATATTGCTGATATAAAAGTAAATCACACGTGGGTTAAGAGAATTTGTGTTATGAATTTTTAGTATGACACAAGGCTATTTTAACTAATTAATTTAAATACATCCTGAAAAAAACTGTCAAAAAATACAAATAGATGGTTTATACCGTTTCTCACCCCTTTTTAATGACATGTGGGTAGGCTAAAAACACACATTTCTGTTGTATTAGGGTAGTCTTACGTTTCAGTTTTTGTCACCATTAAATCAGGTGAGTAGATGGACGCGTTTAATTGTATTGACCAGTAGGCTTATTACCTAACTCGCTCGCAATCGCCATCGTGTTCATTTTGACAGTTCTTGTATGAATGTGACAGCTAGCTGATTCCGATGCCAATTACAATCGAGATAGGTAATAATTCTACTGGTTACTTAAATATCCTGGACCTCCTACTGGAACAGTACTTATTTTAAATACTTTTTTGGCTTCTATAGATCTGTCTACAGATATTTATCGAATATTCTCAGGGGTGATGTTACACAGTTTACGCTCGAAGAAACTAAATCGCATACCTCTGTAGAATCTTGTCTCATAGAATTTCGAAAACATTTCTTTAGCAGGGTGTATGGTAAGCCATTATGACATTTGCAATAAAAAGGTTCTACAGCGGAACGCGATTCAGTTTCATTGACTGTGTGTACGAGTATTGAGTATTGGAACAGCATTCTTGTCTTACAATAAGCGAGCAAGCATTCGGCTGATCGCATCCCATGATTACGAATAAAATTCTCAAAACATTGTTACGGCGAAGAAATCAAACATGCAGCGAGCGAGAGTCAATATCGTATTATCAGACGACCTTAATTTCCTATACGAGTGGATATTCATTTCCGCAAAGGATATTAGAGTCCACGTTGGTCTAGTGGAATCTTAAATTTATTGAAACTGCTACCGACAAATCCTCGTGATTGCTTTTTGTATTATTTACCTCTATGGTATATAAATCTGAGCCAAATGTGTTGCTGTCATCATTAATTTTTCAGGTACCGTACCTCTAAAGGCAAAATGAACCCTTTTAGGATACAGTTAGTTTACTCTTAGAATGCAATTAGGGTTAGTCTTGCTGTCTCACTCTTATGGGTTGATACTTGAATCGGCCGATGGTATCCGAAACCCGAATGGCTCACGGACTGTAGATCATTTCTTCGTATATCTGCATGTCTGTCAAGACTCACTTTTTCAGGAACGTGTTGAGATATAAAGTTAAAATTATTATCAAACCCTGAAGATTGCAGTCCCTTGGAGGTATGAAAAAAACAACCCTCTAAATCTTCCCAATCAAAAGGTACAGTTATGAGTGTATTTCCATACAAATTACCGTGCTACCAAATTTATGGGGTATTTCCACCAGTCTTAGAAATCTGAAATTTGGTGTGCAGTTAGTTTATTTGATGTCCCAATGCAGTTCAAGGGTTCCCCTTTTTTTCCACCCGTCTCTGTATTTTGCGAGGCTTCCCCAGTTCTCCAAAAGACTCCAATGAAAGTAGTTCGTACTTTGAAATGAAACTTTTTTCTATCGCCTAAATTTTTTTCGGCTGTCTAACACAAATGTCGTATTAGGCCGCGGAGTGGGGCTAAAGTGACAGGCGCTCGGCAGAGCAGTCGAAGCCAATATGGCGCCCATAGCTCGCATCAGCTGACCGCGTAGCATTTCTACGAAGGACGCAATTTTAATAGGTACCCGTAATCGAATCATTCTCTGTTAAATGCCTCAAAAGTTTCACTTGATTCGTGGTTTGATAAAACCACAATGTATTTATGTATTGACTTTCGATTAATTATTATGTCTACAATAAACAACAATAACCCGTATATAACTTGTGGAAATCATCACAGTGGGACCGTTACAAGGGCGTTAATATTTATGGCACCAATTCCGTCGGAGCGTCACTCGACGTGAATAGATGTCTGTTTATTTGCTGTAAATTATACATTTACACTAGCTGGTGCCTGCGACTTCGTCCGCGCAGAATTAAAATTTGTATCCCAGGCATCTGATTTATCCCGACCATTCCAACAATTATCGTAATATTTCTGCCAATTGATACAAACCCTTAACAAATTATATACTTGAACCTTCCTCGTAAAATAATTCAAGTACCTATGGGTGAAAACCGTATGAAAATCCGTTTACAGATAGACACGGCGGAGGTGTTTGTTTTATTTCATTCAGATCTGTTCAGCCGTTCTGACGTGAAAGAGTAACAAACATCCATCCATCCATACTTGCAAAGTTTCGCGTTTATAATGTTAGTAGGATACACTAATTATAAGAAGGAAATATGTGATTGTTTTTTGTTTGTTTGCATTGAATAGGCTCTGAAACTACGGATATTTGAAAATATCTTTCACCATTAGAATCCTACATTATCCCTGATGAACATTATGCTATACTTAATACTGCGCGGACGAGGTCGCGGGCATTAGCTAGTCCTAAAATACAATACTAAATACTAATACACA
This sequence comes from Pandemis cinnamomeana, assembly GCA_932294345.1. Classification (NCBI taxonomy): domain Eukaryota; kingdom Metazoa; phylum Arthropoda; class Insecta; order Lepidoptera; family Tortricidae; genus Pandemis; species Pandemis cinnamomeana. The sequence continues at coordinate 2,521,295 of OW028712.1, forward strand.
GTTGGTCTATTCTGAAAAAATAATATACCTCAGTTTCCGGGAATCTCCAAATAAAATCCCATTTTCCTTGTTATTCGATCCATCGGCCTGGGCTGTTAACTGAGTTATTCATAAAACGATTCCAGCGATAGCTTGCCAGCAAATACTAGTGATTTATTGAAAGAATTAAGTTCTGTGGGAAATTAAACAAAAAAGGGAAGAATATTTCTTTGTTTCGAAGTTCGAAGCTAGAAAAATAGACTTCGATGAAGTTGATTTATACTTAATTCAAAAAGTTCATTCGATGTTCCATGAGAAAGTTTTTATTCTCTCTAGTTTAAAACTTCGATTATATTAAAATTACTGACTCATCAATGCTCATCGCTGCCCTTGGGTTTTAGAAAGCTGAAAGTTTTCGTAGATTTTCCCATATTGTTATAGACAAGGAATTTTGATAAAAAAATAAACACTAAATGTTACTAGAAATAAACTAAAATACATTAGTTAGAATCGCATCTACGATGCCTATGAAGTCTGAGATTAATTCGCACAAACGCATTGCGTTAATAAAAACTCTAGTAACAGTTCTTTTCAAATATTTTCCATGAACAGAGAATATAATAAAATTCCAATTGGTCGGTAAACATTATTATGGTTGTATCAACATACATATTTTTTGTTTAAAATGTATAATAATCATGCTACTTTCATAGATGTTTTATTGTAATTGTTAATTGTGATAATATTATGAATTTTATTATTCTATCTTTTATTCTATTTTGCATTAAAAAACCCACTTAACTGATTGTCATAAATCACGTCTTTATGCCTTACAGGATAGACAAAGTCTAAGGTAGCAAAACCTAAAGGCCACGTTTAGCATGATTATGGGCGTACCTATATAGGTGGTAAGGGGAATCAAAATAGTGATGGGTTACCTTGTTTATATATTATAATTTTTACCCTGGGAAAGTGTGAAACTCCCGCATACGAAGTTGAGAGCAAAGGCTAGTTTCATGAATTTGGTGCTTTTTACAGACGGAGCCAAGTTGGTGTATGCGTTTAGGGTGATAGGTTGTTTGTGTGTTTTTCTGCAAACGAATGTTCCCATTAATCGAGAATGGTTGGACTGATTTTTATTATTATGTCACAGAGACAACACCGACTGCGCCAATTTCTTTGGAGCGATTTATTTACCTACTTCAGGTTGCCAATTTTAAATTATCATAAATCTAATTTGATTTTATATAATTCTATTACTAATGTAGCTAATAGATTTGGGGTGAGCCCTTTCAATCAAAGCCAGATAGTTTCGATACCGTAATTGATTCTGAATTATTTGACACTTCATTTTCCTTAGTATTTTCAATGATGAATAACCAATTTCAGAGAGGGATGATTTGAAGTTTAATATTTATTATAATATTAATTCGATTTCAATTATATTCAAAATATCTATCGAACTGTTACGATGTAATTTTAATGACTAAAAATACGGTTTGGCGGAAGATACGATTCATACTGTAGGTTTTATTATTAGCTAACTCGCTCGCGATCGCCATCGTGGTCATTTTGACAATTGGCATCGGAATCAGCAAGCTCTCACATTCATACAAGAATTGTCAAAATGAAGCGAGCGAGTTAGGTAATAAGCCTACTGGTCCTGGAGTGAAGAAAAAACATAAAATTTGCCAGTTGCTTCTCTTCTTGGGCGAAAGTCTTAGGAATCACGTTACAGGCGATGCGGCTAGCACCCATCACTATTTTGATTTCCCTTTCCAGCTATACGCCCTTGATCATGCTAAACGTGGCCTTAAGGTTTTGTTACTGTATGCTCTCTCTACCCCGTAAGGGATAAAGACGTGTATGTCTGTTTGTATGTTTATACGATCCGAATAGTTTCGATCTTCGGAAGATCGTCTCCAAGAATCATTTTCTGTAAATTCACATGCCAATTCAAAATTTATATTTTCGCTTCGTTTTATATTTTCTTTTGCCAAATACATATTTTTGACAATAATGAAAAAAAATTGAGTGCCTTCTGGTTTTAAATTCTGAAACTCAAGAAATAGATAACATTTTGTTAACTTTGGGCTTTTACGACGTCAACATCCTTAGCTGAGAGTTTCTATAATTAGGATTGGAAAAGATTTTTAAATATTCCTTGGGAACAGTTGCTTAATTATCAATTAGTTTAAAAGTCTCTTAATTAGGCCAATTAACGTCCCGTTTGAAATACACTTAGCTATGTCGGCTAGCACACTGTAGGTAATTACTTATAACTTGTCTTGCCTCGTAAAAATGCCAAGGATAAAATAAATATACATACATACCTACATATATATCCCTTACGGGGATAGAACCTAAGGTAAATAAACCTTAAGACCGCGTTTAGCATGATTAAGGGCGTATAGGAAAGGGAAATCAAAATAGTGATGGGTTGCTAGCCGCATCGCCTATAACATGATTCCTAAGACTTTCGCCCATTCCCTCGATGGGCTTTTACCATTTTTGCGCGGGTAGAGAAACAACTAGTACATTCTGTTTTTTCTTTGCTCCCAGACCAGCATGGAAGTAGTTCCATCCTTTAAACTAGTAGTAGTAGTTTTAGTGTTCTTTTTCCGAAAATAAACAGTTTAATTTTTTTTTTTTTTTAACTCCTATTTGTAGGGGTCAATGTCCATTTTAAACCTTCGTGTACCTACGAAACTGGATCGGATTAGTTCATTAAAATGTTTAATTAGAAGACATTGATTTTACAAATGGAATTCTCGCCCTATCGTAAATTACATCTAAAAAGCCCATTGACACCTCCTAAGTATACTGAGGCAACTGCAAAATCTTGATTTTACAGGAGAGCCGTGCAAAGGTAAAATCATTTGTAACTTTTTTATCTGTAAAGTCCATTCCATAAAACTTTGGATTCGCTGGAACAAAAGTACCTCTTTTTAGTCTACATATATGGAATTCTGAGATTAATGTTAGTTTTTGAGAAAATGGTAAATACACTAGTGTACGCGTATTTTACGTGTTCTGATTTGTTGTATACTGAGGCAACTACCCCTTGATCCAGTATACACCGTACTAAGTTAATTGTTATTTTTTTCTATTTTTAATTTAATAATTAGATAAATATGTTACATAAATCCATACTGTTTAAAAATAAATACGTAGCTCATGCTCAAATGCCCTTTATCATTATTTGGTCGACATATTAGTCACTTGCACCAGTATACGCTTAAATTAAGTTCGCTTACACCTGTATACTGTTAAAAATATTTAATGTTTTGCTGTTTAAAACGAGAAATTATATTAGATATTTTTATTAATAATAATAGAAAAAAAAATTGTTTAATAAACAAACGTAAATTTCAAATAAAAACTGCTTTTATTATGTTTGTAAATCTTTTAATCATAACTAGTTTCACATTCTTAAAAGTAACTTATTCAACAGCCACAGTTTGAGCAATATTCGTTTTAGTTTAAAAAATCTATCCAAAATAGTCTTCTTCTCTTAATTATTGAGACTGTACTATTAAGTACTTATAAAAAATCTATAAACTTAACTGGCTTCTTCTAAAGGTTCGATTTATCATTAGCAAGGATTCATTCCTTATTTTTAACGCCTTAGTAGGATTTATCATTGCACCTTTATTCTTAACTTCTAAAATTAAAAATTACAATATTATTATGAGATCACTACTTGTTCCTCTTTACAAAAAAAAAACTTAATATTTAGAAACTTTTCTTGACAAGTTATTCAACTGACCTTAACAAATTGATACAAATTAAAAAAAACTGTCTTAATCGTTTACCTACTCTCTTAATTATAATGGCACTAGAATATTTATCACTTAATATCAAAATCACAATTACGAGTAAAAGCCTTTATTCCGAATTGACAAGGTACTATTTTCTTTAGTCATCGTTTTTTGTGACCAACCTGTTGTAAAATTCAGTGTGTTGCGACGGTATTATACCACAATTTGTGGAGGGCAAAACTGTAACCGGATTGTATTTCTCATGTACATGTACGCTTGTTGGAAGTATATAACAATTTCACATTGTTTTTTAGTAGTTGGACACACCCAAAACGAAGGTGATAGCATGCATGCTCTAATTGAAAAAATAACGAAAAATTTAATATAACACGCCTGAACAGTGGTACATGGCTATTCGTATGGCAAAAACTGACAAACCCTATGAAGTCACAGAAGTATCCCAAGAATTGATATTTGACTTTAAAGCTTGCTTGCCTCTGTTTCAAAACTGGAAAAAGGGTACTAATGGAGAAACCGTAATGTGGAATCAAATATGTGAAATACATGTATCACGCGAAGACCCATCACTATCATCACTACATAGTATAAAATAAAGTCGCTTTCTCTGTCCCTATGTCCCTATGTATGCTTATATCTTCAAAACTACACAATGGATTTTGATGCGGTTTTTTTAATAGATAGAGTGATTAAAGAGGAAGGTTTAGATGTATAATTCTACGCAGACGAAGTCGCGGGCAGAAGCTAGTTCAAAATAAATTACAAAAATACTTTTGAAGACGACAATCGTAAATCAATTGAATGTTCTTCCAGTAAAAATTTAAGGAGTCGCCAAAATGACCTCATAATTGGCTTAAGGAACATTAAAGTAGCGTACCACAAACGTTTGCCAATTGACAAACAAAAATTTAAAGATCTTAAGATCATTAATGATTTTTGTCGAAGTGGTATAATACCATCGCAGCACACTGAATTTTACAACAGGTTGGTCACAAAAAACAATGACTAAAGAAAAAGAATAGTACCTTGTCAATTCGGAATAAATGTTTTTACTCATAATTTTGATTTTTATATTAAATGATAAATATTCTAGTGCCATTATAATTAAGAGAGAAACGATTTAGACAGTTTTTTTTAATTTGTATCAATTTGTTAAGGTCAGTTGAATAACTTGTCAAGAAAAGCTTCATTTTGCAAGGTTACAAGTATAATAATCATTAATTTTACGGAAATCACAGTGCATTAGAAAATAAGTGGTTGTATCTTGGACAAAATAATTTAATTTCTATCGTAAAAGGTAAATTCGACGTACGCCGCGTCGTTGGTCTATCGCGTATACTGAGGCAACGTCAGGTTACACCACACTTGTGCCGCCCCTCCACAATATCTGTGCCGCGTACAGTGGTGTAAGCGACTTGCCTCAGTATACAACGTACTGATTTACAAAGTTGTGTTGTATACATTTATATACGTCACTTTATTTTCGAAACAAACAGGAATTTTACCACGAAATTTTTGTGGCAGGTAGATATTAGTATTTTAGTCAACATTATGTAAAAAACCGAAAATGTCAAAATGGTCACTTGCCTCAGTATACTTAGGAGGTGTCGCATTGTCGTCCCACCACCTTAAAAGTACGTATAGCATTGGAATTAATTATTTTCCTTGTGATATAGGTATGGGAAAGTCCTCCAGGCCTCCCCTCAGAATGAGAGGGCTTGGGCTATAGTTTCCACGCGGGCCCAGTGCTGATTGGGAACTCACATACACCATTTAAGCGCTTCACTGGTGTGTACAGGTTTCCTCGCGATGTTTGTCTTCCCGTAAAGCAACCATAAACATTTAATAAGTTCACGCGATCAAGATACGTACAAAACAGTCTGAAATACGTTCAATAGGGTCGATCCTGTTCACATAATAAAAAATTATGATATTAACATCGTGTGAAAGTCTGCAAACATCAGCGAAGCAATTCATTGGTGTGTGTGGAGTTCCCAATCCGCACTGGGCCCGCGTGGGAACTATAGTCCAAACCCTCTCATTCTGAGAGGATGCCTGTGCCCAGCAGTGGCACAATGACGACGACGATATTTTGAAGAGTGGTCAAATTAAATATAACAACATGGCTTTATAAGACAAAAGACAACTATTCTATATGAGGGTGCTTAATTATTTTATAACGAAGAGTATAATTGGAATTCATTTCAAAATTAAACTTCTGTGAAAATAATTCTACTTTCACAATAGCAAACACTTAACTCAAACACTCAAAACTGGAGTAATTTAAGCCGTTTTTTGTAAAAGCCAGCCCCGTAGAATGCCAAAAAAAGCACTCCATTAGAAACACGAAGAATACCCGCGAACTATGAAAGAGCTTCGCATAAGTTTTAATGTTGACAGGTACAAAAATGTAATTACCCTTCGCGAAAAATGGTATCTCTTAGAACAGGTATTCTTATACTTAAAAAGAGGTACCAACCATTTGTTAACTCACTGTACTTTTTGTTACCTGAATAAACTATTATTATTATTATTATTATTATAAAACTCGTCTACCATAGATTTAACCGTTAAAACAAAACCCGGAACAAATCGTCCGTAACCCAAAGAAAACGCAACTCTAATTTTTTTAAATAAAGATGAAATTGACGCGGCAAGAAAAAATTATATTAAGCCTCGGAGCATAACATTTGTTTGCTGAATGCGCGTTTTCAAAGTTCGCTAACTTCGCTCTAAAAATTATGCCCGACGTGTCAGGAGTGAAGAGTGCAGTGTTTCTGGAGTGTTTTCAACTCGCGCTTTAAACTGCTCCAACACTAAAATATTTGTAAAATAATTAACATAGTTTGTGAAGCAGGCTATAGTGGCTGCGGCTAATACCGTCACACCTCTTTCCCATGGAAAAAGGCAGAGACTATTGTTCCACTTGCTACGATCCTGAGATAACATTTTCGCTTCATTTACGTCCATCTCTTCATACAGTAAAAATATTTATTGAGCGGAAGAAGTAAGAACATTATAAGTAGGTATGTAGAGGTAGGTAGGTACATTGAGGATTAGTATGGGATTTGTTGAAGGCTTAGCATGACTAAAAAGGTTAAAAGGTAATAAAAAAAAATACCTACATAGAAAAAAAACACAAAGGTGATATATTTTATGCCGGTACTACCTCTACATAATAAGTAAGTAAGTAAGTAACTGCTTTATTGTACAAACTAGCGACCCGCCCCGGCTTCGCACGGTATATTATCCATGTATTAAACATATAAACCTTCCTCTTGAATCACTCTATCTATTGAAAAAAACCGCATGAAAATCCGTTGTGTAGTTTTGAAGATATAAGCATACATAGGGACATAGGGACACAGGGACAGAGAAAGCGATTTTATTTTATACTATGTAGTGATAGTGATAGTGATATAAACAAACAGATACAATAGTGTCAGGAAAACAATGTGTCGTGTTTAAAATCACTTTTTGTCCTGATGTCAAAATCTTGCATAACAAAATATTAAAAAAGTAAAATTCTAAACTTAAAAACAAAAATTATAAAAAAGGTCGCTAGTTTTTGTAAAAATTTGTTACTGCGGTATCTAAATACTACGACGAACTTTGTAGTTATCACGAAGTCACGGACGGACGTACGGTGACATTTTTGCGACATACAAAAGCAATCTTCATCATTCCTCCAGACAATGTGACATAATAACCCAAGTTTTATATTGCGACACATTTTATTATGATAGTATAAAATAACACAGCACGGTACCGATTTACACGCGAGTCGCTAATTAAAACTACACACTGTCGTTATCACCGGCCACACTAAAACCTCTTTTAATACCTTTCAATAAAACTAGTATCGAATGCAAACCATAATTGCCAACTGCCTGCGACCACGATATGCGTTTCAAATGCGAATGAGACGACACGGGGTGTGGTTCATTGTAAAACAAAAGAGGATCGCGTCAAATGGGGAAGTGTTATTGTGGATTATAAGCAGTTTGAGTAGGGTTTCGTTAGGAGTGGCAGAGGTTTGTGACATAGTACTTTTTAGGGTTGATATTGTCATATATGATTATGATAGTCACCTGGGCACGCTTGAGTGAAATCAGAGGCGCAGTTGTTGTTATTTGTGGCATTCTAATGAGTTTAAATTAAATAGGTCAGTAACATTTGACAGGCATTACAAACAGATTTAAATGAACAAAAAATATTTACCTTGCTACTCCGCTACTCACGTGCAAGATAACCAAAAATGTGTGAAATATATAAATTTTTCATGCAATCCACTACTGCCAATAAAACACATAAAAATCCCACAAACTCAATTATCCCTTACACCATACAAACACTGACGCGTTTCGATCCCTCTACGGGATCATTATCAAAGTTTAATGAGCACAACTGTTACCCATGCAAACCAACGTCGTACAATAAAATAAAGTAAAAAACAGATTTAGTTTTTTTACGTTTTTTGGACAGATTAGATAATTTTCTCAAAAAGGACGGCAGTATGATCGACGTCTAATCTGCCCAAAAATGAAAAAAAAAATTAAACTGTTTTTTTGGACGTGCGTCCTTTTGGATTAGGACAGCAGATTAGGTAATTACCAAAGGAATGTTATTCGAAATGGAAAAAGAAAATATTGCTGGATTTTTGATTGCTGTGTTTTTAGTAAACTTCACACCGTTAGAATGTTAATTTATAAAAACCGATCGTCTTATGCGGACATTTTAATACGATGTACCTAGAAAATATGGATTTACAGTTGAGGGCATAAATATCGACAGAAAGAAAAGAAAGAAAGAAGACATTTATTCCTTTTTGCAAGACACACAAATATAAGATAATATACACAATTATAGAGTCATCATGTTAAATATATGTGAAAAGGTAATAAAGGTGTATAAATGTTTCTGACGTCTTGGTAACATACATATTATTATATTTATGCTCTTCACAGTACTGAAAGTTCAGGAGCCTCCAGCTCTAGTGTAAGAGCGCATGTCTGTAGCTTGGTAAATAAGAAGACAGACAGATTGGAAGACAGAGCGGATTTTAAAAATTAAAACAGCTTTTCTAGCGGTGGTTCTTAGGCAAATCACGTCTTTATCCCTTACTGGGTAGACAACAGCATAAGGTGACAAGACAGGCCACGTTTAGCAAGGTTGTGGGGCTAGGTATAGATGGAAAATGGAATCAAAATAGTCGCCTATATCATGATTCCTATGATTTTCGCCCATTCCCTCGATCAGCTTTTACCATCAGCCCGGGAAGAGAAGCAACTGGTACATTCTATGTTTTTTCTTTGCTCCCAGGCCAGCATGGAAGTAACCCTTTTTATAACGTAAACTGTAAATGTAACTAGACTTTGTTCCAGCGCGGATGACAATGAGGTGTCGTGCAGATTTTATAGCGAATAGCTCGCAGTCATTAGTGTTGCCCAGTGGAGTTTTAGGAGTCGCTGTCACACTGGTTTTGAGGCGTTCCTTTTTTAATTTTTGACAAAGGCAGCTTTTTAAAAAAAAACATAATTTGTAATAATAATTTCTTCTTCGTCTTCATAAAACGAGTGATCGCGTAGGAATTCAGACGTAATTGGTTTGCATATTAAGACGTTGAAACAGTTTGCAATGGAGACTATCTTTGAAATAATTTTAATTCGTCACTCAACTCGTGCGACCTTCCCATAAGCCGGGTCACCTCTGCCAAACCCGCTACACAGAACCACGACTAACAATACCCTGTTTACTTTAACCTTAGCATTGTTCCCATAAAGGGAGAGTAACAATTCCATTGCGAAAATCTTGTTTACAATAGCCTTCGAGTCGCAAAAGCCTGCATATTTAAGGTTAGTGATTAAAGCACTTGCGTTTCGGCCCTTTTGTATGAAGGGTTTCGTGTTCTTTAGCGGGCTGTGGACAAAGTGACGTCTATTCTCAAGGCGTGTCTGAAGTTAGACCGTTGGGATGGCGGGCGTTGCTATATGCATACACAAATCTGCGAAACCGCCTGAACAAGTATTGGCTTGATGAAGCTTCTTAAGTGGACTTAGTATGTTTTGCGTGTGTATATTTATGTTGTTTATACATACATACGTCACGTCATTATCCCGTACGTGGTAGACAGAACCCAAGGTAAGAAGACCCAAAGACGACGTTTAGCATGATTGTAGGCGTATGGATGGAAAGGGGAATCAAAATAGTGATGAGTTGCTAGCCACATCGCCTATAACATGATTCCTAAGATTTTGGCCCATTCCCTCGGCCTCGATGGAATTTTACCATCTGAAGAGAATCAACTGGTACATTCTATGTTTTTTCTTTGCTCACAGACCAGCATGGAGTATATGTAATTTATATGCATATTTCTGACATACATTGGTTAATGGATTTTTTTTATAATGTATATTAGGGTCATATTATTTTAATGCTTTATTTGTTTAGGTTAAGTTAGGGTCCTTGGTCGTAGCTTTTTAGTATGTCTACTCTCTATACTCTGGTTTCTGTTGTCCTGTCAATCGTTCGAAGGTTAGCTGGAAAGATCTCTTTAAGGGATAAGTTCGCCTTTGTATATCTGTTTTTCTCATTACCTGTAAAATTGTATGTGTTTTATGTATAATAAAGAGTTATACAAATCACGTCTTTATCCCGTACGTGGTATACTAAGCCCAAGGGAGCAAGACCCAAAGGCCACTTAGCATGATTGTGGACGCATGGGAGGAAGTGCTAGATTGGGTGGCGGCTTTTTTAATTTTGTATGCGTCCGTAGCATTTGCTTATGTAGTTTTTTACTGTTGCTGTGTGTGTCTATTTTATTTGAACGTCTGGTAACGTATAGTAGCAACGTAAAGAGCGTCAAATGTTAAATTCGTTTGAATTAAAATTTTAATGAAAATCTCATAAAAATAATTTAATCACAATTCTGTTGTTTTTCGTGTTGTGTTCATAACATTTATGCGTATTTCAGTTATCTTTCTTTGAAGAGTCGTCCTACGCCGTCAGTACGTACTTAATGTACTCTTAAATCTTTTGAACTGCGTAACGGATTAATAACCTAAGCGAAACCGCGGGGCGCTACTTATGTATATTTAAACGTTCATTCTGGTACTAACCACACTTGTTAGCTTTTACTCACTGAGATAATTCTTACCGGAGCATTTGTATGCGAGCAATCAATGTAAGCTTTGTAACGCTGGGCTCAATGTCCACATACACATACATACACATACACAAATCACGTTTTTATCCCTGACGGGGTAGACAGAGTCTAAGTTAACAAGATTGTGAGCGTATAGGTGGAAAATGGAATCAAAATAGTGATGGGTTGCTAGCCGCATCGCCTATGACATGATTTCTATGATTTTCGCCCATCAACGTCCACACCACTCAAACATTCGGCGCCGAATATTCATTACACGCGAATGCTCTCTGAAGCGGATAAAAGTAAGTAGACTGTATTTAAAAGTCTATCGTAATGAAAATGCAGTTCCTCAGCTCAAGACTTGATATAATACCGACAAGCAAAATTCTACAACTGACAAAAGTCATATCAAAATCAAAATTAAATTAGAAAAATACATAAATTAATTTAATTAATTTAATTTGTAATGAAATGGGTTCAATTAATGCCTAAATAAATAAATACATTATTATTATTATTATTATTATAAATGACATAAAAAGGCAAAGAGTTCGCAACACTCTCACTAAAGACGCTCCTTAAGACAAATAAGTCTCAAGGCTTTATGTGAAACCATTCACAAGCAAGCATAGCGTAATAGTGGCTATCCTATAGAACTGCGTATTTCCGCCAGCTCCCGGAAGCATTCAAACTCAAGCTTACATATATCTGACCACTATTAATCTGACTATTTAGTCGCAAGACGGATTGAGGCAAAAACGCCCTCCGATATCTCTGCAACAGATATACATCATTCTGACGTCTGCTTTGTTGTCAAATGGTAAAGCAAATTGGTGGTGTTTCTATATTCCGAATAGCATTCGGCAATCTTCGTGTTTTGCTATAGAATACATCTCTGATAGTGGTTTGGGACTAAAGAAAAAGCATAGAATGTACCAGTTGACAGTTCTGGCTGAAGATCAGTGCTGTAGGTGTCTAACACCTCAGCGTAGTGCTGAGCCAGCGACCGTTTCACTTTTGCGAAGACACATACAAATGTATTTTTTATGTCTGTGTTTTTTTTTCTAACATTTTTTTATTATTATTTTTGTGTATATTCTCTTATATTTGTATGTCTTGCAAAAAGGAATAAATGACTTCTTTTTTTCTTTCTAGTTGCTTTTCTTCCCGCGCAGAAAATCTTAGGAATCATGTTATAGGCGATGTGGCTAGCCACCCCTCCCCATACCCATCACTATTTTGATTCCCCTTTGCTATTCACCCACAATAATGCTAAACGTGGTCTTTAGGTCTTGTTACCTTAGGCTTTGTCTACCCCGTAAGGGATGAAGACGTGATTTGTACATGTATGTATGGTTCTGGCTCAAGATCAGTGCTGCAGGTGTCTAACACACCTCAGCGTAATGCTGAGCCAGCACCGTTTCACTTTTGCGAAGACACACACAACGCTGATGATCTATTTTTGATGTCTGTGTTTTTTTTCAATAAAATTGAGTATATTCTCTTATATTTGTGTGTCTTGCAAAAAGGAATAAATGTCTTCTTTCTTTCTTTCTAATTGCTTCTCTTCCCGCGCAGATAGTAAAAGCCCATCGAGGGAATGGGCGAAAATCTTAGGAATCATAATATTATAGGCGATGCGGCTAGCATCCATCATTATTTTGATTCCCACTTTCCACCTATACGCCTACAATCATGCTAAACGTGGCCTTTAGGTCTTACGGTTTAGGTAACGTTAGGCTCTGTCTACCCCGTAAGGCATAAAGAGGTGATTTATGTATGTATGTTATAAATGTTTCTTTTTTCTACATGGAATAAAGCCATTTAAGTAATTAGAATTTGAATGTCATATATTTCATTCATTATGCCACATAACTGTCAAAATCATTACTCTTCCTTTAAGCCTCGCATAAGTTGGGTAAAATGGCAAAAGACTCACCAAAATTTCACCTTTTTTTTATTACCATCTAAAGCTCGAATTGACTCTCCCAAAGTCTCCAAGTTTTTTAAACATCACAACTGCATGATTGTAAATAATTATTTTTGCCATTGGACACAACATTTTATGCTTCTTTCATAAAAAGCATCAGCATGTATAAAATCAAATACTACGAACACAAAACGCATTGGACTCCCACAAAACCTGTCTTTCTAAACAATTTAACACTCTCGTAGCATCTACGCCGTAGCAAAGTGCTACGAGCTCGTAGACGTCGCGTAGCACTCACAAGCAACGGATAGAAAGTCCCCCACTATAAATTCGTAAACTTAACTTGAAGTAGCTTTAGAGAGCGCCTAAAATTTGTATCGTCCAGAATTTGCTTCACTTTTCATAGCAATGCCAACTTTATGTATTTTATTATTATTTAGTTTTGATTTATTTTGCTTTTTTTTTGTTTTGTTCTTTTCGCACTCCAATTAACCCGCTGTAATCGGCACCCCAGCATGAGCCACAGGGGCAGGCTGAAAACCAGCGCTGACAGCTTCTGCGTAAGCGCAGCATAAGCTGAGCCTGCTCCTTTTGCCATTGTGTTCAAGTATTTTTTTGTTATCAAAACAATGAAATGTTAATTCTTAAGTTAAATCTATATTTCTTTTATTTCTTATTTTTAATGACAATAAACGTTATCTTATCTTAGGTATCTTATCTATCTTATTAAAAATTGATTCATAATTAAACGTGTGTATATCTCTTTTTTATTCAATCAAAATTACTAAGTGGGCACCGCCTCCCATCAATATAAATCATCATATTAAAATATATTACATATTATAATCAGAATACATGAGAAGATTTACTTTTAGGCAAGTTTTGTGACGTTTCTAGCATAAAATTTGACATACTGTTTTTTTTCAATCTCCTTATTTTCAAGGTCTTCTGACATTTCCTGATTGGACCTGGCAACACCGCTTTCGACCCCAACGACCATCTGTTCTCCATGCTATATGGCCTGCCTGCCAGTTAAATATTACCATCTGGTTAAATGTCTTACCCCCTTATTCATAAACGCTCTGTAGACTCCTGGTAACATAGCAATCGTTTGTTCTTATCTGTCACTTTGACATTTGCCTTCCACAGATAAGGACAAACGATTGCTATGTTAGCAGAAGCCTACAGAGCGTTTATGAATAAGGGGGTTAGTGTTAGTAAATATGCTTAATTAGCTCCACATTCGTGTGTCTTAATTAATATTGTAGCTATTTCAATACTGCCTCAGCTCGCGCTAAGAACTAGACAATTAGAGTTAAACTCACCCATAATTAGAGCAGAGCGTTCCGACGTCGATATTCGAGCTTCGCAAACTAACGTTTCACGATAGGGTCGGCAGTTCAATACATACGCTAGAGTTGCACCACAATTTATCGATACTCGATAAACAAAAAACATCCTCCGCTATTCTTCGTTTTTTAGCATCAGAAAGTAAGTATACAATTTGGTCCTTTGTCTTTTTATCGAATAAAATAAATACTATATATGTATATGTCGAAAAACACTTTTTAAAAATCGGCAACTGGAAAATATAAACATAACAAAACCAAGCGCAATATTCCAGCGATATGACATTGTAATTCTCTGTTATTGACTTTTTAAAACGGTTTATTTCAATAAAAAGACATGTCAAAATTGTTTAGAAAGAAAGAAAGACATTTATCCCTTTCTGCAAGACACATAATTATAATTATACACATAAACGTTTGGTTCATCACATTTTGGTAATTACAATAATGGATGTTCATCATTTTAAAAGCCATCAATTTGGGAATGGATTGAATCGATATCGACAGCTAAATGCACGTCTCTAGTAATCAGCATACACCATACAATACAGTAATTAAATGGCTAGGAGGGGCTTAATCGAATACGGTCCCCCAAGACTCAGCAGGTGGACTACTCCGCCGCGCCACGTCGTACTGTTCTATATCTAATTAATGATAAATGGCAGTTTGATACTCCAAGCCATTGTAACATGTCAAACCAAATAGACAATAAAATTTCTAAATGTCACTGAAAATAAGAACACAGAAAAATCCGAAAAGTAAAGCTATGGCCGGGAATCGAGCCCGGATCCTCATCATGCCGTGACGCGTGCTATACCCCTACACCACCCATAGCAGGTGGGTAGTCTTCAAATAGACAATATACTTATTCATAAGAACATCAGTATTACATCTAAGGTAAACCAAAGCACTGAGTAAGGCAAAAACAAAAAAGAAGAAAAAATGCATAGTCCATAACAGCATAAATCACGTCTTTATCCCTAAGAGCAGTGATTGGTCCGGTGCACCCTGGGCATCGGCTAATGATTTCCTGGCGGTCTCCGAGGGATATCATTGACCGTTGGCTAAGAGCCCGACAGGGGGGGGGATTTTTTTTTTGCTGGGATTGTAATGTACAAACGCTTATTTAGACACATTTGGGCCACACAATGGCACAATTATACACACGAACGGGGTGTGTAAAATTGACATTAAACTCAAGGACTTCCCATAAATAATGCGGCACCCACTAGTTCGGTAATGGTTATTAAATTAAATGTACTAATTAATAATTAAAAACATTCAATAGCTAGTGCCTAATGAAGTCATTGGAGACATTCATATTATAAACTTTCAATGTATCTCATATGTCTAACTATACAATACATGTGTGTAGAATTTTAAGAAGTATGGAAGATACAATGAAAGATAGAATAATAATAGTGTGATAAGAGAACGTGCTGGTGTGAAAGAGAATATTATAGTGACTAGGATAGAAAAAGTATGCTTAGTTGGTTTGGTCACGTAGAGCGGATGGATGAAAGTAGACTAACTAAACAGATCTACATATATGGGGAGTGTGAATGGTTACGTTGGGAGGGGAAGGCCTAGACGGACGTTCCAAGACCAAATAGGAGACGTTTTGGAAAAAGCTCAGGTCAGGAGTACCCGAAACCGACGAGCAATACGAGCATGTATGAAGAGATTGATGATTGTGGATGAAGCGAAAGAAATATGTCAGGATCGTAGCAAGTGGAACAAAGTAGTCTCTGCCTACCCCTGTGGGAAAGAGGCGTGACGGTATGTATGTATGTATGTGTGTGTAGAACGTGCTGCAAAGTGCAAACCTCGCTGAAATCTAAGGAAGTTACTAATGAATACAAAAGTTGGCAACGTTATTTGCAAAAACGTATTTTATTGACTTACTTCCATGCTGCTCTGGGAGCAAAGAAAAAACAGAGTGTACCAGTTGCTTCTCTTCCCGGGCAGATGGTGAATGCCCATCGAGGGAATGGGTGAAAATCATAGGAATCATGTTATAGGCGATGCGGCTAGCAACCCATCACTATTGTGATTTCCCTTTCCACCTATACGCCCTTAATCATGCTAAACTTGGCCTTAATGTTTTGTTACCTTAGGCTCTGTCTACCCCGTTAGGGATAAGGACGTCATATATGTATGTATGTATTAGCATACTGTATGTATATACCTATGCGTAAAGGATTTTTATCGCGAAAACTGCATTGACATTTTTGTCCTGAATAAAAAAGGATTTTATTCAAGCAAGGGATATAAAATGCTTATTCTATTTCAATATTTACCAAAGGTTCCTAACATAGTACCGTGTTGGACGATTATTTTACCAAAAAGAATTTTTGAATTTTATCCATAAATATATCTATTTTTATTCTTCTTCTTCTTATGGTGCCTTTCCAACTAGTGAAGGTTGGCAGTCAGCTCCGCATACTTTACACGGTCCCTGGCCAGGTTGAAAAGCTCCGCTGCACTTGTGATGTTTGTGATTACTATTTTTATTACATACATAAATACATACGTAACAAAACCTTAAGGCCACGTTTTGCATGATTAAGGGCGTATAGGTGGAAAGGGGAATCAAAATAGTGATGGGTTGCTAGCCGCATCGCGTATAACATAATTCCTAAGACTTTCACCCACTCCCTCGGCGGGCTTTTACCATCTGCGCGGGAAGAGAAGCAACTGGTACATTATATGTTTTTTCTTTGCTCCCAGACTGGTCTGGGAGCATGCTGGCATGGAAGAACGAATAGAATAGTACGAAACGAATTTTGAAAATGGAATTTCGCAACGCCCGGTCGCTCCTCCCGTCAGCTTACCCGCTCCCGCTTCCGATCGGAACAGTTCCTACTTCGCTATTTGACGTTTCACTCGGCGAAAGTAATTCGATCCCGACGCATAGTTCGCGCAACGACTCAATGTTAGGAATTCCCTTTGTGCCCCGGATGCGGGAAGAATTTATCCCGCGACACATACATAGATACAGTAATGCATGTGCTGATAATCCGTTCGGTCGTATTATCGGTGGAATGAAATGAAATATACTGAACCGCGAAAACTGTGGCCCTCATATCTATACAGTGATTTATAATAAGTGCTAGCGGTTGTCCGGGTCTCCGCGGGAATTACATGGTTTTCCAGGATAAAACTATTCTATGACTTACCTGGGACCAGAACTATTGTACCACATTAAAATTGGTTCAGTGGTTTGGGCGTGCAAGCGTAACAGAGAGTTAAGGAGCGACTACACCGCCGCGCGTGACGTGGCATCACGTTTTCTCACCGTTTTTCCATACATTTTGTTGCGTAAACGCACCGTCAACGTCTTTTACGCATCGGTGTGGTCGCACCTTACAGAGTTACATTCGCATTTAGAATATTATTAGGGATTATCGGGTTCACTAAACCTGCATACACACACGGTATAAAAACTATTCAAACTATTTTTCTTCTTCTTCTTCTTATTTGTGTCGTTTCAAGTCGTTATAGCGACGACAACTTCGCCAATGTCAAAGTAACAAAAATATGATAAAAAATCTTGTGACAAAATGTCGGCAACGTTGTACGGTAATGGTCAAAGACCCCCCTCCCCCCTGTCGGGCTCTTAGCCAACGGTCAATGATATCCCTCAGAAACTGCCAGGAAATCATTAGCCGTTGCCCAGCCAACTTCCTGCTGCAGCATTCCCTGAGCGGTACAATTTAGGGATCTTTAAAAAGCGAGCCTTCCTGTTCCTCAATGGGCCGGCAACGCACTTGTGATCCCCCGGGTCTTGCAGGTATCCCTGGGCGACGGTGATTGCTTTCCATCAGGTGACCCGTCTGCTCGTTTGCCCCCTCTTATATAAAAAAAAAAAAGGGTGCACCGGATCAAGCACTGCTCTTCCCCCCGACTCGCACCCCTATTCAAACTCTGACAGAACTTGAAAGGAAATAACAATCCTTCAAATAAATAAGGCGGTTTATAGTCGAGCGGCGTTCGCTACTTTTATCACATAGTATTGCACTTGACAGCTAGTTTTATGTCTCGAGTTTTCGTGACTAAAGTACCAAAAAAACACTATTACGTACGTAGAACATGGCCTGAACTTGCTATTGCTAATTTATCTAGTAGCTTCACACACACACTTCGACATTTACTATTCACAGATAAGGACAAACGATTGCTAAGTTAGCAGAAGCCTACAGAGCGTTTATGAATAAAGGGGGTACCTAAGCTGTTACCTTAGGCTCTCTACCCCGTAAGGGATAAAGACGTGATTTGTGTATGTATGTATGTATGTGTATGTATGTTAATTTACGACTTAATAAAAACAAGTACATTATCTTCATTCAGTTTTATTTCTTTTCGCATTGACAAAACATTATTTTACGCTAAATAGCGCTAAAGACGGGTCGAAGGGTTATCCATTTAAGTGCAAAGAACTCTCTTTATCTATGGTTAATGTCTAATTTCATTGTTCACAAACTTTTAATTGGATAGCCTGCAGTTGATTACAAGTCCAAAGTTCGCATCGTAAAAGTTAGGATGATTAGAACTTTAATTATTTCGATGCCCTGGTGTCAATGGGCGGTTGATATCTTAGCCTTCTAGGCTGGCAACGTATCTACAATCCTTTAGTCCCGTAGTCCGTGGTGTTCAACTACCACCAGGTAAATCCCCTTTACCTTTCGCCTTTCTTGACGTATCAAAAAAAATGCAGGCCTGGTCAGGCGTTACTTTGCGGAGGTCCATTTCAATGAACAAAAAATTTACCTTGCTACTCCGCTACTCGCTCTCGCTGCTTTGAGTAGCGGAGTAGCAAGGTACATTTTTCGTTCATCTTTACACGCATTATTGTTAACTTATTACTACTTATTAAGTGTGTCCTTATCCTCTGAATAAAGGCTTCGTCAAACAGAAAAACTTAGCACGCGTCAGACCGCTAATCTGACGCCGCGCTATGACGCCGAGATTTTATGTGTTGTGCTACGTCAAACAGAGCGCCAGCCAGCGCTTGCGTACTGGGCCTTTACCGTGACGTCTTAATGCGATTCAATTCCAATTCAGTTTAGGTTCGCTCGCTGTCAGACACATACTGAAAAAGACAGCTAAAACCTGAACTGAGTCGGAATTTAATGGCATTAAGACGTCATGGTAACTAAGTGCAGTACGCAAGCGCTGGCGCTCTGTTTGACAGTATAATTACTATCGCAGTAAAACAGATAAAATCTCGGCGTCATAGCGTGGCGTCAGGTTAGTGCTTTGACCCACGGACCTGCTTAGGTGTCTAAGTGGGTGGAGAGGTGTACTCCAACGTGGCGCGTTCCTAGGTGGTGGATAAGGGAACGCCTGCCTAACGGCAGGTAGGGGCCCGCAATCCGGAACCCGCACTCAACGGTGCCGTTGCCATCTGCCCCATCCCGGGGCGGCCAGTGGACATCGCGGTGGTGACACCATAGTGCTCCCGCAACGCCCACAGTTCACGGCCAGGAGGGAACGTGTGTGTTTTTAGACGGTAGGCCTCTCCCCTCCTACCATAGGGAAGGCAGCGGCGAGTTGGAGAGCCCGTCATCCCCCGTTGCTGCCCCGAGCGCGGGAATGCATAAGGCGCATTTTCCACACGTTAAAAAAAATGGTTAGCGCTCTGACGCGCGCTAAGTGTGCGTTCCGTTTGACGAAGCCTTCAAAGCCAACCTTCTGTTATTATTAATGTTGAATGCATTGTTGCCAGTTCGAAAATATTAGATTGATATTTATTTACTTTTCCTGTCCTGATTAAACATTTAACATTCACTCAAATTGGACAAAATTGGCATGTTGGGTTTAAATTGAAACATGAATTTGTGTTAACAAGGGCCCAGTTGCATGTCAACCAATTTGGTGAATCTGTACGCTATTCCGACAAAACACTAATTAGTCGTGATTTTTATTTTACACTTTTAACCGTGGCTTCGCTCGCGTGAAACGTAAAATTGGCAATTGAAATTAAGAGATTCTTCTGAATTTTAGTTGGAGTCTACAAAAAACATGGAGGATGAAACAGATGGCCTGAGACCTTACCATGACGTCTTGGTAAGATTCAATTCCGTCTCCGTTTAGGTTTTAGCTGTCATTTTTAGTATGGATCTGACAGCGAGCGAACCTGAACTGAATCGGAATTGAATAGCATTAAGACGTCATGGTAAGGCTCCTGGTGAAGGTTGCGGGAGTCCGTTGGATGAGAGCCGCGCAAGGCCGGTCTTTATGGCGCTCTTTGGGGGAGGCCTATGTTCAGCAGTGGACGTATTTTAGCCAATGTAGATACTATAAGTGAATCCATAATTAATTTGTGATTACTTCTATGTTTAACCCGACACAAATGATATTCCTAAAAGATACCTACTGATAACTAAATAAATGCCAAATGTAAAGCTATAGCCGGGAATCGAACCCGGATCTTCATCAATCCGTGATGCGTGCTTTACCGCTACACCAGTCATAACAGCACAGGTTGGTGAGCCTATTCCTAAACATTCCATAGTGGTCTTCATTTACATTGCATTAAGAAAATCCGTGTAAAATATTATATCTCTAGACTGTGGTGGAGATTTCGGGACTTCGCAGGCGTAAATCCCGATTCGGAAGACTGGTATAAAATGCAGTTTTCTAATGACTGTATCTTGTGATTGCGTAGACTCAAAGAGTTGATCTTTCACAGCTCCAAGAGACCGCAGACCTCAGTACTTGGTATTCATTTCAGTTTTATAGCTTAACATTGCTAATAAAAATGGCCTAGACGGACAACAAAGTGATTCCAACAAAGGGTACGGAATTCTTTTTTTTTTACCCGTAATAACGTCTCACCGCTGGGCAAAGGCCTCCTAGACTTCCATCTAGCCCTGTCCACACTTACGTCTAGCCAGTCCCTAGAGAACGCGTCCAGTAGGCTTATTACCTAACTCGCAATCGCCATCGTGTTCATTTTGACAGTTCTTGTATGAATGTGACAGCTAGCTGATTCCGATGCCAATTGTCAGCCCACACATGAACTGTCAGAATGAACTCGATGGCGATTGCGAGGTAATAAGCCTACAGGTCATCCCGCCACAGTGTCGTAGCTACCAAGGGACTAGGCGGGGCAGTGCCTCGGGGCCCTCAAGCTCAGAGGGCCCTCGAATCCTTACCAGAAAATCTCGATCGAACTATTATTATTAAAACATAACCAGTTTAGATAGTAGTGGGGCCCCATTTTTTTATTTGCACCAGGGCCCTTGGTTACCTAGCTACGCCACTGTCCCGCCATCTTCCCTCGGCCTGCTGCGGTGCCTGAAGCTACCCTGGGCCATCGAGTAACACGTGCCCACCGCTTTGGGTGCCCAGTCCCATTTCTGCGTAGCGATTGCTTTGCCTGCGTCAACAAGAAAATCCTAATAAATGTTAATTTGATTAACCCGTTGATGCAATGAGACGGTGACATCCTATCTGACATAGCTGCGTCCGCTTCGATGGCGTACCCGGGTGAGGCGCGGGCGGGGCGCGGGTGAATTTTCCCATTTTAATTATACAGGGTGCGCCGCGCCGTGATTTACGCGAGCACGCACGACAACTCACACATTTGAATTAATTTGCTTAACCGACACCGAAAGGAGTGCTAAGTTATTACGAATAAAGTGCGTGGTTGAAAGGGTGAGGCTTTAATGCAAAAAATACGTAATCAAGCACATAATAAAATAGGACGTTAATAAAGTATTTTTTTCTTCTAGTACACATTGTTAAGGTAAGGATTTCAGGTAACCTGTTCAAAGAATTTTACATCATAAATTAACTGAAACGAGTAGAAGAACTCACTTGAAATTACATTGTTTACATCGTGTTTTAGGCTACAAAAAACTGAAAAAGGATAGGACTTTTGGTAAAAATTCTCTTAAGCTGTGATGGTCTTCCCGAAACCGCTGGTAGAATCAATAAAGCTGGATTAGCACAGATATTTTTTATTCCGGAACGCGATAAACGAATTCTTCTTACGTCTCATTTATTATTTACTCTTAATATGAGAAGGATTAAACAACGGCAGGTTAATTTACATAAGTTACATACACTTGACTGGTTAAGGTGGCATAATTATTTTGATTGTCCTAGATGGCTTTGACAATATACAATAAGAAATAATTTAACTACTGACAGTACATCACCTTTTTGACTTTGGACAGCGACACACTAGTTGTTATTTTTCCTTTTTTTTTGTTTTGTTTATTTTTAGTTAGGGTTGTTGTTGTCCTATGCGTCAAATAAGTGTATTTTCTTTTCTTTCTTTCTTTCTTGTACATGTAATTTAACATCCATAGGTACATAAATCGCATCCACGCGTGGCGGGGAAGGAACTGGTACATTCTGTTATTTCTTTGTTCCCAGACCAATATGGAAGTGTGCTAATTATACTTATCATAATCAGGTGTGCTGCGGCTGCACCAAAGTAACATCAATCTTTTCAATCCATATCGCTTACATATATATAGTTTCAAAACATTTAACGTTAATTAATACATTTAAAAATGTGTCTCATAATACTACACCGCTATCACCAAAGCGGCTTACTTGTCGCTTATGCAATCACTCAGTTGCTGTTTATTCTTGGTGCATATTGGGCATTTTACCAATAAAAAATAGCGTAAATCCAATCGCTTTTCTCTAGCCTGCGTCACACAAAAACTGTCGTTTACCACTTGTCGCTTATACTAAAATGCTCACTTATTGGAAATTGACGACGCCGCATCGCGACAATTCCGCGGAGGCGAAACGTTTTGACAGCCAACTGATGCGCTGCCACTTTTCAAAAGTTCCTGCAAACGTAACACCCCGTATACAGTCTATGCAATACAGTTCTTCGCAACTTTGTAGACACATTGAAATTGAAATATTGAAACGGTTCATTCCATACTTAGAATAGAATATAATCATTTATTGCAAGTCACATCTATATATATAAAACTCAAAGGTGACTGACTGACTGACATAGTGATCTATCAACGCACAGCCCAAACCACTGGACGGATCGGGCTGAAATTTGGCATGCAGGTAGATTTTATGGCGTAGGCATCCGCTAAGAAAGGATTTTGATCAATTTTACCCCCAAGGGGATAAAATAGGGGATGAAAGTTTGTATGAAACTTTTGTCAATTTTAAACCTATCGGGCTGAGACTTTGCATGCATAAAGCTACTATGACGTAGGCATCCTCTAAGAACAGATTGCGTAATTTCTGCGGGATAGCGATAAACGAATTCTATGCAGACGAAGTTGCGGGCAACAGCTAGTTACAGTATAAAGGTGGAAATCATAATCATAAAGTAGTACAGATGTGACACCCTGCAAGGGCATAGCAACATAAATATCTTAAATCTGGAGCTTCATGTTATACAATTTGTTGACCGTCGATGCGAATGAGACAACGGTCTTTGGATGAATGACAAATTTATTTTAATTAACAGCTCTTATATACATTCCACGGGAGCATACCGTTACCATTGCGACCACACGGTACAGCGGCATCTAGCGGCCGATAGACACACTAAACAATAAATATAACCTCAGAATTGTACATACCGCCCACCATGGACAGCAATGTCCATAATTAGTAGTACCGCCCACCATGAGAAAACCTTGGATTATACACAAATACAATACAATTTTAATGTCACTTTTGTTCCATTTATACAATCACGATCCAATTAAAAAGATCATGCAGGAGCACAAGATTGCCGAAACCAAACCCAATTACGCCTCAAATAGTGGTCATTACCACTACGCCAATTTTGTATCACACTATCAGACTTTTGAGATTTATTGTTCCTGCTTAGCTTAACTTGTGAGTGTAATGATACCGCATTACTTAACCTATCTGTATTTGAACAAACAAGTCCTGAAATTACCCATCCCAATTTTGTAGATTGAGCTACAAGTTTCCTCTGTGTATCCTTCTTGACACCATCCAGAACTACCTGACCAAACACCTCAGCACATCAATTTTATCTGGTGTGTGATAATTCGGATCTGCCAACATTAAATTATTTGTCTCTAGACCGTTTAGATCCTCAACCTTCGTCGTTGGAAGTGATGCCGTGATCGTTTCCAACACATAAGCCTTCACAGAGATGTTGGTCTCTGGATATACCAAAGACTGCAGATTTAGTTCAACCATAGCCTTTGCTATAAGATTATTATTTCCACCAAGACCAGAAATGTTCCCATTGAGTGGTTTCTTTTCTAACCCTAAACGTTGCGTGACAGCCTCCGTTATAAAGGATGTCTGCGACCCTTGGTCTAACAAGGATCGAACCGTCACAGAATTCCCATTTTTAGCCTTTACCTTAACCAGCGCAGTCGGAAGTAAGACTTGTCCCGTTCCCATCGCAAAACAGTTATTAATCGTTTCAGTTTCTTTTGCCTCAACTGTACCCGAATTGCTCATCTTAACATTGCCTGCTCTAGCTACCTGCTTGTTGTCCTTAGGGTGTAATAAGGTATGGTGGCGGCGCTTGCAAATCCTGCATGTAGTTGAGTTCTGACAGAACCTGGCCGAATGATTGCCACCTAAACAGTTAAAACATAACCCTTTCTCCTGAACGAAAGTTCGGCGAGCGCTTACATTGAAATTGGCAAATTCCTTACAATATAAAATTTTATGCATCTCTGAACAACAAGGACATTGAGTGCCGTGGATGACGTGCAATACCCGAGGGTTCTGATTGGTTACTGCTGGTTTCTTAGTCTCCACGAACTCCAACGCTCTGAACCTTTTGGTTATAAAATCTTTAAATTCTTGAAAAGTTGGAAATTTATTGTTGTCTATGTCTCCGATTGCACTCAACTCCCATTGCTTTCGAGTTTCCTGATCTAATTTGAGAGTAAGTAAATGTACTATGATAGTATCCCATGTGCTCACATCTATGCCTATATTACCTAGAGCGCTTAAACAATCAGAGCTTGTATCAATGAGTTGCTTTAAACATGATGAAGACTCCACAGCCGCACTTTTCTGACTTAAAAGCCGTTTTAAAATCGTATTACATATAAATCTCTTATTGTCATAACGCTGCTTTAGAAGCTCCCAACATTTATTGTAATTTACATTCGAAATTGGTATCTGACGAAGTAACAGTTCCGCTTCGCCAGTCAGATATCCCTTTAAATAGTGCAGTTTTTCCACATCTGTAATTGAACCATTATTATGTACCAATGATTCAAACAAGTCTTTAAATGTTACCCATTCCGAATAGTTCCCCGAAAAATTTGGAATAACAATCTTTGGCAGTTTAACACCCCCATGTTTAGAATTAAAACATTCGTCTTTTGAATCCTTGGTCATAAACACACCACTAAACATCTCTACAGCTGTCAATAGTTCTTCTTTGTAGTCCATATAAATTTCACTTGTCACATCAAAAATCTCCTTTTCCGCGTAAATGCTCGAGTCATACTCCTCAGAATGCAGCTCTATAAGACGATCGTGACCTGCACAGAACTTCTTCCACAGTTCTTCCAAACGTTGAAGTCTGATCTCAATATAAGGTTTGGTAATTCGTTCTTTCGGTGACTTCTTATAGTTCTTAAAATCCTTAGTAATTCGATCGCATACTTCTATTTGCATCTTAATTAGTACTTCCATTTTAATAGACATCTTGTAACCAATCCTCAAATTAAATTTTAATCAGTCGAAAATTTCCTAAGTCCCAAAATTATTCTCAAAATTTTACAAGTGTTTGAGTTTTTAGACTCTGACGTAAAACGGGCGTGGATTCCCCGTTGAAACCACTTTTGCTGCTAAATATTTACAAGTCTATTTTTCTTACTAATTTTCTAAGTGTTTTTTACTAATTTAAATAAGGACCACTTTCGCTTGATTTCACTTCTACACCGAATTTTGATTCTTCTGTCCGAAACACTACTGTACAAAGTTAAATGTCACTTACAGCTTTCCTTCCCGCGCAATAGGTACCTCACAACACTGATCCGCTGCGCGCGCAGTGCGCACTCTCCCGCTCCTGCTCTCACTCTCCTGCTCCCCGCTCCCTCCTTCCTCGCCGCGGAAGGTAATGGCCGCCGCTTCCTCGGGCCCCTACGTCGCCGTGTCCCGTGGCTCCGTCTGCAAGTCCGGCTGCCTCAGCTCGAACTGCCGCTTGATGGCTCCGAAAAATTGGCTTCACCCTTCGTCACTCCAGTTTACTGGAGATCCGAGCCCTGAAGGACCATGTTGACCGTCGATGCGAATGAGACAACGGTCTTTGGATGAATGACAAATTTATTTTAATTAACAGCTCTTATATACATTCCACGGGAGCATACCGTTACCATTGCGACCACACGGTACAGCGGCATCTAGCGGCCGATAGACACACTAAACAATAAATATAACCTCAGAATTGTACACAATTTGAATTAAGCATACTACAAAAAATGAACTAAAATAAATAAATTCTAAATAATGAATGTAAATCCGTATTTTTAAAAAATATAGAGGTTCTATTATTTCGTTTTGCAAGTACGAGTATATGTATATTTGGTATTACAACGTGGCAATGCTGCCAGCCTTCTATGCACCCTCCCTATTGGCGGCGATTTGGGCACTCATTTTGACATCTGTATTTTTAATCCTTACTAATATTATAAATGCGAATGTCTAAACGTATAGAGATAGTTTTATTTCCGAGAAAGGAGATAGGATAGTTTTTATCCAAGAAAATCGCAAAGTTCCCGCGGGATACTGATAAACGAATTCTGTGTAGACAAAGTCGCGGGCAACACCTATTGGTATATAATTGCTGTATTTTTTTAAATCCTATGTATGTAAACTCTTTAGTGTGACTGAGATTTATGCGGACTTATTCCTACCTTTGAGTGGATGAGAGGAGTGTAGAGTT
The DNA here is from genome assembly GCA_932294345.1 of Pandemis cinnamomeana. Classification (NCBI taxonomy): domain Eukaryota; kingdom Metazoa; phylum Arthropoda; class Insecta; order Lepidoptera; family Tortricidae; genus Pandemis; species Pandemis cinnamomeana. Next base: position 2,548,371 of record OW028712.1, read on the forward strand.
ATAATCGTTGTATAATTTTATTTTTTAAATTGCTGTTTTTTTTTGGTACCCATAGCACAAGCTTTGCTTAGTTTGGGGCTGGGTCAATTGGTGTAATTTGTCCCAAGATATTTATTTATTTATTTATTTATTTATTTTTTGTGAACTTCAAAAGTACCATTCAAATGAACGTGCTGCGGCGAACTTACCTGTGCCAAGTTTAATCTTAGTGTCCGGGACAAGTTATTGCTTTTAACATTGCATCCGTGTTTTATAAAGTATAAACAAGGCTTTCCTGATGGATAAATTAACATTGAAATTAACGAAACGTGTTCTTTAGTTGAGTGAAGTAATATGTAGTTTTTTAATGGCTATCTGTCTATCTTATACACCTTTAAGGAACATAAGACATGTTTGATACCACGAAAACAATTGCAGTAAATATTTTATTGAATCAGGCGTTACTTTCCGGAGGTCCATTTCAATGAACAATAAATATTTACCTTGCTACTCCGTTACTTGCAAGATAACCAAGCATGTGCGAAATATATGTTTTTTATGTGATCCCTCCCTCCACTACTGCCACATAAAACACCACACAAACACGCGTTTCTATCCCTCTACGGCATCATTCTCAAAGTGAACACAACTACTACTAATACAAACCAACGTCGTACGAATTCGAAAACATCAAACCTTCATGTATTTTCCAAACTAACCTTTTATTTATTAATTTTATTTTACATCAACTACTTACTTTTCGAATACAGCAAAAACAAAAAGGGTTATGTATTTATTTAACAAAAACATTTGGATTTGATAACGCCGGCTGCACTCACGAAAAAGCATGACTCGTTGCGTTAAGTTCCGCGTGACGTCAGTGTGTGCAAGCGAGAGCGCGAAACAAGCAATAGAGACGCACGATCTTCTCGCGTGACGTCAGAGCTAGCAGTTCGAATGTTTTTTTATGACGTTATCACGTAAAACTATGGTTCGTAAACCGACTTTGCAGACAATCGGTTTTTATTCACTAAAATGGGCTGGAATGAGGTAAGTTTGTTGTCGTTTCAATCCGCCAGTGGCGCTGCCAATTTTCCCATAGTAATGAAGACGTTCACCTGAAGGCGTTCGAGTCGTTTGTATAAACTTTTGCTACAGGCTCAGCAATCAAACCGCAGGCAGCAACTCTTGAACCAATTTAAATAAATCACTCGGCTTACAAATCACTGTGTCGGCGCAAAAACTTACTGTATTCAAATCCCGACTCAGTAAGTTGGGGGTAAACAACTTTTATCACATCCAGCCATCGGCAACTTCCCGATGATATCAAACTTTACCACTCGACAACTCGGCTATTGAAGAAATATCAAGCGTAAAACTCCATTGGAGCGTGCCCGTTCCAAATTTTCTATGTCGATATTTATTTCGAGGTTTAGCGCCTCTGACAATATGGCGAAGGTGTTTGTTGTTCAAATAAACGTTGGTGACGGGTAAATGAGCCTTTAGTTGTACACCTGTGACTCTGGCCTAAGGGCTGACTGTTATGACAGGGCTATGACTAACACGTTAACAATACAAAACAAACGCTCGTACTCTTCATTGAACACCACAAAGTAGTTACAATGAAATTTCTAAAATGTCTATGAAAATTAGAACACATAGAAAAATCCGAAAAGTAAAGCTATGGCCGGGAATCGAACCCGGATCCTCGTCATTCCGTGACGCGTGCTATACCCCTACACCACCCATAGCAGGTTACAATGAGATTACAAAAATAACATAGGTACATAAATCACGTTTTTATCCCTTACGGGATAGACAGAGTCTAAGGTAACAAGACCTAATGGCCATGTTTAACATGATTGTGGGCGTTAGGTGGAAAAGGGAATCAAAATAGTGATGGGTTGCTAGCCGCATCGCCTATAAAATAACGACTCCTAAGATTTTCGTCCAATCGATTGTCTTTTACAATGCGCGGGAAGAGAAGCAACTGGTACATTCTGTGTTTTTTCTTTACTCCCAGGCATGTATAGAAGTATGGTAATGGAAGAATGCAAAAGACACATAGGTACTTATATCATTAACCTACATTTATTGTTACTTACTATGCTACGCACCCTCTTCAATGATCTGATTGATTTTTCTTCTACCAATTAATACGTAAAAACATTAAGGCTGTAATTTTTAACATCGAATCAGTTTTCCCAAGAGCATCGTATTATCAGGCCTTTCACGTCTAAATAAATTTACAGCGCTCCCCTTCTTTTATAGATAAAACAATAAAGGTGCAACAGTGAAATATCTTTAGCGCTCTTCTGCACTCGTAAAATGTATCTATTAAATTGAACTGGAACTAACATGAAGTAAATAAAATATTTAGGTCTTCTGTTGCAACTTTTAAAAAGTAAGTAAAAGCAACATGCTCGACTGGACAGACACAAAATAGTAAAGACAGAATTTCGAGGATAAGCAACTGAAATAGCTAAAACTATGTTCACTGACAGTTGACCAAAAAACCATTTGACAAATGTATCGTTTGACAACCAATTCATTCGACAACTCTTATACATAATAATGCTTTGTCATCCGTGTTATAGGGCAAAATTCAAGGCAATCAGACCATTACAACTAGGTAAAAATCGACTAGCAAGATTCCACCCGAACAAAAATACATCACTCCAACCAACATACTCTTCGAGCTATGTCGGTAACACTAGTTGTTCGGCGAATCTTCGTATTCCGGATTCTGTCATTTCAACAAAAACACATTGCATGCTGGTCTCGGAGCAAAGAAAAGACATAGATTGTACCAGTTATGACTATTTTTGATTCCTCTTTCCACCTATACGCCCACAATCATGCTAAACGTGGCTATTAGGTCTTGTTACCTGCTCTGTCAACCCCGTAAGTGTATAAAAGCTCGGAAAAACAGAGACCACAAAAAAACAGAATCTAGATTTAAAATGTAAAGGACATGAAACATCTCATTGGTCGATTTCTTCGCTGACTATGCACCGTTTTCACTTAGTCAAGTGACATGCCAGGTACTCTCCGTCTTCACGTTTTACTCTAGTATTAGTTTCATATTTTGAAACTCAAATTTCTATACTGAGCACACGCTCTCTTTTTACAGGTCTTGCACTTCCAAATTCGATAGTGTTGTCTCGCTCGCACTAATGGTGTTTAAAACTAGAGTGAGAGGGAGTAGACCCCGGTGGGGGCGACGATGCGACGACACAATAAAGTTTGATTGGATGCTCGCTGCTATCGCGGCCCGTACAGTTACTGTGCATTCCGGCTGCTGGGAGGTAGGTAGCTGGTTCTAAAAACGATTAAGGTTATAACCTGTTAGACAAATAAAAACACTGATCACCGGTATTCAAGAATATAATATTTCCAAGACATAAAACGCTAATTTCTAATACGACTATCGTGGAAAGAGGCCACGCAGGAATCTCTGTCAGACCACAGACTACAGCATTCGGCTACAAGGCAAGGCAGAAAACAGGCTAACAAAAGAAACTGTCATCTCTAGTCACTACTAGGTACTTCTAGAAACACATTTGACTCACTTGAATTCTTTATTTACGGGGCATGCCACAAGCACATTTTTTAAATACTGTATCAACTGCAAGCAACACTATATAAGCACAGAAAGAAAATTTGAGATTTGATACGATCTACTGTCATCGATTTTCCGCCAAGCATCGATTTTAAATTCCAGTTTAATCTTAAAAAAAAAATATCGCATTGTTACATTAGTCCAGAGAGAGGCCCTATTTCCTAACGCACGGGTGCTCACAATCGCATTCACCGTCTCTCTGCCTTCCTCTTTTGCTGTTTGACAGAAAGGAATGGTGAATTCGATTGTGCTTCCAGTAGGCTTATTATCTAACTCGCTCGCAATCGCCATCGTGTTCATTTTGGCAGTTCATGTATGGGATGACAATATGGCTCACATTCTGACAAGCACTGTCAAAATGAACACGATGGCGATTGCGAGCGAGTTAGACAATAAGCCTACAGGTGTGTAAAATAAAGCTACAAGCGGTTATCGCGATGCAAACGGTTTAGAAATCGTCGACTCAATGTATTTTTTTTCTAGTCTATTCTTCTTGCTGATCTAAACAGCCGGGCTAGCACAAGAATGCACGAGTTAGACCCGTCTCTGTCTAGAACGAACAGTAAGAAAAAGACGGGCAATCTATCCCACGCGTGACGTGACTCTTGTGCGCTCACGTGCTAAGGTGCTTAATCACTAGAAGGAGCCGCGGGTCGACCAGCTGTCTCGCTCCAACGCTGCCTTTAGTAGATAAGCACCTCTAGACGTGATGGTTCGAAATTCAAACTGAGAGCGATGTTGCCAGTATGTTACGCTGTTCGGCCGATGCAGCTTGTTTATCTCGCGTCCGCGAACCAATTGGAGTACCTAGCGCACGCGCCGCCGCCGTCCCATCAATCTGTAATCAACACTAGACAACTAGACATGAGAAATAGCGATGCAGATTTGACATGGAAGCGATTTAACTGATTACGGTAAAATAATGCATACGCCCCAGTCGAAGATGATGCTGAAGACATAAACCGCAGAAGAAGTAGGTATCTCCTGAATCTAGGTAAGAGTAGCTTAAAAATAACTGGCCTCATCACAGGCCATAATACTCTAAACAGGCATTTAAGCATTACAGGTATAACAAGTGATCCCTCCTGCCCACACCGTGGGAAAGAGGAGACAAGCAAACACGTCCTCGCCGAGTGCGTCATGTACGCGGCAGCGCGGCGCGAAGCATTCGGGAGCGATGAACTGGAGGGGGACGAGCTTAGAGACATCAAACTAAAAGATGTCCTTATGTTCGGCAGGAAGACACGAAGATTTGAGGAGAGTTGCTGTGTGGGAGCGCTGCTGGGACAGTAACCGGCGGCTCCAGCCAAGGGGAACTGGGCTGAATGATTGCCACAGCGGATCGACAGCCCGCCTGATCCAGCTAGGCGTCACAACATCAACATGTATGACGCCCCGGGCCGAAAGTAGCAATTTACCGCCGCGAGCGGAAATTTCCACTTCCTGGCCAGGGGAACACGTCAAATTGTTTACACACTTCGGGTAATAAAGAAATCCTCAGGTCGCATGTTTATCGCGCTCGCGTTTGGCTCGTGCGACAAGATCCTGCGATCTGAGACATTATTTATTTTACCACCCTCGGGATGTAATGTACTATTAGTGCATCGGGCGTTACTTTGCGGAGGTCAAAGAACAAAAACATTTACATTTTAGAGGCCTCTGCAAAGTAACGTCAATAGTTAATTACATTAGTTTCGTGAGAAACACACACACACACACACACACACACACAAATCACGTCTTTATCCCTTACGGGGTAGACAGAGACTAAGGTAACAAGACCTAAAGGCCACGTTTAGCATGATTGTGAGCGTATAGGTGGAAGGGAATCAAAATAGTGATGGGTTGCTAGCCGCATCGCTTATAAAAGTCATGATTCCTATGCCCATTCCCTCGATAGGCTTTCACCGTCTGCGCGGGAAGAGAAGCAACTGGTACATTCTATGTTTTTTCTTTGCTCCCGGACTTGCATGGAAGCAAATAGATAAAAACAAATTGTGTATCTTTAGCACTATAAAGTTCTCTTTATTATCTACATCCAGTTATTCTCTGCGTACCTGATTCTAGAGACAAAATAATACGAAATCTCAGGTTCCAATATCTTAAGTAATAAAGGCAATCTATTGATTGGACGAGAGTACACGATTACCCAAAGGACTAAATGAATCCCAAAGCTATTAATTTGCATTAATTATTTAGGGCTTGCCTTGAAGCGGTAATTGAAGCTTTCATACAAAAGCTCACAATTTAAAGCCATTTACACACACACAAATCACGTCTTTATCCCTTACGGGGTAGACAGAGCCTAATGTAACAACCCACATTTAGCATGATTGTGGGGGGGGTAAAGGTGGAAAGGGGAATCAAAGTAGTGGATGGGTTTTACACGATTTACACGATGCAAGAAAATATTGTAAGTCGATGCAAGAAATAATCATTCATGTTTATAGGCGATGCGGCTAGCAACCCATCACTATTGATTCCCCTTTCCACTTCCACCTATGCGCCCACAATCATGCTAAGCGAGGCCTTTGGTTCTTGTTACTCTTGGTTCTATCTACCACGTAAGGGATTAAGATGTGATTTATGTATGTATGTATGTCAGGAGTGAAAATGGGGAATGCGAGAATACGTCTAGTTGTAATGGCGGCCGCCATAGCGTACAGGGGTGGCCAAGTTCATTAGATTGAAGATGATGATAATGATGATGATTCTTTTCAACCTCGTGTTTATTTCACGGTATTCTCATATTCTGTTATTTTTTATTTTTTATTGACTAAGCGTTTGCTGCATTTATTTTTTTTATATTTTGACTGACATTTCACAAACATATAAACACATAATTATTTAAAAGCAGACTAATACTAAAACGAAATCTACTACTAATTATAAAACTATAAAGTAAATTATGTCGTCAAAATATTCCGGCACAGGCATCGACCCCAAGACGCCTGCCGCATGGCCTCTCTGAACTGCTATTCCTAACCTTTGCGAGAGGTAAGCGTCAGCCCTAGAGCCACCTGTGGCCTATGTACCCAATTTACTAAATTAAATTAGTCAATACCGTCTGCTAAATCACACGGGCTGATATGAAAAATATATATCAGAATGTATTACATTCTGTAGATTGCTGTACTACTATTGATGTAGTACCTAGAAATTTTCCACTGAAGTGCAACGAAGTCGTATCCAAAAATCAACACGCTCGCCACGTCCAGTTCTCATACATTTCAATCTACTTAGGTAATCCTTTTCAACAGATTCCGTAGTAACTGGCAACAAAACCTCTTCGGCCAGATTATTGCACGCCGCTAACAGCCGTCCATCAAAACTTCTCCACATTGCACACTAATAATTCATGGGCGGTTACTGTACGGTCGTAAAGAACTTGCTGCGGATAGTTCGGTTTGCCATAAGTTAGAACGGCAATGTCCATTGCGGGTTCGGGAAATAAAAAAATCATCGACATAGAGTTTGGGCTATAGTTCCCACACAGGGCCAATGCGAATTGGGAACTTCACACGCACCATGAATTATCCGTAGGTGTGTGTCTTCCTGATGATGTTTTCCTTCGTAAAGCTCATGGCTTTGAAACGTAATTTCGCACATGAGTTCCGAAAACCTCAGAGGTGCCAGCCCAGTTTGCGAACCCACAACCCTCTGCTTGAAAGGCTATACTTCAAACCACTAGGCTACCATGGCTGTCAAACAAACAAAAAAAACTGATCCTTTCACTGAATCAAGAAATGCGGGGACGGTCTTGTACGTATCGTTTAGTATCTATTATATCATTTAGTATTTATCGTATAGTAGCATGTCGTAAATTCCAAAAAACTCTAACTTGCCTGGGATTTGAATTCACGACCCTTAGTTTGAAAGGCCTTACGCGACCAAGTCTTGTACGGACTTGGATCAAAACAGTAAATCGATATAGCTGGGCTAGGACTAGGGTTAGATCATTCCTGAATAAGGTCCTACCTGCAGAACTAGTGTTGCTAAACCTATTTTAACAACCGCAATGTACTGAAATACAAGTAAAGGCGTTGCGCCAGGGCATGGCTGTCCAGTATCGACACAAACTCAATAAAACAGTTCTGCAGTTATGAAAACAAAAACTTTTTAGTTCAGCTTCAGGTTTACGAGGAATGGCCGGTTGCGAACAAACTAGACAATGGTCGGATGCTTTACCAAATACTTGTTACATTAAAACATTATGCACGTACACGGATCTACAAGATAATTTTTCATCGGTGATCAGGAGTTGAAAAATATTGACAACCAGTCAAAATTGTATTTAATAGGTTAGGTGTCACGCAATTAACTCAATATTTAATTATAGATTATGCAGTATATTTTATCTGTGTATCGTTTCGTGAGTCGTAGACGGTTCTGGCTGAAAATCAGTGCTGCAGGTGTCTAACACCTCAGCGTAATGCTGAGCCAGCGACCGTTTCACTTTTGCGAAGACACACAACGCTGATGATCTATTTTTTATGTCTATGTTTTTTTGTTTTACCTTGTTTATTTTCTATAAAATTGTGTTTGTTATCTTATATTTGTGTGTCTTGCAAAAAGGAATAAATTTCTTCTTTCTTTCTTAAATATAATTAATGATATTGTAATACCTGTTCTGAGCACATGTTCATGCTACATTAATTAGTGAAGCGAAATTAATACCTATGGGAAATTCTCCGTAAGCCTTGGACTAGGCGCACAGGTATCATTTTGGGAAGAGGAATCTGTCTTTACAAAGACAAAATGTCACCCGGTGCGCACCTAACCTTAGATCTTGCGTGAATATTCACGATGGATTGGATAACGACAACTTATTACTGATAAGTTAACTTATAAGTTTTTGAAAGAGGATGTAACCTCATAGACTATGGGTGACAATGAATCGGTCTGAAAATTACTCGGAATTAAAACTATCACAGACAAAAACGAGTCTGGTTCGATGTAACTGCGACTTTGACTTGACCGCTTTCAATCACTGAATTAGAAAAGTTGGTACCTGATGACCGATTAAGAATCATCGAGTATATGCGGTCTTTCTGAATTTTTCGTGATGGAAAACCTGCACGACACGTGTAAAGTAATCCGAAGGGAACTACAGCCTGACGCCTCTCATTCTGTGAGAAGTCCTGTGCCCAACAGTGGGACGTATAGATGCTGAATATGGCGTCACTCTCGTCTCTACTGCGTTCTGTTCTGTCCTTGTCTTACAGTTCAACGTTCCAATTCCACAAACAATTGAATCCAGAACCATGTTTATAACGTGCGAACATTTTCCACTTTCAAACACCCCTCACTCTAAGTATACAGTTTTCATTACAATCCACCCAACATAAATTGAGCTACTACCACCACACAACTGACCCCCGTGGCACCAATGCTTTGTTCGAGCGGGGAGGGGGCGGCGGTTCTAGTAAAATTGGTGGGTACGTCATAGACAAGGTAAGTGGGAGGGAGTGGAAATTAATGCAGACGTGGAAGCCTATTTTCTCAACGTATAACGTTACATATCGCTCCCGTTAGAGCTGTACTTGGGGCCAGGAGATACGCGAGTTAAAAATATAGGACCCTGTAAAGATGGAATTGTAAGGGCTATCCGTCTGGCGCCACCTTTAACTGTCACTGTCACCATCCGTACCTGGCTACCTAGCTAGCGGTAGGGTAGGCGAGCGGACACACAGTCATCGCCTGGCCTGGCATTGACATCGTGGCGCTTGCGGCAGACGGACGTCTCCAGAATCTTTCTGTATCAAGGTCACGTGAGCCATATTTAATCTTTTGCCTATTGTGATTAGTGGTAGAAAAATAAGTAATCGCTGTAATAGTTATGATCCTTACAGTATAATAAAAAAAAATAGGTATATTTGGCCCATTGACACCAATTGGCCTAGTGACAAACTAATCAAAGCTCCTACTATGGGGTAATCGGCAACGGATAAAAACGCTTTTATAGACAAACACATGCTTAAATGGATAACGGACGAACGAAAATAAATATCTGCCTCAACTCAAACCGGGAGCTCAAGCTTCATAGTTAGATTTTCTATCCACTAAATGTCTAATAGACATATAAAACAAATGGATTTGGGGCCGAAACCAGCGCGTAGTCATGGAGATCCTTTAAAACAATGGAGGCTATCGTGTGTGAATTTGCCACTAGAGGCGCTAGTGTCGCGTGGGGTCCAATAAAAGTCATTAGTTATTTAAAATTAATAAACTTAATGAGATTCAAGATTTAAAACTTTGTGTCGGGCCGATCTTGTAAAGTCGCCTTTGACAGCTATACCTCTGGACCTTAGTCGACAGTGGCGCCAAAAGGGGCAAAACGATAGTCCCCATTGACTGAAGTGGAAAAGGAACATCTCGAGTGAACACAGTCAGTAACAGCATCCACCAGATGCACCGGCTTACCTATATTGTGAATCTATGGCATCTACAATCTCATTGGATACAATTTTTTACAGAAAAATGCCTGCATATATACATAAGTTACGTCTTTATCCCTAACGGGGTTGACAGAGCCTAAGGTAACAAGACCTAAAGGCCTCGTTTAGCATGATTGTGGGCGTATAGCTGGAAAAGGGAATCAAAATAGTGATGACTTGCTTGCCGCATTGCCTATAATATTATACCTACGATTTTTGGCAATTCCCTCGATGGGCTTTTACCATTTGCGTGGGAAGAGAAGCAACTGATATATATTCTATGTTTTTTCCTTTGCTCTCAAACCAGAATGGAAGCCGTGTCTTACAGTTGACGAAACAAGTTTCCAAGACCAAGCAAGAGTTCTCAAAAAGGGATGTTATGGCCCAACCACAACGTAAGAAAGACGATAGTTTGTAAAGTAAATTTCAAGGAGTGTTTTTGTATGCCGTGACGGTTAGTGAGAACCCGACTGACATGGGTTCACGCTTATTTATTCTGAAAGAAATACAATCTTGTAAAGTTAAGTTAATTTCTTTGGTGGTTGGATTCTGTAACTTTTTTATTAATTGTGACAATCATTTGGGAGTAACGCAATAAATCAACAAGAAGGTACTCTGACTTTTTTGAGTAGCCTATTTGGTTCCCACAGCTGGGCAAAGGCCTCCCCTTTTTCTTTCCACCCTTCTCTGTCGATTACGAGGCTTCCCCAGTCCGGCTCAATAGACTCCACGTCGTCCCGCCCTTTCCATCCATCCATCCATACATAATTACATACATACATAAGTCACGTCTTTATCCCTTCATCCTTTCCTTCGTCCTTTGTCCGTCCATACACCCACAATAATGCTAAACGTGGTCTTTAGGTATTGTTACCTTAGGCTCTGTCTACCGCGTAAGGGAAAAAGACGTGATTTATGTATGTATATATGTATGTATGTAACTCTATACTTACCATACCGTCTTAAAGCGATTCAATTCCGATTCAGTTAAAGTTCGCTCGCTGTCAGATCCATGTTAAAAATGACAGCTAAAACCTGAACTGAGTCGGAATTGAATCGCATTAAGACGTCATGGTAAGGCCCCTGTACATGAAACAGTTACGACACAAAAACAGATTTACCAAAGCAAACTTACGCCTTAAAGTTGTTAGTAAAAAAGTCAAGTATTAAGATTTAAAGGCGGTCAAAAATATCAAGTAACGAAAACAAAGTGATGAACGATTCTCCAAGAAAACAACTCCCTGCGTCGAACTTTTCAAAATGGCGTCCATAAAACCGCTTTGTAAAATTTAAAATGCATAGAAACCTTGCTTACTTTCCGTATAAAATTTCAACATTATACGGTGTTGGTTAATATTAGGAGCGCTTTACATTTTTCACTGGAATTACTAGCCCTCGAGTGCGCAATCGATTTCGTCTACGAGCGGTAACGGTAGCGGTAATCGTTGCACGTTACCGTAACCAAAACAATCCTAGTGAAACCACCGCGACGAGACGGGACGAGACGCGATCTCGGGAGACTAGCTGTCGGTAGGCCTCCAAAAACGTGGAGCGACGACCTGATTAGGATCACGAAATCGCGGTGGATGCGAAGGGCGCAAGACCGGTCCGAGTGGAGAGTCTTGGGGGAGGCCTATATCCATGTGGACGTCCTTCATGATGTTGACAGTTGCCTCGGTTGGAAACGGCTTGCATCCAACGGGGAACCCGCGACTTTAACCAGTAAGGCTTATTATCTGAATCGCTTGCAATCGCCATCGTGTTCATTTTGACAGTTGTATGTATCATGACAATTGGCATCGTAATCAGCTAGCTGCCACATTCATACAAGAACTGTCAAAATGAACGAGCGAGTTAGACAATAAGCCTACTGGTCATCCGTCCACCTCATTGGTGGCCGTCCTACGCCGGACTTACCGATCCGCGGTCTCCACTCGAGAACCTTTCAGCCACAACTACCATCTGTTCTTCGTGGTATAGCCTGCCCATTGCCACTTCAACGAGCTAATTCGCTTGGCTATTTCGGTGACCCTTGTTCTTCTACGATCTCCTCATCTCTGATTCGATCCCGTAGAGAAACCCCAAGCATAGCTCTCTCTATACTCGCTGAGCAAGTCTAACAGCTGTTTTCTTTCGTTGCTTTGAGCTGGTGGCTTCTAGCTAAGCCTAATCTAGCCTAGAAAACGTCATGCAAACAAGAACAATTAGCTTCCCTATCAACGTCCCTTTAGCAAAAAATGGCCCGACGAAGACTTCCTACCGTTAACATTCCTGTACTAAGTGCTTGTAAGTGCCTTGTTCTCCTACGTATCTCCTTATTTCTAAATATTATTTAAGAAATAAAAATATCTGATAAATACTCTGTGAGAAGCTTCCTCTTCATTATTAATGCATTGACCTCCTTTCCGATTGTCTTTTGCTATCGGCGTTTGGCTCTTATCATAATTTACCGATACTCGATGCCAATTAACATGCAGAATGAGCTTCCTTGTACATTTAATTTGAATAATTCTCGTACAAACAGCAATGTTTAATAGGCAAGTATTAAATTTAGTTATATACATTGAGTTTAGGCTATGGTTGATTAGAAATTTACCCTTCATAAAAAACCGAAATTCATGTTGTTTTAACCATCCTTCGTTGGTTGATAAAAAAAATCTAAAATACACCGAAAATTAGAGCACATAGAAAAATCCGATAAGCAAAGCTATGGCCGGGAATCAAACCCGGATCCTCATCATTCTGTGATGATTGCTACACAACCCATAGCAGACAAATGTCCTCCTTCATAGATGTAATGTGTGTGCAATGTCATCTTTTTCTTTTGCAAAATGCCGTGTTGGTTTAACCTACGGCATCTTAGGCAGCCCTCGGTTCGAACCTGGGCTCACACCACTGATTTTTTCGGAATTGGTGTGCAAATTTATTATCTAACTCGCTCGCAATCGCCATCGTGTTCATTTTTACAGATCATGTATGGGCTGACAATTGCCATCAGAATCAGCTAGCTGTCACATTCATACAAGACCTGTCAAAATGAACACAGTGGCGATTGCCAGCGCTTGGTAATAAGCCTACCGTCTATGATTTAATCACCAAACCACATTCTGATTTACATTGAGCACAGTGAATTGAATGTGACACACACACACACACACACACACACAGTGAAGTGAATTGAGTGTTTGATGAATGTGGATGAAGCGAAAGAAGTATGTCAGGATCGTAGCAAGTGGAACAAAGTAGTCTCTGCCTACCCCTGTGGGAAAGAGGCGTAACGGTATGTATGTATGTATGTACAGTGAATTCGTAAACAGTGTCACGCTGCGCTCGCCAAACCCATTATTTTGCGGAGACCATGGCTTGCATTTATGGGCCAACGCGGGCGTCGATACACTCACTTGCCCAGAATTTATTCACCGAGCAATATCTCACCGCATAATGCTCGCTTTCCGAGCAAAAGTTGAGCAAAGTTTGCTGCACTGTAAAGTTTCTACGTGTAACTATGTTAGTCTCTCGCTGCGTGATTGGTATAATACAGTTGGCAAATGTCAAAGGATACGCTTTAGATTTTGTTGGGAAACTGAACGCGGTTTGCATTTTGTACGTGTTTTAATGCGACGAAAGTACAAAACAGACTTGTAGTCATAGATGAGCTTGGAGTTGCATTTGTAGTGGTTACGTACGGTATGCGTGAAAAGGAGAAGCGATAGAATGTGAATTTAAATTTTTCATCAGTTCAAGTTGAAATATTTTAACAGTTCAAAATGATTTGCCTACTTGGACTCTCAATCGGACCATAATTGTTTTCTTTCGTAGTTTTTAAAAACTTAGTCGTACGGGCTCAGAGAGAATTTTGAAAATTGTGAAAATACAATAAAATCAGCCATTAAAATATACGCATAAAATAGTTCATATTAAGGACTTTACACTGACATTATTTTGGAATTTTCTTCTTTGATATAATTATTACAAACTAGCTGTTGCCCGCAACTTCGTCTGCATAGAATTCGTTCACCGCTTTCCGGAATAAAATAGCCTATGTGTTATTCCAGACTATAATCTATTTATGTTCCAAATTTCTAGATATTATGTCCAGCAGTTAGGAATCATGTTATAGGCGATGCGGCTGGCAACCCATCACTATATTGATTCCTTTTTCCACCTATACGCCTACAATCATGCTAAACGTGGCGTTTAAGTCTTGTGACCTTAGGCTCTGTCTACCCCGTAGACGTGATTTGTGTATGTAAATAATAATTAAAACAAAACCCTCCTTCTGGCGCATTCGGGTAAAAAGTGTGAAATACTGAAGACACGAGCTTACTCTAACACGTTAATTAATTAAATATACGAGTACAATAATCGCACCTCTTACTCGAAATGTAATCGAGCGAATAAAACTTAATTAAAAAGATACGTTTCCGAAGAACGTAGAGTTTTGAAACAAAGACTGACTTCTGCCTACCCTTTCGGATGAACGAGCAATTATCTATCCATTTCACGAGGTGCGAGTTGACAAACACTGGATATGCATATGCAAGTATATGTAAATATATCGGAACACGAAGCTACGAATGTTTCCGATGTGCCGTTTCACGGAAATTATGTTTCGACAAATCATCGTTTGACAAAAGTAGCGCTTGGTAAAGTTTTTGTTCAAGCCAAGTGGTACGTTTATAGAATTTTATAAACTAGCTGTTGCCCACAATGAACTCACAAATAATGTGGCTCTTTATCGGTAAAATAATTATCAAAATTGGTACAAACTCACAAATTTTACCTTTTTATTATATTACGGAGGCGGGGGACTTCGTTTTATAATATCTAGTAATTGTAAGCGATGTGGTATCTAGTGAACAAATGACTGAAGAAAATAAAACCGAGAATAACTAGTCGGTAACAAAAAATCGAAGTCCGAAATAGCTCGAAATCGAACTCCGGCCAACCGTGGTACGGAAAACAAAACACGGTCTGATAATGTGCAATTTCCATTTCAGAATCAATGAGAGGAGGGAGCCTTAGAATTCTAATTCCACGGGGAATCCCATATAATGCCGCGAAACTTTGCGACCCACATCAAAGCCCTGGTCTCAGTGGATTTATGTTTAAATCATTGTTAACTTGCACGTTATGTTTTTAAACTTTAATATGAAAACTTAGTTTGCAAAGTTCTCCGGTCCGTAAAAATTGGAATGTTGGAATCTAAGAGGTTCGGCGGTAATTTTGCATTTTCTCGGTATACTTACACATACATATACACAAATCACGTCTTTATCCCTTACGGGGTAGACAGAGCGTACGGTAACAAGACCTACAGGCCATGTTTAGCAAAATTGTGAGGGTATAGGTGGAGAATGGAATCAAAATAGTGATGGGTCTCTAGCCGCATCGCATATAAGCCTATAACGTGATTCCTTTGATTTTCGCCCTCTTGGTATGTGTTTGGTTAATTCAATATAATAATATATAATTTTATAGAATTATTGTATCGTACATATGTGTTTACTTTCCTTAAGTAAGTACGGGCAAGGGCATAAATATATGTATGTTACCAATTAAATGAAATTAAATTAAACAATTTATTTTGCTTTAGATATGGTAAAAAAGTTATCTAGTTAGTGTTGATGTCCGGCGACACGTCTAACCAAATAAATTGGCTTGCGAACATGAACTTATTTTCTAAGGACATTTTTGGTATTTTGAATTAGCGCATTTTACAAACAAAAAATATGAATCAAATCAAGACGTCAAAAACATCTATACACCTTTATGCCATAAACAAAATGTTCGATGCCACATATATTTGACATGATAAAAAATAAACCTGTGTGTATATATCGCTGATTAAATACAAAAGCGACACATTTCAAAATCAGATACTGTTGCATTTGAAACCTTATAACGACCGACTTTTGTTTTTAGATGCAATGGCAAATGGTTTTGGAATGCGTCCGTTTTGTATTTAATCAAGGATATAATGCCCTCGGCTGTATACAGGTAATTTATTTTTAACTTCGCTTTCGAAGCACAGGTCCACAGGGACGCGCTATTTGAGAGGCATTAATGGATCAGAACTCACTTGACGAAGTCTGCGATGCTATAACTAAATCTATACCAACATATAGAACAGTACTAATGCAAATAAATGATGATGCAGTATATAAAGGTCTTAAGCGGATGGACCGATATGGTTGCGGTTTATTTTATTCGCAAGCCTCCTTTTCCAAGTTTCCTTGCGTTGGTTCTAAGCCATATTTGATAAAAATCGGTCAATCTGTTTGAAGAGTATCAGCTAGCTAAAATGATGTAAATTATTATGGGCATAAAATGGAAATCTTATTTTATTTACGTAAGATTACTCGATTAATGCGAGGGAGGTTTATTTACTTTGTTTATTTAAGGTTCTTATGTTAAAACTTACACTAGAAGACTTTACATTCAGTAGGCTTATTACCTAACTCGCTCGCAATCGTCATCTTGTTCATTTTGACAGTTCTTGTATGAATGTGACAGTTAGCTGATTCCGATGCCAATTGTCAGCCCATATGAACTGTCAAAATAATACTGTAACAACTGTTTGAACTGTAATAAGCCTACTGATCATTGTTGGAATTTATTAAAGCCGCTTTAGTATTTTCATGGCTCTTGGCGGAGTTCCGCTAAATCATTGGTTTACAATACAAATTGGCTATTAACTGAGGTGAGGTGGCTGCGGCATGAGGACATCGGCTCCCATTACCCTAGAAATTATAAACGGAACACAAGAAGTCTTAGATTTGTTCCGGAATTTCTGTTGAGTTGTAGCAATGCTTTTCGTCCAAAATTCCTTAGTGCCTTAAGACGAACTTTAATCAATGTGTGTTGCCAACGATGACAAAAGTAGGACTAAATCGTGATTAGAACTAAGTTTAAAAACTTGCACGACCATTCAAAAATGGCTCGCAATCGCTTTCGAAGGCGATATCAAGCCGATCGAGTTACGCGGAACGATTGTTTTCGTTTGAAACCAATCTCGCCATCAGCTTTCAAAAATGAAGACGATGCTGATTGCGAGCGAGTTACGTAATAAGCCTGCAGGTCTGGGAGCAAAGAAAAAACATAGAATGTACCAGTTGCTTCTCTTCCCGCGCATGTAAACTATTTTGATTCCCCTTTCTACCTATACGCCCACAATCATGCTAAGCGTGGCCTTTAGGTCTTGTTACCTTGGGCTATGTCTACCCCGTAAGGGTACAGACGTGATTGGTGCACGTCGTAAGTATGTTTTATTGAAATTTTAAGAATAAGGTATAGGGTAAGTAAGGTAAGGCACTGGCATCGCGTAAAGTGCTGCGGGTGTCTATGGACAGTGGTGATCATTTACCATCAGGTGACCCACTAGTTCGTTTGTCTGGCCTCTCTAACATAAAAAAAAAACTAAATGACTAAATTAATTTATCTGACTTCTGATTTATTCGTGACCAGTTTTTTCCAATTTCAACTTAATAATTGAGAAAATAAGATTTCGAGTACCTTTCCTTCTTAATAATGATATTGGCTCTAAGGCTGAGGCCACACTTAAGATGAAGCTTAAATAATATTTTGTTGCAATAAAACAGTTTTCATTCAAACCTTTTCTTCCTCCCCTTAGAGCCACCTTCAGCGATCTGACAACCAGATAAAAAACTATTAAAGGTCTTTGCCCACTACACCGTACCATACTAACACCCAGTATGCCTCGCCTTGTCTTATTAGTTAGTAAGATTAGACAAAGCAAGGTATACAGGTACTAGTGACGATTACGGTTATAGTATGGTACGGTGCAATGCAAAGACCTTTAATGTAAAAGATTACAGTCCGTGATCTCCTAGAATGCCATTGGCGTGTGTCTTGCCGTCTCTATCACTCGGCCGACTCAGGTATCAAACCCATAAGCGTGAGTGAGACAACCAGACAATCCCGAATAGCGTTCTCACGGGCGGTTTGTGTGTCTATAATGTTGCAAATTGATTATATGCATACATTGCATTAGCTTCCACGCTGGTCTGGGAGCAAAGAAAAATATAGAATGTACCAGATGCTTCTCTTCCCGCGCAGATGGTAAAAGCCCATCGACAGAATGGGCGAAAATAATAGGAATCATGTTATAGGCGATGAGGCTAGCAAGCCATCACTATTCTGATTCCATTTTCCACCTATACGCCCACAATCTTGCTAAATGTGGCCTGTGGGTATCGGTTGCCATAGGCTCTGTCTACCCCGTAAGGGATAAAGACGTGATTTGCGTGTGTGTGTGTGTGTGTGTGTTGCATTAAATTATTATGGACAATGTTTTTTTAAGGAACTGGGCCTATTTTTATTTCCCTTTCCACCTATACGCCCTTAATCAGCTATTCGTGGCCTTAAGGTTTTGTTACCTTTGGCTCTGTCTACCCCGTAAGGGATAAAGAGGTGATATATTTACGTATATAATATATATGTATGTATGTGAGATACGCATTTAGAGAGAAAGCTCATAGGACCACAAGAGAAGGTGCTGGCAGCATTTCCTTTTCGAATAGCCACGCTAAGTTTGGGGGGCACCTCCAAAATTCGATTTTCTAAGTTGGTACCTATCGTACCATCCCTCTTACTCCCAAATTAATGCCTATTAGTGTGAGCGACATAGCACGTTACGAACTTCGAAAAACGGATCTCCGAACAAGTAGGCAAGCAGTCGAAATATGCTTACAAACATTATATCGCGCATCATTTTCAGTGAAACCTAAGCTTTAAGGAAATCCCCCGATTTCGTATCTCGATGAATAATGTCCACCGTCTCTGGAGATAATTAATATTTTTGACAAGTATTTCAGGTCACAATGCCAAGCTTTTGGTTAATTAATCATTCGGATAATTCTATAGAATCAGGATTATTCTGTAAGACGCGTAATTTCAGACATCTTTATCGTGGTTGGAGCTTCCTGCTTCATTCGCTAGTCATTGTTACTTACAAAGAAAAACGCGTGTCATTTCACTTATCAGCGACCCTGTGAAGAATGCAGGACCAGCTGGGGCTACTAGGTAGTATTTTGTGGCGTCATCTAGCTGCTGCCTACCCCTACCTACCCTGGCGACCCCATTGGCACGCCACAGAGGACTTGTAGAAGGAAGGGTCTTCGATGACATCTGGACCCCGATTTTCGAAAGCACATGTGTGAAAATACCACTCGAACGTGCTGAATTTCAAATACGAGTAGCATAGAAGACAATCACAGCTCTCTAAATCTTGTGAACTAGTCAAAACTTTGATTAGGGCTGTAGTTTTGGAGTCAAGCTGATTTATACCACTTTCGAGTATGTATGTATGTATGTAAACTCTTTATTGTGCAAAATAAACAAGACAAAATACAATTGACAAACACTGAGATACATGCACAAAGGCGGACTTATCCCTTTAAGGGATCTCTTCCAGTCAACCTCGAGTGATGTGGTTTCAAAATCGGGCTCCTGCCATCTTCAGCATAACGTTGTGTTGCTGGATAGAAGCTTCCACGCTCTAGATTGGATTGAGAACTACACTGTCTTAATTCAAAAGGACGCATATCTAAATTTCTAAATGTCAGTGAAAATTAGAACACAGAAAAATCCGAAAAGTAAAGCTATGGCCGGGAAGCGAACCCGGATCCTCGTCATTCCGTGACGCGTGCACCCCTACACCACCCATAGCAAATGAGTAGTCTTCGAATTTTTCTACCTGTTACTAGATGTCACGTGACCTTTGTTACTATGGGAATTTTTGTCGCTAGGCGTCATCTGTTTGAATGATGTGTCTATACCCCTACGCAGTTCACTTTGAACATCGATCAAGTTAGGAAATATTTGCCAACTATAATTAAAAAATACGGGAAAACATTTACAGGGGTGTTTAGTGAAACAAATGTTTTGTTACCTTAGGCTCTGTCTACCCCGTAAGGGATAAAGACGTGATATATATGTATGTATGTATGTATGTATTAGTCAAACCCAACCACCGGGTAAAATATTCCGGAACAATTTTAAGAGTCCCTGCTTATAAATGTTAAGCACACAATAATATCCAAAATAGCAGGTCCCTAGACGCACTTTGTTAAGTTTTTTGTTATATTTTGGGATACCATAGACATATGAAAGTTTATATAACAAAGTTCTTGAGTAGAATCTGCCGATCCCTTGTCAAAACACTCGAAGTACAGTCAGCCACGTGATCTGATGGAACAAATACTTGTAATACTAGCAAGCGTATCTTATATTTGTCACATAAGTATTACTAAAATTCTACTCACAACATATTTAAATATGTAAAAGTAACTAGTTAGATACATTTCAAAAGTTTTTTTTTTACTACAAACTGACCAGTGATTGACCTCTATCTCACTTGGTGGAAGGTGCAGATGAGGCCAAAGGTGTAACTCACTGGTTCAGTAATAGCCTAATCACTCTAGCCTTGAAGAGCCCTAGGTTGTATCTGTCCGGAAATACAGACGATGGGAGCGGATTCCATTCCCTAGCAGTTCGCATTAGGAGGGATGAAGCAAACCGCCTCGTGCGATAAAATTGTGATAAAACTATAAATAAAAAAGTTGCCCTAAATCGCTGCCCGGCGGCATGGTGCCAGAAGGCTGGCAGCATTGCCGCGTTGTATGGCAATGCTTACCCTTTGTGCTAAAAAAACCAGACCTCTGGACACCCGAAGCTTCATTCAGTTTAGTCGACAAGTTGAATAGGTTGAACACATGGAAAACCGAAATGTAACGCTATGGCCGGGAATCGAATCCGGATCCTCGTCAGTCCGAGACGCGTGCTATACCCCTACTTCGCCCATAGTAGGTACGTCATCGATGCTTTCCATCCACTTGATGCAACAAAGTGAATAGTTATTAATTTATAAAGATTTTTGTCACAATACATTTTCTCATATTTATATAACGTACGACAAACGTCCGGAGAGTGGGCAATTCCCAATTCGTGTCGTCTTTTAAGATTTCCGGCACTCATTGGGAACTGTCCACTTTCCGCACTTGTATCATAAATAACTATTGCCACTATCATATAGTTTATGTTGACTAGATTCGCAACACACTGAACAGAAAAATCTACAAACGATTCATTATTTTGTTCAATGCTGTTCTAACTTCCTGTTTTCGTTTTCTTATTTACGTATAGCTGAAGTTAAAGCTCATCGTGTGTTCAACGAAGTTTTATTGCTTAAAAAAGAAGCGAACGAAATGTATCGACTATAAAGATCAAACAGTTGTTGGTTTTATTCTTTTGTTGACTGAGGGATTATTTACGCCAATGTTTTCAGACTTATCTCGATGCTTGCACATACTGTACTTTTACGTATTTTAAACAGAAAAAACATCAAGTTCTATTTAGTGACCTTTTCGATGTACCTCTCTGTGTATGTAAATATATGTATGTATAGTAATTTCATACCAACACATTTTTTTAGGGCAACCGTACCCGAACTTTCACTACATTGATTTACTTTTATGGACAAAGAAAAATGAAACTTCACAGTTCGGGTCCGCATAGGACCTTGAATACGAATGTCCTACTATTGAATTTATCAAGAGAACAAGTTTAGACGTGTTCTGTAATTTGTGGACATGCGCTACCGTTATTTTTGTTCATTCACTCATTCACTCAATATTTGTAAGTAAAATTTATTCAGAAAAAGTATTATGGCCAGTAACAATATACACTCAAAAGAACAAAAAAGTTTTTATGTCACGAACATATTTTTTTCTGAAGAATACTGATGTGTAGGTATCGTTATTTATTAGGTAGGTATATTGTATAATTCAGCTTCGGAAAATTATACTTTCCTGTAGTAAAAAGTTATATTGTCTTACCGTACTCGTATCTCAGCTAAGACATAATTGCCATTACTATTTTCATTCCTTTTCTCGACCTTACACAAATTATAAGGTGATTTGAAACCCCGTCACGACCAACTACGGACCCAGGCTAATTTCGGTAAAGCACTTAACTAAAGTTGACCACACACGATAGTGTCCCTCTAATGGCCTTATGTTGTTTGCAAGTTGCTAAGCCCTAAGTTTCACTAATGCAAAAAGATCGATCGACCTTTTTGTTGGGGCAGTTTCTAGTTTATTTAGGTTGTAATTACAGTTCCAGTAACGCGCATTGTTGCGGCCATTTTGAGTTTATGTTGTGGGATGGGAGAAAATTAAAGCGACTTTAATGTGTTGGTGTATACAGTGAAAATAAAAAATAAATGTAGGCACCGTCAAACGTGGTAAGTTTGCCGTCCTTATCGGAAGACACAGGTTACAGAATGTTAAGTATGAATCATAATCGCGTTCATAAAGTGTTCGAAAAGAAACGGACTTTTCCACAAAATTGTAACTTCCAAATCATTCGAAAATACGTTGAATTATCTGTATAACCTTAGCTCTCAGACTGAAAAAAACCATGTTCAATGCAAACTTAACTTTTTTTACACGACTAAACTAAGTGACTAAGCTGTCTCAAAGTGAAGACTATCTGACGCTAACTATCACGTGTTATTGGCTATAGGCAAGTTGACGTGATCGCAGTCCCGCCGCAGCATTAGCGCGAGCCCTTTATCTCGCCGAGCAGGCGTGCGATCATGCGAGTCACTGCTCGCTGCACACGCCGCGAGCAACCGCGAGAAAGCTCTCACTTGACCTCTACACAAAATTGGCACGCGAGCGATACTACCGAGCATTAGCAGAGCCAAAGCGAGGTTAATTTGCTATTCGGCGTCGGTAATTGACAGTTCGCTCAGCATAAGCGATAAGAGCGCGATGAATTCAGCTGCTCGCTGCACACGTGAGCAACCACGATAAAGATCTCACTACAGCACAGTCGGTCGCTGCCACTTGTTTGTTGGATGACGTCAGTGCTGCTACGCTGTAGCATTAGTCAGCTCTATCAGATCGAACAGGCGCGCGATCATAAGAGTCGTTGCTCACTGCGCACGTTACAACAGGGATCTCAGTTCAGCACAGTTGCTGTCACTTGTTACACGTGCTCGCAGTCGCGCTGTAGCATTAGCGTAAGCTCTCGTTGGGCAGGAGCGCGATCATGCGCGTCGCTGCTCACTGCACATGCCGCAAGCTGTCGCGAGAAAGATCTCACTACAGCACACTCGCTGTCACTTGTCTTGTTAGACGACGTGCAACACGACGTGCTCGCTCGGTCTCGCCGGACAGGCGCGCGATCACGCGAGTTGTTGCTCGCTGCTGAGATTTCACTATATACTGGTTGCTGTCACTTATTAGTTACTAGCGACCCGCCCCGGCTTCGCACGGTATATTATGCATGTATTATACATTCAAACCTTCCTCTTGAATCACTCTATCTATTAAAAAAACCGCATCAAAATCCGTTGTGTAGTTTTGAAGATATAAGCATACATCGGGACACGGGGACAGAGAAAGCGACTTTACTTTATACTATGTAGTGATAGTGAAGTGATGTAGTGATACGTCGCACTCGTATCACCTGCGCAGCATAATAGCGTGAGCGAATTTATTTCTCACACTATATAAATACAAAGCAGCAACTCGTGCGTAGCGTTGAAATTCATACAATTAACCATTTATTAAACTATCTCGTTCTCCGTCTCTGGTCTCGTGTAGCTTCAGAGCGCTTCCCATTTTTGGTAGCCAGAGATTAAGGCTTAATTGCCAAATCAACAACCTTTTCCGCCTCAAATGTCGACGGCTTGCTCCTAATTGATAAAGAATGAAGTTTATAAAAGTACAATGAGATCATTTGATTCGTATCTTGACTGAGATATTACTGGTTGCCAAAATGTGGTGAAACAGATGATTTTGTTCTGCATAAAGAATAGATTATTTATCCCTTACGGGGTAGACAAAGCCTAAGGTAACAATACCTTGAGGCCCACGTTTAGCATCATTAAGGCCGTATAGCTGGAAAGGGAAATCAAAATAGTGATGGGTTGCTAGCCGCATCGTCTATAACAGCGGTTCTTAACCTTTTTGGCTGGCGACCCAAATTATAAATATTTTTGAAGTCCGCGACCCAAATTTTTTTAATAATAGGACTAACAAAAAGCCCCTTGTTTGCTAAAATTGATATCATTTAAATAAATTAAATAAATTTAAAATTTCGGGAGAATTTCGATTATTTAAAACTCCTTCCGGGAGCCGGGAGATTCCAGGAGAGTGTGGAACCGTACCCGCGACCCATCCCAAAACCGCCCGCGACCCAAATTTGGGTCGCGACCCGAGGTTAAGAACCGCTGGTCTATAACATGATTCTTAAGACTTTCGCCCATTCCCGCGATGGGGTTTTACCATCTGCGCGGGAAGAGAAGCAACTGATAAATCGTATGTTTTGTCTTTACTTCTGGACTGGAAGAATTTATTAATTTTTAATTGTATTGGTGTTTTTGACCAGCAAGAAATTGTATCCTGTGTGTTCCAACTGTATGTTATAAATACTCCGCAAGTACGTGTAGTGAGGCGGGTGGCCGCGAGTAGCAAGTAGCAAGCTAGCAAGGTCAAGAACCAATAATGGTCTTAGTTCATGAACACATATTCCTGCATCGATTTTCGTAACACACGGGATACGATGTTACAAAATAAATTAAAATAGAATAGGTAAACTCATATTTGTGTACGCATTGCTGACACACAATACTTTAAACTACACGCTAAAAGCCTCAAGTCTGCAAAAGTGTCAGTTCGAAAATTGTAACCGCTCGACGCTCTAGCGTGGTATCGAATATTCGCCATTTTATCGCTATCTTGCTGGGTGGTTATTAACGAGCGCTTGTGGTCGACATTGGCAGTCGCTTGCCAAGACATGGCCCGGGGGTCTATTTCGCACGGCGGAAGTGACACAGATGGAAGTGCTTTCGCGCCGATACTATGATCAAGCGTATTGGAATATACGACAACGATAAAGTTTTGCAAATAAAAATTACTTCCTTACAAAATTTGATGGATATTTAAATTGGCAGTTTAATGTGAAATTGGACATAAAAATAGTAGGTCTTAGACCTTCTTCTGTTCTTGATTGTAAGATATATTTGACAAATAGTCGAAAAGGTTCGAGGAAAGGTTGATCCGATGGAATGGCAGCCTATTGCTTACCTTGTAAAGTTTCTCCATATAGGTATCTGTTTTCTGTACATACATACATTTTTTATTTTTTTTTAATTTATTTAGGCAACAAACAGTCACATAGTTGAGCATAATATTTATTATATAATAAGGTGTAGACCTGGAGTGCCACAACAGTAATAAAGTGAACATCGGTAAACCGGATAACGGTAGATGCGGTAGAGGGCATTGCACTTGAATCCGAAACAGGTACAATACCCAATTAATAATTTTGCTTAAACATTTAATAATTATACTAAAAAAATGGAAAATTGACAAGAAGTGCGTACAATTTCTAAGCATTTAAGTGGCAAATAACACGGTTCTTAAAACTAAGACAGTTTCGGTGAGCAAGAATATCAATGTAAGATAGTTCTGTGTTATAATACTTTAGACAACGGCTGAAATAAGAGTACATACATACATACATAACATACATGTGTACATAATCACGCTTTTATCGCTTGCGGGGTTGACACAGCCTAAGAAATCAAGCCCTAAGCCACGTTTATGATTGTGGGCGTGTAGATGGAAAGAGGAATCAAAAAAAGGGTTGTTAGCCGCATAGCATGTAACATGTTTAATTGACCTCGACGCTAAACGCGATGAATTGAAAACTCGCCAGCCGGTTGTCATTTGCTACCATTATGTCAACGGTGTGCTCACGTACATTCATCGCCTACAAGCCGTCTTCAGGCGCATGAGCGTCATACTAACTAGGAGTCGAAGTGGTCGCCATGGCCGAAATCGGTCGGAAGGATCATAATCGTGTAACATGATGATAATGTATTGTAAGGATCATAACTATTACAGCGATTACTTATTTTTCTACCACTAATCACAATAGGCAAAAGATTATTTATGGCTCACGTGACCTTAATAAAGAAAGATTCTTGAGACGTCCGTCTGCCGCAAGCGCCACGATGTCAATGCACGGCCAGGCGATGACTGTGTGTCCGCTCGCCTGCCCTACCGCTAGCTAGTTAGCCAGGTACGGATGGTGACAGTGACAGTTAAAGGTGGCGCCAAACGGATAGCGCTTACAGTATATTATGTGGTTTTCAATAAAGTGTAATTGTGTTGTACTGTGTCGTATTCAACAGTATAGCGGTACATCATTAGGAACAAATTTAGCCGGTGCGGTTCCTCGCCAGTTTCCATTAGTTTAGTAGTTCCCTTTGAGTTTAAACGCGACCAAGAAATTATACAAGCGCCAAGAATTTCATATTGCAATGGATAGAGCAATTAACTGGTACAATGGAAAAGTAACTTTGCAAGGAAACTGGTGAACTTTGAAAGATAAAACAGTGTTGGAAAAATGGAGTTTTTATTGGCCCGGATGGCTGGTTGTAAGAACTTGTTAATTGTTAGCGGAACTGCGGTCTTTGTATAATTATTACTACGGCATTCATTTAAATAGTTCACTTAACCTTTGTACAGTGCGTAAATTGCATACTTGCAGCCATATATTTTATCCAGATGTAGTTAACGATCATACAAATAATGTGAGAATAATATTTTGTTAGTAACTTTTATTATTGAAGCGTATTTTTTTTTTAAGTTGATCTGAGGAGCAATGTAACATGTCGTAAATGTCGTCATTGTATTCTTAGTAACAGAACACGAAGGGCTTTGTTGACGGCCGAATAACATTGAGATTCAATTCCGACCCAGTTCAGGTTTTAAATCTGACAGCGAGCGAATCGCACTAAGACGTCATGGTAAGCCCCCGTTCGTACATTAAAAAAAAGCAATAAGGGTGATTGTCGCAATGACTTGCAAGTGAAGATAGTAATTGATGTTTTAAGCCGACCAACTAATATTGTACTTTAGGATGGTATTCAAAATCTACCTACCAGTGGCGCGGCGTTCATAGAACTCGATTCCCACTGGCTTGCCTATTTTAAGACAGTTAGGCACTTTATTGTGCAGAATTCGAGGAAAAGGCTAGTCAAATTCCCTTGGACTTGCCTACTGATATACTTGACGCCTGCTGCCTACACAAGGTTATAGCAAGGAACATAAACTGGGCGTTTTCAAGTTGTGCGTTTGTATGTACTCTTTACAGTGCCTAAATTACATAAAAGTAACAATTTACTGAACCATATTGAATATTGTACCTTTGAAAATTTCACTCGAATAAATTTCCATTCTATACAAAATTATTTTATCATTATTTAGGTCACGAGCTTCTTGAACAATTTAAGAAGGTTTTTAGATCGTTCAAAGGCAAAAATATCAGCTATTTCTGCTAGTAATTTACTAAGAATACGAAGTGAATAAAATAACGTAGCACAGAAGTTAAAGTAGATAAATGTGTAACACGTAAAGCATGATAATTTCACGCTTAAATTATGTCACACACTCGTTAAGCTACACATTGTAAAATCGCGATAAAGCCTAATTAAAGAAACGTTTTGATCCGAGACCTTATAAAAAATCAATCTGTGTGTCAAGAGGCGTATTGTACGCGCGAGCGCTAGCGAGCGCGGGTAAGAGAGCCGAGATGTGTAATTACCAAAGCACACGCGTCGCATACGACGTTTTTCAACACATTTGCGAGGAAAAATAAATAAAATTTAGTTAATAAAAGGACTTTAAGAACTTTAGTTTACCTTTGTTACCCGACATTGCTTACCTGGAGCTGCTTCTAAACTTTACTTTATCATTTGGTAATTAACACCTTGGATTTCTTACTGATATAACTGTCCGAACATTGTCCGAGCATATTTTAGTATTTCCAGCGACGGACACTACATTTCTTTATTACTTGAACTCGTAATTTTTAAAGTAATAAAATAACAAATTCTGAATCAACAACAACAGTGAAAAATGGCGGCAGATATTATTTCTCCGCGCCAATCCGCGCGCAGCACTCGCGCATGCGCGCTATGCACTTAGCACGCGCGTGACGAAGACACTGACAACAGACTGCTAAACAGCCTAATATTAAAATTATAATAAAAAATAATTAATCAATGCCTGAAATATGCAAATTATGGTCACTTTAGATAAAAATGAATAATTTGTCGAAATTAAATGTTTATTTATCATCTTTTACCTAAAATAGTTTAATATTCACGAAAATATTCCTTGTTCCTTTACATACTGAACTGTTTAATGAGATTAAAAAAAAGTTATATTACCGCACTCGTGCGATAATGTATTACAGCACTTGTGCGTAATAAGCTGGATTATGAGCTTAAATGCGGTGTAATAAGACTCAATTTACGAGCAATTATTAATTTTTTTTTTTTTTTGATTTGAAAAGCTTCAGAATAAATTTTGCATTCACGTTACTTTTACGCAAGGAGAATGTTATTTGAATCAATGGATTGAGCTGTTTTCCTGTTTTTATTGCTACATCACTTATCGAATAGTCAGTAGAAAAAATAAAAAACTTTTCACTAGGTACTATTTATTCTAGTTAAAAAAAAACCTTGAAGTAATCCCAATTAAAGCTTTCGGATTTTTCTATGTGTTCTAATTTTCATAGACATTTAGAAATTAAAGCTTTCCATTTCAGCCAGTCTTAGTTATAATGATTGTTAAAACTTCCTTTCGATTCCGGACTCCATTACAAGCTATGTCTCACAGTAACAAACTATTGTAAAAGGTTGTATTCATCTTGGGGTGCGACGTCGGAAACCTGCCCGAGAGCTCTAGCGTTACAGATCCCTTCTATCGGAGGCTCTTGGCCTCACGGGGGGGGGGGGGGGGCAACTCTTACGCCGATGCAACCTGGGCAACAACGGTTGATTAATTTATTTAATACTAGCTTCTGCCCCCGACTTCGTCTGCGTAGAATTATACATAAAAAGCTTCCTCTTGAATCACTCTATCTATTAAAAAAACCGCATCAAAATCCGTTGTGTAGTTTTGAAGATATAAGCATACATAGGGACATAGGGACATAGGAACATAGGGACATAGGGACAGAGAAAGCGACTTTATTTTATACTATGTAGTGATAGTGAAGTTCTTTAACTGTTGGCTAATATCGGACTGGGAGGGAGGGGTGGTAAGGTAAACCCGCAATTCTTTGGGCGCCTTTTTGACGGAGGCGAACCTGAGCTAAGTAAAGCACAGAATATAACTTTGTCCCTTTCGGTGTTGAGACCCTTGGTCCCTGGGATCCTAGCACTATTAGCCTCTTCAAAGATATTTCGAAGGGGCTAATGGACACTACCGGATGTCCGCAGAACTAGCAGCTTCCTTGGACAGCGTATTAGTATCGCTGTCCAACGGGGAAATGCTGACAGCGTCTGTGGTACTACGCCACGGGGGTCCTTTTTCAATTATTTTATTATAAGATTACTTTTAGTTTAGTTTTTAATTCCTATTTGTATTTTTTCATTAATAAAAACCATTATACAATTCCAAAACACTTCGTTACAACGTGCCGACAGTCGACACTGTCTCGGAAGTTTCCGAACTCTTAAATCTATAATGACCTTCCTCCCAACTTCTAAGTCTCATTAAGAAAATTCCTGATAAGGCAATTTAATTAGCATTCGAGATTGTTTACTTGACCGGGGACCCTGGCAAATGGGAGTAGTTCAAGTTAAATTGATCAATTAAAACTTGTGGCGTCTGGGCGAGTCGTATGAAGTGACCGAACTACAAGGATAGCCACAGGTCTGCAAGTTGCGACGTAAAACTATACTTCAACACGACGTTACAGTGTCCGAGTAAAGATTGCACGTCGGTCTTCTCGGCTAATTTCGGCTTTGTAGAGCGTTGTCTCGCTCTAACTTACGTGAACCCAATTGTCTCTTTCCGAAGACCGAAGTGCGATCTTCATGGCCGGGTACTGTTGTACGAGTATCTACCTCACTTCTAACTATACACTGTCCTTAAATTAATTCGGAATACTTCAGGAATTGCTTGGGTTAGAAGCAGTGGTTCTTAACCTTTTCAGTTCCGTTAACCTTATGACCTAGACAGGGTCACGGATTACCCCTCCCCAGTATTTCGTGGGGGTGACGAGTAATTACCCTCAGGTTAGGAATCTAACTGTTAGATTGATTGAACGCTCCAATAAATATAAATATGTCTATTTGTTTCCGCCACCTACTTAACTGTCTTCAACTTATTTCTCTTATTGGTTGTCTGGTAGAGATCGCTATTAAGTGATAAGACCGCCTATTGTCTACTTTGTTCTTTGATTCTGTATTGTTTTGTACTGATTTGTGGTGTTCAATATTATATTATAGAGTATTTGTATTGTATTGTATTGTAAAGCTTTATGTCGTATGTATTCCAAATTAAGTCACCCTTCGACGCCGTACACTTTGGACATCGACCAATGTCGAACATTTGTGAACCACACTGAAAAACATTTACAAGGGGGTTACCAGGACGTCTTAATGCGATTAAATTCCGATTCGGTTAAGGTTCGCTCGCTGTCAGATTCATACTAAAAATGACAGGTACAACCTGAACTGAGTCAAAATTGAATCGCATTAAGACATCATGACAAAGCCTCAGGTGTATTAAGTTAAAGTTTAAATGCAGAAGCCAGAATATGGTCCGCGAATGATTTCCTATTGAGTTTCTAATTAAAGTTTCAGTTTATTTTTATTATACCTACATAGTGGTCCCTGCTGAAAATGGTCCCCGAACGAGAAAAGGTTGGGAACCCCTTTGTTCAACGAACCCACCGTCTACTCGAATCTAAAATGTTTAGAATAATTCTAAAACACCCTATAGGATAATTCACCAATAGAATAGAAATACTAATAAGAATTAAACAACTACCTACCAATTAATTAATGTTCCACGCTGGTCTGGGAGAAAAGAAAAAAATAGAATGTACCAGTTGCTTCTCTACCCGTGCAGATGGTAAAAGCCCATCGAGGCAATCGGCGAAATTCTTAGGAATCATGTTATAGGCGATGCGGCTAGCGACCCATCACTATTTTAATTCCTCTTTCCCCCTGCACGCCCTCAATCACGCTAAACGTGGCATTTAGGTCTTGTTACCTTAGGCTCTGCCTACCCCTTAAGGGATACATAAATGATCCATATATGAAAATAAACATCTAATTTTCTTATCTATCATTATACACGTGCCCTGTACCTACAGCTAGCACAAATGCGCATAAGAACTGTGTAAGGGTGGCGACCCTTAGATTATACTCGTAACGCGCGACGAACCGATTCGCTACGAGTGCCCTTCTTAGCTAGTAGAAATGTAGGAAGAAAATGTTATTTTGTAGTTTAAAATGTTTATTGAAATGTAAAGTTAATGTTATAATAAATGTTATGTTTAAACTGTTGTTAGGTTGAATCACTAAAAGTAACTGACTAAATTATCGCTAAATATTTCTCAATAGAGAGGAAAGTTGCTATGCGCTGACAGCAATATTTCCTAATTTGGGTTACACGCGCAGAGCGCCTAGAATTAATGTACGCTGACCGTACAAACTGTGTCGCGATACTTCCCATCTCAACCAAAACGAACAGTAAGAAAAAGACGAGTAGTCTATCTCGTGCTTTTATTCTAGCCGTATAGTGCACTCAATGTACACACGGCAAAATAATTCGGTAAGCATAGCCACGCACACAAACGTCGTCTATGTGTCTATGCGTGTTGAGTACCGACGTGAACGTTACTTAGAATCCACATGTGAATGTGTGAGTTAGTTCGAGCACATATCTACCCACTAAGTACAGACTTTTTTAGGAATAAGTTTAATGAGTAATGTATGTGGGACCGAGTAAAGCACGCCCTGATCATTTTGTCCCCCATCTAATTTTCTGACACGAACTGGAACCTTCCTACAGAAAATTCATTAGGATGTATGTTATGTAAAGTCTTTATTGTGCAAAATAAACATAAAACGTGTTACGTCCACGAAGGCGGACTTATCCCTTTAAGAGATTCCAATCAACCTTTGAGTGGATGAGAGGAGTATTATATTAGGGACGGACGAGTGAGTTTAAAAATTATAAATACTGAGAGCCACAATAGACAACTTTACCGAAGGACAATAAACTACTGTATACTACCTGTAATATATATCGATAAAATATACAATACATAAAATAAATAAGGAGCACAATAAATAAAGGAGTAACTCGCTATCTGAATATTATCAATATTAATATTACAATAGCGACACTAAAAATAGGTTATGGTGCTTCTATTTTCTGTAGTTCGGCAATCTTCGTTTTTCATATGACTAGACGTCAGTAATATGAAAAACGAGCATTGCCGAGACACATTAAGACACTAAGAACACTGTAACCATTTTGGTATTATAGTATATACTTTTTTTTGTATGATCGTGTCCTCCCGTTTCCATTAGCCAGTTTTCGGCACCATCGATCTTCCGTCAGCATCGTAATGAAACGCTTCTCGAATCTCAGCAACTCGATACTGTTGATGCCTCACCTTCGGCGTTAATAAAAAAATGTCACAGCGACAAATTATTTCCAGTGCAGCTATAAAAAAATCGTTCATTCAAGCTATGTCAAACACGCGAGGCAGAGGCACTTAAATTAAATAAAAAGTAATAAAAAACGCTGTAAAACGTCCGCATCGCGCGGATGCCTCGAAACGGTTATAAGGTTTAAAATCGTGAAAATACGAGTCGAGTGACACTTGCCGATCGGAACGCAAAATGTCACGGAACAAAAGTGTTCTCGCTGTACTTTTTGTCTGTTGTTTCAGATTGTTTACTGCTTTTTTAATTAAGGCTGAACGGGCACTTAACGATACTTCATTTAACTTTGTACCCGAGCACAGGGACGGTACCTGGAAAAGCCTGGTGACCAGCGACGGACCCCTACCACAAAATTTTGATTGGAGAGATCATAATGGAGTGACTCCTGTGAAGGATCAGAATAACTGCAGCGCATGTTGGGCTTTTAGCTCTATCGGTGAGTAATAATAAGAAATCTTACGCTACATACATTTCAAAGAATGTAAAAGGAGATCAAACGCATTGTCAAAATAAATATAGACTAGCTACTGCAGCTGCCCGCGGCTTTGTCCGCGCAGAATTAAAATCTGTATACCAGGCGGATAAATATGTCCGTCGACATAGGATAGTTTTTATCCAAGAAAACAGCATAGTTCCCGCGGGATAGCGATAAGTGAATTCTGCACAGCTAAGTATATAATACAACTGCATACGATTCATAAAATGTGGAGAAATATCGTGAGTGAATAAATCTCCAATTCTCTAGGTACTTTAAACCAGTGTAGACCTGTCAGGGCATACATCCGGACTCGGGTGTAAGGTAAGTACTAGTAAAAACAATAAATTTTGCATGACTGTCTGTCGCCTAAGCTCGTCTCCTGCACTCTCCTAGAACAGTCACGTTGAATTCAGGTCAGTGGCACCGTCTATGTATTATTTACCGCCTGGAATGCGTTTGCGTTAAAATGTCAAAAACTATGAGAACATTTTGTTGACGTTTGGGATCCGCTAGTGACGCTGCCACTTTTTCGAGACACGCTCCGAGAGGAAGGACCACGAATTAGTCCGATGATGTCGAGCGCTTTTTCATATGTGAGTGATGTTTTTAATGTGTTCACTTGACAGTGTTTGAATCTCACAGTAATTTTATGATGAAAACAGTAATGACTTTGCCTGGGACTTCTGCGGAAAATTTGTTTACCGCTATCCTGCTAACGGAAAAGGAGCCTATTGGCTATTCCAGACTATAATCTATCTGTGTGCCAAATTTCATTGTTATCTGTTCAACCATTCTGGTGTGAATAACGAACATCCATACGTTCTCATAATTTTTGGCACTAAGCAGAATAATAATATGCTTGAGACAAATAACTTAATGAAACTTTACGTAAACAAATTTCTGCTAATTTTAGTTACCGTTACCGGATAATCCTTCGCACTGTTCCCTCTACATCCTTTTATCACGTCAGTGGCACCCGTGAAAGTCAGCAATGTGGAAAGGCACATGAAATGAGAATTCTAGTCCAAGCTCCTCCCTCGAGCCCCTCCATGATAAGAAAGTATGCGCTTGGAAGCACGTGCGTCATTGATTGAGACTTCCAAAATTTGACCATCGATGTGAGAGAAGCAACGAAATTAAACTTGCGATACAGAGGATTGGCAAAATGCATCATTAAATAACTTCAAACGAAGCTTTTAACTTTTTATGTGAAGGGTGTTATTGTAGTATTTTAGATTATTTTAATGACAATAGCACACCCAAATAAATAAATAAGTAGGTACTGCCACTGTGTGACATCAAAAATGTTTACGTAACACTCGGTTTATTCGGCTAGCTGCCGAAATATTACGTCCTATCAAGAACTAAGAATTTGTTTAGACATATCTCTTCCCGTTTAATGCCTCGTGCAATTTAAGGGTGTAACGATTGATTAGTGTGGTAGCTTTTGCTGATCGACGGATACACTAATCGATCGACGTTGTTCGACACCATCGATCGATTCGTGTGGTCTAGTAGAAACTATCGATTGACGTCATCAGTTCCATTCTTCCATCGATCAATGCCGTCGATCAGCGAAAGCAGAAATAATATTATCATTTTAATAGCAATTTTTGTGTCTCGCGGTAACTTTATGTCGATCAATATGTAAATATTGTTTTTTTATTAAAAAACCTATTGTTTGTTTCTCTGCAGCGGCGATTGAAAGTCAGTTAAAAATCAACCAAGGTCAGGATATCATCTTGTCAGAGCAGTTCCTCTTGGACTGCAACTCCATAAATGCCAACTGCAGTTCTGCAAAACTCTTGAAAACTTATGGGTTTGTTGCCTTTGTCTACTAGATACTTACAGGAGTCTTACCATGACGTCTTAATGCGATTCAATTCCAACTCAGTTCAGGTTTTAGCTGTCATTTTAAAATTTCTAAACGAACTGAAACTTAGAACACTGAAAAATCCGTAAAGTAAAGCTATGGCCGGGAATCGCACTCGGATCCTCGTCATTCCGTGACGCGTGCTACCCCTACACCACCCATAGCTGGTAAGGTCATTTTTAGTATGGATCTGACAACGAGTAAAATGAATCGATGACGTCATAGTTAGGCCTCTTGTATAGATTAAAGATTAATATACTCAGCACATTTCCTCCATGCTGGTCTGCTGGGAGTAAAGAAAAAACGTAGAATGTACCAGTTGCTTCACTTCCCGCGCAGATGGTAAAAGCCCATCGAGGACCCTATCGATCCTTATACTAGAAAAAATGTGACCCATAATTTAAATTCCAGTACGTCACTTTTTACTATATGGTACCTATGTGTATAAAACGAGACGAACAGGAAATTCATAGTAAAATCTGGTACACATTTTTTTGAGAATCGATAGGGTAAACGATTCTGAGTAAGAAAAACCCAAAATATTTAAATTCTGTAAAAATGAACATGTCAACTGTTTTTGGAAAACGCTTACAGTAAATAAACCTCTTTTAGTGATGTGACAGTAGAGCTGACTGGTCTGTTGAGGTTGCATGACTACCAACCCTTTGTCGAATACAAGCAGGACTGCACGTGGAACCGTGATATATCACGACTAGTCCCCGTAACGGGATTCCGAAGAGTTGCCCCCAACAACGAAGTCGATATGGTGACATATCTGTACCATAATGGACCACTCAGTGCAGGTAAGTTGCCATCCGAGTCCCTTTTTATCCCATAACTTTCAACGATCATTCTTTTTCTTCTTCTTCTTATTTGTGGCGTATCAAGTTATAGCGACGACAACTTCGCCAATGTCAAAGTAACAAAAAATTAAAAAAATTGGTGACAAAACGTCTGCAACGTTGTACGGTAATGGTCAAAGACCCTGTCGGGCTCTTAGCCAACGGTCAATGATATCCCTCAGAAACTGCCAGGAAATCATTAGCCGATGCCCAGGGTGCACCGGACTAAGCACTGGTCTCCCCGGACGGACCCAAAAACGAACCGCAGGTTTCATTGATCACAATAATCGGTATAGACTGACCGCTTAAATGAGTACTCGACCGCGGGTGGGAGAGAGGTGCGGGCGGCAGGCGTACTACCAGCCTGTAGGTACCTCTCTCGGTCCTCTTTGTCGTCCCACCCCGCGCCTCTGTGCCGCGCAGGCGAGGACTCTTTGAAGCGGTCGGTCTGTAGTCATATTTTCTTTGGTAACACATGAAATTGTGCATTACAAAGAATTTGTGAAAAGTCATTAGAACGTTGTAGGTTAAGTTAGTATCAATTCTAAAAATAACAAACACTGGCCTGAGACTTCGGATAGGCAGGCAGGGCTGCTCCGAGGCATCAGAGCGAATCGAAGCAGGATACAAGAGCAGCGGAATAATTGAGTTTTTTTTTTTTCACTACAAACTGACCAGTGATTGACCTCTATCTCACTTGGTGGAATGTGCAGATGAGGCTAAAGGTGTAACTCACTGGTTCAGTAATAGCCTATTCACTCTAGCCTTGAAGAGCCCTAGGTTGGGTGTAATTTGTATCTGAGTAGTAGATAGTAAACGGAAAAGGAAGGGCTGGAATAGAGGCAGCCCTTTTTACAATTATATACAAGTAGATTAAAGCA
Source organism: Pandemis cinnamomeana (assembly GCA_932294345.1). Taxonomy (NCBI): domain Eukaryota; kingdom Metazoa; phylum Arthropoda; class Insecta; order Lepidoptera; family Tortricidae; genus Pandemis; species Pandemis cinnamomeana. The sequence continues at coordinate 2,585,062 of OW028712.1, forward strand.
GCAATCTTTAGTTTTATACAATAGAGTCCAAATGTAAAACGAAAATGCGGCTTATGCCTTGCCAAAGAGTGGAGCGAGTCCCAGGAAAAAACAAAAGCCAATCGTAAACTTAGAATTTTGAATTTAGTTTTTATTTGTAAGCGGCCAGTGCGCGCTTGGCGCGGCGCGAAGGTTTAACCATGTTACAGTACGTGGCATAAGGCAACCACAAATTATATTTTTTTCTCATTTCTTTCACAGGCATCAACGATGCTGCAATGGTGAATTATAAATTCGACGCTGACAATTTTATAGACCGGCCAACTCCACAGGCTTGCCCAAATACGGGCGATAGTCTGAACCATGCGATTCTGGTTGTCGGTTACGGCGTTTGGACAAGTATGGAATATTTTTGTAACAATAAGAGGATATAGTGACTAGGATAGAAAAAAGTATGCTTAGTTGGTTTGGTCACGTAGAGCGGATGGATGAAAGTAGACTAACGAAACAGATCTATATCCCCATATTCCCATATATTATATAGTTTAGCTCGCTAATTTATTTTAATGTAATATTGCTAGTGTTGCTTACGTAAATTAAAAACATATATTTCAGATAACGATGGAACACAGATACCTTATTGGATAATCAAAAACTCTTGGGGAACGGAATGGGGAGACCGCGGTTTCTACTACCTCGAACGCGGTATCAATGCGTGTGGAGTTGCCAGCGATGTTATATTCCCTTTTGTGGCCTAGTGCATTTTAACAACAATATATTGTTGCCCTATTTCCATACTTACAAACTTTCGCGTTTAAATATTAGTAGGATATTGAATTAACGTCCTTGCCATGACTTCCCGGCCGGTACGTAATAACTTCAATACATAATTCGATGTGCCACCAAGTTTCATCAAATAATCCAATTACTTCCAGCAGGAAGCCCTATAATTACTACAATATCCTGTGGAATTTTGTACACTTTTATTATTTAGTTAAATCATGATACCGTCATGTCGGTAAAAGTTGTTAAGTTTTTTTTGGCTCAAATCATATCGACGCTGGAACGACTAATTGACTAACATGCATTTTGCAAATTTTATAGGAGAGACGTTCAAGGTTTTGTTTTTGGAAAAAGAAATCATAACTCGTTTTCTATTAATTATATCAAAAACTGAAGTTGATAGTGATCTTGATATGTTTATGACTACTACAATGACATTCATGAATCTTAAGCAGTTTCAAAATAAACTGCACGTTAGACAATTGTATAATTTTCAAAGGCTTAGACAAACAGCCTAATGACTAATATTCTAAGGTACAAGTACGATTTTTTGTCTAAAGTGAATATAATGTTCTGCACCAAATCTTTAAAAACACCTTAAGACAATTGAAACCGATTCGAACATAAACAAAAGCATGACATCACATCGGTTACTATGTGGACTACATATTACCTTAATGAACGCGGCGTTTTCCATGTTAGACTTACAGATTTTGATATTTACAGGGTGTATGGCGTATAGTGACAAATCTGTAGGTAGGCTCTTCTATTATTGTCTAAGTAAGAAATAGTTAGTAAGTGTGCCGCTAGATGGCGTTGTACCGTAGTACTACAACATGCAAGCGGAATGATTTCGGTTATTTGTTAGGTGCGAACATCTTTTTTTTGTTCTTGAATGCAATATTAAATTGTGAGTGTTTACAAAAACCGATTTTTATTCGAACATCCGAGGTACATAATTGTACAATTATGTTATATATTGTTACTAGCTTTTGCCCGCGACTTCATCTGCGTAGAATTATACATAAAAACCTTCCTCTTGAATCACTCTATCTATTAAAAAACCCCGCATCAAAATCCGTTGTGTAGTTTTGAAGATATAAGCATACACAGGGACAGAGAAAGTGACTTCATTTTATACTATGTACTGATGATATATGTTTAACTGATATTCTATTGTCGGGTATTTGATGACGTCGTCCTGGCAACCCGCTAGGCTCGCTAGGTGGTGGTGGAGGGGTAGGGACCTCTCTGCTCTTCTCTCGCCGATCGTCGGAGCGTAAGGACGTATCTCTCTACTCTCTATAGGGCAGTCATTGAAGCGAAAAATATGGTCTTACCTCCGAATTTTTTTACTGTGAACCGATTTGCATGAAATTTTGGAATTAGGCTCATCTTACCCTTAACTTCAAAAGTGAAAATGATTTGAACTCCGCAACCACCCTGGGGGTGGTTGCCACCCCTTCTCGGAGGTGAATTTTTTTTTTTCAAAATAACCTCGGATATCGATAGAAGGCCTAATTTTAAGCAAAAAATTATTTATAAAGTTTTTCAAAAAATCCAATACTTTTCAAGTTATTGGCAATTGAAAACTCGCAATTTTTTCACGTTTTTCGTCGGTTTTTTGCCAATATCTCCAACAATATACGTTTTATCGAAAATTTTATAAAGAATAAAATTGTAGCAGGTAAAACAATGAACAATTTGGTTTTTTATAAAGTATTCTAAGTGCAATATTAAGCTAGATATTAAAGATCAAAGCCGTTTTTTATTGTGTCTGAAATTTAATCGATGTGGTCAATGCCATCTAGCGGCGAGCAGATGCATTTTATGCATTCTAATACAAAAGGGTTTTGTAGTGCTTAAAATAAGCTTTAAAATGAGCACTATTAAAAGTCTTTTGCACGTAAAATAAGTGAACTGTATTGCAAATAAGGGGAGCATCTAATGTTTTTTCTTTTAAACCAATGGGTTTCATAAGTGCCATTTCCATTTTTGAAAAATGTGTGTCCTGAAGCAGCCAAACTGATACTATCTATCAAACTCTTCATGATAAAGTTAATTCTAGGCGGAATACGATTAATTTTAATTTTGGTGGAAATGGCACTTATGAAACCCATTGGTTTAAAAGAAAAAACATTAGATGCTCCCCTTATTTGCAATACAGTTCACTTATTTTACGTGCAAAAGACTTTTAATAGTGCTCATTTTAAAGCTTATTTCAAGCACTACCAAACCCTTTTGTATTAGAATGCATAAAATGCATCTGCTCGCCGCTAGATGGCATTGACCACATCGATTAAATTTCAGACACAATAAAATACGGCTTTGATCTTTAATATCTAGCTTAATATTGCACTTAGAATACTTTATAAAAAACAAAATTGTTCATTATTTTACCTGCTACAATTTTGTTCTTTATGAAATTTTCGATAAAACGTATATTTTTGGAGATATTTGCAAAAAACCGATGAAAAACGTGAAAAAATTGCGAATTTTCAATTGCCAATAACTTGAAAAGTATTGGATTTTTTGAAAAACTTTATAGATGATTTTTGCTTAAAATTAGGCTTTATATCGATATCCGAGGTTACATATTTTGAAAAAAAAAAATTCACCCCCGAGAAGGGGTGGCAACCACCCCCAGGGTGGTTGCGGAGTTCAAATCATTTTCACTTTTGAAGTTAAGGGTAAGATGAACCTAATTCCAAAATTGTATGCAATTCGGTCCACAGTAAAAAAATTCGGAGCAATAATGCTTCAATGACTCCACTACTAGTGATTTTCCTACTGTGTGTGTGTGTACTATCTACGTATTCCTATGCCTATTTACTTTACTTATATACTTGATTTGATTTGATTCTCATTAAATTGTTATTGTTTATTCGAAGTGCATTATTATTAATCGAACCCGCTACTGGTCCCTAATATCAGTAGTGGGATGCGTAAATTCACTCCCACAGTTTAAATTTTAATAATGAAACTTAATGATTTATAACGCTTATTTGGACTAAATTTTGTCACCTTAAGTGAATACGTGGGTAGTACAAAAATTTGTTTTGTTATTTTTCGTGTCGTGTGGTGCGTTTGCGCTCCTTTACATATTTTTATTTAAGGGCATTTAAGGTGTGAAATGGGTAGATTGAGTCGTTCTCGATCTCGAAATCGGCGTTCGCGCAGCCCGCGCGGTCGTGTGTCGCGTGATCGGCGCTCGCGCGGTAGGAGGGCGCGTAGCCACTCGCGGGCCTGCTCGCCGCTATGCAGACGCCGCGACAGCCGTAGTCGAAGTCGCGTCCGAGCACGTGGCAGTCCCAGCCGTAGTCACCGTGACCGCGAGTGCTCGCGGCGAATGCGCACTAGTACGCCGCCACTAAAGGGTAGTCGTGAGTCCTGGAGTACTGTGATTTCCCGCCTAGACGCTTTAGAGAAGCGCCCCTCTTCGACGTTAACCGCCGAGCGTACAATAGATCAAGGTGCAAGTACTAATCAGATTGTAGAAGCTATACAATCGTTAAAGTCCGTCAATACCAACAGCTATTATATTTCACATTTTGACCCGAGTATTAATGATGTAGACGTGTGGTTTAATGAAGTGGATAGAGCTATGCTCGCTAATCGGTGGGATGATTGTGAATGCCTTTCGCGAATAGGTAATTGTTTGAAAGGCGATGCCAGGTCCTGGCTCAACGATTGGGTATCTGTCGATCGCTCGTGGAGCAATTTTAAAAAGGATTTTAAAAGTTTGTGTGTAAAAAGAATTGATTATGCTGGCATTCTTTTTGAGGTCATGTCCACGAGCTCCGACAAATATCAAACCTATGCCGAATATGCGCGTAAATCATTGTTACGATTACGTATGATCAAGGGCCTCGGTGACGATTTAATCACGGCGATAGTCATACGTGGTATTACTGACCCCCAAGTAAAGGCGACCGCGACTAATGCTAATTTACAACCTAACGATCTAGTGAATTATCTATCTACCTTCGTTAAATCAACTAAAGCTTTAGCCACGGATGCTTCTATGGGTCGCCATATTATGTCGCAAAAGAATAATACTAAGTTTCAAGGGTTCAACAAGCAAACGCGCCCGGTGGGTTCTGACAAGTGTTTTTCATGTGGGGAGGCTGGTCATCGGCAGGCCAGCTGCCCTCAGAAGGTAAAGCCTAATACTGTGGTGCAATCTAATCTTGAAACATTTTTGGTTTCCGGGTCTTAGGCCTTTCGTCAAAAAGTACATTGCTCATTGTCTAACTTGTATTGCGCACAAAAGGGTTCCTCGCGCATCTTTCCAACCTATAACTTCGTGGTCAAAGCCAGACGTTCCTTTTGACACTCTCCATGCTGATGTATTAGGCCCGCTCCCAGAGTCAAAAGGCTACAAGTACATTATGCTTGTGGTTGATGCTTTCAAAAAGTTCTGTTTACTAACACCCCTTTACCGCCAAGACCTCAATGAACTTAAGCGCGTTTTTAAAAATGCAATTTCCCTTTTCGGCACTCCCCGATTGATCGTGTCTGATAGGAGTAGAATGTTCGAGTCGTCTGGGTCTAAATCATGGATGCAAGTCCTGGGCATTCAGTTGCATTACATCACGCCTGGTATGCATAATGCCAATGGTCAAGTGGAGCGTTACGTCCGGACTCTGCTTAATATGCATAGGATCGAAGTGAATCATAAGAAGACGGAGTGGGCTGAAGAGTTATGGCAGCTTCAATTAATTTTGAATGTGACTAAGCAGAAAACTACGCAAACTTCCGCTTTAAACCTTTTAGTAGGCCATGAAAACGCTAAGCCGGCGATCCGCTCCCTGGTACGAGATGTTGTTACGGAGTCTACTTCCAGCAATCGTGAATCAAGAAGAGAAATGCTTAGACAGCGGACGGCCGAGCTGTTGTCAAAGAATCAGGCGGCCCAGGACGCCTACGTTAACAAGGACAGACGTCCTGTTTGCTTGTTTCAGATTGGAGACCTGGTATTTATCATGAAGTTTGCTCAGTCCAAAGGTAAACTTGATCCCGGCATGCGAGGTCCCTACGAAATCACCAAGGTGCTGAGTAACGGCCGTTACGAGCTAAGGCTGTTGGCCGGAGCGTATGGCAAGACGTCTTACGCTGCTGCACAGTCCATGGTGCCCTGGAAGGGTGAATGGACACCCGAGACTTGCTCTGCTTTCTTCGAGGGTGAGTCTGTCGAAAGTCTACGCGGTATGCGAACTTTGTGCCTATGCCGGTAGCCTACGCGGTATGCGAACTGGGTGCCTATGCCGGTAGCCGACGCGGTATGCGAACTGGGTGCCTATGCCGTAAGCCTACGCGGTATGCGAACTGGGTGCCTATGCCGGTAGCCTACGCGGCATGCGAACTGGGTGCCTCTGCCGGTAGCTATTATCACTTGGGAGGTATACCAATGTGGTATACCTACAGTGATGGAAATCTGGTCGGCACGCGAACTTTGGGCCTATACCGACCAGTCACTGTGTGATACGTCCGTCTTGGACCTCTGTCAAAATTGTATTTGTTTATGTTGTCTTGTGTGTCCTTTTGATTAAGTGTTATTATTAATTATATGTGTGCATATTTTTAACCATGACTAACATAACTAACATTACTTAAAGAGGGTGTGAGCAGTTGTTGTCACTATTATGTGTCCTACATGTTGTTTATTCCACAGTGAGCGACGATGACGATGACTCTGATGACTCCAGGAAGCTAGTTACTCGGCCAGGACCTTCGGTTACACCAAGCATCACGCGGGACGAGCCCGAGTCATGCTTGGGACCTCGCCAACCCCTGACCTACCAACCAACGGCAGCATCGAGACGTGATGACTCATTGAACAATGAGTCTGATACGTTCACGGAGCCTGACGAGGACGTCAGGCTGTCAGGAGAGGCCGTGTCGGGTATTTGATGACGTCGTCCTGGCAACCCGCTAGGCTCGCTAGGTGGTGGTGGAGGGGTAGGGACCTCTCTGCTCTTCTCTCGCCGATCGTCGGAGCGTAAGGACGTATCTCTCTACTCTCTAGTGATTTTCCTACTGTGTGTGTGTGTACTATCTACGTATTCCTATGCCTATTTACTTTACTTATATACTTGATTTGATTTGATTCTCATTAAATTGTTATTGTTTATTCGAAGTGCATTATTATTAATCGAACCCGCTACTGGTCCCTAATACTATACATATATTCAAACTCTTTATTGAATACAACAAATCAGTACATAACAATACAGAAACAAAGAACAAGGTAGACAATAGGCGGCCTTTTAGGAATTTATGTGCAAAATCACATTTGAAATACCATGACTTTTTCGTTGAAGGAAAACATCGGGAAGAAACCTGCACCTCTGCAATGTGCTAAGTGATTCAATGATGTGTGTGGAGTTGCCAATCCGCACTGGGCCCGCGTGGGAACTATAGCCCAAACCTTCTCGTTCTGAGAGGAGGCCTGTGCCCAGTAGTGGGACGAATATAGGCTGGAGATGATGATGGTTACATTCATAATAGGGTCATACAGAATTAAGGAAAACGAAATAATAAAAAATAAAAAGTAAACAGATCACAATCAAACTTATTTTATTGGTTGACTGTGTTATAAGCACTTATATAAAAATAAAGACAAAGATCAGTGTTTAAATTTGAGAATAAAAAGAAGTAATTAGTTTTTGGACGACCACAGGAGAGACTTAAATTGTCCACAGAAGATAACAAACATCTATTTTTAAATAGTAGGGTATATTGTACTTAGCGTATTTTGAGTTTACATAATGCAAAACAATAACATGATTTATCCCATTTAAATATTTTCGCCATATTTGCTATTTTAAGAGGTAAAAATAATATTCTAAAAAGTACACAGAAGTGACATCTCCTCCTGTGGACATACAATTCTCTACTCTGTTTTTTCTTCTCCACCTCCGAAAGGATTTCTCTCTCCCTTCCACGTGGAATTGTTACTAAAAACAATATGGTTGTGTTTGAGACCTTATGTACAGCACCAAAAATCTATGAATCACTACAAATATGTCACCTCTGTGGACATTTTTCTCTTCTGAGGACACATTGACCACAGAAAAGACGTCCACAGCGGAGACATTTCATTCATAAATCAATATTATCACATGCAACTTTGAGGTTATATTACATGCAAAGAGCTATAAGGATATTACTCCCCGTGACATTTAAAATCCAGTATACTAAAATTATTTGGCTTTATTACTTACCGATAAATACGTGGCACAGGAAAGACGCACCCATCTTTTACATTACCTATTTTGCAAAGCAAATATTTTTTTTCGCCTTATTTTGCGTGTGCACGTCAGTCTAACTTTTGCTGACTACTGAGCAAGCTTCATTTAGTTTTGCCAATGCAGAAAAGTCAGGGATGCGTTCTCTCGTCTGACTTTTATGAGACTCGTTTTTGTGTCCAAAGAAGAGACTCAAAAACATATAACAGGTAGTATATTAACTTTTTGTATGAACGCAGATGAGTATAATTTTAGATATTACCAGTAGTGGATAACTGACTATATTGTACATCGCATGCCATGAAATGTACGGCACAATCGTAGTGAATATGAATTTTAATGACTTGGCGAGAAAAATACAGCATCGCATAACAGTCCACAGAAGGAGACTTTATGGCTTATTTTTTTATTTTACGTTAACTTACAATTCTATATATGCTATTCAATAATGAACAACTAATTAGTCTAAAAGTCAAATACTCAAAACAAAATTAACAACTTTTGTTTAGGTCAAAAATGAATTTAAATACTACACGAACGCTTTTTTTAACAATTTTCTGTATGACCCAATAATGTACCGTAAAACCGCGATATTACTATAGTTTTCTTTAGAAAGAAAAAATATTTATTGCCACAAAAAATAAATTGAGCTCATTTACATCAAAACCGAGAGAAACAAAATACTAAGATACATGTCTATAGCAAAAGGGATCGGCTCAGCTTTAATTAAAAAATCCGACGAATCGGGAACTAATCGTCACCTCAACAGAACTCCTTCCTCACTATCCAAACGTCACTGACACTTGAAGAACCTAGTGTAGAAGCGCAAGTGACAAACGTTTCAGTGTGTACAATTTGTACAGCTTCAAGCTCCATAATAGCGGCATTTATCAGCTATTCGCGGCCTATACGGGGGGCACACTTCGCTCTCCGTCACGCGGCCGCCTCTCGAGAATAGCCCTGCAAGCGATGCGTCCCGCCTACTCTAACTTATGGCTTGACCACAATGGTGGATTCTCATGGCTCGTTAATACTATGCTGTGTGAAATACCGTCCGTATTGTGTTAGATTTCGACATTTTTGTCGAGCGTACGATTTACAAAAATTAGTATCTGATAAACATGCATTTATTTATTTGTATATCATATCTCTTTTTATACTTACATACATACATAAATCACATCTTTGAGCCTACGGTAAAAAGACCTAAAGGCCACGTCTAGCATGATTTTAGGCGTATAGGTGGAAAGGGGAACCAAAAATAGTGATGGGTTTCTAGCCGCATCGCCTATATAGCATGATTCCTAAGATTTTCGCCCATTCCCTCGATGGGCTTTTACCATGGAAAGCAACTGGTATATTCTAACCCCCTTATTCATAAACGCTCTGTAGGTTTCTGCTAACTTAGCAATCGTTTGTCCTTATCTGTCATTTTGACAATTACCTTTCACAGATAAGGACAAACGATTACCTACTAAGTTAGCAGAAGTCTAAAGAGCATTTATGAACAAGGGGGTAAGTTTTTTCTTTACTCCCAGGCCAGCATGGAAGATACCAACTAAATACCTCTATAATACAATGCTCCAACGCAACGCCTTAAACATTTTCACCGAGCCGTTGCCACAGTACATAAGTAATATTTCACCCAAAACGGTTCGAAGTGAGCGAAATAATTTACAGGGTTCATAGGCTTGGTTCACCGCAAAAACTTTTCCTAATGAGTTTAAGTTCGGTTCTTATTGGCTGCCAGCAACTTATTTCAATTTATGGCCGACTTACCCCAGTCCGTTTGATACGCACTGGAGTTGTGAGGGCTACTTCATAATTGGTGGATCAATGACGCTCTTTGAGTGTCAATTTAATTAAACAATGTGCTCTTCGAGGTCTTTTATGTGAGAGTTGACGAAGTATTTTATCAGTAGGCATTCAGTTACCCAAGGAATACAAGTACCTATATTAGTTTAATTCGATAAATTAAATAAAAAAACTTAAATTTCTAAACGACATTGAAAATTAGAACACATAGTAAAATCCGAAAAGTAAAGCTATGGCCAGGAATCGAGCCCGGACCCTCGTCATTCCATGACGCATGCTATACCCCTACATCACCCATAGCAGGTGGGTAAGCCTTCGAATTTTTCTATCGTCACGTGACCTTGTTACTATGCGAATTTTTGTCGCCAAAAGTCATCTGTTTGAAGGATGCGTCTGCACGACACAATCAAAAAATCTTGTTTAAGGCGGTTGCTCTTCCATACAAACCTTCCGTGCAGCTGCATTTCGTCCACAGGCTTAATTTCAATGCGGTTTTTTGAGGATAGTTAGCTATGGATATATTGTCTGCGCAAATTACAAAACAGAGTGCATTTATCATACCTAAATTGCAGTATGATGCAGTAAATTTCGATGCATTTTACAATAGTGTGAGTAGCTAGTGTCAAATAAAACATGTTGTAAAAAGCAATCGTATATTTCGAGCTGTCACATGACCTCCAATCTGGCTCAGTGGTCGTGACTTAAAGGACTGAATAGTGAGTGACCAAGTTCAAACCCCGACGTATGAACGATTCTTTTTTAATTTTCTAAACATTGTTTTTAATAACTTACTTACTTAGTAATACTATCCCGATGAGATGTAGAAAACTTTAAGGTAAATTCAATATTTTTCTTGTCAAATCAAACCAAAAAAAAGTAAGTACTAAGTGGTTTTTGAACAACCACAAGCTTACCCTAATTAGATTTTACAGTTTACGATAAATGGTCTATACCATCAATTACTTGAAAATAAAATATATACTTGTGGTGGTAAATTTATTCTAGCCAGGATCTTTTTAAAGCAAACACATAGTTTCATCCGTACCTACGTTTAATCCATCGTCAGGTCCTTCATATTTTTTTTATATAGCCTTGTAGCAGTGAGGCATCGCCAATTTGAATGGTTTAGCGGGTGGCATTGCCAGTCCGAAACTTGGCATAGATGGTGGCGCCCCGCAGTCATATTGCCACCTTAAAAACACGTTTTGCCTTATATATTAAAAAAAAAGTACTCGACCACAGAAAGTTAAAAATAAAAAAGGCTTCCAGTTAATTTTGCACTAATGCTTCTCACGAGAATCGAACCCTAACCCTCTACATCAAATCACGGACATTATACCACGGCAATGATTCGTGAAATCCGACAAGCGCTAAATACAAAATAGGCCGAGTAAATAGGTTTTCTCAATTGCAGAACAATTAAAAAAAACATGCGAGTCAAAAACCTGGCTGGCTAGACAGGTAATTAAAAAAACAATGATATGAATTGTCATAAACTAATGGTTGACAGAACGTGGTGTCTTATAATAAAAATAATATATTCATTTTATTCGGAATTAATTGAAGTCAAAGGAAGAAAGTAAAAGACGTTACAAGCTACGATATTGGACGCAGCGTAGACATTTATTTGTACGTATGTACATGTACAGGTATGTACTTATCAATTTATCATAATAATTTTTTGTAAGATACCTACAACATTTCAACGTTTGTGTGATTGGTAGGTACAAATTATTTTTGTAAACGCAATTGAAGTGCTCAGTCCCGCTCCCGGTGTCTGCATGTAATCAAATCTTGCAAGTGAATTTTGACCCATTTCTAATTGATCAGTTTGACGTGAAATCTGGCACAAGTCTGATGACAATACAGTAATCTTGAAGTGAAATTCTGGTGACCCAGCCAGGGTCGCATCCGATGTTGGACACTCATCAACAGAAAGAGTAACAACTATCCATACATTACGCTTACATCTAATTATAACTCTTAGAACTTAGAGGAATCTTTAGTGCTCGAATCGAACTTGCTATTGACCAGCTTTTTTAGGGTTCCGTACCCAAATGGTGAAAACGGGACTCTATTACTAAGATTCCACTGTCCGTCTGTATGTGTATATGTTTGTCTGTCCGTCTGTCTGTCACCAAGCTGTATCTCGTGAACCGTGATAAAGGAAATTTTCACAGATGATGTATTTCTGTGGCCGCCATAACAACAGATACCTACTAAAAAAGAATATTTTTGTCAATCTGTCTATGTAAGTAACCAATGGAGGAGCTTATGTATTACTAAGTTCACGCTGTATCGTGGTGTATTTTTTTTGGCCACATTGTTCAAATCCGTCCGTCTATGTCTGTCTATCTGTCCGTCTGTCCTAACTTTATAGCTTTTTTACCCATATTACGTAGCTATATTTTTTCATTTAGGAGCCACTGTCCGTCTGTCTGTCCGTCACTAAGCTGTATCTTATGAACCGTGATATGGCTATCAGCTATCATGATTGTCTGGCGACAGTTCACAAATGGCGTTTCTCTGTTGCCGTTCTAACATCAAATACTAAAAACAGAATATTTTGGTCTGTCTAAGTATGTAAGTAACCGATATAAAATGACCTCACACAGCCTACAATTTGCTTAGTTGGCAGGGCTCTGCTAACACTGGATTTTATATTTACTTGCCGAATTTGGACGAAACCATCGGTACGAGAGTCCGACTCGCACTTGGCCAGGTTTTGGTGTTCGGAACACAAAAGAGCTTATCTATTACCAAGTTCATGCTGTATCGTGGTTTATTTTATGGCCACATTGTTCAAATCCGTCCGTCTATGTCTGTCTATCTGTCCATCTGTCTAACTATAGCTTTTTTACCCAATTTAGGTAGCTATATTCTACTCCCTTTCATGCTGGTCTGGAAGTAAAGAAAAAATATAGAATCTACCAGTTGCTTCTCTTCCGGCGTTGATGGTACCTAAATGCAAACAATTTGAGAATCGTGTTATAGGTGATACGGCAATCCATCACTATTTTGATTCCGCTTTCCATATTTAGACCTGATTTGTGTATATGTATGTATATTTTACAGAGTATCCGAGCGGTGTCCGAATACCGAATTTGCCGTCATAATGATAATTAAAAACTATACCTACGTATGTATATAGAAAAGTATAAGAGAGGTAAAATAAACACACATGACTGTATTGTCTGATTTTTTTAGGGTTTCTTACGTCAAATAGAAAAAAGGAACCATTGTAGAAGCACATATTTTGTCGGTCCGTCCGTTTGCCGGTTTTTTTTTCCGTCTATCCATTCTTCTGGACCATTTTGTGACAATTTATTAATCTGTAATTTTTATATTTTTAGCTTTTTCATGTTTATATTACTTTTGTTTTTTAACTACTTTTGTGATTGTTATAAATAAACTTTTTCTTTATTTCTTTCTGTCTGCCTGTCTGTCTGTCTGTTTGTCTGTGCGTCCGACCGACTGTCCGTCCGTTTCTCTTTCTGTTTATCCGTCTGTCTGAATGTCAGTCTGAGTGTCTGTGCGTCAGACCATCCGTTCGTCCGTCCATCTGTCTGTCTATGCGTCCGACCATCCGTCTGTCCGTTCGTCTTACTATCCATTTGTCCATCTGTTTGTGTGTGTAATATCTATTTATTCTTTTGTTGTACTGACTGTACGTTAATTTTTCAGATTCACATTGGATTCGGCAGGTAATTTTTGTGCATTAACAGGAAATAAGTGAATCATACATCCACTGGACGCGAGATTTTACTTGGTATTATTGTGCAAGAAGAGCAAGAACTTTACTGCTGGTGTGATGACAAAAAAATTGGTTGGGTCTAAAACACAGATTTTTATTGATGTAATTTTTAATAACGTTACGAGGTAAAACCCTCGTTATGCTTTAGGTACTGAGTATGTATGTATACATATGTATATGTCACAGGAGACCCAAAAACTGTCATAGAAAAACCTAAAAAAGTCTTAATTACAGTATTGGGAAGTAAAATTCTCGATTTAATCGATATGGTCTGTTTTTGTTTCATCCAAACTATCAATATATATGTTCTTACATTCTGGTCTGGGAGTAAAGAAAGCTTAGAATGTACCGGTTGCTTCTCTTCCCGTACAGATGGTAAAAGCCCATCGAGGGAATGGGCGAAAATCTTAGGAATCATGTTAGAGGCGATGTGGCTAGCAATCCATCACTATTTTGATTCCTCTCTTCCATCTATACGCCCAAAATCACGCTAAATGTGGCCTTCAGGTCTTGTTACCTTAGGCTCTGTCTACCCCGTAAAGGATAAAGACGTGATTTATGTTTGTATGTGTGTATGTATCAATAGTGCGGCGTTGCAAAATTTTGTAACCCCTATTACCACTCTAATTGGTTAATTACTCTATGTTACTAGGGAAATTATCAAGACCGTGAATTGCCAGATGTCCAACAGCGGAGATTTGTCAACCCTGTTCTGAAGACCTGAAGACTTTCAGTCCGTCTTTCATGTTCCCATTACCTATGATCGGTAGAAAGAAGGAAAAGGAAAATGTATGATACAGGATGATATTAATATCACCGTCCAAGTATTTGGTTGACCTTGGTAGGTATCATAATTATGCAACCGTATAGGTACCGTAAGTCGCGGGTTCATGGTGGATACAAGCCACTTCCAACCGAGGCAACTGGAGTTCTATGGGCGGTATCTGAAGGCCTATATCCAACAGTGGACGTCCTACACCTGATATGACGAGGATGATAATGATGACAGGTATCATTCAATGATACCATTTGCAATATTTTAACACCAAACTTAAAAATAATGCTTGTATTCGTCGTGTTGGTGCTTTCGACGGTGATAAAAAATCAGCCTATATAATTCTAAGCAGGAAAATAAGTTATGATTGTTCTTGTATGCATGTAAAAAAATATTTTTTGTGAACAATAAATAATAAGTGGCGAATTTCCATTACATGCAATTCAGTTAGGTATGTAATATTTTATGTATTGAATATGTTGCGTGATCTACAAACTACAATTTCGTGACATCCTTTGATAAGTTAATAAATATTTTGAGTTTCGTATCGAGATACTCGTGTTTTTGGAAAGGCTTGTATTTTTCGTCTTATTTTCTTAGGTGATAATTACACTGTAGGTATACTACACAAGGAATAAAGACGTGTTTTATGTGTGTATGTACAGTCAGCGTTATATAGTAAGTAGCAGTCAAGACCATCATTTAGCTACTTGGAAACACCCAAAATGGTCATTAACAGTGACTCAACCAAAGCGGTCAAATTGTTCGGGACATCCATCGTGCACAAATATACCGGAGCACGCACATCGCCAAATACTTAGTAACATTCAAGCCGACATTTGTACCGTAACTTCCAAACCGCCACTGGTAGCGTAGCAGCCAAAGTATCCAAAAGTACACACTAGAAAACTGAGCTTTATTTTAAAATGTATAAGATTTAATCTCGTGAAAAATAAATAAACACGTCATAAGATTCAATATCGCCTGACGTGTTTTTGATTCTAGCTAAGCTCATCTCTTGTTGACGTTGACAATCACCGAGAAGAGTACCAACTTGTCAGTGATCGTCTCATCTCTTTCATTTGGAGCCTGACGCCTGGTATAGAAAACATCTAATCATTAGGTATAATATATGTTCTTGACTTTGAAGTGTATAGTTACGTCAATGTTTTTGTTTCCTTTTAAATACCCTGATAATAATGGCCTGAATTTTGGAAATATGATGTATCTAATCATAAAAGAGTTTTCATTTAAAAAGTATTAAGTTTTATTTAAAAATATCGAGGTCTTTTTTTAAATTACCAGCGCTTTGATAAATCAAGCCTTATGTGCGCATACCACGTGTAGCGTGGCGTATTGGCCTAGCTATTGTGGGATCTTATCTAACGCCTATAATAAACTAGACGGTCGACTGTTGTGCTTTATTGTACAAATATAAAGAAACAGATACAATTCACAAAAAAATAAAAATAACATTAACCCACAGTCTACCCGTAGCCCACCTAATTTTTCCACCTAGAAAACCACTGAGCTTCCAATACCCAGAAAAAGGAGCTCCGCCCAGGAGCGGAGCTCTGTCAAAAACCAGGTGGACAAACTGCAGGTGGATCACGGTTACAGACCGAAAAAAATATCTAGAGAGTTTCGTAGTTTAGCACGCCTCTGTTCCCTGTTTCACTGGTCGACACGCGTATAGTACAGGCGTCATTGCTGCACGACGCTAGCTAAATTCTATCTTATTTTTATGCACACGATTTGTGCCTAAATGTATGACGCTTTTCTTGTGGGCCTACTCTATATTATGGACAACCAGTTGTGCCATTAGGAATTTCACTCCACCGTAAGGTTGACGGCGGGGTTCCTATTTCTATTCAGTTTGCCCTTCGGGCATTTGAAGATGCCTAATGAACCTAACCAAATTTAACTATATCTAATGTGAATGTTTATTTTTATAAGCCCGAAATTCCTATTGGCACAACCAGTTATGCATATAGTTGGTCCATGAGGAATGAGCTGATATAATTCGCGTCGAGCTGTAGTTTTGATTTCTCGCGTGTGGACTAGACACCGTGAGAATCTGCTTTATCCCACTGTTGGTAACGCTACTCAAAACCATCGATGGATGAAGTTCGACTTTTGCGGAAGTAAGTATCAGTAAGTAAAAGTGAGTTCAGATGGATTCGATTTGTTTTGGAGTTGTCATTATTTATTTGTCGTACCTACCTATTGCAAAGTCATCATAATATTTTATCTAATATTATTTTTCCTTTCATGCGCTATACCATGAATTAGTAATATGAATTATGATGACATAACATAAAAAGGCAGGTCGCAACTCTGGAACAAATATCTAACCGAAAACCACCTGTCTAGTTCACCTGGGTGGACCATGGGCAATTTTTCTTGCCAGTGGTCCACCTCCGTACACCTACGTGAACCATGGGCACTTTTTGGACCATGGCCCATAGTCATTTGCCCGTGGTTCACCTAGGTGTTCTGAGGTGGAACATCGGCAAGAAAATGTGCACGTGGTCCACCCAGGTGAACTAGGCAAGTGGCCCACGTCCGATGACTACCAAAATCCCTAGCCAAGAAGCATTCAGACGTAGTCCCTACGCGCTATGCGTTATTATTTAATTTCCTTTATGTGATCCTATACCTATACTCTAATGCATTTTGGTGAAAGGAAATGATCCGAATGGCTAGCACGAGTGACTTCGTCTCATTGCTGTAAGCAGGCTGATTCTCAAGTTACCTGTTTACGAAAGCCTATGACGCGAAACGACAATACCTATAGTACGGCGCTAGTAGATTAGATGCCTCAGACGAAACGTTTGTAATGCAATGCATAGGAGTATTAATAAACTGTCAGACGATGGTGATGATGATGTCTCTACGTGTGAGCGAATATCAGATATGAATCGCGGGTTCCTACATACTAAATACCTACTCAAAGACATTTCAAGATACTAGCAATGACGGCATATGAATTCGCCGCTAGAGGCGCTAAAGGAACGTAAAATTAGTACTACCTACAAGTTGCATATTGTTTCCGAATGTTTTCGCAGACATACGACAGGTTTATTAAAATGTTAAAAGAGAAGCTATGAAAAGTAGGAGCCAGACTAAGAAGGCAAATAAAATGGAAGCTAATTTAGAGGATAAAAGGGACTGTGCAACACTGGGTAATAAATGATGATGATGATAAATTAAAAGAAATCCTACAGTGGCGCCAAATAGTGAGTACAAATACGATAGCCCTCTTAAAATTACTCTCTAATATTCAAAAAGGGTTGAAGGTGGCATTGATTCACATATTTGCATCTGCTAGACTCATATATAATATAATATTATTATGTGTTTGTAACTAGCCGAGCTGGCAAAAAAATATTCCGCGTTAAAGTCAGTTTTTGTCACAGATGGCGCTGCATACGAAAAATTAAAGATTTTTTTTGTGCATTTTTCATATTTTTGATTAGATATTTGGCTATTCGCTATATCAAAAATCATAAAAATCCGTGCAGCCATTCCAAAGTTATAAATGGTTTAAATAACACGACTTAGTTTTGTACGTATAGATTTGTAAAATTTCTGGTAAAAGTAAAGTTGATATAAAAACGTAAATATAACGTGAAAAATTACGCTTACAGCTTAGCAAGGTGTTGCAATATTTTTCCACTAGTTGGCGCCTCCTATTTTCATGTGTGTGTAAGACCTAGTATCTGTATAGGGCCGTTAGTGACACCAGCGTTTGTGCAGCTATTCTCCGAATTGGTGCATTATTACCCTCTGAGTGTAGTCTCAAAAAATCGGCCGTATTAAACTGTGTGCGCAAATCAAATGATAATCTATAAGTGTTATAATAGAATCTTCTAAAAACTACAAAAAACACACATAATTGATTACAGCGCCATCTAACGGGACTTCTTCAATGAGCTAACGCGAGCAACCGCCTTAATTTCAACTAAATATAAAAACAAAGGTGGCTGTGAGGCGGCTGTCCACGCGGCGCGCACCTTCCTGAATCGCCCGGATTATGAAGTTTTCGTGAAAATTGACGTGAAAAATGCATTTAATTCAGTCGATCGCGGTGCTCTGTTAGCAGAAGTCAAGAAAGAGATACCAGAGCTTTATCCCTATTTATGGCAATGCTACGGAGCACCTTCAAAATTACTTTTCGATGACAAAATTATTTTTTCAAGCGTGGGTTGTCAGCAGGGAGATCCGCTTGGGCCCGCCATTTTCAGCTTGGCCATTCACCCTATCATCTCTAAGCTAAATTCAAAATTTAACCTTTGGTACCTTGACGACGGTTCCCTTGGTGGAGACGCTTTAACTGTTTTACAGGATCTTCAGCAAATCATTTCAAATTTTTCCGACATTGGGCTCTCATTAAATTTCACAAAGTGCGAAATTTATTTACCTAATCACCTTTCCTCTGAAAAAAAAATTGAAATTTTGACCAATTTTAACGCGATTTTGCCTAATATTTCAGTTCATACAAATTCATCCCTCACACTTTTAGGCTCACCCATTTTTGATGAATCCGTCAACCCGATCATTAACTGTAAACTAAATTTATTCAATAGTACATCTGACACCCTTTTCGAGTTAAATCCCCACATGGCACTTTTTATTGTTCGGTTCTGTTTATTCACCCCAAAATTTATGTATTTACTTCGCAGTTGTCCGCTCTGGAAATTTCCGTCCATCCTTTCATCAATCGACAATTCTCTCCGGACAACTCTATCAAAAATTTTAAACATTAGTTTCGATCCAGTGTCTTGGTCTCAAACGGTTCTCCCTATTAGATTCGGTGGCTTGGGTGTTCGCTCCTCGTCAAGTGTGGCACTACCGGCTTTTTTATCCTCTGCCTACAGCTCGCTTTCTCTCGTCGGTATCATTTTAAATAATCCACAGATAACCGACGTTGAGTTAGCGAGCCTGGCGGAAGCCGAGAAAGCTTGGTGTGACTCGTGCCCAGGAACGGATACCCCCACCCTCAAACACTTCCAGAAGGCCTGGGACACCCCTCGCCTTATTGCAACCCACGCTTCCCTCCTCGAAAACTTCCCGGACGAATCGGGACGCGCTCGACTCCTAGCCGTTTGTGCACCCGAGTCGGACCACTGGCTAAACGCTTTGCCGTCGAGGAACATCGGCACAGTCCTGGACCCAAGCACTCTGAGGATTGCAATTTCTCTCAGACTGGGAGCCAGGATATGTGTTCCTCACACTTGCGTTTGCGGCAAAGCGGTAGATCAACTGGGACGACCATGGCCTTTCATGTGTCAGGAGCGCCGGCCGTATGTACCGTCACGGCACGATTAACGACCTGATACGTCGGTCGCTTGCTACCGTGTCAGTGCCTTCCATTTTGGAGCCAGCTGGCATGGCAAGGGACGATGGCAAGCGGCCAGACGGGGTCACTTTGGTGCCGTGGAAGCTAGGTAGGGCCCTGGTGTGGGACGCTACTTGCGTCGACACATTCGCTCTGTCCCACGTCCAGGCAACCAGCTTACACGCCGGCGCTGCAGCTGATCAGGCCCAACTCCTCAAGCGCCGCAAGTACTCCACCTTACTAAAGGATTATGAGTTTGCGGCGCTTGCGGTTGAGACTTTGGGGCCTTGGTCAGGCGACATGAAAGCATTTGTAAAGGCCCTGTCGTCCCGGTTGATCGACGCCTCAGGGGACCCAAGAGCTGGCGTGTATTTATCCCAGCGGATCGCACTTGCGGTCCAAAGGGGTAATGCCGCCAGCGTCATGGGGACTCTGCCGCAGCCAGTGGGATTGGACGGGGTTTTCTTTTTATAACTTTTTTTTTTATTTGTAAATATAGGTATTTTATAGTTATTTTTAAGTTTTAGTTTAATTAATTTGTCTTGTACATTTATATTTATCAATAGTCATTTATTATTGTATTTCCCCTTGTTTTGTATCTACGTGTGTTAATAATAAATAAATCAAATAATATATAATATATAATTTAATAAAATTTCATAGACAAAAATAGTTTTTGCTATCCGCCATGAACGAAAATGTGAATCCAATGACAATAGTTCTGTATTGTGAAGAATCTTTGAAGGTACCAGGTTATCTGCAGATGACGTTAGATTTAGGTAAATATAGCAATGTGTATGGTTTGCTTTTACAATAATTACACATTCTGTACCTGTGTATTTATATCAAACTCAAACTCAAACTCAAACTGTTATTTGCTTTGATACAAGATACAATATACAAGATCAAACCCTGTAGGGGCACTGCAAATAGTACATTTTTAATGTACAAATGGTAGTTAAGTGCATTAGGTACATTATAAAATTTAACTGTAAACAAGTTTTCTTAAACAATTTAATTTAATTTGTAAAACATGTATTGTCTGCTTATCATCAAAAATTCCTGAAGGGTGTAGTAGGATTTCTCCAGCAAGTATTTATGTAGTGTATTTTTAAAAGGTATTTTTAAAATCGAAAGTTGCATTGCAATAGATGATGTATTCATTCACAACTTAAAAGTTGAGCTGCTATACTAAGAATTGTGTTATAGTCTGTTATAGTATTCATTTACTCTTTCAGGTGTAGTCGCTTATATTGCTTAGCACAGGACTCAGCTGCATTAAGTACGTATTAATTTTTAACACACTACAGTTTTTATAAATCAAACAGCTGCGATGATTAGTATTCCTCTCAGTTCTAGTTCTATGAAATAGGAATGTAATGAAGAAAACTCGACGAAACAATATCGTCACTCCTCGAAAAGCCTTGAAAAGTAACGTATGAACGCACTGCTCCCGAGAATTCAATATGCGGCGAAAACGGTTTGAAATATTGAAAGTCAACGGGAACTTTTCTAATAAAAAAGCCCGTCTTTCCTTCAAATGAAAAACGTCTCTAAGAAACGGAGGCACTTACAAGCACTTAATACTTGAATGTTAACGGTAGGAAGTCTTCGTCGGGCCATATTTTGCTATAGGGCCGTTGATAGGGAAGCTAATTGTTCTTGTTTTCATGACGTTTTCTAGGCTAGATTAGGCTTAGCTAGAAGCAACCAGCTCAAAGCAACGAAAAAAACAGCTGTTAGAGTTGCTCAGCGAGTATGGAGAGAGCTATGCTTGGGGTTTCTCTACGGGATCGAATCAGAGATGAGGAGATACGAAGAAGAACAAGGGTCACCGAAATAGCCAAGCGAATTAGCTCGTTGAAGTGGCAATGGACAGGCCATATACCACGAAGAACAGATGGTCGTTGTGGCCAATAGGTTCTCGAGTGGAGACCGCGGATTGGCAAGCGCAGCATAGGACGTCCACCAACGAGTACGGATGACCTGGTTAAGTAAAGTCGCGGGTTCACGGAGGATGAAATCCTCTTCCAACTTTCTTAATCAAAATCGGATGACAGGAAGAAAATGAAATAAAAGTCGAAAAACAATTAATGTTCATGACTCTCCTAAAAGTAACCAACAGAAAAGGTCAACAAGGTCAAAAAACTCTTCCGGACATCCGAGTAGTTAAGTTAGGTTACAAGAATAGTAACCTATCTTGCATTCTTGCTTCTATCTTAGCTTGTATTGCTACGCAACACGCTTGATGTGCTTGCATTGCATGCTTGCATGCTGCCTTAAAATGTTTTTAATTCACGCGCGCGTTCCCGCGGGAAAAACCTACTTGACAGTAAGCTAATGGTTTTCAATTAACTAATACAAAGTGACAATAAGGTCAAAAAGCTCTTCCCGGTGTAACGTAGTACGTACATTTTCACTTAAAACACATTAGATTATCACAACATAACCTATTTCCAAACATCACTTGTCAAACACTTATTACACAGTTTACTTAAATAAACAAACGTGTCCGATGAACGTGTGGACATCCGAGTAGTTACGGCCCTTAAAAATCGCGACAATTTATTTACGAACGCTCTTATATAAATCTTGAACGGTGCCATCGGAGACAATAAAACAACCCCCAGGACCTGCCACGAGTAGAAATAAAACAGAAGCGTTACGTATTATTTTCACTATCGATACCTATTAATCCTGAGGATATGAGTTTCGAACTCGAGTTCGCCTTTGAAACAACAAGTTTTTCGATTAACCAGCTGTGAACCAGCTCAATATATGCTCAAGTGTATGTGAAGTTCACAACCCACACTGGTCCCGCGTGGGAACTGCAGCCCACGCCCTCTCTTTTAAGTGCAGGCATAAACAGCGGGTCAGTAACAAGAAGGCAATATTGTTGTTGATGAGATGAAAATAATAATTACTTACAATACAATACAATTATGTACTCTTTATTGAACACCACATATAACAACCAAAACAGAAAAAAGGTATACAGAATATTACAAGGTAACAATAGGCGGCCTTATCGCTACAGAGCGATCTCTTCCAGGCAACCATAATGGACTGGAGAACAGAACAGATCTGAGCAGGTGGTGCAATTTAGAATATATATTAATATACTAAGTATTGAAATACATAATATACATATTACCTAATTCCTACCTAATTACTACCTAATTCTTTAGTTTCAATTAACAGTTCAGTGTGATTGTGCAAAATGTAGTATCTGCAGGATATTTACTCCCACGCCCCTACTTTTGTTATGATTGCCATAAATTTTACGGCCCCGCCTGGTCCAATTCTTATTTTATACCTTTATGTGGTTTATTCTTGACTCGTTTGAAATTATGGCCGCCGCATAAGGCGCAAGATTTTGTGGAAGTATTTTGCAAGGGTTACTTATCCGAACCAATATTACTTACAACAATATTGTTCATCTAAACAACGGCACAGATACTGTATAAATTCTGGAGCCCGATTTTTGAAAGCACATGTGAAAATAGCACTCGAAAGTGGTGGAAAATTGTGTTGAATTTTAAATACGAGTAGCTAAGATACTTACGGCTCTCATTAATCTTGTGAACTAGTACAAAAATTGATTAGAGCTGTAGTTTTGAAGATGTAAACAGTAAGCTTATTACCTAACTCGCTCGCAATCGCCATCTTGTTCATTTTGACAGTTCTCGTATGAATGTGACAGCTGGCTGATTCCGATGCCAATTGTCAGCCCATACATGAACTGTCAAAATGAACAAGGTGGCGATTGCGAGCGACTTAGATAATAAGCGTACAGATTTATACCATTTCGAGTGATGTGCCTTCAAAAATCGGGCCCCGGGTGTTACTTAACAGTCGGGTGTCAAATAACTTTACTTTGCTACTCCGCGATGTAGTGAGGTCAAGTCATGTAAAACAGCGACGCCCCCGTCTCTTTAAATTTCCATTCATGCAGTTAATCGTGTTCACTTGCGTGGAGAGAGGTGAAACACGTGCCCCGAATATTTTGTGTGGTGGTGGGTATGATTGTTATTTCGGTTAACTTTCCGTTGATTATTGTTTTGTTGTTTTTTCCAGAACATTAGCAGCATGGATAGAAAAGATTCTACGGGAGCGTGCTTGTTTTGTATGACTTAACCTCATATATATTGCATATGGTAGCAAAGTCATCCATTTTTTAAGGTCATAGCACTAGAAACATTTTGTTGAGAAACTAAAGAAACATGCATAGATCTATTCACGTGCAATAATACGCCTCTCGTTATCATTTTTTTACGCCTACCTGTCAGGCTCATATAATTAGAGAGAGAGTGGGCTAGCTTTGCTAGTGTTACTTTACCGAATACTAGCTTCTGCCCGTAGAATTATACATTATAAACCTTCCTCTTGAATCATTCTATCTATTAAAAAACACGGCATCAAAATCCGTTGCGTAGTTTTAAAGATCTAAGCATACATAGGGACAGACAGCGGAGGCGACTTTGTTTTTACTATGAAGTGATAAGATAAAAATAAAAGATAATTTATTGCCACTAACAACAATTACAAAAAAAAACAGTTATATACAATTTTAACCTTATTTTTACTACATAAAATATAATATACATAAAACAAATGTGGCAAAGGGGATGTACTCAGCATTTGCTGCGGGTTAGAGCTCTCACAGGAGCCTCCAACTGACACAGCGCTGATCAGTACACCCCCATAATACATCCCTGTTGCAAAATTGTAGGGTTATACAAAGTTGGAAGCAATAGGGGAACAAAAATAGGATAAAATAAAAATGTGATGTCAATACATAAACAAAAGAAGACCTAACGATACGACCTAACAACAATTGAGGTAAATTATGTAAGCTCGTAAAGTTATCTGTCAAATAGTGGGCAATATCTTTACTAATGTTGCGGTTGCCAGCGCGGTCCACCGCTAAGCTGTTTACCAAAAAACAGAACCCGATTCCGAGCTCGCCCGTTGTTTTCAACTAAAAGTGGGTTGTGGGTATTGAAAAAACATAAAACGGCGACCCAACATTTGATGGAATTAAGACTAAACAAGAGAGCTTTTATGTTTTTGTGAGCCAATTCGTTTGAGCGTTTCTCAGTTGGCATGTTTTGATGTTTAATTAATTCGATTAGGGAGCGAAATTAAAGCGAGGAGTTAAGACGCAGTGTTAAGGGGGTTTGGTAGTTCTTTACTTATACCTACTTTGCTGTGAGTAGCGGAGTAGCAAGGCAAATGTTTTTTGTTCATTGAAATGGACCTCCGCAAAGTAACGCCTGATTCAATAAAACATTTATTTTATGCATCTGAAGGAACATGGAAACGAACTTAATTTAGTAGAATAATAATTCTTACAATGTGTTTTTTCGTAAAAAATACAGTTTCCTTAGTTGTTTCTAGCTCTTCAGTGAACAGTTCAGAATGTAAGAGAGTTGTAACGAGGCTGTTATAGCTTGTTACAGAGCTTGTTACTAATGTTGCGGTTGCCAGCGCGGTCCACCGCTAAGCTGTTTACCAAAAAACAGAACCCGATTCCGAGCTCGCCCGTTGTTTTCAACTAAAAGTGGGTTGTGGGTATTGAAAAAACATAAAACGGCGACCCAACATTTGATGGAATTAAGACTAAACAAGAGAGCTTTTATGTTTTTGTGAGCCAATTCGTTTGAGCGTTTCTCAGTTGGCATGTTTTGATGTTTAATTAATTCGATTAGGGAGCGAAATTAAAGCGAGGAGTTAAGACGCAGTGTTAAGGGGGTTTGGTAGTTCTTTACTTATACCTACTTTGCTGTGAGTAGCGGAGTAGCAAGGCAAATGTTTTTTGTTCATTGAAATGGACCTCCGCAAAGTAACGCCTGATTCAATAAAACATTTATTTTATGCATCTGAAGGAACATGGAAACGAACTTAATTTAGTAGAATAATAATTCTTACAATGTGTTTTTTCGTAAAAAATACAGTTTCCTTAGTTGTTTCTAGCTCTTCAGTGAACAGTTCAGAATGTAAGAGAGTTGTAACGAGGCTGTTATAGCTTGTTACAGAGCTTTACCTCCTCCTCCTTTAATCCTGAACTCCTGAACCGCACGCAACGTGACAATTGGCGCCTCAACGTGGTCGAACCTACCACCAACCCCACCACCACCGAGCCTTCACCGAGCCTTCACCGAGCCTTCACCGAGCCTTCACCGAGCCTTCACCGAGCCTCAACCCATTTCGATTCTTTTGAAAGCGGCGAGCGAAGAAACTCTAGCGACATGATTAATATTAATAGTTTTTTTTTATTCTGATGTATTTTATACCATATTTCACCCATCCCATCACCGTCACTCATATGTCAATAAATATCACTACCAAATAATTCATTCATTAATACCTTATATTCCATTGTGTACGTAAGTAGGTACGTAATATTCAGTTCAGCTCTCGTAAGTAATCGCAATCTGATTGCAATCTTCGTATTTTTCTGTGCTGGTGTATTTTAAATTACAAACACAACACTTCCAGTACTCCTACAATATACTAAACACCACAATAACTCACTACATTTTACAGACAACAACACTATCCCAAGATTCCCACTGGAATCAACATAAGCTAGTGACATTCTCGCGTGTTTAAAACTCTTCGGGAGTCACACGAGTCATGTCCTAGTTACAGACTTACGGCAGTGCTACGGGAGAATATCCCGTAGTGTATCCTACACCAACTCTCTTAGGTTGTTGATACATCCATACATAACACATACATATTATCACATACAGTACAGAAAAATACAAACACGACTAAGAACTATAAAATTTATTCGGATAAATCATTAGGTAAAATCCTCCCCAAAATTCCCCGTTCCCAATAAAACATCTCTCTTCTCTCTTCTCTCGTAATAATACAATGAATCCCATTCATTTGAACAAGCCAGAGCTGATCTACGAACTGAAACTTCGTTCTGTAGGCGTTCAGTCCACAGCAACTGCGGAAGAATTACGACAACAATTAAACCAATTCTTACAAAATAACCAAAGTACCGATTTTCCAAGCCCTTACACAGTTGTCCAAGACTTAAACGACTTGACGAAATGCATGACTGTAGTCTCTTCAAGACTATTGACTTTACCCACTAATAGCTCGTTTAAGGACAAGATACACACATATCTCATACATGTATCTCAGCGAATTAATCGCATGGACATTACAACAGAATTACCCGTAGAAATATTAGACACATTTCAAAATATTTCACGACAGTACGCACAATGCCAAACTGACTTTGACAGACTAACGACAAGCTCAACTACTTCAAGTACGTACCATTCCACAACCTCATTACAACAACCGACAGATTTAGACCTTCTTTCCCAAAGGTTGTCATTTTTAGCGGAAGCTAGAGCCATAGATTTCAAAAGATTCCATTACAAAGGCGATACTTGCCCTAGAGACTTCATAGAAAAAATAGAAGAATTTGCAATTTCTAAAAATGTCGACCAAAGACAACTATACAAAAACATCTATGACATTCTGTCAGGGCCCCCTCTAGAATGGTTCAGAGCGAGGAAAAATACTTTGACAAGTTGGGCATTATTCAAAAGTCAATTCTTACAAGATTTCGAAATCCATGACTATGACTATAAACTCAAAAAAGTCATAGATGACCGTAAGCAAAAATCAGGCGAACGGATCATTATTTATTTCTCGGCCATGGACGCCCTATTCTCGAAACTTCAAGAACCATTATCAGAGAAAACAAAAATAGATATTCTCCGACGTAACATGAATCCGACTTACAGCTCACGCTTATTGCCCACTGACCTCACTTCCATAACCGCATTACTAACCTCCAGTAAATGGTACGAAAGTTGTGATTACACTCAGAATGATGTACCGCGCCATAACTATACCCGTTTTCAATCGCAACCATCCCGCCCTTCAAACCCTAGCCCATCTACTTCAAACAGTCTTCCGTTCGTACCGTCTTATCCATACTCAACGAACGCGGAACAAATTAATTCCGTTACTCCCCAAGAAAAGCAAATCGAAAGATTTACTTGTCCACGGTGTAGAACCAATAATCACAATCTAGACTCTTGTGCAAGCACTAAAGTTGTTTGTTTTCGCTGTGGCATGGCTAATGTCACTTATCCAAAGTGCACTGTTTGTCATAAACAGTCAAAAAACTAATTATCGAGAAAAATAACGTTACAAAAACTACAGAATCAGAATGGATTCTCTGGTTAGAGAAAATTAAAATATTTCTGAAATCATATAAAACTACTACATCACTATTTACAAACCCATCAAATGACGATCGACCATACGTTACTATACAATCGAATGACCTCAAACTACGTGGTTTATTAGATAGCGGTAGCTCTATTTCTATCTTGGGTAATGACTCATATGAATTACTCCTTAAAAAAGGGTTGAAACTGAATCGCAAACAAAAAATTACAGGTTCAGTAGCCAATGGCCAACCAATTGCATCCATCGGTACTATCCAATTACCTATTCAATTTAAAAACAAGGTTGCCATCCTAACTATTCACGTCATACCTACTATTAGACAACCCCTTATCTTAGGTATAGACTTTTGGAAACTATTTAATTTAGGCCCAGATATACTTCAAACTATTACTTCATGTTCAGCTACCGACAACAAAACTTTTCTCATTGACTCTGACAGTAAACAGGTGACCCACTACGATGAATTGACTGACACACAACGTTTAATATCTAACACTATTATCCAACAATTTAGAAACATATCCACCGATACTTTACCTTTAGGCAAGACTCATTTGATAGAGCATCATATCGATACCGGTGACCATTCCCCTCTCAGGCAACATTATTATCGGTTATCCCCGGAAAAGCAAAAAGCCCTTTGTAGAGAAGTTGATGAAATGTTAAAGTTGGACGTTATCGAGTCATGTGAAAGTCCCTGGCTTAATCCAGTTCTAATCACGCCCAAAAAGGACGGAACTTGGCGATTTTGCATCGATAGCCGTAAATTAAATTCTATAACACGGAAAGATGCATATAAATTACCACTTATTTCAGATATCTTAGATAAACTTAAAAATGCAAAATATTTATCTTCAATCGACATAGCTAAAGCTTTCTGGGAAATACCATTACGCCCTTCTGATAGATCCAAAACCGCGTTTTATGTGCCTGGTCGAGGCATGTTCCAATTTAAGGTAATGCCATTTGGTCTTACCAATGCGCCTGCTTCTCAACAACGTCTCATGGACCATCTTTTCCCCACAGATAATTTAGAGTTAAACAATTCCGTTTTTGCATATTTAGATGATATTATTATTATCAGTCAAACTTTCGATGAGCATATTTCATTACTGAACAAAGTCCTATCTAAACTCAATAACGCAGGTATTACAGTGAATTTTCCAAAATGTTCATTCTTTAGGAAGGAACTCAAATATTTAGGCTACATTGTCAATGAGCACGGCCTTCAGACCGACCCTGACAAAGTTCAAGCTATTCTCAACATACCTCCTCCATCTTCTTCGCGTGAAGTCAAAAAATTTCTTGGAACAGCGAGTTGGTACAGACGCTTCATTCCAGATTTCAGCACTCTAGTCGCTCCTCTTACTAAACTAACATCTACCTCTAAAAAAGCACCCCCTTTCAAATGGTCTTCAGAATCCGATAACGCATTTAAAAAGATTAAAGAAGCCTTAGTTTCAACTCCTGTCCTTACTTGCCCAGACTTTACCAAACCCTTTGCTGTCCATTGTGATGCCTCTAGCTTTGCTGTCGGAGCTATGCTAACACAAGACCATAACGGTGTTGAAAAACCTATTGCTTACATGAGTAAAACTCTTACAGGCCCCCAAAGAAATTACGCCATAACGGAAAGAGAACTCCTTAGTGTTATCTTAGCTTTAGAACACTGGCGCTGTTACCTAGACAATGGTCAAAAATTCACGATCTATACAGATCACTCTGCCTTGCAATGGTTTCTCCACCTAGATAATATTACAGGACGTTTGGCCCGCTGGAGCATTCGCTTATCAGCTTTCAACTTTGACATAAAACATAAACGTGGTAAAGACCACCTAATTCCCGATGCCTTATCACGCTCAATTCCCATAAGCATAATTAATTATGACAGTTCCAAAACAAATGACGATTGGTTCAATTCACTCTATGCTAAATGCAGTAGCAACCCAAGCTCCACCCCAGATTATATTATAAATAATAACAAATTATACAAATATTCACAAACTAACTCTTTATTACAATCAGAATATAACTGGAAAGAGGTTATCCCATTAGAGTATAGAATACCACTAATTACCGAAAATCATTCTCAACCAACTTCAGCACATTTCGGAATTTTCAAAACATACCAAAGGTTGAAAATGAAATATTTCTGGCCAGGTATGTACAGAGATGTTTGCACCTTAGTGTCTAAATGTGAAATTTGTCTTGCATACAAACATCAAAATCAATTAACTATAGGATTAATGGGCAAACCAAAACATTGTTCGCGACCCTTCCAATGTTTATCAATCGATCTTATAGGTCCCTTACCTACTTCCCATAAACACAATAAATACATTTTCGTGGTCACATGCTGTTTTTCAAAATATTGTCTTCTATATCCAATTAAAAGAGCGACTTCTTCAGTAATTAAACATATTCTGGAACATTTAGTATTTATGACATACGGTATACCTGAGACAGTAATTCTTGATAACGGTCCCCAGTTTACAAGCCAAGAAATGACAGACTTATTTAAATTCTACAATATTCCAAAAATTCACTACACTCCACGTTATTGTGCTCAAGTTAATACAGTTGAACGCTACAATAAAACTTTGATCACAGCAATTGCTTCCTTTGTCCAAAATGACCATAGGTCATGGGATCTTCACTTAAACAAAATTCAATTTGCTGTTAATGCTTCAGTGAACGAAACCACTAAATTTACTCCTGCATTTCTTGTCTTCGGACGCGAGCTAGTAACTTGTGGTTCCATTTATAACAAAACAGACACGACTGATGAAATAATATTCGCACCTCATGACGAATATGCTGACAACTTAGGCCTTCTCAGTCCATTATTCTCTGAAGTTCAAAAACGTCTTTGGCAAGCTCACCAATCCAATGCCTTAACTTATAATAAACATCGCCAAAATTTGGAATTTAACATAGGTGATTACGTCTGGAAACATAACTATACTTTAAGTTGTTCAGACAAATACCACTCTGCTAAACTTGCTCCAAAATTTACTAAATGTATCGTCACAAAAAAGATCTCTCCACTTATTTATGTCTTATCAGATATGTTCGGTAAGTCACTCGGACGGTGGCATATCAGGGACTTGAAACCCCTTCCCAAAATTCCAAAATAGAACTTAGTCTTCTCTTATATTTTCATCGGTTTACTTTGGCTTAACATTAATTACTGTTTTCAACTCGGCTTATTTTAGAATTATCAAATTTTACTACATACTTACGTACAAACTTACTAACGTACAAACATAGTTACGTACATACATACTTACGTACATACATACATAGCTACCTACCTGGTTGTTGTTACAACAGCGTTATTTTTCTCGAATGTTTTTTTTACTGTACATAGCTACAATTCTATCATTATTTCATTACTCATTTCATTAAACTTTTGGATTACTCATCGAATTATGGCTTTAGGTCAATTTATAACTTTTGTTTAGTAATAACTTACTACTTACCTTCTCAGTGAGCTATCTCGCTTTAGTTATGGTATTATACCATTATTTTTACCTTGAGGTCCTCTTTTGTTCCTCCGGTACTTCTAAATGGAGCGACAGTAACTTGCGTATCCGTTCTTTACTAGAAGCTTGTAAATAATATACTATCATCTATCATCCAATATCAGCGGTTGATAACTGATTTTAATAAATAAGCCTTTATCATGCTGAGAACATTTTGAGTTTATCCTTTAATTTAAAAGTAAACTCTTGTATGGTCGTTTTGGGTTGTTACTAATGTTCAACCAAAACTTTGTTAGAATGATGTATGACTGTGTGAACATTGTATGTAAGTTTTTAATTGTTCTCCTGTATAATTATCATTGTTAATAACACCATCATCTTCTAAATTGCTATCCATCTCATCCATTACTTACATTAATTCATTTAGTTTAATTTTCCATTGTTCTTGTTTTTATATAAAATGACAGTGTGTTTTTTAGAAAAAATCCTTTCTTTAGCTCTCAGGATTTTTTCTACCAGGGCAGACCGGGTATTGTAACGAGGCTGTTATAGCTTGTTACAGAGCTTTACCTTTTTATTGTTTAACTTTTTAAAAAAAGCTTATTTTAAATTAAGTGTATTCAGTTCCTATTTCAAAATTCAAAATTCATTTGTTGTTTTCAATCAATCATCGGCCTTCTCATTCGATCTTCAGTTCTGCCAGCGCACAGTCGCCCATTATTTTACCAGTCTTCAAGAACATTCTTTTAAAGTGTACCTAATTACAACAGTTTGTGTGTCTCGAAATTGTTTATATACCTACTGCAGAAGGCACCATTGTAAGTGTTTACCCATATTATTTGCCATCGTTTGTTAGTTTTTCTTTTCTATGTACTTTCTCTCTTAACATGTGCCTATGTTTGTTCTAGGTGCCTTCATTTTACAAAATAAAAATAACTTAACACACCGTCTATCCGAATTTTACTCTTCAACTTAAATCCTGAACTCCTGAACCGCACGCAACGTGACAGAGTAAAAGGAAGACAACCGGTGAAATTACTTATACATAGGTACATACATACATACATCTATCACGTCTCCATCCCTTACGGGGTAGACAGAGCCTAAGGTAACAAGACCTACAGGCCACGTTTAGCAAGAAACTGAGGGCGTAGAGGTGGAAAGTGGAATCAGAATAGTAATGGGTTGCTAGCCGCATCGCCTATAACATGATTCCTATGATTTTCGCCCATTCCCTCGATGGGTTTTTACCATTTGCGCGGGAAGAGAAGCAACTGGCACATTCTATGTTTTTTCTTTGCTCCCAGACCAGCGTGGAAATTACTTATTCTGTTAGGTATTTATAATAGTATTCTATCCTAGCTCTCTAGGCTGGCAACGCATTTGCAATCCACTAGGATGGGTAGTCGCTTACCATCAGGTTAACTCCTGCAAGCAATAATGACGGGCAAGATCGCAGGCAAGAGACGAGTGGGACGTAGAAAGAAATCGGTGCTCCGTAACATAAAAGAGTGGACGGTCTCTTCAGCAACAGAACTTTATAGGCTCGCAGGCAATAGAGAAGGAAGGACTAATCCCTGACCTTCACTAGTTAGAGAGGCACTTGAAGAAGGAGACCTCCAACACATGTCGTTCAACTCAGCCTCTCTTTATAGTTTCGAATTGCACTGTTTTACTTATTAACCCAAAACTTTTGAACTTTTCTACGTCGAGGAAACACTCCTCGAACTTTACGCAACGCGATAAATTACTTCACTTATCTACGGCCCAATGCCGTAATAGAATTAGAAGAAGAGTACAAATAAGGGATCAAACTCGGAAGCTACTTATCTAAAAGTAATCCACCAGTGAGCCGCAAAAGAGGGCAAGTTTTTTTCCGATTAATATTAAAATCTCACTGATGCCTTCATACCGCCTTGTTCGAGTTTGGGGACACAGAGACGGTGGGAAACGGCCAACAAAATTGGTTCAACTTTTTGAGGATGTTATAAGATTAGTAAATTATAATAATATTAAGTAGATACAGACGTACCTAGTGAATAATCCTTTCCCATCGTGAACACACGAATTCCCGAATGATTCCGACGTGTCTATGAGTCTGCCTGAAGTACATACATACTTACATAATGTATATATATCAGGTCTTTATCCCATACGGGGTAGACAGAGCCTAAAGTAACAAAACCTTAAGGCCACGTTCGGCATGATTAAGGGCGTATAGGTGGTAAGGGAAATCAAAGTAGTGATGGGTTGCTAGCCGCATCGCCTGTGACACATATATCCTATGTGTTGCTTGAAGTAGCTTGACAAATACGAACATTTACGAGATAATAAGATTGCTTAGTATTCATAGTACAAGCTTTGCTTGGTTTGGGACTAGGTCAATAGATGGCAATCGTCCCATATTCTTTTCATAAAACAAGGAAGGCAATGCCCATCAAGGGAATGGGGGAAAATCTTAGGAATCATGTTATAGGCGAATTTTATCATCTCAAACCATCATCGTCGTTTCTTCTTCGTCTACATCACCTGAAGACACCCGGAGCGTCCATTTGTTCCACGTACATAGCTTTTTGTACTTTCGGTCACAAAATACGTCGCGAACGCGTTTGCGTTCAAATGTCAAACACTAAGGCAACGTCATTTACTTGAGTTTTTCAAATACCGGTATCAGTCTCGAACAAACCCGACTTGCTCGCTGCTGTATTCAGCCGCGTGTCCTTCCAGAAACTTCGGCGTCGGGCGCGGAACCCGCCGCCATTAAACGGCGTTTAGGCAGACAGGTGGCCACAACTTCTGGAAACAACGACGATCGGTAATTGATTGCACGTTTGATTCGTAGCCAATGTTGAATATCTTCGCCAATTACGAAGTTTATTTGCTTAATGACGAGTGTTCTTTGATTTGGGAAACGTTTCTAGTAGACTACAAGCTCATGGAAAAAAACATGTGAAATGAACCAGCGTGAATGAAGCTTAGAAGGCTGTTACTATATCATAAAATAACTCTGAGCGCTATGCCGTCATTTCTGAGCGGTACATTTATAGAATTTCTCAGGTACAAGTGAGGAATTACGACTAATTATTAATTTACGGAGTTTTTATAGCATATCGATGATTAAAAATAAATGTCGAAAAACCTAGTGCCGCTTTAAAGTGGTGGTGCCGGAAGTTAGTGCATTTTTTTTTTCAATGTATGAGAAACCAAAGACATCGGAGCTTCTATGAAATCGTTGCTAGATTATGTAATTGTTCCCCGTTTAGTGGATATCCACGATTTTTGAAATTTCCCCTATTTCGAATTTACCCCAATGCACCTTAAATGTATTTCTGTAAACTACGACATTGACTTGCCTCGTCCATCAATGAGACCGAAGTTGCATGAACTAAAACCCATTAGCTACCTTGCTACACCGCGGCCACAACCGATCCGACTGAAGTTATAACAGTTTCCAACTTGCTTACGGAATCACAGCAAGGATACACTATATGAATTGCTTTCTCGATGAGAATAGTTATTTACTGTTAACTTCGGCGTATGTTAAGATATCGTGATGATATTATTCATCGTCTGCAACCTGATCAGATCCGCACAAAGAAACATACATACCAGTGGCGTGGCATCCATAGAACTCGATTCCCACCGGCTTGCCTATTTTAAGGCATTTGGGCACTGTGCAGAATTAAAGGAAAAGGCTAGTAAAATTCCCTTCGGCTTGCCTTTTGATTTACTTGACGTCACGCCACTGATATAATAATATACATTCACAAATCACGTCTATATCTTACAGGGTAGACAGAGCCTTTATTTTTTTAACGGTAAGGAATTCTTTATGGATGCTCTAGGCACGGGGATGCGAAATAATCCGAAGGGGTATACCCAAACTAAAAACTCTCCGGCGTTGCCTCAATCCGGTGTGAAAGACGTGAGTTATGTACCTATGTATGTACAATGACTATCAAATGAATCAAGAATATTTACTTCTTAATTTTTTATGTTTACTTTTACGGTTTTACCGTTAGAAATTAAATTTCTAAACGACACTGAAAATTAGAACATATAGAAAAATCCGAAGAGTAAAGTTATGGCCGGGCAGCGCCTTCTCTCGTCCCTGATGACCAGTGGATGTTCCACGGAAGTTTGTAATTGTGTCGCACAGACACATCATTCAAGCAGATGACGCTTAGCGACAAAAAATTGCCTAGTAACAAAGGTCACGCGACAGCTAGTAACAGATAGTAAAATTCGAAGGCTTACCCACCTGCTATGGGTGGTGTAGGGGTACAGCACGCGTCACGGAACGACGAGGATCCAGGTTCGATTCCCAGCCATAGCTTTACTTTTTGGATTTTCCTGTGTCATTTAGAAATTTTATGTATGCATTGTAATATCCATAGAAGACGACCTTATGTGTGTCGGCAAAACGATAAACCCTTCCTATTTAAGTTCATTGTTGCATTAACTGGCCAATCGCTCATTGCCCATTGTACTGGCGCAAATTAGAGCGCGCTACTAATCGCCCCCGGCTATTGTAGCGCCCAAATTAATCAGATATTAATACATTGTGCTGAACCTGCAGTGGTTCCCGCTACATAGTTGGCAATTTTACATTTTTTTTTTTATAGTTATAGTCGGCGGTGGCGTGACGTCAAGTTTCAGAAGGCAAGTCGAAGGGAATTTTACTAGCCTTTTCGTCTAATTTTGCGCAATAAAGTGCCTAAATAGCGCAAGCCAGTGGGAATCGAGTTTTATGGACCCCACGCTACTGATAGTCGGTATATAGCGCATAAAAATTAAAAAACTCAATTGTTGTGATTCATAAAGGAAACAATCAAATAGAATGGAAAAGTCATATATGAAATAAAATAAAGCGAAGCCGAAATTAATGATTATTGCCGTCTGGCAGCTGTTATAGTCGATATAGATAATTAATGGTTAGTCGTTGTATGGCATAGTCAATGAAATTCGATACATACATAACATAACATAAATCACGTCTTCATCCCTTACCTACGGGAAAGACAGAACCTATAGCATTCCCGCCTAATCCTCCGATGGGCTTGTGTGATACCTAATGAAAATACTGCCTTAAAAGGTAACACCAATCGATGAAGTCAAGTTATTCGATTAAAATATCCGAAACGACCTTGCGCTTTGTACAGTCAAGTGTAATAATATGTATATAGACAAAGTTTCAAAAATAAGTACCATACGCTCTTACACCAGCGTAATAAGGGCGTAAGGGACATATTTTTGAGAAGCTCCTATCGATACTTATTTTAGCACTTGACCGTACATGCCGCATTAAAAGGTACCTGAAGACTAACTGAACAGATTTATATGGCGAGTTCGAATAAGTGCATTAGAGGGGGGAAGGCCTAGCCAGACGGACGTTCCGGGACCAAATAGGGACGTTTTGATAAAAGGTCAAGTCAAGAGTACTGCTGAGTATGACGGCCCAGCGCTGGAACTCGCCGCTGCTGGAGCGGTATGTCTGACGCTCCTTTGCGACGTTTGTAATAAGTTTGTTATAGGTTAAGTGTGAATTTGTTTTGTTTTTCTTCTTTTGTTGTTACTAACTTTAGACTTATTTTTTGTAATTATTAACACTGGATTTAATGTCTAAAATTTCAATTTCAATTTCAATTTCAATTTCATTTATTTGCATCATTTCCATTGTTAAAAAATACAATTTGAATAGCCCGATTTCGAATAGCCTGAATAAAAGATTTGAATTTGAATTTCTACCATAAACTGACGAGCATATTATGAAGAGATTGATGAATGTGAATGAAGTGAAAGAGCTACATAATACCAGGATCGTAGCAAGTACAACTAGTTAGCGCCTACCCCTATGGAAAAAAGCGTGACGGTATGTATGTATCGTCTGAACTCATGTCTGGTACTGCTTAGTGTGCCTCTACTCTACTGCCTCGACTGTCGCGAATCCGCAATTTTCAGCTTAGCCAAAAGACAAACGTTAGCGTGCTCAATTTGCGAGCGCGGTCAATCCTTTGCTCCATTATCGGTGAATTTTCCGACTGGCTGGCCCCAGTTTTATCGGAAAATGTACTTTAATTCAGGTCGGGAGTAGTACAGCTACTGCCACTACTAGTTGTATAGGTATTTTTGCGAGCTGAATAAAAGGTATACGCAACTGAGTGTCCTAAGTGTTGTAAACCAGTTTTCTAGAGGCGTAACCGAGATAATAATAATAATATAGCCTTTTTATTCCGAATTCGCTACAACTTCAGTAAGTATGTTGTTTTTTTATTTTTATTAAATTCCTTCACCAAAAAGTTAATGGCAAATTTTAAATGTAACCGAGATAAGGAGTTGTCAAAAAAACATGCGATTGGTTGCAAGATCTTTCTACAAAAAAAAATACACTTGATATTTTACAAACATCACCCTTGTTTCGTTTTTTTCAAGACGATGCCATTAGGACTGCTGGTGCAGTGCCGGCCTTGTCTTTTAAAAGCCGTCGTGTTATAACAAGTTGGGAAAACCCCGCTAGTCCATCCCAAATTCTACACGTACGGTGCAAGAAACAGAAGAAGAAACAGTAGTGGAGCGCCATTCATCGAAATGGTGTTGATGAAAGCTACGTTCCCGTCGAGAAGTATGTACAACTAGCTGACCCGGCGAACTTTGTTCCGCCTTAAATTTGAAAAATTCCAGTGGTTTGGGCTGTGCTATCCCGCGGGAACTATGCAATTTTCCGGGATAAAAACTATCCTATGTCCTTTCCCGGGACTCAAACTATCTATATACCAAATTTCAACTAAATCGGCCCAGCGGTTTAAGCGTGAAAAGGTAACAGACAGACAGACAGACAGAGTTACTTTCGCATTTATAATACATATTAGTAAGGAAGTAAGGACTAGTAAGTATAAGTAAATAAGTAAATAAATAATAAGTAATAAGTAAATAAGTAATAAGTATGTAAGTATAAGTATATAAGTAATTAAGTAAGGATAGAGTCGATTGTTGCAAATTAAAAAAGTCCTTCATGTTTTAAGCCGTACAGTCTTCAGAGAAAAGGTAACCACAATACAGGTAAACATGCCGAGGGCGTACCTTTTTTCTGCAGCCGGCTGCAGTCTTTGAATTTTAAATCTTATTAAAGGAATTCCTTGGTCGACTATACAAAAATTATCGCAGCATTTACGAGAAAAGGACGAACGAAATTTAGCGCAAGCCAGCCGTATAATGCAGTTCAGTTAGGTGATGTAACACTGTGCGAGTATAATAATATGTTTTGTGTTGTATATTCTGTTTTATGCGGAAAGGAAATTTGCATGAAAATATAATTATGCGTGGCACGCGAGCAGCTGTTTTGCGCGGGTTAGCTCACGGGTTCCGGAGTAGCGAGTTAGTTTGTCCCAATTTCTTGGGACCCTGCGCGCAAGAGCGCTTACGGTTAGTTATTCGTAACCGCACCGTTTCGTTACCTCGAGAAATTTATTGATAAAAAATGTTCCATGCTGGTCTGGGAGCAAAGGAAAAACATAGAATGTGCCAGTTGCTTTTCTTCCCGCGCAGATGGTAAATAGCCCATTGAGGGAATGGGCGAAAATCTTAGGAATCATGTTATAGGCGATGCGCGGCTAGCAACCCATCACTATTTTGATTCCATTTTCCACCTATACGCTCACAACCTTGCTAAACGTGGCATGTAGGTTACCTCAAGCTCTGTCTACCCCGTAAGGGATAAAGACGTGATTTGTGTATGTGTATGTAAAAAATGTTTCCTACCCCGATTTCACTATGTGCATGAGACTCCTTTTGCCACTTTAGAAAAGGGGGGTTACAAGAGAGACTCCAGGCAGATATCAATGTCTGTACCGAAATCTGAAGGTTGAAAGCTGGTAGTCGCAATGAATTTATGCATTTGATAAAAAAAACTTTGATAGCGCGGTGTAGAGTACGAATGACGTCATCGGCGGTAGCTAGCGCGTCGTAGCAGCTTGTTTTTGAAAACTTGGCGGCACTAGGCTGCATCACCTTTAAAAGTCCAAAGCCACAAACAAATCGGTTGTGCCATAAACGTACATACTCTGCATAGAGGCGACAACGCTCCGGTGCAGCGCACGGTCACGCGACGCACGTGGGTAAAATGTAGGCGGTCGTTTCCACAGCAGTGCACGCACACGCTACGCACGAAATGACCAATGGACCCACGTGGGTGACATTATAGCGTGTCCGTGCATACCATGCGGTGCTAGGGCGTCGTCTTTGCGTAACGTGCACAACACGAATTGGCAGTCGGACCAAGTTACTTTCACAATAACATGAACCGTAACCGACAATATTGACTTATATCTGTCAGAAAATCCATGAAATATTCTGATTACTAAAAGATACATCCCTTGTGCCTGCAATAAAAAGCAGCGTGCTAGGGTGAAAGACGCACACAAAGCAACAAACAAGCAAGAACGCGGTCATTCTATCCGTCCATTGTTAACTGATTTAGAATGTATCCAGCCAAAGTTACAAAGATCAAACTCTACAAATAAATGGATGCTGTTACAAAGATCAAACAAAACATTCATAGCACGCTCCGGTAAGCAGAGTTGCGTGCGTTCAACTATACCCGCAGTCTGGGTTTCTCATTGTTTGATCTTACAAAAATGTATTGGACGTTGTTCGACTGTTTCTTTTTTATACCACGTCGGTGGCAAACTAGTTTAAAGCGGAACGAAACGTTAGCAACAAATCGTTAATTTTGTTGATTATAGGCGATGCGGCTAGAAACCCGTCACTATTTGATTCTGCTTTCCACTTACCCGCAATCATGCTAAACATAGTCTTTAGGTCTTGTTACCGACGTGATTATAAAAATTAAAATATAAATATATTTTAATATATTTGCTAATTGGCCGCCAAGGGCTCTTTTACATGTCTTTTTTTTAGACTAAGAGCGTATTCGGAAAGACCATCATTGCCAAGAAGAATGCGACGCAAGAAACTTGACAGGAAGTCATATTTTCAAAGTAAAATACATTAAGCTACTACGATACTTAAATTCTACTTAAATTAAATACATTTATAAAAGGGATGTATATAAGGTCCCCGAGCTTTAAATTATATTAGTCTTTACTAGAGATGTATATATATTTAGATATGTATTTGCCGATTTTTGTACTTCGAAAAGGGAAACATGAAAGCCTCCATAGTTAAAATCTGAATCGCTTGATTGTTAGTAACGCAGTCGCTCCGGCGGCCATTCGTGACGGTTGATGGTAGCTGATGCAGTATAAGTACAATATCTAATAAGTGATGGTGTGAGGCGCGTCTTCCTCAAGCCCTCCCTGAACGATGCTACGGAGGCAGACTGCCTGATGGAGGTCGGTAACCGATTCCCCAGCCTTTTTTTTTAACGTGTGGAAAATGCACCTTATGCATTCCCGCGCTCGGGGCAGCAACGGGAGTATGACGGGCTCTCCAGCTCGCCACTGCCTTCCCTAATGGAAGGGAGAGGCCTACCGTCTAAAAACCGACACGTTCCCTCCAGGCCATGGACTGTGAGAGTTAGGTGTCACCGCGACCAACCGATTCCCCAGCCTAGCAGAGTGAACTGCAATAAGCATAAGGCAATGTAAACGGCCCTTACAAATCTGCTTCGCCTAATTGTAACTAATGCAGCGTGGGCAACGGCTGGCATTTACAGCGGCTAATGGAGATCCTGTTTGGATGTTCGGACGTACAGTCGGGCAGGCAGTTACATTACCTGCAAGTGTACCGTGAATCATAAATTACGTAGCCACAATGCTAGCAAGGAGTGTTATTTCTCTTGTTCTAACTAGCTTCTGCCGCAACTTCGTCTATGTAGAATTAGACTTAAGAATTGATACATACATACATACATACCGTCACGCCTCTTTCCCATAAGGGTTGGCAGAGACTACTTTGTTCCACTTGCTACGATCCTGACATATTTCTTTCGCTTCATCCACAGTCATCAATCTCTTCATACATGCTCGTCGGTTTCGGGTACTCATGACCGGACCTTTTTCCAAAACGTCTCCTATTTGGTCTCGCAACGTCCGTCTAGGCCTTCCCCTCCCAACGTAACCATTCACACTCCCCATATATATCTGTTTAGTTAGTCTACTTTCATCCATCCGCTCTACATGCCCAAACCAACTAAGCATACTTTTTTCTATCCTAGTCTCTCTAAGAATTGATGTTGATAGTATATTCTGCAATCATCATTTACGTAGCGACAATAGGCATCTACGATCTTTGACATGTTTATAGCTATCTTGCGGGAACCATGCAATTTTCCGGGATAAAAAGTAGCCTATGTTTTAGGCTAGAGTACTAGCTATCTCCATTCCTAATTTGATCTAAA
Organism: Pandemis cinnamomeana; assembly: GCA_932294345.1. Taxonomy (NCBI): domain Eukaryota; kingdom Metazoa; phylum Arthropoda; class Insecta; order Lepidoptera; family Tortricidae; genus Pandemis; species Pandemis cinnamomeana. The sequence goes on from OW028712.1 coordinate 2,626,833, forward strand.
TCCGTTCTGTCGTTTTAACGTGAAGAGGGAACAAACACGCGCTCACTCACAACTTTCGCATTTATAATACTAGTAGGATAGCTGTTAGCTGGGCGCAGAATTAAAATTTGTATCCCAAGCAACTTGTTTCTATTATTCTATTATTGTTATTTGTTTTCTATTATTGGTTGTCCTATTGTCTACTTTGTTCTTTGTTTCTGTATTGTTTTGTACTGATTTGTGGTGTTCAATAAAGAGTATTTGTATTGTATTGTATTGTAACTTGACCGTTCTCGACACTTCCAACAATTATCATTGTATCTGAACTAAAATACACAAAACTTTTAGAAATTAGTATTTACTTAAACCTACTTCGTAAATCCCTGTTCAGTAGTTAATGGGTTTATCGCGAAACGAGAGGCAGACAGAAAGACAGACGTGGCGGACTTTCTTTTAATAATTATGTAGTGTAACGATATAGGAAAAAAATGAAGTAAGTAGGATGAACTCTGTTATCCGCGAGCTACCGCGGCAATTACATTTCGAGGGTAGTGAAATAAAAAATGTCTCAGACCGCAGGAACTCGTCGCACAAGCCTAAGGCGAGGGCTATAAAAATGCAACCTGAATTCTTTATCACCGAGGTGTGTACACAATTTTACGTCTTCTGCAGGCCAGAAAGTGGAAATTTCGGTTCGCGTAGCGGGCGGTAAAATGCTACTTACCCGGGCGACGCAAAAACTGTAAAAGTTACATGATACTCGTAGCTCTATTGCATTATTACTAGCACGCTTACTTACTTGTTTTTAGAAATACTCGAGGTTCAAGCGAGCGGAGTCGCATACGAGTACATATTTTATATAATAATATATACCAAGTCTTTATCTCTTACGGGCCTAAGAATAAAGACCACGTTTAGCAAGATTGCTGAATGAGCGGAGTCGCAGGTTTAAATAAATGAACAAAACATAAACGGTCAGGTTTATTTTGTATACAATATTAACATTTCTGTACGATAGACAATAATAATTTCAACACAACAAAAGCTGCCAGTAATTACGATGATTTACTACTAAGTGCGCAATAAAATATTAAGTTAGTTTAAAAGGCGCGTCCCCGTTATAGCCACCTTTGTAGTTGGCCCTAATCTGCGTGTAATCCTTACCTGTACAGTTAATCTTGTGTAATTGCGGTGTCAGATTGTAATTAACGATATTAAAACGATATATCGGCGAACTCTGATCCTCTAGTGTAATTTATTGTCACAAAAAACGTTTCGAACGACTCCTCGCGTTAACGCCTTCATTACTTTCCTCTTCTCCCATATATATCTCTACTATAATTTAAGGCTCGGGGGCCTTATACATCCTTTTTATAAATGTATTTAATTTAAGTAGAATTTAAGTATTCTTACCGTATTTAATTTTGAAAAAAATTACTTTCTGCCAAGTTTCTTGCGGCGCATTCTTCTTGGCAATGATGGTACCTATTCATAAATGCGCTGGTAGTTTCAAAAAAGACATATAAAAGAGCCCATTGCAGACAATTTTCAAAAAAAAACTTGCGTTTTTTTTCCTTGTTCCCTCACTGCTAAGGATCGTGACCACATACGATCACTTTCCAGCTGCTGTCATAATGCGGAGTGAACTGCGCCCTCTTCATCATGTCACACCATCTTGTAGGTGCCCTTCTCCGAGCACGTCATCAGTTTTGCCCAAGATTATCAGTTTCTCCAGATAGTGGTTTGAAAAATGCATGTGTCCGAAGAAACGGAGCGCTTTTTGTCAACAATGAGCGAAATAGTAGCGCTTTGTTGCGGCACGTTTCAACATTAGTATTTGACATTTTAATGCGCGTTTGTTGCGACGAAATACGTAAGTATTTCTATCTTATTATCTGAGCCTCTGTTGTAAGTTTTGCATCACCTATTCGTTAATCATTATTCATTAGAAAGCTAATTGAGCTGTCTCGTAAAAATACGAATGCCGTTTCATTTATTTATCATCATGTATTCCTAACATCCGTGTGCATGAGCCATCATCATAATAATGGTGTACAAGCTTACGTCAATAGCGTTAACATTTCAAAGAAAAATGTAAAATGTAAAAAGTGGTTACTGTATCGTGCCTCATAATATTACCCGCAAACCCTAATTATGTTAACATTGCGGTGACTTGTCTAAATTTAGTATTATTTTCAGCAGCAGCAGTAAGTACTGACCCGGCTCTACATTATTACAGTTCATTTGTCATCATTTTGGTACATCCGCTGAAATAAGAATAATTATACAAATGTTTAAAGCGTGGTAATAAAGACTAATAGAAGGAACGAATAGAAAGGTAACTGAAATTAAACATGTTGGGTCTGAAAAGGCGCACTAAATACTTTAATAGGTTAAGCTTCTAAAAGTTCCACTCCACGTATTTTTATGCACAATTACCGCTGAACGATTTTGTCCGTTAATAAATTTAAACAATGCATATTTTTAAATACAAAATTTCAAATTTACGCTATTACGTGCGGCGGGCGGATGCTTCAAAGTTTTAGAACAGGTGGTCGGAGCGAGTATTGGGTATACTGTAATTTGCGTGTGTGCGTTACACAGATAGTCTAATTCAGAGATTCTCAAAGTTACGCAATCCATTAAAAAACTTTATTTTCATACCTTCCTTTTTTGCTACTTCCATGCTGGTCTGGGAGTAAAGAAAAAACATAGAATGTACTACCAGTTGCTTCTCTTCCCGCGCAGATGGTAAAATCCCATCGAGGGAATGGGCGAAAATTTTAGGAATCATGTTATAGGCTATGCGGCTAGCAACCCATCACTATTTTTGATTCCCCTTTCCACCTATACGCCCACAATAATGCTAAACGTGGCCTTTAGGTCTTGTTACCTTAGGCTCTGTCTACCCTGTAGGGGATAAAGACGTGACTTATGTATGTATGTATTCCTTTTTTGGCATCAAACAAAGAAAGTAATAAAACTTATAATCACTCCTCTGTGGTCGAGCATCGGCATGGTCCTATAGAGTATGTTCAGACAAACTAGTCTCGAATGCATTCGCGTTGACATTTCAATTACTACGGACCTTTGCGCTGCCAATTCTGTCAGCCCTTGATCTGTGTAGAGCGAGATTGTCTTTCAGCGCATTTCGACCACGACCGCCATCAAAATTAGTTTTTCACGTCCCGTTGCTAACCTGTTTTGAAGCCCCTTTCTACATATATGGAGCCTAGAGGTGACTCAACCATACGACTGGACCATAGGACTGGACTGACTCTGTCACTCTTTTTGAAAACACATCACTCGAAGGTACCATTTGAAAGTGAAAATATTAGTACTTATACCTGTTACTAAACAACTACAGCTCAAATTAAGTTAGAGCTTTTAGTAATTATTTTCCAATCTACTCGTATTTCAAATTCAGTACAATTTTTCACCACTTTCGAGTGATATTTTCACATAGTAATATGTGTTTGCAAAAATTCGCCCCCTGGGGCACCTTATACTTTGGGAACAGCTGTCCTAACTTTATAAATCGGCAAAGCCCTCCCAAGCAGAGCCTTCGCAACATTTCCTCACGGTAAATAGAGTTTAACTATGGCTTCGTTAGTTGAAGAGTTATTAAAAATAACTTGCTTACACAATCTGAAAATAATATTAATCTATTAAAATTGCTCAAAATACACTCTTTGCTACATATATACGCGCCTTATGCGTCACGTTTGGAACGCATACCTAAGCAATTTTCATCGCAGCGTAAACTCAATGACGCTCTACGTATATGCTTAACGCATATTTACTAAGTATACCTAAGTACGTACGAAGTAAACCACAGGGTAAACGCCGTGACGCGATTTATGCGTCATGTTTTAGACGCATACCTTCCAAACCATTGTTCAACGCAGCGTAAACTCAGTGACGCTACGTATGCTTAACGCATATCTACTAAGTATAAGTACGTACGGAGTAAGCCACAGCGTAAACGCCGTGACGCGACTTAGACGCATACCTGCCAAACCATTGTTCAACGCAGCGTAAACTCAGTGACGCTACTTATGCTTAACGCATAACATTTAAGTGTAAGTACGTACAGAGCACACGTAAACTCAGTGTCGCGACTTCCGCGAAGCTACTCCGAAATCGAATTTGATTTTCGAAGTTCGCATCGCACCTCTCATTCTCAAATTAACGTCTTGTGTGAGCACCAAATGAACTTCAATTATCGAATTTTCCAGAATTTAATTACGAGTCAATACGCCACCGAGTTTGAGTCCACGCAGTGCGCTATGAAGAAGTCAATCAAGTACAGATTTTCGCCTTAACGTCCACGTACACCTCTCAAAAGTCTGTGCCGTATGAACAGACTATTACGCAGTGATAGTTCCACATTAAAAACGTGACGCGTAAGTCACGTCACTGCGTTAACAAGGCGTCAGCTCACACCGATGTGACTGACCCTTATACCACTACAATTCTTCGTTAGGATTGTGCAGACTTTAAGAAATCAGCCATGTTTGTATGCAAAATGAATGAAAACAAAGATCCCTCGATCTTTTTTCCCTAATTCACTCGTCTTTGTATCTAGTTTATGTTTAGTTTCCCTTATGTTTCACTTTTGCTTACAGTCGAAGAACTCATATAAAATTCAACCACGTTCGAATCTACACATCGCAAAATTTTATTAAGGTCCCTTTACAACATGTGTTCGACTTGATAAGCATAGCTTTTAAAATAGAAATACCCTCAGTAAAATCGCAAACTGAACCCCTTCTGTGTAATAGAGAAAATAACGATAAAATCCAAATGGCTAGGCCGACAAAAATACAGGGTTTTGTCATAGGTCCGATCCAAATTATGCAAATAGAGAACTCCGAATGAACAAACACTGATCTCAGCCACAGTTGTATCATTCACAGTATAGATGAATAATTTCGTTTTAATTTAATGCATGTAACTACGTCATCAATACAATTATTTTTTTACATGAAGTCTTAGGACGGCCTTAGACAGACTGCATGAGAGGTTCGTGTGCGATTGAAGTCGCCTTCAAACCGACTGCTCTGACTATTGTATTGCCATATTCCCAAACATTGAATTGAATTCAATGTTGTATTGAAAATTGTATTGAAACTGCTGATCACTCCAAACAACGACTGTTTAAAGCAGTCTGTCCATGCCTTTTAATCATTTTTTTGTGCGCTAGCTGTTATTCTGTGATCAATCTTGTGTATTTCTAAGATTCTTTTTTTTCAAGTGGTATAGGACGATTGCAGAGCCACCAGATACGTACTCGGCTTCAGGCGTCTGATGTCAGAGCGTATCATCAGGCGTAAAAATCAGACCAATTTGAACCCTGGAGGCATACTCCGTTCGTTTCGTTCTGTTCGGGGAGTGAGGGAGACGGTAGATCACTTTTCACCATGTTGTTTTTCATGATGTTTTTCCTTCACCGAAAAGCGCATGGTAAATTTCAAATGTAATTTCGCACATCAATAAAATTCAGAATACTCAGAGGAACCCGGGATTCGAACCCACGACCCTCTGCTTGAGAGGCCATGTCAAACTAGGCTACCACGGTTTCAGACCCCGTTTAGACCATCCAAATCCGGGGGATGAAAACTGGTTATTACCAGTTAAACTGCAACGTTATTCTACTGCGTCCGCTAGATACCAATGTAAATTCGTAGTCTCACGAATTTTAATGAGGGTAGGTTGTGCAAAGTAACGCTCCGTCGTTTGTTTAGGACACTTGTGACGTTTTTAGAAAAACGCTGATCTGAACTTCGCTAGTGGGCGGACAAATAGATTTACTTGATTGGACGAACTGATCCAAACTTGGTACGGGTGACGGGTTTGCTACTTACCAATATCTCATGTAATCTAACACTGCGCTCGCAGCATAAGCCCGCTATCTCTTTCTACCCTCATGTGTCACAGAAACTGTATGCGATTGCGATCCTCAGCACTGTTTGAGTGTACCGACTCCAATTAAAGATTGTTAGTGTGAACAGGACAGAAAGATACGAATTTCGAATTTCTATTCATAAAATGCATATTACACGAAGTCGTCTATAAAAATGTTTATACTCTTTTTACTATCCATTGAAGTTTCGAGTACCAGTTCGATATTCCAGGTCCTTATTAAGCAGCGGATTGAATGGTTTTAAGAGGAGAGTAGCTTTATACAGTTTTGATTGGTTTTTTGTACGTCTATCCAATTAGTTTCGGTCGCAGTTCGATTTATTACAGTGCAACCATCAATGCGTGTATACGGGCGTTAGTTGTTTTTTTTCATATACAAATATCTGTTGCATCCGGTTAATCTCAATGTTCAATATTTTTAAACACTTAACCTTCTTTGAATTACCTAATTTGTTAAAACACTAAGTACAGCTCTACTGATTTAGCCTGTTGTTTAAAAAAAATTGTTGGCCATTTATTTGTAGTCGTTACTCGTTAAGTCAAATGGTTTTTTTATAACGACGTATTAGACCACGGAAAATCTAAAACATCCAGGTAGCTAAAAAAGGTTTCTCTTCAAAAAAAGTCATATCCATCGAAACTTCTCTCGGAACTGGCAACTAAACTACGAAAAAGCTTGTTCCTCGTGTCGCTTTGACTCGTTGTCGCGAAATACTTTTTATATTCGCCTATCGTTGGGAAAAACACGCTTCCCAAGGCTTTGAATGAACACGCAACTTGAAACAAAATCACGTTTAACGGGAACCCGGAAAATATGGCCGTCCCAACCTTAACTTCACGAAAAGGCTCGCTTTTACTTCCGCGTCGCTCGCAATTTAGACCTTTTGTAGAACCGCAAGAGGTCTAAATTAAAAATGGTATTAAAGTGGAAATAAATCGCTTGTAAATGATCGTTCATTTATTAAAAGTGCTGACTACAGCCCACGGGTTTACGTGTCAACGGTTTCCGGCGACTGGACTTTTCTCACATGGCAACACCATTGTGCTTCGAAGAAAAATTACCTAATTGTTTGTTTAGTCTGTGGAGCACGGGAACGTTGGCAAAGAAAGTGACGTGTAGTGGCAGGTTTATTAAAGCTACAATTTTACAGCAACACTGATCAAAAACTCAACCGCAGATTGGTTGATTGGACTAATGTTGCTAGTTTAGGCTTGTAAATTGTGTCTTGTAGCTTCGAAAAAAGGCTTCTGGTGAAGATTTTAATGAATTATAAATTGTATCGTGGTTGTTTTCAGTAGTTACTGTGCAATTTTAAGTGTAAATATTGGACAGCGTTTTGTATCGTGGTAATTTTTTTAGGATTCACTCCAATATTTCTGTAACTACCTAAATCAAAATATTGTCAAGGGAAAAGAAAAAGAAAGAAAGAATATATTTAATCGTTGCGTTGCAGTCAACAACAAATGTAGAAAAAACACAGGTAAGTACAAAATTAACCCAAAATGGTGCATTATTGGTGATCTTATGACGGTGACCATCATTGTGATATAGTAAAAAATTACACTTACAACATGTGAAGATTGTGAAGAGCAACAAAATATGCACAAACGAATACTAGAAATAAAGTTAGACAAATAAGTTTACAAGTCATCATCATCATCATCGCCAGCCCCACTGCTGGGCACAGGCCTCCTCTCACAATGAGATGGCTTGGACTATAGTTCCTGTTAACGCCAATATGCTAACTTTATTATTTTTCCGTGTAACGCCATCTATTGGGCGCCGCCAGAGTTAATGTTCCGCGCGCGACTCGCTAGTTATTAGTATTTAGTCAAAAACACTACCGTATTTCCTTTAAATTATAAGATTGTCATGCGAGCCACTTCCGCTACCTATCCCATTCCCGCACATCCTCAGCGCATACGCGCGACAGAGATAGCTATCTCCGCTATCGGCGAATCGGAAGGAAGAAGATGGCCACCGCCCAGTTCGAGACGGGTCCCGCTGCGCACGCCGTCGCCGCAGGCGTCGCTCCGCTTCAGCTCGTGAAAAACCCATAAACTATTAAATCGAGAGCTCTCGCGATTGTGTTTTATAAGTACTTAGAGTGATTGTGTAGTGGGTGAATTCGGAGTCGCCATAAATGCGCCTGGAGCGACTTAGGCCTCCGGATCCAGCAGCTACCTAGGTGCCGTTAGGTATACGTTCGCCCGCAAACCGCTCGCTCACAATCCGCTCGCTCGCTTCGCTAGGTCTCGCTTATTTCATACGGCCTACAAGTCAGGTTCAATTATAATTTTAACCATTATTGAAAATTCAATATGCCTCCTAAACTGATAACTGAACTCTCAGAAGACCAAATACAATTGCAAGTAGCTTTGTCTCGTCGCAACTCCATATATGCTAGAATACAAAGTATTTACGAATGTTCAAACCGCGCTAAAGATGACGAACATGACAAGGAATCTTTTTTGTGTTCGTGTATAAACTTGGATAATTTACGCAGTGATTTTCATGATGCAAATGATAAATATATCGCGCTCAATTTAAAGTTGAATCCTGATGTGAAGTTAGACGATCAAGCGTATACCTCATTCGAGGACTTATTTTGCCGCATTAAATTCCAACATACAAAAATGACGTCTTCTGAAAGTTCAATTAAATCGTCCGCTAACAATATGCCTAGGCAACAAATTAGGTTACCGCCGATCGAATTAATGTCATTCGACGGCGATATTCGCACCTGGCCGTGTTTTTATGCCAGTTTTAAGGCGACTGTCCATGATAATGACTCGCTTACTAAATCAGAAAAACTATATTATTTGATGGGCAAGTTGTCAGCGAAGGCCCAGTCCGCGTTCGCCGGCACTACGCCGTGTGAAGAGAACTACGATCTCATAATTCGCTCGCTCGTTCAAAGGTATGAGGACAAGCGCATGTTAGCCTCAACCTATTTAAATCAAATATTTGATTATCGCCCTTCGACATCCGCCTCTATTCATAACTTCGAAACGTTCTCAGACAAATTTGTCTCAGCAGTAAATGCTTTAAAAAATCTCAAAATAGATAATTTAGCAGATTTCATTTTACTGCACATCGCTCATAAAAAACTCGACTCTGAAACTGTAAGATTGTTCGAGATGGACTCGCGAAATATTCAAATCCCGCAATTAGATAGTTTGGTGAAATTTGTAAAAGGTCAGTTACGAGTTATGCAGAACACTGATTCGAGTTCAAGTTCGAATTCTAGTAGTACCGCCGCGAGAAAGTTCGAACCTCGGACTTCTGATAAACCGATCAAAATTCCTCAACCTCATTCGTATGTCGCTGTTTCTGACACGCATAAGTGTTTGTGTAACAATATTTTACACGAACACCTATACAAATGTCCCGCGTTTGCCAATATGAATCCTAGTAGCCGCTATGAATGTGTAAAAACACTTAACGCTTGTGTGAACTGTCTGAGTATCAGGCACAAAACTGCAGGTTGCCAGTCAAATGTCGCTTGTAAAATTTGCTCCCTAAAGCATCACTCACTCTTACACTTTGAACCGCGTAATTCGAATTCGAACCCGCCCGCACCTGTCGCGAACCTGGTGATAGCCGCCGCCGATAGTTTCGCGCCTTTGAACTCGCCGCCGCCGCAGCCGCGGTACACGCGCACCGCCGCAGCCGCCGCCATCGCGCCGCTCCCGCCGCCCGCGCACCTCGCCGCACCGACGCGCCAAACGCACATCGATTACGACGATGCGAGCGCTCCGCTATGTTTCACGTCCATTGCTGCGCCGGCAGCTTGCTCCGATAGGAACTCGCCCGCTCAGAGCAAGCAATGTATGTCACCGTTTACGGTTTTACTAGCTACAGCTGTGGTTATTGTTCGCGATCGTTACAATAAACAACATTTTGTGCGTTGTCTTTTGGACAGTGCTTCGCAAAGCCATTTCATTACCGCGGATTGCTGTAAGCGTTTAGGTTTAAGTAAACTCGATCTAAACAATTCGTACTCTAAGGTCATGGGTATTGGTGGGACGGAAAAGCCTGTTAAGGGTTCCGTCAATTTCAAATTCTCGTCTCGTTTTAATTTAGACGTACAATATAACGTTTCTTCGCTTATTGTCGATGATATTACTGACAATTTACCTACCGCATGTATTGACACTTCCGCACTACCGCATCTGGAAGGCTTACCTTTAGCGGATGAGTCCTTCTACGTTCCCGGCCGCGTAGACGTGCTGATCGGCGCCTCGCTTTTTCCGCAGCTACTGCTATCGGGCTTAGTTAGTAGCAACTCTTCCGCGCCTCCCGCGATACAAACCGTGTTAGGCTACGTCATAATGGGGTCGGTCCCCACATCACCTGTACCCCAACATGGAACTCCGCTCTGCTGTTTCGTTCAGTGCAGCAATGAATCCGAATCCGTTGATTCGCCATTCTTTCAAGAAGCTATTGATGCCACACGTAAGCGATACTTCTGTCTCGGAAGAAAGTTAGACTCCGCGTCCGCCCCATGCTCCGCTTGTAATGAGGCCTTTCGCGGATGCATTCAAAATGGGTATCTATTCCCGATTCTCGATGCCGATGGTTGTACCATTCACCCGGTAGTCCGTCTGTGTCCTATATCAACTCAATGATTAGCAATAATATTAAAGTAGACACTTCACCCCAGTGTAAATATCGTTAATTTCTTATCTCTTTGTTTATTTTAGTACCGCTTATTTTTTCTTAAAGGTGACCCTTTAAGGCGGGGGGAATTGTTAACGCCAATATGCTAACTTTATTATTTTTCCGTGTAACGCCATCTATTGGGCGCCGCCAGAGTTAATGTTCCGCGCGCGACTCGCTAGTTATTAGTATTTAGTCAAAAACACTACCGTATTTCCTTTAAATTATAAGATTGTCATGCGAGCCACTTCCGCTACCTATCCCATTCCCGCACATCCTCAGCGCATACGCGCGACAGAGATAGCTATCTCCGCTATCGGCGAATCGGAAGGAAGAAGATGGCCACCGCCCAGTTCGAGACGGGTCCCGCTGCGCACGCCGTCGCCGCAGGCGTCGCTCCGCTTCAGCTCGTGAAAAACCCATAAACTATTAAATCGAGAGCTCTCGCGATTGTGTTTTATAAGTACTTAGAGTGATTGTGTAGTGGGTGAATTCGGAGTCGCCATAAATGCGCCTGGAGCGACTTAGGCCTCCGGATCCAGCAGCACGTGCCACACCCGAGGATTTCGCGGAAACCAAGCCGGGTTTTCCCATCATAAAACCCATACGCCTTCTCATCAAGGATTATAGAGGTATTGTGCATTCCCCATTTCCTTTCTCGTGATCACTCGTATGACAATCTTGCGCCTTGAAGTTCTCCCGCGAAACGTAAAATATTATCCGCCATTTCTCTTATAAACTAGAACCCGCGCCATACAGTCCACAAAAATTCATTTTCCCGCTCAGCTTTGGCAGCTCCAGTTCCCAAGTTTACAAGTATCACAAAATATTATTTGGCCAGTAAAACAAAGACCGAAATAGAAACCAAAATAACATGAACACGTTTCTTTTTTCCTACCTACCAAAGATTTAATCGCATGGACGGTTTCCCTCTGCCCTGCTAGGAAGGATAAACAAAAAAATTAAGAAGATAAAATAAAAACCATTAAAACATTTCTCGACATTTTGTGAATACTTAAAATAACGGCAAATTTTAATGAAACAATTTATCAAAAAATGCAATGTCCGTGTCCCCTGTTATTCTGCGAAATGAACCGTCCCAAAGTAAAATATGTAATGTTCTATGTAGATTTTTTCCTGGAAATTCACGAAATTTCCACAAACCAACCGTTTGTCAACAAACTTTGGTTTGGAGTAATACTCGAAACAGGCGTATTCCGAAGCGTTCGAGATAATATTGAACTGTGAATTGACGATTGAACCCATGAAATAGAGTTTAAGTATTTCTAGATTTGTAATAGTATCCATTGCAAACTTAAAGACTTGAAGTGACATTCATTATTGTATTTTTTTTTATCTTAAAACTTCTACAACAAAAAAAAATCCGATCAAAAAGCAGAAAATTTGAATGTGTTGAACCAAAACAAAGGCACACAAAATAATAATAATGCACGATAATGATACTTTATTTGTGTGAAGATGGCTTACAGTAAATACTGAAGGCAAATATTAGCAATAAATATGGCAGCACAGGCACGCGACTGGCTTATTTGGAATTTAATGAGGCTCGTCTGCTTGGCTGAGTTTGATAGAAAAATACGACCTCATTTTAAGGTATATGTAACTTATTATTACAATTTCTTTCGAAGGTAACGGAATAATTTTAGGTTAAGTACTTCTAAATTATCAATTACAATTTACAAACTGAAACCAATTTTCAAGTCAATCCGTCTACTGAAAGTAGATCAAATGTTTAATATTGACTTGAACAAACTTACAAAGCATGTAATAATTCCTAACTAAACCTAACGTACCTAATAATATTATAAATGATATGAATATGATAGTTTGAGACCCTGGGAAGGGCAAGGGATAGTCTTCATCTCAGAAAACGATATACCGAGTTTGCGCTAAACAAATTCTCCGCAGAAAAACTAGCGAGCAACAGTAAGCTTTAATAAGCCGTGTGCATATAATAAAGAACCTGGAACAAGAAAGCAAGGACGTAACAGAATCAGGAGGCAAGGATTTTCATCTCATCTCGTAAGAAAGGTCAGGCGTAACTCGAGACCATTCAAAGTTAATCCGTGCCCACCCCCGATTGAGTGGCTGGAGTTCCAACAAACGAGATCCGCGTTTGAAAAATTTAAGCTCTCGCGCCACCTGTGATTGCTCCAATTGTTTACTTTTGCGAGTCACCAGAACCATTGTTTGACTAACTTGCCTTTAAAATGTTCGAATTTCACCATGTATGTAATGCTTCCACGATGCCAGAGAAAATTTTAAAGTGTATACTATATGACATTTTTGTTGGCGACTGGCTGGGTTAGAGCCTCATTTTAGTGCATAGTTTGTATACCAACTACTTAAGTTCCAGTTTTAAATTACCTTTCTTTTGTGCTGACATCAATTTTCAGGACAGTTGCTCTGTCAGGTTGCTAGCATAAACAGCTGTTTCGTATTAGGCTCCTACTTAATTTGTTTTCGTATTAGTTTGTGTTATTAAATAGCGGAAACATTTGTAAATTCCGTCGTCAACAATTTTAGAAGATTGTTGTTCGCATTCATATTGTTGAATAGATGTTTACGTCCCACAAGAATCTATTGAGGAATACGTCCAAAGCTTCGTGCATGCCAATTACGTCAAAGTTATTGATTGCATTGAGAAGTCCTACTAATAATGTGAAAGTATGTTAGGATATATTTGTTGCTCTTTCACGCCAGAACGGCTGAACAGAACGCTCTACAAGTTTGGTACATAGATACGTCTTAGTCTGGAACAGCGCATTGACAATTTTTATGGGGTGCCAGTCGGGTTACCTCCGCGTGTGGTCAAGAGCTGCGGTTCGTTTTTGAATCCGTCCGAGGGGAAGAGCAGTGCTTGGTCCGGTGCACCCTGGGCATCGGTTAATAATTTCCTGGCAAATTCTGAGGGATATCGTTATCCGTAGGCTAAGAGCCGGACAGGGGGGAGGGGTCTTTTGACCATTACCGTACAACGTTGCCGACATTTTTGTCACAAGATTTTTGAATACTATGTTTATTACTTTGACATTGGCGAAATCATCGCATCGATCGATGGGGCCATATTAAAAAAGAAGAAGAAGTAGGCTATTTTTATCTCAAAAAGACGAATATAACTTTGGTTACGACCAAAATACTCAAAAACAGACAAAACCCCTATTTCACCAAATCGACAATTGTCGGTGACAATCGACAATCGTCGGTAACAATCGACAATTCGAAATGCAATGCGTATTCAACAGGATGCCATGACAACATGATGGTGAAATATAGGCCTGCGTGTTATCTAGACTTCCCAAAAACATGTTCAAAACCCTTGAACGACCGACAAGGAAAAGCAATTACAGAGAATCAGCGGAGGTGAGCCCACCTCGGCCAACTTTTAATGGCAAAGTTTGATTCAATTTTAAGAGCATATCTTTCGCGGACAATGGACTGCGGGATGAATGGGTTCGTTAGACTGCGGTGCTGGGATATGGACCGCTCTGTGGTGGAGTGGATGCGGTATATAGGCAGGTAACTATTAAATATTAAAAAAAAACAAGCAAAAAGAACTTATAACTTCAGAAACAACCCATAAAAAGTAAAATTAAAAAACCGGCCAAGGGACACGGGGCCCGTGCCCAGGGCCTCCATTCTCAGGGGGGGCCGGATTACCGACAATTTCTCTCACACATTTATTCTCAAAACATTCATAGTTAGTAAAAAAATGTTACTATAATTCGCTTTTTTTACATTCCAAAGGGCCCCAAATTCTTGTGTGCCCAGGGGCTCCAGCCTAGTTTAAGACGGCCCTGAAGAATTCCGTACTGCAAAAAATCTGCAAAAAATCTTCAAGCTTCTCTTCCCGCGCAGATGGTTAAAGCCTATCGAGGGAATGGGCGAAAATCTTAGGGATCATGTCATATAGGCGATGTGGCTAGCAACCCATCACTATTTTGATTACCCTTTCCATCCACACGCCCACGTGGTCTTTAAGTCTTGTCACCTTAGGCTGTCTACCCCGTAACGTAAGGGATAAAGACATGATTTATGTATGTATGTAAGTCAGTGTAAAGTCATTAAGTTTTACGCCGCATTCTGCGCTTAATAACTCCAGTCTAGCCTTCTTTCCCGCATCGGACCAAGTTAAATTGATCATTCAAAACTCATATAAAGCCACTAGGAATGTTTTGGAGGGACCTTGAATCGCGAAGATCGATTGAATTTTTTCATCCAAGCCTTTCCATTTGTAATGTTGCCGACTTTCCGACAGGATTGATTTTTATAAGTGCCTGCGTTCTGCGATAAAGAATGGGGTAAAGGTTTCGCAAATGCCATGAAAAGGCCTTTTGTCACAAACTGATTAGACGTCGGATTATTATGCACTAACAAAATGCCGAAATATGCATGCAAATATGCAATAAAGGCCGAAATATGCACTAAAAACTGTTGATAAGCCCAAAATATTTACAATGCAAATATTTTTTTTTTAATGTATTTTTAATACCTAAAGACGGTACAAAAAAATATAGCGAAGTATTCTTCTTCCTTTTCATTATGGCCCCATCGATCGATGCGATGATTTCGCCAATGTCAAAGTAATAAATACAGTATTCAAAAATCTTGTGACAAAAAACACGGTCAAAAGACACCCCCCCCCCCCCCCCCCCGTCGGGCTCTTAATCCCCCAGAATCTGCCAGGGAATCATTCACTGCTGCCCAGGGTGCACCGGACCAAGCACTGCTCTTCCCCTCGGACGTATCCAAAAACGAACCGCAGCTCTTGACCACACGCGGAGGTAACCCGACTCGCACCCCAGAAGTATTCTTGAAAATTATGCATAGTTTTTGTGACACTACAATTGAGTATTTATCCAAATTTTCGGACGCATATTTCAACATCAACTGACGGCATTCAGTCAGCCAGTGCGCTCGAACACGTCACCGTCACCCAGGTATACCAGCCGCTAGCGATAGGGATTTCCTCTACTGGAGCCACGCCACGCGTACCTACAAGGTAGCTGGCGGTAAACAATCAGAGAGAGAGAGAGAGATAGAGAGAGAGAGTGACATTTACTATACAATCACAATCACAACAGAACTGTCCATACGCCTGCTGAATGCAAAAAGGGCCGAAATCAAAATTTTCGGTTTTTGCGTTTATCCCGGAATCGTGTTCTAATTTGATCGTTTTACCGTATACATTAAAGACTATTTTCAAAAGTTAACTCTAACGGAATATAGAGGGCATAAAATTAAATGCCCTTTTTGCATGTGACGAAACCTGTTTCTCAAAACTTTAACTAGCCGTTTCTTGACTTATTGGTTTTTTGACTTGTGCCCTTATTGCATTCGGCAGGCGCATAGGACCACAGGCTGCTGGCTATAGTGTTGGTAGTAATCTGGTAAAGGTCACGGGACGCCATTGGTTGCGGTTAGCACCAAATAATTGTCGTGTAAATCCTTCGAAGGCTTATTAAGTCCAGCAGTGGACGTCTCCGGGCTATATGATCATGATGATACATACACGTACATAAATCACGTCTTTACGCCACAAGACCTAAAGGCCACGTTTATCTTGATTGTGAGCGTCAAATTGATACAGGTGGAAAGCGGAATCAAAATAGTGATGGGGCTAGCCGCATCGTCTACAACATAGAAGGGGAAGACAGTGCTGGCGACTATAACATGAAAGAATTCTTTCTTCGTCCACTTTTAATAAAACGTACAAGTTGTGATTTATCGTACAGTATTGTAAAGGCAGCGCTACACCGCGATGGCTGAGAGCAGGTGCACAATATCCGTTACTGTACGTTGCACAATTGCAGTCGTAAGAGTATTTGCAGCGTTACGGGGGATGCTGCCAACCTTTTAGGTCTCACAGGAAAAAATCTCGATGTAGCCGCTAAATTGGGTTCAAAGCTGTTGGTCAAACGAATCAAGAATTTACTTCTTGATTTTTTTATATTTATTTTTTAAATTAAATTTCTAAACGACACTGAAACTTAGAACACGTAGAAAAATCCGAAAAGTAAAGCTATGGCCGCGAATATTATTTGTTGATTTTACTTGCATCGTCATTAATTTTAATAGTCGTTTGACTTGCAAGATGTGACCCAGGCATAGATACTAATACTGCAAGTTTTTATAACATCTTGTAATTTTAGTGTATTATAGGTGCCTGATGAAGGAACGCATCGTAATGTATTTATAATAATAAACACTTTTATCCAAACCGGGCATCCAAAATGTCCGTAATATTCTGAAGGTCACATGAAATATAACCTTTTCCCCACACGGGTACTGAATAAATTTCGTTTTGGTGATCAAAGGAAAATAATTCATTCGCAGTTTCTGTTTTCGAACAAACTTTATACTGAAATAATCCAATTGGAATTTATTAATTCAACTGGAAAAAGACGGAGTATCTTGCAGATTTTTTTAATAAATCTGTTTATAAAAAAAAATGCGTCTTAGCTAGACAACGTATTAACGGCTTTAATAGAGCCGAGTCGTTTCGCGTTATGTCGAAAACGAAACGAAACTGTTTTTGGTTATCAAGAAACACTTTCAAGAAACGAAACGCTTTTTTGTCACCAAGTGGATTTTGTTCGGTTCATTCTTGCTCTATATGAACGAAAAAGAAAGTTACAAATGCACCTACATTATGTATTTGCCTAGAACAAGCCGGTACGTTTTGTTTAAATTTAAAAACACTTGGGCCTTCCGTTTTGTACATGGACAGTAGGTAGTTTAATAAAAATTTTGGAGATCATGGCAAGAAAGCGTCCGTGATTTCCCACTGAAAAACGCTTTCTCATAACTGTTATGAAAAATAACGCCCAAGCTTAGGCGATAGTCGTGTTTTCAAACAGTTTTTAGCGTGATTTTTTTGATTTTTTTTTAAAGTAAGGCTAAGAGTTTTTTTTTCCAAAAAAGGATCCACAATTCCTACATATAAGCCAAAGTTTAAGCTAACAGAACTGTAAACTTTATACGCAACGTAATTATACTTTCACGCCTTTAAGTCAACCAAATACTACACCAAGAAACAGTGGCGTAGCTACCAAGGGACCAGGCGGGGCAGTGCCCCGGGGCCCTCAACCTCAGAGGGCCCTCGAATCCTTACCAGAGAATCTCGATCGAACCATTATTATTAAGAAAACGTAACCAGTTTAGATAGTAGTGGGGCCCCATTTTTTTATTTGCACCAGGGTCCTTGGTTACCTAGATACGCCACTGCCAAGAAAACAAACAAATTAATACCTATCTAACTAAGCTTGGAAAAACTGGGTAAACAATACCATAGTATCAATGTTATAAAAAGATGCTGTCGAGAAATGTTACAATTTTGGGCATTAATTCCAGAGTAAAATGAACTTCGAGCCAATGAAAGTTCTCAACGGCTCTTCAATCATTCCGAACGCAAAGGGAAAACTGAAAGGTTCTAGAAACTTCACGAGTGCCTCTATACGGGGTTGTGAAAAACAACTTTGCAAGGGAGTCTTATCGAGCTTATTTTAATTTACGCCGCAACAAAGTTATGCCATTAGTGCGGGCCGCGATTAAAACCATTTCATAATTATTTTAAATTGAGGTGCTCTCTGTAGGTGATGTAATGCTGTAAGTATCTACTACTTAAACGCTGGTTAAAGTAGACTCCGTAAAAACTTAATGGGTTTTCCATTTTCAATCTAGTGCAAATCCATTCGTTTTTGTAGAGATACCCAGACAAGTATAGCGGGTGGTAGGGCCTTGTGCAAGGTCCGTCCGGATCGCTACCACCATCTTACTCGCTAATCCTGCCGCTAAGTAGCAGTGCTCTCACTGCTGTGTTCCGGTGTGGAGAGTAAGACAGCCGCGGAAATTACGGGCACAAGAGGCATTTCATCTTAGTCCTCTAGGTTGGCAACGCATCTGCAATTCCTCCGGGGTTGCGGGTGTCTTCCTTCCTATTCATATAAAAAAGTAGAATTTGGTTTTATAATAATGCTGTTGTGTGTTTCTGATAAAATATGAATAACTACGTGGCGTGGCGTCCGTAGGACTCGATTCCCACTGGCTTGCCTATTTTAAGGCAGTTAGGCACTTTATTGTGCAGAATTAGAGGAAAATGCTAGTTCAATTCTTCTTCAGTTTTTTCTTATTTGTGGCGTATCAAGTCGTTATAGCGACGACAACTTCGCCAATGTCAAAGGAACAAAAATGTAATTAAAAAATCTTGTGACAAAATGTCGGCAACGTTGTACGGTAATGGCCAAAGACCCCTTACCCCCCTGTCGGGCTCTTAGCCAACGGTTAATGATGCCACTCAGAAACTGCCAGGAAATCATTAGCCGATGCCCAGGGTGCACCGGACCAAGCACTGGCCCGGACGGATCCAAAAACGAACCGCAGCTCTTGACCACACGTGGAGGTAACCTGAGTCGCACCCCTAGTTAAATTCCCCTCGGCTTGCCTTCTGGTATCCTACTTGACGCCACGCCACTGATAACTACCTTATTATTAATAGTGATAACATTAATGTAAGTAGGTAACACAATTCCCTACATTTTGACAAAACTAAGTCGAGTTTAACTCTAAATCGAGATTTTTTTTTTCCAGCCAGGCGCTTAATTGTCTCTTTAAAGAAACAAATTGAATTTAAATTCAGAAGCTTTTTACTTTTTTTCGTCAATTTAATAGATTATGAACTGAATTTAAATTGGAGAAGTGGAATAAAACTGAAAACTTGCTCAAGTGAGACACTTTTAAATGCGCTTATTCCATTTGAGTACCACATTCACGAGCAAAAAAATTTAATAAACTTTTTTACCGACTATACGTTTTTGTTGACTGTACTTGCATTGATATCCGTCTTACATAACGTGTACCAAATTTCAAGGCAATCCGACCACTAAAAGTCGGTCGAATTTGACTTGCAAGATTTGACCCAAACAACAACCAGGGGCCTTACGGCTTAATGCGATTCAATTCCGGCTCAGTTCAGGTTTTAGCTGTCATTTTTAGTATGGATCTGACAGCGAGCGAACCTATACTGAATCGGAACTGAAGTTAACAACCCTGCACGCAACAAAAATCCCATAATAATCCTGAATGTACCTATATACCTTTATTTATTTATAAATCTGAAATGTTCTTTTTTGCTCAATAAAGATTTATGTAGTAACATAAAAACTTCGAAAAACCTGTGTGTGGTCTTATAATAAAATGGATTGATTTTTTATTGATTCATTGCAGCATTCGAAATACAACCCGTTCGTTGACGGACTTTTTTGTTTTCAAAGTATTGGAGTCGCACGCCTGATTTATCGCAGTCCGAATTGTACACTCATAAAATATTTTAAGCCTTTAAAAATTGTTTCGTTCTTTTAACACGTCGCGTTCGAATATAGAATTTAATCCAAAATAAATTTTAATTGTTAGGCTCTTCGTTGCCATTGCCTTTGGTCGCCTATTAGGCGTAAAATTGGCTTAATTTTTATACACGCTTTTGTAATTTGGTCATGAGCTAAAATGGTCTTTTTTGTGATTAAAATGGCGTAAATATTAGCTTATAAGTACCTTTTTACCTGACTACGGCCAACCCAAAAGTATATAAATGTATTTTACGTGGGTAGGTACACTACTTTAGTTGTTGAGCCACAATAGAACCTTGTCGCAAAATGTCAATCTCAAAATATTATTGAAATTGATTATTGACATGGCTTATTACTTCACTATCGTTACTCAATTATATTAATTAGAGAAGGTGTTTGAATACAAACTGCCATGTTCCCAAAGAATACGGGGTACGTCCAGTTCTGTTGTCTTAGAAATTTGATATGAAGATACCTCGTAATAGTTAGCACAACTCACGAAATAGGTCTAAAAGTCTAAATTTTATATGTCTGCATGTCTACGTATATAGCAACTAGATGTTGCCCGCAATTTCGTCTGCATAGAATTCGTTTATCCAGCCCATCTGTTATTCCAGACTATAATCTATCTATGTTCCAAATTTCGTCCAGATCTGTCCAGCCGTTCTGGCGTGAAAGAGTGACAAACATCCATCCGTCCATCCATTCATACTTACAAACTTTCGCGTTTATAATATTAGTAGAATATAAAATTTCCTAACACTGAGTAATTTAGCTTAGGATCAGGGCTTTACTAACACTGGATGTTATACATATACACTTGCCGAATTCGTACGGAACCCTCGGTCCGCGAGACCGATTCACACGTGGCCAGTTTTTTGTAAATAAAATTGCACAATAATAATCGTTTGCCAGTAACAGCGCAAACCTTTATTAAATACATTCAGGTATTGTGTAGTATAATTTTCTCTGATTAGCATATTAATAGCGGACACGTAGATACTGACCGCACGCCTTTGTAATGGCCGCCATATTTGTATCACGAATGCTTGGAATCGTTAACCCTTTCAATTGTACAACATATAATGCGTTTTTTTATAGAATAAATTGGAAAACGAGTGAGTGGGCGCAGGGCCGGATCTACCATATGGCTTTTTGGGCTTCAGCCCAGGGCCGCGTGGATTCAAGGGGCCCCCAGCTAAGTCAAGTCAAAGTCATTTTTTTTTTCTTATACCTACTTTGAGTAATTAGGTGGGCCCCTAAGTAGTATTAGCCCAGGGCCCCTAAACTCACGGTCCGGCCCTGAGTGGGCGACCTGATAGTCAAGCAGCACAACAACATTCCGAGGGTAATGAAATCAAGAATGTCTCAGTATGCTTAGTGTAAGTTTTCGGTCACAAAATAACCTCAAATACTATGAGAACAGTTTGTTGCCGTTTCGATCCGCAAGTGGCGCTGCCAATTGTTCCATAGTAATTGAGACGTTTACGTGAACGTGTTCGAGACGTTTTTTATGCGAAAACTTACACTAGAGACTCAGATCGCAGGAACTTAAATTATCGCACGAGCCAAACGCGAGCGCAATAAAAATGCGACATGAGGTTTTCTTTATCACCGCCCGAGGTGTGTACACAATTTTACGTCTTCCTCTGGCCAGGAGATGGAAAGGCCTAAGATGGAATGCCTCATATCGCTACCTCGGGGCTCAATTGTCGTATAAGCCATTTTGACGAAAATGAGATTTGAATGCAGTCTTGCTCAGTTTTTTTTTCTCTATCGATCTGTGTATTTAAAATTCTCCAAATCCCAAAAAAATATCGAATACAACCTCCATTTTCTGTAACTCTAAACAGGAAATTTAAAAAAAACGAGCTATAAAAGCCAGCTACTCAGAGTGTGAAAAAGGCAAAGGTATTATTGACCCTAGGTAAATCAAAATTTATAATTGGCATAAAGGACATTGCTTATCAAACTTGGCGTATACGACCCTAACGATTTCTGAAAATTGAACAGTTTATTATACAACCTGCCATTGCGTTTCATTTTTAAGATGTAAAAGCCACCACTAAACCAATTTGGTGAATACGACCTGAATTATTTCCAATAACCGAATAAAGTTTGGTGTACGGCCTGCAGTAGCATTTCATTTCATGGCAATAAACGCCAACAAAAAATAAATTTGGAGTAAAAACGGCGTTAAACACATAACTTTTATAAAAAATATTGTTTTTAATTGAAAGAGATTAGAAGTATTAAATGCTATATTCTTGTTGCTACTTTTCATTTTTATCGTTTTATGTGGTACTTGAACAATCTTTTTAATAATAACAACGTAATTTGTGTTTTTTTTTGGTTGGCATTGATGTTTTACCTTCAGCAATATATATTTTTCTATACGAATTTTTTGTTACTTACCAAACCCTCAAACCTTCTTAATATGAATGGACTTTGAAAGTTAAATACGATTCTCAAACTGATTTGATTTATACCTACCTTATCATCATTATCGCAGTAAAGTAGTTTGGGGTGTAAATACATGATTTATTTTTTTACAGTAAAGTACCTAACCAAAAAAAGAAAACCGGTGACTAATACCTTTGACTTTTTCAAAAATCGTAATAGCTGACTTATACGTCCTAAGTAGCATGTACAGCAACTATTATTTTGGGTCATAAACGTCATTCTGTTTGCTTTTAAGAAGCGTATAAGCCATCTATTTTCTTTGTTATGGGTTCTATCTTAAATATTATGAATTCATATTATTCTACTCATAATTTTAAGAACTTTCATCCTACGAAGCTTCTTTATAACAGTTAAAACAAAAGAGTTACAATTTTTTTTTGTTTTTCTTTTTAGTTTTTTGGCTCTCCTGAAAAATCGACTTTTGGCTTATACGACAATTGAGCCCCGAGGTAGTGATATATGCCACTAATTTCACCGGTAGACTTACTCTCCACGCCAGAACACAGCAGCCCGAGCACTGCTGCTTTGGCGGCAGGATAAGCGAGTATGATTGGTGGTAGCGATCCGAGCGGACCTTGCGCAAGGTTTTACCCGCAACAAAGGGCACCCGTTGGGTAATTCTGCCCAGACGGGATTTACCTACCCTAAATCCGCGGGAAAACTATACATACATAAATCACGTCTATCCCTTAGGTAGACCGAGAGGTAACAAAACCTAAAGGCCACGTTTACCATGATTATGTTTCTCACCATTTTTCACCACTTTCGAGTGGTATTTTCGCACATGTGCTTTCAAAAATCGGGCCCCTGCTCGTAAGATTTTACTTATAGGGGAGGCCGGGGCTGAAAGTTCAAATTTTCAAATAACATGAAATTTTATGATGAAAATGATAAGATTTCAATTTTGATATTTGATTTTATTAAAAAGTCTTAATCGGTCTTTGTAATAGTAAAGTCATTTCTGCTAGTTTCTCAATATATATTTTTTGTACAGGCATATTTTTGCAAAATTTCGGAAGGGAACATTCAACCCCACTTTGGGGCGAGTTGTTCCATGTGTAGGGCAAATCGTGCCACTTGGATAATATGAATAAAGTACCTAACCTTCATGGTTTCAACTCAAAAATTCTTTATCAAGTCTCAAATCACTGTTATCGCTCAATTTGACGATGTTAACGCTCATTTACCGGTTCAACCCCTACAGACGCGCCTATTTATGTGTCTTTTAATTAGTACCGTAAATTTGATAGTTAGCTCGCGTGTCTCACGAACTCTAACGACTAGGCGGGAAAATGACAGCCTAGCGGACGAATTTATTCTATTCCAATCTATTTTAACGTTTTTGTAAATAAATACGTCCCGCAAGTTCAAATTAAATTCGAATAATCTTCTTCTTATTTTTGTGGCGTATCAATTCGTAATAGCGACGAAAACTTCACCAATGTCAAAGTAACAAAAAACAAAAGTATAATTTAAAAAATCTTGTGACAAAATGTCGGCAACGTTGTACGGTAATGGTCAAAGGCCCCTTCCCCCCCTGTCGGGTTCTGACCCGACGGTCAATGATATCCCTCAGAATCTGCCAGGAAATCATTATACCGATGCCCAGGGTGCACCGGACCAAGCACTGCTCTTTCCCCCGGGCGGATCTAAATACGAACCGCAGCTCTTGACCACACGTGGAGGTAACCTGACTCGCACCCCAATATAATATAATAATCTAGTCGCAAATGAGTGCTCGGCTTAAGTTGCTTGGCGACGGTTGTTAGAAAAAACATCTTTAGAATTTGATGGAATGGAGAACAGTTAAGGTGCGACTACACCGGTGCGTAAAAGACGGTGACGTAGAGTTTACGCAACAAAATGTCTTTCACCCACGCCACTCAGTGTTCATTTTTTCACAGCTCCAAGATTTGGTGTCAATTTCAATTTTACATCTCAACGCGTTCCTGGGTAAAAGTGGTCTTGGCGGACAGACAGACCGACACACGGACGACAAAGTGATCTTATACAGGTTCCTTTTTTCTTTAGAAGGACGGAACCCTAAAAAATAATGATTAAAATCAATTCCTAATTGGCCGAAAGCTTAATCGCGTAACAAACATTAAAAGAAAACACATACGAAAACAATAGATAGCTATTAGCTTAGCAAGCGTCTATTAAACAACTAAGGGGAAAACAAAATTTATAAGCGTAAATTTTGATGAACTTCAGTTAAATTTCATTATTACGCCTAATAATTATCTGGAGGAGGAAATTAGTCTTTTAGGTACCGCTAGTACAATTTGATTGATAAGCACAAAATTAGCTAAGTAATTAAAATAAATTACAAATTTAGGTAGGTACTTATCAAATTGAATTTAAAATATTTTAAGCAAAATATCGCGAGTAAACCTGCACACATCCGCAAGGACCGCAAGTTATGCGAAGCAAATTAGGTATAATGAGCATATTAGTTATTTATTTTATTTTACGTTGTAAATGTAATTGTGTTTCATATTCATACATTATTTAGATCTGAGGTGGAGATAATTGTAATAAATACTTGGTTAGAATGTAAAGAAAATTGAGCAGAACATTGAACTGAGGTGAGAGAGAGTGGAGGAGGGTGTAGGTAGGGTGTAGGCGATACGATACACACACGCACGCCTCCCACGATGACAGCTAAGTTAAATGCCATCTGGGGGCGAAACCTTGAACTTTAAGGAAATTAATGTTGCCACCGCAAAAAAAAACCAATTGGATAAGTCGACATAATGTATTGTTAGAAACACTACTTATTCATTTAACATTTAGATTTTCACTGAATAAGAAAAAAAAAAATTTACCCAAACCTGCAAAAATATTGAGTTTTAAAATTAAAAATATTTTTACTGTGAACTAATATGCAAAGAGTACCTATTTAAACATGATTTCATTAAATTAATTAAAGGAAAGCTGTGTTGAAAACGGACAGGTACCTAGCAGCAATTTTCATGCGTTGATTTCATCAATTAACTAATTTGTTGCATCCCATTCGATGTATCCTGGCATCCAATAATGTCTCTAACCACTGCACACAATCCCACATGCAATTGCCGTATGTGCCGTACCAAAGCGTGTGTGCGGTTCAGAAAGGAAATACAAGGTTTTTTTAGTTTATTAAAAACAGTAGAAACACAAAAAAAAATGCTACATTTATTTGTTACTTATTTTCTTGACTGTGACCGTCTGAGTCTGACACATTATTCATAATCTATGGCAGTTGTTAGTGGTAACATTGGTAAAGTGAGTGAGTGAGCCATCGCCCTGTTAACGGTGTCATGGCGGTTTAACTTGTTAAAACCCTTTTTTTTTGCATTAACTCTCTCGTTAATGTGCTTTTTATCGAGCTGAACATTGATTTCGTTAAATAAATTTACGTGATACACAATAGTAAAAAATGCGCGAATACAAAATAGTCGTGTTAGGTAGCGGAGGCGTGGGAAAGTCCGCCCTCACAGTACAATTTGTACAAGGCATCTTCGTTGAGAAATACGACCCCACAATCGAAGACAGCTACAGGAAGCAGGTGGAGGTGGACGGGCAGCAGTGCATGCTCGAAATCCTGGACACGGCGGGCACGGAGCAGTTCACGGCGATGCGCGACTTGTACATGAAAAACGGACAAGGGTTCGTGCTGGTTTACTCCATTACGGCGCAGTCAACGTTCAACGACCTGCAGGACTTGCGGGAACAAATCCTGCGGGTGAAAGACAAGGACGACGTGCCCATGGTGCTGGTGGGCAACAAGTGCGACCTGGAGGCCGAGCGCGTGGTGGGCAAGGAGCAAGGACACAACCTCTCGCACCAGTTCAAATCGTGCGCGTTCATGGAGACTTCTGCCAAGGCTAAGATCAACGTCAACGACGTGTTCTACGACCTAGTGCGACAGATCAACAAGAAAACGCCTGGTGAAGTCAGGAAAGTCAAGAAAGGCGGCGTTAAATGTTTAATCTTGTAATTCGTTCGAGCCCCGGGAGCCTCCGACGCGACTAGGTATGAAATGTTTAATAATTTGAAAGACTTCTCAAACCCGGATCTGGCTCTTGCGGTTCCGAAAGTTAACTAGGTTGGGGTGGTCGAGCGTCGCTCGGTTGCCTGTAGCATTTTAAATGTGCATTTGTTGAGCTATATCATGACCAGTGCTATAGCGCGAGTGGAAAATGCACAGAATGTTGCAGATTAATACAAATTCCTATCCTGTAATTGTGTAGTTCACACTTTTTGGTCTTTGTAATGTTAGGACAAGTATTCAGATAGATTCTGTGTGTGTTTCACTCTAGAAAAAATTCCAATCGTAAAGTGTGGATGCTATTAGGTTCAGAAGTAATGAATATAGTGGAAACAGTTCCGGTCAACGTGTGAGTTGCCGAGCCGGCGGGGAGTGCACTGTGATCCCAACCTGTTTCTATATGTACACTATTAATGTAATTCCGTATAATAAGGTCTTGTTTATTTTATTACTTGTATTATTTAATTAATATTGCAAAAGGCACTCCTCAACGACTTGTATTTGTAATCTCGATTTGAGCAAAACTCATTCGCTGATAGGAATGAATTTTGTCAAATTAGTTTTGAATCGAACTCACCAACATGCTATGTGCAGACAGTCTAGTCTCGTCAATTACAGTGTACAGGAAAACTGTGACAGCCTGTATTTGCCATACAATAAACCATTCAAGGGCATGTAATAATTATAATGCCAGGCAATGTAACATTGTCTTAATTTATTCAATTATGAGTTCTGTAGTATAACCTTCTGTGGCATAAGTTATGTGTAAATGACTTCATTAACATCTGAATAGCAATAATAAGTGCCAGATATTAGTGAAATTTGGTTATAAGTACGCCTCACTGTCTGGACCTAGCATATAGTGTAACATAATTCCTAGAATATTGTTCCGATAGTACTGAGTGAATGGAGCCCGACTTCTAAACAGCTCGGTGACGTGCGCCGGCCACGACGGGCCGGGAGCCCCAGCGGGCCTGAACCAGTGTGTAATGTTTAAATAATTAAGGATACATTAAATTTTTTCAGATATATTATTGTCTTGTTATATAATTCAAATGTATCGAAGGAAAGGTTGATAAGCGTCACTGTTAGATGTGGGCGGGAACAATACAGTGAGCCCGGGCGAGCCCGCGCGCTGCACCGCTGCCAGTTTTAAACCCCTTGGTGTAAGAAATTAAACTCTAAAAAAATTTATCGTTATTGAAGATGGAATAAAGTTTTATGATTACCAGCTCATTTAAATGTAATTACCGAACTATGTTTTGCTTCTATGGAACTTTGTTAAAACATACTAATTATAGGTGTTCCAATATTGTTACGGGATTAGATGTTTTCTCCATTCTCGTTTCTTTAAATGTAAGGTTACTGCACAAGGATATTGGTAATGACTTCGATCTGAGTTGAATTATATTTTTTATATATATTGTGCAAATTAAGAACTTGTATATTTTTATCTTTTCAATCAATAATCGACATGTACAATAACTATTAATTTCTTTTTGCAAATTTATCAATAAAACCAATTTTAAATTTATGCTTTGCCTTTGTCTCTTCTGTATAATGTTTAACTGTTTACATCGCTAACTGTGTAGCATTGTGATGACATTTGCAGACGAATGCATAATATTTGTACAGGAAACCAGTCTCTGATGGCTGCAACTGAGTAGAAACATGTGTATTTTGTTTCTTCTCCATCATCAAATAGTATGCAAAGCCACCACAATGTCCACAATGCTTATGAGATTGAACTCTTTATTCTGTGGCATGATCCCAATCAGAATTGGTGTAATTATTAGTGTTTGCGTTGTGCGACGGACGGGGAGCGTGTTCCCGTCGCCCCCTCGCCTGTGACTCATGCCCGCAGCGTTGCGCCAATCAAACGACACTTGGCTCGGAATTTTAATGGAATTTAATTGAATGAAACAACCATTTACCATCTACAACTATTTTATTCGTTGAATCAAAGTGTAAAAAAGTTTTACAAAAAGTGTCCCACGTTGTACAACACTAAATGATACTGTAGGTACAAAATGCAGATAAGTAAAATAATGGCAGTGACGTGGCGGGCGTATGTCGACATTCTAGTAATATAAGAATTGACACAGTCCAGTGGAAATGAACACAGTATGCCTAACTTAATCTAGGTACCTACTAACTCGATAACTAAGCAATCTAATCTATTATGCAAATAAGTGTCTGGTTACAAGGAGTTACGTTACACGACGGTTCTGTAGGCGCAGCCCTGCCGTGAAACAAGGTCTAACGCTTAGACCGAGTCCACCGCGGGCGCGCCGAATGTTCAAAACAATGTCTTAAATGCAACACTTATTGAAAATCGGACATTGAAAGCTCGTGGAGTATGCCTAAAACTACGTGTGCTTCCCTTTAGATAATACTAGGTATATTGCAATGTTACAATTTGTTATTATCAAGTCGCAGGATCCTGAGTTGTGTGCGCGCGTATCTGTTTTACCTCGCAATGGGGTCATCCACATCCCGTTTCATTGGGTGATTACTTTGTTATTAAAAGTGTAATGAACTCGTTACTGCATTCAGCGAAAAAAATGGGACGTCGTATTAATGGATGCCGACTTATCTGTTTAGGTAATTTACTGCACGATAATGTTCGTAAAATTACTTTGATAACCATTATCATTTCTGTTGAGTTATTGCTTTATGGAAAATGGAAGGGAGCTTCTGAACAGTATGATTAATTTCACGACTATGAAATCACTAGAATGAGGCAGGATAATTTCGTAGTTTAATTAGAGCATGGGATTGAGGAAAACTGCTATGCTACGTCTGCAAATACCTACTCATAAATTCCTATTAAGTAAATATCTTACTTGTAACTAGTGACACTCATTACGAATTCATTTTCCAGGAAAAGCTTGTGTGAGCATGACGTATCGGGAAGTACAGTCGTCATAAGTGCTCAAAACTATGCCAAATAGATATTTTTGAGCACCTAGACAGCTCTGATATACCCAACGGAGACCGCTGTGTATACAAAATGTCTTGAACACTACCTTTACTGCACATATAAAATGATCTTGTAACTGATCGATATAGGTAAATCTCCGACTCAAATGTTCTAGTAAATTATAATACTGATTGCTTGTAACTTACATCTAAATAAGGTACTAATTCAAGGCGGATGCTGCGACTAGTTTTTTCTCTAAAGAACATAGTTAAAGTGCATAGATTGTTAGTTATCCTACTCTACGACCATTGCACTAAAGGACGGAATATTTTCCATGACCTATTTATAATACATTTCTCAATATAATTATATAAAGTGACAATAATTAGGAAACTTTCGAGGAACTACATAATAATACTAAGTTACATTATTTCTTTGTCAACTGTTGAAATATATCTAACAACCTTGTTAATCTCTAATTTTCTTCATAAGTCACCATTGAAATATTTTAAAAATGTCTTAAAGTTACTAATAAAAATCTCGGAGACTAGTTTTGAGTCATAGACATAAAAAACAAATTTCCGGTGCTTCCGGCTGACCTTCGTGACTCAGAGTCACCGGTCAAGATGACTCATGCGTGTTATCAAACAAATCATTGCGACGTCATTTTAATCTGCTAGTCATAGTATTTTCTTAGACGGTAGCGCAATCTCAAAGCTATTGCAGAACTAGCACGCGCGCCGTTTTCTCAAAAGTTTTGTGGCCGCATATAATTGGGAAGAGGGCTATCCCGAAATTCGAAGTTCACAGTCGACCCGTCCCTTCCACTCTCATAGTAATGACTCTTAGTGTGAGGGGAACGGCACGAAACAAATTTCTAATTTCAGAGTAGGCACTCTGCTATGAAGCTCGAGACAGCCAGTTCAATCACAGAACTTATGTAGCTGTTCGTCCCTTACCTGCTGTGATCCAGTGATGGACGTTACAGCTAGGGCGCGTGTGCTGGAGTCCTAAATTTGACCAAAAAAATACAACCGAACTGAGAACTTCCTCCTTTTTTCATCGGAGTCGTTTCGAAGTCGGTTAAAAAAAAGAATTATTGGTAGACAACTCGATCGAGCAACTCAACTAGTGTACTCCTAATCGACCGATGTAAACCTAATATAATTGTACTAATGTAAATGTATAATTTCGGTTTTTTACAACATTAAAAATGTGCACGACGCTTATATTTTTCTAACGTTTCAGGACCTTCATGATTGCAACATTCTTGGCTCCATAATCAAGTATTCACTCTTTTTATTGCTTTTGTTATACTAATTAATGCTACATTCTTTCGATTCCAAGCTCTTGCATTCGTTGCCGTGCATTTTATAGGATAGAGTACATCTCACACCAACCCTTAAAAGTGTAGCAGAAAAGCCAAAAAGTATCTCTCCAGAGGCAACTGAACCGTACCAAAGGTTCGCTCAGGAGCTAGATACTTAAAAATGGTAAATAAACACTCCGAAAGGCACGCTATGATTAGGAATGGAGGAGAAATGAACTTCTTTATTATCCGAGGAGGGAAAACCGAGAAGCCTACACTTCTGTTTTTTTTTTTCACAGTAGAAAGAAGGTAAAACTTGAAATATTGTGCTTTGTTTTGTTATGGTTTTGTATGTTCCAGTTATGCCGCTCCTTCACTACTTCACAAATTCACCCCGCCTACCTCACCTACCAAAGGTCATTTTTAGACACTTGAAACTAGCAGTGTAGGAGCGGCATGATTGATTTATGAAATGTGTTACGTTAGAAAGACACGTCAAGTTTGTTTACATTGTTTAACTTGAAAGTGTTGATGATAGGCCGCTGTTTATTTGGAGCTGTCATAGCTGTCGTTGAGCGGCGGGAGGCTGTGTGCCAGCGTGCTGTCCAACTTGCGGGCTTCGTGCTCCAGCGTATATGAGTCCAGCGCCGGGTCCTGTCAAATCAGATCGTAAAGTAAGTATAACTGTACAAGTGTACCTACATCCTAGAATTATTAGGATTCCAAAACTGGCTTGGATGCAGTTTGAATTTTGAACTTATCCATTTTGTTTTGTTGTGGTCGTTGGATCCGAAAGATTCTCGAGTGGAGGACCAAAGAGATGGACGGGTGACCTGGTTCAAGTCGCGGGTTCACGGTGGCTTCCAACCGAGGCAAATGGAGGTCTACGGGGGATCGAGGCCTATGTCCAACAGTGGACGTCATGTCTGATATTCGATGATGATGACATTTTGTTAATATTTGGAGGTCAGGGTAAACTTGCCTTTTGTTGGCTACTTTAAGATTACGATTTCAGCGTTAATGTCAATTGCCAATCCATACCTACCTACTAATACTATAAATGTCGGTAACTGTCTGATTGTTACCTCTTCATGGTACCACTGCTTGTTTAATTCACGTTTTAAGGGGTTTGCTAATTAGGTTTTTGGGACCCCGGACATTGCCCCGCCTAGGCCTTCTAGCCTAACCTGCGAGACGGTGCGCAGCGAGTCCCCGAGCGCGGAGCGCAGCCGCTGCACGTCCCGCGCGGCGCGCCCGCTGCGGGCCACGTAGCTCTGCCGGCGCCGGATCTCCGCCGACAGCTGCGTGCGGAGCTGCGACGCCTAGACATTCATAAAGAAACATACATAAGTATTTATACGTATCGTTTAGCATGATTGTGGGCGTATAGGTAGAAAGGGGAATCAAATAGGTAGTAATGGGTTGCCATCGCCTATAACACGATATGCCCTCGATGGGGTTTTGCAAACAGCGTGGCAAAAGAAGCGGCTGACAGATTCTGTTTTTTCTTTGCTCCCGGACTAGCATGGAAGATAGTCGGAAAATGTTAAAGCCGACAACTTACATAACATACGAAATACAAAATAATAATAATTTGCAAAGCATCAAATAAAACTAGCATCCGTGATTTTTATGAACCGCATGACTTGAGTACTAACACGTCCGATGCATAAGATACCGAAGAGAAACAAACGGTAAAAAATGTTTTTTTTATTCAAACGATTCCTTGGAGGCTTGAACGAGGTCGCGGAGTAGGGAAGTATTCGGTTTAAGTTCTGAACGAATAAATCCAAAATAAGGCACGAGGTGAATATACTTACCACCGTGCCTAATAACAACAATAAATCAGCATTCATTGCGGCGAATCATAAAATCAAAAACAAAAAGCCTTTGTCACCCATTGCTATTGTAGGCAATTTTAATTTTGTAATTAGTCATTTGAATTTACCGGTTACAATGGGTATTTCCGCATGCGTATAAAAATAAATAAGGAAACATATCTAGTCGCACCGAAACGATAAAATGTTTTTGCGCAAAGTACCTACTTTGTTGTTTGATAATGTACGAAATACTAATACGGCTCCATACAAAATTGTATAATAGTATAAACATTCAAATCGATATCCTGAGGCAGAATAAAGGTCATGTAACGTAACTATAGTAAAGTAAGTAAGTAAATGCTTTATTGTACAAATTATAAAAAAAACGGACACAATTCACAAAATAACATTACATTACATAAATCACGTCTTTATCCCTTACGGGGTAGACAGAGCCTAAGTTACAAGACCTGGCCACGTTTAGCATGATTGTGGATTCACAAAAAAAAAACATTACTATATGAAATTTCTAATGACACTGAAATTTAAAACAGAAAAATCCGAAAAGTAAAGCTATGCAATGCACGCCGCACGCCGGGAATTAGACCCGGATCCTCATCAAATATATGCCCAAAGGCGAACATGCCTATAAGGGATATCTACCTGTTAACCTTTGACTACTCAAATGGGAGAAGCATTAACCGAGGGACCGACAAAGTATTAGATAGTTATTTCACCTGTAGTACCTGTAATAAACGATCATCATCGTCATCAAACGATACTAACGCATCGTTCACCTATACTTACCCCCTTATTCATAAACGCTCTATAGACCTCTGCTAACTTAGCAATCGTTTGTCTTTATCTGTCACTTTGACATTTACCTTTCATAGATAAGGACAAACGATTGCTTAGTTAGCAGAAGCCTATTGGGACCGTGCGCGACGACAGCGCCACGTGATAGGCGGCCATTATGGACAATATTGTCACCGCTGTCAAACAAGAAGTAAGTAAATATTGTGAAAAATATTAATGAAATCTTGTGTTATTTTACTATATTACATAATTTTGGACAATGGTAGTCAGTAACATTATTGCCAATAATATTAAAATTGTTGTTTTCAGTGAAATTTTAGAGGTTAGGTAACTTACTTTTTTTTTCTTACGGCAAATATCCACTTATTTCTTTGGTCTCGTTTCCACCATGGTCTTGGAAATTGGTAAAATTTACAGTCGCTATTCTTCTTGGTGTTATTACAATTCACAACAACACATCTTACCAGGACCATATTTTTATCTCAAAAACGATTAGAAAATGTTTACTGCAATATGGATTTGACAGCTCAAGTCAGCGACAAAAATGACAATTTTAGCCGTAGCGAGCGCTGTGATCGTTTAGGCTACCCCCTCCACCCGCTTTGCACTCTGCCAATAGAGCGTTTATGAATAAGGGGGTTAATGTTTACACCGACAAATATATAAATTAAATAGCCTTTTAATACCTGATTCTCGAGCCGTATCATCTGCTGTCGATGGGAGGCTTCGCGCGCCTCCAACAGACGCTCGGCCTGCAACGCTGCTTGGCGGTAGCGCTCCACGTCCTCGCGCCTGCTCGGCGAGACGGAAGACAAGTCGCTAAGGTAGCGGGTACGGGCCAGTTTCAACTCAGCTTCCTAGAAACATAGTAAAATAATAGGTTTATAGACCGACCGGTTAATCGAGTCCTCACTCGTGCGGCACAGGGGCGCGGGGTGGGCGACAAAGGGGGCTGAGAGGTGCGGGCGGGTAGTGCGCCTGCCTCCCGCTCTCTCGGCCCCCGCGGTCGTCCCAAATCGCGCCATGGACCGCGCGGGCAAGGACTCAGTTGCGGTCGGTCTATATCTATGGTTGTCTAGCATAGCCGATAACTACTTATTATATGTGTTTCCAAAACACACAGCATTTA
Source organism: Pandemis cinnamomeana (assembly GCA_932294345.1). Taxonomy (NCBI): domain Eukaryota; kingdom Metazoa; phylum Arthropoda; class Insecta; order Lepidoptera; family Tortricidae; genus Pandemis; species Pandemis cinnamomeana. The sequence goes on from OW028712.1 coordinate 2,661,258, forward strand.
TTGAAGAAGCGTCTATAATTTTTGCCATAAAACCATGTTTAAGTATAGTAAAATGTGTTTACCTTTCTTAGGCGTTACCCATTTCCATGTCGTTGTACTCGCAAGCAGCAGAGCGCGCCGAAAAACGCTCTCAGCAAAAGGCGCGCAACCTGACATCTGTCACTCATAGCGTTATAATTTTTTCACAAGCCAGGTTCAAAAAATTTTTCTTTCGTGTTAAATAAATAGAAAGAAGGGCGAATAAGTGTTAACTTAGTAGTTAAGTGTTACCAAAGTGCTGTGGGTGAACAGGTGAGTTGTTTTTTCTCACGATAATGAGTAAACAAGGCGGGGAGGACGACAGTTATGTTGTCGTTAGTGACCGGTCGGAAGGAAGCATTGCTTCGGTCGAAGAATGCATATCCCGGCGCTCAAATGGTCAGAGTGGGTCTTCGTCGTCTTCGGAAGATAACGAGGGCTCCTCATCGCTTCCCCCAAATAAGCGTCGACGACGCAATAGACGTTTATTACCTACTGACCCGCGAGTTGATTCTCTGATTAACCAGGTTAATTTTATATCTGGATATCTAACTCAGTTGCCGCAATATATAACAGCCGCTTCTCGAAACAGTCAGTGCAACCTGCCTGCCTCTAGTAGTAGGGCAGAGCAGCCCAATACATCCACGGCTGGTCAGTACCTAGTTAACCCCTGCAGTGCAGGCACAGGTAATTTTAAATTAGGTGAGTTACATACGGACTGTGACGACAAGAAGGTTATTCCACCTGCTAAAGAGGAGCGCCTCCGGGAGGTCAATAAGCTCCAGCACTTTGACTCACAAGCGTGGAAAGGTTTGAAATACAAGTCAGTGTTGCAAGGTTTTTCTGCAACTCCAGGGTTTGTGGCTTTAAAAGTAAATGAAGAGTTTACACACTTCAAGGCCAATAAAGATTTTTTAGCTTCTGCTGAGAATATGTTAGCCGGTCTTACAAATGCTGAGTTGGAGCATGAAGAGTTACTGAGAGAGGGCCTACAGGAGCTCATCAATTGGGCAGCACAGAGGCCTAATGAACTCAATCCAACTTCATTACTGGAAAAGGCGACATCTCTACTTGGACCAGGCTCCCTTATCCACAAATGCTCAGAAAAGAAGATGCAGATTATATGTGGCAGACGGGGAGAATGTATTGAGATCAGAAGAGAGAGAATTTTAAAGGAAGTTAATAACATTAATCTTAAAACTTCATTAAGAGAAATTCCTCCCAGCGCAGAATATTTGTTTAGCAAAGAAGCATTACAGCCCCTCATACAATCTCTTGGCGGCTGTCAGACTTGGCTCAACAGACCTTCCTATATAAAGGAGAAAGGACCGAGTAGAGACCGCTCATCAAGCTACAGACAAGACAAGAGACCTCATAGGTCATTTATTAACAGAAATCATGGACAAGAGAATACAAACACCGGACAGGACAGTAGGGCCAAGCAAGGAGGTTCACAGAATTTTCAAGGACGGAACAACTTTCGCAACAACAGAGGCAACTACACTGGCAAGAAGAACTTTGCCAACCAAGCCAATAAACAAAAGTGACTATATTCAAAAACAGACTTTCCGGGGAGGTTGTTTGAAGCAGCATGCACAAGTGTGGAGAGATCTGGGGGCAAATCAATTTATTATAAACATTGTAACCAAGGGACGCATACCCTTCAGGAAGAAACCACCTCTCAAACATTTAACACAAAATGTATTGGACAAATATGCAACAAGAACCACTCCGGAGATGTCTGCAGTCATCAAGGACTTAAAAGCGAAGGCAGTGCTAGAGTTACCACAAGATTTGAATTCTGGCTTCCTTTCAAAAATGTTTTTGATAAAGAAATCAGATGGAAGCATGAGGCCCATATTCGACCTCAGGGGTCTCAACCAGTATGTAGCCACCAAACATTTCCAATTAATCTCTCAGTTGGATGTAGCGGACTTTCTACAGCAAGACGATTGGATGGCAAAAATAGATCTACAGCAGGCATATTTTCACCTACCAATTGCAGAGACTCATCGTCGATTTTTGAGGGTCTACTACAATCAAGAAGTCCTGCAGCTGACGGCACTACCATTTGGCCTATCTTCAGCCCCCCGGACTTTTGCAGCAATATCCAATTGGATAGCAGAAGTACTTCGAGAGAAGAACATAAGACTCCTTGTGTATCTGGACGACTACATCCTGGTAAACCAGGACAAGGACAAGTTAGCCAACCAAGTCTCGGAGACTCTAAGAATCCTGGAAAGCCTGGGTTGGCAGGTAAATTATCAAAAATCAGTTCTCGCACCCACACAACAGCTAGAATACTTGGGACTAATGTGGAACACGCAGCAAGTAACTATGGCCTTACCTACGTCAAAGGTGCAGAAAGTGAAAGATGCCATAGGCAGAATCTTAACAAGAGCTCGGTCGTCCCTCAGAGAGACTCAGTGCATTTTGGGTCTGCTAAACTTTGCAAGCTTAACAACACCGCAGGGGCGGCTGCACTGCCGTCAGATGCAAAGATTTTTAAAAAAGCTAACACGGTTCAGGCCAAGAGTACGAAATCCCCTACCCCGAACTGTTCAGACGGAGCTGCACTGGTGGCAAAGGGCCATAGAAAACAGCTCAGTGACAATGCACCGAAGAGAAGTGACCCATTTTTTAACAACAGATGCAGCCGATACGGGTTGGGGGGCTCATCTCAACGAGGCATATCTGACAGGGAAATGGTTGAGAAACCAGCGGTCGTGGCACTCGAATCTCAAAGAGTTGTTTGCGGTCTACGGTGCAATAAAACGGTACCGACAGGAGCTACGACACGCACACATCTTGATCCAGTCGGACAACAGGACCCTTGTAGCTTACATACGAAACGAGGGAGGCACGCGTTCTCTGGCCTTACTCGAGCTGACGACAAAGCTTCTGGAGCTGACGTCGCAGCTGGGCGCGACACTCTCGGCGGCGTACCTCCCGGGGAGGTACAACGGCATAGCCGACCGCCTATCAAGGAATCGACCAGTGCCGGAATGGCATTTGTTGCCCCCGGCCTCGGAGGCCGTGTTCAGAAATTGGGGCGTTCCCGAAGTCGACTTGTTCGCTTCCAGAGAGTCCGCGGTCGTGGACCGTTATGTAACATGGGACTCCAGAGATGGGTCGGCAATTTTTTGCGACGCATTCAGTCGGCCGTGGAACTTCAAATTGGCGTGGGTGTTTCCACCACCCAACCTAATACCACGGGTACTCCGACACCTCAATACAGCTCTGGGAACTTACATAGTAATAGCACCGCAGTGGACGCAGTGCTTTTGGCTGGCGGATCTGCGTGCACGGGCACTACAAGAACCATACACAATACACAATTTACAGAACAATCTAATAGATCTGACAACGGGCAGATCCCCTCCCCAGGTAGACAAGATGACACTTCAGGCATGGAAAGTTGGGGGTGGGCCGATCAGGTCGCTCACTGGTCCCTAGGAGAAAGGGAGCTACTTAAGAAAAGTTGGAGAGAATCTACATTTTCAACATATAATGTTCCTATTAAACGGTGGATCTCATGGTGCAGTTTAAATGGTATTAACCCTAGAACACCACAGGGGAATGAGGTTGCAAGATACCTAGCTAATTTATTTCTAGAGAAGAAATTTGCATATCGTACTGTACTTGTGCATAAATCTGCAGTAGCTACTTACGCTGCCACTGGTCCTGAAGAAATAAGCAAGAACTTTTTTGTTCGTCAGGTTATCAAGGCAATTTCTTTAGCAAGACCTCAGGAGAAAAAATCAAAGATTTGGGATACAAAGTTACTCTTTGATTGGCTAAAAGATACACCAAGCTCAGAGAGTCTTTTTGATGTGTCAAGAAGAGCTGCAATAATTCTATTATTAGCCTCTGGCCGAAGAGTTCATGACCTAACACTTTTAGAGATTACTGAAGATGGATTACTCGAAAATAAAGACAATGAGCTAGAGCTGTGGCCAAGATTCGGTTCCAAGACAGACAATGGCAAGAACAGGCAGTCTGGGTGGTTACTGAGAAGACACCCAAATGAGCGGCTTTGCCCAGTTCTGCACATTAAGAAATTAGTTGAGAGCTCAGGAGAAAGACGTTTGGAAAATAAGGATATATCCAACTTATTCATATCAATTAAAGGAGAAGTTAAACCTGCTACCCGGACTCTTATAGGAGGATGGATTAAAAGTATTTTTAAAGAAATTGGAATTGATGCACCTCCAGGAAGTGTACGGTCTGCTGTTGCATCTAAAAGCTTCTTGGAAAATAGACCTTTGGAGGATATTTTAAAGAGAGCAAATTGGAAGAGTGCTCAGACCTTTCGCAATCATTATTGTTGTTCCATAGATAGAAGTAATGGAGATAACTTTAGCAGTAGCAATGATCAATTAAGAAATAATTTCTCAGGCATATAAGGCCTGTTGTTTTACAAATGATTACTTAATAATTTCTGTGATTTTTGATCTCTTAGAGTGAGTTCTTAACACTCAGGTTAATTATTTTTTGTGTTAATTATTAGGCCAGGGCCTTAGTTATTTTTGTTTCTTAATAATTAGAGCTGTACTTTGCAGAAACAGTTGTTAGAGATTATATTTGGTTTTTTAGTTCTATAAATGATTATTTTCATTAATAGATTTTTATTTTTTATATATCACATAGCGTTATACTCTTTCACCAGCAGATATCAAACAGGTCTTTAATAAATGCTGTGTGTTTTGGAAACACATATAATAAGACTGTTTTGCATTCCAACAAAACAGTTATTATGTGTGTGGAAAAACACACAGCATTGGAGCAAGGTGCTTGCTGGCGACTCATGAAGACTTATGAGTGACAGATGTCAGGTTGCGCGCCTTTTGCTGAGAGCGTTTTTCGGCGCGCTCTGCTGCTTGCGAGTACAACGACATGGAAATGGGTAACGCCTAAGAAAGGTAAACACATTTTACTATACTTAAACATGGTTTTATGGCAAAAATTATAGACGCTTCTTCAATAAATGCTGTGTGTTTTTCCACACACATAATAACTGTTTTGTTGGAATGCAAAACAGTCTTATTTTAAAGTAAAATATAAACTATGCATCATGGAGTTGACGCCTTACCCCCTTTTTCATAAACGCTCTCTAGGCTTCTGCTAACTTAGCAATCGTTTGTCCTTATCCGTCACTGACATTTACCTTCCACAGATAAGGACAAACGATTGCTAAGTTATCAGAAGCCTATAGAACGTTTATGAATAAGGGGGCTAGTCCCGAACTAAGTAAAGCTTGTAATGGACACTTTGGGCAACATATAAACACACAACGTACATAATATTAAAAAAAAAACAAAAACATTAAAAATTATAAAGTCTCTCAAGCGGAACGTGGGTTCGAATCCCGGGCTCGCACCTCTGAATTTTCCGGAATTTTTGTGCAAAGTTACATTTGAAATTTACTATGAGCTTTTCGGTGAAGGAAAATATCGTGAGGAAACCTGGACACCTGCGAAGCAATTCAAAGGTGAGAGGATGGCTGTGCCCAGCAGTGGGACGTATGTAGGACAGATGACATAATATTTGCCCAGATCCGGGATTGAACCTGGGACCTAAAACTTCGCAGTCAGGTACTCAAACTACAAGGCTACCAGGCTTCATAGTGACCTTATCAGCAAGCTCCTTCTCCATACGTCGTATCTTCATTCTCAGTTCTCTGTTCTCCAGTTCGAGAAGACTCAGTTCAGCGCTGAAGCTCTTCTCTTTGCCCGTACTCAGGTTCGAGTCCTTGGTGGGTAGGTAACGCATCGAATCTTTAGTTGAGTCTGGACCTGAAATTGATAAACATAATGCAGTAGGATGCAACGTTCAACGATTATGCATGTGATTCCTACACACACACACACACAGTGGCGGATTAACGTATAAGCACTACAAGCACGTGCTTGGGGCCCCTGTTCTCCAGGGGCCTCCATCCTCTGCTGGCGTTTCATTTTATACCTACATTTTATCGAGATTCATCCACATTATGTCCGAAATCACAAGGCGCGAGCAGTCCGGGAGTGACTATTTTGTTGAACTATTTTGTTGAACTTTCATTGAGTCTTTTTTGATGAACTTTCATTTTATACTTTCTACCTTCCATTCCATTCCTTCCATTTCCATTTAAGCAATAGAGGGCCTACACAGGCTCTGTGCTTAGGGCCTCGGATATTCTTAATCCGCCACTGTCACACACACACACAAACCACGACTAAATCCGTTACGGGGTAAAAAGAGCCTGAGGTAGCAAGACTTAAAGGCCACGTTTAGCATGATTGTAGGCGTATAAGTGGAAAGGGGAATAAAAATAGTGATGTGTTGCTAATAACTATATAATGCGGCGACGGCGGCCTAAGTTGTTCAAGGTGCCTCGTGGTCGGACCAATCTCCTAAATAAGGCTCCTCTCACGCGAGTCTTACATATCTTGAATGAGGTGGCTGAAAAGACTGACTTGTTCTCATGTTCGCTGAATGTGTGAATTCACTAAAGTGACGTTTTATGTTATAGTAATTTACATACATACATACCGTCACGCCTCTTTCCCACAGGGGTAGGCAGAGACTACTTTGTTCCACTTGCTGCGATCCTGACATATTTCTTTCGCACATACATATTTATAAATTCTTTTTATTATTTTTTAAGTAAGCTAAGCAGATATTAACTTCATTAAATTGGCACACTATTGCATTGGATTTCCTGTAATGATAGTGTGATGTTCTTTCATAAATAAATTTTAAATAAATGTTTCGGACTAGTACACTATGGAACTTACTTCTTTGTGTAGACTTGATCGAATTTATTCAAATAGTCACCCTTCACTTTTTGATTTCCCTTTCCACGCACCCACGATCATGCTAAACGTGGCCTTTAGGTGTTACCTCGGCTCTATCTACCCCGTAAGTATAAAGTACCTGAATCCAAGTCTGAGTAGTAAACAGTCTTCTCGGTCCGGTCGTGGCTCTTGCTGCGTAACGCCGTCGTGCGATTAAGACGCCGGTCTGCCTCCATCTTCCTCATCGACTCTTGCAGGGCATCGTTCTGAAATACAGAGATTTAATATTAGGTACATCTCGGCTTTTCTTATACAAGGAAACGAGCAAATGGTTACCTGGTGGTTAGTATGCCAGCCTGTTGTTTTTGAACAATTTAGTTTTCCCTCCTTTTTTATTTTTTTTTGTTTATTGTAAACTATTTCATTAATTTATGTATTTTTTTTTAGTTACACAAGTCGGGTTCTATCTATATTACTTTGTTTACGTAAAAGTTTATGGATTATGTAGTATATTTTATCTGTGTATCGTTTCGTGAGTCATAGACGGTTCTGGCTGAAAAGCAGTGCTGCAGGTGTCTAACACCTCAGCGTAATGCTGAGCCAGCGACCGTTTCACTTTTGCGAAGACACACAACGCTGAGCATCTATTTTTAATGTCTGTGTTTTTTATTCTTGTTTTTTTTTTGCTATAAAATTGTGTATATTCTCTTATATTTGAGTGTCTTGCAAAAAGGAATAAAGTGTCTTCTTTCTTTCTAGTAACCGACATCCGCAACATCGGAGCGTTAGAGGCATTGTCAGCTTAGAGAACTAATAATGTACGAGTATCTAGTCTCAAGTTATAATTAACAATGTGGCGTAGCTTGCCTTGGCTTTGAGCTCTGATCGATCTCGCTGCAGCGCGTGCAGCTCTCTCTCGAGCTCGCTGTCCGCGCTCTCCTTCCCGTCCCACGTTGTCATACGCAGCTGGGATTCTAGGCCAGACCTGAGTTCATACACAAATACAAGACAGATGAAAATAATTAAAAAAAAGTATCACGGACTTCATGTCTATAAAATTTGTATAAAAAAACGGATAGGTTGCAAAATAAAAACTTATTGTAGGTACACGAGATTTGAACCGTGGTCACCGGAGCCAATCCTCTGTTTTTTTTTAATAATAATGTTTTATTGATTTAAAAATGTTTTTACAATGGGTAAGGTTGGGACCTCCCAGTACTTTAAGGTACCTGTGTCAGGAGACCTCGCTCTTCCAAAACAAAAAGTATTTGACTTAAGTCTATTTAGCATTAATTAACTGAAGTTAACTTATTCTAATCCTATACTGTATACTGTTATTAAACACCTTATACGACTAGGCTAAACGTAGCTTACGAGTGAGTGACTAAATCAACGTAAGTATTATTACGACTGCAGCAACACTCCCTCCGTCTTACCTGTGACCAACAATCTGTCACGAGTCTAACATTTTTTTACCCATCCCAAAAAATGCTCAACGCCGCTAAAGTTCTCATTACAAAAAATAACTTAGATGAAACATACATTCAGTGGCGTAACTATAGGGTGGCAGGGGCTCCTAGCTCTACGGGGCCCCGAACTGGCTTGGCTTAGAGCACAGAAGGGACGCTGATGCACTTCTTTATATTGAGGAAGGAGCCGCCCCATCTGACGAATTTTCCACGGGCCCCAGACGTTATAGTTACGCCACTGCATACATTTCACAGCAAAATAAATAGGTGTGAGTTGCATGCTTTACTTCCATGCTGGTCTGGGAGCAAAGAAAAAACATAGAATTTACCAGTTGCTTCTCTAACCGCGCAGATGGTAAAAGCCCATCAAGGGAATGGGCGATTATAATAGGAATCATGTTATAGGCGATGAGGTTAGCAACCCATCACTATTTTGATTCCATTTTCCACCTATACGCCCACATTCTTGCTAAATGTGGCCTGTAGGTACCTGTTACCTTAGGCTCTGTACCCCGTAAGGGATGAAGACGTGATTTGTGTGTGTGTGTGTGTGTGTCTGTGTCTGTGTGTGTGTGTGTGTGTGTGTCTCTGTCTGTGTGTGTGTGTGTGTGTGTGTGTGAGTGAAAATAAAAATAAAAATCTTTTATTTCAGTAACTTAAGTTGGTTAGTGTAACAATAGTTTGGTGCCAGTTTTTTTTTTTTTTTTTTTTTTTTTATATGAATAGGAAGGCAAACGAGCAAGTGGATCACCTGATGGTAAGTGATCACCACTGCCCATAGACACCCGCAACCCCAGAGGGATTGCAGATGCGTTGCCAACCTAGAGGACTAAGATGAAATGCCTCTTGTGCCCGTAATTGAGAATGTTACTAGGTATGCCAAATCGCTTGAAATGTTGTCTCAGTAAAGCCTGTATGTATACAAATACACTAGTTTTTGTTGTAGTCAAAAATATTTAGTAGTTTTGATTTTATAGGCATTTAAAGTTTCAAAAAATATCGAGTCCCGCTAACAGTCACGTGACCGCTTGTGACGTCACAGTTCAACACGCCGCGCGGGCCGCGGGCCGCTTAGTATCAATTTGTTGTATTTTGCTGTGTTTTCGTCCGCGTATTAAGTTAATTGTCTAATACTACTACTACTTTTGTAAATATTACTCGATTAATAAAATGGATGAAGGATTCGAAAAAGGGCAATCGGATAATCTACCTAAAATAGATGGATTAATGGTTGCGAGGAATAAAAATGCAAAGGTGATTGAACTTTCCGTGCTACTAATGTAACTCAAATAGTAGAAGTACCTAGTTACCTACCATTACATTTTTACGTTAAAGACAACAAATATGTACTATTATAGTTTTGTAGCTATTGGTAGGTACGTATGTATATATAGGTAGGTACCGCTCTTCTTAATAAATTTAAATGAATACATACATTGACTTATTGCAAACTAGCTTCCGCCAGCAGCTTCGCCCCCGTTTCCCTTGGGAACTGTACATTTTCCCAGAGTTAAAAGTAGCCTATGTGTTATTCCAGTCCAGACTTCGTCCAGATCCGATTAGTAGTTTTTTCGTGAAAGATAACAATCACACACACACTCACAAACTTTCGCATTTATAATATTAGTAGGAAGTAGGATAGGTTAGGTACTTAGGATGTAGATGTAGTGGGTTGAACGTTACAGATGTAGGTACTAAACCTTGTTTTTATTTGTATTTTTTTGACTTACAAAATACGTAAGGCCATTTTACTTAATTAAATTTTTATTGCAAATATAAACGTTTGAACAGATGTACTAAACCTTTTTTGTTTATTTGTATTTTTTTTACTAACAAAATACGTAAGGCCATTTATTTTTATTTGAAACTTATTTCAGATCGGTCTTCACAACAATAAACTGTACTTTTATCTTTTATCTCCAAATGGATCTGACCTCTTCATAACTTTTATCCATTTTTTTCGCATTTTAACGTCTTTTGGAACAATAAAAACAACTTTTCCGACGAATTGGTAGTTGTATTTTTACATTTAGGCACAAGACATGATTTCCTAGTATTTGGCTTGGACATTTTTAAAAGTATCATCACTACATAGTATAAAACAAAGTCGCTTTCTCTGTCCCTATGTCCCTATGTATGCTTATATCTTCAAAACTACACAACGGATTTTGATGCAGTTTTTTTAATAGATAGAGTGATTCAAGAGGAAGGTTTATATGTATAATAACATAGTGGAGAAGTACTGCTATTTTTGAGGTTTCTAATGTGATGTCGTAAATAATTACATTTTTTCCGCTTACATAGCAAACGCAGGCTGAACCCTACGAGATTTATCAAAACAATGTACTAAGTACATTGAAAAGGTCCACAGAAAACTCCGCGATGGTATATGTGAATCTCTTATGGATATCCCACAATAAAACATTTTTGTCATTTACTTTTTACGACAAATAATGGCTAATTTTCGAAGCGATTTTAACCAATACAGCATTAATCCTTATCCAATTGAATACCTTAAATAAATTGTTGATTTAATTAAGATCTATATGGCCCTTTACAGCATATGATTTAAATGAATATTTTCGAAGATATTACAGATTTAAAAATTGCGGGACGTAGCGTTTGCGGCGGTACCGGCCGGTAATGTCCCTATGTATGCTTATATCTTCAAAACTACACAACGGATTTTGATGCGGTGTTTTTTAATAGATAGAGTGATTCAAGAGGAAGGTTTTTATGTATAATTCTACGCAGACGAAGTCGCGGGCAGAAGCTAGTTTAGGTATAATTTCGATGGCACGGGCGCGCGGCTGCGAGCGGACTTAGTGAGCCAGACTGAGCGTGTTGAACTATGACGTCACACCGTAACCGGCGGCCCGCGTCGTACGGTTACAACTTGTTTTACTTCTAAATCGGAAACTAATTGACGTATCGAAGTAATTCTTTCACTAGTATTTTTTATTTTTGACAGAGAATATGGAGTGTTAATAATCAAAATTAGGTAACATTCTCAATTTCCCCGGTTGTCTTACTCTCCACACCGGAACACAGCAGTGCTAGCACTGCTACTTAGCGCACCATAACTTTATTAAGGACCGGTACAAGTGTATGCACGCACCTCTGAACCTCGACATTGGCCAGCTGGTTGGTGAGGCGGTGCACCTGGTCTTCGAGTGTGCAGTTCAACCGCTTCAGCTCGCCCAGCGCAGACTTGGCGCTCTCCAGCTTCTCGCCCAGCACTCGACGCTCGTTCTCGCAGTTCGCTAGAATTTATGTCAAAAAGTTATTTCAAAGTTAGTAGTTAGTTAGGTAGTGTTAGTTTAAAGTTCGGCGTTTACGAAAGATGGGAAGTGTGAAAGTGATATTGAAAGAAGAGTGAATGCAGGAAACATGGTAAATGGGGCGCTGCGCGCCTTTGTGAGCAGTGAGACGGTGTCGAAGAAGGCGCGTCTGGCTGTTCACAGAGGGGTGCTCGTGCCTACATTAATGTACGGTAGCGAGACTTGGGTATGGCAAAAGAAGCATGAAAGTAGAATAAATGCAGTAGAAATGAGAGCGTTAAGAAGTATGGAAGGTGTATCACTGAAAGATAGAATAAGGAATAGTGTGATAAGGGAACGTGCTGGTGTGAAAGAGGATGTAGTGACTAGGATAGAAAAAAGTATCCTTAGTTGGTTTGGGCATGTAGAGCGGATGAATGAAAGTAGACTAACTAAACAGATCTATATGGGGAGTGTGAATGGTTACGTTGGGAGGGGAAGGCCTAGACGGACGTTCCGAGACCAAATAGGAGACGTTTTGGAAAAAGGTCAGGTCAGGAGTACCCGAAACCGACGAGCATGTATAAAGAGATTGATGACTGTGGATGAAGCGAAATAAATATGTCAGGATCGTAGCAAGTGGAACAAAGTAGTCTCTGCCTACCCCTGTGGAAGAGAGGCGTGACGGTATGTATGTATGTATGTATTTTTAATTCTTAACTATATAAACCTCTCACGGGCGTAGCCAGGTTTTAGTATCGGGGGGGGGGGGGGTTAAAGAAAATAAAACGGCTAAAAGTACACAAAATAACCCCTGTATAATAAATGTATTATATGCTTTTTTTTGAACCCGTGAAACTTCTAGTGAGTGATGTCACAAAAATGGAAACGGATTGGCCGGTGTCCGATCCTTTGACCGACAAATGTGTCGTTTGACAACCAATTCATTTGACATCCCTTTAATATCTGTCAAACCGTAAACTAGAGAGAGAGAGGAACACGTGTTCCTAACCAGCACATCTACTTACCACAATTCTTCTGGAGCTGCCTCAACTTATCGAGCGCGTTCTGCTCATTGTTCTTCGCCTCGTTGAGCATTCGCTGCGTCTTGCTCAGCTCGGCTCGGAGGTCGCTCTCGGCTGTGGCCGCCTTCTGCAAGGACGTAGACAGCTGTTCCACGGTGCCCTTGAGAGACGTGCAGCGGTCTTCCAGGGACGCTATTGTACGGCAATAACCTTCGCAGCGCTCTTGGAGTTTCTGCAGAAAAAAAAAACTTACTTTTTTTGTACCAACCAGTGTGTGTTGCCAGTTATAACAGTTACGAGACGTGGTCCTTGTCTGCTAGTCTTGTAGAGGTATTTTAGATAGGCTCAGAGTCACACAACGACCTATGGAAAGGGGTGTGTTCAGAAATTCTTTACACTGGCAAAGAAATACATACACAAATCACGATTATATCCCTTACGGGATAGACAAAGCCTATGGTAGAAATTGTGTTGAGTCACCGTCCCGCTGCCTACCTCGGGAACCTCTGCACGCCACTGGTTACAGTTATTTAACCTTAAGTAAGTCCTAAATTGCAGAACGTGTACTGTGACGGCGTAGCTAAGAGGGAGCCTAAATTTTCTACTTCGCGATGGTAAAGTAATAACACTTCTGTATACTGGACATTGGTCCACGGATATTAGACCGTGGTAGCCTAGTGGTTTGACCTGGACCTCTCAAGCAGAGGGCCGTGGGTTCGAACCCGGGCTCGCAACTCTGAGTTTTTAATACCATGAGCTTTTAGGTGAAGGAAAACGTCGTGAGGAAATCACACATCTGCGAAGCTTAGCGAAGCGAATCTTAGATCATCCTGGCTATAAGCGAAATACATTCAAAATTATATTGTTCCTCTGTCTCATTGACTTTGTCACTCTAAGAATAAAACCCACTGTACTAAGCTCTTGCTTTAATTTCTCTGCTGATTTCTATAAATGAAATAACAAGTTCAATGGCGTGTGTGAAGTTCCCAATTCGCACTGAGCCCACGTGGGAACTATAGCCCAAGCCCTCTCGTTGTGAGAGGCCTGTGCCCAGCAGTGCGACTTAGGCTGGAGATGATGATGATACTGGACATCCAGTGTTTACAGTACACCTAGGCTGTGGTACAGTGTACCTTGAGCGCCTGTTCGCGGTCCCTGGCGGCGACGGCGGCGCGCTGTACATCGCCTTCTAGCTGCGCGCGCCGCACGTCCAAGCGCGCCGCGCGTCCTGGCCACAAAAAAAAACAAATTAAAAAAATATTTTTGTGGGAATTTTCAAATTTCTCTAACATAACTACTGTACAGGTATTATACGTCATGTTATGCAGCAATGCACGCGTAGCTTACGTTAACATTATTTAATGTCATTCACCATGCACGCAAATCAATTTAGTGTAATTTTAAGTATATTTTATGATTTGATTCAGTGTACGATATTTTAATCCCCGGCTCTCGTCCTCAATTATTTGACATTGACGTCTTATTACATTGTGAGTGACGCACATTCTCATACAACTACCATATAACTCACATATAACTCGGGATTATAATTAAATACCTTCGGCAGCCGCCAGCGCCTCACGCAACTGTCCGACTTCTTGAACGCGCTCCGCCAACTGCACGCGCAGATTCTCGCCTTTGTTCTACAGAAAAAAAGGTGGTTTAAAAGGTTCGAAAGTATTCCGTTTTTAAAACTGGCCGAAAAAAAATTAAGCGCGCGGCCGAAAAAGAAAAAAAAATGAAAGCGTGTGGCGCCACTAGCGACTGGCTGCGTGCCGCATCACCCTTACCACATCATTATACATTTTAAACGTTATGTATTTTAATACGTAGGTACCTACGCATAACACAACAAGAAAATTTGATTTGAGCCGGGGAAATTACGGGCACAAGAGGCATTTCATCTTAGTCCTCTAGGTTGGCAACGCATCTGCAATCCCTCCGGGGTTGCGGGTGTCTATGGGCAGTGGTGATCACTTACCATCAGGTGACCCACTTGCTCGTTTGCCTTCCTATTCATATAAAAAAAAAAAAAAAAACTATAAACAACTAGAAAATCGAAACTATATTCGGATCGTCTTCGACATAAAATCGCGTGTTACTTTAACAAAAGTGTTAAAAAGAGGGCATGAAGAGTGTCAGGCGTTACCTCATTCTGGACCTTCTCCTCAGTGATGGAGCTGAGCGTGGCCTCCAGGCTGGTGATCCTGTCTCGCAGGTTGCTGATCTCCACCGTCTTTGATTGGACCGATTCGTTCTGAAACGATTCCAAGACATTATAATTTAAAACTTGATGAGTATTTCATACCGTGGAAAAATCGGGATAAAAAGTAGCCTAAGTGTTACCAGCTGTATGTACGACAACGTTAATCCAAATCCGTCCAGTCGTTTGCTTTAAGTTTTAGCGTTAAAGAGTGATAAACACACAAACTTTCACATTTGTAATATTAGTACTATTACCAGATGCCGAGATGATCTAGACGTGGAACTGACCGAGTAGCAGGATATAACTAGATGATAAATAAACATACATACAATATACATACATAAAATCACGTCTTTACTTTCTTACGGAGTAGACAGACCCTAAGGCAACAAGAGCTAAAGGCTACGCTTAGCATGATTGTGAGCGTATAGGTGGAAAGGGGAATCAAAATAGTGATGACCGGCGCCTATAACATGATTCCTACGCCCGTTCCCTCGATGGGCTTTTACCATCAGCGCGGAAAGAGAAGCAACTGGTATATTCTGTTTTTTTTTTACTCCCAGACCAGCGTGGAAGCAAATAAATTACACACCAATCCGTTTAACTGCGCGTCCTTCTGCCCGATCACGTTCTGCATGCGTCCCTTTTCCTCCTGCAGCAAGCGTAGGTTGCTCGTTATGGACTGCAGCTTGGAATCACCTTTGCCTTGCTGTTCGCCGGCGTCTTTCAGCTGTTTCTTTAGCACATTCATTTGGGACTTGTAGTCATCCTGCATAAGCACAATTAGGAGATTAAAAAAAAAATAGCATAGAAATTTTAAGACGGTTTATTCCTACTGAGCTGACAACTTCACATTTTTGGTGTTTTTTGACGATTATTTCACAGAAATTGAATGAAAGTTTAAAATGTGGTGTATACAAGTTCTTCGTTTTGAGTGAATAAATGTGTCCAATGCAATAATTAATTGTGATTGACTTTTATTTTCGTATTAAATGGATATAACAATATATCTCGTTTAGTAAGAAAATACAAGTCCATCACGATTAATTATTGCACTGGACAAATTGATACACTAAACCCGAAGAACACAAAACTAACCCTTTCTCGCTCGATCTGGCAGACTTCGTGCATTAGGTGTCGCACGCCCTTTTTCACCAGTTCGGGATCTACGTCGATGATTTCGTTGCGGTCTTCCGAGTGGTCGCGACCTGAAGATGGAAAAAAACGAATACGTAAAACATTACGTCAAAAATATAGCGAGGTATGACGATTTTAGGTTTATTATAATAACAGCCCATACACGAAACTTTGACGCATCAATAATAGGCATGCGACAGCAGCGATCATGTTCAGAGACACTACAAAGAAGACCATACAACTAGAACACGCAAACGATGCGGCGCTAGAATTGCTACCCTCAAATGGCAGTGGGTTCACGTGGCTCGCAGGACCGACGGCCGATGGAGCTAGAAAAATCTCAAGTGGCGTCCACGTACTGGAAGACGCAGCGTAGAAGCCCCCCTCCCCCTGGTGAAGGTCGCAGGAGTCCGCTGGATGAGGGCCACGCCAGATCGGTCTTTGTGACGCTATTTGGGATAGGCCTATGTTGAGCTGTGGACGTCTTTTGGCTGATGATGTGTGCGCTGTGGACATCAGGTCGGCTGTGCTGTATAGTGACTGACCTCTGTGCGGGCTGTACCGGCGCGCCGGGCTGGCGAGGCGGCGGCGCGCGGCGGCGTGCACGCTGCCGTCCGGCTGCACGCCGCACACGCGCCGCAGCGTGTGCGCTATGGACGACAGCTTGGCCTCGGCTTCGCGCTTGCCGCTCTCGCACTGCGTGAGCGACGCTTCTAGCGCGCGGCAACGGCCCTCGCTGCCGCCGAGACGGGCCTGAAACAAACAAGGTGTCACAAAAAACATCCTTTTAATATGAACAGGTTGATTCATTTGATAGTACCTATCATTTGAAAAACAGCGCCTTCTCTCGTTCCTGGTGAGCAGTAGATGTGCCACGGGAGTTTGTAATTGTGTCGTACAGACACATCATTCAAACAGATGACGCTTAGCGACAGAAATTCGCATAGTAAAAAGGTCACGTGACCTCTAGTAACGGGTAGAAAAATTCGGAGACTACCCACCTGCTATGGGTGGTGTAGGGGTATAGCACGCGTCACGGAATGACGAGGATCCGGGTTCGATTCCCAGCCATAGCTTTACTTTTCGGATTTTTCCATGTGTTCTAATTTTCACTGACATTTAGATTTTTTTTATGAACAGGTAATTAGAGACCATTCTCTGTTTCTACCATCATTTTACACCGCTTCACAGAAGAATCTAGTGATCAACCTTTACTACCTTTAATTCCTGAATTTGCTGCGTTGCGTCAGCGAGACAAACTTCCAGATTGTGTTTCAGCTCCTCCAGGCGACGCTCTTTGGAGCGGCAGTCTTCCAAGCGGAGCACCAGTTCCTAAAACCAGAACAGTATTATGAGGAAAGGATATCACCAATACAGCTATACGTCAACTGTTTGGGATAAGGAACGGTCGTGCTCGGTATCTTTAAACCTTGATAAATCAACTGTAACCAGTTCTGACGTCTTCCAGCGCCTCCAGCAGTAGTGTTCAGCGGTGTCGGGGCACTGACCTGGTCCCTGGCGCGGCAGGCCTCCTCCAGCTCGGCGCCGCGCTGCCTGCTGGCGGCGAGGTCGGCGCGCGCGGCGCCCAGTAGCGCCTCCAGCAGTAGTGTGCAGCTGTGTCGGGGCACTGACCTGGTCCCTGGCGCGGCAGGCCTCCTCCAGCTCGGCGCCGCGCTGCCTGCTGGCGGCGAGGTCGGCGCGCGCGGCGCCCAGTAGCGCCTCCAGCAGTAGTGTGCAGCTGTGTCGGGGCACTGACCTGGTCCCTGGCGCGGCAGGCCTCCTCCAGCTCGGCGCCGCGCTGCCTGCTGGCGGCGAGGTCGGCGCGCGCGGCGCCCAGTAGCGCCTCCAGCAGTAGTGTGCAGCTGTGTCGGGGCACTGACCTGGTCCCTGGCGCGGCAGGCCTCCTCCAGCTCGGCGCCGCGCTGCCTGCTGGCGGCGAGGTCGGCGCGCGCGGCGCCCAGTAGCGCCTCCAGCAGTAGTGTGCAGCTGTGTCGGGGCACTGACCTGGTCCCTGGCGCGGCAGGCCTCCTCCAGCTCGGCGCCGCGCTGCCTGCTGGCGGCGAGGTCGGCGCGCGCGGCGCCCAGTAGCGCCTCCAGCAGTAGTGTGCAGCGGTGTCGGGGCACTGACCTGGTCCCTGGCGCGGCAGGCCTCCTCCAGCTCGGCGCCGCGCTGCCTGCTGGCGGCGAGGTCGGCGCGCGCGGCGCCCAGTAGCGCCTCCAGCAGTAGTGTGCAGCTGTGTCGGGGCACTGACCTGGTCCCTGGCGCGGCAGGCCTCCTCCAGCTCGGCGCCGCGCTGCCTGCTGGCGGCGAGGTCGGCGCGCGCGGCGCCCAGGAGCGCCTCGAGCTCAGCGCCGTGTCGGCGCACAGCTGCGGCCTCGTTGGCCGTGCGCTCACGCTCCTCGCTTTCGTTCTGGAGTCTGGCAACACCATAAAATAATGATTTCTTTCACAGAATCCTTCACAGTTCACTCTGCTAAGCTGTGGAATCGGTTACCGACCTCCATCAGGCAATCTACCTCTGTGGCGTCATTCAAGGAGGGCTTGAAGAAGATGTGGCTCGCACCTTCTCCTTAAATATTGTATGTATGTACTCATATTGTAGGTATATAGTGTGTATGTATGCACGTGTTTAATGATATTTTGTAGTTTATTTATGAATTGTTTGTTGTATTTTGAGATGTACGCTCTATTGTGGCTTTCACTATATGGATATTTTAAACTCACTCTTTGTCGGTCTCTCGCTTAATGCTCCTCTCATTTACTCAAAGGTTAACTGATAGAGATCCCTTATAGGAATAAGTTCGCCTTTGTGCATATATTTAAGGTATTTTTTTGTGATTTGACTCTACTTCTCTATATTTGTAGAATAAAGCATTTACTTACTTACTTACTTACTTATTTGGACATGATCTATGAAAACTGCCGAATAAAAGAACGGACGTAAAGGGGGGCTCGAAAAAGTTAGTGCGGGGAGTGCTGCTGACCACCCTGGAAGCCACTGACCTAGACTGTAGCTCCTTGATGTCGTGGGTGGCTTGTTCGAGCGCGGCCCGCTCCCGCTTCAGCTGCGCCTCCGTGGCCCGCAGCTCGCGCGTCACGTGCTCTCCGCCCGTCTCGGACTCCTTCAGCATGTTCTGGAGACGGGAGAGCTCGATCTCCAGGGACGAACGGTTCTCTTCAAGAGCTGTGAAGGAGGTTAAGGTGGCTTCGTGATAAAACGCACACGGAAATTCGTTATGTAGTGATCTTAAACCTTAGAGGGCGTCCATTAATTACGTGAAGTATTTAGGGGGGGGGAGGGGGTCGAGCCGAATCTTACTAAATCTCACTTGGGGGAAAGGGGGGTCTTGGCAAATATAGCGTAATTTTTTTTTGGCAGGCAATGGTGTAAAACTGCGTGAAAATTAAGTTAAGTTGAAGTAATAATTTAAGATTACAGAAATATTTGCAAATACTAGTCCTTGCTAGTCTTAAATAAAAGTAATTAAACAAATTGTGTTATGTTTTTTAATAAATCCAATTCTTTTATACCCAAAGTACAAGATTTGAAAAATCTCACGTGAGATTGGAGTAGGGGGGAGGGGTCGAGAAAAATCAAAAATCTTACAACATCTCACCAAGCGGGGAGGGGGGGTCAAAAATCCTTAAAAATGCCTCACGTAATTAATGGACGCCCCCTTACGCGAGGAACCACCACCGTGTTATTTTCACTTGTGAAAATTGCGAACTACCTTGAGCGCTCACGTGTAGTGAACACTCGGCCGAAGTTCTTTCGACGAAGTGTCAAAGTGAAGCTAGCCGAGGCAAGGAGACACACTACATACTCGTAGGACTTCTAAAAAACTCAATCGCAAGTAGTGTAGTGGGCGCTTAAATACTGAAATCGAGTAATTTAGTGTGACACTTCGTGCTCGCATTTCGGGCCCTTTGACTCGGACGCAAAAAACAGAACGGAAGTTGTCCGAAGCGATGCGAAGATGCACGAAGTGCCTCTCTATACTCACGTGCTTACTTCGATCAACTTCGCGAGGGTAGTTGGCACTTTAGCCTTAGCAAATTTGGTCGCTTATTCAAAAACCAACACACACCACACCAACAGTGGGACTAAGAAGATTTACAATGGAAATGAACAAAAAATTTTTACCTTGCTACTCCGCTACTCACGTGCAAAATAACCAAGCCTGTGTGAAATATATATATTTTTCATGCAATCCCTCCCTCCACTGCTGCCAATAAAACACACATAAATCCCACAAACTTAATTATCCCTTACACCACACAAACACTGACGCGTTTCGATCCCTCAACGGGATCATTATCAAAGTTTAATAAACACAACCGTTACACGAGCACACGAGCGGAGTAGCAAGGTAAAAATTTTTTGTTCATTGAAATGGACCTCCGCAAAGTAACGCCTGATTCAATAAAATATTTACAATGGACATTATCAAGTAGTGCTACTGGCCTCGCGCCGCTCGACCTGCTGTTGCACTCGTCGCGTACTCACTGGCAACACTGTGCACGGCCTCGTCGCGCGCGCGCGCAGCCTCGCGCCGCTCGTGCTCGGCGCGCTTGACGTGCTCGCGCAGCTCGCGGCAGCTGCTGCACTCGTCGCGTACTCACTGGCAACACTGTGCACGGCCTCGTCGCGCGCGCGCGCAGCCTCGCGCCGCTCGTGCTCGGCGCGCTTGACGTGCTCGCGCAGCTCGCGGCAGCTGCTGCACTCGTCGCGTACTCACTGGCAACACTGTGCACGGCCTCGTCGCGCGCGCGCGCAGCCTCGCGCCGCTCGTGCTCGGCGCGCTTGACGTGCTCGCGCAGCTCGCGGCAGCTGCTGCACTCGTCGCGTACTCACTGGCAACACTGTGCACGGCCTCGTCGCGCGCGCGCGCAGCCTCGCGCCGCTCGTGCTCGGCGCGCTTGACGTGCTCGCGCAGTTCGCGGCAGCTGCTGCACTCGTCGCAAGTACTCACTGGCAACACTGTGCACGGCCTCGTCGCGCGCGCGCGCAGCCTCGCGCCGCTCGTGCTCGGCGCGCTTGACGTGCTCGCGCAGCTCGCGGCAGCTGCTGCACTCGTCGCGTACTCACTGGCAACACTGTGCACGGCCTCGTCGCGCGCGCGCGCAGCCTCGCGCCGCTCGTGCTCGGCGCGCTTGACGTGCTCGCGCAGCTCGCGGCAGCTGCTGCACTCGTCGCGTACTCACTGGCAACACTGTGCACGGCCTCGTCGCGCGCGCGCGCAGCCTCGCGCCGCTCGTGCTCGGCGCGCTTGACGTGCTCGCGCAGCTCGCGGCAGCTGCTGCACTCGTCGCGTACTCACTGGCAACACTGTGCACGGCCTCGTCGCGCGCGCGCGCAGCCTCGCGCCGCTCGTGCTCGGCGCGCTTGACGTGCTCGCGCAGTTCGCGGCAGCTGCTGCACTCGTCGCAAGTACTCACTGGCAACACTGTGCACGGCCTCGTCGCGCGCGCGCGCAGCCTCGCGCCGCTCGTGCTCGGCGCGCTTGACGTGCTCGCGCAGCTCGCGGCAGCTGCTGTTATACTTGTCGCGCTCGGCGATACAGTTGCTGAGCTGGCGACGCACGTCCGTCAACTCCTTCCGGAGGCTCTCGGATTCGTTCTCCACTGGGGACAAAGCAGTCGGTAAAATAGAGACATTCATGAGAAGATACAGCTCGCCCATTTTGGGGCCTCGAACACCGGGTACGTCTAACCTATTTAGCACACGCTGACCCTTTTTCTCCGGAACGCGTAGAGTTATGAAATTCAAATTTATACCAAACTAGCGATCCGCCCCGGCTTCGCACGGTATATTATGCATGTATTATACATATAAACCTTCCTCTTGAATCACTCTATATATTAAAAAAAACCGCATCAAAATCCGTTGACTGGTGTTGAAGATATAAGCATACATACGGACACGGGGACAGAAAAAGCGACTTTATTTTATACTATGTGTAGTGATAGTGAAGTGATACTAAGGTCTGCAATTTCTTGGAGCTCTGTGAAAACCTAAGTCAACTCAATCAAAAGATACAGTCATTAGAAAAGATGCTTTTGAAAATAGGGTGTACTTCCAGGTTTCCTAGAAATTTTAAATTTGCCATGAACTTAGCTCTTACAGCACAACAAAATGACATAAGTCCGAAATCAATTTTTTTAAATGTTTTGTGTGTGTCTAAGTAACCAATACAAAATGATCTCACACTGCCTACATTTTGCTTAGGAGCATCTGCTAACACTGCATTTTATATTCACTTGCCGAATTCGCAAGGAACCCTGGAAGGAAGTGAACTTGTGTATCCAACTACTTACACTCCTTCAGTTTCCTGATGGTGTCCTGTAACTGCGTGTAGGCCGTGTCATACTTGTCCTCGGCGAGCGAGAGCTGCGCGCGCACCTCCTGGCACTCGCGGTTGCTCGCCTCCTTCTCGAGGTGCAACTCTTTGATGCGGTTCTCGAAGCGAGCGCAGTCGTCTTCCGCGGCCGCCCTGATAAAAATTGTTGTCGAATTAGAAAAAGGTGGAAAACTGAACTGTTTTGCGAACGAAAGAATAATCCGTACTAAACTGTAAGCTTATTATCTAACTCGCTCGCAATCGCCATCGTGTTCATTTTGACAGTTCATGTATGGGCTGACAATTGGCAACGAAATCAACTAGCTGTCACATTCATACAAGAACTGTCAAAATGAACATGATGGCGATAGCGAGCAAGTTAGACAATAAGCCTAGGTCTATCCTAACTCACTGTTTGAGCGTTGATTATATACTCTTCACTTGGAGTCTTGTTTGGGTCAATCAACTATTATTGTTGTTGTTCTGTCCTGTGAACGAGGGGATCCCCCCAACACTGATTTTCAGGCTCCTGGTATGATCAATCGCAGACAAAATCGTTCTAGAACAAATCAGAGTCCCCGTTAGAATTTACTTGGCCTCGTCGAGGCGCGTCCTGAGCGCGGCGAGCTCGTCCTTCATCTGGTTGATGTGTCCGCGTCCCGCTTCGCCTCCAGCTTGTTCTAGAACAATCCAGATTGCCCTGGAGCCCCGGTCGGACTTACTTGGCCTCCTCGAGGCGCGTCCTGAGCGCGGCGAGCTCGTCCTTCATCTGGTTGGTGTGTCCGCGTCCCGCTTCGCCTCCAGCTTGTTCTAGAACAATCCAGATTGCGCTGGAGCCCCGGTCGGACTTACTTGGCCTCCTCGAGGCGCGTCCTGAGCGCGGCGAGCTCGTCCTTCATCTGGTTGATGTGTCCGCGTCCCGCTTCGCCTCCAGCTTGTTCTAGAACAATCCAGATTGCCCTGGAGCCCCGGTCGGACTTACTTGGCCTCCTCGAGGCGCGTCCTGAGCGCGGCGAGCTCGTCCTTCATCTGGTTGATGTGTCCGCGTCCCGCTTCGCCTCCAGCTTGTTCTAGAACAATCCAGATTGCCCTGGAGCCCCGGTCGGACTTACTTGGCCTCCTCGAGGCGCGTCCTGAGCGCGGCGAGCTCGTCCTTCATCTGGTTGATGTGTCCGCGTCCGGCTTCGCCTCCAGCTTGTTCTAGAACAATCCAGATTGCCCTGGAGCCCCGGTTGGACTTACTTGGCCTCCTCGAGGCGCGTCCTGAGCGCGGCGAGCTCGTCCTTCATCTGGTTGATGTGTCCGCGTCCCGCTTCGCCTCCAGCTTGTTCTAGAACAATCCAGATTGCCCTGGAGCCCCGGTTGGACTTACTTGGCCTCCTCGAGGCGCGTCCTGAGCGCGGCGAGCTCGTCCTTCATCTGGTTGATGTGTCCGCGTCCCGTTTCGCCTCCAGCTTGTTCTAGAACAATCCAGATTGCCCTGGAGCCCCGGTTGGACTTACTTGGCCTCCTCGAGGCGCGTCCTGAGCGCGGCGAGCTCGTCCTTCATCTGGTTGATGTGTCCGCGTCCGGCTTCGCCTCCAGCTTGTTCTAGAACAATCCAGATTGCCCTGGAGCCCCGGTTGGACTTACTTGGCCTCCTCGAGGCGCGTCCTGAGCGCGGCGAGCTCGTCCTTCATCTGGTTGATGTGTCCGCGTCCCGCTTCGCCTCCAGCTTGTTCTAGAACAATCCAGATTGCCCTGGAGCCCCGGTTGGACTTACTTGGCCTCCTCGAGGCGCGTCCTGAGCGCGGCGAGCTCGTCCTTCATCTGGTTGATGTGTCCGCGTCCCGCTTCGCCTCCAGCTTGTTCTAGAACAATCCAGATTGCCCTGGAGCCCCGGTTGGACTTACTTGGCCTCCTCGAGGCGCGTCCTGAGCGCGGCGAGCTCGTCCTTCATCTGGTTGATGTGTCCGCGTCCCGCTTCGCCTCCAGCTTGTTCTAGAACAATCCAGATTGCCCTGGAGCCCCGGTCGGACTTACTTGGCCTCCTCGAGGCGCGTCCTGAGCGCGGCGAGCTCGTCCTTCATCTGGTTGGTGTGTCCGCGTCCCGCTTCGCCTCCAGCTTGTTCTAGAACAATCCAGATTGCGCTGGAGCCCCGGTCGGACTTACTTGGCCTCCTCGAGGCGCGTCCTGAGCGCGGCGAGCTCGTCCTTCATCTGGTTGATGTGTCCGCGTCCCGCTTCGCCTCCAGCTTGTTCTAGAACAATCCAGATTGCCCTGGAGCCCCGGTCGGACTTACTTGGCCTCCTCGAGGCGCGTCCTGAGCGCGGCGAGCTCGTCCTTCATCTGGTTGATGTGTCCGCGTCCCGCTTCGCCTCCAGCTTGTTCTAGAACAATCCAGATTGCCCTGGAGCCCCGGTCGGACTTACTTGGCCTCCTCGAGGCGCGTCCTGAGCGCGGCGAGCTCGTCCTTCATCTGGTTGATGTGTCCGCGTCCGGCTTCGCCTCCAGCTTGTTCTAGAACAATCCAGATTGCCCTGGAGCCCCGGTTGGACTTACTTGGCCTCCTCGAGGCGCGTCCTGAGCGCGGCGAGCTCGTCCTTCATCTGGTTGATGTGTCCGCGTCCCGCTTCGCCTCCAGCTTGTTCTAGAACAATCCAGATTGCCCTGGAGCCCCGGTTGGACTTACTTGGCCTCCTCGAGGCGCGTCCTGAGCGCGGCGAGCTCGTCCTTCATCTGGTTGATGTGTCCGCGTCCCGTTTCGCCTCCAGCTTGTTCTAGAACAATCCAGATTGCCCTGGAGCCCCGGTTGGACTTACTTGGCCTCCTCGAGGCGCGTCCTGAGCGCGGCGAGCTCGTCCTTCATCTGGTTGATGTGTCCGCGTCCGGCTTCGCCTCCAGCTTGTTCTAGAACAATCCAGATTGCCCTGGAGCCCCGGTTGGACTTACTTGGCCTCCTCGAGGCGCGTCCTGAGCGCGGCGAGCTCGTCCTTCATCTGGTTGATGTGTCCGCGTCCCGCTTCGCCTCCAGCTTGTTCTAGAACAATCCAGATTGCCCTGGAGCCCCGGTTGGACTTACTTGGCCTCCTCGAGGCGCGTCCTGAGCGCGGCGAGCTCGTCCTTCATCTGGTTGATGTGTCCGCGTCCCGTTTCGCCTCCAGCTTGTTCTAGAACAATCCAGATTGCCCTGGAGCCCCGGTTGGACTTACTTGGCCTCCTCGAGGCGCGTCCTGAGCGCGGCGAGCTCGTCCTTCATCTGGTTGATGTGTCCGCGTCCCGCTTCGCCTCCAGCTTGTTCTAGAACAATCCAGATTGCGCTGGAGCCCCGGTCGGACTTACTTGGCCTCCTCGAGGCGCGTCCTGAGCGCGGCGAGCTCGTCCTTCATCTGGTTGATGTGTCCGCGTCCCGTTTCGCCTCCAGCTTGTTCTAGAACAATCCAGATTGCCCTGGAGCCCCGGTTGGACTTACTTGGCCTCCTCGAGGCGCGTCCTGAGCGCGGCGAGCTCGTCCTTCATCTGGTTGATGTGTCCGCGTCCCGCTTCGCCTCCAGCTTGTTCTAGAACAATCCAGATTGCGCTGGAGCCCCGGTCGGACTTACTTGGCCTCCTCGAGGCGCGTCCTGAGCGCGGCGAGCTCGTCCTTCATCTGGTTGATGTGTCCGCGATCCTGGTCGGCGCGCGCGGCCGCGTCCCGTTTCACGCGCTCCAGCTTGTTCTGCGAGCAGTCCAGGACGCGCTTCGCTTCCTCCAGCCGCTCTAATAAAGCTTGCTGCTCTTGGTGCACTTGGGAAAGAGACAAAAATAAAAGAGAGCCGTGTCGTGCGCGAAATAGGCTACCCTTCTCTTTCTAGAAATGACAGTATGAAAAAGGGTAGTCTATCTGCAATACAGTTCCAACACGCAGTTCTGCTAGCCGTCTAGTGCATCTGGAAGACGTAAAGTGCAGTATGGACCCTATGAGACGGTGTTTTGAATGTTTTTCGAAATGGCTTGGCTCCGCGATTTTGATTTTTTTTTTTAAAACCGGTTCGACAAATATAATCAATAATCGCTAGCTTATACCTATTATATTTATCTATTTTTTATTTTGATTCCCCTTTCAACCTCTACTCCCATAATCATGCTAAAAGTGGTATTTCGGTCGTGTCACCTTAGACTCTGTCTACCCCGTAAAGGATTAAGGCGTGATTTATGTATATGCTTGTATGTATACCCATTATAAGCGCCTGTTGTTTATCGCTCTCGGCGCGCAGCATGGCCTCGTCGTGTTGCAGTATGAGTTGGTCGCGCTGTATCAACAGTTTTTTCTCTCGCTCCCGCGCGCCCGCCTCGCCGGCTTCCTTCTCGCTCGTCAGTGCAGCTATCGTTTGAGATAGCTTATGCTCGAGAGACTGGCGAAGTTGCTCCTATACCACAAACATAATATTGTATCGTCAATTTTTCTATGGTCTTTGTTAATAGCGCCATCTCTTGTCTTAGGTGATCAGTATACATGCTACAGGAGTTTGTTATTCATATACTTTCAACATGAAACCGAGTTATCCGTTTGTGCAATTATTATTCAAATAGATGGCGCTAGGGAATAAATCGCTCAGTTACAAATAAGTGTAATCTATATAAATAAAAATGAATTGCTGTTTGTTAGTCTCACTAAAACTCGAGAACGGCTGAACCGATTTGTCTAATTTTAGCCTTGAAATATTCGTGGAAGCCCAGGGAAGGTTTAAACGGTGAAAAAATACTGAAATTTAGAAGAAGAAAAAAAAAACGGGGGCGAAGCCGCGGGCAATAGCTAGTTAGAAATAAGTTAAAGATCGACCAGCTCCAGGATAGGCAGCACATATTGTGTTGCGTCACCCGTTGTCTACCCCGGCAACCTCCAGTACACGCTACTGGATGCCACACCGAACCTTAGACTCTATTGGCCCCATTGACGTACAATAAACAACTAGACTCCCAATCACGCTCAAAAACTGTCCGAAGCAAAAGTCTGAACGACGCGTCCATTGTTCAGAGTTTTTGTTCAGTTGTGTTTCGACCGCGCTTTGATAACAATGTATATGTCTCTTTCGCACCGTAATCTTACTATTGAGAACAAAAGAGACAGGCACGTTTCCAGCGCGTGGCGTCGTGTCATTACTTCTCACGATCCTACGCCATTGATATTAAACATTACTGCCACGAAATAAGGTGTCAATTTGAACGAATATGTTAATGTTATATAATGTGTTGACACACACAACACATAGACAAAGCAACTCGGACGTTTCTTGAGGAACCTTTGTTAGCGACTGGGAGTCTAGTTGTTTATTGTAAGTCAATGATTGGCCCTTAAATAGTTCGCCCCATCAAACCTTCGATCCGATTGATCTTTAAAGACGCATCGAACCTTCTCTTCCTTAAGCTTGGTGATGTTCTCGGCGGTGGTGCGGTTGATGTTGGTGATGATGCTCTGGTACTCCGCCTCCTTCTTGCCCGACTGCTGCTGCATGGAGTTGCGGGTCTCGCGGAGTTTGCGCTCGCTGCTCTCCAGCTCCTTAGTCAGCCGAGCTATTTGGCCTGGGGAAGACGTTTCCAATTTCAATTGTCGAAGTGGTTTTTGGTTCCTTACTTTTTTTTTAATCTAATATTTTTTCGAGGCTTAAGTGCACTTGTGTGACTATGCCAGCCTCATTGGTTCCTTACACTACCCACATTTTGCTTAAGCGGCCGGCTCTGCTAACACTAGATTTTACATTTACTTGCTGAGTTAGTATGGAACCATCGGCGCGCGTGTACGACTCGTACCTAGCCGGTTTTTTGAAGTAATTTAACTCGTGTAATGTATGCTCTAGCACCTTTTTTTTAGGATAAACGAATTTAATATGGGCACTCCAACATTACTCCCTTTGATAGAATATCTTTCTCACATGACAAACGAAAATACGTATTCGTGGTTTGATCCACAGATGGCGCTGCTTTCATAATGTAACGATGCGTTGCATCATGAGGATAGCTCCATCTATTAGTGTACGGCGGAACCATTTCGAAACAAATCTTTAAACTTAGCGGAATTTATAATTGCAGTCGCCTGAAATGCTGAATAAGGTATTACCTTTAGACACACTCAACTTATGACCTTTAGGCCATCGACAAAACAAGGTTAGAAGACAGAGATACGCCCTTTTGATATGTTACATAGTTTGTCAAAATCTAATGGTAAAATAAAAACCAAAAAAACTCGAATTATTCTACTTTCACTGAACATACTGTATTGTCGATTATTGTAAACCCAGAACTGAAGATGGCGGCTGAAATATCTAGTAGCTTACCCGGGTACGCATATTGACTAATGACTAACGTTATCTACCTTTGTGGTTCTCTTGCTGGACCATAGCGTCCTGCAGCTCCCGCTCCAGCTTGGCGCGCCTCGCCTCCGCGTCGTCCAGCATGTTGGCCGTGTCGAACAGCACCGCTTCCAGCGCGTCCTTCTCTGCCCGCACGCTGGCCAACTGCTCTTGCAGATGCTGCTTGTCTTTGTCCAGGCTGTCTATTAGTATCTGTGAAAAGAGGGAATAATTGTCTTTTGTTAAAAGATATAACTGAAGATTCTTTTGCTGAATGCATTTTTTTATAATCCTACTAATATTATAAATGTGAAAGTTTGTGAGTATGGATGTTTGGATGTTTGTTACTTTTTCACGCAAAAACTACTGGACGGATCTGGATGAAATTTGGAACATAGATAGATTATAGTCAGAATAACACGTAGGCTACCTTTTATCATATTGTATCACTGCATAGTATAAAACAAAGTCGCTTTCCACTGTCTGTCTGTCCCTATATGTATATGCTTAGATCTTTAAAACTACGGATGTTGAAGCGGTTTTTTTAATTGATAGAGTGATTCAAGTGGAAGGTTAATGTGTTTAATTCTACGCAGACGAAGTCGCGGGCAGAAACTAGTTTCTAATACTCACTACTCAGACAACTTCTAGCTAACGTGTGCATATCATTGTTGACTTGTATTGTTTTGTGTAAGGTGTTTGTCCAATTTTGTGAGAATTTATTTTAAATCCAATGAAAACTGTTTAAGCATCTATCTCGATCTTCTTTAACGTCAATAACATGATTTTAGAGTTTATACGTGAGTTTAGTGTGTGGGATTAAAAAGAAACAATGTTATGCCAACACTTTAAGATAAGTCCGCCTTAGTGCATGATCTCAGTGTTTGTCAATTGTATTTGTCTTGTTTATTTTGCACAATAAAGAGTATACATACATACATACTTTGTAGCAACACAGCGGAAACTCTTTGTAAATGCGGCAGTCCTATGAGATGGAGTTCATTAGAACACATTTACAATTCCTCCTTGGGAGTTGTGACCTTCTCACCATTCAAGTCAGTTTCTCGTGCAAATCCGCAGTATTCCAATAGGTATTTTTATGTCATGCCTCTAATATTTGCAGACAAAATTCCGACACTCTTCACTGAAAACCCTTAGGTCCCCGAAAATACACATTACAATTCATGTCAATTTTATCCAGCCGATAAAAACCAGCTTACCTGCTTCTCCTCCCCATCCTTCACGTGGTCTTCGAGCGCCCGATTGATCCTCCCGATGGTCTCGTTGGCTTGCTCTAACCGCTGCTGCAATCTCATGATCTCCTCGTTGAGGGTGTCCTTCTTGCGCACCATGGCT
Organism: Pandemis cinnamomeana; assembly: GCA_932294345.1. Taxonomy (NCBI): domain Eukaryota; kingdom Metazoa; phylum Arthropoda; class Insecta; order Lepidoptera; family Tortricidae; genus Pandemis; species Pandemis cinnamomeana. The sequence continues at coordinate 2,691,159 of OW028712.1, forward strand.
GTCAGCTGGGAACTCAGCTCGCCGCGCTCTCTGAAAGAAAAGAAAGCGAGATGTATAGGGCACCTTTGAGGTGTCAAAGCGAAGTGATGGAAAAAAGTATGTGGCGTGGAACTATGTCGTCAATGTAAGGCAGTGATTTTTAAAGTGGGGGGCGCGCTACGCAAGGGGGGCGCAGTGACCTGTAAAAATGGCTACGGGCCTACGGGCTGGGCTAAGGGGGGGGGGGGTATAGATTTTTTTTTCTTTTTGGAAAGGGGGCGCGTAGTGAATAAGTTTGGGAACTCTTGATGTAAGGGGTGATTAAAGTAGAAATTGGGTGGATCAACTTATTTGTCACTCGTTGCTATGGTAACATTCTCCTTGGTCTCTCTTTAAACCGTAAGTCACAGGTTTAAAATTTGCCAAACAGGCGTTTTAGTGATAGTTTTAAGCCGTTCCCTAGTTAAATCTTTTATCTTACTTTAACTGTTGCCTTTGCCATACATGAGCTGCTACAAAGTTCTCTCCCACTCACCTGACAACCTGTCGCAACTCCATCTCCACTTTCTCCCGGTCTCCCTCCACGAACTTAATCTTCTCCAGCAAAGACGCCTTGTCTGCCTCCAACTCCATCCGGGTCTGTTCTGCTGACAGCAGTTCTTTGCGCAGGGAGTTCAGATCACCAAGTTGTTCTGATGATTGGCTGGAGAGAGATGACTTCTCGTCTTCCAACTGTGGACAGGGATATGTGTATACGGAGGTAAAGTGACAGGTTAATTCTGCGAATAGGCCTATTTATGCAAATGGCTCTTTACTATTTCTACTTTCTTCAAAAAGACTATCATTAATCTTATTATTCAGCATAAAATTATCATACACCTAACCATCATGAGATTCAAATATTGTGAAATAAACGGATCAGCAGTCACGTTTCAAGCCATAGTCAAGTCATATTTCGGGCTAATTCGTATTTCTTACGCTCCTGGAAAAATGATTACTTACGTGCTTCACTTCTTCCTGGAGCTTCTTTCTGTCAGTCTCCAAGTTCCTGATAGTAGCTTGCAACTTGTCCACAAGATCTTGCAAGTCGCCTCTCTCTAGTAGAGTTCTCTCGAGCTCAATTTCGAGATCATCTGCAAATGACAATAAATTTAAAAATGTAAGCCCCCCATGCATTAATCGAGTAATATAATTATCATACTTAAATTAAAAAAAAAAAAAAAAAACTTTGCCTTACATCATTTTTGAAAAGATCTGATATTCATAAAACTGGTGAACCGATTTTTATCAAACATGGCTAAGAACCACCGCAAGGAAACTGACTTTCGAATGGAGAATACCGCATCAAGATCGGTCCATTCGCTTGAAAGCTAGAGACAGAGACACACACACAGACATTGACGTCAAATTCGTCTGGAGAGATGTCTGCTGTGACATCCTCACAATTATCGGTGCAATTATTTTGCGGGTGGTAGGGCCTTGTGCAAGGTCCGTCCGGATCGCTACCACCATCTTACTCGCTAATCCTGCCGCTAAGTAGCAGTGCTTGCACTGCTGTGTTCCGGTGTGGAGAGTAAGACAGCTGGGGAAATTACGGGCACAAGAGGCATTTCATCTTAGTCCTCTAGGTTGGCAACTAGTGTCCGAACGAAGCACGATTTTTAGCCGAAACCGAAACCGAAACCGAATATTCGGTTTTTTTCTAATTTCGGCCGAAACCGAAACCGAAATTTTTGAAGACGTATCAAAATATTCAAAATTACTGTACAAATCGTAAGGAAAAGGTTATTGCAAGGATTTCTTATTTGAGAACGTTTCTTTTTTTGTTAAACAAAATAAAAAACGTTTATTTTTAATGAAAATAGATATAGGTACATGAAACTACCGTGAGACTTTAATCATAATTACACAAACGGATAACTCACGTATAAAAAGTCGAGTGATGCTGGACATGTTTCGGACTATTTTGTAGTCCTTCCTGGAGCTTAGAGTACATATTTCAATTTGTACTTTTACTTTACGCGCCCGAATTAAGCCGAATGCTCCCGATGCGAGAGCCGCGAGAGGCCGCGAAGTAATTTCGGCCCGGCCGAAGGTTTCGGCCGGATTCTGGCCGAAACCGAAACTTCGGCCGAAATCACTTTTTTGGCCGAAATTGGCCGAAACCGAAACTTCGGTCGGACACTATTGGCAACGCATCTGCAATCCCCCCGGGGTTGCGGGTGTCTATGGGCAGTGGTGATCACTTACCATCAGGTGACCCACTTGCTCGTTTGCCTTCCTATTCATATAAAAAAAAACTTTATTTTTGGGTGGGGTGTTAATAAATGCTGCTTACTCCTGTGCTTCTCCATCTGCGACATGATGGCGTCGGCCTCCATCTTCTGCTGCTCGAGCAGGTCGCGCGCGAGGCTGGTGCGGTTCAGCTCCTCGCGCGCCGACACCAGCTCCGACCGCGTCCGCGCTGAGCGCTCCTCTTCCGCTCTATAAGAAGTTAACACAATCAGCTGAAATTGTAACGGCCAAGATACATAAATTACCCCCCTATTCGCAGTCGGTTATGCGTGTCGAAACATTTGGAATGCCGAGGACCCTAAAGCCACTTGGTTATAATAGGGGGGAAATGTCCCTCGACAAGTGTCAGCAACATGTCAAGCGAGCAGAGATGTATAAGATACCCTAAATAAAGTATCTGAAATACAAAATGCAAGATACTTTACAAAAAAGTATTTCAGATACAGATATAAATAATTTTCTAAAAAGGTATCTGAAATACTAGATACAGTTTATTAAAATTGTAAATTAAAAATGACATGTAATAACTATAAGTATAACGAATAAACGAGTATGAGTATGAGTACAAAATACCTATCTTTTAAATACTTTTTAAAGATAAAATACTTTTATGTAGATTCTACACGGTATGAGGCCTGCTTACAAGAAACTCCAATATTATAGATGGCGCCGTCGTCGAGTTAGATCGCGCTATCGTTTGTTTCCCGTAGAATTATGACCCCCGGAGCAATGTATCGACTCATCGAACTCTGCTAGTAGATAATTGGTACTTTGAACGCTTTGAGCGCTCACCTATGTTGAATGATGTAAGCGTCCTGGCACTAATTAATATCCATTGCTGTTTTAGTGTACTTCAACCTATCCTTGGATACATTACACAGGTCTGCAAGCAGTCATTGAATGGTACATGTTCTCTTAAATGGTAATAAAGTCCACTATCGCATGAACCCGATTCTTTAGGTTTCGCCCCCCGCCTTTTCGCCTTATAATATGTCATATATAAATGTATTGTTTGTCACGCTTAGCTCTTTTTTCTCATAAACAGTTGATTATTCAGGATTGTTATATAACCTAATCAAAACCTAGAATTCTGCTGGATGGCCATTTCAAAGCTCCTGGAAAGTTACAGTTTCAGAGAAAAATAGAGTTATTTTAAACAAAATTACACTATGGCAAATGAAAGAATTCGATAGATCAATCTCAAATTGGCTAACTCACCTCAGTATAGATTCCCTGTTGGTCGCCTCACGGTGCAAATGGTCTACCTCGGCGTTGAGCGTTCGCTTGTCCGTCTCGAGCGCCTCAATAGTCTTCTCGAGGCGAGAGTTGATCTTCTGGAGTTTCTCATAATCGGAGGTCAGGGATTCCACCTGTTAAACATCAATTAGGAGTGTATACCCCGTAAGGGACGAGGACGTGTCTTTATCCCTTACGGGGTAAACAGAGCCTAAGGTAACAATACCTTAAGGCCACGTTTAGCATAAGGGCGTATAGGTGGAAAGGGACATCAAAATAGTGATGGGTTGCTAGCCGCATCGCCTATAACATGATTTCTAAGATTTTCGCCTATTCGATCGATGAGCTTTTACCATCTGCGCGGGAAGAGAAGCAACTGGTAAATTCTGTTTTTTAGACCAGCATGAAAGAATGTATGTATGTATACAGGGGCGCGTTGTAGGACGTCAAAAGGGACCGAGAGAGGTGCGGGCGGCAGGCGCACTACCCGCACCTCTCTCGGTCCCCTTTGTCGTCCTAGCGGTCGGTCTATAGCAACAGGATCGCAACTTCATCGTAGCCTTTTTAGACTATATATCTTTCATGCATTGCATACATAACATACATATTTCATACAGGCTTGGTTATCTTGCACGTGAGTAGCGGAATAGCAAGGTAAATATTTTTTGATCATTGAAATGGACCTCCGCAAAGTAACGCCTGATTCAATAAAATACCGTCAAACACTCCAACTTTGCCACCAGGGTATACTTTGCCCAAAACACAATTTCTAAGGAAATCTACTAATAATAAAAAAAGTTACAGAATTATGGCAACATTCATGACATTGGTAGATAATAAACTATACCTGTGGCAACACAGAGTAGCGCGTGCGCTCCTGACTTCATCCAGTAACCTGTTAGCGCTTGTCGAGTACGGAGTATATTTTTGCGGGCCAATTACTGACGAAATTTAGTAGTCAATTGTGCGTCATGGGGAATACACAAGTCAATTTTATCGATTGTTTGTAATGCAAAACGATGTGCCGAGTATTTTGATGATTGTTTCGTTACTGTAACTCGTATATAACAAAAGTTATCATGATGGGCAAAATTACCCAGTGAAGTTTAGCTGTATGTTTGTCAACATTGCCCGCCAGCAAAAAACGCTTAGGGTTGGCACCTTTTCTTTTTTTTTAACCGACTTCAAAAAAAGGAGGAGGTTCTCAAGACAAAGTATGTTTTTTTTAAAGTTTCAAGTAGGTAGATTGGTAAGGTATTTTATCCCGAGAAAAATGTGAAGTTTCCTAGCAAAAGGGACCTTATGCCTGGTTCACATTAGTCCAGTAAAATTGTTCCAGTAGCATTACATCGCGAGGCTAACGATGTCAACTGATCCACCGCACGCCGCAATGTAATAAACAAATTTGCGTCTTAGAAACTGTTTTAATACTTACCTACTTTACCGACTTTGTGCTAATTAACTTTATTTTTTTAAAATCCAAATTTGACAACCCTAATACTTTAAAATCGTTACATGCCGTTTGTATGGAGAAGAGGAAAAATGACAGGCTAACATTGCCCACACATTTTATTAGGAAAGTATGAATGATATTGAATTATTTTTTAGGTCGATCGCCTTCATTGCCAAAATACTTTCATTGGTGTTGATGTCATCTGTATAAGGTCCATAATGCGCTAAAAATCTACGTGGGCAATGTTGGCTAAAAGTCCAGATTATTTTGCCCGCCCTCTTGATTGGTGATATGATAAAGAAAATTTCTACTAATTTTAGATTTTGATAAATCAGTGCATACACACGATCTCAGAGTTGCCACAGATACAGAAATGTGTCCGGGGTTTCATACAAAAAACTTGAAAAAATTCAGTTTTTGTCTAAAAAGTGGGCAAAGTTGGAGTGTTTGACGGTACTTATTTAA